>OX465190.1:19163789-20413789 GCA_949987655.1 Polymixis flavicincta | reverse complement strand
ATCAGACACAACTCTAACGTTTTTTTTCCTCCCCCTGAGCTTTGGAGTATGATGAATAATAACAACATTGTCGACTTGGAATACAGGAGGTTCTTTTTTAACTAATTGTTGTCTAGCAACTGAAACAAAAGAGCGGTATAATAATTATATTACTTAAGCTATGTTTATTTTGGTATTTCGCAATCACTTAAGCTTTCTACATAGTAATGCACGTAATCTCGCGGAATTATCCAAAATGTTTGGTGTAGATAAAAGTGTTACTCACTTAACGCCTTTATCAGTTCCAAGAATCTTAAAAATGTCAAATACCTTAAGGATTACTATGGTATCCCCCAAGGTTCAATGGTAGGACCGCACATAAGGTTTATTTTTTAGCAGTCAAACAAGTCTTTACATGAGGCAAACAGGCATGAAAATATTTATGTATATTATGTATTTACACCTAAAATACAGGTCCAGGCTTAGTTTGGGAGTTAGGATCAGATTTATGGCATTAAATTCGTGTGCTATTTTAATATTACTGGCTTGTAACATGTATTTTTAAGTGTCAATTAAATATGTATATTTACATTTTTGTTTTATCTAGGGAGTGCAATCAAGATCGAATCGACATCTGGAATCTTTTTTCGAGATCCAATCGTGGGAAGACAATCTCGTTATTAAAATAGTGTTTGATTCTGAGACTGCGATTTTGAAAATCATGACTAAGCACAGATTTTCAATACATAGTCAAATTTAATCTAATGAATATCCGCAGATTTGATGGATTTCTGCATTTATCAATATAAAAACATAAAGATGTTTTTGGTTACAACCGAAGAAATAACTTAGTTTTCTATACTTCTTTTGGGAAATACTATGACACTAAATTTTGTTTTTGCGGATGATAAATTCTATACTATGCATGCGTAAATGGTTTTTGGTATTCCAAAGAAAGGACATTTTGTACGTTGAATTATTAGGCTCATTAAGTTCTGAGTTGAGCTGCACAATTACTGACCAATGAGTGCACTGGCCATATCCACTCAATTTATGTGGTCATCAATCTGCATGGTTTTCACATGATCTGACCAACATTATGTCAGGTCTTTAAAAGAGACTGTGACGTCTAGTTTGTTTCGCCCTTACTTGGCATGATGAAATATGATTGACGTGTAAAACCTACTTAAAGAAATAAAAACATTTTTTATTTAAATATGTACTCCTCCCAGCTACGGAGCCTTCACTGTGCGTGGTTGGCAACGTAATTGGGGTGTTTTTTTTTATGTTTCTTAATTCCATTATGGGTTTTGTTTTCACAAAATATAACCCCGTAATTATCTGTAGCTTTCATTTAAGTAAATTAACAATTTTAATTAAAAAAAGAGGATTATTAAAAAAATCGGAATTAATCTGGTGATTGAATTCGGGCGATTTGAATGGCCAATCTCGTCACCAGATTTAGCATACGAGATCTTAAGTTGACAATCTTGACTCGAGATTGCATTCCCTAATTATATTCCATTGATCACAATAAATTTGCAGTTAATGTAACACCTAGTACTTTTAAGTCATTACAAGTAAATTCAAGGAAATTTCACATTATGGAATATTTTTTTATAGTATACCTGAATTTGCTAGATTTACTTTGGTTTTAATATCCAAATTTTTTGTAAATTGTGGGGGGCGACGGCCTTTGACGATAGGGACATGTATTCCTGCTTGTTCTGTAAGAAGATAATTAAGTTACTAAGTTTTAAATTGCAGCCATAATTGGTTAAAATAAGTTATTCAGGCACCAGTTTACTAGTTTTTTTTAAACAGCTTTCTATTTTTAGAAATAGTAATATTGCTAGAAATAGCGATTACTTGAATATTCCTAAAAAAAAAAAAATCCTACCAAGAGGTAAGATATACTTTTCAGATCATAATGATCTATTAGATAATCATCTAAAATTTATTACCATATTATTTTGTTAGTTAGTTTTGAAATTAATTAAAACAAAGTTATTTTTTATGGGTATTGTATTACCCAGTAACTGGATTTTAGAATTCAGAGTCAGTCTATCCATGTTAAATACTGGTATGCAGCAGCATCCGGTTAGGCTGAAGCCGACCCAAAGATAGTTGGGAGAAGGCTAGGCAGATGACCAATGATGATGTATACATATACTAACTAAAGTGCACCACTGCCTATCCCTTCAAGGAGTACAAGCAGGATGTTATGTTTTTATTTACTACACTTCTGGTGCAAACTGGTTGTATTGTACAGTTTCTAAAAAAAAAACTTGAGCTTTACGACGGACGGTATAGGGGTTCATGGCTAAGTAAATAGCAGCTGCACAGGTCAATTGATCAGGGTAAGCTATGTTTGCGGCGATCAGTCCGTGGATGGCTGACCATCTTTACATAAACAGACCCCTCAGTGCCTCGGAAAGCAAGTTAAGCCATTGGTCCTGGCCTCCCGGCTGTCATTCTCAGATCTTTAACAGTTGTTACTAGTTGCCAGAGGCCAAAAGTTTGACAACGAGCATTACCACGGGTCAGCCACGCTGCATCCAGTTACACTGGAAGTCAACCCCACGAATAGTTGGGACAAGGCTAGGCAGATGATGGTATAGTTAGATACTGGTAAGAACCATCAACAGTACATAATACATAGTCTTATGTCCACCTTACTGTTGTAAAAATTCTGCAGTAAGAATGTGAACGTCCATGCCAAGGAAGAAATCACAGAAAGCAATAAAGCCGCCCATTGTATATTTTGTAGGGTTTAATTATTTTTTAAATTATTTATTTTTGTAGCCACCTTATTGGTGACGTTCTTCAGAAAGGTCAAGTACGTAGTACTAGCAACCAGTGTGTGTGTGTGTTTGAACATTAACGAGGCAAAAGGAGTCTGTTCTATGTTAAAGGGTTTGGTTTCCACACTTGGTCCTTCAATTTGATCATTGTGTGGGCCATGGCAGCCATCGGTGTTTAATCCAGCCAGCCCACCTCCCTCCAGAAGATCCCTGTAAGATCTGGGTGCACCCCTGAGTGTTTCTGTCATAATTTGGGCGACAGCAATAGGCTGGAAAGATGTAAGGATCGTAGCAGGTGGCATTTTGTAGTTTCTTCCTACCCCCACAGGAAAAGGCTCAACTTTATGTCTGTACATATTTATTTTTATAGTTTGTGTAGGGCAAACCAGGGGACATCACAGGCTTTTAATATTTATTTATTTTGTCTACAATAAAGTATAAAAATTAATCAAATCAAAGAAGGACCAGCAAAAGTACAGTTTTGTCTTGCTGCCACTGTTGTATCATGCCATTTAGTATTCACTAGGTACTGAATTGTTGATGTTATTATTGGCATTAAAATGGAACAGTTGCCATAGTGACTCTGAAGTGACTGTACTATTCATATGAGTTTCATCTTGGTTTAGGATGCATAGGATGTCTCCTGGTTGTCATTGCTAGCAAGCTGGTTTGCCCTATATTATACTTTTTAACCAGCTATATGTGCCTGCTAATATAATTGTTTAGATTATCACAGTTTTTTTTTTGTTTTTTTTTTTGTAAATGTTACTATTAGAGCTTGTAAGAAAATTGTTACTAATATTATGAGTTGTGGATACTTTGAAAATAAATGTTTTATTATTATTATAGAGCTGGTATAATGAAGAATTATAAACAAGGTTAGCTACCACAAACATGTTAATTTTTATAGCACTATTAAATCAGTAAACTTAGTCCTGCCTCCAGGTAAAATTAGGTGGTCAAGATATGTTTTATCATCATTTCAGCCCGGAAGCACCCACTACTAGTATAGGCCTTCCTCTCTTCTGCCATACTTCATACAAGTTCAGTTTATTACAAGTTTAGTGCAATTTTGCAAAGCTTGCAAATGGTTGGATTCAAACTTACCTGTGCCTTCTATCGGTATGCTAATTTTTAAGTTAGCAGGCATGTTCAACTGTGATTTTGGTTTGCGAACAGATCGCCCTTTTTCTGTTTTCTTCCCATCTTCTTTACGTGGTGGCATTTTTCACTATTTATTTTATTATGATTTTGGCATAAAAAATATTTTATTTTTATTTCCCATCAAAGTTCTCCATTCTTTCCACAGACTAAATATCAATGTTGCCAACTCACTTGCCGGATACGATTTTTATGTCCGTAGGGTGACCCAAAAACACAGAGTCACAGAACACACCGCCGAGCCCGCGCCGTCTCAAATGTCCATAAAAATCAAAGAACGTGCACGACGAAGGGTCTGCCATCTGGTGGCGCAAATCCGAAGTTTACTCAGAATCCCGGCCTGCCTTACATTTGCAATTTGCTCTTCTAATATTACTATTGCAATCAAGCTGAAAAGAAGGTGACATCTTAGATGAACATAAATAATAATACAGACTGAATATTATCGAGAAAAATGAGTTCAGAAAATACATTACAGTTATTTTGACATCATAAACGTCAGAAATCGTCGTTTGAGCTGCAACTTTGCCAGTTATTACTACATTTCCAGGATTCATAACTGTTTGTTCTACATCTAAGACATACCTGGACTAAAAGAGTTTTTGGCCTTTATACATATTTTGACCACGCTGACGAGTGTTATTAATCGGCCGGAACCCATATTTTAATCATTAAAACGATATAAATTTAATGTACAGACGCCAGCAGGTCAAGCTATCCCAAACTGTCAATTTTTCCCAATAGAACCTTATTCCTTTGTGATAAAGTTGAAAAACTATCAAAAAAAATTGACAGATTGGGGTAGCTTGATTTGCTGGCCTATGTACACATTAACGTAAACATTGGCGGCAACACGATGACTGCTCTCAATAGTTTCTTTTTTGACCACACCGTGGCTCTCGTGTCGAATTGCGCTGCCATCTATAGTTCGTGCACGTTCCCTATTATTTCTATAAAAATTCGTTGATTTAACTAACTTTTTTTAAAGCTCTTTATTAAGTGACTATTTAATTTTGGAGCCTGGACAGGCCTTAAAACTAGTTAGTTGATAAAGAAAGTCAAAACCAAATAAGTTTGGAGAGTAAACATCTGCCGTATGCCGAATTATTGGCAACACATTTTGACGACCGAGCATGGCATCAAGTTACAGAGGCCAGCTCATCAAGCTACCCCAATCTGTCAAACTTTGACAGTTTTTCAACTTTATTACAAAGGATTATGGTTCATGTTCAATTGGGAAAATTTGACAGTTTGGCATAGGTTGACCTGCTGGTGTCTGTATATACACTACGTCTTAACACTACTCATCCATTTTGGTAGCCTGGGTATTTGTAAAATTACTAGTATTCATTTCAATTAAATTCACTATCTTTATTGTGGATCATATGTAGGTACCTATAATACAGGTCTTAGATAGTCAATTGTGATCAACTACGTCCCGCCCTTAGGGCATATGACAGCTACATAAAAATCACAATTACATTACAAAATTGTGAGCGGCGGCGTAAGGGCAAATTGCGCACAGCAGCTAGCAAGACTCATCCAATGCGTGAAATTATCTTTTGTTTGTACAGACGCCTGCACATCAAGCTACCCCAAACTGTCAAATCTCCCCAATTGAACATGAACCTTATGCTAATGGCATAAAGTTGAAAATCTATCAAATAAATTTGACAGCTTTGGTTAGCTTGATGTGCTAGCGTCTGTACTAACATAAGTGTGTTTTATGTTAGATTACTGTCTGTCAATCATCACCTTTTCCTTTTTGGCAATAAATATATACTTCAAAGTATGATGATGATGATCTATGTTGAAGTAACCGCAGAGCTTTTTCCCGTTTGAACATAAGTTAAAATTTTATTTAAAGTTGAGAGGTGTTGTTATTAGGCGGCCTATAAATCTATAGAACAAATTATTTTATGTTCCAATCGCTCGATTGCAGAGCATTCTATTGTGTTTAGATTTTCAACTTTATTGAATAATTTTAGGGTTCATGTTAAATTGGGAAAATTTGACAGTTTGGGGTAGCATGTGCTGGCATCTGTACACAACCATATTTATACGCTAGAAACTAGTGAGTACATGGTCCTGTTAGGGCGCAGCAAGATAACTTAAAACTAATATTACAGTGACATCTAATATGACGTAGATTGGAGACTTCCACAATTCAAAATATTATATTATTAATTAAAGTTATATGTAGCTTAACATACAAAAAATAATGCATATTGTAATTTACACACAGATACACTATTTTAACATTTTATCTTCCATAAATTCTAAGATACTATTGTAATTTTTATCTAAGAGTAATGTCTTAAAACCGCGCTTTAAATACACATTGTCCTCGTGGACCAGCAAGGTAGATGGGAAAAGACCTCGTGGACGCAGCCCAATACGATAGTCTGACCAGATCCGCACCGCCCTTACTCCACAGTCCACAGCGCCCTTCATACAGCCAGAGACAGAAACAGATGGAGAAAGATCATCCGAGAGAAGGTGATACTAAAGGGAGGTCACGACCCTCGGCATTGAGGAATACGACGCAATGAGGAAGTCCTCGTGGACCGTATATTTTCAGGTAATTTATTGTATATTTGTATGCTTCGATATTCTTGGCTATTTTTTCTACATTTTTAATCTGTGCCGATGCCGGCAGAATTAACGTAGGTAGTAGTATTAAGTTTTGTGGCGTTTTTCTCAATAAAAGTGGTTCTTTCTTATTATGTAAATGGAGGGCCGAGTTAACATTTTTTCTTTTATAAAGTGGGGTCTGCAGCTATCTCTAGGTTTTATTTGAAATTTATTTGTACGGGAAGTGGTATGTGGGCCATGTGGCCACTGCCTTTTTTATATGTCTATGCCTCTAGCCACATGGCCCACAGACCACTTCCCGTAAACATTGCAACGCCACATGCACAGAGTACGTTATAATATTATACTGAAAGCCACATGAGAGATGACCAGTCCCTACTGGCGGCGCACGTTCCACAGTGCTCTAGCGTCTGTTAGTGGATAACGCGTCTGTTTCTAAAACTTTTTGATCCACCCGCGACAACATCAGTCGCTCTGCCAATGTGAACATGACATAAAGACGCCAAGACCCGCGCGCCCGCGCCTGACCCCGTCCCCGCCCGTGCACTCTGACTAGGCCTCAACTGGACAGCTGTTTTAGTCGACTATCAATGTTTTGTTATCAATGCTTGAAATACTGAGTTCTCTCTCTTCGAGGTTTTATGGAACGCGACTTTGATTTTTTTTTTGACTTTGACTAGAGTAGAGGTCACTCCGGTTATTTACGTTACGTCAAGCAAGATTACGAAAAAAGTGTCGGCTTTTATTACATCGCCGGTCTAGATTTGTGAATTCAGTCAAAATGCCTGCAAAATACAAGATTGTTATGATTCGCCACGGCGAAAGTGAATGGAACCAGAAGAATCTCTTCTGTGGGTGGTTCGACGCTGACCTCAGCGATAAGGGTAAGTTCAAAACATTTCACTTACAAGATTTTTTTATTTCTAACATAATTACCATTAAAGTATATCCCTTCTAGGACGTGAGGAAGCAGTTGCTGCCGGAAAGGCATTGAAATCCGAAGGCTATGAATTCGATGTCGCCCACACTTCTGTGTTAAAACGCGCCCAAATAACCCTGGGCACAATTTTGAAAGAGCTCGGTAAGGAAGACTTGCCTGTGGAGAAGACCTGGCGATTAAACGAGAGGCACTATGGTGGCCTCACTGGTCTTAACAAGGCCGAGACAGCTGCCAAGTATGGTGAAGCTCAAGTATGCATTTTATAAAATACTTTAATTTAATTTTTTATCCTCAAACGAAAGTATTGTATTAGGATTTGTAATTGTTATTATCAATAGAATCAGCCTATTCAAGGCCTGATGTCTATCAAACCCATTGGAACAATTTTAAATGGACAAAAACAGTTTGTTCCAATCCCAATAAAATTCTGACATTGATAGTGTAACAATTTCAAAATTTGCTAGACAAAAAGTCAAGTCATTTTACTTCTTCATGATCAAAAAAAATAAAAAAATGCAAAGCCCGACCAGATCTGGACAGGAGACCAAACAGCCGGACATGTTCATACAAAATCTGAATGGTTGGTACCCATACTTTGATAAAATGAATCTTGATGCATAGTCGTTTATCTTGGCATCATTTTGGCAGACCTTCAACTGACCTCATAAATGGCAGAAAGTATGTCACAAGTATTTGTTGACTACCTACTCATGTTACAACATTGTTTTTTATATAAAACTAGCTACCGCCCGTGACTTCTTCGTGGAAGTCTGAAATTATCCCATGGGAACGTACTACCGGAATGAAATGTATCCTGTGTTAATCTAGGTTATAATCTATCTGTGTGCCAAATTTCAACCAAATTCATTCAGTAGTTTTTGTGTGAAAGAGTAACAAACATCCATACATACAAACTTTCATTTTTATAATATTAGTAAGCATAGTAAGCATTACCTAGTAAGCTTTTTCCTGCAGTTTCGCCATTTTCCTATGGGAATGGACGAATCCTGAATTTTTTCATGAACAAACACAGGTATATCATGACCTGGCTTAGGACTATCCACCGCGGATCCTTGCGGCTCCATTACAATAGAAAATCAATTAGAATTAGATTTATTTCTTAGTATATGGTACATTGAGATTGCTGGTGTAGAAATATTAATTAGTAAACTAGGTACAAGCAAATCAGAACTGGGTATATTATGAGAATATTATATAAAATTATAAAATCTTGGACTTTTATTAGACTGGTTACCATTATTTATAATGTCAAAAATATTAATGGTTAAAACAAAAATATAAGTCATAGTGCCGAAAATATAAATCATAATGTCAAAAATAAATCATGTCATAAATCACAATGTCAAAATTAAAATTACATTATCAAAAAGTATGATTTAAAAATTCATTGATGGAATAAATTGTCTCATTAGCCGGAATTAACATATTAACCCAGGTAATGATATACCTGTGTTAGTTCATGAAAAATTTCAGCCGTTAAGGTGTGAATAGGTAACAGACAGACAGACCTACTTTCACATTTACAATATTAGTATTAATAAAAGATTACAAAGGTAATGCTTTTTTCTTTCTTCAGAATTCTGTTCCAGTGACCTGGGACTTACGATTTTAATTATTTCGGCAGGTACAAATCTGGCGCCGTAGCTTCGATGTGCCCCCTCCCCCCATGGAGAAGGACCACCCTTACCATGACACCATTGTCAACGATCCCCGTTACGCTGGTGACCCAAAACCTGATGAGTTCCCCATGTTCGAGAGCTTGAAGCTCACTATTGAGAGGACACTGCCTTACTGGAACAATGTTATTGTCCCCCAGGTATGTCTTGTATAAGTTAAATAAATAAAATTAAAAAAAAAAATGTATCATACTGTGTAGCAAAAACGATGATTGACTGTGTGAAAAATGATATGGCTAGATAGAGGTGACTACCGAGGTGACAACAACAAGAGTAGTGTTGATGAGAAAGACAAGTTGCGCCGACCCGAAATAAATTGGGATAAACGCAGACAATTGACAACTATGTAGTATGATACATGCCCAATTTAACAAGAATTGCTTGCCAAATGCTGTAAAAACCACTTTCAAAAGAAAAGAAGAAACTCCTAAGAACAATTAAGCCGGATTTCTGTATTAATATTATTTTTAATTTTTTTTAGTTGTTTAATGTAGTTTTAAAAGTACATAATCTCGTTCTGCTGTTGTTTATTTAGTAAAGCACATTTAAATAATATATCAGTTATCAGATTAATGCAATTTGAATTCGCTTTATCTAGATCTCATAAGGTGGCAGTTATCATTTATTACCTTTGATAACTGCCTGCTATAAAGTAACGTAAGATAAAAAAAAAACTTCATTCTACTTTAACTAAGTAAAAGTTACTGATAAAAACATTGTTTTATTTTAAAACAGTTTCTGATAAAAACATTTATTTTTATTTGACTATTAAGTTATGCTTTTTCAGATTAAAGAAGGAAAAAGGATTATTATCGCTGCCCACGGTAACAGCCTCAGGGGTATTGTCAAGCATTTAGATGGTATGTACCTACATCTTATTGTTGCAATATACAACAAACATATTTACGTTAGGAATCTATAATTTATTGACAATACGTCTAGATCTTGACATGTTGCCATTTTTATCTAATCTTTATAAATATAAAGTAATGTTATCGCGAAAGCACCAGGGTATGCAAGATTCAAATAGTCCTAAGTTTTATTGCAAGTTCCAGGTCTGTATGAAATAGTCTGTTAATCAAAATTTTATTTGCGATCAAAATAAATATGTACTTATTTATTATTATTATTAGCCATCCCACTGTTGAGCAAAAGCCTCGACTACTGTCTGACCAGAGGTACCAAAACCAATCTTTAGGATTCCAGCAGGGTTAGCACGAGAACCATAGACAAGAGTTTTGTTGGAAGAATAGACAAAAATGACGTTTCCGAATAGACAGTTGATTATTTTTATTATTATGCAAGATGTAACAGAGTAAGCGCAAATCCTGAAAGTAATTTGTTCAAATTTTACTACTGAATCGATTTCAGTGACTACATGTTGTATGTGATATAGGTTTTCTTTTTTATTTGTGTCTTGTTCGCGAATTCGCGATAAGTTGAAAAAGTACTGAACGGATTTTCATGCGGCTGTCACCAATAGACAGAGTGATTCATGAGTTTTAGGTGTATAATTTGTTAAGGTTTTTTGACGTGACAACGTCATATAATTCGATGGAGCCGGCTGCACGCACGAAAAAACATGACTCATGCGGCGTTACCTCGCTCTGAGGCGTTCCATTTAAGGCTTGAAATGCAAGCGAGAGCGCGGAACGAGCGACAAATAGGCACAATCGGCCTCCGCGTTCAACAGCGTTCGACATCAGTCTCTCTCCTACTTGAGTAAGCGATGCGTCTGCGTGGACAGCTGCTATACAATAATAAACAATAGTACTATCTTATGACGTTGTCACGTTCAACTATCGTCAGTAAACCGAATTTACAGACAACCAATTTTTTTTAATTGGTTTAGGCGGGCGAAGCCGCTGGCAAAGGCTAGTTTTCTTATCAATAAGTTTTGGTCCTTGTATTAAGCTTTTAACTCAATACTCTAGTTGGGGTGTATGAGGGCTTGTGTTACTTATTATACACGTTGTACCTATATTAATACGTGAAGCAAAAACTTACGTAATTTACGTACCCTTTTTTATGTATGGAATTGGGCGCAGTCAGTAGCGCAGTCTAGGGTGGGGCAGGCAGGGCCTGGGCGCCTACCGAAGGGGGGCGTAAAAAGTCGCCAATGTTTAAAAAAAAAAACAATAAACTTTTTCATACTGTTCCCTATGTCTCAGAAATCTGAAGAGCTAATATTGTGCAGTACGGGGATGATAGCGTATAACCAAATCTGCCTATTTGTGTTTAAATTCTCTTAAAATTGCAGCATTGGAAGCGATTTTTTTGCAAGGTTATGCGACCTAGCTTTGCTCAGTGTAGACCGAGAAGATCGACAATCTTTACCCCATTGAATGACTATTACGTGAAACCATGACATTTAAAGTCCATTTTAACTTTATTTATTCTAACACCGCTTCCCCATAACTCAGCATGGTAAATTGTTTAGTCCTATAAATTGGTTTTCTTGTTCGTAGTTCCTGAGTCGGTCTTTGGCAGACCGTGACGGTTAAAAGACAAGAAAGTTTTTTTTACTTTAGGACGCTTCAGAGGTCATCATTTCAGCCGAAGACATCCACTGCTGGATATAGGCCTCCCCCAAGCATTTTAGGAGGTTTGCCATAATAGCCACGCTTGGCAGGCGTAAAACGCTTAAAGAACGCTGCTGCCCAGTCTCTAGTGAGTCCCTTAGTCGCCTTTTACGACACCCACGGGAAGAAACGGGATGGTGTTATTCATTACGTCCGGCACCACACGGAATCTTCAGAGTTCAATAGGAAGTATATCTGTGCCATGTATGTTTCCAGGTCTGAGTGATAAAGCCATCATGGAACTGAACCTGCCCACCGGCATTCCATTCGTGTACGAGTTAGATGAGGATATGAAACCAGTTGATTCCATGATCTTCCTTGGAGATGAAGAAACCGTGAAGAAAGCGATGGAAGCCGTAGCCTCCCAAGGCAAGGCCAAGTAACTTTAAGCAAAACTCAGTAATTTATTTTGTTGTAGTCATTAAATATTATCATGACGGTTGACATTATTATAAAGAATCTAATCATGTAATGTATGTATTGTATAAATAATAATTTTCGTTCTGCAAACAATAAAAAAATGTGCTAAGGAATCTCTACAGAATGTTTAGATTGGCAATCAGCTGCTGTTTCCAAGAGATTATTTATTGGGTGTATGCCAAGATATACCTACCAGTTCTATAGAGCATACAATATTTATCAATGTAGAGTGCATAAGGATACACATTAAAACGTAATTAAACATACTTCAAATTTCTTTTTATTCCGGCAAGCTTTCTTTTAGATCTGCCATTGCTTCATCCATATTCACGTCCTTTGAGTTTTTATTTCTATCATTTTTTGTAAATTTTTTGCCACTGTATTTAGCAAAAGTCTTCTGCTTGCTTGTAGATAGTACTATTTTCTTTTTCGCTTCACTAGTACCTTCGTTTGAAAATTCCATGGACATTGCGTTTTCATCGTTGTCTGTTGATGATTTCTTTGTCTTATTTTTCTGTTTAATATCGTACCGAAAATCTTTTGGCAGTTTGTGAACGTCTACACAATGTTTACGTCGATCATTGGCGTTCAAGAATTTTTGTTTGCATTCTTCATTGTAGCAGCAGTACTGTAAAATTTATTTCAAGTCATAAGTCACATTGCCTACAAGCTACATGTAGAAAGTTTTACTTCTTTAAAAAAAATTGTACTTACCATAGCCCTCGTTTCACATAGAACTGCGAAGAATGTGCTGTGAACTTCTTGTAAATGTAAATCCAAGAAATGAGGCGACGGTAGAATCATTTTGCAACTAGAACAGGCATACCGATGTGATGCGTTGTAGTGATTTTCGGATTCCAATAAAGATCCAAATGTAACGTTGCATCCAGGAACGCAGCATTCATTTGTGCTGCATTTTATCCTAAAACACATAAAAATCTGCTGGAATTATGTACCTATATCATGCTTTATTCGACATTACGGCTTGTACGCTAAGGACCTTCAGCATTTGGGTGCATTAAATTTGTGGGCGAGTGCGGGGTGATGTAGCCGTGCAGTCTTTAATCGGTCGCATTTTTAATTTATTACAACAAAAATAATGCATTTTTGTAAAAAGTAATAAAATCAAATCATTTTCCTTTGTATTGCAAGGCAGAAGACATTATTTTTCTTACTCTTTTTTCTGTTAAAAAATGAAGGTTTAAAATGGTTTCATCTCAACGATTTGGAGGTGATTTGGTGTTTTTTTTTTTTCTTATTATTTGATACCCATATAAAAGTTATGCCTAAACCAAATGACGTATTATATTATGTAGATTGTAGATTACTAACATTTTTTTTTTCAAATGTAATTTCCTTGTAAATGCCGACAAAAAGTGGTTTCATCTGCATGCTGTTTTCAACCATTTTTTGAGAGGACAGCCTTAAATTGGTACAATAATCATGTTTAAGCCGAAATTGGACGGCTCGACATAAGAGCTGCGGTGCAAATTATATAAATATACGACTTCAACTTCTAGAGGGTGACTGCTCGGCTCAAATTGATGTTTGAGTAACAACTAACGGATCGTCGCTACGAATTCAGTATATGGTCGAGCATGCATTTGACCTTGTTTAGTTCACAATCCAACAATTGTGAATTGAAAAGATCAATAAAAAACGTTATGTAAGTTATACTAGCGACCCGCTAGTGCTTCGTATGGTTTTTAAGACTTGAGAAAACGTCAAGATTCCGTCATTATGTGTGATGTTGTTATTCATGTATTGCACACTAAACCTTCCGGAATAATTTCTCTAAATATAATCGATACCGCATCAAAATCCGCTGCTTTATTTAGGAGAACAACTCGGTCAAACCGATTACAGATATAGATTACAGATAATGAATATTTTTGTGTATGTTCACACAATTTTGGCAGCAATTACATCATCCGGTTTCTTTGCGGGGTGTGCAACATCCGTAGGCAATGAGCCTCGAATTCTTTTCAAGGATGGTTTCGTTTTATGCTCTTAGCTGCACTATACAATTCCCTCAATCATACTTTAGAAATTTAGGGAACAGCTACTGGCAAGATTTACCAATAACTATAGAAAAACTCGAGCTATATTATATGCTATTTATTGTACCCGTGTCGTGTAAGCAGCAAGATTTGAACATAAGTAGAAGCAGCCTCCGTGTATTCCATTTGTGTACTTACTCTTCATGGCCGAGTTTTTCTTCGTCGAATTCATAAATACCAAGTCTGGCTGGCGGTTTGTCGTTAGTAAAAAGTATATCATCCAGTTTACGACGACCAACGCCATACTCTCTTAATATAGCACGGAAGTTGCAGCTGTCCTCCATCCTGGAAATGAGATTTAAGAAGAAATCAAACATTTGAATTTAAATACAGAATACATCGATTGCTAAATCCTATTGATAACTGCTTATTGAGCACTTCGGGATTACACTAAATGAGGATGATGCTGTCATACCTGAGATAACCTATGCTTTAACTACTAAACCGTGAAGTCGTGCATTTACTGTAAATAACGTGTCTATAGATAACGGACGGTATGTGTACGCGAAGTACCTACATTGGATTGATTCCTGATTAAAATTGCTTCACTGTAATTGAAGGTAAGGCAGTAAGTGCACAGCTTTAAGATAATAAAATAAGGGCTTTGCCTCGAAGTTCTTCGAAAAAAATGGATCATTTCGCAGTTGTGGGTGTTCTAAAAGAATGGATAGTGGTGCAGCACCCTAATTCCTTTTAAGAGCGTTTATTCTAAAAATGGGCAACCTCGCAATTATCTGTCAAATATTTCACTGTATTGATTAATTTGGCAATATTACTGTATGGAAATATGATATCGCTAACTAGTGACCTAAAATATTGATTATGAAATGCAATAATTAATATCTTACCACCGAAAATTTAGTTTTAGATGTAAAAAAAGAACTTGGATACTTTCAAAATGCCCTTTTTACTCCTAAAACGGTTACAACATCAAATTCAGTGTTATGATTGCAAATCATTATTCATATTATATTATATTAAGTCACTAGTTAGCGATATAGATACAGAAATAATAACAAAATAAAAACAGGTAAATATTTGACAGCTGTTTGCGACGTTGCCAACTTTCAGAACAAAAGCTCGCCAAGCGTGACAATATTATGATGGTACCTACTTATAGCCCCTATACAGCCAATAAAAGAGGTCAATATCCAACCGTATCTAGATAAAGGCTTTGGATGCGAAATCATCAAATAACTTCTCCCGCTCTGAGCGGAGCGGGAGGGCGTGTCAGACTTTTACTGCCTAAAACCCACCCGTGTTCCTTCAGTTGCCTGTGTGCCAGGGGCCACGGTATCTCTTTCGAACAATCCGCACCCCCGGCAGGCATCGGCCTTTGCGGAGCCCACCAGTTGGTACTGACATCTATTTGAGGCGTCGACCCACTACTCGCCATCCGCAAACCCTCGCCTACGGTGGCCGGGAATCAGCCTGGGATTCCCGACGCCCAGAGAGTCTTCCGCGGCGTCAAGGGCCGTGAGGGCGCATATATTGTCTCTCCCTCACGTGCGCCTCCTCCCTCTTCGCGAGCATTACTGCTTCGCAGAAGGTGACGGCTACCCATGCACTCTCGCTCCGTACCATGGATAGATCAGGGTGCTTACTCTCGAATATAATTCCGATAGATCGACATTGGAATTGTCAGTCAAACGTCAGGGATTGGCTAGACTCTATCAATACAGCTCCTTTTACAAAACTGACAATTTAGCACAGGACTAACTTGTCAGTTTTGTAAAAGGAGCTGTATTTCGATTTCAGTTAGGTTCTTATTTCAAAAACAGGCTCGATGGTTTAAACCATACCTAAAGAAAAACCTTGTTCTGTAATAAGGGGGAGTGAGTCCAGCCAATCCCTGACGTTTTAACTCAACCAACTGACGTTTGACCAATGTCGATCTATCGGGATTATATTCCAGAGTAAGCACCCTGGGTTGGACGCGGGAGATCGCCGCCGCCTATAGCCTTCACGAGGACACGGCGGTGCTCTGCCCAAGCCGGGTAGTCCTCCACCGTATGCTCCAACGTGTCCTACGGACGATCTACGCATCTAGACAAAGGCTGACATGATGAATTAGTTTTATTTAATGGTTCGCTCAGTAAATACATAGGTATATTGCTGGTCGATATGTAAGTACCCAGTGCTTAGATAAAACAAATATGAATTATTGCGTCATTTCTGAGATTAGTCTCCTGCAATGTACAATGTTTTTACACCTTATTTCATCAGCTTCTAATCCACAAAAGCAAGAGGTAAACATGTCGTATGACGGCACGGTTGGCGCAGTGGTTAAGCGATTGACTGCTGCGCTGCGTGTTGCGGGTTCGATTCTCGCACGGAACAAATATTTGTATGAACTACAAGTAGTTGTACCGGGTCTGGCTGTTTGTGTATTTGAGTTTAAATGTTTGTAAACGCACCTAAAATATAGGAGAAATTCCTAGTGTGGGGCAACGTTTGCAAAAAATAAAATTGTTCTCCCGACAAAAGGAGTTCGATTGCAGAATTTGGCTCGAAGTACGATGCTATTGTACCCTCTAGCAAGAGGGTAAGCAGTAGTATCACATAACAACCTCGCAAGAGTTACTATGTATCCGGAGTTCTAATACTGTTTGTAATTAGTTTATATTTTGCCGAAACTCAGTGATTAATATTACTATAAATTACCTACCTCAGTTGCCAGTTGATTAAACATTCAAAAAGGTTTTAAGAACTCGGTTACCTAATACAAATACATATTCGGTAGTAATTATTTTGATCAAATAGAGCATTTATTATCGTCCAATTAGCATTTCAGGAATTATCGCTGTAAGTCTCAAACCATCAAAATATGTAGGTACAACCAATTTAATAAACTACTATAATATAAATAGTCCCCTCGATTGATCAATGAGGTCAAAATAATTTTTCTTTCAACGTATCTGTAGGCCAATCTTATCGCTATCACATTCGAAACGGTATAGTATTATAGTTACTAGACGGCTACTTCATTGCTAATATTATCGCGGTCTGAACGAATAAGAAATATGCTAAGTCATGCTCATGATAAATTAACAATAACCTTGTCTGATAAACGGATACTGCCACCAATGATGCTCAGTCATCTAGATATGTCTCAGTAGTAAAGTTGTCCAAATGCCTATTCGTATAGTCTGTGGCTCTATGTGATGCGCACGTCTGTTTTATGTACTTGTGAATAATACTTACGTAATATTATTATCAAGGCCAAGATAATTACTTGATCTAAGTAAAGTTTTATGCTAGTTTACGTTCGGCAAGTAGTCAATGAGGTGCATACATAAATTATTTAATTTTATGTACGTAATAAAATTAAGAAAGAAGTAGCGGAACTCTTATTATTGTTTAATTATTTTGTGAAGTGATAAATAAAAGAAAATGAACGTACGCCAAAGAAAGGTAAGTTACTAAAGTTATTATTTTATTACGTACCATATTTAATTGGTTCAAAGGTTATGAAGTTATTACAGTAAGTATTAAAGTTTAGATATCTAGGAGTTATTATTACTATTGAGGTTATGCTTTTATCAATTCAATGCCGAAGAAATACGTGGTCTTTTTTTGGAACCTTTGTAAAGCGTCGTTTATTTAGACATAGGCAGTTATTAATAATTTACTGTTGTTTCATTTATTGAATAATATTCAAAACTTACCTCGACATTTGTGATCTTTATCTCCACTTCTTTTCTGTTTGCGTATTTTATTGAGACAGATACGGAAGCCAAGATGAAAAACTGTGTGTGTGTGGTGAACACACCTTTTGATTGATTGCACCTACAGCAAAAGTAATCAAATTACTTGAAAGGTAAAGCAGTGCATTTTAACCAATTTTGAATTTGGAATTAAATGATAAGGTCGTTTTGTTTACTTTAATATTTTTATTGATACACTTCAACAAACAAAAACCATACATACTTACTAACTTAAATTACCTATTGATCGTTGAAGGACCGTGTCGTGCAAAACTGTATCCGCCGATTAAGCAGTAATGCCGCGTATCGCCGCCGCCGTATCGAACGATTGTCTGTATGCATGTACTAAAAAAAATCTTCTATGTTATTATTGCAAGACGAATAAAATCAAATGTGAAGATTTAGTCGATTTCATTCAAAGGCTAGCAACAGCCGTTCGACATGTCATACTCTTTCTCGCTCACGCATTTACTAGGTTTTTACTAGTAAGTTACCTAATTACGCGCATTTCATCCCATCACTAATGGACATTGGGAAGAACACAAATTGTCAGTCCTAGATTCTAGCACAGGACTATAATTGTCATCATGTGACATGTCATGTCACTTTTTTGACATTAACCAAAAAATAGTAGCAGTTTGACGTTGTGTTACAAGTTCTTTTCGTAAAACTATTATGAAAAAATGTCTACGTACCGCTTGTTGAATTTCAATTAGAAATAATATTATATTAACTGATTTCTTGGTTGTGATGTTCATTTTAAGTCAACATGGGAAAGTTCAGCACGTACAGATACTTAGAGGTATTTGTCATGTAATCATTTGAATGTTTATTTTTTTATCTCGTTCGTTTTTTTAAATTCAAACACTTAAATAAATAAGAAAAAAGAAACGGAGCTACTATTTCAATGGTCAAATTAAAAAGTCAGATTTTTTACCTTGCCCCTACTTCAGTTTCACGTGAAAAATCCGGGAAAATGAATAAATAAAAGCAATCATTGCTTTGTAGGATAACTGCAATATTCACGGATTTATTGATTTTATGTTTACACAGGTTTGATTTGCACACAGTTTTCATAAATTTTGGTTATATAGATAATTCACATAAAAACAAATGTCGGCTGCTCAAACAAACAAATGCTCGTTTTCTGCACAAAATTCCGAGCTAACTAAATAAAACAGTAAAGTGTAAAGACATAATAAATCTCATTGAATTTTATTGTTTCACTCACCAAGCTAATAAAATATTTTTTACTACTTGTAGTTGACAAAATATAGTCATAGAAACACATCATAGGTTTCAAATAATGTTTCGTAAAGTTTATTGTAAGGTGTTTCATTTTTTTTTACAGTTAAAAGATGATACCTCAGCCCCACATATCAATGTTAGAAGTAGGACAATCAAGCACCCAAGAAAATTGAAGAAAGTTTTTATCTTCCTCATTGTAGTGGCACTAAGCATTACATACTTTTTGGGTGAGTACTCTCTTAATAATAGTAAGTACCAAAGTGTTAGTATTGCACATTCTGCTGCCTTGTCTATGTGACACTGGCAGAATAGTCAAAATCAGATCTAATTGCCATAAAAAAAAGTTGCACTATGAGTTTTGAAAAAGCGCTGTCACCTAGGTTCACACAGATGTCTCATTACAATCCTGAACTCTTTCTAAATCTCAAGGTGCCATATTTACGGCTACAAACTACACAGAGTGGCAGGTTATTGATTCGCAACTTGTTACCATGAATTCAGCACAGGATTCTGAACCTTCTATGATAGGTAATCTTATTTTATAATCTTCCTATGTTGGGATTTATTGTTGGTTGGCTGCCATTGCCCTTTTCTATGATAAAAGCAGATAAAAAAAAATAACTGCTGAAAAATTTCTTTGAGTGTCCAGAGTCGTGTATAATCCGTTTGAAACTGTTTGCGCTTGGATATCCCTCATCCCTGCAGATCACTTAATAAACAGGGTACCTACTATCAATTCAGGTTGTAAATGTTCTGTAACATTTACTCCCAGTTGTGCAAGCTAAAATTTACATTAGGCCTATCCATATCTCATCTGTGACTTCTCTACTTTAAGTTAGCAAACTCATTTCTTAACATGAAACAATAGTGTCAATCACTAGTATCAGGTGAATTGACATCTCATTTCACGCTCAATTCACCAAAATTTTCACTGTGAGATTTTTTTGAAGAAATCAGACCGCTGTTAAGAGAAAGGTTCAGGCTTCAGAAATTGATATGTTAAGGGGTATGAATTGAGATCAAGACCTTCAGAGAGCCTTGAAGTTGGTCTCCAGTTTCCTAAAAATGTTAAATCATACTTAAGAATCCGACGACCTAAGCTCGCAACTAGGATTCGAGCGGAGACAATATTTCGTCCGAATATTGCTATCTCTGTTTGACAAAAGAAGCACCGATGCGCAGCTGTGTGTGCGAGCGTAACGAGTCGTAGGACTCGTAGGCATCCTTATTTATTCGTAATTTATTAGGTATGTTCATAATTTGCTTTGTTTTGTTGACTTTTTTGGGGGAATCGTTAGTAAATGTACAGAATAGTAATGCGTTTTTTGGAAATTCCTCTAAAGTGCCGGGATCTCAACATATTAGGATATCCCGCGATTTTGGCCTTGTAGAGAATTTAACAGATAACTACGTCATTTACGAACTATTCCTAAATACTTTTGAAAACAATGTTGAATTTGTATGCTAAGTATTAGTGTTCTTGAACAAATAAAATACATGAAGTACCTACCCACACATTTAGGGTAAACTCAAGTTTACAAAACTAAGGCCTTTTATTCCTTTTATTAAACTTTAAAACTAATAAAAAAACGACTACAAACCAAATAATAAAAGTGTTGCCTGTGTCAAGACAGATGTTCCAATAATTTATATGTGCCTAAATACAGATAAATAACAGTATTCTGAGCTAATAATAATTGTGCCCACAGGCTTCATACTTACATAACATCACGCCTTGTTTTCCCGAATGGTTGGGCAGAGGTGTACCTAATAGTACACCCACATACCGCCAGTTATGTTTTAAGTCCCATTTAATAGGGGGCGAGCCTATTGTCATCAACCGGACATAAACCCAGACTTCGGGCGGCTACGGCGAAATTCCAGTTCGAAATAGCCAATAACACTATGCCCAACCTGGGAATAGAATCCAAGACGTCATGCTCCGTAGTAGCGCGTGCGACCACTAGATCAACGAGGCAGTCCGTAACCGATAAAGCAATAATTAATTTCGATAAATCCTTTTCTTATCGAAATTAATTGTTTTATCGCTTTCGGACCACATAAGTAAATCCTCTAAAATGTGCATTGTAAAAACAGTAGGTATCTAATTTAAATGTCTTTATGGCTCACTATTTTTTGGCTATAACATAAAAGACAGATATATGCTGTCGCGGACTTTTATTTAGAACTGTTTAAACAATTGCACAATACAATATCTTCGTCTAATTCTAACCCTTTTACTAATCTAATAAACACAGAACGATGTTATACCAGGAAAAATAAAGGAAAGGAAAGGAATAACCATACATTTTCATAGGATTAAACTTTGAATAACTTTATTCTGTGCTTTTATTAGTAATAGGGTTTACGGTTTAGGCAGCGCATGCCAAGATACCTCTCAGTCAGAGGGCAGGATTTATTCCGACTTGATGATGATAATAGATAACGGAACAAACCCAGATGGTTTGATAGGTGATGACTCTATCATAGAAGAAACGTGTCCTGTGAGGGCAGCGAAATTTACACCTGTTGAAGGGATCTGGGACAAAAAACATTTGCGCGAAACACACTTGTGCGAACCCACATGCGCGAAAAGACATTTGCGCGAAGGGACACTTGCGCGACAAGACATTTCCGCGAACAGACGTTTGCGCGACTGTACACACGGCTACACATCAAGCTATACATTTCCAGTATAAGCTGATCTCGCATTGTATAGGATTTCCGTACAGTGCGAGGTCAGCGTAAACTGGAAATGTATAGCTTGATGTGTAGCCGTGTGTACCTTTGCGCGAACGGACATATGCGCGAAAGACACTTGCGCGAACGATAGTTGCGCGAAGGACACTTGCGCGAATCCTATTGCGCAAACGGACGGTTGCGCGAAAAAGTTGAGGAAATGACATTTTCACTTCTCATGCTCTGAAAGTGCTTCTTTGTGCAGGGTATAGGCTGCACAAAATCGAATTTTGTGCACAAGGGCATTAACGTATCTACTCATAAATGTATTATATTAAGGCAAAGAAAATGAGCCATACAGCCAAATGCAATAAGAAGTTCATAGATAGAATTTGTTATTATATAATATTTACTTCAATTTATTTGCCTTATGTGTTTTTTAAGATATAATAGATATTAAAATTTTAATTCAAGTACGGTAGGTTAGTTGATTTAAGAAAATTATTATTACAAAATTAATTTAATAGTAGGCTGTATAGGTCTGCAGCCTAATATCAATGTCGTAAGATTTAAAAAAAAATAAAGCGGCGGGAAACAGCTCTTGTTCTTTTCCTTCAGTATTCAAAACTGTTCTAATTTTACTTTGAATTTTAATTAAAGAAATGTTATGTTATACTACTGTTTTATTTCCTCGCAATCGAAGTGAAAAGCAGAGTTTATAACTCGTCCACAAAACCATTTTTATCCTCGACATTACTATCAGCCCTCGCCTTCGGCTCGGGCTGCTAAAAGTCTCGGATAAAAATAGTTTGTTTTGTGCACTTGTTGTAAAATCTACTATTATTCATAACATCATTCTGCCTGTATTCTATCAAAGGGTTGGGGGTGTGGCAGACTGGAAATAAACAGTCCAACTAGATTTAAATAGTAATCGTCGTAGCTTTATACGGCACATTTAAAAAAAAAATTTCTTCATATTTTTAGGTACCTACCTAAGGTACCTATATTTTCGACTTTTCCATCATGGGTGTCGTTTTCAGGGTTTTTTGGTGATCTAAAGCCGATGGTGGGGTCAAAATGTAAATCCAAGATGGCGGCCAAGAAAATTTTCGAATTTTCCATCATGGGTGTCGTTTTTAGGGATTTTGGGTGATCTAAATCCGATGGTGGGGTCAAAATGAAAATCCAAGATGACGGCCAAGAAAATTATGAATTTTCCATCATGGGTGTCGGTTTCAGGGTTTTTGGAGGTTCTAAAGCCGATGGTGGGGTCAAAATGAAAATCCAAGATGGCGGCCTAGAAAATTATCGAATTTTCTATCATGGGTGTCGATTTCATGGTTTTCGGGGGTGCTAAAGCCGATGGTGGGGTCAAAATGAAAATCCAAGATGACGGCCAAGAAAAGTTACGATTTTTCCATCATGGATATCGTTTTCAGGGTTTTTGTAGGTTCTAAAGCCGATGGTGGGGTCAAAATGAAAATCAAAGATGGCGGCCAAGAAAAGTTACGATTTTTCCATCATGGATATCGATTTCATGGTTTTCGGGGGTTCTAAAGCCGATGGTGGGGTCAAAATGAAAATCGAAGATGGCGGCCAAGAAAACTATCAAATTTTCCATCATGGATGTCGATTTCATGGTTTTCGGGGGTGCTAAAGCCGATGGTGGGGACAAAATGAAAATCCAAGATGGCGGCAAAGAAAAGTTACGATTTTTCCATCATGGATATCGTTTTCAGGGTTTTTGTAGGTTTTAAAGCCGATGGTGGGGTCAAAATGAAAATCCAAGATGGCGGCCAAAAAAAGTTACGATTTTTCCATCATAGGTGTCGTTTCCTCCAAAAACCCTGAAAACGATATCCATGATGTAATGTGTGTGTTAATTTTAAAAATATCTTGGCTGCCATCTTGGATTTTCATTTTGACCCCACCATCGACTTTAGAACCTCCAAAAACCCTGAAAACGATATCCGTGATGGAAAATTCGATAATTTTGTTGGCCGCCATCTTGGATTTTCATTTTGACCCCACCATCGGCTTTAGAACCCCCGAAAACCATGAAATCGATATCCATGATGGAAAAATCGTAACTTTTCTTGGCCGCCATCTTGGATTTTCATTTTGACCCCACCATCGGCTTTAGCACCCCCGAAAACCATGAAATCGACATCCATGATGGAAAATTTGATAATTTTCTTGGCCGCCATCTTCGATTTTCATTTTGACCCCACCATCGGCTTTAGAACCCCCGAAAACCATGAAATCGATATCCATGATGGAAAAATCGTAACTTTTCTTGGCCGCCATCTTTGATTTTCAATTTGACCCCACCATCGGCTTTAGAACCTACAAAAACCCTGAAAACGATATCCATGATGGAAAAATCGTAACTTTTCTTGGCCGCCATCTTGGATTTTCATTTTGACCCCACCATCGGCTTTAGAACCCCCGAAAACCATGAAATCGACATCCATGATGGAAAATTTGATAATTTTCTTGGCCGCCATCTTGGATTTTCATTTTGACCCCACCATCGGCTTTAGCACCCCCGAAAACCATGCAATCGATATCCATGATGGAAAAATCGTAACTTTTCTTGGCCGCCATCTTGGATTTTTATTTTGACCCCACCATCGGCTTTAGCACCCCCGAAAACCATGAAATCGACACCCATGATGGAAAATTCGATAATTTTCTTGGCCTCCATTTTGGATTTTCATTTTGACCCCACCATCGGCTTTAGAACCTACAAAAACCCTGAAAACGATATCCATGATGGAAAATGCGTAAATTTTCATGGCCGCCATCTTGGATTTTCATTTTGACCCCACCATCGGCTTTAGAACCCCCGAAAACCATGAAATCGACACCCATGATGAAAATTTGTAAATTTTCGCAGTCGCCATCTTGGATTTTCATTTCGCCTCAATATTAGCTTCAGCACCATAGAAAACCAGAAATAGGACACCCATGAAGAAAATTTTGAAAATAGTCTCAGCCGCCATCTAGGATTTTCTCGTTGACCTTGCAATTGGCTTCAGCCCCCTTGGGCGGGTACAAGGACAATTACAAAATAACAATCCGCAAAAATAAAGTATATAATTTTTATAGAATGGACGCCAAAAGGACTGGCATAATGAACAAAAAAATATATCTATGGGTGGCAGGGACATTGACGTGCAAACTGTAACCATGCATTCAGTACATGATTCTAGATGTCCGCGATCACTATGTATGCAGTAGCTATTTTTTTAAACAACCGAAGAAAAATATCAATGTAGGAAGTCTAAAATCATGTACTGAATTCTTGGTTACAGTTTGCACGTCGATGTCCCTTCCACCCTATAAATTATACTTTTTTCATATGCCAGCAGTCCTACAAAAAATTAAACGCGGAAGGATCAGAATCACAGTTTTGCGTCGATGTCCCTGCCACCCTGTATATCCAAATCCGGAAACAAAGAAAAGTTCGTAAGAATGTAGGTTACTCAATACTAAATCACAATTTTATAGCCAAGTGAATACCGTCATGTTGCGCTAGTGTTAGTACCTGTCCGAGCGATACACACCTACAGTGAGCAGTACGATCACACACACATTGACATGGGCTTGACGCGATAGCGCTACTAGCTACTGATATTTATGATGAATTTGGATGTGTTCCGTAATACC
This sequence comes from Polymixis flavicincta, assembly GCA_949987655.1. NCBI lineage: Eukaryota > Metazoa > Arthropoda > Insecta > Lepidoptera > Noctuidae > Polymixis > Polymixis flavicincta. The sequence continues at coordinate 20,388,245 of OX465190.1, read as the reverse complement.
AAAAATGATGAATGAAAACTTATTGTATTTTAATATTTTTTTCGACATTTTACAACTTGATAATATGAGCTATGCTTCTGAGATAACAATATTACAGATATTGTTGGTTATAATACCAAAAAAATAGTGAGAAAACATGTCATTTACGCTGTAAAAATTTGCAAAATTCAATTTGCTTAAGCCCGTCACAGACGTAGCTATAATATATATTAATATATCGAGATATATATTATAGTATAGCAATCTATCACACACGGGAGCTATACTATAATATATATTTTGCCCTCACTCGGCCTGCGGTCGTCCTTGCAAACGCACGGTTTTAAAGCTTATTTTCTGTACAGGATGTTCAAATTTTATATAATCAATCCAGGTAACTAAATTAATTCGAAAAGAGCACTACTTTTAGATCTAATTGAAAGTTCCCCAGAGGATGATTCCGATGCTTTGATCACGAATTTGATATGCATGTTGCCATGTCAGGAAGGAAAAATAGAACCATCTGGGTAGCCTCGCATAGATATACCAGGCCACTCAGAAAGTATTGCGAAAAAAGGTTTTTATGTATGAAAAACTGGCCAGTTATAATCTATTTTGAAAATATGAATATTTGTAAGTAAAAATAGGTACGTTCCAATTTCAAAATTTCCCTCCACATTGTTTGCGAGCTAATTTGAATGATCGTGTCGCATTAAAAATTTGGATCTGCGCCGGGAACATTTTCGCGATATGATTTTATACGATTTCAAGTGTCGCCTGAATTCGGACGAATCGTACGATAGACTTCAAATGGCATTCATGGATGAAGGCCCTTCTAAGGCAACCGTGTATCGTTGTATAATGAATTCAAGCGCGGTCGATTAACTTTGGGGGATGAAGAAAGAAGTGGTCGTCCTTTGACGGCTGTTACGGAAGAAAACGTGCTAGCAGTGAACAATTTAATCCATGACATTAGGTGAGTTACGTATCAAGAGATTCAGCACATACTACAGGTTGGATCGGGGAGCCTTCACGAAAAGCTACACGTACATCTTCGCGTGAGGAGGATAGTTTCACGCTGGGTGCCGCACAACCTCACCGGTGCTCAGAAGCAGCCCCGGGTGTAATGGTACCGTGATATGATAAACAAATTTGAAGTAGGCTCGTCTCGGCGTGTTTACGACATCATTACAGGTGATGAGTCTTGGATTTATCGAAACGAAGCGCCAGTCGACGATTTGAGTGTTGCAAAGAAGCATCAACGCTGAATACTACCTAATGCTTGGCAGAAGTTTTCTCTGTTGTGAGCAACAAGCAAGCGACCAAACACAGGGCTCTGCGAGCTACTGCTCCACCACGACAACGCGCCTTCGCACACCGCGTTCAAAACGAGGGATTTCCGGTCAAACTTCTGGGTCACCCTCCTTACAGCCCTGACCTAGCACTGTGTGACGTCTTTTTATTCCCGAAAATAAAAATCAACCCAAAGGTATGCGTAAACGAGGTGTCTGCGGCGGATGGAAAAAGTGTTTTGAAAACTGGTTCAGACGCATGAAACTTTGTATAGAGGCTGGTGGGGAGTACTTTGAAAAGATTCAATAAAAAAATATTTACCTATAGAACATTTATTTTTACTTTCGCAAAACTTTCTGAGTATCCCACATAAAACAAAAGAGAACTCGTAGCGAATTTAATTTGAATTATGATTTTCCATCGAATTTTGCACAGTACTTTAGAAGTTCAAGATCGGCCTTTATCGTTGAGGTGAAGATAGCGGGGGAAAAATGTTCGTGCGCATCGAGCACGGACGTCGGGCAGGCGTTCGGTGAACAAATGGAACATCCCGTATCCTCAAAATATTTCAAAATATATATTAATATACCAAAATATATATTAATATACCAAAATATATATTAATATACCAAAATATACCGAGATATATATCTCGACATATTTTGGTGACGTCATAGAAATATATATTATAGCTACGTGTGCGGTCACTCGAAAATTTATACAGAAAATATGTCGTAATATGCCTTGCTATGATTCATATTAATATATATTATAGCTACGTCTGTGACGGGCTTCAAACTTCATTTTAGGTAAGAATTTTGGAAAAAAAAAACCTCTACGAGCCTAGATAAATACTGTCTGAATCCGAATATCACCATAATATGGTGGAAATATGCTCGAGTTGCAAATGATTTTGGTATTACGTTTGTATGGACAATTCGTTCTGCGTAGGCCTCTTAAGTGATAAACCTTATGCAAACCAATTCTGTTGGCGATTTTGTTGCGCTATGTCTTCCTAGCTAAAGTACTAGGAATTAGTGAAGGGCGTGTGTTTTAAGGGACTGTCTTATGTAATTTTGACATCCAAAAAGTACTGATTCTAGCATACTTTGAATAAATGACTTTTGATCTTCAAAGTAATAGTTCTTACTAAAGTCTTGCTCAATTAGTTATGAATAAGTAGGCTGTTTTTAGTTGGTACAGGTGTAACTAATGTAAATATTTTCTAGTTATTTGCTAGCTGTTTTCTGCTGTAGTAAACAGTGCTATTTAACTGAAATAATGTTAAATAACACTGTTGTATAATAGAAACCCCATAACAATGAAAACAAAACAAGTTCAAATAGGTACCTACTTAAATCTGACCCAAGAAAATAACTCTCTAACAACTATGCTACAAGAAAATATTGAAATTTTAATGTTAAAACTATTAAATATTTATTGTCTATTAAATAAACCACTTCCATGTGATATACTTAATTTTATGTTTAAATACACATTTATTGTTATGCTCAGTGGTTAGCTGTAGTCATATTCCACTTTGCCCTAAAGCGTATGATTGCTTGCTTTACTCTTAGAATGTAGCATTTTGTAACAATAGCAGGCATACAACCACGGCTTTCCTCTGAATATCACAATGAATATGTATTAAATACATTAAAATCAATATTGCTTTCTTCGCCGTAGTCAGGTAAAAATACGTTAATACTGTAATATTGAATAACATTCATTGTTTTGTAATGTTAATTACAGATACACAATCTATAAAACAATGTTACTACAGCTTCATAGGCATGATGTGGCTATTATAGTTTAGTTACCAATAAAAAAAAAAAAAAGCTTGTATTACGTGATCGCCTAAGATTCGTGTCAATTTCTTATGGCGTATGCATCATCTCTCTATGTATACAAGCAGATTTTTTTCGTTGGATATACAAAACAAAATCTGCGGTTTCATAGAAAAGTGCAGTACCTACGCGGTCAAAATGTATGGAACAGCTGTTTTTTTTTAGTATAACCGGCAATAGACATCTGAGCTGCAGGCTTAGCACGAGCACCGATTAGTCGACGGAAGAATAGACATGACTATTAACTAAATGATGTAACAATAAGAGAAGATAGCTATGTTTTTCTATTCATCATCACAGTTATGCGTTCTAAACTAATCATGATTTTGTAAATAATGTATACTATGTGGCCGTCGAGTAGAAAGTTTTGTTGTCAGTGTGATTTTGACAGTTTGGGAAGAACTATTCTTCTGAAATAGTCTACATTTAAAAGGACCTAGACAAATATCGTTAGAAACGAAAGACTAAATGACAGATTGTAGAAGGATGTCTACGGTGCGATAACAAAAATGTAGGAACGAAATGTCAATTTGTATTGAAAAAGCACAGTCTATTCTTCGTAGAAATACAAAGCGTCATGCTAAGCCCGCTGGGGCACTAGAATGATATGCTGAATTCATGGTTACAGTTTGCGTACTGGTTAAAAACTTATCCTGTATTATTATACAGGATAAGTTTTTATCTGTAATCATATTTCATCATCATCATCATCATCAGCCTATAATGTTCCCACTGCTGGGACACAGTCCTCAGGTCCTCATTATGCAGGCCTAGACCGAGAGTCCTCTCGGTGAGAGGAGGCCTGCATAATATATATAGGTACACTGTCTCCTGTAAAATATATATATATTTATTTATGATAATTATAAAAGAAAACCGTGCTTGACTGACTCATCTATCAACATTCAACACATAGCTCAAACACGGAACGAATTCGTCAAAATTTGGAAAACACAGTTATTATGACGTAAGCATCCGATAAGTAGGGTTTTAATGGCATTGTGAAGGCTAGGCTATTTAAAATCACGCTAAACTCTTATGAGCCGGGCAAAGCGGAAAAAGGCAGAAAGAATGGTAAGCGGAACCACTGAACGAAAAGCGGGTGATGCGATGCAACAGTGTGTTGTGGGTTGGGAGAACAAGAAAGTTCACGCGGTCGCAATTGTGAGCAGAAGCTAATCATCATCATCAGCCTATAATGTTCCCACTGCTGGGACACAGGCCTCCTCTCGGTGAGAGGGATTGGGCCGTAATCTACCACGCGGGCCCAGTGCGGGTTGGTAGATGTCACATGTCTTCGAATTTATGGGTCTAGGACATGCCGGTTTCCTCACGATGTTTTCCTTCACCGTTTTGAGAGCAGTGCTGATGAAGTAATTTACACAAAGTAAAGCACCTGGCTGGGTTCGAACTCACGACCTACAACTCGTAAGTCGCGGCCGTTACCACTTGGCCACCACTGCAGAAGCTAATGAGCCTATAAAACTAGTTTTATTTCATCAATGTTGCCATGGAAACCACCTTGCTATCACCTTCCTATAAAATCGTCATGCAAAAGAGTCCAACAAGATAGCATCATGCCTGTATTATGCCGGGGACGGCAGAAATGGAAAAAATACCCTGGATGAATGAGGAAACCCCTTATCGCGCCATTTTCTAACAAACGCTTGTTATAATTAATATTATGACTAATCCGCCAACAAAGTGTTAGGTATTGGTGTTATCGACCTCGTTTTCTTTAATATTATTAATCTACTAGCTGTCCCGACAGACGTTGTCCTATCCATCCAAAAGTCATTCATACAAAATCTATACCCTACCTACCCTACCTACGCTACCCTACCTACCCTACACTACCCTACACTATCCTACCCTACCCTACACTATCCTACCCTACCTACCTACTCCACCTACGCTGCCCTACCCTACCTACCCTACACTATCCTACCTACCCTACCCTACACTATACTACCCTACCTACCTACCCTACCTACGCTACCCTACCTCCTACACTACACTACCCTACTCTACACTATCCTACCTACCCTACCTACGCTACCCTACCTACCCTACACTACCCTACACTATCCTACCCTACCCTACACTATCCTACCCTACCTACCTACTCCACCTACGCTGCCCTACCCTACCTACCCTACACTATCCTACCTACCCTACCCTACACTATACTACCCTACCTACCTACCCTACCTACGCTACCCTACCTCCTACACTACACTACCCTACTCTACACTATCCTACCTACCCTACCTACGCTACCCTACCTAATACCGGGATAAAAAGTATCCTATGTCCTTCTCCTGGCTCTAAACTACCTCCCTGCCAATTTTCAGCTAAATCGGTTCAGCCGTTCTTGAGTTATAAGTGAAGTAACTAACACGACTTTCTTTTATATATATAGATAATGAGTATTATAATAAACCTCTGACAGAAAAAGTTCCTCCCTCTCAATTTTAATTAAAACGAATAAACCTCTTCGAGACCCTTTGTGCTCACTAGTTTCTTTAGCAGTTCCTGAGACCATCTTTATCAAGTGACACCAAAGATGAATAGATAATTAATTGAACCAATTGGTTAAATAATTACTGATAATGCATATCAAAGATTGCGATAAGATTTATACCCGGAAATGAATAAGGTACCTAACACACCAATATTTAGTGTTGTAAGGTGACCATCAGATTATTTCAAGGAAGACCAAAGTTTCTGTGCTGCCGACCAATTCGTTTTCCGAGAGAAATTCTGAACTTCACATTGTTGTCTGTTGAAAAGAAGTCGTTTCGGTAGTAAAGGCCTTGGGTCATAATTGACCTTGGGTAATATTGACCTTCGGTAGTATTGAACTTGGGTAGTATTGACCTTTGGTCGTTCTGTCCTGTGTTCGTATTGGTCCTGGCTCGCTTCGTATCGTCGTTTTGTCGTTTTGACCTTTATCATTGTCCCTGGGTCGTATTGACGTTTGATCTGATTGACCTATCGTCGTATCATCCTTTGGCCGTATTGAACTACATATTATGTCAAACTAAATTACGTCAAGAACCTACTGATATCTTGTGTTGTCTTTTGTTCTATTGTAGAGCAAAAGAAAATAAAATAAACAATAGCAATGAGAACTTGTATATCATTAAAATAAATAATATAATGTTTGAGTTAATGATGTAGGTAGTTACTCGGTTCTCCCAAGGCTGGATGGAAGGTTAAACAATACTTGAGAAAAATGTACATACTTCCAATTGTCATACTAAGTATACAGTTGCCGTCAAGTCTGCATTGCGGTTTGTGTGCATAATAATAGTTCAGTAATTCGGTGTAGAATTTTATGGAATAAACAAGTCTGGTACTGCATTTGGAAATGCAGCTATGAGCAGCACAGAACGTATAGTTAAGATTCCAACCCGTTTTTTTTTAATGGGAAATCATCAAATGACTTGTCCCGCTCTGGGTGGAGCAGGAGGGCGTGTCAGACTTTTACTGATTAAAACCCACCCGTGTTCCCTCAGTTGCCCGTGTGCCAGGGGCGATGATATCTCTTTCGAACAACCCTCACCCCTGGCAGGCATCGGCCCTTGCGGACCCCTCGGTCACCCTGCTGCGGGTCAGCACAGTGGCCCCGCCGCCTACCACTTTTCGGCCGCAGGGGATAGGGAGAGCGGCCAATGCTATACCCACACTCCTCTTCCCCTGCGGCCCCACCGCGTCCGCCATCAAACGGTGGCGGCCCCGTCCAAGCCACGGAAGGGAAGAGCGCTACTTAAAAGTACCGGCACTCCTCCTCCACCGCAGCCTGTAACCCTCAGTCGCGATGCCTCCCATTCGACATCGCGGCCCACCTCAGTTGTGGTGCACCTCACCGCAACCTACCCTTTTTGGCCGCTACGTCGTCGGCTTTGAGGCAAAAGCCCTGACGAGCGGCCCCACCTTTGGGTTCCTCTTTCACCGTGGCTGGGAGACCACGGCAACGACAATGCGGGAACCCACTCGGGGGGAGATTCCAACCCGTTGAATTCTTTACAAACTCATTCTCTCATTCATTTAAGCAAGTCGACAATGCCCTAAATGAGACGCTTCGGATAATATCGGGCTGCCTAAAACCGACTCCACTGAACAAGCTCTACCCACTTGCAGGAATCGCACCACCTGTCGTACGTAGGGATGTCGCATGCGTGCTGGATAAAAAGATCCAAGAATCCGATTCCCGACACCCCTTGTACGATTATACAACGATAGTGGGCAGGCTTAAAAGACGTAATAGCTTCTTACGCTCTACGCAGGCCATCCAAGACAAACCACCCAGTATGAGAAGCAAACTGTGGGAAGAGAAGCATCCACCACCTCGTTCGACTTCGTTAAAGCCCAGGAACACTTGCCTCCCAAGTGTATTCTGCAGTAGCCTAAATGGAGAGCTCTCAATCGATTGCGTACCCAAGTAGGGCGTTGTAGACACAACTTGTCAAACTGGGGGATTATTGTCTCATCCAACACCCAGTGCGAGTGCGGTGCTTCTGATCAGACCATGCACCACTTGCTGGAGTGCACTAAGTGCCCGTTCACCTGCACCTTGGATGACCTAAATAAATGATGCCGCAATAAACGTGACCACCTACTGAGCTCTAATAATATTAATAAAAAAGTGTACGAGTGCCATCGACACGAAAAGAAGAAGAAGATTCATTTATAGAAGAAGATTCATTTATAGAAGAATATTCATTTATCTTAGGTCTTTTTCCGATTCGCTGGCGTTTCCAGCCCCCTTGTTTCCCTGAAAATAAATGAGAAATCCTATCCTCGAATCTAATGATGTGACTTGATACTAATGTAATAAAATAAGAAAGTGCTCTTCGTTTTGACTGCTGTTCTTTGTCCTTAGCTGAGTATGATCCTTTTGCACCCAAACTATTTCTCTACCGCTAGCTCAGCGCTTCGAAAACAGTTGTACTGATTGATGAAAACTATTGCAATTATTTATTTATATTTAAAGAAAACAAGTAACAAATGACTCAAATGTGTTAGTAACATATTTCTTAACCCTATGTTAGTAAACGTAACCTACACTGCCATTATAGTTACAATGCGAATCCCTGCTACAAGCTCAACACCGAAGTGTAAGTGTGAAGAGTTTGCAGCAGCGTTTCACACACAAGCAGTCCAGTCTGCTCGCGATACATACACACGCATACATACACAGCCTACAACGTTCCCACTGCTGGGACAGACCTCCTCTCCGTGAGACACCGCAGTATAATGTTGGCGCTGGCCCGCACCCGGCGCACCAGGGAAGCGCATCTTTTTCGCATCGTAGCGTAGAAGCAATTCATCCGTGCTTCAGCAAACATCCCTGATGCGCTACAGAAGTGGAACAGCCCCATCAGCACCCGGAACGCATTATTATATTGAATGCGAAGGGCGCTGTACGATTTTTGAGTGTAATCCGCCCACAGGCTGCACGTGTAAAATGTGGTGCAATGTGCACGAAATAAGGTCTTTTTTACATCTCTAGAACAACGTGCAAACCTACGAGCGATCATATTAGCTCTCACCGACAGCGCCCTTCTTTCTCTTTCAATATCGTCATTATCTTTGCGAGCGTGGGTTTCCTTAGGCAATGAAGGTCCTGGAAATCATAATCCATAGCCAGTTTACCGACTGCTGTGCCATGGGCCTCTCTTTTCTTGCGCCCATCCTCACGCGTCTGTGTCGGACTCATCCAGGTTCTACCCGCTATAGCTACAATGCCGTCCGCCCATCTCGCCGCCGGACGACCAGTCTTCGTCTTTCGGTCCTTGGACGCCACTCCGTTTGATTCGGAAAATAGGGTGGTTCAAATCCGTAAACCTAAAGTTTTATCCCAGCGCGAAGTAATCAGATCATAACTTTATAAATAATTCACTGGCTCCAGTATTCTCGTCCGTGCCAACACCGGATGCATCGCTTCACATTCCAACAATACAAGTGCATAAACATTGACTGTGGTCCGTATTAAACAATATCTGTGATTGGAAAACATAAAAACGTTCATTTCACGTTAATTAACCGTATGTGATTGAGTACCTATGAATGAAATAGTAGGTCTTTTATTAAATTTTCTGGTGATCGAGTTGGTAAAATGTGGGATAGAAGTTACATACTTACCTACGCAAAGAGTATCGACAGAGGCCCCGAAATTTTTCGGTAAGACATTTCAGTTAATAGGTAGGTACAGTGGAGAAAAATCTCGCGAATTCTGAAATAAGAAACATGGTTTTTGCCGTCCAGCGTCAGACAGGATCTGTCTGGCATTAGTGCTGAAATGGACCTTTTTGGCGCAGCCGTGAAACACAGACTGCGTTACAAGTTTGTACCTACCTTCTTTCGTATATCTATGGTAGGTACAGAGGAGAAAAATCTCTCACGAATTCTCCTGAAATCTCCTGAATCTATCTTTCTTGATAGGTTTTACCGTCCAGCGTCAGACAGCTTTTGTCTGGCGTTAATGCTGAAATGGACCTTTTTGACGAAACCGTCAAACTCACTAGGTACGTTTTTACAGTATTGCACTGTTTTATTTCGTATTCCACTGTTTTATATCGTATTCCGTGTTTCATGAACTGTTGCCAAAAAAAATGATATTCGTTCTTATCGAAAACACTACGTGAACGTAGAAATTAGTCAACCCACGAGTTAATAAAAAAATCTTATCGCGAATTGAATGACTTAAAATAACGTAATCATTCCAATTAGGCGATTATTTCAATCAAAATAGAGCCTATAATAGATTATTTCCGCAAAAATATTCACCGTGATTGCGCTTTATTTCATCATACCCAGGTCAAAGTCCTGGGCCTAGAGACAAAACGCATTTCTGTTAGCGTTGACGCCAAACGCTACGCCAAAATGTATGGGAATGACATTACCTGCGGAAAGGACACGACGTAACCTTTCCGCAGAGAATGTCACACCAATACATTTTGGCGTAGCGTTTGGCGTGAACACTAACAGAAATATGTTTTGTCTAGGCCTGTTGAACCAGGAATCTCTTAGGAGGGATTGAGTCTCATAAATTAGGTCACAGCATAGTCCTCACTTTGCCCTAGTCCCTTATTCAAATTCAAATATTTTATTTCGGAATAAACATCCATATAATGTTAGTAGTAGTGTAACTTAGCCTAATGTTAGTATTAAATAATAATAGACAACCAATGAAACCATTGAACTGTTCGTCCAATGGTACACAAGATTATTTGGATACGTGTGTGTGGACATTTACCCATCTTCGTAAGAGGGGAGAGTCCCACCGCTGCACCGGTCTGAAAACACAATCAGGATGCCATTGGTGGAGGAGCGCGAGCGCAGGCGCGCCATCATTGAAGCGCATCGCTTCCGCATAATCACGGCGAACCCGTCGACGCACGCTTCCGCGAACATCCCTGACGCACTACAACGCCACGGCAGCCCCAGAAGCACCCTGAATGCGTTATTATACTGTACACGCAGGTCGCTGTATGCCCGCTGGGTATACTTGGTCCACAGGCTGCACGTGTGAAGCGACTGGCAGAAGGCCTTAAAAAGCGTTATCTTGACAGAATCAGTACAGCGTGCAAACCTGCGGGCCAGCATGTTGCCACGCTGGCGCTTATGCCTTATTATTTCGTTTATTAATTTTTATCCATATAACATACATTAAATTATTAAATATTTTTATAAAAGTAACATTGGTCCGAGCTACCGGTGGTGAGGGCTCCAAAGACAGCAACCTTCTCTCGATGCGAGCCGTATCCAAGAGTACTGCCTTCTGTTTAACCTTTGACCTGACCGCCTAACGAGAGTGCCGCCTAATTCCTTCTTATTATTGTTATCAATGTGATCATGTAATGCAACTTATTTTTCGATTTAATTAAAATACACATTATCCTGGTTTATATAGCGTATGCAATTCAGGATCAATTATTAACGGAAAACTTGTGACTAAAACGAAATACTGGAAAGTTGCGGTCTGTACCGTAAGTTAGTTTTGCTTCTGGTATGAGGACAGGGAATGTACGATTACCAAAGAAGCGTATCCAGGGTCGTCGGAAATAGAAACCGATTGATATTTTCGAATGATGTTTATTTAGATAAACGAACAATATTTTTTTCTATTCTCTTGGTCGCGTACTTCATAACTGAAGGTCGTGTCTCTGAAAGGCCTTCGTGGTTATGTATTGTGTTCTTCCACTTCGTTCGGTTCTCAGCTTCTCTCATGGCGGTCGTTACAGAGAGTCCAGTGAGGGCGGTTACTTGGGCGGACCAGCGGTTAGGTGGCCGGCCGCGAGGTCTTTTCCCGTCTACCTTGCCCATCACCACCAACTTTTCAAGGTTATCTGTTTCCCTACGGGCCATGTGACCAAAGTAACTAAGAATCCTTTGGTAACAGATCGTGGGAAGTCTATCTATTAATTAAATTCAATTTAGAAAACATTCATTGAATTTAGTAAACATCAGAAAGAAAGAAGAAAGAAAATTGAGTTTATTGGCATTATATCAGTAATGAAAACCTTAAATTATTTAAAAAGAAAAGAAAAAACAGTAAACAATTACCTCAACAATGATAATAATGCCAAAAGGGCCTCAGCTCAGCATATTGTCGGATGGCAACACAGTATGCACCACCTGACGCTGATTTTCAGCTGCAACCCACAATATCAACTACGCACAACGTCCACGGTTACCTACTTGTCTCTTTTGGTGACCGTACAGAGTGCTCGGATAATTAAATAGTTAATTACGTCAGAACGTTAGGTCGTTGGATCATGTTCATTAGGGTTCAGGGTCAATATAATTATGATTAAATATGTAAAGGCCCTTAATTCGGGGTAGCGTTTCAAACTCAAACTTGTTGTTTGTCAAATCTGTTATTTTAAGTATACTTGTTTTTTTTTAGTCTGTTAAAAATCGACGCGCTGTCGGTCCGCCATTAATTACGGCACATGAATTTCAGTCAGTTTCACAAGTGGTCTAACTTGTGTGTATCCAAGTGACGTCACATTATGTAATTTTAAAAGGTGCAGTTATAACTTTTTCTTCCTTCCGTGTCACAGGTAGTCCCAGTTGGTAGTTACATTGAATAATTCATCGAAATAAGACTCGCATACACTGTGTGAACCGTTTTGTTCGCGAGTTTACGCACCAATAAATATTTTTATCAAAAAATATTACAGCCTATACATAGCCTTAAAACAAGCATCGAAGCCGAGTTTCGTAAACAGTTGACGATATTTATTTTCAATGTCGCCATTGATTTTGCGAAAACCAACTTTAATTCAAATGCAGTACAGATTATATTTATTTAAAGAACTATGTATCATGTTTTTTCTCGTTGGATATAGTAAGGTTTCTGCTAAGTGACTAGTAACAGTTGAGTTTGTTTCGCAGATAGATACGTATCCGCGTTTTGGGAAGCAAATAAAGTGAAAAATGATGAATGGAACGGCCACGTTAGTGCGTACTGTTTTTTCTCTATCAGGTATTTTGCTGTAGATAATTGTTTAGGAGTAAGTAAAAAGTTTATTAATAGTATCTTATAGAAAATGTGTAGATTGTAATTGTAATTTAACATATTTTTATTTAATATTACGTGTGAAGAAACAACCCATTTCATTCAAACTTGTGTATGTGTAAGTGTTTTTTTTATAACGCTTATAATGTCTCGAGTGTTCTGATTTGTGTCTGAATTTATATTAAAAAAACGCATCCACTAACATCCAGATCAGAAATTTATTTATAGTCCAATTAGTGGTTTTTTTTTTATTACCAACCTCTTATTATTAAGTAAATAAAAATAGGATCCAAACCACACACAAATGATTGTTTTATTTGGATTATATTTTGAGTATCATAAATAGTATTTTCTAAATCAGAAAGGGAGTATTTATAGAAAAGAAATCTCGTTTAAGAAAAATATTATTATCTTCTCAAACAGATGTGGATATTATTATTAAATTTATTAATAAACGCAAAATTTTAATCATATCAATTTTTTAATCAATTATTAGTTCATGTATTGAGGCTTGTTTTATTTTTAAATGCCATTCGGAAGTTCATGGCCACAATCATATTTATCAGGCTACTACACTGCGTGAGGCAATATTTTAATTCGTAGATCAAGTTTGAATTAATAAAAAATAAAAAAACATGTACCTACTTATTAAATTCGATCGTGTTTGTGTTCACACGTACAAAATATCTTAATTTTTAGGGTTTATTTATTATAATCATAATTATTAATTATAATTTCATCACATTAATATTGTGAAAAAATAATTACATGATATAGCTACTAACTAAATTTATACACTGTGAGTAGCTCGACACACAGTTGTCATCTCAGTCGAAGTGGAAGAGCCTGGGGGAGGCCTATGTCCAGCAGTGGACGTCTTTCGGCTGAAATGATGATGATGATACATCTCGAAGGCATTGTTGAGAATTATGCCACTGTTATGTAATTTATGTAGGTATAATAAAAGTTAAAGGAATTAATTTTAATCGATTATTTTCGGTAAATACATTGAGTTGGATTTTCTCGTGCGGACTCGTGTCTAAATATAGGTATTAATAGTATGAAAAGTCGCTTTTCGTGTCTGTCTGTGTGACCCCCTTGGTTTTTATAAGCTAATACTCGTACATTTCAATGCGGCTTTCGCCATCATTTAGAGATATGATTCCAGAAGGTTTACGTTGACATTGATATTTAAATTATAAATATTAATTAAATCTCTATGCTTTTTCAAGTCTTCAAAACTGTACGAAGCAGGGGTGGGTTGCTAGATATATAATATGACTTCCCAGTCTGCACACAAAAATTCAATTAAATATATAAAATTGTTTAGCCATTATAGCTAGTATTTAATTGACAGAATCGATAGTCGGCTCATCGCTGCTATAAAGCGAGAAAAAAAAAAAACTATATACTATATAACTATATTTTTCACTTTGTTGTAATTTTCCGGAAGTCGGTAGGTTTTTTTTTTTCACTTTTAGTTACAGTACTACCCCACACCAATTCGAAATTTCAGTACCCTTGGGGTCAAAACAATGCATGTTTATGCGATAGCAGCAATCGCAGTTGATTTGTTGTGTCATTTTTTGAAGAGTTCTGTTGTCTAGCTTCGAAACGCATCATCAGATCTATATGAAATTTAGGGACCATTTTTGAATAAACCCCTTTCGAACAACCATATATGACGGAGTTATGCCTGAACATACATAAAAAATATATGTTAAGTTGTTGTAAAGTTTTTATCCAGTGCGCAAATTGTAACCATGAATTCAGCATATCATTCTAGAGCTCCAAGCGCAGAAATTTTTCGCCAGATATACAAAAACAAAATCAGCTGTTCCATACATTTTGACCGCGTAGGCATTGATTGCACTTTTCTATGAAACAGCAGATTTTTTTTGTATGACCGGTGAAAAATTTCTGCGCTACCCCTAGCGCAGAAATTTTTCTAGAATGATATGGTGAATCCATGGTTACAGTTTGCGCACTAAATAAAAACTTTCCCCGTATAAACATGTCGAATTGATAACCTCCTTCTTTTTGAAGTCGGTTAAAAACTCCATTCTAATTTAATTGTTATGATTTATTTGATAGTCTATTTGATAAATACTAACATTGAAATTGAAAAAAATGTAAACAAAAACATTCAGACAAATGAAAAAAATGCTGCCATTTTTATTTTTTTTATCTTTATTTCAGGAGCTTGGTCAACAAGACTTAAGTCGCTCCGTAAGGTTTTCTTATCATTTAAGTAATACCAATGCTGCACATACGAATGCATTTTGGTATTGCTCCAATGTATTCGAATTGGCAGTGTTTTCATTAATTTGTCTTATTATATATATTTTTTCTTGCCGAGTTGGCCAGCTCTCACCTCTATCATGAAGTAAATTACATTGGTGTCCGTGCATATAATAGACTTAAGTCACGAGTATCGTATACGATATATCATATACTATACATAGTATTTTATAGCTCGCGTGACATAAACCCGCACTCATCACGCTGAAAAAATGGACTACTAAGTAAGTCACAGAAAAGCGTGACTTATGTGCGGGATGAGGACAAAGAGCTATAAAGATTATATCTATGTAAAGAACTATGTATGTATAATGTATTTTCTCATAGGATATAAGTATTTCTTCTAAATGACAGTTGAGTTGGTATCACAGATAGATCATACGTATCCGCGTTTTGGGAAGCAAGAAAAGTGAAAAATGATGTATGGAACGGCCACGTAGTGCATACTGTTTGTTTCTCTATCAGGTATTTTGATGTAGATCTTTGTTTAGGAATTCCTAAGTAAAAAGTAAAATAATATGCATCTTAAATCCAATGTGTAGATTATAATTGTAATTGTAGATAGTTATATAATTATCATCATCATCAGCCTTATAATTTTCCCACTGCTGGGACACAGGCCTCCTCTCGATGTAATTATCAGTCCATTTTATTTAAGAGTGTTTATTCTGAAAGTTGGCAAACATCCAGATCAGAAACTTACGTATGTGTAGCCCAATTAGTGAAAAATAGAAAATTGCCAAACTCTTATTAATAAATAAAAATAAGATCTAAACGACTCACAAATTATTGTTTTATTTGGATTATAATGTTGGTAAATAAATTGAGTTTGATTTCCTCATGTGAACTCGTGTCGAAATATAATAATTAGTACAAAAAGTCGAGTTTCGTGTCTAGCTTGTGTGACCCCTTGGTTTTCTTAAGTTACAGAAACAGACTTTTGTGAAAATAATATTATGAGATATAAAATTGTAGGTATGTACGTATGACAGGGTTCCGTAGCAATATTTATACAACGAGTAGTCGACACACACTTGTCCGTTTTTCAGGTAGGTACCTCAAAAGAAACAGGTAAGTCTGGGTCAGACGTCAGACTATAAAATCTCGAAGGTATCTCATTGTTGACAATCATGCCACTGACTGTAGTGTTTTTATCGATTATTTCCCGTAAATAATTTCAGTTTAATTTTCTCGTGTTTTATAAATTATAATATAATATAAACAATAAGTAAAAGCGAAGTTAGTTGGTAACGTCAAAATAACAGTGTTCAACATAATGCATAAGAAACTATATTATGTATACTGTACCATACTACTATAGCAAAAAAAAACAATCAAAAATCTGTTTGTGTGACCTTTTTGTTTTTCTAAATTACGCAACGGATTCTGATGCGGTTCTCGGCATCATTTAGATATTTTGTTCTGGAAGGTCTATTTGTGTTCTTATTATTAAACTTAAATAATGTGTCGGTCTCGATGTTTTGTCAAGTCGTCAAAACCTTGTGGTTTTTTTATTAAAAAAAAGTTATTTACTGCGCAAATTTAGTCTTAAAATACTTATAAAGACTACATTTATGCAGTAAATAACTTTTTTTTCTATGATTCATAAAATATTAGACGCTGTTGTTAAGCAGATTTTAAATGAACCTTTTTTGTCAAATTAAGCAATGGCCTTCCAAAATACGAAAGCGAATTTTACACTGCTTTATAGTGTAAGCCCAAGTTCACACGGACGTTTGAAAATCGCGGCAGGAAGTTTTCACGGACTGGATTTACACCGCTTAGCGCAGACAGTTGAAAATCGAACAGTGTGTTTTCCGACACGCTGAGATGCACGTTGGTATTCTTGGTTCAACATCAAGATGGTGGCATTTGTTCTGATTTTGGCTACTTGCCAAAATAACTTTGTAGCCTACGTTCGAGCGTTTCTATGTATGTAAAAACATCGAATAATAAATATTAGGGATTCTTGAAACGTAAAATTGTTGTTTATTTTCAGTAGGTATAAAATGATAGTTGTCGTACGTCCTACTTGTAGTTCTTTAATCTCTGTGAAAATTCATATATTAGATCATCTTATCGTATTGTGCAAAGTTCACTACAGGTCATTGTGATGTGATTAAGTATTTAATTATGTTTAACTTATCCCCTCTTGTGTTATACTAGGCCTAATTATATTATGTTTATCATTATTCTGTTTTTAGTTTAAGATCATACTGCTCATGTAACATACGACTAATTCCTTAAGAAAAGAGATAACTTTTTGACAGCTCAAAACCTTTGACAGCTACTAGAAAACGCGGGAGAATTTTTGACAGATTTTTTTTACTTACGATGTTGGCAAAGGTGGTGTCTATGTTCTTCAAATTCAGCATAAGGTTTTATGTCGCAGGGTTGTTTGCTGGTCAGTCACAATGGCTGGATGGGCTCGCCAAGAGTTTGGGGTACGAGAGCGTGTACCACCACGCGGTCATCATCGACGCCGGCTCTTCTGGCTCCAGGGTGCTTGCTTATAAGTTTAGAGTGCCTTTTACAGGTAAGTGCATTCTTTAATTTCATTCACTCATTCATTCTCTCTGGTTGGCCGTTAGACAATGGAACATAGAAATAATTAATGTGTGCCACGAAAATCTGGCAGTTTCCAAAATTACCGATTTCGATGATACTTTTTTGTACGTAATAGCTGACCTGAAAGACATTGTTCTGTCTTAACTATGAATATTAAATTCGCATTGGTATAATATTAGAAAAGTTAATATGGTCGTTAAGTTTCCCTACTTTTTTTAATGTTACGCGCAACTTTCTTAATTTTTTCTTTCAAAATAACCTTCTCCTGATAATAACAAACAACCAATAAACAACAAATAAAGAATTAGTATAATTGGTCCAGCCGTTCAGGTGTGATGCCGTGACCAAGGAAAATAGGGATTGATTTTTATCAGGATAAGTTTTTATCCAGTGCGCAAACTGTAACCATGAATTCAGCATAGCATTCTGCGCTGGGGGTTTATAATGATATGCTGAATACATGGTTACATTTCGATGAAGTACTTGGGACTCGTCCTCGATAGCCGGTGGAACTTCGCGGAGCATTTCCGCCGTTTGGCTCCCAGACTGGAGCGGGCCGGGGCTGCGTTGAAGCGGCTCTTGCCCAATCTAGGGGGGCCAAACGCCTCCTGCCGGAGGCTCTACGCGGGGATCGTGCGGTCCATGGCCCTATACGGGGCGCCGGTGTGGGCGCCTACATTGAGGCGCCAACCAGCTCGTCGGTTGAGGGCGTCCCATAGGGTCATGGCGATCAGGATGATCCGGGGATATCGCACGATCTCCGGCGAGACACGGTTGTTTCGGGAGGTTCCTGTTTCGGATAGGGCGGGAGGAAACGCCCGGGTGTTTCGACTGCGAAGATCGCCCTGAGGACACGGTGGAGCACACGGTGGCGGTCTGCCCTGCTTGGGCGGAGCACCGCCGTGTCCTCGTGGAGGCGATCGGCGGCGGCGATCTCTCGCGTCCGGCCCTGGTCCAGGCCAGGGTACGGAGCGAGAGGGCATGGGGAGCCGTCAGCGAAGCAGTGATGCTCGCGAAGAGGGAGGCGGCGCACGTGAGGGAGAGGCAGCATATGCGCCCTCGCGACCCCAGCCGCCGCAGGATACGGAGACGCCCTGGGCGTCGGGAATCCCAGGCCGATTTCCGGCCACCGTAGGCATGGGCTTGCGGACGGCGAGTAATGGGTAGCTCGCTGTCCGGTAAGGACCAAGCCAAAGTCGACGGCGCGTTGTGTTCCACGCGCGCCTCAAAGAGATGTCAGCACAAAAAATGATGGGGCCCGCAAGGGCCGATGCCTGCCAGGGGTGCGGGTTTGTTCGAAAGAGACACCACAGCCCCTGGCATACGGGCTACTGAAGGAACACGGGTGGGTTTTAGTCATTAAAAGTCTGACACGCCCTTCTGCTCCACCCAGAGCGGGAGAAGTTATTTGATGATTTCCAACCCAAAAAAAAAAAAAATGGTTACATTTTGCGTACTGGATAAAAACTTATCCTGTACAGATATAGTTTTGTGATTTCGGGAAGTGGACAACTTCGTACCTACATGAAAGATTTCTTTAATGGAATGTGATTTGGGAAGTTGAAACTAAAACCTTTTGTATACACATCAACACATTCTAGGGATATTTTAACATCCTTCTTTTCATTTTTTTTTTTAAATATAGATTTGGATCTCATTTCCTATATCGTATAAAATACTGCGCATTTTAATATGAGTAAGTATTAAGTACTTACATAAGTTATAAAACTATCTAAGTAGTTTCTTTTCAATACATGGAGAGCTAAAATATCCCTAGATTGTGTTGATGTCTGTATTGTCATACTTTTTGATAATAAGTTAAAAGTAAAAGCTATTTATGAAAAACCACTAATTAGGAAACATAGTTCTGTTGTTAGACCAATAAATATTTAGTTAACGATAAAGTTTACAGTATTGTTGATAAGGTACATAATCTGTTTCGTTACTGCTGATAAGATAACACTGATAATAATAAAAACCATAACGGTTATTTCCTACTCTAATTAAAACTAATTTAAAGAATTAGAATATTAATATAAACGAGTTTGATTGTTTTTAGAATTTAAATTAAACTTGCAATAAACTAACTACTTTTTGAAATACAACAGCGAATATTTTAACCTTAAGTACAATAAAATATTAGGTTCAGAAAAATCTTTTTTTTGTCTTTCTTAATTGATAGGAGTAAATTAACAGCTGCCTCGTAGGCTATAGAATTATAACTTGCTAGCGTGTTGTTCTGGTATCGACTCCCTGTTCGAGTAGCGTTTTAATCGGTCAAGTACCTTTAATAGGTTTTCTATTGTTATGGATCCAGGAGGTGCTAATCCGATTAATACGAGTATTATACCGACACGCATATGCCATGCATGCCATGTGTATGGTGTATTTTCATGAAAATATATTTTACTAGTAGCGCTCCGCGGTTTCACCCGCGTAGTTCCTGTATATTCCTATATACGGGGATAAAGTATAGCCTATGTCACCCGGGGATAGTGTAGCTTCCCAACAGTGAGAGTATTTATCAAATCGGTTCTGTACTTTCGGAGCCTATTCAATGCAAACAAACAAACAGACAATCAAATATTTCCTTTTTATAATATTAGCAAAAAAACAAACAATCAAATATTTCCTTTTTATAATATTAGTATGATAATTTTGCAGAGCAGTGGTGGCCAAGTGGTAACGGCCGCGACTTACGAGTTCATGAGTTCGAACCCAGCCAGGCGCTTTACTTTGTGTAAATTATTTCATCACCACTGCTCTCAAAACGGTGAAGGAAAACATCGTGAGGAAACCGCATGTTCTAGAACAAAAAATTCAGAAGACATGTGATATCTACCAACCCGCACTGGGCCCGCGTGGTGGATTACGGCCCAATCCCTCTCACAGAGAGGAGGCCTGTGTCCCAGCAGTGGGAACATTATAGGTTGATGATGATAGATAATTTTACGTAGTCGCTCCATGTAAAATGTTGAGTATACAGCTACATTCGGTTAGTCTACAACCCGACCCCAATAGATGGGAGTTATTAACAAATATGGAAGCGATTCTGAAATAAATGTTTAATTGCTTATCAAATAGTGAGTAGGTGTTTTGGGATAGTCTCGTGACGTTCGTTGGCTGATGCCGCTGTGTAGTAGCTGTGGTTGTAGAATCTATGGTTGTGTCGGTAACTGCTCTGCATTCACATAAGGAGTGTTTGCCAACAGAGCCGTGGTTTCAGTCTTAGTTTTCACTTAGATTTATGTTTTGTTTAACCAAGCAAAGATTCGTGATAGATCCACGAGAACCCACTGCCGACAAATTGCTTTTGCAGTTTGGCAGGTGACGTGTAAAAATATAACTGTAACTTATTGGATTAAATAAATACTAAAAAAAGAACGAAAGAAAAATGGATTTATTTGTCACAGAAACACGTGCATTTAAAAAGGTGAAATAACATTATTAAAAAAAAAAACATGATAACAACACAGATATTTTTATACATAGGCATCATCGTCATCATCATTTTAGCCAAAAGACGTCCACTGCTGGACATAGGCCTCCCCCAGGCTCCTCCACTACCGGTCTTGTGCTTCCCACATAGGCATACAGAACATAAATAGTCGGCAGCTGCACGCCGTGACTGTGACAAGGAGGCTTCCACTCAGCATGATGCTGTGCTATGGGACCCACAGCACTGCGCTGATTTTCAGTAGTCACCCGAAAACAACGTACGAAAATCAAGCCAGGAAAAAGAATAAAAATGTTTTCTTCGATCACTTTCCCAGGAAATTCAAAAATTGAAACTGCTCATGTTTTCCATTATTGCTGATACTTGTACATAAAACGCAATGTTATCAGTTACTGGTTATCTTGGGACGGTAAACTATTAAGCGATGTTATGTATTTCAACGAGAGTCCGACTAGTAAAGAGTAGTATAAATAATTGTACTTATGTTTACAAATTACATGTGTTTTTCATGGCCGGTGCCATATACTATTCGTTAGGTACTACGTAAAACAAATTTCATGCGGAATGCGCGACAACAATATTCAACATCGCTGTTGTAAATACTATTTAACTTTTTATAACATGTTTTTGTATCGGATCGTAATAATAATTGATAAATTGCCCGGATTGGATCACGAAATTACATAAGTATTTAAAATAATCGTAGTGTCTCCCACGAATTTAGAATATACTGGATTTTAGTAAAAAAGTCGTAGTGTCTTCTACGATGTTAGGTTAGACTAGATTTTAGTAGTTTTTGTAAAATAAAAAATAAATAAAATATTAATTCTAAGTTGTACAAATAGCCAAAGCCATGGAAGTGCGGAGTCTCCTAACACAGGCATTATCATGCTTAAAAGGAGGCTCCAATCACAAACTAATGTAAACTAGTTGTTAAAGATTTTTTTTTTTTTTTTTTTGTATTTGTACTTGTAAAGGCCTTGTTAGCATGTCCCGGAAGTTTGTGGATAAGCGAAAGGGATACCTGTCACATAGGTATGTCCTAACATACCTAGGCATATTAAAGTAATGTGACGGATACACAGGATAATTTTTTAACCAGTGCGCAAAAGGGGGTCTAGAATGATATGCTGAATTCATGGTTACAGTTTGCGCACTGCTTAAAAACGTATCCTGTAGTTTTTCCCAGTAACTGGGTTGTGGAGGTCAAACAGGCAGTCACTTATGTTAAATACTGGTATTTAACTGTATCCGGTTAGACTAGAAGGAAAAGCCAACTGCAACACAGGAAAAGGTTAGGCAGCACAATTAGTGTTTTTCAGGGACTGCTGAATTACAAGTAATCCCTGAATATATATATAGCTGACCCGGCAAACGTTGTTTTGCCTTATAAATTATTTCTAGTTTAAAATAGATAGTAGCCGATTCTCAGACCTACTGAATACGCATATATTTGATAAAAATCGGTAAAGCCGTTTCGGAGGAGTACGGTAACTAATATTGAGACATGGAAATTGTATATATTAGATTATAAATATATATAATATATATATGTCTATACTAATAATAAAGAGGAAAGATTTTATTGTTTGTTTGCATTGAATAGGCTCCGAAACTACTGAACCGATTTGAAAAGTTATTTCACTGTTGGGAAGCTACACTCCCCGGGTGACATAGGCTATATTTTATCCCCGTATTCCCACGGGAACGGGAACTATGCGGGTGAAACCGCGGAGCGCTGCTAGTTATATATTAATAGATATTTATGTGGATAGTAAATCTATTGATATTTACTGTCAAACCTAGACTATACTAACCGACTATACTAACTGCATCCATTTCAATACCGAATAGTTTAGTTTTGACAATAGACGGACGTTAGATTGGAAGTCGAGCCCGAAAATAGTTTTGATAAGTCTAAGCAGATAATGATGAATAATTATGAGAATTCGGGTAATGAAACGAGGTTAGGAGCCGGTTGTGCCACATCTTTAATATACGGGAAAAGTTTTTATCCAGTGCGCAAATTGTAACCATGAATTCAGCATATCATTCTAGACCATTCTAGCACAGACATTTTTCGCCGGATACACAAAATAAAATCAGCTGTTCCATACATTTTGACCGCGTAGGTATTGCACTTTTCTATGTAACAGCTGATTGATTTTTTGTACAAACGGCGAAAAATTTTTGTGCTAGGGGTTCTAGAATGATATGCTGAATTCCTGGTTACAATTTGCGCACTGGATAAAAACTTACCCTGTATGTTCTGCCTATCATCACGGGCAACAGGCTCGAATATGCATGTATGTTTGTTGAGTAGGTACACATAAATGTGATATTAATGTGTAGTGTACAATCTTGTTTCAGTATTCGGCCAGGGCAACTTGGACTTAGTAGATGAATATTTTGAACAATCGAAGCCGGGCTTGTCGTCTTATGCCGATGATCCCGAAAAAGTAAGAATATCTCATTTTATAATATTCTCCATTCCACTTTTGCCTTTTACTAAACTTGTGGATCTAGCGTCTGAACGTGGTTTTCAGTCCCCAGGTTGGGAAAATGTTGGGTTTTCCATTAAAAAAGCCTCAGAAGTACTTAGTTTATATAATTTGTGCCCGGTTACTGCCAATAGGCTTAAACCACGTAGGTACGTACGTACGTAAAAATATCGATTTTATCGCGCACTGAATTTCCTAGTCTCGGTGTTGTGAATCAAATATAATACAACACAGCTCGTTGAAAAAACATACTATTCGTTTTACAATATTCTCAGCGCTAATCAGTGCGCGCTCCAATGCATGAAAAAACCCGCTGCGATTTTTTGTGTTTTTGATGCAAACACTTGATGTACAGTCGCCAGCAGGTCAAGCTATCCCAAACTGTCAAACTATCCCAATTGAACATAAACCTTATTCCTTTGTAATAAAGTTGAAAAACTATCAAAGAAATTTGACAGATTGGGGTAGCTTGATGTGCTGGCCTCTGTACACTCATCTTCTATAAAAAAGGGAGGATTCTCCGACCAGACGGATGTTGTCTGATGGGCTTGCCTGTGGCTACCTCAATAAATTAAGGCCTCCAGGGCCAACTTAAGACGAAGCGACTACACGCTAAGGGCACCCCCTGTGGATTACAGACCTCGGCTTGGGCAAGGGACTGGCTGGGTCGAAATTATGCGCGACGGTTGATGTCGAGACGTTGTATACAGGCTGTTTGGCAGAACGTTGAACATACGAAAATGGTGGATAGGTGGGGTCATCTGCTACTTACTCAGCCCTAATTTATTTGGCCCTGGGCACCTGGATATTTTTTTAATTTTTTTTTTGCTTTCTTCTAGTTTCACCACTTTCTTAACTTTAAAGTGTAATTTTTATTAAAAATGGGTAAAACAGGCATTTTTTTAAAATCTTTAATGTTGGCAGATTCTTATAAAATTATTGCTTTACTCAGATGTTAGCTAGAAAAAAAGTTATGAGTCCCCAAACTTATAGAAAAATGAAAAAAATACTTAAATCTTAATTTCAACTTTCATTTTTTTTTAATATCCAGGGGGCCAGGGCCAAATAAATTAGGGCTTAGTAAGTAGTAGATGACCCCACGTATCCACCATTTTCGTATGTTCAACGTTCTGCCAAACACCCTGTGTATATTATGCTGGTTGCGCGATGCAGGATTTGCGTGAAGTCAGTGTGACGCGTAATATTCGCATGTGGCAGTGTAGATGCCGCCACACTACCAAAACGATGTTATCAAACCATCGTTCAACTTACAGGGCGCGGACACAATAGTGCAACTAATAAAGAAGGCTGAGTACTTAACGCCGCCGAACAAACGAAAGGCGACGCCTCTGATCGTTCGCGCCACAGCCGGCCTTCGGCTACTCCCGGCACAGAAAGCACAGCAACTCATCGACCACGTCTCTAGTGCTATTAACAAGTAAGTAAAGAAATATACTTGCATAGAGAGCCATGGAGCGATCCATGCCTGGCATCAGGTAAATAGACTGAGTTCCAAACGATAAGAAGATTTATTAAGGTCTTCGATATCGGAAAGCGTATTATTGAACTCAAATAGAGTTGGGCGGGACACCTGGCAAGGCGCAGTGATGAAAGGTGGAGCAAGGGTTTGACTGGAAGACGAGATGTCGGTTGTCTGTCGGTGACATGGGCGGACGACATTGATGCCATCGGTAAAACCTGGATGAGGCTGGTACAGGAGCGTGGGATTGGCACAAGAAAATACAGGCCTATGTCCAGCAGTGGATGAAGTGGGGTTGTGGAAGATGATGAAAGAAAGATAGAACAGAGGGGTTATTGCGTAACACACTACCAGTAGGAATACCTTTCATTTTGTGTGGGCCTGAATTCACTATGACCACTTAACGATTCCTTACTCGTAACCACGTCAATAACACACGAAATCTGCTAATATCGTATTAATAATATCGACAAATTGTCTTGGAACAAACAGAATATGACATTTCGATACCTTACCGTTACATTGGTTTCTAAATAACACGATATCGACATAGTTTTAACGTAGTATGATTCCGCGGGGAATTATTATAACCATACAGAATTGGGGCCCGTTCAAAAACTTTCATCGCGTTATTTACGTTGTTATGCAGCCAACCTTTCGAACATACGAAGCAATGGATTAGCAATATATGTACTTTAAAATGAGTCAGATTGTTATTGATACTGTGCTCCACAATAAAGATGCTGTACTGTATTCAAGGAACACGTTTGAACAAAATTACAGAACTCAAAAAAAGTTAAAATCCTTCATTCAAATTAGGCTGAGAATCAGCACTTTTGGAAAGTCTTTCACTTCTGTGCTTGTTTCCAGACTGGGCTATGACGTAGCGCTCGACGGAGTGAAGATCATGGACGGCTCTGATGAGGGTATCTTTATTTGGTACACCGTCAATCTTCTGCACAGTAAGTTTTTACAAGATTTCGTTTTATAATCCCTGAGTTTAATCTGACATTTCAAGGCTTTTGTGTTTGCTTTTTCACTTAGGAAGTTTGACATGAGTTTGACATTACACCTGTCGAATTAATCTCTGGGTTTTTAAAATGAATTTGACAACCAAGAATTCCTTGATATGGAATTAAAGTCCGGCAAAACAGCGAAGCGATTTTTATTTACTTAAAAGAAACATTCCCAAAACCCCTTTTTTTGACTGTAAGTGTTATTAAAATCCAGCGTGTAGTGTTTCCTTTGACCTTTCATACGATCATAGGAGCAAGTCCCGTATTTTTAAGAACTTTCGGATTGTATCTGTCTCAATCTGGCTAAAAAAACCTCTTATTTCCCATATATTTTTTTACATTTATTGTCACTAAAATGAGATTGCGACTTGATTTTCAACGATTTTAAATACTATCAGATTCCCCTGGAGTCTCTTCTCAAAAATACATCTTGTTTATGCACATTTTAATACATTCTATTGACATACCATAGATCCTAAAATTAACTTTATAGCACTGTATGACCTAAACCCTATCTTAAGTCACACTCGTCCATTTTGTCTCTACATAAGTCACAGAAAAGCGTGACTTAAGTGCGGGTTTATGTCACCCGAGCCATAAAATAATATGGAACAATACGTGTGTCTTAAAGTAGTCCATTATAACATTATGGCATGGGGTTTAGCACCCTCGCTATGCTCGATCGCTAATACCACGCCGTGTAATAATGTAGAATTATGGAATGCTCAAGAATCTCCACCTTCTTCCAGACCTAATAGAGGGCGACACGATGGCAGCATTAGACCTGGGCGGAGGCTCCACACAGATCACGTACCAGCTGAGTGACAGCGACAAGAGCGCGTACCCCGCCGCCGATCAATATGTAGTGCCCGCTGGGAACAACATCACCCTGTATACACACAGGTGAGATTACACTGTTAAATTTTCTTTCAAGTATTTTGTTATTCAGAAGTGACTAAAATTCGGTTAGGAGCATATTGTTATCCTGTAAGGTGACAGTGTATGTGAAACTAGGTGCATAGATGGCGCCATCAGCACAAGCAGTAAACATAACGTCAAATCATTCAGTTTGAAAAATGAATACATGTTTTAGATGTATTTAACTCACTCACTGGCCTTGTTTAAAGATTAAAGATTATTTATTTCGTAATCAACAGGTTTAACAAATTAGTTGTAGAGGCCTTCTTTTAAGTATGGAGATACCTGTAACAGAAGACCTCCCTCTTCTATAACTATACGAACAAAATACAAAGCCTGTTAACAATATAAATTTAACATAGTAGGTAGGTACATTAGCAAAACTAAAGCTAGAGAATCAAAAAAAGAGAAATTAAATTAAGTTAGATACTTGAAATCGCAATCTCAGACAATTTATATTTCATCCGCCACTCAACTGTCTCATCATGGCATAATCGGTTTGTTTTGAAATGGGGCGGTCGACTTGTGACAAAAAGTAGGTAGTAAAGATTTTTATACAGAATAAATTGAAAAATGTTGAACCATTTCGTGATTGACATTAAGATTGCTCTTCAAGCATCTCAGGTTCCGACTTCAGACATATTATAACGACCGAGTAGTGTAAGTGTATGTGTATGTATGTGTATAAGTGTGTGTGTGTGTTTGTGTGTGTGTGTGAGTATCTTTGAGTGTGAGCGAGTAAGAGAGAAAAGGAAACCATATGTATATTATTAGTGTGAAATGTGATGAACAATTGTATATTATTATTAGTCCACGATAACATTTTTAATATTATCATTAAATAGTAAATTTTAATTTACCGGATTCAGAAGTGCCTCAGTTTCTTCATAGGTAAGGGATTTTAGCCATGCCATCACGGTTTGCCGACATGCGTAATTTGTCTTTTGATTTATAGGAATTTTTTTGCTTATGCCGTTATAAACAAGAGTTGTTTGGGCAACATATTGCCGCCTTGCGAACGCAGTACGAACTCTAAGCACAGCTATACGACCATGATTCCTTCTTTTCCTGAGAGTATTAGGATCAAATGTCGTTGTTTTATGCATTTTTAAGGTAGAAATCAGAAGGTACAACTTTCTTACAGTTAGTAGGTCACATAGTTTGTAAAGCTCGTGTGTAGAAAAACGGTATGGCTTAAAGTAAATAGTTTTGAGAAGGGCACGCTGTGATCTTTCCACGTCTAAGAATTTAGCTTTGGTGGCACCCCCCCAGATAGGAATACAATAGGTTAGAACGGATTGGGCTAGGGCAATGTATATTTGTTTTATCAGCTTTGCTGAAGCAACATGTCTCAGTATTTTAAAAATCCAGATCAGTTTTCTAAGGCGTTCACTGACCAGTGCAACGTGATAATGCCAAGAGAGTCGCTGATCAAGTACAATACCCAGGTATTTAGTTGTCTCAACCTTCTCGATAGTCGGACAAGCACAATTAGTGTCTTGGATATTATGACATTGATGTAACTTTACACTGAAATTAGTATCAGGCTGGGTTTTATTACTTAGGGAGAAGCACATGAAGATAGTTTTCTGGCTATTCAGCGTAAGTAGATTAGTTCTTAGCCAGGAGGAAACTCTGGACAATCCCACTTCAGTATCCTTCCGCACCGAATCCCAATTATCGCCGATAAAGACTAGCGCAGTATCGTCGGCATAAGAGAACACCCGAGCACCACCTGCCTCCAACTCACATAGGTCGTTGATGTAAATTAGAAACAATGTGGGCCCGAGAACGCTCCCCTGTGGTACGCCAAATGTGATATTAGAGTCTCTGCTGGTATATTGTCCAATTCTAACCCTTTGCGTTCGGTGCGAAAGATAGCTTTTGAATAATGCAAGGGGTGTGCCTCTTATCCCTACGTATTCCAACTTACGTAAAAGAATGGGTATTGACACTGTGTCAAAAGCCTTTTTTAAATCGAGGAAAACTGAGAGGCATTTCTTTCCACGATCAAGGCTTTCAGTAATGAGAGATGTTATAGCTGTCACCGCATCTTCTGTCGATTTGCCTTGTCTAAATCCAAACTGTGCATCAGATAATATTGAATATTTATTAAGGAAGTCTACTAAACGTTTATTTAAAAGTTTCTCCAATATTTTAGACAAGGTATGTAAGAGTGATATAGGCCTGAAGTTACTAACATCATCTCTGGGTCCACTCTTGTACACAGGCGTAACAGTAGATTTTTTTAAGACTTTAGGGAAGATACCTTTACTAAAGCACAAGTTCGCTAGGTGAACAATAATCGGGAGAACTTGGTGCTTAGCCAATTTGAGGAAAACTGTTGGAATGTTGTCCCAGCCAGGAGCACTACTTGATTTTAAATTCATGAGTAGATAGTGCACTTCATCTATATCCGTATCCAAGAGAACAAATGATGATAATTGATTAGTATCTGCTCCTAGGTCAGTCCCAACACCCGATCCAGCACTCGGCAATATATTTTCTGCAAGTTTTTTGCCAATTCCCACAAAGTATTCATTAACGTGATTGACTGCCTCAACAGGCGATGGCTTTCCCTCTAATAGTTTAGTATTTTCCGCGTTAGTTTGCTTCATATGTGTAATTTTTTTAATATTTGACCAGAGTCTTTTACTGTCTTTAGTAGAATTTGCCAATTGTGCCCTCTCGTACTGGCGCTTAAGTTTTCTAATTACTTTATTACAATAATTTCTATATCTTTTGTAGCTAATTTTTAGTATATCATTGTGTGGGTCATTCTTTAATTTCTTTTTACGAGTAAAGGTGTAACTAATCTTTCGCTTGTCACGACTATGAAAAATGTAAGATTAATATTAATGAACCAGATTTATTTTTCTTACATAGCAGTCTCATATGCCTAGTTCATAATAATTTTGAAGGTAACTTAGCTACACAGCCTGAATAGCCTAGAATCTTCTTTCTGCCCTGTTTTTTTTTTTTGGTTGGGAAATCATCAAATAACTTCTCCCGCTCTGGGTGGAGCAGGAGGGCGTGTCAGACTTTTACTGACTAAAACCCACCCGTGTTCCCACAGTTGGCTGTGTGCCAGGGGCCACGGTATCTCTTTCGAACAACCCGCACCCCTGGCAGGTCCTGACCTTGATCCATGTTACTTGTGGTCGGTGTTACACGTTTTCTTCTTCCATTGCCCTTTGTGAACCTTCTTCATATCGATGGTTTTTTTTTTCTTTGGGTGGGAAATCATCAAATAACTTCTCCCGCTCTGGGTGGAGCAGGAGGGCGTGTCAGAGTTTTACTGTCTAAAACCCACCCGTGTTCCTTCAGTTGCCTGTGTGCCAGGGGCCACTGTATCTCTTTCGAACAACCCGCACCCCCTGGCAGGCATCGGCACTTGCGGGCCCCGTCGGTTTGTGCTGTCATCTCTTTGAGGCGCGCGTGGAATACAACGCGTTTTCGACCTGGGCTTGGTCCTTACCGGACAGCGAGCTACCCATTACTCGCCGTCCGCAAGCCCACGCCTACGGTGGCCGGGTACTCTTACACTTTTTTAATTTGTCAAGTCCGGCTAATGAGACACAAGTGATTTTCTATTGTATTGTACCCTATCGGGTGCGGCCGCGGCTTGACCGGTAGTTTGAGCCCAGTAGGTTGCCACTTAATTGCGGCATTAGTGGCATTCGCTAGGTGAGGCGCAGGTGAAAGGGCACTGAGGATACTGCAGCAAGTGTGATAAGGTCTGATGAGAACCCTGTCCACCGTCACGCAACAATTCACTCCCTTCTCTTTCATATCATTCCTCATAATTCATTCATCATTTCTTTGACTTTCCTCTCCCTCTTCGTCCATTAACATAATTTATACTCATCACTCTTTTAGTCACATGCATTTCCTCCCTCCTTATCATACCAAGCCAAACAATTTCCATTCAACTTTTCTGTCATTGGTGCCAAGTACAACCTTCCCCTTATGTACTCATTTCTTACTTCCATTTTCGTCACATCCCACATCCATCTCAACATTCTCATCTCCGCTATATGTAATCTTTTTCATCCATCTTCTTCACGAGCCAGCATTCTGATGACAGTACGATAGGCCTTATCACGGACTTGTAGATTTTCCCTTTTTAACTTGAGGGGCATCCGTGGGTCGCATGTTGTTCCTGTAAACCGTCGCCATTGCGTCTCTATCCCCAATTGATCCGGCGCTTTACGTCTCGGTCTACTTCGCCATCCACTTGGACTTGGCGACCCGAGGTATCGATAGTCGGAGCAGATCGGTAAACGGGCGCAGCGCATCATTGGAGAGACCACCAAAATCAGAAAACAAGTCAATATCCGACTTAATCTCAGACCAACATTATCATTACATTACATTTGAAATGATGTGAATAATGTCATAATGTACCGTGTGGTGCCGGACGTAAAAGAATAGCACCATCCCATTTCTTCCTGTGGGTGTCGTAGAAGGGCGACTAAGGCAGCTCGTTCTCTATGCATTTTACCACCATACTGCGATCGCCAACCCGCCTGCCAAGTGTGGCGATTATGGCAACCCCCTTTTGGGGGAGGCCTATGTTCAGCAGTTGACGTCTTTCGGCTGAAATAATGATGATGATGAATAATGTCATAGGGTAATAGGTAATACGGGCTGTTGTCCACGTCAAAGCGCGTATTTTGCGTACGGGTGGGAAAACCGGTCATTCGGTCCATCCCAGCTCCTCGAGAAAGGCCTGCAATGCCTTGGTGTTGCTGACAATCTCACGTGGGGTACCTGGGATATCGAAGTATTTAGCCCTGTAATTGGCGACCACCGGGCAGTTTAGCAGCACGCGCGCTGCTGTCTCGTCGTCCTCCATGCAGGCCCTGCACAGCGGACTGTCTGTTACCCCTATGACAAAGAAATGTTTGTTAAATGACCCATGGCCAGTTACAGCTGCTGTAACTGTACGCAGTTGTGGTTTGGTTAAACGGAGAAACTGTTTTGTGTGGCGGGCATCGATTGTAGAAAGTGCTTCCTTAGGCTGCCTACACTCACCTAGGTCCAGCCATATCTTGTGAAGTTGGTCCTTGGTTCGTTTCCTTACCAGAGTACGTACATACCCGAAGGAGAGTGGCGCGATGGGTTCTGGTCCCACTGGTGCCATATTCGACCTCCTCCTGGCAAGTTCATCGGCTGCATCGTTACCTAGCGAACCGCTGTGTCCTTTGATCCATTGGGTGGTAATGTTATTGAGGCTACCTACCTGGTTGAGGTTCTGGTGGCACTCGTATATCAGCCCAGAGTCAACCGTGTGACTGTTCAGCGCTTGCAGAACAGCCGTGCTGTCTGAGAGTATGCGGACCGAGTGGTCTTTAACTTCCCTGGCCATGATAGCAGACGCAGCAAGGGAGATGATGAAATGATGTCTCATGTTTCGCATTAAAACTACAGAAACAGTATTTTAACTGCAAACTTACGTCAATCAACGTATCGATCCACATCTAAGTTGAGAATTTTGTAGTAACAACTCAAGGTTGTCGGAATAAAGTTCAAACCACTATCGGAGTTTAGGCATGGACAAGAATCTCTATCTTTTTTTAACCCGACTACGGCAAAGCCCAAAGGAAGGGTTATACACAGTCTATGTTTGTGTTTTTATTAATAAAATGGTAAAGTTTATTTTGTTTGTTGCAGTTACTTGAACCTAGGCCTGCTGGCGGCGCGTTACGGCGTGTTCCGCAGTGAGAGTGACAGCAACAGCTCTCAGGAACTCAGCTCGGTGTGCGTTGACCCTATCATACAACGCGAGCCATGGACCTATGCTAACAACAACTACTTTGTTAGGTGAGTGCAGTAGCGATTAGCGAGTGTTTTTTTTTCTAGTGCATTTTCTGCAGAAATACATTTTAAGGTTGTACGTAACGTGAAAAGACTCGGTAACCGTCGCAGTTGCAGAATAGGGTATTTTCCAATTTATTGAAAACTAGTTTAGTTTGAAGATTAGGACGAAATATGTAACAGAAACATAAAAATAAATCGATTTAAATACATTTTTTCAATTAAAAACGATTTAAATCAAACATATTTTTCGTTGTTTTAAATTTAAAAACGCACCTTTACGGTGACTTTTATATCACGTGACCACACGTGACGTAACTTTGTGTAAACTAAAGTTGTTAATTGTAAACAAGTGAATGTCGAGTTTATAATTAACCAGATTTTTAATGGATAGAAATTGGTATTAGTGGTGTGCAGTGCCGTGCCTCTGTGCACTATAATACTTCTAAAACTGCGTCACAAAAAGTATTTTTACCGGTGCCATTTACACAAACCTAACGACACGTGTGATCACGTGATGAAAAGTCGTAAGGAGCGTTTTGGCGGTAAATTAATTCACAAAATTACAAATTCAAAACAAGGAAAAATTAATTCGATATTAATCGTTTTTAATTGAGAAAAAGCTTCGCAATATCTTTTCGTCCCACATACCGCAGTGTCTCAAGACGAAAGTCTTTGACCAGTGCGTGTTGCTAGTGATGATATGGAACCGAAACGTGGTCGCTCACAATGGGCCTCATACGAAGGCTTAAATTCACCCAAAGGGCGATGTAGAGGGCTATGCTTGGAGTTTCTCTGCGTGATCGAATCAGGAATGAATAGATCCGCAGGAGAACCAAGGTAACCGACATAGCCCGAAGAATTCCCAAACTTAAGTGGCAGTGGGCAGGGCACATTGCTCGCAGAACAGATGGCCGATGGGGCCGAAAAGTTCTGGAGTGGCGACCGTGTACCGGAAGACGTAAAGTTGGAAGGCCTCCCACAAGGTGGACCGATAACCTTGTGAGGGCCGCAGGAGTCCGCTGGATGCGGGAAGCACAGAACCGGTCGAAGTGGCGGAGTTTGAGGGAGGCCTATGTCCAGCAGTGGACGTCTTTCGGCTGAAATGATGAATTGAGAAAATGGATATAAGTCAAATTATTTTTATTTTTCTGTTAAACATCTCGTCCCAATCTTCAATTTTAAATAGTTTTGAATAAATTGGAAAATACCCTGCTGGGCAAAGAACTCTCTTTTCCACACACGTCTGTCCTTTATTTATTTTTTAAATAGGCTACACCACTCTGGTGTACTGCTGAGCTAAAGCCTCTCCCAAATCCTTCCACGCATCCATGTCTAGGGCCACCTTTAGTTAATACTGTAGCGGCATTTACACCGCCACATGCGAACTACGCAGCACACTGACGTCACGCAAAATACTGCATCGCGTCAGCAGAGTTTACCACGCTACTAGCACACATATAACATCTCGACATCAATCGTCGGGCAGTATCCACTAGACACAATACCGGTCTGGTCGGAGGATCCTTTACTTTCTATGGAGGTAGTTCGAACTTTACACTGTGTTCGTCATGCCTCCATGAAACGATATCTAAGTCAAAGCATTTATTTCAACTTGAACAAAATATTTGAACGTCAATATTTACATTAAAATATAATTGATTCTAGTCGCCCATTCCAAAATGTAGTTTCGAATGGAGAAGAACGGGCAAGAAACTCCATTGTTACTCTTTTAAAATGTTTTAAATACAATTTAACAAAGTACATTCACTATATAGTTATGTGTGAAAACGATGCACCCAGAATGAAATTACTACTATACTAAATAAGGTAAAAAAAAATGCAATTGAAGCAATATAGATAAATTAATTTGATGAGAGATACATGGTGCTCATATTGTTATAAACATTGTAAGAGTAAATATACGATTTTACTAGAATATTAACAAGTAATAAGTCAGTGTGTGAGTTAATCAATGTGATAAATATAATTATTTATGCTTATTCAATTAACAACCAGTTTGATTTTGTCTAGACTAGTTAGATTGTCCTATGGAGCAGGACCAGCATGTTTCCAAGCATTATTATCTTGGATATAATCCTCTAATTTATAATGCGCTTGTTTACAAAGTTTACTTTTAATATGACTTTTAAATTTCCTTTCATTTAATTGCAATATATCACAAGGTATTTTGTTATAACATTTTACACAGTACCCCATAAAAGATGAATGTACTTTAGCTAATTTGAAAAATGGTTGATTTATTTTGTCTTTGTTTCTAGTATTAAAATTATGTCTATCACTTATTTTAGTAAAAACATGTAGATTTTATCTTACATACATGATATTTCCATAAATGTATTGGCAAGGTACCGTCATAATATTAACAATTTAAACATTTCATTGAGGGATTCGCGGCGATGTAGATTATAAATGGCTCTGACAGCTCTCATTTGCAAAATAAAGATGGATTCAATGTCAGCAGCCCGACCTCACAGTAAAATGCCATACGACATAATGCTGTGGAAGTAGCTAAAATAGACCAAACGCGCGGTTTCTACATCTGTTAACTGTCCGATCTTTCTAACAGCATAAGCGGCTGAGCTTAGCCGCCCCGCAAGAGATGTTATATGAGGTCCCCATTGCAATTTATCGTCTAGCGAGATTCCCAGGAATACCGTTTGATTAACAAATTCCAGTTTTTCTCCATTCAATATGATGTCACATTCGCTACTTCTAACATTTGGTAATTGAAATCTAATGCATTTAGTTTTTGTGCCATTTAGTACCAAATTATTTACCGTAAACCAATCTTGGACCTGAAGAATAGAGTTATATTCACGTCGTTAAGATTTTATGCACGTCGGTCAATTTTAAATATCAATGATGTGTCATCTGCAAATAACACCATCTTCGGTTGATTTGGAAGTAAATAGGGTAAATCATTAATGTAAACTAAAAAGAGGAATGGACCCAATATTGAACCTTGGGGAACGCTCATTGTCATTTCAGCCCCTAGTGAGTTTATGCCGTTTACTTGAACTTTAATTTTTCTGTCTTTTAGATATGATCTTAGTAAATCTAGAGCTGTATTTCGAATCCCATAGTGCTCCAGTTTCAGCAAAAGTGTCTCATGGTTTACGCAATCGAACGCCTTGGAGAGGTCGCAAAAGATTCCAATGGCATCTTTTGCTTCTTCCCAGGCGTTAAACATTTTCTTTATTAGGGTGACACCAGCGTCAGTGGTACAACGCCCTATGGTGAAACCGTACTGCTGTGTTCATGAAAGATGGCATTTTCATTAAAGTGACGTAACATTTGATTGAGAATCAACTTTTCAAACACTTTACTGAGGACTGGCAAAATTGACACGGGCCTATAATTGTTGGGTTCTTTACTATCACCGGATTTGAACAACGGAACTACTTTACTGTGTTCCATGAGATCCGGGAAGACTCCTTGGTCTAAACTGGTGTTAAATATGAAAGCTAAATAGGGCGCAATGGTTTCGATAATAGCACTACAGACTTTTACAGACATTCCCCAAAGATCTTCTGTTGATTTAATTTTAAGATCTTTAAAAGCTTTTATAACAGCTTGGGGGTTGGTATGCTGAAACCTAAACTCAAAAGAGCATGCCCTTATATTCTTTATGAGTAACGCAGCAGAACGCGCAGGTGAGGAATTTAAAGCTTCAGTCGTTTTAACAGGAATATTAGAAAAAAAGTTTTCAAATTCCTGAGCTATTTCTACATCTGAGTTGAGGGAGCCATTTGCAGTCTCTAAATTAAATTCAGTATTACGCTGTTTTTTTCTACCCGTTTCATTATTTATTATTTGCCAGGTCGTTTTTATTTTATCATCAGCTGATTTTATTTTATTGCTAATATAAAGCGCTTTAGCTAATTTGCACACTATTTTAAAAGTTTTTGAATATTTTGAAACATATTGATCCAAGCTTGTACTATTCATTTGTTGCTTTAGGCCATAAAGTTCAAAAAGTATCTGTTTATGTAACTATGCATTGGTCCCCCGCAGCGGCGCGTCGCGCGCGCGCGGCAGCAAGCCGGCGGCGGTGTACGCGGCGTGCCAGGCCGTGGTGCGGCGCTACGTGCTGGCCACGCTGGACTGGGAGCCCGCGCGCCCGCCGCTGGGCAGCGTGGCCGCCATGAGCTACTTCTACGACGTCGCCGCCGACGCTGGCATCATCGGTAAGTGCTCTTGTTGGTGGCGATGGCAGGGCAGTGATGCATTAAGTTGGCCCAGAACTTCGGTAACTGTAATATTATTTGGCTTGTGCCCGATTGACCAACGAAAAAAATTATAAATTACTAGCTGACAGACATTGTCCTGTCCAAATGTTAATTAATATAGAAAATGAAACTTCCCGATTTTTTGGCAGTTCCGTTCGGGTTTTTCCTAGTACACAAAAACAAATATCCAGTTCAGTTAAAACCTTTTTTTAATTTTAGCGAAACCACAGCCACAGTAATTGCGTCACCATCATTTTTCTTATAAATAAATAAATAGGGTATTTTTACTCTGTATGAGAAAAAAAATTAAAAATAGGTTAGGCAAAATGCAGTCGAAAAATGTTAGTGAAATAACAGAATAAATTTTAAAATACAATTTAAAGGTTTCAATTTTTTAATCTATTTTTGAACACCATAAAACAGTAGCCGCCATGTTATCACGTCATACGGGATGTCAAATGAGAAACTTAAGCTAAAACTTGTAAAAAAAAAACTCATTTTTTAAATTGTAAACTAAAGCAGTTGTAAGCAAGTGAATTGTCGAATTTATATTAATACGATTTTTAATGGATAGAAAGTGGCATTACTGGTGTGCAGTGCCTCTATGCACAAGTAGTTATAAAACTCCGCCACACAAGTTATTTGTACCGGTGCCGTTTACACAAAGCTGACGTCACGTGTGGTCACGTGATAAAAACTCATAGTAAGGAGCGTTTTGGCGGTAAATTCAAAACAACGAAAAATAAGTTTTATTTTAATCGTTTAAATTGAGAAAATGGATATAGATCACTTAATTTTTATTTGTCTTTTTCATATTTTGTCCCAATCTTCAAATTAAAATAATTTTTAATAAATTGGAAAATACCCTTTATCTTATAAAATATCAGCGCATTTGTTTATACAGCAAACAGACGTCATACTCATAGAGCAATATGACGTCCGCTGCGTCCAGTATTTTCGTCAAATTAGTGAAAACTAGTGCGTCGAAGTTTTTCAGAATATGAAAACACTCTGTGTAAGTGTAACGTAAATATTTATTGACTTTTTAATGTGATATTCTCTTACAGACGTGATGACAGGCGGCACAGTATCAGTCGAGGCATACCGCGCGGCGGCCATGCTGGCCTGCACGTCGGCCAACGTGGACCAGCCGTGGGCCTGCATCGACCTCGTGTACATCGTCACGTTGCTACAGGACGCCTACAAGATCGACAACAACAAGCCCATCAGCGTACGTAAACATAACGAAGCTTCTTAAATTACATGATAAAAGTGGGCCAGCTGGGTTCAACGTGGACCAGCCTAGGGCCAAAGTGGACCTGCCCTGGGTCCATGTGGACCAGTCTTGAGCAAGTGAATCCACCTTGGGTCAACGTGGATCACAGGCGCGGTCGCAGCCAAGACTTGGGGGGGGGGGGGTCACAGACAAAGAGTACATTAATAAGAAAATTTATTATATTTTCGCATGTTTTAGAATGTTTACGTTTATGGCTTTGGGGGGTCATGACCCCTGGGACAACTTAGTCCATCCATATTTTTTACCACAACTTCAACATCATCATCTGCCTATCTTTTTCCAACTGCGTTGGGGTTGGCTTCCAGTCTGATTGAATGCAGCTGAATACCGATATTTTACACGGAGCGGTTACCAATCTGATATCCACAGGCCAGTTATTTGGCAATACGATACCCCTTGGTAAGTCTGGTTGTCAAACTTTCGGGCTTCTGACGACCCGTAACGACTGTCAAAGATCCACGAATGACAGCCGGGACCAACGGCTTAATAGCATATTAAGCCGTTTCGAGGCACGGCGGGGTCTTGTTATTTAAAGATACAACTTCAACAAACTCATAAATTATTTCTTTCTTTCTCTTCCAGTTATTCAAGAAAGTGAACGGACATGAAGTCTCCTGGGCGTTAGGGCTCGCGTACACGACCGTCATGAACCGCATAATGATCACGCCTCAGTGACGTGTCGTCACCGCTATGACGTCAGCAGCGTGGCAGTTTTAAGATTAGTAGAACAAGTCATGTCAAGTAACTGGCTGTGAATATGGTACATTGAGTTTCAGAAAAACATCGCCTTTGTAGTGCGTCGTGGTTTCAGTAACACTAGACGACACCTTAATTTAATCTAGGATTTTCTACTCTCGTTACGCCGTATTTTTAAACAAGAAAGTGTCAACTAAAAATATCCTTTTTACGATTTGTTTACCTTTATTTAATTACCTAAACCTATGCCCCCTTATTACGAAACAAGGTTTTTCTTTAGGTATGGTTTAAACCATCGAGCCTGTTTTTGAAATAAGAACTTAGAACTGAAATAGAATTACAGCTCCTTTTACAAAACTGACAATTTAGCACTGGACTAACATGTCAGTTTTGTAAAAGGAGCTGTATTTCGATGTCAGTTAGGTTCTTATTTCAAAAACAGGCTCGATGGTTTAAACCATACCTAAAGAAAAACCTTGTTTTGTAATAAGGGGGATGGAGTATAGTGTTATTGAAAACAGGCAATATCTGTCTAAAACTTGATGCGTCATATTTACAGTGGGTTTGCCGGTTCGTCTTAATGACTGGGTCGTATTCGAGCTTAGCTGATATTGTGTGCATACGCCAGTGTGTCTCTGTTTACAAGGTATGAGAGAGATGCCATTATTATATTTAAACTTTCATGACCATGTTTCATATTTTACGGGTATTTAACATGTATTTATTTCTAGTAATCATGCGTAAAACATTAACCCCCTTATTTATAAACGTTGCTTAAAGTTAAGTAGTGATTAGCGACTGTTTAACCATACATTTTTGACGTTTAAACATCTCTTAACTTTAAGAAACGTTTATAAATAAGAGGTTTAATTTTTATCCCGTAATGAAAGAGCGACTAAGAGAGTGAAGTGTGAGTTGCCTGTAATTTGTTTTTTTTAACAGGATGTATTTGTATGTTAATGATAATAATCTTTATTGACACAAATTTTACAAAAAAAAAAATCATGCATTCCCTAGCTCCTGCGCTAGTGTACACTGTATTACAGGAGCTAGTGTCTTCCTCTAATTACAGTGTTACTGTATGTATCACTATGTGTGTAGTTTGACTAATAAATTGAGTGAGGGGGAAGCGCCGGAGTAAATTGCGAAATTCAATTTTCTTTACGGTTTTATGCAATTTGTAGGTCAGTGTTTAGACTATTTCATTAAAAAAATACGTACAGTGGAACATATAACCTCCTTCTTTTTTAGAAGTCAGTTAAAAAGTTATAGAGGTATGAGGAACAGAGTGTAAAGTTCACTCATACTCTATAGAAAAGGGAGAATGCTCCGACCAGACGGGTGTTGTGTCTGGTGGGCAACTGCCCGACGGTTGATGTCGGGATGTTGTACATATACGAGTCGCGCGGTAAACTCTGCGTGCGCGATGTAGGATTTGTGTGACGTGAAGTCTTTTTTATGCGTAGTTCGCATGTGGCATTGTAGATGGCGCCAAAAAGTCATTCAATAGGATTAAATGAACTTAGGGCTCATTCACACGGGTTTCTTCATAAAACACGATACGTCATGACGGATGGACGTTCACATTGCCTACGGAATCGTGTTTTATCACGATTCGGCCAAATATCCGAATTGAGTTCACATTCGTTTCGTGATTGAACGTATGTACTGAACTGTGCGGGCGCAGGCGGGCGCGCGAGCGCATCAGCAATTCCGTCACAAAAAAATCACGATTCGTGTTTTTTTTTAAAGACAATACGCGATTTAAGACGTGTCAGACATTTTTCACGATTCGTGATGCGTGTGAACACGGGCATTTAAAAAGCATAGCCGCCGTCAAAAAAAAAAGGGTCGTGAAAAAGACGATTCGTCAATAAAACGAATCGTCTTCGTGTGAATGAGCCCTTAAAGGATTGTATTGATGGTTTTAATGATTATAATGTGTTACGTAATGGTTGCAAATCACATTTTAACCAAGATAAAACCTGACACTGACTTGAAATTTGCAAGAAACGAGAGAATATTTAAATTTCTCTGGCTACATTATCACATCCTCCTTAATTCTAAGGCTTGCACCATTTCATTATTTTGAGTAGGGTATTTTCCAATTTATTATAAACTATTTTAATTTGACGATTGGGACGAAATATGTAACTGAAAAAGAAAAATAATAAATAAATCATATGCAATTTCTCAATTAAAAACAAATAATTTTTTTGTTGTTTTGAATTTACCTCCAAATCGGTCCTTACGATGACTTTTTTATCTCGTGACCATACGTGATGTCAGCTTTGTGTAAACGGCACCGGTACAAATACTTTGTGTGGCGCAGTTTTAGAAGTATTTGTGCACAGAGGCACCGCACACAGTAATACCACTTTCTATCCATTAAAAATCGCGCACGCAATGCCAATCGGTCACGTGATAAAAAGTCATCGTAAGGAGCGTTTTGGCGGTAAATTCAAAACAACGAAAAATTAATTTGATTAATATCGTTTTTAGTTGATAAAATGGATATAAATCAATTTCTTTTTATTTTTCTGTTACATGTTTCATCCCAATCTTCAAATTAAAACAGCTTTTTTTATAAATTGGAAATTACCCTTGTGTAAATCTTTTTACACTTCGTTTAAATGATAGCATATCGCGCGCATTTAATACAAGGATGTAACATTTTTAAAAGACATTACACGTTCGTTTCGACCCAGTCCGTTCTAATCTTAACTTTTTAAGTGATTTGACTTGAAACCATTACCTCTTCGGTACTCCATGTGATAAATATGTATCTTAAGTATTTTATTATTGTTTCGTCTCTATTCCACTATATTTGTAAATAATATTTCGCTGAAAGCTGGTATTTATATTTTCGACGAAGCAGTAATTCGACGCACATTGTATTGTATTAGAATGTACGTTGTAATATTGTTGCCAGTTAGAAAATGTTCGAATTTAAATGTTGTGTGTTCGAATGTCTTATGAATGAGGCGTAATATGCACTGAAACACCACTTATGAAAAAGTTATAGCGTAAGCACCTCCAAATAAAAAATCTATATTTCATCGCTTCTTAGCGTTTTTCCATAGACCAATAAATGGCGCTGGAACGTTACAGATTCCCAGCAACACATCTTTGTCCGACATTTTAATAAGCTATTCTTGCCTTACTTTTTATAAGACATTTATCTTTTGTTGCCTGACCCCCAGGGGGGCTATAGGCATTAACGGAACCTTTCAGCAATGGGTGGGGGCTTCTTATGGAGAAACGATGACCTACTTCATTTGATTCGTCAAGTGAAAATGTAAAGGATTACTGAGATTTGCGGTTTCGGTGTGTAATGCGTTTACAAGCTATTCAAAGATGTGTATAGTCCTTTATACACAGAGTTGAAGATTTTCGGCTTATTTCATTTGGCCAACTTAAAACAGCTGCCCTAGGGTCCGTCAAGTACTATAAAAACTACCAAAATATATTCATACTACCTAAATTTGTTTATCTAAATGACCGAGAGAGAAAATCGGAAGAAAAATACCTAATATTCTTAATTCCGATTAACCACCCTGTCTGGGGTGCATAGATCGGTGGCTCTAGTGTGAGTTTCTATTAACTATCTCATCGCATTGACCGCGTTCTGCGCTCCGTTTGGTCCTTCCCCAATCCAGGGACAATTGGAACGCCGAACGCGCTCGATGCGTTAGATCGAGATGGTTCAAAGCTCAGGATACAAAAAGAACCAGAAGCCGCGAGAGCGCCTAATACTGAAGCCACAAAAACTACTCTTAAATAGAGTAGTTTGACTCGCAGCCGATAAGTCACTCTGTGACTGTCGTATCGCGCGACTTGTTTCACCGGTGTTCAATTTATTTAAATTATGCCGTCTTGTGTCGTTCCTACCTCTAAAAGTTCAGCCAGGCTAAAAAATAAACAGGATGGAATCAAATTTCATGTGCAAGTAGCGCATTCAGTTAGTGTCTTTTTTAATTATTTGTTCAATTTATAATTGTCATCGTGAAAAATGGGTCCATCTTGTATGTGTTGCCAATATAAGAGTTGATTTACCTTCATTTTATTACCAACTGAGGGCTTGTAGTATGTATAAAACTACTTTTAAAATATTTTAAACTACTCGAAAAAATAATGTTATCAAAGCAAACCGTATGTATTAATGCATGTATAGAAAAGGACAGTAAAATTTTGATTTTATTATTTTCGTACCCCCAATACTCTCACCATTTACCCCGAAAATGGGCAAATAATGTCTGAGCTAGCAATATTACGCGGGTGGGGAAGTGAGGCGAGCGGGGGTCACTTGTTTTGTTTTTGGACACAGCCTGCAGCTTGCAATATCAGTTGAATAGGGTTTCTGGTTCTTTCTGTATTCTGAGGTTCAAAGCATCTCACATTAGGGCCTCAGTTTCCGAGAGAGGGTGGATCCCTAGGGCTGCTGTTTTAGGGTGGTCAAACGGAATAAGCCAGATTTTCTACGTATCTAGCAACATTATAAAAAAAAGTTTATAGATCCAATAATTAAAGACACGAAATCTGTTGATAAACTAACATTAAGAAAGGTTTTTGTGTCATGATTTTTGTTCGGCAACTAATTTCATTTTTGCTTCTTTGTAATTTGATTCGTTGATATATTTTTTGTTGGTGTACTGTGAATTTATTCCAGATTTTACGGGTATAAGATTATTATGGTATTATAGTTAATTCTGAGCAACCGAAGCAAAAGTGTACAGTTTGACATCAAACAAAAAAAATCGTGACTATACCTTTCTTTGTGTGAGTTTTCACAAATCCGTGTAACTATTAGACAAACTGTGTTTGCACATGTTTAGTAATTATATAGACACAATTATTTATAATTACGCACAATATAATTATTATTTAATAATATTGCTCATTTTATTTGTCTATGTCTACTAGATTGAATACTAGATTGCATTTAAGGAATAAGGAGAATTGCCAGAATACAAATGTTTTTTTTTTATTTGAAAGAACAATGGCAGAAAAATTGTTGACAAAAATGTTAGCGTCTAGAAAAGACTTTTATGCAAAATGAGTTTATTTATTTTTCTATGATTTTTCAAATGAA
The DNA here is from genome assembly GCA_949987655.1 of Polymixis flavicincta. NCBI lineage: Eukaryota > Metazoa > Arthropoda > Insecta > Lepidoptera > Noctuidae > Polymixis > Polymixis flavicincta. The sequence goes on along the minus strand of OX465190.1, from coordinate 20,344,195 downwards.
AATGCGTTTTAGTTAAAGCCGCAGAAAAAAGCACACATTTTTGAGAATATCAAATGACTAAGTATAGATAATAACATACACTAATCAAGAGTTGCCACTAACTATATTCATACTATTTTTGTATAAAGGTATTTGTAAGACCATATAAGGGTTAAAAATATTTTTAAAGGCAGTTACTAATAATTACACTAACAGTAATAATAAAAAAATAAAGTGATAGGTTCTAAAATAAACATAAAAAGTACTTCCTGCAATTAGTCGTCAATTGGAGCGTCAATCCTATGCGACAATCCTAATGTCTCATTTCTCTATCAAGGAAAGCAATCTGTCATTGATGCTCCTGCGCTTTTCGTGTCTTTCACGTTTCATTTTAGTCTTGCCATAACATTTCTGTGTATTTTATTATTTCTATTCGACTGACACTGCTTAGAGGCTGATATTCGCTTAACTTAGTGAAACTTGTGCGTTCCTTAAGAATTCTGATCTAGTTCTTCTGCGTGACTGTCTTTTGACTCAAGTCTTAACTTAAAAAAGTTCTAATCGCAATATCTTTTTATTGAGGCCTTCTCAGTACAAAATTGTTTTATAAAGTTACTGAGGGAGTGACGCTTAACATTTTAAGATATTTTTGTCAAATAGACGCTACCATTTCTTCTCAACTAATTTTATGTATGAACGTCTGCCATTGTTCTTTACGGATTTTGGTTGTGGAAAGTATGCAATGGAAGCCCTATTATTTATTCGTTTAAGTCCAAGATTGGTTACCAACCACAATGACTACAAAAGACGACAAGCAATGTTACAAAATGAAATAAAATAAAATAAATTAAAATAAAATAAAATTATTCGAAATATCTTTTAACAATGAATTGTCTTGCATGGTAACTCACCATATACAAAATATCGCTAAACATATTTTAATGATCACTCTTTTAATTTGTGTAAACGATATAAGTAGGTACTGAAACAGTTATTATTACATCATTAATATTTCTTATGTTTACAATAAAATTGGAAAACATTTGTGTGCCTGGTGGCAACTATCAACAAAGACGTTGGTTATTTAAGTATTGTTCTGTTTACTTATGTTATTTAGCTATTTAAAGGAACCTAAGAAAATATATTCGTTTAAATAAACCTCAAGCGTTTTGTGAACGAATTTTTTATACCTTTTGAGTCGAAATACAAGAGTATTTCGACTCAAAAGATATGGAAAAATTCCTGCCTATAATTCTCATAGAATAATAGGCAAGAATTTTTCGATATCTTTATAGTTGACAAGAATATATGCATTTTTACAAAAGACGTTAGGTTTTTAAGGCCTAAATAATGTTTTTAGTCTTAAAAAAATAATATCTTTTCTAAGCAGCGGTTAAGGGAAAATATAAATTTAGTCTAATTTTATGTTATCTGTGAAAATGCGATTTTAAGTTCAGGTAGATTAATTAACAAAGTGAATATTATTATGTTCATACGTGAAAAAACGTTATTATTTTATGTTTCAATTTTATAAATAAAGGTTGTATGTGTGATTTAAGTTATTTAATAACTTATAATGTGAGTTCTTTGTAATAAGCACTTTCAAATAAAGTATATTCAAATGCTATTTTTATGAGGACATTGTTTTCTTTTTTGTAAGCTATATACGGAATATTTTGTAGCTAACTATGCACTGTGGTAGTATCGATACTTAGCCGACATGCACTGTGTACTTATGTAGGTATCGATACCTAGCCGACATGCACTGTGTACTTGTGTAGGTATCGATACCTAGCCGACATGTACTGTGTACTTGTGTAGGTATCGATACCTAGCTGACATTCACCGTGTGCTGTGTAGGTACCGATACCTAGCCGACATGCACTGTGTACTTGTGTAGGTATCGATACCTAGCTGACATTCACCGTGTGCTGTGTAGGTATCGATACCTAGCCGACATGCACTGTGTACTTATGTAGGTATCGATACCTAGCCGACATGCACTGTGTACTTGTGTAGGTATCGATACCTAGCCGACATGCACTGTGTACTTGTGTAGGTATCGATACCTAGCCGACATGCACTGTGTACTCGTGTAGGTATCGATACATACCCGATATGCACTGTGTACTTGTGTAGGTATCGATACCTAGCCAACGTGGTCAAATTGGTGTTATATGTAAATTGTACAAATTTAATAAATGTTGGATCTTATGATTGGCTTTTATTACTTAAATATAGTCTTGAAGAATAGACAAATATATACTGTCAACTGTATCTTTACTTTCCATAAGCAACTTTAGCCATGAGAAAAATATGATTATGAATGAAAAATCTCTCAATAACTATAAATCTTTCGAGTTAGTCGAGTTTTCTACTTTGGTATCGCTTTGCTATTATATGGCGGCAACAGATATTTAGTAAGTGAGAGATATTTTAGTCCCACGCACTGCTCTCACTGAACCCAGCAGTGGGAACATAGGCTAAAGCACTAGGAAGTGGTGAAGGGCGGGCGTTTTTGGGGGACTGTCTTTTGTAATTTATATGACGTTCAAAAAGTACTGACACCAGCCTAGTTTGAACAAATGACTTTTGATTTTATGCTTAGTCCCTTGCATTTTTACCCACGAGTAATGTAGGTACTGGGTGGGTAAAGTTACTCATAGACAGTAGAGATGCCGCAGTTGATCGTAATATTATGAAATAGACCTACCAGAGGTTCTTAGGATGTAGAAAATGGAGGCTGACTTTTTTATCTAGAGTAAAAGTTGTGTGGGATGTATTGTAAATTGTCATTTAGCTCATGAGCGGGCTACTCATTGAAGAATCCTTATGAATTCAAAGTCAGCTTTGATAATAAAACAACAAAAACATACTGAATTTTCCATACTTTATTAAGAACCATTCAATAGGTACAATAAAAATGTTAATCTAACGCACTTTCATCAGATAACGCTGCGTTCAGTCTCGTCTAAAATGATTAGTTTTAAAATCTATTGTTGCCGAGATTACACAATATATCATTACTATTATATAATTATTACAATAGGCATCGAGTTTATGGAAAGAATGGAATCATAAAACAGATTTTGAGTGAAATATTACATAGGTACGGAAAGTAGTGAAAAACTTGGAACATAAAAAGAAAAAAAAAATGGAATCTTGAATATCAATCCATAGTAAATGGCAAGCCATAGTGTATGCAGCTATTTACTGTGTTTAAATAACTGTTAGCTCCACTATTTTACACAGGATGAGACAAGATAAGATTTATTTATTTGTCTAATCATTGTATACATACAAGAGCATGCAGGATATTAGATACATCGTTTGAGTCCATTCATGTTTAGCCGTAAGTATAGGCGTACAAATATTTCCTTATCATTAAAAGAATTACCAGGAAGAAAAAAAAAATACCTAGAATAGGCATTTGCATAGTTTATAATTCAAAAACTTATAAATTAGAAATTATTTTATGTATTATTAAATTATTTCATAAAAATCATATTCATAAAAGATTTTGAGATTCAAAAAAAAGATCGGGAAAGATAAAATTATTCAATGACACAAAAAAATTTTCGTCTAGAAATTCGTAGACACTATAAAATGCCTATTGCGATAGAATACATTTTTAATTGTCGCTATTAATTAGCTTTTTTAAAACTATTACCTAACTGCAGAAAAAGTTTTTACTAAAATAATAATCTAGCGATGTTATCACGGTAGTCCGCGGTGGAAATCGATTTACCGACTATGGATATGTAAATAATCAATGTCATTGTAATCTGAGATTTAATTACAAGTCTACAAGTGCGATAGTCGTTTGTTTTCCATTGTTTTTTCCATAAACTCGATGGGTATATTAAAAATGTTTTAAATTGAAAATCGGTTACTTTAACATGAATCTTAACATTGATCTATACGCTATTATACACGCCTAACTAACGCATGCAAGGTATTGTAGATAAAATAGTGTCATTATTACTTTCAGGAAATTGAAAAACATCTTGAAATGTCAATTTTCTGATTGTAATATTTGACAATTAAAATTACAGAATTATTGCACGTTTAAAATATAATGCATTATTAAGTAAACACTGAAGTAATTGTTCGTCAGATACAGAACATACAATATTTGGTAAAGCTTGAGATTCTTATACAGACCTATGATTTAACCTTTTCACCGCCAACGTACACAGAACGCGATACGTCGCCAGCGCCAAGCTATAAATGTTTAACGAACCTATAGCAAACAGTAGTGATGAGGGTATCGTCATATCGATGAATCGAATACCTTTAAACGAGCAATTCTTGTACATATGTCGTGGCCATATCGTAGATTTGCTTCAATTCTCGCCTTCTTCTGGTTCTTATAATATGGAAGAAGACGGTCGAAATCAACTTCACGGAGCCCCACTGTGTGGGGCTCCTATTTCTGTCTGCAGGGTTTAAAGGAACATAACCAAACCGAACCTCGGGGTGCCCCTGACGTCGCCCGTCTTCTCGAGAAAAAAATATCTTTCATGAAATGAGCAAATCTGCGATATAGCCACGACATATTATAGTCTGAATCTCGGAAACGGCTCCAACGATTTTCATGAAATTAAGTATGCAGGGGGTTTCGGACGCGATAAATCGATCTAGCTAGGTTTCATTCTTAGAAAACGTCAAACAAAAAAAAAAAAACACGTTATCCAGATATTGAGATTTATACTCGTAAAGTTTTATTTATAATTTTACGAATATAAATAAAAACTGATTAAATATTTCCATAAGGGACTACTCACACTTAATCAGCTCTGTTCAGCTTTTGTCCATAGAAAACAACGATTTTGTATAGAGTCCGTTCAGCTTTCCGCGACTGAACGGATGCGTACGCATCTCATACAAAATCCCTCCCTTCCTCCTTATTGTTTTATTTCACAGTATCCCTAGTAAGAAAAACCAGGATAAAATAAGGATCAAAGAAACAAATACATAATTAAAATGAGGTACATCTCTATTTGTTTCATGACGTCAGTCTTTGACTTAATTTCAAGTCCTTGGCGCTCAGAGCATGTTAAATTCAATTCTGATTAGGGATGTCGTCTATGGTCTTTCTTTCTTATACGTATATATTTGTCTACCCCTGTGTTTTTTTTACTATTTCAGCCAACGTTTTTTACCATAGGTATCTAAGCCGCAGAATTTTTCACTGTATTTAAAATAGGTACACCTAGGTAGCAGTGTACTTATCACAGCACTGTTTTTAAAGCTTTGTCTCTGTTCTTTTCTTTATTCATGTAATGGTGGCATTTACTCGTCAGGGCCTAGAGACAAAATACATTTCTGTTAGCGTTCACGCCAAACGCTACACCAAAATGTATGGGAATGACATTACCTGCGGAAAGGTTACGTCGTGTTCTTTCCGCAGGTAATGTCATTCCCATTTATTTTGGCGTAGCGTTTGGCGTGAACGCTAAAGATAATGTTTTGTCTAGGCCTGCTGGCCAGGCATGCTACACCCGCGGTCTCACAGCTCGATAACAGTCCGCGCCAGATCGTACGCTAATGACGTTATAGAGACTTCTATACTAGTCCGTGGCGCGCACTGACAACCAATCGTTTTATAGACATGGGAATACCATTATCGACAAGGATTTCTGACAACTATTTAATTCCGGATCGGCACCCATCTGAAGGTCGAAATTCGTCTATTTTCCTTTTGTTATAAAGTAGTTATCTAAGTTCATATGTTAATGATCTCAAATTGTTTTCGATAGTAGTATTTATAAATATTTCGACGGGCGAAATCAAACTGTTTTAACTTTCGCGTCACATCACTGGCCGACTTTAAATAAAGTCCTTGGCGTTCTGGGGACATTAAAAATATTCGGAGTTTTTCTTTTTGCCGATTTTAAGACAAATATGGGCTTCTTTTGTGTGGAACAATATAAAACTATTAGTTTTATTAACTATTAATTTATATTAATATTGTTATTAAATTAGACAGTGCTATTTTAATAAATAAAATGAAACAAAGCTTTTAAGTACAGTAAATTTATTTTTATAAGGTAGTTAAAATGAAGGGCTTCTATTGAAGTCGTGGCGGTGAAAAGGTCACCATGGTTTTTGTATGCTTGCTATAAAGCAAGGATCAAACACAATTTAATGAGATGCCTTCTTCAAAAATCCAGATAGTGGTGACGTGATTTGTTTGTAATAGTTCCCGTCTCAGACTAGAGGTTCCACAAGGTTTCATCATCGGACCTACACATTTAAAAATTGAATTAGCCAGTTGATCGCTAGTTTACCATTGTAAAGTGTGCCAACTTGTTCTGAAATAAAAAAGCATCTCAAGCCAAACCATTATAGGAAACATTTACATCAGAATCATCCCTTCCCTTCTGGGTATGGAAAACAGATCTTTGGTATCATTCACAGCAAACAGGTCACTTAGAAAATGAGATATCACTTTTACATGTTTATAGAAATGTTCTACAGTAACGTTAGAGAATTGACCACAGCTAGACTGCTTCATGAAAGGTTCAAGTAGTCAGATTTAATTCATTATTATACGTTAATAAATTGATAAATATGTTCCTAAAATCCTATTAATTCTATTGAAATACATACGATAATATGACTGCGTCTTACAACTAAGTTTCGAGTATTTTACCGATTTAACGGAAAATTTATGGTAAAAAGTGACCTAAATAAATATAGTCATGGTATGTCAAATAAGATTCATTGGGTGTCACAGGAATACAATCAAATAATTTGGTAACGTTAACTTGCTGGTTTATGATTGGTGGAAGACTTACAACTTCTTGTACCAGAACAGATAATGTTCTCCATCTTCAACTAATAAGTCGTCCACACCTGGAACAGAAAGATTACGTTAACGAAGTTTATTTTTATTTCTGAATTGGCTTGCTCTTGACATCCGTCACCCCTGATAGATAGAAAGCGATGTATGAGATCTATAATGGAACGAGCTTGACCAGAATATGCCTGGTAACTCTTGCTTTGACGGCAAACGGGTGAAGTGTGGAAGAGAACACATTTAAATAAAACTGGTAGAGAATCTATCGCGATTTTTAAATAATTGATTTATAGACGAAAAAAAAAAGCGATATTTGGGGTTTCTATCCGAAATAAGAGTCAAAAAGGGCCCAGGCATGGTTTTCAATAAAGTATTTTTACTACGGATTAGATTAGGGTTAATAAAGGTCCTTACCGACGGGGGCGACGAGCTGGTTGCCGGGTGGGCTAGCGGGGTCAGGTTTCTCCGGCAGGCGGTACAGCAGCCAGTAGTGGTAGCCCATCGGCTCCTCCTTGTGGCCGGCGATCGTGTGCACGTAGTGGCCGTTGGGCCACTCGCTAGCCTCAAACTTGAACTTAGGGTGCAGGTCCGCAGCAATTTGCATCACGTGGAAGAATGATATGTTCCTGTAATTGAAAGTTTATTGGTAAGTAGTTAATGAAGAAAGAAGGCCAAATATAAAGAAGGCTAAAGGTGAGCTATTGATGGAATGATAATAATGAGCCCGCGAGCTCCTTGCTCATCCTTTTAGCCTAGTAGGTACCTACAAGTGACTATGTGCGACGTGATATCACATAGTTCTCAGTAGCACTAGTCTCCTGGCTGATTCTGTTATCCTACTAGAAGCGTGTATTTATGTACCTATTTCCCAATTCGCCCTAAACGCCTTCGAGAGAATACGTACGATCCCTGTGAATCATCGTGTATGACAGAATCAAGTTTCTAGCTCATTCTGTTGTCCTAGTATGTCCTATTTTCTTACCTAGGCTTATTTGGGCAAGCGCCCAAATACAAAGACCGGCTGTGAGTGAGTCACAAGTTTGAGCTACCTATTGTAATAACACCCCGCGAACTCTTTGCTCCTTTGTTTCTTTGCTTCCGTCGTGAATCCTGTTTTTTTCCATTGTGGCTACGCGAAAATGAGCTTGTGGCGCTGTACTTGAAGCAGTGTGGGTCGCTCGAAGAGGTACCTATATGCTTCTACTAAGTTCACAGAATTACCTAGGAGACTGAACACTGATGACGACTCACCGGTGTGGTAGTGCCCCATCGCTTTCGAGAGACCCTGTGTAACTCGATTTGATTTGTCGGTTCTGTTAAGTTTTTCACTCATTCTGTTATCCTAGTACTATATTCTTACCTAGGAGCGACCATGTGCAGGGTGTAGTTCTCGGTGACGTTGGTGCCGACCCAAAGCGTGTACGTGAAGGATACGTTGCGGGCGTCGGATTCGTTGCTGGTGCTGCCTGACTGGTAGGCCAGCTTCAGAGTGCCGTCACCACCGTTGCTGTCTGTAATATCAAAATAACCTAATTTAGACACGTTTAAAGAGGATCATAGATTACATTTTCCGTCGTAGGTAAGCCGCCTTATGTGCGTGAATGTGGCGTTTTCGATTAAGTTTAAACCGAAGAAGTTTTGCAGAGGACACGGTGGTGAAAATTCCGGTTGGTTAGCAAAAGTGTATAGATGTGGTTTGGAACTTGTCACACAGTGTGAAACCCTAGTAGATGCCAGAGATGCAACATGCCAGAATGCCATCTGCAGCAATTTCACAAATGTTTACCGACAACGCCCTCTGGCCCCTGGTCAATGTATTTCTACTCACCCAATGGCTCATGTCGGTTATCGAGCAGCTTGTCAGAGCAGTGCGGCGGGCGCACGGCGGCGAGCGAGGCGGGCGTGAGCGCGGCCACGGCGGCCGCGGTGTTGGCCACGTCGCCCCAGCCCCCGTCGGCGCGCTGGCGCTCCACCAGCCACTTGCGGGCCGCCGGGAAGCTCCAGTGCTGGTGCGCGCCTGGACCTGACTCCGAGTCTTCAAGGGCCTAGCCGTGAGAAAGGAGGTTAAATGAAGGATGGGTTTTCTCGAATTCTAAAATACCCCAAGAACGAGGTTTTTTATTCAGAAACAAGCCGGTTGCCCGATGGGGCTTCTCATCCGCAATACCTAATTACATACAAACTTTCATCCCGTTGAGGGGATATCTCAAAAATTGTTCTATAGTGCTTGCTCATCTTCGTTATAAAGGGAACTCTGGCGCAAAATGTCATGCTTCTACACCTAGCAGCTTAGGCTGTGCATTATTTGTCAGTGAATTTAAGATTTCTATTACACGTCTGTGGACCTGTACTATAAAAGGACAATATAGGGATGGGCCATAATTCTAAGCATGGGAGGTGATAAACATAGGTAATAAAAAAGTGGTAAAGGTTGCAGTTAACAGTATGTTGCTATTCTTTTTTCGTGTCGCTAGCACGACACTCTTTCAGATTTTGTTAGCCAAAATATCAGCCACTTCCCCGAAAGGTGCTGAGGACATGGTACAAAATCGCACGACACTTCAGTTTTCGTCAAAAATTTAGCTACTAATGCTATTATAGAATATCGTAAATTACCTGAATGGCCAGTGCAGTTGTAGTGAGTGTCCCGAAGCTACCGTCAGAGTGTTGCTGCCTGGCCAGGCCAGCCATGGGGCGGCGTACGAAGTGGATGAGGCTGCGGTGACGGTGGTCCTGCACCACGCAGCGCAGCGCCAGGATCACCATCGAGATCGTGTCTGAAATGAGAGGAATGTTCTGGTCAGTATGCTTTGTTATTAGTTCTTCTGGCAAAATACTTAATCATAAGCCTGACGGTTACCGTTACGTGTATGGTGTGTTCCAAAAGTATTTCATGAAAATGTAAACACATGGGTCAGGACACGTACCTGTGGATGCCAATTTATAGTGCTTTGATTAAATTATTTGAGAATTTAAAATCTGATTTAAAATCACCACAAAGATGTTTTTAATTTGACAAAAATGTTTTAGAAACTTAATTTCCTCGATGATTTTTCAATTACAATTTAATCACGTTATTGAAACATTACTGGTTGGAAAATGTGGTATGATATAAGTTGAAACCTAACTTAGTCCATTTAGTGAGCGATTGCGTAATACTTATAATAATTTAACCTGAACAGAGTTTGTTCTCTTAAATCAGATACTTTTGAAACAGACTTTATATTCAATAGGTATGTTGAGATAATAATGTACCAAAAAAAATGTGGTTTAAATTTCTCTCTCTTTTATGTGGCTCTTCGACAGTCGAAGGTTGGCAGTCAGCGAAGCGTATATATTGCGGTCTTTCTTCGTCGCGACGCATGTCAATACTCCTTTAAATGTGAACAGCACTTACCAAGACTATGATCCGACGCAGCATTAGCGATATCCAGGAGCCTCCTGATATGACGGCGTCTCACATGAGCTGCTGAGGAGCAAGCAGCCAAGGTCGCATAGGCAAACTCCAGGTCATGTGGAGGCTCTCGGTGCAGGAGCGCAGCCACCAGGTCGCGGCCGTGGAAGGAGCGAGGATCCTTGCACAGAGCTCCTAAGGCGAGGGTGTAGGCGGCCAGGCGCCCCAGAGGAGGGGGAGACTCGTGGTGTCTGGTGGAGTTTTTTTTTTAAATAGACTTTGTCCCACACTAGGAATTTCTCCTGTGGGTGCGTTTACAAACATTTAAACTCACATACACAAACGGCCAGACCCGGAACAACTACTTGTAGGTCATACAAATATTTGCTCCGTGCGGGAATCGAACCCACGACACACAGCGCAGCAGTCAATCGCTTAACCACTGCGCCAACCGCCGCCGTGCCGTAGATAAAGGTTATGATCACTTTTCGTCTACATTTTATTTAATTTTGTTTATTTTGACCTACAATAAATAAACAACTGACTATTTACACTAGGTACTAAATTTTAATAAATATGTTAGAAGTCTTGAAAGTATAAAATCTGTTCATTGTCCTTTTTTGTACATTTTTAGATACTTAACTATGTTATTTTATTTTTATAGCTTAGTTTTATTTTCTATAACCAAACGCTACTGTTGAAAGCGTAATATTTAAAGATGACTCACTTGGACATCATGAGCAGTATCTCAATCTCCATCTGCTTGGCTGACAGCTGCATCTCCAGACCTTGCTGCTCAATCTCCTTGCCAGTGTTGTTGGCCAACTGCGGCAGTTATCATAGAATATCTATCATTTATTTCGGTACAGCACAGTCGCTGACTCAAAGCGAGATGTATCTATTGAAATCGAGCCCAATGTTATTGCTATTTTAATATTAATGTATGTATTAATTTCGTATTCATATGCATATACATAGATCTATTATCTATACGTTTGAGTCACAGTTCTAACATACAATTGAAATTGATTAAGGCCAAATTCGTCTAGTAAGTAGGTAAGTTATTATGCGTTTACAACCAGCACCCTAATTGCGTAACTCACGATTCATCATAATCTGCTTCGCTTTGAAACAGATTGTTAAACCATTGCTTCATATGTTCGAAAAATGTGTCTGTTCAACAACGTAAATAACGCAATGAATACTGTTGAACTGTCAAATTGAAACCGATTATGATTAATCGTGAGTTACGCAATTAGGGTGCAGGTTTATTAAATGCCAAATTAAAAGTTATTATCAACTACAAGTTCTTATAGGAAGGGCCGTATTCCGACAAGGTATTGGTGCTGTAAACCGTGGATTAAGTTAGATGCCAACACGAGATACTGAGATGTATCTGAAACACGTTTGATGACAGCTCAGCTTACTGGTTGCATGCTTCTTGGTTCATCGCCAAATGTTAATACGAGTACTTGGCTACATGACGTCTTGATGACAACTATTATGTCCAAAATGCATTGGAGTCTCAACCCAACCTCTTACTAGCTATTAAAAATAAAGGTGGGTAACTTTCGAAGAAATTTTTAATTTTTTATGAAATATTTATACATGAAGTGAGATTTTGATCATTTTAGCAAAGCTCTGCTATAACACCACGCATCTACATCATCCAGATGCAACTGCAGCAAGCTACAAGAATACCCCACGACTAAGATATTTGATGCTGAGAAAATATAACGGATAGTGTGACGATCCTCAGGCTAAGGACCCGGTTATAAAGAAAAATAAACTATAAAAAACAATACAGCTAGAACTACGTGGTTATTTTGCGGCGTGACCAAATTCGGATCTCATGCCTCCATCTTGGTTTTCTCAATACCATTCTGTGACAATTTCACAAATGTTAACGCAAAAATTCCCCCAGTCAGTCATTCGGGTGGCAAAAGATTCTTATAGCACTCTAGGTGATGGAAATAAGTACTTTGGTAGTACTTTCACAGACGAGCTCATTCACAGGGACCTCAACACAAATGCAATTTACCTGCAGAGTCAACATAACATGGTGCGTATCATTGCCCCATCCCCAGTCAGGCAGGCGATGCTGCAACAGATACTGCAGCGCCTTCTGTATGGCCTGCCCCTCGTTCAGGGTCTCCGTCTCCCACGCTGTTGTGGTGGATGTCACCACCGTGGTAGTCACAGGAGCCTTGGTGGTGGCTGTTGTTGGGGGCTCCGTTTCTGGAAAATAATGATTTAATTTTAAAAGTGGCCCAGCGGTATTGGGAACAAGGCCCAAGCTAGCGGCAGTCACGGCTCCAGAGAGAGGAACCTCCTAATAATACCTCAATCAAACCATACATCCAGTTGCCTAACTAGATACGTGCGTCCCCAGGTGTTGGTCGAAGCTCCTGGCTAACCCTTTGGCTGTCACAGTAATACTCGGTCCACAACCCACAACTCGACAACTTCGCGAGCTAATAAATTATGATTTGCTCGTGCGTTGAACTGCGAAAGGATGTGCATAGTTTTAAGCACGTTTCAAAGTTGAGTAGCTAGAACAAAACAGAAATGCGAAAGCAACGTAGGATCTCTTCTGCATCGTTTTTGGATTGTTTAATTCGGTGTGGAAGTCTAACCGACCCGTAGCAAAGATCATGACTGCATAATCTTTGTTACAGGCGCAGCGGCGCCTGTTTTCAAAGGTCTTACTTAAAATGAGCTCTGCACCCTAATAGGGTATTACACCCATTTTTGAAGTTTCGTAATTAGATTCTAAAATGCTAATAAACCACTTAAAAAAAAAGTTTTTATTGAATCGATTAGTGACAAATGCATTTAATTTTTACATTTTCATATTTCGCGCGTAATTTGACGAAAACGCTAGATGCAGTGGACGCCATATTGCTCTGTGGGTATGACGTCAGTGCGTTGAAATTTTGTATGATAATCGCAGATAATCGTTTATAATTTTATAAATTAGTTATTATTCTACATATGAATGTAAGAATTCAATAATAATAACTTTGGTTACGAAAAAAAAATAAGTACAAAGTTGTTCAGTTGATTTGTTAAAAAAGCGGTATGATGTAATAACATGGCGGCTACTATTTTTCATGGTGCTCAAAAACAGATACAAAAACTAAAATCTTTGAATTGAATTTTAAAATTTATTATATTACTAGCTGTGCCCGCGACTTCGTTCGCGTGCATGTCGGAAAACAATAATGTGTCGCTTTGACGGTGTAGGTACCACTCCTCCGATCTTCCGATCTATCCTGGTAGGAATCTACCACAGCTTTCGAATGCAGTCCAGAGCCTAGAGACAAAACACATTACTCTTGGCGTTCACGCCAAACGGTACGCCAAAATGTATGGGAATGACATTAAGGACACGACGTGTCCTGTCCGCAGGTAATGTCATTCCCATATATTCTGGCGTAGAGTTTAGCGTGAACGTTAACAGAAAGGTGTTTTGTCTAGGCCTGCAGGCGTCTTTAGGGGTTATAATGATATTGCGACGAAGTCTCACTCAGATTTTTAAGAATAAATATAGATCAAAGCGCCTGGTCGAGGCTCATTTTATAATAAATGTGCACCTGCCGTAGGTACCTACAGTAAAAGCTCTTTATTCGCGAGGTATACGTTCCGTAAAATACCTACCGCGAATACGGAAACCGTGACTATGGAATGGTAATTTATATGGGATTATAGGGGATACGTTCCTAGGTGACAAAAAAAAAAACAATTTAATTGAAGTTTTTGACCATATTGATTAATTGTATGAGCGTGATATGGATGCAAGCGACTCTCCAAGGCGTAAACGATCAAGCATTTCTATGCGTTAAACAGATTTTTTCGCGTCGAAAATCGTTTTTAAGTAAAACATTTTTTTTAACATTTTGCAATGAATGGAAAGATGAAACAATAGGTAAAACACGCAAAGCGGCTCGTACCAAAGGATGGAAATATTATGTCGCAGCATTTATAAATGTGGGGGAGGCCTATGTCCAGCAGTGGACGTCTTTCAGCTGAAATGATGATGATGATGATATATAAATATACTTTATGGTGATGAGGTTGGTTTCATTATGTTTGTTTACATTCTCAAAAAACTTTTTTCAAAAAAATACCAACCGACTTCCAAAAAACACTACAAAGTGCAAAATAACTTTAATTTCGGAAGTCGGTGACGTTGGATGTGTATTTTAATTGGTGTATGGTAGGTAACAAAAAGTTTTTATTTTTCACTTTTTTGTTACCTACCATACACCAATTCGAAATTTCATCATTCTTTGGGTCAAAACAATGCATACTTATTTATGCGATAGCAACATTCGCGGTTGATTTGCTGTCATTTTTTGAAGAGTTCCGTTGTCTGTTTCCGAAACGCATCATCAGATCTATATGCAGGGCCCAATAAGGGGGGGCAAGCCGGGCAAATGCTCAGAGCGGCAAAAATGAGCGGCGGCAAAATGTATACTTACAAACATACCTACTCTCATGAATTTTTGTATACTTGTTCAGAAGCCGTAGTAGACTAACGTAACTATGTGAATATTATATGGTTAAAAGAATATCACATAATTATGGTCATACCATCTTTGGTAGAAGCTCGTGACTTATATGGTGTTAGTGCAAAGGGCGGCGAATGTTATTTTTGCCCGGAGCGGCTAAATAGCTAGATCGGGCCCTGTCTATATGAAATTTCAATGGGACCATTTCGGAGTAAACCCCTTTCGAACAAAAAAAGAATTTTGCAAATCCGTCTATATACGACGGAGTTATGCCTGAACATACATTAAAAATATAAACATGTCGAATTGATAACCTCCTTCTTTTTGAAGTCGGTTAAAAACACCGACCGCGGCGAAGGCGGCTATTGTAGATGTCAAAGGCCGAACCAATACAGCGGCGATATCATTTGACAATGTACTTTAGGCGAAGTTGTATTATGGTCTATTTCACTTTTTTATAGTCCATCTGACGACGCGTTTACAAAGGATATTGGGTTGGATACCTATTGGAATCCTTTTTGTTATTTGTTAATATGTATGTACGTACCGATGTACCGATTAGACCCGCAAATAAATAAATCTTTAGCCGCGGATATAGGAATTGGGTCGCATTTTTTTAATCCGCGAATAGTGAAAACGCGAATGAAGGAAGCACGAATAAGGAGCTTTTACTGTACTTACTCAATAAATCGACTGCGCGTCTGGTTGAGTGTGCTGAAGCATTATTCCACGCGGGGGCGGGCGCCTATCTCGGCCCGTACAGGCGCGTGTCTTTTAGCTTTGTTTATCAAACGTTGACCACTGAATAAAACCACAGCAGTGGGAATGCTCTGCACGGACTGCGATAGGCCTCGACAGGTAGCAGTGCAGTAACACCTGACGCCACCTGTCAGTTAACGGCCCGTGGGACCGTGGCGTTATCACGATGAAGAAAGATCACGCTGTAAAGGTGGATACTGACCGGCGTCACGGGTCAAAATGCACCAAGCAAGTATTCGTGCAGTCAGTAGTACAGAGGCCAGCACATCAAGCTACCCCAATCTGTCAAATTTATTTGATAGTTTTTCAACTTTATTGCAAAGGAATAAGGTTTATGTTCAATTGGGAAAATTTGACAGTTAGGGATAGCTTGACCTGCTGGCGACTGTACCTACCTACAGCAAAACATGCGAGCGAGCAACACTGGTTTTAGCACAAGGCGCGGCGGCGTAAAGACATGCTCGCTGCGAATGTTACATTACCTACGCCCCGTAACGTCGGTCATTATCCACATTAAAAGCGCTGTAGAAAAAAAAACCAAACCAGGCAAAAAAAAACTATTTAATTGTATAGCACGGGTTTTCTATGAACATAGTAAGTACGATGTTGTTGCTACGTAGTGCCATACCGCGCGCGCCCCCACCTCTCTCCCCGCTGCTGACGCAGGCAGCAGGAAGAGAGAGAGCCCGATCCCGAGGATAATGGACGTAACAGAGCGATCCTCCGCGACTCTCAGTTGTGATGCCTTTTTATTGTAAATTGTAATCAAAAATGTTTCTGTGTTTCTTTTGTTCAGCCATACATTTATTTGTAGACCAATAAATAATTATATTTAATGAAGCGACTTTAGAATTGTCAATATTTTACTATTGTGATTTCTATTGTTCCTATGTAGGTAATGTATCCTTTGTTGGAGATGCCAAATGGATAAATAAATACATTTTTAAACTTGTTTTAACTAAGACATAACTACAGTTGCCCGTGTGAAAACCTATCTATTTACTCAAATCCACCAGTAGTTATGGTCGCAATTTTGGATTTTTTTTTCCTGATTTTCACCATCCGACCTCGCTTGAACCCCTCCCCACCTCGAAAACTAACATCACGAAAATTAGCACATAAGTATTTACAACTCTTTACTCCCAAAACTCCCATTTTTTGAATCGAGTAATGCTGTAAACACGCATTTAAATTTAACATTATCATATTTCGCGCGTATTTTGACGAAAATGCTGGACTCAGTGGATGCCAATAAATTGCTTTGATATTTTGTATGATAATTATTTATAATTTAAAATGAGTTATTATTCTACTTATCGTTGGTTTGATGTTCCTGAATGTAAGCTATTATTTCAATAAAAAATACTTTGGTTACCTACGAAAATAATAAAAGTACAAGGTTATTCAGTTGATTAGTAACAGCGGTATGACGTAATAACATGTCGGATATTATTTCATGGTGTTCAAGAACAGTATATGGTAGGTACCTACATAAATAACTGAAATCTTTGAATTAAATTTTTAAAATTTATTTTGTTATTTCATGAACTAAAACCAACATTTTCCGACTGATTTTTGCCTAAGATATCATAATAATACATTTTTAGATGTCTAAGTAGTAAAATACCTACCCTATTATCTTCCATCTGCTTCGTCAAAATATTGTTCGATGTAGTTTAAAAAAGCAGACTTATACTTCGGAAACACTGGTCGAACAATTAAAAAAAAAAACGACTGCGTAGAAAGATAACAATATTAACGATACCTACCTACCATAAATCCAAATGGTAACATTCCTACCACAGGCTTCTAGTTGTACCTAGCGTTACCCCGCATTGCCAGACCTACGGATTTATCCAGATCTACGGATTTTGGACATCGGATATACGTATTTTCGATAGAAAATCAATAGGTAAAACATGCAAAATCAAGTTGTTGTCTTTGCATGTTTGCTATTCAAACCTAGATGGCGTTACTGACGCTAGAGATTAAGAATTTCTATGGAGATGTTCCTCTAGCCGCTCTAATTTTGCTATATTATGCTAGATGGCGCTACTAAGACTTTTATCACAATTAAAAATGAGATTTCTTCCCCTTTAATTGTATTAATTTGATTGATAAAACTAATAAATATTTATCTAACATTGCATTCTAGGTATATGACTCAGAACACCACGTCAGTTAATATTATCACAACTTTTTATTTGAAATTCTTTTAGCTTTTTTGATTCGTGGGAATCAACCACCAACGGAAAGCGATTTTAGTAATCAGTATCATTACTTTTTGAAATAACACAGACACAGTAAGTAACATAAATGAGAATGACGTGTTAATATTAAGTATTCGTTAGTACCGTTTCACGCCAATAGATGTCGCTAAGTGTTTCAACATTACGTAAATAAATTCTTCTTGAACACTTTAAATTATTTAGATAGGTTGACCGAAGCGATTGCGATGAAACAAAGACTAATTTAAACTCTGAGTTATAAACAATATTTGAGTATGAAAGATAACCATATTAGTTTCGTTCTTTTGACGTGATACTTGATCTATTCAACATAGAAACGGAAAAACCGAGCTACAGACAAAAATTTTGATAAGGGTTAAAATGTCATCTGTTGATTATCCCTTACCACCCCAAGCAATTATTTTCGAAATATTTTAAATGTACAGAAAAAGTTCCTTTACAGATTTATTATATGTATAGATATAGATTTCATGAACCAACCTTTTTTCGACTGATTTTTGCCCAAGCTATATCAATAATATATTTTTAGATGTTTTCTCATACATAGTAAAATACACTATTGCGTAACACAATATTAATCAGAATCTGAAATATTGCTACTACTTCCTCACGTTTGGCGCAGTGGTTAAGCGATTGACTGCTGCACGCGTGTCGCGGATTCGATTCCCGCACGGAACAAATATTTGTATGACCTACAATTAGTTGTTCCGGGTCTGGCTGTTTGTGTATGTGAGTTTAAATGTTTGTAAACGCACCAACAATACAGCAGAAATTCCTAGTTTTTTTTTAAAGGAAAAAGAAAAGACATTCTTTCATATGTTCGAAAAAAAATCTGTTTAGCAACCTAAACAACGCCACAAATGTCATGGAACGATCAAAAGATCCCTAAATTGTGCATATCGCAATTACCCCTCTGAATGTTACATAAGGTCGGTTTAAAAAACATATACTTGTCGTGGATTGATAGCGCCAAAGTACAGCGGACAGCGCCATCTAACAATTTGATTAACCTATTAATCATGTAACTGGAAACGCAAGGGACACGATCGTCGGTGGAGGGGATGCAGCGAGGACTGGCGGAGAGACCGAGTGCGGTGACAGTGTTTAGTTGATAGTCGAGCTCTGACACTCTAGGCAAACGCACAGTACCTACGCATGTGTTTGTTTCCGATGCACATGTTCCTTTAATTTATTACTCGCCAGTTTATAAAAGTTATTTTAAATTCAAATTATCTTTTCGGTCGAGTATCGACTACAATGCCCACACCTACCTAAACTATGTCGGATCGTGAAGAAGACCCGATGTTTCGCATCTCGGCCGACATAATGAAGTGATGCGACATACTTATCTAAGTTCAACTTACCAGTTTGGCAGTAGCCAGCCGCGACGAACATCAAAGCACATAAAGTTATTAAGTAACGCTGGCCCATGGTGGAAATCTGAAACAAAGGAAAATAAACCATCAATATAATCCCTTATTTCTGGGATGCTGGTGGTTTATGGTAGAGAGAAAACTAAAATCGAACACAATCTCCATCAGTGAACTAATCAAGATTGATAAGAGTAATTCCTTTATTTATTTATTTTATATTTAATTTTATTTATTTATTTTTAAACTTCAAGACACAACATCTGTGCAGCCCTTGCTCTTGTACTAGGAGTTCAAATATCACAAAAGCCATAATAATTATTATCAAGCCAATAGGGACCCCTAATTCTCGATATTTCACTCGTCTTCTCACTCACACGTCACTCCAAATAAAATAGGTTACGTAGCTTTAGAAATTTTGTATTTTATATTCATTGTTAAAAAAACTAGACAACTTAATCTTATGTTCTCCGCACGCAATTTGGTGTAGAGTGTAGCGATTGAGAGCCACTTTAGATGGCAGCACTGTCGTAAGATACGACACGTAGCTAATCTTACCATAACGCAACTGTCTGGAGATTGAGTAAGAAGAGAAATTAGATCAGCGGTTTCGTTACAAAATGGGCACTTTGTGATGATATTCATTTTGAAGAAAATATTCATTTATTGGTATTTTTTTATTAATACTTTAAATAACATCAAACCCCGGATGTTTGGTACATTGAGTGAATTTCAGTATCTTTTCAACGGTCTCAGACAAACAAGAGTATGCAGCTTTCTGAAGGCCAATTTTATTCTCGTAATTAAAAACGTTAAAATCTAGTCGCAGTGTCATCTCGGCGATAAACAAATGTCAAAAACTTGTCAAAAATGTATGGAAACTCGAGGTATTTTTGACAGATTGAGACTGAAATCAGACTATGAACGTTCTTAACATTACGAGAATTGCCCCTCAGATAACAAGAATGCGCTGCTACGCCAGGCCTACGCGGCTATGCTACGCTGCGTCTATGCGGCTACGGCGTAGGCCAGCTTCGGCTACAAATACATCCGTCATTCAGAGTTTTTCACAGGCAAGTTTTGTAAAGGCCCAAACTACACAGGATGTTTTTTTTATATAACTAAGTTTACATAAATTGATTTTTTTATAAAATTGAAAGGAAAATGACGCTAGAATATATCTAAAACAAAACGTTCAAAACGTGGTCTTTTAGCACCAAATCGTTTTATCTCTGACTGTTAGAATTTCTTTGACTTCTTAGCAAACGCAGTCTGTATTTGCAGAGAGTACTTATAGTTTGCAGAACTTATGTGCAAACTCTAGACTTTAAGAAGAGAAGCAATATATTTATTTCATATTCAAATTGCAAGTCGTCCGGTGAGGTTTGGCCGTGCAAGCGGTTTGCAGTGCGCTATTGAATTTAGAAACTTTATGAAATCATAATATTGAATACTCGTTCACTGCCACCGTAAATATAATGAAGAGGATGTTTTGACCGTCAGATAATAATTGCGACAGAGACTAATGAAAAGTTTATGTTACTTAATTCTACTAAATTACATTACACAAAAAAAAAAAACCTAAAGTGATAGTTTCTATGTTTGGATAAAATTTGGCACACAGACTGATGACAACCATTGCCACACGCGGAGTAGCTTATTTTAGAGCTTCAAAGCCGCTATTTCTTTAGAAATCGTCAATTTTGAGAAATTTACAATCGAAACAAAAAAAAGAGGACATGCGACCGAAGCCGCTGGAAAAAGTTAGTGTAGTATAAAGCAGTGAATGAAACACAATAACGTCTGTCTAAACACAGAGCATTTCTTGACACCTTAATGTCAAATACTGGTGAAAATTACAGATTTTCATGATCGTTTTGTAATGAAGCAACCACCTTAGGATACCCACGATCTAATATGCTTCATTTATCGACGAACTCTGTGCTGATTAAACTTTATCACTTTTAAAAACAAACACAAATTTTCAAAGCTAAAATAATTTTCAAAATAACTAAAACCCATCTAACCTCACTGATTAATTTTCCTTTCAAAACGAAAGTATCTTCAAAATCGATAAAACTCTAAATTGCTCGGAGTCTCGATAACCGACCAATACACAAAGTAGAAACATAAACAACATCGCTAGATGACCGAGCGATATTTCCCGTTGGCGCCTACATTTTAACAAATTGTTATTTCCTTGCATGATTTATTCTGCAAAGCTTATTTTGTACCAGGATAATATGAAATCAATACAGGCTGTCTTGGTGATAGAATGTTCACGGAGATAAATAAATACAGTTTTAAGAGGATTCGTTTTATATGTGCTTAGGGAAGCGAGAATTTAAATTAGATGTGTTATAACGTGAGATTGATTTTGTAATTGTGTTGTCAAGAAAATTGAGAAAGACGCGATTTTGGAAGCAGGTGTATACCTATAGCTGCTGTGGAGTAAATGCTGATGTTATGCATATTGTAATTTGAAGAAATCAATATCTATTGAATTATTTTCTTCAAACTCTTTAGTAGAAATAGAAGTAAAAAAGAAGAACAGAAAGTGAAACAGTGTGTGAGTCTGAAAAAAATATTTTACACGCACAGGCTGGAAATAGCCAAAGTATGTATTTTCTTTTTTTATCGGCAATACTATACAGCATAACAATGTTCAAAACCAGCACCCTAATTGCGTAACTCACGATTCATCATAATCTGTATCGTTTTGAAACGGATTGTTAAATCATTGCTTCATATGTTCGAAAAATGTGTCTGTTCGACAACATAAATAACGCAATGAATATTGTTTAACTGTGAAGACGAAACCAATTATGATCAATCGTGAGTTACGCTGTACCTAAGTAGCGCATTATTGTTAGAGAAACGAGAAAAAAAGGTTTGTTTCCATTACTTCAATAAATAAACCCTATATAAATAATCTTTCAAAAAAAACCTTTTTATCGTCGTAACGACCTATTAAAAAAAACACACAAACGAACCAAAGCAACACAAGTACCAGAGATACAGAAATACGTGGAAATAAACAAGATAAAAGGCAAGATGGCGCCATTTGGCGAGGCGTGGGTAAGTGAGTGTGATCGTGTGATGCCACTGAATATGTATGAGCACGCACATCATTTACCTGTGTTTATGTACCAGGAGGTAAGAGGATACTACAGGTTGATGTTTTATGGTGGTTTTAATGAATTGGAATGGACTTTTTGAGGAAATTCAATGTTGTAAGTGTTGTAATGACTTTGGATAATGCTTTACGCCGTGGATCTGCCAAGTTATTACAAGTTTACAAAATATTGAATTGGTTGAAATTTGCACTTGAGTTGTCGAATTGGTAGATAGAGATGGCTTTTTACTTATTTTTACACATAGAATACATAACATCACGCCGTGTTTACCCGAAGCGTTGGGTAGAGGTGTATCTATAGAACACACATATTTCGCCCGTTATGTGTAAGTCCCATATAATAAGGGCGAGCCTATTGCTATCAACGGGCACAAATCCAGACTCCGGGCTACTACTGAGAAATCAGAGATAGGAAAACCCAATAACACTTTGCTCAACCTGGAAATTGAACCCAGGACCTTGAAGTCTGCAGTCAGGGCCCGATCTAAGGGGGGACAAGCCGGGCAAATGCCCAGAGCGGCAAAAACCAGGGGCGGCAAAATGTATACTTACAAACATACTCTCATGAATTTTTGTATACTTGTTCAGAAGCCGTAGTAGACTAACGTATGTGAATATTATATTATTAAATAATATCACATATTTATCATACCATCTTTGGTAGAAGCTCATGACTTATGTGGTGTTAGTGTAAAGGGCGTTGAATATTATTTTTGCCCGGAGCGGCTAAATAGCTAGATCGGGCCCTGTCTGCAGTAGCGCTTACGACCACTAGACCAAAATTTTGATAAGAAATGTGTTAGTAATCAATCAAATTAATACTTTTTTTTTTGGCGTTGCTCTGTTCGTGCTTATTGCCCCTTAAAATATAATTAATACTTTTATGTTCGATGTTTTGTTTCGGCTGTTATTTTATTTGACAGTGGTCACTTTTTCTTCCTTCATCAAGAATCAAAACGAAATCGTTTGTTTCAAATCTTCAAGCCCATAATATAACTCAACTCCTTTAATATTTGTGTATGTAACAGAGACAATTTATCTACTGTACGGCGCGCAACGATCCGTGTCTGATCTGACAAGTGATTGATGGACCTCCTGAGAAGTGCTGCGATCCTGGTACCTCTAGAGATGAAGAATGAATACTGTAGATCTTTTTCTCTCACTTAGAGAAGAACATTTTGAATAAAGAAAGGTATTTTGTGACAAGTAGAATTTGTGTTTTTGGAACTATAAACGTGGTTTCTTTACCAGAGATTGAGATTTGATACCAGATTTCTCGTGATAAAAAAACGTTCAAAATCGAATCGCAGTTTCATCTCGGCGACAATCAAATGTCAAAAACTTGTCAAAAATATATAGAAACTCGAAGTATTTTGACAGTTTGAGACTGAGATCAGAAGACTGTAAATGTTCTTAAAATTACGAGAATTGGCCTTCATGCTTCTTTCTCAGATTTGATTTAGAAAAAAGATTTTACTGTAGATTTTAATGAGGTTTTTCTTGAATATGCAAGCCACCAGTTGGCACCACTTTGACGAGAGGTCTTCTAGTTCGACAATGAACTTAAAATATTTGATGTCATTCATTTCATTTATTCGTTTACCTTTCAGTTGTTAGCCGCTTTGATACTTTTGACAGGTGGCCCGGACCTGACGTCTCAGTGCTGCTACCTAGTGAACTTAATTTCAGAAAACCCTCATTGAAAAAAAGTTTCAGTTGGCCTAACCAAGGACCGACGGAAACATCTGTTCCATCTACATAAAAGAACAATTCATTTTGATGAGCCTCAACGAAATCCTTGTAGGTGTTAATTACATTACCTAAGGAAGAAAAAGAAACATCCCACGTAACATAATTAACGTATAAGTTAGTCGGCTCCTTAATTTTTTCCGAGCTTCAACGTATCCAAGAAGTTTGTCGGAAGTGTGGGCCAATTTTTTTATGAGGATACTGAATAGGTGGTTTGTTTATTGTACATGATGACTAGCATGGAGGTCGAAAATTGACCCGACAGGAACGTATTACCGGGATAAAAAGTATCCTATGTGTTAGTCCAGGTTATTATCTATCTGTGTGCCATATTTCATCCTCATCCGTCGAGCCGTTGTTGCGTGATTGAATAACAAACATCGAAACATCTAAATTTCCAAATTTTCACATCCTTACTATTATTATAAACGCGAAAGTTTGTATGTATGGATGTTTGTTACTCTTTCCCGTAAAAACTGCTGAATGGATTTGGATGAGATTTGGCACACAGACAGATTATAACTTAGATTAACACATAGGGTACTTTTTATCTTAGTAGTACGTTCCCGCGGGATAATTTTCGACTTCCACGCGGGCAAAACCGCAGGCGAAAGCTAGTTTATAAAATACTAGCTTTTGCCAGCGACTTCGCCCGCGTGGAGTCGGAAATTATGCCGCGGGAACGTTATATCGGGATGAAAAATATCCTTTGTGTTAATCCAGTCTAGAGACTATCTGTGTGCCAAATTTCATACAAATCCGTTGAGCCGTTTCTGCGTGATTGAGTAACGAACGCCCAAACATCTAAATATCGCAACCTATAAACTTTCACATTTATTAGTATGATTCACATTCACATTTAAAATATATACACACACATTCACATTTTTTTATGTTATATAAGTAGGATAATATATCTGAGGTTATTTATTTCGGTTAGTCGCGTAGAAGCGTCGCAGGTGTGCATTTAGGTGACGAGAGCTAATTTTCTGTCTACTGAACTAATTGAAGAGGCGTCCACGCAGCCGGCCGTGAAACACGAGCCCATTTACTTACTATACGTTGTTATATATTTACGCGCTTAATTTTATGCTCGACGGCCGTTTTGGCGTTAAGAGTCGCGGAAAATCGACTAAGGGCCCTGTGCCGGCTCTTATACGATTTGAGTAGTGTTTTTTTTACAGTTTTCGTGTTTGATGTTCGGATTGCGATTTCTACGAAGTTTTCCTCAGGGAAATTATCTGAAAGTAGGTTCTAAGTAATCTTGCTTTGTACATCGGGTACTGGGTTTTTACGTGAGACGTTAATTAGCCTATAAAAATATTAAAAGCTACACCTAAGTAGGTATTTTGTCAACCCTTTCCCTCTTGGGAAAAACGTTAGGTATAACACTATCAAAAATAATGTTATTCGCAAAATTTGTAGTTTAAGGGATGGTTCTCATTAGACCGGGCCGTGCCTGGCCTGTGCCGTGTCCGTGGCCCAGACGGGGTACGGATTTGAAACGTTACATACATTTTGTGTGACGCAGTCCATATTACACAGTGCATGATCCGTGTGCCGTCCGGGCCCGGACGACGCTCATCAACACCACGATTGTTGCACGGAGCCGCCCCGTCCCCTCCATGTCTTATACACCCAGTGTAATATAAATGTGCAGCACGGCGGGCTCCGCTCCGACCCGGCCCGGACACGGCACGGTGTAATGAGAGTCATCCCTAATAATAACAAAACGCAAATTATCCTATCCTATAAAGTTATACTTATAGGATACGCCCTCGCTTTACAAAAGAGAAATTACTTTTGTTCACAAAAAACACTCATACGATTACTGTACCACCTACGTAGATAATTTTATTTTGAACGCTTCGCCTCTTTTTAATACAAAATGTAGGTAGGGTAAAGGATATGATATCGATTAATAAGTACGTTCGGACGGACGTAAAAATATCGTGTCGGGAATTTATCGTACAATGGATTTTGAACTCTCGCTGTTAAGCCGAATGTTTAGAATCTAACAGAGTGTATCTCAGCGCGTCGAAAAACTACACAGATGGATTTTCAACTCTTGGCGCGTAGTAGAGCGTTGATTCTCATTCGCAAACCAGCAAGATGCCTGCGAAAATCCATCGAGACTCCGACTCCAGCTTTAGAAAATAGCCTTCTGATAAGCACTTAGGTACGACGTTCTAAACAAAACAACATCTTCGAAAAGAAAACTGTGAATAACGATACTCGAATCAAAAGTAGAAGTGCTGACCTCAGTAGCTCAACAGGTTTAAGAAAAAGCAGCACAAATCTTACCATTTCGGATCTATGAGGGTACGAAGACATGTCGTCCCCAATTTAAAAATAGCCGTTCCATTGCCCTCCCACGCGTGACACGAAAAAGGACTAAAGGACTACCTACATCAGTGGATTGGTCACATTCACCTGTATTAATACTGACGTAGGATCACAAATATCTTATGTATGTAGAATGATATTGAAAGAAGATTGTTTACGTTTAGAAGTCGAGTCTCGAGAAGATATTAATGAAGTAACTTTTCCTCATAGTGAGGATATCAATAAACTATTCGGCTAAGATTTATAACGTTACTTAACACATGCTTTGGTCTTGAATTATTAGAGTACCAATTCAGCATGTTTCAGAAAAACATGGTCATATTTAAGGGGACCTATGTCATATTTAACGTTGTGGTACAGACCATCAAACTGAACTACTTTCTCTATGGGACCAACGTCATAATCGTGAAAAAGAAATTCAAATGTCGCATTCAAAATAACAACAAAATAACTTTTTTATCCTTACATAGTATAAAGTCCCGTTTTTCGTGTTTGTTCGTTTAGGTCTATTAAACTACGCAACGGAATTTAATGCAGTTTTCATCAATAGACAGAGTGATTCAAGGGGTAGGTTAAAATACCGTAAAATTGTAAATACCGTTAGATTATAATCTATCTCGCGAGATTGTGAACTGTCGAAAGATTGTGAACCGTAACATACTGCTTACAATGTAACGTATTATTTTTCGGTAGATTATAATCTATCGAAGTGATACCAAATTGTGAACTAGTATCAAGACGGATACCTTGCGCTATTACTAAATAGTCAACTGCCACTAACTCTGAAGTAGCAAGTAGTAATTCTAACCTAACCTATTTATTGACAGTTTATAATCGATAGACAGATTATAAACTAACGGTGTTCACAATCATACAGTGACCTCCAAAACGCCCGCCCTTCACATTTTCCTAATGCTTTAGCTGGGAAAACGTGGCACAACAAACTCCCCAGGAGCACAGCTATCTTGAACAGATAGCTGTGCTCCTGGGGAGTTTGTTGTTAGAAGAATTTGATTCTATACAATAGTAATTAAAATTACGAAACACAAAACATTCACCATATGTCGGCAACCACACGCCAATACCAACTGCACCCAAGTGTATCCAGACAGTTGCATATTTTTTCGCGATTACGCATACGCACACTAATTGTGTAACACACTTTAAATCAAAATATAAATCGTTAAGAAGTTCATTGCAAATCCATTGCTTAATATGTTCGAAAAAATTGTCTGTTCAGTAACGTAAAATATGAAATAACGCAATAGAACTGTCAAAAAATTGTCTGTTTAGTAACGTAAAATATGAAATAACGCAACTATCAAAATGAAGCCATTCCTCAAGTAACGCAATTGTTTGTCCCATGAAGAAAGTGGCCCAGTATGCTGGTCTGTACCACAAACTTAAAAATGACCTCATCGTTCTGACACAAGCTGTATGGTGCACATGTATTTTGTCATTTGTGCGTCAGTGCCACAGTGACAGGAATAAAGACTCCCGCAAACACGCGCGACACGACCCAACTCTACTAGAACAATTTCTATAAAACTTCATGGAAATTCTTTTGCAAGATTCGAGTCGCCCCTGTCTGGGGGAGTCTTATTGCTTAGCTCGTGGAATTACTCCTTAGTCAGACCACGAGCTAAGTCATAGAGCTTAATTTTAGTGTATTTTCAACGAATTTAACGGCGTAACCAGCAGTGTCAGATGGTAGTGACAAAATTATAATTTAGCTCACTAGAAAGTACGTCGCACGAATTTAGTTTGAGATACTCAAAACTCAGCCTAGCCATTAGACCTTCAACGTTAATTTACGTGATTGTAAGGAAAGACTTTCATCAAAACTAATAGCACTCAAAGTGGAAATTAAAATGAGAAATGTACACCATTTATAACTTTCCTTAGAACGTAGAATACTGAGATGGACAGTTTAGCTAAAATATTTAAACTTATCTAGACTATAGTCTGACAGAGGAACAGAATTTGGGAATAGGAAAGTTATATTATTTAAATTTAAACAATATTCGGAGCGGTATTACATCATAAAATGAGAAAATATTTTTGAATTATATAGCCGTGTTCAGAGGAAATGAAAAGAGCGTGCGTTTTGATTTGTCATTTGCAAGTATACCTATTGGCAATGATAAATGTCATATATGTTTGTTATAATGATCAAACTGTTCAAAACACTATCCCAATTTATAAATATTGAATTAAAAAATCCTGTTTACAGCGTACGTATCAATAAGTAGTAACTTAGTGATACTTTAATATTGTTATCATTAGTTAATGATAAATAAATCGTTTCTAAACAGCGTCCTTTATTTTCAGTTAAATATTATACAACACCTATCAATTCATGAGCGCCATCAGCATAAACGAGAACGATTCCTTAATGCTGGTAATAGCCATTATAATTTAAACCACCCCATCACTTTTCAGGAGTTCAAACACTCCCAAACCGTTTAGCGGGAGAACTTTTGTTATTTCAACGTACGTTAAAAATTCTACCAGGCTTCCATAAAGATAAAGATCTCTCCCCAAAGTTAACACATGCAAATTTGCTTATCGACACATGATATGATATGTAAAATATGCACAAGAGAACCGTCGGGCCGAGCTTTCAAATGCGAGGAGCAATTTACATTTTTACCTCGCTATCCTACCATTGTTACCATCACGGAGTTTGCCGAGGCTCTAATCCTGAATATGAAAGGAAATACATAAAACTCGTCTTCTATATTTCCTTTAATGTGACGAAAAGCTGCTTATCCTGCATTCAGGAAGTACTAGGAAACCATACAAAGAAAAGATGTAAGCGAGTCTTAAATCTAGTGATGTGTTCGTTCATCATTATCGTCGTAATCATTATCCTATTCTGCCTTTGGCTAAGTTTGATCAAAATGTTCATATTATATTAAATAAATTCACTAGGAATACACTATTTATAAACATTAGACAATTTAAACGGTATTACTGTGGTGGTACGATAATGTCAAGGAAAAGGCATTTAGTTATAATTTAGTCACCAAAAGATAAGTAAGGTCGTCGGATATAGTGGAAGTTTAATAAGCAATTGTAGAATGTTTTCAAATTAAATTTTTGATAAATTAACTATTTGTTTTCTGATAAGCAAATGACCTAATAGGTAAGGTAACTAGTAGGTAAGCACGTGGAAAAAATATTTACTCGAGACAGAAATAAAGCGTTTCAAAATGCCAAGTTTTAACTATGCGATAAAATGTCGACAAAAATATAGTGAACTTTTGTCATAACATACGAGTACATATAAACTCACACCATGAGATCTAGATTCCATGAGGATAGACAGAGGCAACATAATGTGCCTATTTACGTTCATACATCCTGGTCACACACACGCCGCCCGCGCCGGTGTCTTTTGTCATAAGTTCTCAGTAATCGGGCATATGAATTATATCGACTAAGTTTCGGCCTAGACAGATATGATCATAACTAATAACGTGCCTTAAGCTAATAACTGATACTTCTGAAGTAAATATCGAACTAAAACAATTTGTCAGTTGAATGATTTATTGCAAATTACTATCTATGGAGAATTTATGAAGTGGATACAGTTTCAATTCGGTGATTAATCTTAAGACTGGGATACACAGCTTGGAGGATTTATGAACGGATTGCTGCATTGATTAGTGACCTTAACTATTAATGAATGTAGGCGAAGATGTATGAATGTAAACGGAGTATTGTCGGAAGAAAACACAAAATAAAAAAAATTAAAATTATCATTCATTCAAATTAGGCTGAGAATCAGCACTTTTTGAACGTCAAAATACATAAGACAGTCCCCCAAAAACGCCCACCCTTCGAAACTTCCTAGTGCTTTAGCTGGGAAGAAGAAGTGGCGCAGCACAGCTGTCTGTTTAGTCGGATGGACTTGATTTATACATACATAGGCAAAATAATAAACAATAAAGCATAATACAAAAGGAAAAAGGGCGTGTTAGCTTACAAATGCAATGCTGGATTATTGTTAGGAGTAGATCATGTGAATAACTAATGACATAATAGATAATAATTAAAAAATACTAAAGTGACTGTACTGAAGTGGGAAGAAGGCATGGCTTTATGTATGTATGTTAACCATATAACAGGCAATACACCTACGAGAATCCATGTCAATCCCTTCAAATACCTATGTAAGTAGCACTGGTGGTGGGGAACAGTCGCGACTTACGAGCTATTCGTCGGTTCGAACTCAGACAGACGGCAATCACCACTGCTCTCAAAATGGTGAAGGAAAACATCGTGAGGAAACCAGCATGTCCTAGAACTAGAAGTTCAAAAACTTATGGCATCCACCAACCCGCACTGGGTCCGCGTGGTGGATTATGGCCCATTCACAGAGAATATTGAAACCAAAACGTGGTCGCTAACAATGGGCCTTATCGGAAGGCTTAAAGTCATCCAAAGGGTAATGGAGAGGGCTATGCTCGGAGTTTCCCTACGCGATCGAATCAGAAATGAAGAGATCCGCAGGAGAACCAAGGCAATCGACATATCCCGAAGAATTGCCTTAAACTTAAGTGGCAGTGGGCAGGGAACATTGCTCGCAGAACAGATGGCCGATGGGGCCGAAAGGTTCTGGAGTCGTGACCGCGTACCGGAAGACGTAGAGTGGGAAGGCCTCCCACAAGGTGGACCGATGACCTTGTGAAGGCCGCGGGTATCCGCTGGATGTGGGAAGCACAAGACCGGTCGAAGTGGAGGAGCCTGGGGGAGGCCTATGTCCAGTAGCGGACGTCTTTTGGCTGAAATGATGATGATGATGATGATGATGATGATGATGATGCAAATACGCGTTTGCTACTAGAAGGTTGCACTACAAAAAAAAAAACATTTGCGTGGGCATTCCCTTAAGTTATGGGAAAATTCATCCAAGCTAAAGCCTTTGAAGCACTTCTTGTCTAACAGAGTTGTAACAGCATGGAATAGACTCCCAGAAAATGTTGTGATGGCTCCCTCACTTAACTGTTTCAAGAATAGATTAGACAGATTAAATATCTTCAAGCTTTTTGATACATACGCATCAGCTAATTAGCTGCTAGTATGTCTAACCAAATAATAATAATAATAACTCTATAGTACAATGCAAAGGTTAGAGCTCTGTTTTCCCACTTTTCCCTTTTCCGATTCTTAACGCAATGATTGCTACTTATTCAAATTTTAGTACCTACAAGCCAGGACAAGTCTTTACTATACTCATAATGGCCCATGGTCCATTGCCAAAGCTAAGTATACTCCCTTAAACTGTGGAATCAGACAATTTTCGTGCAAACTACAGCAATTATGGCCACTGTTATCGCCCAGGTTGGTGAGCTAAAAAGGATTGTCATTAGAATACAAAGTGATGCTGTTACTATCGTCCTGATAATATCTACCACTAATCGGGCCGTAACTGTGAGGAGGAGGCTCTTTTATCTGACGCCGTGCTAACCCTGCTTAGTACGACACCCGATAAAAAACGGACGTTAAAACTGTCATTAATTACTACTACCACAGAGTACTTAGCAGTAATTAGCGCATGAAAAGGCACTTTTAAAAGCAAAAACTTACAAAAAAAATGAACTGGTTCTAGTTGCCCCTTCTGAAAGGCTGTAAAAGGTAGTTTCGTATGGAGAAGAATGAGCAAGAAATTATAACGTTATCTTTGAAATGTTTAATTTTTTTTTATATAATTTTAAGTGAAGACGCTGCACCTAGAATAACATTACCACAAGAGGTAAAAAGAATTTAAAATAACGCAACGCCAGGAATCTTCATTTTGTGATAGAAACTTGGTGCTCACTTATTTACAAATATTGTAAAAGTAGATCATTTTCTTCATATTTAGTGTGTGGGTTAAAGTTATTACAGAATATAAAATCTATGTCATAAAAAATATAAATCATACAGTTTTTGCATTTACCTCTGATTATAACAAAAAAGTCGAAGATTTAATTACTTAAACAGTATAACTAACTATTGGGTACTTATTCACGCAAACACGTGATTATGATAAATATCACAAAGAACCATAGCTCGACACAGCAAAGAAAACGCTACCTGTAAGTATTTCACCTTTTAAAACACGCTTAACGATCCAAAAGTGAGAAGTACACGAATTTACATAGTACATTTTTTGCGGAATTACATACAGTTGATATTACACCAGAAATACGTCGCTGGTAACGCCCGTGGGAAATGCCTAGCTCGTACTCGGCGACAATGGCTTTTGGCGAGGATGACACCTCTAATGAAAATTGGCTATCGCCTGCGCTTTTTACTCCCATGTGAACACAGCTTTATGTACGGGATGACACTTAGGAAAATGTTGCTAGTGTAAATATTTTATTTTCATAATTACTTTAAATGAAAAACTTTTTCACACGACGTAAAATTATGAGACGCCAAAACTCGGATAAGTTTTCCTGCTTCCGAAAATGCAATGTACTTTAATTTTATTGTCATCCTACCTAATATTATAAATGTGAACGTTTGTATTTTTAGACGTGTGTGTATGTTTTGTTCACACATCTAAACATACAAACTTCGTTTAAAACATTTTAATCAATTAATTTCATTAAAATCCGTTCAGATGTTTTTGCGTGATTGAGTCAATCAATCACGCAAAAACGACTGAACAGATTCGGATGAAATCTAACACACAGGATAAACACATAGGATACGTTTTTTCTTTTTATTTCGTTAGTATTATCCCCTAGTATAATTTCAAACACACAAACGGGCAAAGCCTCTGGAAATAGCTGGTTGGCAAATAAACCGTGTTTAAATGAAGTTTCTGACATTTCCCCGTTTGAATGCCACTTCTCAATAACGTTACATAACTTCCTTAAAATATCTCACGCTCCCAGAAGTTTCCTAATAAAAGAGATATCACCTGCCAAAGTGACTATCTAGTTGTTTCTTCTAACATTATGTTTTATTCAAAGGGAGGTGTAATGCGGTCAATATAAACGCTCGTGTCATATTTATAAATCGAATTGGGAATGCGAGTGGCTCATAACGTGTGGGAAGACGTCCTATAGGAATATAGTTATTTATGTATATTTTTAGTTGATGATCCTAGTTTAATGTTATAAATGTGAACGTTTGGATGTTTGTTACTCAATCACGCAAAAGCGGCTGTTCGGATTTGGATGAAACTTGGCACACAGATAAATTATAGCCGAAATTAACACATAGGATACTTTTTATCCTGGTAGTACGTTTCCAAGGTATAATTTTCGACCTTCACACGGCTTCACGGGCTTTTCACGGGCTTTAAACGAGCAATTGTTGTGTATATAGGTATACAGGATAAGTTTTTAACCAGAAGGCCAATTCTCGTAATTAAAACCGTTCAAAATCTAGTCGCAGTGTCATCTCAGCGACAAGCAAATGTCAAAAATGTATGAAAAATCGAGGTATTTTTGACAGATTGACACTGAGATCAGACTGTGAACGTTGTTTAAATTAGTAGAATTGCCCCTCAGGTCGCAAACTGTAACCATAAATTCAGTATATCTTCTGGGAGTTCCCCCAGCGCAGAAATTTTTCGTCGGTTATACAAAAAAAAATCTGCTGTTTCATAGAAAAGTGCTATTTCTACGCGGTCAAAATGTATGGAACAGCTGATTTCTTTTTTATAACCGACAATTTTTTTGCGCTGGGGGTCTAGAATGCTATGCTAAATTTATGGTTACAGGTTGCGCACTGGTTAAAAATGTACCGTGTATAGTTTGAGCCCAGTAGGTGGCCACGTTATGACATTTAACATTTGTTTATGGTCAACAAATTTTACAATTTGATTAGTAATTTCGAAAGGAAACTGTAAATGTTTCTTGATGAAACCTCCTTCGTTTTAATGTCCGTTTTATTTCTTTCTTCTCGAAAGTTTCTCGGTCGTAATTAGTAGTAATTAACATTGCGGGGTTGTAAAAAGTCAACAGTTTTATCATTTGTGCTTGCTTGTGTGTGTGACTTTATTGTTCTTGTATGTTCTTTGTGTAATGACATTTTCAGATTAAAATTAATAGTTTAAGGGCCTTTAAATTAATACCTACTTTTAACAATAGTTTTATAATGTTTTTTACAAAGAAAATATAAAGGAAAAATTGCTATGAGTAGGTAATTACCACAAATGGCATTTTGTTGTTATTAGTGGACCCTTAGCCACTAATAAAAAAGCGTCCTTACGCTTTTACAAATATTATCATTAGGAAGATTATTTGTTACATTTTTGTACAGACATGAAAAAAACAAATCTAAATGATTGAAAAACAAAACAGAGAAGATCATTGCGGGTCTCTTAGTACGTAGAGTGAGAGCAGTGGTGGCCAAGTGGTAACGGCCGCGACTTACGAGTTGTAGGTCATGAGTTCGAACCCAGCCAGGCGATTTACTTTGTGTAAATTATTTCATCACCACTGCTCTCAAAACGGTGAAGGAAAACATCGTGAAGAAACCGGCATGTCCTAGAACCAAAAATTCGAAGACATGTGACATCTACCAACCCGCACTGGGCCCGCGTGGTGGATTATCTCCCAATCCCTCTCACCGAGAGGAGGCCTGTGTCCCAGCATTGGGAACATTATAGGCTGATGATGACGTTAGTAGTAAACTTTTACTTACCTAAAAACAACTAAAAACCAATATTTCAATGGTTTTAGCAATGCAAATTCGATTTTCCACAAATCCAGATGAAGAATTTACTCCACACACGTTTATAAAATGGGTAAAAAAATATCTGTTTCGAATTTAGTATTCCGACGCTCACTCGGCTCGATCATCAGATTAAACTAATACCCTATAAATCGTGTGTTGTCTGTACTCCACTAAATTACGTACATACTGCCCAGGATAGCTTGGTCTGCGGCGGAACATACTGAAGTTTTATATGCTGTTAAATTCTTACTGAATTTACAATCACCATATTACGTATCGCGGCACGTAAGTTGAACCAAAATGGCGGATTTTATTTCAACTTCGGTTTAAAGAATTTATTCTCATAAAGAACACAAACAGTTCACATAAGATATGAGATATACAAATAAGTCATGCAGTTTAAAGGTACATACTGACTCCGTGAGTCGACAAAACAATATTAATATTAGAAAAACAGAATTAATAAGGTAAAAATAGGACTTAAATTCTATACAAAACGTGATTACAAACAGGCATGTTTTTTTTTTCTAGCTGGTCTTACTTACCTGTCGCAATCTGTAATTTATTTGCAAAATTCAGTACACGTTACATCAAAGACTATGCTAGAAGTTGACTAGAGTTTGTTCTGATTTTGGTTGGACAAAATACCATAGAACACCACACACGCCATACATTGGGTAGCGAAATAAAAAAATCACCACTTTAACACGTTATTTTACGTTTTTTTTATGCATAGACTTTAATGTACCTATTTAAATGAATGATTAGACTTATGTTGGTAGACGACTTTTCCGGATTTTCACTGTATCGTTGGTTCAAATTAGCAATAACCTGCACCCTTAAAATAATTTTGGATATGTTATGTGTAGAACAACAGATACCCAGAAAACTCATATTTTCAGGCGAACCATGTATTCCTGCCGTACCTCCCGTAACAAAAAAGAAAGAAAGACAGGTAGGACAGACAGGGAGTTCTTTTTATAGATTTCTGCTTACATCACTTGTCGTAAAAATGTGACAATTATTATTAACTGGCTTTTGCCAGCGGCTTCGCCCGCGCGGAACTTTCATCCCCATTTAACTCCCTTAGGGGTTGAATTTCCAAAAATCCTTCCTTATTCCTTGTCTACATTATAAAGGAAACCTCTGTGTAAAATTTCAGCTTTCTAGATCCAAGGGTTTGGGCTGGGCGTAGATGTGTCAGTCAGTCAGTCAGGACTTTTATTTTTATTTAAATAGATAATATTTTTGGACGAATATTTCGCATATTCTGTTCCCTATATCAAATAGAGCCCATAACATACGAGGGGTAAAACGCTATCAGTAGAAATAGCTTCCATTTTGAAAGTTCAACAATGTTCATTGCGTTATTTACGTTGTTAAGCTGATGTTAGGATATACGAAGTAATTAATAAACACCATCCCTCAAAATTTAGATGCTGGTTGA
The DNA here is from genome assembly GCA_949987655.1 of Polymixis flavicincta. NCBI lineage: Eukaryota > Metazoa > Arthropoda > Insecta > Lepidoptera > Noctuidae > Polymixis > Polymixis flavicincta. The sequence continues at coordinate 20,307,762 of OX465190.1, read as the reverse complement.
TTGGTGGGCAATTAGGGTGGAGGTCGTGCGGCTCTTGTACCTAACTGACCGCACACATGTATCCTGCCAGGGGTGCGGGTTTGTTCGAAAGAGATACCACAGCCCCTGGCATACGGGCTACTGAAGGAATACGGGTGGGTTTTAGTCAGTAAAAGTTTGACACGCCCTCCTGCTCCCAGAGCGGGAGAAGTTATTTGATGATTTCCCACCCAAAAAAAAAACCACACATGTATACGAGTCTAGATTCGTAAATCTGTAAGAATTATTTATTTGGTGGATGTGGGTGCCATTACTTGTGCTGTCTGTACATACGAATTTCGGGAAATTTCTGAAAAACGAATAATCTAGTGGCCGCAGACGGATTTTAAAGTGGCTAGCTATTGGAGTAGTATTTCTTCTTTTAGATAAATATTTAATTAAAACTATACTCTATTCGTTATATTTAAGATAAGCTAAGTAGAAATTGAAGAATGTAATTTCTATGCTAATATATAAAAAGGAAAGATTTGATTCTTTGTTTGTTTGCATTGAATAGGCTTCGAAACTACTGAACCAATTTGAAAAATTATTTCACGGTTGGGAAGCTACACTATCCCCGGGTGACATAGGCCATATTTTATCCCCGTATTCCCACGGGAACGGGAAAACCGCGGAGCGCTGGTAGTATAATATTTATTTCTTTTGCTAATTTTAAACTTTCTCGGAAAATTTTTTTTCTCGAAACACAGCTTAATGTTATTGATCCTACTACCTGCTAACCTTTGATCACACATTTATTGGACCTGTCGACTGATCCGATGTAGGTACAGATGCCAGCACATCAAGCTACCCTAATCTGTCAAATTTCTTTGATAGATTTTCAACTTTATTACATATGTTCACATTCAAATGCGAATTTTTTACAGTTTGGGGTAACTTGATGTGCTGGCGTCTGTACCTAGCTTTCTCCCAACTAAGTTTGGCGTTCGGCTTCCAGTCTCATCGGATGCAGCTGAATGTTTTACATGGATTGACTTCCGATCTGACCTTCACAACCTCTTGATAAGACTGGTTTCAGACTTATGGGCTTCTGAGCACCCGTAACGTCTGTCAAAGATCTACGAATGACAGCCGAGACTAAAACGTGCTTGTACCGTTGACCTACGACATTAAAGAAAAATACTATCACTCTCATAAAACACGTCCACACAGAATAAAAACATACATAGGTACATACCGTCGGGTAACACAAGTTTACGTTCCAAATATGGCGGGATGGTGATGTCCCGGCTTATCTGCTCGCGTCGTAAAATTGTCTGAGCAAAAAGGGTTGTTAAGGCGCTTGTCCATTGGACTGAAAGCTTGGACGGAAAAAGTACCGAATCGTGTCTGCGCTTGTTTTTTTGCGAAGTTTTTGTATTCTTTTTTGGACTCTGTGTCGTCATTTGGTTTTGATTTACTGGAATGTTAACTTTATTTAATGTTGTCCGTCATGGGATTAGGTTATTTTTGGTTATAGTCACTAGCTTGATTAGGAAGTTAAATATTTTGTAATTTCGAGCGCAAATGTGTTTAGTGAAATTTACGTCAGATCTCGGAAATCCAATGGATCTTGTCCATTTTGAAAATTGCCTTTTAGATACATAATATACATTCGCAACATCACGCCTTGTTTTCCCGAAGGGTCGGGCAGAGGGGCAGAGGTGTACATTTAGTATACCCACATATCGCCAGTTATGTTTAAGTCCCATGTAATAGGGGGCGAGCCTATTGCCGTCAACCGGGCACAAATCCAGACCCTGGGCAGTTACTACTGGCAGTTTGTACACTTTCTGTACACGTAAACACACAGTTATATGCTTTGTTATGGAAATAACAAATACTTTATCCTTAGAAAAATATTACAAAAAGTACCTACTTTAAACATGCATGTATATTCACATATTCATAGTGTTCATGCCTTCCAATTTTGATAAGCAAACAAGGGCGCTATTTACAGCGTCTATCTCGGAAAAGGAAAAAAATAAATCGAGATAAGCCTGCGGCTTTCCGACGTCATTTTGTAAAAAAAAAACATTGTTTATTTTTTACTCACGTTATTGTAATGTGTGAAGACCTCAACAATGTCTATGGATTGTGGCGGGAAACGGAATGAAACGTTGTCAACTGAGAATGGACAATACTATTGTCCGTTGTTTATGGGTTTTCTTTTCTTTTTTTTGCTAGTTCACTATTCTTTCTGTGGACTGCCACATAAAAAATTGCGAGCTAGAGTTTTTTTTTTTAATCGTTATTTATTAATGAGGGTTTGATCAAAAGCTAAAATAACATTACATTGTCCTAATTGACAAATATTCACATTAAATTGGTCTTGAATCAAATATATTTCCACTCCATTCCGGACACACTCCATCATGATATGAAAAACGAGCTAGAGTTGTTGAGGGAAACTTATGAATAATGACTGAATTATTATTTTATGTAAGGTTTGTATAACCATGCCATGTTTGGCTATTTATAAGTAATACACTTCTAGTCACAGTAAACCCTAGAAGTATGATTCCAGTATTGAAAAACTCTCTTAAAGATATCTAATAATACCTAACAATATTGTTTTCATTTTATTTTTCTCTTCAAAATTTTTTGTAAGAAAATGAGACCTTTCATTCTTATTTTTTCGTTCACTTTCCATTGTAGTCGGTTACAATAGCCTACACAAGTACACAACCAATACAATTCTAAATAACTAAAACACAAAATTCAACCTCTCGTATTCACAGTTATTTGATAACTAGATCTCGACCTTTACAAACTAGGTAGAACAGACCTAAAACTTTCAGTCTATAATTTAGTCTAGAAGTACGGTCCCGTTTACCTGGAAACTTCATAAATACATTAACATATACGTCACGTAAGTCTCCTCACGTGCCACTTACGTACCTTATCTCAAATTACTCACTTAGGTTACTTTACATACCAACCTGTGTAGATACCTACACACCTATTATTATTTATTCTAAGGCACAGGTATATAATAATGGATGGCAAGGAGATCGACGCTACAACCTATTATCATGAACTCAGTACATGATTCTGAACAGCGTTGCAATATTTCGTTAGTCATTTAAAAAATAAATACGTGTTCCAGACACTTAGATAATCATAAAAGACATTATTGAGACTCGAAACTCAAACTCAAATCATTTATTTCAAATAAACCAATTATTACAGGCACTTTTGAATTGTCAAGGTCGGTGAATGATGAAGCTAGTTGCCCATTCCAAAGCGTAGGTACCTTGTGTCTACCTATTCCTGCCAAATAAAATGATAACAATAGAGTTGACAATTCAATTTAATAAGAGGGTAAAACAAAGTAGTGAAATTATGAAAAATGGTACCTGCCTGGAAATAACGCACTCAAGGAAGTGGTGAGGAAAGTAGTAGATAATACATAAAACTTGACAATGGCGATGTCTGTAGTTCTGGTGTCAAATAGTGCGTTTGACTTAAATGTCATAATAAGAATATTATTATGTAAAAAGATGGAAAATTTTAATGTAAAATCAGGTAATTATAATCAGGTACTAACACAGAAAACAAAGTGCGAAATATAATAATGTAAGACATTCGTAAAAGGATACTAAAAAAGATGATGTGGATGAATGAAAAAGAAGCGTAAGTACAGTATCAGTAATAAACAGATACAATAACCTATGGAGAAGAACGGGGAAGAAACTCCATGGACACTCTTTTAAAATCATGATAGTATTGCAAAAAGTCGGTTACATCATTATGTTGAAATTATCAATGTGAGAACGATGTAAAAAGATGTGCTCATTAAAAGCGTCTGTAATTAAAACCAAAATAAAATAACAATTCAGAATTTAAAATAATACGTGGGAGCTAAGAGATGGCCAGTCCCTACTAGCGGCGCCTGTTCACGAACATGACGTATAGATCAGCACCATTCAGCTCAACCATTTTGAAGTGAACTTAATGATCCAACACACGTGTGTTACACGCCACCACCAGCGAGACATTTGAGTGAACATGACGTAAACTTATTGTGGCTTATAAAGCTGGCAGGCATATTTATCTTCATTCAAAACTTTTATATCACAACTAACTAACGATACATTTCTATGCTAGGTGATATAGAATCATGTGCTGAATTCATAGTTTCAGTTTGCACGTCGATGTCTTTGCCATCCTGTAAATATATTTTCCTAATCAACTCAAAACACTGAGTTACTTTATATGAAGATATTACTAGAACATCGCTTAAGTATTAACAGTAAGATAAACGCAAACATCTGTTGAGCAAAAGAAAAATCAATATTCGTTCGTTTATTTGTTTGAATTTTTATGTGTATAATATAATAAAAAATAAACGATACTTATGCAACGTGCAACGGAAACTTCTTTGGATGATATCAAACGATATTGGAAGGGTTTTTTTTAATCCTGTCTCTACATGTTCAAAAGTCATGAGAATTTTTAATACACTGATACCAGAAACCGAACTTTTCAATTTGAAACAATCACATCACTCTGAAGAGATTTATCGTGATATTGGCAAGTAACGTGTAAAGTTATTGACCTACGTAGTGCGGTGACACGTTTGTTATGATTTGAATTTAAGAAACATATGAAATCGAGGTATCAATTCTTAGAGTATTTTATTTTGAGCTGAAACCATGCATAGTGATTTTATACCAGCTTATGGATAGCAATAGGGTTTCTGTTACAACCTGCATAATAATATTAAAAATTAATGTTTTTTTTTTATATATATTAGACTCTCCCACTGCAGGGCAAGCCTCCTTTTCCTTTTTCTACTCAACTCGATCCTGAGCCAATATGGGTCAATCCCTCAAATAAGCATCAAGTTCATCCCGCCATCCACGCCTGGGTCTTACACCATGCCGTTGGACGTTTTCTGGGACCCATGCTGTGGTGTTCTTAGCCCACAATTCATCCGACATGCGGCTATGTCCAGCCTAGTCCCATTTGAGCTCGGCTGCTTTTTGGGTGCCGTCTACTATTTGTGTCTTAGTGCGTAGTATCGTGTTCCGTATCCAGCCCGTAAGTCGATCACCAAGGATACAATAAATTACCAGCAGATATTATGACGACACGAAACATCTATCTATTCAGGATGAAAGCTAACATAATAAAACCAAGTTAGATGGTAACAAACAAGGTGAATAACAAACTTCAATATTGTGAGTAAACAAATCATTTCTTCCCGAACGGATGGAAAGTTGTGAGCTACGCAAAAAGTTGGAATACATCAATATTAGGGTAACTTATACGTTACACTCTCATGTTTAGATTTTGACGTGAAATGAGATGAAAATGAAAATCCAAGATAGCGGCTGCGAAAATGTTCAAAGAGTTCATCATGGGTGTCGTTTTCATGGTTTTTGTGGGTGTCGGAACCGATAGTGAGGTTAAAATATTGAGTATTTTAAAGATAGAGTCAACGCTACATTCAGAGTTGAAGAAAAAGCGTACAGAACTTCATTTCTGGCGGCTACACGTTTTTTCGGCCTTCCTGACTGAATTCACAATTGAAATTTTGCTATCACAGCAACGTCTGAGAGGTTGGTTAGTTCATCACCGTCTACATCCATAAGTGTAACGACTAGTGGGAACGTTATACTAATGAGCTCTGTGATAAAAACACTTGAGCAGCTATGGAAAAAGCTGGGGAAAGTGTCCCTATTTCATTTATAGGTAAAGTGTACACTAGCTTGCCAACTCCGTACAAAGAATGCCAGAGACTAAATAGTGTGTGTGAGCGAGTCAACTTTTAATGGAGTTTCCTACACGAAGTTTTTATGACGCCCGGCTTACGACGCAGTGACGTTAAACAATTGTAACGAACTCCTGAACAAAGTATTTTGTTTGAAAGGGCCCTGCCTTAGTTGATTTACTATCGTTTATTCATCGAAATATTAAGTTATAGATATGAGGTTATTCATTCAGCTGTGTTATCTGTCTAACTTGGTGATGGGTTCTTAAAGTGGAAGCTTCGTTTGAAAGTGTTTATTCGGGAAGTACTCCACCAGCTTCTGTATTCTTCCTACCAAGCAGATTGCTGCGTTGAACTTCGAAGGTTCTCGCAAAACTACAGGTAATTTATTTATTTCCAATTGGAAATATTTATGTATCAACGTCCAGTGTCTCCAGTAAGTTTTACCGAAGGAATCGTCAACCTCCACACAAACACTCCCGGATGAAACTACATGTGCAAATAGCATAGCGTGGTACAATAACGTGTCAAGCTAAACATTGGAATTGGAACATTGTCCGTATGTACTGCCGGGTATCCAATCTGTCCAAGCGTGATGGATCCCTGCACCATCCCATTAGTTGGTTTGTTTTCTTTTACGATGATATCGCACTAGCGTAGATCTAGGCGTAGGCGTTTTACAAGAAGCGAAATTGACGAATGTGAGAAGGAATAGATTTATCTAACTGTGAACATACTACAGGTCAATGAAAAGTATGTATATCTACATTAGATAGAGTCGCGTTTGAGCATTCAGTATCCTACTAGATGTTATATTTTGGGCAAATTTTATTATACAAGTGCGTGTACCAAACGTTAAATACCAAAACACGTTCCGTAAATATTTACTCTGTGGAAATTAATGAAAAAAAAAATCCGTTCAAAAGATTCTTTACGACGACAATTCAAAAAAGGAATCGTTTCACCATGACCGATTATAAAGAATCCATTCACGCGCCGATCAATCAATGTCCTTTGGCAAACAGGATGTTATTAAAAAAAAAAGCTTTATAGGTACCCACGTTACGCATTTAATTTTCGATTTGATGACGGCAAAGAATGAAATTTGACATCTTAAGAAATAATTTCGCACTTTGAATTGAGTATTCTAAACACGCACTGAATACGGACTATAAATGATAACGAGGTTCATATTTATCACTTCACATTAATGTGTTTTATTAATCTAATTTTCATATAAAAGAACTCTCTAGCAGTTTATCGATCTTAATTATTTGTCCAGCTTCATTAATATTTGAATTTGATACTATAGAGAACATAAAATTTGTAAAAAAAAAAACGCGATTTCATTCTATATTCCGAATACCGTTTGCTCTATTCATGTGGCTATTTCATAACATGACTAGTTATTTCTAAGAAGGATCACATAACTACACACGACATGATTTAGCTAAACAAATCTGGAACATCAAATCGTTCTTAATTACTTATATAGCTGTAATTATATGACTGTATATAGCAGACGGATTGTCGAATCGACGCTTTTACAAAACTCTTGTTGTATTTATATACCGGCAACGTATACCTTTAAGAAACAAATGAACACACTCCCTAAATGAGAGAAGTTTGTTCTAAAAGGAATATATAACAAAAGAAGGCAAACGTCAGTTGGGCGTCAAATTAAATGAGTTCGAAACTTAAATATTCTATGGAAGTTCATCATTCCGTTTCCATTTCGAACAAACATACGAGTTGTCACGTATTGATACTGAAATAACTTTTATCGGATATCGGTACCAACCACATTACAAGTTAGCTTTGTCTAAGAAACTATCGCGGAGTTTGGTTTGCACGTACAAAACATATCGGGCCTTAACATGCTAAAGTTGGCTTGTTTATATTTTAAAGCGCTTCGGGAATATGCTCTCCTAGTACCAATATTGTGACTGCGTGATCTTCAGCAATATCTCTTGAAGCGAATAAAATAAAATAAATAAACTATTGGATGGTCGCGTTAGGCGGCCATGCATGCGATTGGCGATGTTATAAAAATATTTTCTACTTGAATTTTGCAGTCAAAGTGAATTCTAACTGAGAAAGCTGTATGCTGTATATGTATGAAGCTTCCAAATGAATGTTTTATAAGCATTGGTATGACGTCTGTGTTCAATGCATTTTTCTATCTTTGATGCAGAAATTATGATCTCAAATGGACATCGAAGTTTTGAGGCAGAGAGAATCTGAATCAGAGAGAGACAATGTTAAGAACCTGCACGCCAGTGGCTGAGTAAACTAATAACAAATGTCAAGAATGGTTAACAGTAATAAATCAAAGCCTCAACTGAAGTCGCGATCAGATTCTACCACTGACCCTGCCATTGCCGGATTACCGCCATGGGATCTGGAGGCAAAGGTCCTCGCGAACATGCGGCAATGGCGCGAGGAGGCCAAATGCCGGGGTGTAACTCCGCTGCCGCGGGAAATCGCGGCACAGCGGACAGAGCTCCGGCGGAAACGCATGGCGACATGGAGAGTGCGATTGTCGCAACCCAGTGTTGGGCACGCCACGATTGCGGCGGTAAATCCCCTCTTTGAGGAGTGGCTTGAGAGGCGGCATGGCGTTTTCACCTTCCGCCTGACGCAGGTCCTCACCGGACACGGTTGTTTCGGGAGGTTCCTGTTTCGGATAGGACGGGAGAAAACGCCCGGGTATTTCCACTGCGAAGATCGCCCTGAAAACACGGTGGAGCACATGGTGGCGGTCTGCCCGGCTTGGGTGGAGCTCCGCCGTGTCCTCGTGGAGGTGATCGGCGGCGGCGATCTTTCGCGTCCGGCCCTGGTCCAGGCCATGGTACGGAGCGAGAGGGCATGGGTAGCCGTCACCTCCTTTAGCGAAGCAGTGATGCTCGCGAAGAGGGAGGCGGCGCACGTGAGGGAGAGGCAGTCTATGCGCCCTCGCGATCCTAGCCGCCGCAGGATACGGAGACGCCCTGGGCGTCGGGAATCCCAGGCCGATTTCCGGCCACCGTAGGCATGAGCTTGCGGACGGCGAGTACTGGGTAGCTCGCTGTCTGGTAAGGACCAAGCCCAAGTCGACGGCGCGTTGTGTTCCACGGGCGCCTCAAAGAGATGTCAGCACAAAATGATGGGGCCCGCAAGGGCCGATGCCTGCCAGGGGTGCGGGTTTTGTCGAAAGAGATACCACAGCCCCTGGCATACGGGCTACTGAGGGTACACGGGTGGGTTTTAGTCAGTAAAAGTCTGACACGCCCTCCTGCTCCACCCAGAGCGGGAGAAGTTATTTGATGATTTCACACCCAAAAAAAAAACCCTGCCATCCCCTGCATACGGGTAAAAATAATGAAGAAATGTTATATCCAGCTAGTCTTTCCTAAAATCAGTCTCTCAGTGAACCGAACAGAAGTGAACGAATGAAAATCGATGAACGGTTATTTATTCATATCGAACTTTATTGGTTCAAGGCAATGCGAGGGATAAAAATACATCTTCATGTCAAAATAATGAAAAATAGTTTTTTTTGTTGTACTCAGGAGCGAATAAATGCAAAAAGTGTCTTCAAAATGGTGAAAAGTTTATACAATAAATTAAGATCTCAAAAGTAACGGCGAAACTAAAAACCATATCTGTATAAAACGCCTAAAAAAGTCCTCCCGCCGCGTCTCTGTCTAAACACGATAAACACAAAAACTCCTGAACAGATTTTCATACAGTTTTCACCAATGGACGGAATAATTCACGAGGAAGGTTTAAGTGCATAATTCGTAAAGTTTTTGTGTAAATTAGCTGAAATATGACAAGCAATGATTGTTGATGATATCGGAAAAAATCATGCCGACTGGGAGCTTAATTGGCGCGCGCTGCGTAAACCTGTTGAGTAACATTACTATAGGAAACAACTTGGATTTTTTCCGACATCCACACGGGAAAAACCGCGGGAAAAAGCTAGTAATAAGTTAGCTAAACGACAGTAATCGCGTCTCCAATAAAATATGGCTGAACGAAATCAATATTCGATTATAAATTGACTCAGCATATTTCGACTCGACCACGGCGATACGGTATTTAATATTTATGCCTTTATAGAGTTAAATGTCTATTTGGCCTTTTCCAACCTACGGTGGAATTGGTTTCTCGTCTAGCTGCTAGATACGGCTGAATATCAATATTTTAGTAGTAGCGACGGCTATTTCGTCTACGCGAACCAGTTTGATTTAAGAAAGTACTTTATACAATGTGGCAGGGATCGACGTGCAAAACTGAAACAATAAATTCAACAAAATAAAAATAAAGAATCACCCGTTTCATAGAAAAGACCTACGCGGTCAAAATATGGGAAATGCATTCTATTTTTAAATTAGCCGATAAAAATTTTGTGGTTCAGAATCATTGATGATGTCTCTGCCACCAGCGTGGTCGGTGTCGGTCTGCAAATTTCGTTAATTTTCCATTTTTTGAGGTCTACAATAAGTTTATTATTATTAATCTGATAAAAATATAGATATAGACTAGATAAACTTTCTTATACTCGTACTAGATTGACTAAAAAATACTGTTTATTATTTCTATTTTTGATGGTGCGATGTTCGTCAAATTTATAGATTGACAATTCTGAAGTCCTGAAGAAATTATTGGGTAGATTAAAGTTGTATTCAACAACATGGACAACCTGGATAACCCATGAATGTGCAATTACCAACACCAAAGTTAACATTAAAGAAGGTACCTACTAAAATAAATTTCTCTCCGAATTAGCACCTATTCCTATCTTAAACCGAGAGGCTCTAGGTAAACTATGCGTCCCTAGTCCTCACTGAACGAATAATTGAATAATACTCTGACGTGCTATTTATGTAGGTACTAACTAGTCTACGAGTAATATGTGGATTGGCTCTTCAACTAGCAAGGTTGGGTCAAGAGTTTACTCAGAAATGGGACTTGATTTTGCCTAACGAAATGCTTTGGGAAGAATTTAAACTACTTATTGTTTCCTATGGAGAAAGTAGACGTTGATTCTTTTCTTCGACAACCTTATGTTTGCATAAGAAATCAATCCTATGACCCATTGTTACACACAAAAACCCTAGATACACAATTAGCGACTCAAAAACGTCCGCATAAATAGGGCGCAATGTACGCAGGTGTTGGGCACGCCACGATTGCGGCGGTAAGTCCCCTCTTTGAGAAGTGGTTTGAGAGGCGGCATGGCGTCCTCACCTTCCGCCTGACGCAGGTCCTCACCGGACACGGCTGTTTCGAGAGGTTCCTGTTTCGGATAGGGCGGGAGGAAACGCCCGGGTGTTTCCACTGCGAAGATCGCCCTGAGCTTGGGTGGAGCACCGCCGTGTCCTCGTGGAGGCGATCGGTGGCAGCGATCTCTCGCGTCTGGCCCTGGTCCAGGCCATGGTACGGAGCAAGAGGGCATAGGTAGCCGTCACCTCCTTTAGCGAAGCAGTGATGCTCGCAAAGAGGGAGGCGGCGCACGTGAGGGAGAGGCAGTCTATGCGCCCTCGCGACCCTAGCCGCCGCAGGATACGGAGACGCCCTGGGCGTCGGGAATCCCAGGCCGATTTCCGGCCACCGTAGGCATGAGCTTGCGCACGGCGAGTAATGGGTAGCTCGCTGTCCGGTAAGGACCAAGCCCAAGTCGACGGCGCGTTGTGTTCCACGCGCGCCTCAAAGAGATGTCAGCACAAAAATTATGGGGCCTGCAAGGGCCGATGCCTGCCAGGGATGCGGGTTTGTTCGAAAGAGATACCACTGCCCGTGGTATACGGGCTACTGAAGGTACACGGGTGGGTTTTAGTCAGTAAAAGTCTGACACGCCCCCACGGAGAAGTTATTTGATGATTTCCCACCAAAAAAAAAAAAAATGGACGCAGGTGTCAAATAGTATCGACAGTCGTCTTTCAGTTAGTGTTATTGGACTTTACTTTGTAAAAACCACTTTAAATCATTACACGCATGATTTAAAGTGGTTTTTACAAAGTAGAATTTGCCAAAAAAAATTGTTTTGTCATAAATAAAACACTGACGTATAATTGAAGACAGTTTTGAGTGTACTTTTGTTTGAGACTATGCATCTTCGATTTTTTGTACATAAATACTACAACCCGAGCAAAATGATATTTGCCTGAATATCTTTCGGTATCTACCTATGTAACTAAGTATGACATTTTTGACAATACAATCGGTGAAAACTTCCCGCTTTTATGAATCTTTGTAAATCCTGAGCACAAACAGAAAATGCGTTTTGCACGCAATATGTTGATGGTTAGCTACTCACTCCATTGACTATCCTTATGCATCCTGTCCCATGATCATTGACTTTTAGGACCTCATGGCGAAGCCTTTGTTAAGCATCATTAAGTACCTATACAAAGAGGACTCACGCGTTTTAGCCTTCGCTAAGCTTCATGGAGACACGTGATGAGAGTTTCATACACGCTTGAAAAAGTTAGAACAACATACATAACATAGGGCAGAAATAACAGAACGCCACCTACTTATCTATGATCTTTAGGGTAAAAGCCGAATAGCCGAAAGTAGCCAAACTTTTTGAAATAACTCTTTATCTCTCAGTACAAAAAGCAAAATATTTTATTTGTAAAACTGGTCGAGACTTTGGTATTGTATCTACAAATTTATGAAAAGTAAAAAAAAACATTATCTTTAATATTTCCTGAGTATTAGCGACTTAGGCTCATTTTGAGATATCTATCCCCTATCTCACACAGGAGATTGTTGCGTAATCCATATGAATTACGTTTAGGATAGATGCGCCAAGAAACAGGACATCTATCCCGCAAAAACTTTGATCGCATTTTGCCTTCCCATGCAATCGCACATAGACATGAGAGTGAGACACGGTCACCTAAGTGGTATTTGGAGAGTCTTTCGAGAGATAAATCAAATAACATGCGATTCATCAGCGAAACTAGAGTAATTACAATCGAGGCAACTATACCCCTGGGGCCTATCCTTGTTTTACCCTACATACTCCTTCTGCCTCGTTTACGTTCATTCATCTAGTCGTATGACCAGTTACGATTTCCCTACCTAACCTTTGTAAAGAATATCACCAATAAGGTCAGCATATGTCCTACTAAGGCGTCCCGGCGTTTCCACCCACAACTGTCTTGTAAATCCCTTTTGGAGTTATCTTCTCAACGTGACCGGCTTGGTCATCTCAAAATCCTTTTCAATTTTTGTCTCTACATCTTCTTTGAATCATCAAGTTTGAACAAGTTTCCCATAATCGACCAACGCGACAAAATCTGAGACGAACGAAGTCTTATAATTTCTCTCGCAGATTGTTTAGAAGGGAATATACCTGTATTTTCCTAGAGAATTAAACTAAAAATAACCTCCACGATAAAATTCTGTTCCGAGAATATTATAAAAATAGTGCGGAAACAACAATAAACAGTGAGGCAGTAATACCCTATTGTTTCTATTTGTGAGGGCTTTATGGTTTCGGAATGTGCTGCTGACCTTATATAATCCTGGTACACATGTGCTACAATAGATAAGGTTTTTTACACCATGAAATAATATTTGAAATAGGATTTGGGGGAGGCCTTTGCTCAGCAGTGGGACAGTGTAGGCTAAATGAAAGAAATAATATTACGACTATTTTCGGTATCAGGTTATGTACGTAATTCTACTTTGTATACTTTTATTATTATTATCAAGCTGTGAATTGTGGTGTTGGTAACAGCTATGGTCCTATTGTTTGCAGTGCAAAGTAACACTTTTAATTCTAACTAATATTTTATTTGTAATAACTATATTCTTACTAATCAGGCCTTACAGACTGTAGATTTGAAGAAAATTTTCTATTCTGTATTTTCATTCCTCTAAGTACCTGGTACTTATTGACAGGCCTACACTGTCCTCTCATACCTATTTTCACTGTAATTTGAAAACATTGTTAAAGCCAATTATTTTTAAAAGAGTAATCGTGGAGTTTCTTGCCGGCTCTAATTCTCCATAGGAGCGACAATTTGGAACCATGCACCTAGCTTCTGACGTGCCCATGCAAGTTTATATGAAATAAAATATTTTGATTTGATTTGATTTGAATCAGATTCCTTGAGTTATTAAAATTGAAACTAGGCACGAATACCTACTTATCTAACTAAATCATAAGGTTCGTTTTTTTTTCTTCCAGTAAATGGAGATTAGGGGTTGGCGGAAAATACAAAACCTACGAGGACGATAGCGGGCGATGTGCTAGATTGTAAATAAGAAAGTAATTTTGTGTGTTTGTTATGCTTTCACGCTAAAACGGATGATCAGATTTGGATGAAATATGGCCCACAGATAGTCATGTCATGGTCATGATCAGGCTACTTTTCATTCTGGACCGCAGACGAACTCGAAAGCAAAGCTAGTTATCCCATAATCAATCAATAAGCTGAAGTAGTAGCAGCAGTAACAATTTTAAGAGAAACTCCACTTCCATTTTTAAATTCAATCGAGTCCGTTTTTATAAAGGAGACACCATTATAATGGCAGTCATCCGTTTGGAAGTCGCTAAGTACTTATGTGAATAATCCTATTATTATCCATATATATATAAATAAAAAGAAAAGTCCTGACTGACTGACTGACTCATCAACGCCCAGCCCAAACCCTTGGACCTACAAAGCTGAAATTTTGCGCAGAGGTTCACTTTATAATGTAGACAAGGAATAAGGAAGAATTTATCGAAATTCACCCCCTAAGGGAGTTCAATAGGGGATTAAAATTCCGCGCGGGCGAAGCCGCTGGCAACAGCTAGTTATTAGTATTATAAACGTGAAAGTGTGTATGTTTAGACGTTTGTTACTTAGTCACGCCAAAACGGCTGAATGGATTGGGATGAAATTTGGTGCAAAAATCGTTTATATAACCTGGATTAAAATATGGGACTTTTTGTCCCGGTAATACGTTCCCGTGGGATAATTTGCGACGTCCAGGCAGGCGAAGCCACTGAAAAAAGCTAGTGTTTAATAAAAACTTATCTTTTTCAACATCGAACAGCTTCCATGCCCAACAACTAAAATCCTAAATCACAACGCTATCGTCTAAAGATCTTCCCATAGACAGTGGAGTTATTGCAAAAGTGCAATTTCCTGCTGTAGTGTCGGAGTGCTGTATTTTAGCTCGTAGTAGGCCACCGGGAGCAATGTCCGGTGCCGGCCGGACGGGCGGACGGTCGGACAGCCGGATGACCGGACGAAACTACCCTCTGCATTTACTTAGCAGGATGTACGGAGCAACTTTAAATTTTGGTGAGGTTCCGAAACCGTTTTGCGTTTTTTTAATAATTGTAAACTAAAAGTATTTAATGATCAGTACATACGTTAAAGATATTTTGCACGAGTAGGTACAACTTGTTACCGCATTATTTCATCATTTTCCCAACGATATTGGGGTCGGCTTCCAGTCTAACCGGATGCAGCTGAATACCAATGTTTTACAAGGAGCGATTGCCTATCTGACCTCTACCACCCAGTCACTGGGTAACGCTTATACCCTTTGGTAAGACTGGTTGTCAGACTTTCGGGCTTCTGACGACCCGTAACTACTGTCAAAGATCCAAAAATGACAGCCGGCACGGAGGAGTCTCGGTATGTAAAGATGGTATATTTACACCTACTTATCTCTGTTTATGGTACTTCTAGAATGAATGTAGCTTACGAAGAAGTAGGTAACGAAATAATAAATAATGCCGGAATCTAACTTTTCGTGTAAAAGTACCTAGATATGAACGTCTGTTACAATCTTATCTCCCAGGAAACAGGGTAAGATACCTCTGGCGCCTGTCTCTTTAATTAAATTTATTTGAACAATTATACTCAGTCTGACCATTAAAAATATCAAGTCGCCAGGATGAAATGTCAAGCTGCAGATCTGTAAGAGGAAGTCACAAAAAAAAACTTAAATTACAAACCATCCTTGTTCTACGTTCTAAAAATTCAAAAAAATATAACGGTTGCAAAAAACGCGGGAACAAAGCTGCGCGCTCTTTGGTCGGCCATTCGAATAGTATCGCTGCTCGAGAGCGGGGGAACGGCAGGAGTGGTGCCACTCGACATAGATTCAGTTGGGTTACTATTGTTGGGGAAACTCGGGAAAAACTCGCTAGGAATGAGGTCTGGTTTTCGCCATGCGATTTAAAAAAAAAAAAAACTTATTTTTTGTGTACTTCTTTCTTTACAATGCCATTTGCAATTAAGGACTTGTGTGGTTACGTTCAGAAATTGATAGTATCCTGAGCTGCAGCTAAGTGAGCGATCTCTCATA
This sequence comes from Polymixis flavicincta, assembly GCA_949987655.1. NCBI lineage: Eukaryota > Metazoa > Arthropoda > Insecta > Lepidoptera > Noctuidae > Polymixis > Polymixis flavicincta. The sequence continues at coordinate 20,291,714 of OX465190.1, read as the reverse complement.
CATATAGCTAAGCCAAGTGGTGAAGGCACCTGATAGCTGTACCACTGAACGATGATCGTTCTTGCAGAATAAAAAACAAGAAGTGATGAAAATATAGAAAAAATCCTTCTCGGGCTACGAATCTTAAGACCCTGGCCCGGCACGATGGGAAATCGCTTCCATTGCACGTGCCACATGAGCATGAGCAAGTAGGAACTCAGTCAGAAGGATCTGACATCCCGTTACTAACTACTGCATGTTTTCTTTATGAAGTTTCCACGAGAAAAGAAGAGTGACTAAGTCACATTTCCGAGTGAGTACCAATCGAGTTGTAATCCATTAGTTAGGCAGCTCGTTATGGCGGCAAAATGTTACAGATGCAACACAGAACTGTGGCTGCGGACTTACAATTTATGGACGATTGTGCGGCACAGCAAGCCGGGGGCCACAGATAGTTTATTTTTCAATTGTTACTTTTGTTTTTAAATAACTGGGAAGTGTAATTAAGGGTCGTTTTGTTATTTTAAATGGAAATTTATGAACAAAAATATCGCCAAGAAATATTGAAGTTTACTGTTAGGTTTTGGTTGGTTTTCAGAGATTTTTCTGTTAATTTTATGTACAACTAGCTTTTGCCAGCGGCTTCTCCCGCGCGGAACTTTCATCCCCTATTTAACTCCCTCAGGTGTTGAATTTCGAAAAATCCTTCCTTGTCTACATTGTCCTTGACCAAGAGTTTGGGCTGGGCGTTGATTAGTCAGTCAGGACTTCTCTTTTCGAACCGACGAAAAAACGGAGGAGGTTACTCAATTCGACGCGTATATTTTTTTTTTTTTTATGTATGACCACGCATAACTTTTTCCAGAGTAGTCCGATTTTGATAATTCTTTTTTTATTGGAAAGGGTATACCTCGAAGTTGGTCCCATATAAATTTCGAAGAAAAATTCCAACCCTAAGGGTAAGAAAACAGGGGATGATTGATTGTTTACTCACAGATTTTAATACTGAGTCGTGTATTAAATCAAAAATTAAGCATGTAGTAATTAATAGATTATAGCCACAAAAAATTATAAAATAAAAACTTTTTAATAAAAAAATTGAACCGCCGAAAAACCGAAAAATAAAAAATAATAAACTAGCTTTGTCCAACCCCAATAAATAAGTTCGGAAGTCGGTGACTTTGGATATGTATTTGATTATATGTCACCGCCTTCCGAACTTAGTTAATGGGGTTGGACAAAGCTAGTTTATTATTTTTTATTTTTCGGTTTTTCGGCGGTTTAATTTTTTTATTAAAAAGTTTTTATTATTTATATATATAGATGGAAAGCACTTCAGCGGAAAAATGGTTTATATAGTTTCCTTCTAAAAATAACTAAGATAATTATGTACATTAAGAACAGAAAGGAATAATATAGGGTCAAAAGAAAATGTTTCAATGCTAACGATTAGGTATCTACATCTTTCCATATCTATAGCACTAGGAAGTGGTGAAGGGCGGTCGTTTCTGGGTGACTGTCTTATATAATTTTGACGTTTAAAATGTGCTGACTCTCAATCTAGTTTGTTTATATGACTTTCGATTTTGTGTTTTGATTTCGACGTCTATAGTTTTTCATTAAGCAGAAAAATCGGAGGGCAGATTTTAATTTAAGGTTTTTTATTATGACGACCAAAATTTAGTTATTTTTTAATATCCTTGGTTGTTATTGGTTGGTTGAATGAGAATTTCTAGCATAATAATATGGCAAAGATTCTCTAAGATGAAATGATGTTCATACAGATATTAGAGGTAAACATAATAAATACACAAGAATATTAACCTTGTCTGTTTAAAGGGTTCCGTACACAAAGGGTGCATGGGACCCTGTTACTAAGGTTTACGCTGTCCATCCGTCTGTAACAAAGCTTTATCTTTTGACCCGAAAAAGGTAGACATTGGAAATTTCGCAGAATATGTACAGCTATGGCCGCTGTAACAAACAATAATCTACCTTGCCTTTTCCCAACTGCATTGTGATCGGCTTCCAGTCTAACCGGATGCAGCTGAATACCAGTATTTTATATGAAGTGACAGCCCATCTCATCTCCACAACCCAGTTACTGGGTAAAACGATACCGCTTGGTAAGACTAGTTGTCAGACTGTCGGGCTTCTGACGATCCATGACGACTATTCAAAATCTAAAAATGACAGCCTGGATCAACGATATGTAATTGATGGTCACCCATCCACACACCGACTGCGGCAAGCGTAGCTCAACCTTCGATCGACCCGTAATGCTGTTATTATTTGGACATTATATAGAACAACAAATAATAAATTAGAGTTAAAAATTTAAGTGATACAGAACCGTGGTACAGAACCATTCGTGACTCGCAGTTGACCACTATTATTATAATGCCTAACGTTGTATCTCATTATCCTAAAGTTCATATGTGAAATGCTCGACTCGGAGATGTAAAGGAGTATTCGCAAACAATATGATGAGTACGTAGGTGTACTAGATAGCTGATAAAGTTAACTGAACAAAAAACAATACTTGTTACTAATAATAAATACTTGAGACGCTTTAACGTCAAAAATGTATGGTTTACGTGGCAACGTTTCTGAATATAGGGGCATATTTGTACGACTCCTTGCTCATCATAGCGGTCTATTTCCTCTAAGCTAAGGTCTGTATTTATAAACACCCTCCCCGTTATTACAGAACAAGGTTTTTCTTTAGCTAAGGTTTAAACCGTCGAGCCTGTTTTAAAATAAGAACCTAACTGAAATCGAAATACCAGTGCTAAATTGTCAGTTTTGTGTAGGGAGCTGTAATTCTATTTCAGTTCTAAGTTCTTATTTCAAAAACAGGCTCGGTGGTTTAAACCATACCTAAAGAAAAACCTTGTTTTGTAATAAGGGGGCCTATGTTAACAAATATATCATTGATTATGATTACTGTGAAAAGCTAAGTACCTACTGTTTAGTAATGTCATAGTTGTCAAACTAACTATGAACTTGACAGATGTTTGTCTATGGCTTCTTACTTCACCACAAACAGAGCGCACACGCCTCTTACAAATAATAATCAAAGAAATAGTTGAAATTTTTATTATAATCTCGGCAACAGTGTAAAAGTAGTTCTGAATAAATAATAATAAAAAGAAGCGGTTTATCATCAAGATCCCAAACACCTACCTTAAATAAGTCTAGATACTAGCATTTTCTTAATGGAATATTCGGAACCGTATTTTCGGAATATTTCAATGCCAATTAATTTTATATAGGTAACAGAGAGAGAATTGAACTGGCATTCCAACTAGTCTACGAGTAATAACAAATTCATGACGATAGATGGAGTAGAAATAGTACCTATAACTTTTATATAAATTATTCGCTAGTTTCAATCCTGAATTTGTTATTACCCGCTTCTGACATTTGAAGGTATTTTCATTTAGTTCAAATAATTTTTCCTAGAGCTTATATATAAGGTAGGAGAATTAGAGAAATTAGTAAAAAAAAATTTCTTCCATTAAAAAGCAGGCGTAACGCCTGCTGTAGATGCCGCCTGCTTTTGTATTTGCTTAGCGTTCTTTCTTAGCGTTCGTTCATTTTTTATTTGGTCGGGTTCGAAGTGTCGTAGCGTGATGCTAAAAAGCCTATAACCTTCCTCAAGAAAGACCGCCAGGCTATCAAATGCGACTACTAGTACCCGACATTAGCGTATTCAAACAAACAAACTTATTAACCGACGCTAAGCTTTATTAACTGACTTCAAAAAGAAGGAGGTTACCAATTCGACATGTCATTGTAAACGAGATATATATATTTTTAATGTTAGGGCATAACTCCGTCATATATACATAGACGGATTCGCAAAATTTTTTTTTTTGTTCGAAAGGGTTATTCCAAAATGGTCCCATTTAAATTTCTTAAAGATCTGATGATGCGTGAGACAGAAAACGGAACTCTTCAAAAAATTACAGAAAATCAACCGCGATTGCTGCTATCGCATAAATATGCATTGTTTTGACCCCAAGGATGATGAAATTTCGAATTGGTGTGGGTTAGGTACTATAATAATGTCCCGTTTGGTGCCGGGCGTAAAAGAATTGCACCATCCCATTTCTTCCCGTGGGTGTTGTAGAAGGCGAATAAGGGACTTACTAGAGAATGGGCAGCATCATTCTCTATGCATTTTACCACCATACTGTGATCGCCAACCCGCCTGCCAAGCGTGGCGATTATGGCAAAACCCCCAGGGGAGGCCTATGCTCAGCAGTGGACGTTTTCCGGCTTTAATGATGATGATGATGACGTACTATAACTAAAAAGTGAAATATAGAGACTTCCGAAATTAAAGTAATTTTTCACTTTGTTGTGTTTTTTTGGAAGTCGGTTGCTTTTTTTGAAAAAAGTTTTTTTTAGTACCTACTTATCTTATCCAAACATTACTTAATGGATGCTAGCTCATTATTTTCAGAAACAACTTTTAATATTTCTATCTCTTTTAATTAGTCATAAAACTAGCTTTATAGATGACCTAGATTTCCAGTCCATATATCCTGGTAAACGTTAAACGGTACACTTTGATGGCACTGGCCGTCTGGTCAACTGGTTATAACCTAGTTAGGCACTGTCGCATGTAATGTGTATCGATATGTAGTGTCGCTAACATGTACACAACTACCAGGGTTACATGAAGTCGAGGCGAGGGCTGTGCAACCGATAAACCACAAAACCACAACATCGTGGAATGGTGAAAATATTTACTGAACTGAGATTCGTGTGTTATTTAGCAATTTAATTAATTAAAGGAATACTTGGTAATATTTTACTAGCATGGCATAAGAGCGAGAAGGCCTATACTCAGGAGTCAATGATGGTAATGACGTATTTAATTTTATTTTAGTTCATTTTCTTTGTGAAAATAATTTTGAGTGTGAGTTTTCTTTCGATTTTCAATACAAAAATCTACGAACTGTCTGTATGTATGTACATACAGACAGTTCGTAGTAAAAGTAAACAAAACACGTAACAATGTACGTTTTCACTTTTAATGTAATAAAGTATTTACGCGAAATACAAACCAACAATAAACAGTGGACTAACTTTTTATTCTCAAACCTCAGTATTTTTCACAACCCGTCGGCTAACCGCCGAAAGGGTGCGTTACCGCGCGTTGCCGCCGATTTCATTTCCGTTGGGAAATGCGAGAGATAGCGGCATGGCGGCCGGGTAGCTCTCTCATTATGTCTGTGACGAAAAAATTCAGATATACACGCTGAAATATTTTATGGTTCAGCTTTTACATTGACCTTCAGAGTATCCGGACGCTGCGGACGGATTATGAATTCATTGTTTTTTTGTAACATGTGTTGGGTCGTTTAATTGACTTTTTTGTTGGTTTACTAAAATGAAAAGAATTAATAAATATTGTTTCCGAAAAATGGTTTCATTTTTGTCCGTTCACTGTCTATTTTGTTAATTAATTGCAGCGGTAACGGATTAGCAGATACCAGGCAATCAGAACCAATAATCGGCTAGATTGGCTGAATTGTTCGGTACACGATAGTACCTACATGCGAGCCATAAATAAGGCTTGTTGTCCTAGCCGAACAACAGGCGATACGGGCAATCCTGCCTACGTTCGTGTTTGCCTGTAAATGTATGTAAACCTGGACTAACTAACCGTAACCTACCTATTGAAGTACGAAAAACGTACAATGGTGCCAGATAATTGGAATACGAAAATGTTTTTAATTTTGTCTCTATTATAGAAATTACAATTCATAGAAAATAGGTACTCATTACGTTTTATTAAGCAATAAGATAGCAAGTTGTACACATAATTTTGAACTCAAACGTTTAATGAAATCGAATAACAGCAACAGTGAAGAAATTCTTAAGTTCTTTTCTACAAAAAATAATAAAAAACCTGCGACTCCAATACAAACTTCGAAACAAAAATCAGACGTTCTTTGAACTAAACAGGAAGAAAATTAATTATGGTGGGAGTTCAGGAAACAATGCTGGAGTACTAAGGCAGCATGACCACTTGAGAAAAATGTACGCATTTGTCTTATAGTCAGTAGTCAGCCCGCTGTGAGAGGCACTTTGAGTGATTAATGAGTTCAGATGGCAAACCTAGACCTTTATTTAAGTATATCTTATGTTCGAAGACTTGAAAGATCTGGGAAAACTGGGAATAGTGTTTTATGGAGACCATTTCGTCGGCTGCCGTCTGCTGGGATATGAATCATCAATTCATACTATAAACGTGGAAAACTTCTGAGTGAGTAGTCTATAAATGTATCATGATACCCTAGTGTCTCTGAACTATTACATTTATATGCAAAGGCATAATATTATAGGAATTAAGAAATAAATGTGGCACAAGTTGAATCGTTTCAGTGATGGCATTTACAAGGTGAGTGCAAACACCGGGAGACGACGCCCTAGAAGGACAAATTGTGACCTTATTGGTGATGTTCTTTAGAAAGGTCATGTGCGGAAAATTCGCAACCGGCGAGCTTGTATGACCAGATGTATGAACGTAAACGGAGCAAAAGGAGTATGTAACGATCGTAACAGGTGGCGTTCTGTAGCTTGTAGAATGTGTGTTTGTAGAATTATGTCTAAAGTATATAATAGGAATTAGGGTGTTCATCAATATTAAAGGCACCAGTTAGCGCCACTTTGACAAGAGGGCTTCCAGTTCGACAATGAACTTAAAATGTTTGTTTTCATTCGTTTCATTATTTCGTTCACCATTCAGTCCGTAGGCGCTTTGACACTTTTGACAGGTGCCCGGACCTGAAGTCTCAGTGCTGCCATCTAGTGAACGTAATTTCAGAATAACCTCATTAGGTTATTCGTTCTAGTTATTTTCATGTTAAATAGTTGCTTTAATTAGCCACATTAAACATCCATTCTTACTAACGTTACACAAAACCTCCTTCCACAAATTAAAAAAGCAACTAGGTGTGTTCCCATTTCCGTTCGTCGCTAAGTAAATAAGGGCTGAAAAAAAGAACGGGAAAAAACCCAAAAAAGCCCTCTGATTGTAAAACGTTAATTACGGTGAGTTGTTTGTACGTTAAACATTGCTAATTACGAGTCGCCATATACGGGCGGTTCCACGAAAATAAAAGAAAATTAATTCAAAATGTGTTTAACGAAGCATCCGTTCTACTTTTTTGTTATTTTGTACACAGGAAATAAGTTTTCTACGACATAACGTTCTCTGTTAAATTGTGATTACTTATCACCCTTCATAGCCTCTCCAAGCGGCGTAGCCACATCGACCAAAATCAAAATCAAAAGTCATTTATTCGAACTAGGTTGAGAGTTAGCACTTTTTGAACGTCAAAATTACATAAGACAGTCCCCCAAAACGCCCGCCATTCACCACTTCCTAGTGCTTTAGCTGGGAAGAAGAAGTGGCGCAACAAACTCCCCGTTCCGGACCGGTCCTGTGCTTCTCGCATTGTGATTATTTGTTTAAAGTTTGTTTTTAAACTCCAATACTAATTTGACAGGTGTAAAGTCAAACTCAAGCAAACACAAAATACTTGTAATGTCAGAATAGTATCTGGGTTTAACAACCGAACATTAAATAATTTACCAGAGTCCATGTAAGAGGCTTTTTTCCCCCATTTTTTGTAAAAAGACCTTTGCGTATCTAAGTATAACGAATATAAAAAAAGCTTAACGAAGCCGAGAGTCAGTTTTTGAACAGGACCAAATCTCTGAACCTTCTGGTTACGGTGAGATATAGATGGTCAAAGTTCTAACGCTTTTGTATGACCGTGGAGTTTTAAATCTCCGTGTTACTAGCCAGCACCGATCACAAACCATAGCCAAAAGACGGTGTCCATGCAATGCGACTGCGGTTGTTTTACTACATTCACATACCAGCAAGCCAATTCTCGTACATAATTAAAAACGTTAAAAATCGATATTATTTTTCGGTGATTTCAATATGGGTACCTATATGAAACAATTTATTCGATTTGATTCGACTAGTGATGCGTCCCTCACTCATGAGGCCCCTCATTTGAGGTACTCGTGATCGCAAATTGAAAGAGTTACTCGAATTTCAATATTGAACCACCTCATTCCTCATCACCCCTCATTTGAAAATTGACATTGACATTATTGACAATAGGAAATCGAGGCAAGCGAGTTCGTGACTCGCGAATGAGGATTGAGTAATTGAGTGAGCTCAGTGAGCGAATGAACCGACTCAAAAATTGTATGGAGAATTGAGAATGAGTGAGGTGAGGTGTGATCTTAAAGTTTGGACAACACCGTGGCACACCGCACAGTAAACATTATTTAAATTATTTCAGCTACGATTAATTATTATGAACTCTAAAAGCATTAGCATTAGATTGGTAATAAAGGGTCATTGATTCGTTTATTTTGGCGGTCTATTTATAAGCGAAAGAAAATGATGTGTGTGAGAGAGTGAGGTTGTGAATAATCGGATTATCGGAGAGTCGTGACTCGTGAGTACTCGTGAGTCGTCGTTGCACCCGCCCGCCTCGCTCACTTGGAGCTTCGTTTGAGTTCGGCTCGGGCTCGCGAGTCGTGAGGCGCATACGCCGTCGTACGATTCCTCACCTCAAATGAGGGGTCCCTCGTGAGGACCTCACGAAGCAAATTGAGAGGCTCCCTCATCCTCACATAAAATTGATGAGTTACCCATCACTAGATTCGACGTCAATAATGATGACTGATGAGTGATTGTCACTGATAGGTCCACGTTGTGTAGATTGTAAATTGTTTAATGTTTTACAATGTAGTAATGAGTTTATTTTGATTCCCGTGTCGCGATTGTAATGATTTGCAGTAGCGACCTGTACCTACATGAAATATGCAGCAACAGTTCCAACACTGCCCTTTAAAAAAAAATGTATATTATAGTTTGTGATAATCTGGTGAAATTGGTGACTAACCGTATGGAAGTCTGTGATTTTATGCGGACAAACATGACAGCTTTCTAATTTATGTTTCAAAATGATTGCTAATATCCACAAGATCTACTTTAAGTAAAAGTGTTTTATCGTTCTATATATTTATGTTATTTTATTTCTACCAATGCACACTTGGTTTTCCAATTAACTTTAGACATTGACAGAATAGTCGACATCGCCTTTGCTTGTTGACATAATAATAAAAAAAAAGAATATCATAAGTTTCTTGGCATGGAATTAGTATGTAGTACCTATATCTTTTTCTGGAGCAGTATTTATGGTGATGATTGGCATAAACATCAAACTGCTACGCGATATTGATATAAAACCCGATAAATCACTAAGTAGGAATATAAAAAATATGTGTAAACGGAGTAATGGAGAAGGGAAATAAAAACCGTTATCGTTTTATGGCCAGTGGCTCGGAAATCACACCGATGTCGATGTGCTGAAATGTGATAAATTCTCATCCTTATCAGTGATCAGAAAGAAGTATGTGTGATACGAGTAATTGCATTTTTATAGGGCTTTCAAGGTATGTAAGTGAATGTTTTTCAGGTCAAGAATAACATTATATTGGCCTTATTCAAATTAATTTGGATTCGGTGTAATGCAACATGTTTTTCTTCTGTACTTCTCTATTAGTCGTCATCTCGCTACTTAACTATTTCTTTCTAGCCATATCATCTAGAATTTTCTTGGAAAACGAGACACTCGGTAATTACGTAAATTCAATGGTAGTCGTATCGTACACACGGATACACATAAAGATAAAAAATTCTAGTATAGGCTGATCTCGCATTGTATAGGATTTCGGTACAGTGCGAGATCAGCGTAAACTGGAAATTTATAGCTTGATCTGTAGCCGTGTGTACATACGAGTACATATGCTCGGAATCGAACTCTGCCATTTCAGAACGGACGTTTGTAGATAACTAGATAAGCTAATCTGAGCTAAGCTTTTATGTACCGATTAGTCTTAATATATTAAGTGATTGCAGCCGAAGGCGTCCACTGCTGGACATAGGCTTCCTACAAACGGGGAGGGGATTGCCATAATCGCCACGCTTGGCAGGCGGGTTAGCGATCGCAGTATGGTGGTAAAATGCATAGAGAACGCTGCTGCCCATTCTCTAGTAAGTCCCTTAGTCGCCTTCTAAGACACCCATGGGAAGAAATGGGATGGTGCTATTCTTTTACGTCCTGCACCGCACGGAACATAAATATTAAGTTACCTATAGGTAGGAAAGCAGGAATACGAATAACACAATGACAAAAGAACTGTACCTCTGAGAAACGTCTATAGAATAAAATAACTTACACTGAAAAACCGAATAGGTTGTTTTAACCTTTTTTCAACCTTTATTTTAGGTTACAGCACCTACCGACATGATTTGTTGAATTAACAAAATAAAAATAGTTGAACTATAAAGGTAAATTTAACCTGTGTTCAGTTTGGTTTAAACTGATTATACATATTTAACTTAGTTATTTTGTTGACTCTACTTCGTTAATATGTTGACTTGACTATATTATCAGTTAGACTTACTTAGATTCGAATATTGTGTCGTTTTAACCTCTTTTAGTGGTTGGTTTAACCTATTAATTTTTAACAATTTTATTTTTGTAGAAATAAGTGTCATATAATAGTTGTTTAAACATAATATTAGGTTAACGCAACTTACATGAAATCAACTTTATGGAATTCAATCTATTCGGTTATTCAGTGTAGCATCACGCCTGTAATCCTTGAAAGGTAGGGAAGAGGTTTACTTATAGCACTCGCAAATTTCGCCAGTTATAATTAAGTCCCATGTCATAGGGGGCGCCACCAGCTTAGCCATCTATTGCCATCAACCGGGCACAAAGTCAGACTCCGGTTGCCACTGAGAAATTTGTGTTTTTCTATCACAAACACCGCTATCATTTTACCCAAAACAATATTATATAGCCTATTTACTAGCTAAACTCCTCAGCAATGTACCTACCACAAGCTTTCATCTAATAGTTTCCTTCAGACACAAACTCAAACGGAACAGTTCTGCACAAGTGGTTTTGCAGTGTGGCAACACAGTGCATGTGAACAGTGAATCGCTTGCAGAAACACCACAAGATTGTACTCACACGGGGTACGTACTTAAATGAGGACGTACTTGTAGTTCCAAGCAGTGACTTGATTAGTAGACTATTAAGATCAATTTACCACGTGGAGTTTACTGGAAATCGTGACGGGCTCACAATTGCTCGAAACAGGTGCAAACAACGGTGCTTAAAAAGGGACCAGTATAATGAAGAGGATTATTATACGAGCTTGCCATTAAATAAAGAAGAGAAATAGGCCAGTTTGAGGAACTAAATTTCTTTCTTTTAATTAAATAAATAATTTAAACATTTATTTATTTATCGATATGGCACTTCAACGATTTACAGTGAGTATGGAACATACACAAACAAAAATCAGTTACAGTTTTATATATTCTGAGTACGTCACATAAAGAAGTGCACAAACACTAGCAGAGAATTTAATGAATATACGTGTGAGAAGCCGCTAGATGAATTACATACATAGGTTATAAAAAATCTAACGAAGAAAATAACCATAATTCTTTTTCGGTCGGTCGTATAGAAGTTTATACGACAGACCGAAAAAGAATTATGACAGAGACAAAACAACAATTTAAATACAATTGTTTGTTGTATTTTTGGAATCTAAAAATAAGGTCTCAAAATATTCTGTCACAATAAAACCCAAGCTTCCAAAAAATATGCTCATAAAATCGTTTTGATTTACGAGCAAGCACGCATTGTATAAAAAATGTGGTTTCAGCATCTGTGCCGACCTGTAACCCTGGTACCCACGTTATGAAACATATTTTTTAAGCATTCAGCGTTCAACCTGGTTTTAGCATTTTACCTACCTGTAACGAATATGTAATGTTTAGGCTATGTACTTTTTCATTTTATTTTTCTCTGCTATTTGTACCATATTTATTCACTGTTACACAAAACTCATTTGGTAAGTAAAATGTTTTTTTTTAGGATTTGCCTTATTGCAGTTCGCGGAACCGCCTCGAAAGGCGAAAGCTGCCTTGGTGTAGGTACTGAAATCTAATTGAATATCTGTTTAATCCCCTAAATGATTACCACACAACATAAAATCATGTCTGCAATCCTCGAAGGCTTAGTTAGGCAGACGCGTAGACACCTACGTATATAGTAGGAATACAGATTATTAAATCGTTCGTATTTTAGCTAACCAAAAAATATTGAATATTATCCAACATAGGATGGAACTACTGGTTAATTGATCCGCAAACTTTGAACACCAGGGGGTTAAAGGCAGATGGATCTAAAACCGGAAACGGCAGAAATGATGTAAAAAATGAAGTATCGAGAAAACCATGCATCTAATCGCTACGCGTTTAATATCGATTGTTATTTTATCTGAGGTAGGTAGGTACACTTTATGAGTTCCTGCGTGGTTCCAAAACGATTCAGTTGATGATAGCACATGATAGGTATCCGCAAATTGGAAGCGTCTCTGGGGACATCTATCCTGATCCTGTTCATGGAATAAAAAAGAAGATGATTATTAGATTACTTTTTTAATGTTGAATAGTATTGTAAAAGTAGAAACACCTTTTTTGGGTAGGTGCCAAAAACAACCTGAACACCATACTTGTATGAAAAAGTGGTCACGACTACCGGTAGACTTGTTTTATGATTTCGAACATTCTTAGTTGGTTACCGAGTAATGAGATATTTCTTTCTTCTATTTCTGAATCGTGTTCTTTAGATTGGCGTTGGATTCCGGTTCTCCTGCTTACCGAATTAGTACCATAAACTCCAACTTACCTGAAAAAAAGGAAAACAAATAGGTAAGTTGTATTCAATAAATTCAATTTACCAACATCACCTAAATAAACCCCGTAACAATTAAACCAATACACGAGAAGATCCTTGTTAATAAACTTTATCTACTAGGAAATAATAAAGGTGTAGAGTAGAAATTCACTTGTATGTTACACAGGTAAGCACTCGGATACGTTGGAAGTGCGGAGTGCATTTCAGAATCTGCAAGTATTAACATAATAAAGGTGTCTCAGTCTGCGAGTACTAAGAAACTTCGTGGTTTTCCTAGTCGCGAGCATGAATAATTGATTAATCTAGTCTGTACTTTTGTGTGCTCAAGAAAAATAAACGTATAAGAATTCATACGATTATTTTTCTTTTGCGGGGGTCGGTCGGGGGAACATTGGCGCTCAATTTGAAACCATGATTTTAGATCCCCAGTGTAGAAATATTTGTTTTACGTCGATTATAAAAATATAAACTTATTTTTCCTAGAATACCTACGCGGTTAAAATGTAAAGAACAGCTAAATTTTTTTTCATAAATGCAGAGACCCCGGTAACTTGTGCTGAATACGGGCTTCAGTTTGAGGGTTGATTTCCCTTGCCAACCTCTATTGGTGTAACAAAATCTGAGCAGGTGGCACATACAGTTTTTGAAAATATTCGGCTTTTTAATGCGCGACCCCGCCGCCGTCTCTGTTACCCATGTTTTTTTTTTTTTTTTTTGAATTGGCATCTCGCAGTTGACCTTGAGAGGCCGTGACTGCTCAACCGGACTTTCCTGTGAAGGTTTTTAGGATTCTAAAAGCCTCCAGCCAGGGCGTAAACCTACTTAAACCTAAAACGACTGCGCACTGAGGGCACCCCCTGTGGGGTACGAACCTCGGCTCAGGGAGTCGCTGGCGGGGGGGGGGCAGCTAGTACTATCAGGGACAGGCTGGATCAAGTTGATTTCATGATTATTAGACGGGGAATTTAAAGCTACTGGCTCAGCTGCGGCGCGGGCTGGCGCATCAACGAGCAAGGGACGGGCGGGGGTCTGATCGCTACTCGGGAGTCTTCGCGGGGCGCGAGGACCTCGGCGGCGAGGTCGGTAGGACGGTCGTCGTTTGTGTTTGTGTACTGTACTGGTGGCCCTATTCTTTTCTTGGAGAACAGTGATGGGGTCGTCTGGGTCTGAGAGGACATGTTTCGGCCTGCGAATACTACTGATTCTACTGGGGACATAACTAGCGGCCTTCACAATCAAGGGATTGCGATGTATCTCGGCTTTATCGAAGAAACGCTTCGAGTTGCGTTTCATGAATTGAGCAATAGTGGGCATTTTCAGATCGAGATGGAGGATCTCGTTCCGAACGTACCAAGGGGAGCCTGTGGCTTGGCGGAGGAAACGGTTTTGGAGGGTCTGCATCCTATGGATGTGTCGGGGGTGCGTGTGTGCAAAGACTGCACATGCATACGTCATGATGGGCCTTATGCACGCCGTGTAAATACGCAATTTGCACTTGAGTGACAATTTGCTACGTGCGTTCAGAACAGAGTGCAACCTTCCGAGAGCGAAGGCGGCGCGTGAGCGCGCCTTCCTGATATGCTCAGAGAAGGAGAGGTGCTGATCTAGAATTACTCCAAGGTATTTGGCTTGCTTTTCCCAAGGGATCGGCTTGCCGAATATGGAGATGGCCGGGAGGGGGTCTTGGCGGCGCTGCGGTCTCTTAAAGAGAACCGCCTGGCTCTTGTCCGGATTTAGTTCGATTCGCCATTTCCTAAACCATGCACCGAGTACGTTGACTGCGGTCTGGAGGGATTTGGCTATCGCTTTGGAACTACGCCCAGAGTGGTAGATGGCCGTGTCGTCTGCGAACAGAGCCAACTGTGCCTTACCACTCTTGGGGATATCGCTGGTGAACAGCGTAAATATGAGAGGGGATAGCACGGCGCCCTGAGGGACGCCGGCGCGAATCGGGTGGGGGGATGAGAGAGCCCCTTCGATGCGATAGCGAAAGGTGCGGTTCGACAGAAAATCTCGTAAGATGAGTACGAGTCGGTCCGGCACGCCGAGTTTGTACAGCTTGTAAATCAAGCCGTTGTGCCAGACCTTGTCGAAGGCTTTCGCTATGTCGAAAAATACTGCACCGGTCGAATAGTTGCGTTGGAGACCAACGCCTATATGCTCTACGATCCGGTGTACCTGTTGTACGCAACTGTGCTGGGTTCGGAAGCCGAACTGCTCGTTGGGTATCAGGCCTTTAGTCTCGGCGAAGTCCCTGAGGCGCTTGTAAATAAGTCGCTCATAGATTTTTCCGAGGCTGTCCAGTAAACTGATGGGCCGGTAGCTCGCGGGCTCCGTTTTGGGTTTGCCTGGTTTTGCAAAGCCAATGACCGTGGCTTGCTTCCAGGCTTGGGGGAAGATGTTATTGCTCAAGGCTCCATTGAAGATGGTGGTCAAGAGCATGATCAGGTGGGCGGGTAGCATCTGGATCACCTTATTGGTGATGCCGTCAGCTCCGGGGGCCTTTCGGGGTTTCAGACCCTTGATGATCTCGTGAACTTCGTCCGGGGTGACGAGAGGTAATGGATCATCAGGGTCTTCGACGGGCGGGAGAGAGGTTCTACGTTCGACTTCAGCGTCCACCTCATCGAGGTGTGCTTGGTCTACAGGTAGAGAGCTGGGTGTGCATTGGGCCTCAAGACTATCGGCGAGGCATTCGGCCTTTTCGATGTCGTCGAAAGCAACGGTGCCATCGGGCCGGGTCAGGGGGGGCATGGTGGCTATTTCTCGGGACTTGAGTTTCCTCTGGAGTTCCCAGAAAGCTAAGTGCGTGGGTTCCAACTCGCTCAGCATCTTGTCCCAGCCCGCGTCACGTAGCTCCGACATGCGTGTCTTTACAGCTCGCTGTAAATAGCGCATGTGAGCTTTGTTCGCGTCGCAGGGAAAGTTGCTGTAGGCACGAACGGCCGCGTTCTTCTCATTCAGCAGTTCGCGTACATCGTCCGGCAGCTTCCAGCGGGGGTGTTCCCCTACCGGAACCTGCCTCGAACAGTCGTTCAGGACAGATTGTACGTGACCCGTGAATGAGTCGATCGCGGCCGTTGTGTCCGCGAGAGAGTCGAAATGGTCGGGGATGGCGTCCAAGTGGGCGGATGTGTTGGATTTCAGCGAATCGCTTACTCTCCTCCAGTCTGTTACCACTTTGGTGAGCGGAGGTTGGTCGGTATCTGGGAGACCCGTGCGGGGGGCCAGATGCACGACTACCGGACGGTGGTCAGAGGTGAGCTCGTTTATTGCCTCTATGGAATTCAACCGTAGGTTGATCCTTTTCAGAATTGCAATGTCGAGTACGTCAGGTCTGTGATCCACTGTGTGGGGGAAATGAGTCGGCGACATCGGGGCGATGACGTCGAAGGACAGGGTCGAGCAGAGGTTGAACAGGTGTCTCCCTCTGGTCGTTTCCCTGGAACTATTCCACGCGGGGTGTTTCGCATTGAGGTCGCCCGCTATGATAACGGAGTCGCTCATGCTCAACAGGGCGGTGAGGTCATTGGAGAACAGTTGAAAGTCCTCTGATTCGGTCTGGGGAGGAAGGTAGGCTGAGACTAGTGTGATGGGTTGATGACCCGTCATGCCCAGTCGGCAGACTGACACTTCTAATCGGGAGAGGGGGGGGGGGCATCCATAGGAATGCAGTGTAGGGACTTTTTGTAATAAATGAGAGTTCCACCCTTATGGCAATGTGCTCTGTCGTTGCGAACTATTTTATAGTTGGCAATTCTCGGGTCACGATAGCAGGGTTTTAAGAACGTCTCTTGAACTAACAGGATATCCAAGTGATGGTCGCGGAGGAACGTGGCGATCTCATCCCTTTGGGTACGGATACCGTTGGCGTTAAAAGTTCCTAGTTTTAGGGATCGGGGTTTAGTACGCGTAGGGGCCGTATTATCCATTGTGGTTCACGGAAAGTCTAGCGTTTAAAAGGGCTTGCGTAATGTCAGGGTACGCATCATAGATGGCGTATATCCTAAGGATATCGCCTGCCTTTGTGGCGGCATCTACCTCCATGGCCATCTGATGGGCACGGGGGGTGCAGAATGTGAAGAACGCGTTATCGAGCTTTTGATGCACGACGGCGGGGGACATGGTCATGGGACCGGCGTAAGTGGGTGCGGGGCGCGCCTCGGGGCGTGCTCCAACGCGGGGGTCGCGGGACGCGGGGGTCGCGGCGGCGGGGGGCGCGGCGGCGGTGGTCGCGGTAAGAGGTGCGGTAGGGGGCGCGGGAGCGCCTGAACCCGGGTTCTTGGACTGAGGGATGGGCGCGGGGACGGGCCTGGCTGAAGCCATCGCAGGGAATGCCTGCTGGTGGTTCAGGAAGTTCCAGGGGCTCGGTCTCTGAGGACTGAGCCTTTCTGGGAGGTACCCTGAGGGGGCTTCCCTTTGCTGGCGGGCGTCGGCACGCTTCACCAGCTTGGGAGAAGTGGTTTTGGGTGCTTTCGAGCACCCCCTATAGTTGGCCGGGTGACCGGCTTCGCCGCATAAGACGCAGCTCGGCGGTTCCGTGCACAAGGAGCGGTCCTTAGGCCTGGTACAATCCGCTGTACCGTGACTACCTAAGCACTTTACGCACCTCGGGGTGGCGTAACAGTGCGATTGCGCGTGTCCATACAATTGACACCTGTGGCATTGGCCGATTGTTCCCGTCTTGTAGGGCTTTTCGATCCGAATGCCGGACAGGTTGCAGATTGTGCGGAGATTAAAAATCGGGTTATGGCCCTCAAAGGGCGGGCATACTACGAGCACCATATCGTATGGCACTCCGCGGCGGGCGCGGTGCATCCGGTGCACTTCGGTGTAAGGGATTTTTTGGAAGTCAAGGTCGGCCTTGACTTCGTCAACGGTTATTTCGACCGGAACCCTCTTGAGGACAACTCGTGTCTGTCGGTCTTCAGCAAGGGCGTACGTGTGGAAGGACACGTTTCGGTTTCGGAGGAGTTTGGTAAGGCTGCGGTAGTCGCTAGCCGTCGGGATCGCTACCTTTATCCCTTGGAGGGTGGTGCGGGCGCTGGTGTAGGCAATTTTTTGCTCTAGGCACCATTTGGACACGTCGGTCCATTTTGACTTGTCTTGGATGAAGACAGGGGGCGGAACGGGCACCTTTTTCCCCGCGGCGGCGCGGGGTGCGGCGGTGGGTGCGGGCGCGGTCGCGGTCGCAGTCGCGGGGGTCGCGGGGGTTGCGGGGATCGCGGGGGTTGCGGGGGTCGCGGGGGTCGACTCGGTCGGGAAAGGGGTGGGGGTGCGGTCGGTTACGAGCGCGGTAATTTTAGAAGATCGCGAGGAATCGCAGACTTTCTTCTTTCTCTTCTTCCCCTTCGACTTTGACTCAACTGGGGTGAAGCCCTCTTCTTGAGTCACTTGAGTTACTGCCACTTCCTCTTCGTTCGAGGAGGGAGAAGAGAAACAAGCTGTTCCTGGCGATTCGGGGGTGCAAGGGCAGTCTTCAGCGTCCATAAGGTCGGACGCTGCGTCGGAGAAAAGCTCCTGGGATTGCGGGGTTGCCAAGGCCGGTGAAGCCGGGGAATCGTTATAAGTTATAACGGGCGCGGGGGGTTTATACGCGGTCGCGGTCGCGGTGGGAAAAGTGGGTTTTTCGTAACCCAAGAAACGGTTGACTCGTGCGCGAAACACGGGATCTTTCATGTTCGTTTCGAACGACGCCCAGTAGGCGTCGTCGGAAACGTCCATGTTGAAAAGGGGTGGGGGTGATCTACTTCCCACTCATAAGGAGTGAGCCTGAGTCCCTAATAACTCCTATCAACCTAACGTCTACTTCCCCGGGGGGATGCCCGGGGATGTGTGATTCCTCCCTGTCGGGTATAGACAGGGAGATGTGTACCTCGGGTGAGCCCTAAGCTTGTAAACCTGTTGCCAATCTTAATGTGCAACAGGGCCCTGTCAGTCTAGCGCGAGGGGCGTAGACACGCCCCAAAGACACTAGGTGTGTAGCTGTGGAAGGAACACTGTCACCAGTGACGACTAGGAGATCCCCCAAGGCCGTCGGTCTGGGACCCGTCCAATTCACTGCCTTGCCTTGAAGAGGTTCGGCGGGTGTGTTGGGACAACACCCTCTCGGTTTCGTTGGCACCGTAAGGTTTCCACCGAGAACCACGAAACTGTGGATTTTACCCAGAAGGGGCCAAGTGAATTTACTTGACGATTTACTTCCGTAAAGAAACAGATGTTTGCCTTGAAAAAGACAGTTTTTGTTGTAATTAATAATCCAGTCAATAATTAAATTAATTGGATTATTAATTCGTAGTGTTCGCAGCGGGGCGCGGCGAGTCAGGTTGGCGGCGGAGGATGAGTCACGCAGCGGTAGGCAGGAACAATTAGCACGTGCGCTCAGGGCGAGTGTCACGGGCTAATTTGCCCTGTTACCCATGCCATGAGCATTGATTTAAATAGTAAAGATACGGTCGTCCGAACATTTGACGGACGCGGTCGCCCTACAAAAAACACTAACGCCATCTATTAGAACTACGATGTCAATCGGCGTGTCTGCTCCTCGACGTAACCTTGTAAGAGCGGGGTGTGGTGTTCTTCGAGGTACAAAGAAATAAAACAAAAACCTTATATTTTCAAAATTTATGTTTGTTGCAGTTTGTTTGTGTTATTAAGTTTTCATTGGCCTTCGAATAAAACAAGTTAAAAAAAATCTTGTTTTTTTGGTAATCTGGACATATTTTCCATTTTGGATTCGTTGTTTTTTCTGACGTTGGACATTTTAATTTGCTTTTAGTAAACAGTAAAAATCAATTTTGTACAAAATTTAATCATAGAGTAATATTATTAAATCTTTTCATTTCATCGGCTACAACGAGCGCCGCTGCAAAGTTATGTCGCGCTTTTACGCGGCTTCGCGTCGTCTTTGCCAAAGGTTGAGACAAATGAGAAAGAAAATTGTTTTAAATAATGTTAGAAGTCGATTTAATGACATATATTTAACTTACCGGGGATATGAAATGATTTTTTTTAAATGTGCTTTTTGTCGTAGTTCACGCAACCCTTCACGGTACAATTTGGCATTTTTGCTTGCAAAAATTTACGACCGCTCCGATGACAGCCTGTCGCGTTCTAGTTCACTTCGCTATAGGGAAGACCATTTTGGGACCAAGTTCGTGGTGTCATTTTAACGTGCGGTCCGCCCAGTCCTTTTATATATGTCTATCCCCATGAGCGACCATTTATTTCTACGATTCGTTATGCTTGCCATATTTTATTAATGTCCATTGTGTTATACTAAGTTGTCTATTATTAAAGATCGTTCGTGCTCTTTAGCCAAAATTTATAATGGCCGTAATAATATTTATAAGTTCAAAATTGTACTTTCTTTTAGGTCAAAGTAAAAGTCGTATAAAATTAATGTTGAATGGAAACTACGGAAAAACTGATTTTACCGCTTTGGGAACTCTTGCAACGGTCAGCAAAATTAACTGAAAACGAGGTGCAACTGAAAACTTCTTACTGCAGTCTCATTTTTAAACTTTCCAGCATCGACTTTCGAGCGACTCAACCTTCCTACTTTTGTGGAATATGAGAAATGTGACTTTAACTCTATTTTTATTTGTTCACTGTTTGCATAACTGTTTTTGTAGATAACACATCTGAATATTACACAACGTATTTTCAAAATAAAACGTACGTGATTAGGCGTAATTTTACCAAATTTACATAAAACAATTTAACATTTACGAACACGAAATAAATAAACAATAATAACACCTCTGTATGCAAATAGCCGTAATTTCATCAATGTTTGTTATCCAGGTAGCAGAATGTGTCATGTAATACGGAATGGTGGAATTACCAGGGTGACATGAAAACGGACTGGTATTCATTTGCATTTCATGAACGGTCGGACACGCTTTCACATTGTTGAACTCCTATTACGCTGTGAGCCAATTATCATTACAATAAAACATTCGTTTTCCTCTTTTTGAATATATTAATTAGTGAGAGTTTTTGGGCTTAGGCAATTATAAAAGGTTATCGTTTATCGTCAATAGGTGACCCGTAAAATGATACGGATTTCTTTTGTTTTAGGGTGCCAAGTTAAGGTCGGTTTAGACCAAACGAATGAATGAAATTCTTTATTCAGTCGCATCCAATCCACAAAGTCTTTTTGAGACAATCAGAGAAAGAGCATTGCTCATTGAGCATTCGTTTGGTCCAGATTCAAGCTTAAATGTCAAGAAGTTTTCGTTTTTGTGATTCTATCCTCATTCGGTTTGAACTTGAATTCAGCCATCATTAGATGATGACTATTCTAAACTGGTGAATGATTTGTTTAAATTAAAGCTTCGGTTTATCCTAACTTTTGACTAGTATTATAATTGTGAAACTAAGTTTGTTTGTTACGCCTTCACGTTAAAACGGCTAAACGAATTTGGATAAAATTTGGCATATAGATAGACCATGACGTGGGTAAGGACATAGGTTACTTTTTATCCTGGATCGCAAACGAAATCACGGGCTACAGCTAGTTTTATTGTAAATTAGGAACTATTGTAGAATGCAGTAGCAGAACAGCTCTTCTAGTACATTATCAATTTGACAAAAATCCCCGTAGATAAAGGTATACTTAGATTATTTAAAAAAAAGTCACTAATTCCGATTCCCAATTGATCTCGATTTTTCGGGTCTTGGTATTTAAAGATGGTTTCCCATAAATAGACGGGAAAGTGTAGCTAAAGCGAACCATGCGGCTATATGGAGTTATTATGTCCATTTAGCTAACCAAATATCTATTAGCATTTTCACAAATTTTGAAATGTGTTTACATTTCTCTGAAGTGCAACGCAAGTTTCTATTATTTAATAATTTTAATAATAATTTAATTTAATAGGTAATTTATTTAATCAAATATTAATGTTAATATTAAATTAATAAAAATTAACATTAATGCGTACACTTGACTTTCTTGCTAGTTAACAGACAGGTAAATTGGATAAACGTTTTTTAACGTCTTAATAAAAATAAACTGTACCTTATTTATCCTCCGACTCAGAAGACTACTCTGAATTTCTCGAAAGCAACTATGAAGTATTGAACTTAATACCACTATCGTGGTTTTTGTCGCATGCACATTAATATAAATGCTAATTTTGTATTTATTTTTAGATAATCTTGTCTTGATAACGATGTAATTATTAACATAGCACTGACAGGTACTTTAGATTTGTGTCTAATTGTGATAGTACTATCAAGTATCAATATCGTTAACATGAAATATCTAACACACCTTATCTTAGCAATTATGTGACCATGCATTATAATGGCTTATTCGAAAAACCCGTAAAATGGTATGGCAAAAAAAAAAACACATCGTTAAAATTTAATTCATGAATTTCTTGTAAATTGCTGACCACATAACGTTTCCAATGGAAAGCATTATGTGGTCAGCAATTACTTTGATTAATATCGAATAATTGAATGCTGTTATTAGATATTAATCACAATATTTTGGGTGTCCAACACGGAAGAAATTCAAACTCACTTTAAAGTAACATTAATTAATCTCTTAGATTTCATACTATAATACCTACATACAAAAATATAATCAAAGTAAAGATCTCTTTAAAAAGTTGAGCGATTTTGCCTCGTGTGCCTTTTTATTAAACCAGCCGCGAGCACCGTCCTTGGGATGTGTAAAATTCAAAGCGATTTGATGAGATTCAGAATTGCGTTCCCAATGTTCCACTACACGAGTAGCAATCGTTTTAAGTCTCCTTTTGACTATTGACGGCAAACTTAGAAGTAATTAATTGAAGGAAAATGCCTGCTAATCGTGAAAAAAATGTTGTTTTTAGATATATTTTTTTAGTTTACTTTATAATGTGAACATAATTAAATACTTTTAGTTTATAATGTGAACATAATTAAATACACATTTTTCTTTATTCCATTTTATGTAGTAATGCAAACGTAATTGTTTTTCCAGGTTTTAGAAGCATTTCTCCGTATACGTAAAAAGAATCATTGAATGTTCCGAGGAGTGGAAAAGCAAAAAAAATCACAAGCTAATTAGGTAACTCAAATAAAAACTTGGCAGTCTTTGAACACTACCTGTACTCCACTCGCAAATAAAAAAAAAAACACAAACTAAAGGCGTGTGCACACATTAAAAAGCGATGACGGTCTATGTTCGGTGAGGTGTCCCGCACACGCTCCGGCAGATAATCGCGTTTGATCAGCGCTCATGCGTGATAACCGCCGGTGAGCGTACGCCTTTATACCTTCGGTTATTTTCATACAAGGTAACGTGCGTAGGGTAATGTACATTATTTAAATAAGGAAACACAAGATTTAATCCTGTTTTAAACAGCAGTCAAGAAACATTAAACTGTTGGGAACTAAATTGGAAATGTTGAGGTTTAATAAGTTCTAAGTAATTGGTTGGAAGTCGACAGCAAAGTTGTGTAGGGCAAATCCAAGACGCCACAAGTCCCTATAGCCACAATATTAGATGAAATCATATTAATCCAAACAATAAAAGAGCAAATCCATCTAAATTGATCACGTAATAGACAGACATTCCTTGTATAATAAATAAATCCGGCAAATATCACCGTAACAACAAATAATTCAGCGACCAAGTACCAAGACTACATAACTTTGCCACAGGTGTTCTGTTTCGCCCCAATCTAACCTCACCTGGACTGACTGCCGTCCCTGAAAAGGGTCCGAAGAAAACAGGGGAATACAAAAATATTAGTCCAGAGTTTCGCATGTCATCAATGTAATTAAACTGTCGCCTTTACAACCGACGCCAGCGTATTCTATGACAGGATAATTGAAGACACTTCTTTTATTTTCTAACAGCCTGGTACTTTTGGATGTAGAAAACATGGAAGTAATAACTAAGCAGAGGTTTTTATGAATCAAAAGGAAAATAATAAATTGCTAGGGCGTATAGAATTACCAATTAAGTTCTTTTTTAATATTATTATATTTTTGTTCGAAACGATTTGCTTTTAACTACTAGCTACTGGTACTGCCATTTATTTTATTTCGGGGAAGCAGACGAATTCGATTTCGATATTCGGATAGCTAAAGTGATCAATCAGAAAAATGTCATCAATCACAATTCACGAGCTTGCGATCCACAGCCAATACATATTTATAGAGAAGTATGTATCGACTTCTCTGTTTTGTAAATTGATATCCATTTCATTCCTATAAATAAACAATACCTAGGTATACCGTTTTATTATGTTATCAAAAGGATTTATTATTTATTTCTTGTCACGTGTTTGATGTAAAGTAACTAAATAAATAATTTCTATGGTCTTAACACGAATTGTTAACTCTTGCTATACGAATGAAGAAAACAAAAATGAAATGGTTTACTCTGTGTATAGGATATAGGAATCACATTTTCCTGCCATACAAACATAAGCTAGATGGAGTCGACATTTGTTATCTGACCATCTCTCAGAAGGAACAGTAAAAAAAAAACAAAGTTATGATTAAAATTAATTTTTAGATTATTATTGATTTTTTTATTTATTGTGATTATTGTAGAATTTTTTGATTATTGTTTATATTTAAATTCGTTGCCTACTAACATAGTTTATAAACTCGTATTGTTACTAACCATAATGGATCATGTTACGAGTATCTGACAAATAATGAATAATAATAATATAAGTCTCTTTTAAAATCCGGACATGATCTTGGTCAGATGACTTAGATTAGTTTCTGAAATTATCTTTGGGCAAAGACCCAAACAGCACCCTAATTGCGTAACTCACGATTAATCATAACCCGTTTCAATTTGACAGTTCAACAGTATTCATTGCGTTATTTACGTTGTTTATCAGACACATTTTTCGAACATATGAAGCAATGTTTTAACAATCTGTTTCAAAACGAAACAAATTATGATTAATCGTGAGTTACGCAATTAAGGTGCTGATTAGAGTGGCCCTGTCAAGAATTTGTCAGTAATCGTGTAGCTCAACTTAGAACTTAATGAGCTCAACAATTCCACGAACAATACCAAAAAAATGACAGTTGGGTAGGCAGCTTCAAGGATATCATTGAAACTAACTAAGAAAAAAAAACATACATGGTCCTCACATCCACAATAATTAATGTAATATATCCACTTATACAATATAGAAAAGAAACGCAGAAATCCAGTTGAAAGTTTAATACATGACAGCATTTAACTAAACCATGCAGATCCAAACTTTTAAGTAAAAGCTATGCAACTCTCACAAATTGCAAGTCTCGTACTTTTATATGTAAGTCAGACTAAGCGTACAAGTCTCAAGTAAAAATACTACGAACACTACGACAGTTTTGCTCAGTACGCCGTTAGTCGTATTGTTGTCGTGTTACTAACTTTATAAGTTTCTGAAACGCTCCATGTCTTAAAGTTTCATACGTGAAGTCATGAATGTAAAATTCTGAAACTTAAACAGATGAATGTTAGCAGTTTTACTTTTACATAGTACCTATATTTAATACCTACATTCATCTAGAATTCTTAAGTATTTTTGCTTCCATTATCCTTTATTATGGTTGTGTTAGAGAACCTAATCATTAGATATTAGCAGTTTTAATTGAAATGAAATTGTTTTTCAATTTACTTTTACATATAATATTTAATACATTCGTCTAGATTTCTTTAGTATTTTTGCTTCCAAT
Source organism: Polymixis flavicincta (assembly GCA_949987655.1). NCBI lineage: Eukaryota > Metazoa > Arthropoda > Insecta > Lepidoptera > Noctuidae > Polymixis > Polymixis flavicincta. The sequence continues at coordinate 20,266,209 of OX465190.1, read as the reverse complement.
ATCCTTTATTATAGGTGTGTTAGGCAACCTAGTTATGCAACCTGGACCGCCACGGGTAATCACCGTGAGAGCATAAAATGCATGATTGCAGATTGGGGTGGTCTTTCCAGACGGTTCGATTCATTTTGTTAATTTAGCATTCTAAGTAGACTAAGCAACAATGTAACCGATAGGATTAGTCTGAATACATTATACTAGAGCATCCGCTTCTGCTCACACGTATATTCAATCTTTTATTTAAAAACGCTCCCAAAAACTTGACTACCTATTTATTAGATAATATATTATGTAAACACAGTCTGCGCAAAGAGGTAGCTGTCACTAATGTCAACTGTCAGTACACCACGAATGGCGGGAACAGTTGAAAGTGAAGTGTGCCTGCACGAGAGATTTAGGCCCGTATTACAGAACCTCACTCAAGCATTACTTAAAACGAGTTTAGAGCCATTTGATTGGTTGAAACTAGTTTTAAGTAATGCTTGAGTCTTGAGTGAGGTTCTGTAATACGGGACTTAGTGTGGTGACGAGCCAGTGTAGTGATATAATCAGTTGAAATACGGGATCAGCAGGATTATACAAAGGGAATTTAACATAACTTAAAATACATCTAAACTGAGTATTTTGTAGAAAAAAAAGAATGTTGATAGGTTCAATTTACCAAGTTTAAATACGAATCTCCGGCAGATTTGTCAAAATTAAACCATTCTTCAAAATCTAAAGCCCGTAGTATAATCAATCTATAATGTTCGCACTGGTTGGACACAGGCCTCCTCCCTGTAAGAGGGAGAGGGAATAGGCCGTAATCCACCACATGGCCCCATTGCGGGTTGATAGATGTCACATTTCGTCGAGTTTTCGGTTCTAAGACATTTCCCTACGATGTTTCCTTCACCGTTTTGAGAGCAGAGTGGTGATGAAATAAACAGCGACTGCCTGATTTCGATCCTACAACACGAGCTACAAATCAGGGAGGCACGAAGCCCGTCGTGTCGGTCGAAGTAACGGGCGATTGCAACTCCGTATCATTTGCGGACAGAAGATTTTTGAACTAAGAATGAATGGCAACATTATTTGACAGCTGTCCCTACCTCCGATATGTTTTACCCGTCCAAAAAAGTTGGTTAATTGGCTGTAGGATTCACTAAAAAGTTTAGAACTACTTTCGGACGGGTCCGTATCTTCGTTGACGGAGTTAGAGAATAGGCCCCTGAAGTGGAAGCCGTTACCGCCACCTGGGCTACCACTGACCCTTAAAGCAATGTAAATAAACAATCTCATAAATATAAAACAAGTTTTTGAAACGGATCAGGTGCTATGACTAACCTATTTAATTTTTAAAATATGCAAACGATTCTCCGTTCATTTTTCAGTCGTCCATTTCGCTGTGATATTAATGCACGTAATAAAGGTCCTATCTACATCGCATCATATCGTATGGTGTGTATGTTGTGTTGCTGTAACATTATGAATGCAAATTTCAATCAGTTTGGACGTTGATTGCCAATAATCTGGCTGAATTGTGCTCGATGCATCGGTGGAACACGTCTTGATATCAATTAATATACGCAATCTGTAGCAGATGAGCAATCCAGATTATGGCGTGGATATTTCGATTCCGATTCCTACTTTTATGACGGAATTTCATTGATATATCTTTTGTTTTTCATGATCACGATCTATTCTGCAAAAATGTAGGTGAAGGTAGTTTGGAGTGACTGTCATTACACCTGTAGGTCAATTCTCCTAGGTTTAAAATCTAGTCGCAGTTTCACTTCGGTGACAATCCAATGTCAAAAACTTGTCAAAAATGTAGGTTAAATATAAGTTTAACTGCGTGCGAAGCTAAAACCCAAAAAAAAAAAACAAAGTAGTGTTGCGCGGCACGATTGATGTTTGGTTACCACTCGCGCCATCTCTTATCGAATAGCGGAATTAATGGTCAAGATCTTTCTAGAAAGTTCGATGCTAGAACTTTCTGGAACTATCGACATGTGTTCGGTCAGGGCCGATATGTACTCGAATATTCTAGATGCTTCTACGGTAGAAGGTTCTGGAACTATCCGAGGGCCCTATATAAGCGGGAACGGAGCGCGTGCGGGGTAGTATTGGATAAGCGATACATGTGAGAACATCTAAAGCGATCTTCAAGTGCGACTTAAGAGTGATTCGTAGTGCTATTGTGTTGTGTTATTAGTGTGTTTAATTAAAGTGTTATTTTTGGTAATTCATTTCGGCAGTTTTTAATTGTCACGAACCCCAGGCTCGTAACAGTAGATTTGACAAATTGAGAATGCCATTATATTGTATCGGACTTGCCCTCTGATGAGTAAGTTTCGAGTATTACAAATGAGTGTCATCATCATCATCATCAGCCTATAATGTTCCCACTGCTGGGACACAGGCCTCCTCTCGGTGAGAGGGATTGGGCCGTAATCCACCACGCGGGCCCAGTGCGGGTTGGTAGATGTCACTGTGATGTGTGTAAATGAGTGTAAATTACATAATTACAATGATTCAAAGTAGGTAGGTAGATGTTTACAGTGCAAGTGTGAAATAGGACTGTTTTAGATGCAGTGTTTAGTGAGATAATTATGTTTTATTCTTTTAGGAAGAGAATATATATTTTAAAGACAAATATTTCACGTTTTTTGAAATGCCCAGTTTCTGTGCCCAAGAAAGAGCGGGGGTAACAAAGGATACGATCCAAGTAACAATCACCTACCCCCCCAGTAGCAGGGACTGAATACCGATAAAATTTTGGTATCGGTATCAAAGTATCGATATATATACTGATATTTGGGTACCTCTTTATCGATATTGATACCGATATTTCTATTCAGTATACTTATATCTATACTTTAACGAGCCTTTATCAGTATTGATACCGGTACTAAAATACCGATATATTAAGAATAAATACCTATACCCGTGGCCGCGTCATCTTTGCGATTTACGCCATCCATTCCCCGTCCCGTTTAGTAAGGATCTGGGACACTTGCGCGAAAGACATTTGCGCGAAAGACACTTGCGCGAACCCACATGCGCGAAAAGACATTTCTGCGCACGGACTTTTGCGCGAAGGGACACTTGCGCGACAAGACATTTCCGCGAACGGATGTTTGCGCGACTAGACATTTGCGCGACTGTACCTTTGCGCGAACGGACATATGCGCGAAAGACACTTGCGCGAACGACAGTTGCGCGAAGGATACATGCGCGAAGCCGCTTGCGCGAAAGACACTTGCGCGAATCCACTTGCGCGAACGGACAGTTGCGCGAAAAAGTTGCGGAAATGAAATTTCTTCATAACATCACGACTGTATTCTATCAAAGGGTTGGGCAGGGGTGTGGCAGACTGGAAATAAACAGTCCAATTAGAGTTAAATAGTATTTATTCATCGTAGCTTTTTACGGCACATTTTTATAAATTCCTTCTTCATACTTGTAGGTACCTACCTAAGGTACCTATATTTTCGAATTTTCCATCATGGATGTCGTTTTCAGGGTATTTGGGGCATCTAAAGCCGATGGTGGGGTCAAAATGAAAATCCAAGATGGCGGCCGAGAAAATTTTCGCTTTTTCCATCATGGGTGTCGTTTTCAGGGTATTTGGGGCATCTAAAGCCGATGGTGGGGTCAAAATGAAAATCCAAGATGGCGGCCGAGAAAATTTTGGCTTTTTCCATCATGGGTGTCGTTTTCAGGGTATTTGGGGCATCTAAAGCCGATGGTGGGGTCAAAATGAAAATCCAAGATGGCGGCCGAGAAAATTGTCGAATTTTCCATTATGGGTGTCGTTTTCAGGGTATTTGGGGCATCTACCCCTTGACCCCGCATCAGATTTTCATTTTGACCCCACCATCGGCTTTAGATGCTCCAAATACCCTGAAAACGACACCCATGATGGAAAATTCCAAAATTTTCTTGGCCGCCATCTTTGATTTTCATTTTGACCCCACCATCGGCTTCAGATGCCCCAAATACCTTGAAAACGACACCCATGATGGAAAATTCACAAATTTTCTCAGCCGCCATCTTGAATTTTTATTTAGACCCCACCATCAGCTTTAGATGCCCCAAGTACCCTGAAAACGACACGCATGATGGAAAATTCACAAATTTTCTCGGCCGCCATCTTGGATTTTCATTTTGACCCCACCATCGGCTTTAGATGCCCCAAATACCCTGAAAACGACACCCATGATGGAAAATTCGAAAATTTTCTCGGCCGCCATCTTGAATTTTCATTTTGACCCCACCATCGGCTTTAGATGCCCCAAATTCCCTGAAAACGATACCCATGAAGAAAATTCGAAAATTTTCTTGGCCGCCATCTTGGATTTTCATTTTGACCCCAACATCAGCTTTAGATGCCCCAAATACCCTGAAAACGACACCCATGATGGAAAATTCGAAAATTTTCTCGGCTGCCATCTTGGATTTTCATTTTGACCCCACCATCGGCTTTAGATGCCCCAAATACCCTGAAAACGACACCCATGATGGAAATTTCGAAAATATAGGTACCTTAGGTAGGTACCTACAAGTATAAAGAAGGAATTTAAAAATCGGTTTTCTTCATATTAAAATGCCTATATAAACATTATTTTGCTTTTTACGCCCCATCACATTAATCATAAAAACATTTACGTATGTATGTAACTTAAATAATTTATCAGTGGTTAGAAATGTAAAAACACTAAGCACGGCTCACGAACCGCTTTTGATCAGAGGCTCGCCGTCGCCGCTAACTGCATGCACTGTTGCCGTTCCGTTTCGAGCCAAGAACGCGCGCAGCTCTCCCGCGCCGATGCGCGGTGGCGCGATGTGCGAGCTCGCAACGCTGTGTAGCCTGATATCAGTACTGAGTATCGATAAAATTACCGATAATTTTATACCGATACTCAAAGAAGTGGTACAAAGTATCGATATGTATCCCTGTTATCCATCCATTATTAGTATTTTCTTTAAAATATCGATATATTTTGAATATCGATATCGGTCCCTGCCCAGTAGTCTCATAGCATTCAGTAATATCTATGAAAAAGTTTTACAAGCCCTTTAAATTGTATTTGTCCTTGTAAAACAACATGTGTAGAATAATTTAAAGTGTATCTAAAACATATTTCCATAATACCGCAACTATCATTGGTACCCCTATATCCCCCCCTATGTACCCCCTACATCTTGTCGATATGCTCTTTTCCAGCAATTTGTCGAGATGTGCAATTTCCCTGGGCGACCTCTAGCGGCTGTCACTGACAGATCGCGCTTGTCTAGTGATTCAGACGCGGCCCTCTGCGATGCGTGGTGCCCTGGTACCCCCTTCTTATTCAGCACAATGGAAATATGTTCTTGAAGTTTGATTTGAATTATTGTTGGTTGGTTTTTAGAATCGGAATTTAGCTTTAAATCGAATGAGAGTTTGTCGTATGCTAGATGTATAAAACAAATAATATTGATTATAAATTGAGAATTAGCTATTTACAGAATTAGTCATTTTGAGAATAAGTCCAATAAATACTCAGTTGCCATTTTGAGCAGTGGGCATTATACACCTAAGTCAACGTATCTATGATTTTACAACCTTTATAGTGGCCAAAATACATACCCAAAAACAATAGTTTTAATATCAATGAACCACAAATCATTCTCTTATCGAAACTACCACACAACATCGAATGTTTAATTAATAAATAAACGGTCAATTCAATTTAATTGAACAGTAACCATTCAATTTAATTGAACAGTGACTGTTCAAATATGAATTTACCTTTATTTTTTAAAACGACACGCATGATGGAAAATTCACAAATTTTCTCGGCCGCCATCTTGGATTTTCATTTTGACCCCACCATCGGCTTTAGATGCCCCAAATACCCTGAAAACGACACCCATGATGGAAAATTCGAAAATTTTCTTGGCCGCCATCTTGGATTTTCATTTTGACCCCAACATCAGCTTTAGATGCCCCAAATACCCTGAAAACGACACCCATGATGGAAAATTCGAAAATTTTCTCGGCTGCCATCTTGGATTTTCATTTTGACCCCACCATCGGCTTTAGATGCCCCAAATACCCTGAAAACGACACCCATGATGGAAATTTCGAAAATATAGGTACCTTAGGTAGGTACCTACAAGTATAAAGAAGGAATTTAAAAATCGGTTTTCTTCATATTAAAATGCCTATATAAACATTATTTTGCTTTTTACGCCCCATCACATTAATCATAAAAACATTTACGTATGTATGTAACTTAAATAATTTATCAGTGGTTAGAAATGTAAAAACACTAAGCACGGCTCACGAACCGCTTTTGATCAGAGGCTCGCCGTCGCCGCTAACTGCATGCACTGTTGCCGTTCCGTTTCGAGCCAAGAACGCGCGCAGCTCTCCCGCGCCGATGCGCGGTGGCGCGATGTGCGAGCTCGCAACGCTGTGTAGCCTGATATCAGTACTGAGTATCGATAAAATTACCGATAATTTTATACCGATACTCAAAGAAGTGGTACAAAGTATCGATATGTATCCCTGTTATCCATCCATTATTAGTATTTTCTTTAAAATATCGATATATTTTGAATATCGATATCGGTCCCTGCCCAGTAGTCTCATAGCATTCAGTAATATCTATGAAAAAGTTTTACAAGCCCTTTAAATTGTATTTGTCCTTGTAAAACAACATGTGTAGAATAATTTAAAGTGTATCTAAAACATATTTCCATAATACCGCAACTATCATTGGTACCCCTATATCCCCCCCTATGTACCCCCTACATCTTGTCGATATGCTCTTTTCCAGCAATTTGTCGAGATGTGCAATTTCCCTGGGCGACCTCTAGCGGCTGTCACTGACAGATCGCGCTTGTCTAGTGATTCAGACGCGGCCCTCTGCGATGCGTGGTGCCCTGGTACCCCCTTCTTATTCAGCACAATGGAAATATGTTCTTGAAGTTTGATTTGAATTATTGTTGGTTGGTTTTTAGAATCGGAATTTAGCTTTAAATCGAATGAGAGTTTGTCGTATGCTAGATGTATAAAACAAATAATATTGATTATAAATTGAGAATTAGCTATTTACAGAATTAGTCATTTTGAGAATAAGTCCAATAAATACTCAGTTGCCATTTTGAGCAGTGGGCATTATACACCTAAGTCAACGTATCTATGATTTTACAACCTTTATAGTGGCCAAAATACATACCCAAAAACAATAGTTTTAATATCAATGAACCACAAATCATTCTCTTATCGAAACTACCACACAACATCGAATGTTTAATTAATAAATAAACGGTCAATTCAATTTAATTGAACAGTAACCATTCAATTTAATTGAACAGTGACTGTTCAAATATGAATTTACCTTTATTTAGCTAACATGTCGATGGCTCACAATAGTAATTCCATTAGCAATTAATTTGTCAGCAGTGTTGCCAGCCGGCAAATATGAATGAATTCACAACGACTATTTGATAGATTAAAAGTTTAATATGCCTACCAGCTGAGTGAAAACAATATTGCTGTTACAGTTTTATTTCGAACCATTTGCCTTTTGAGAAAAATGATAAATTGTTCTAAATTCGAGGTTGTCTATAAGTTTTAATATTTCAACAGCATGAGACGCAGCTTTCCAATTCTTTCATAAAATTTGTATGTCTTGTTCCTTTGAGTGTATGACTAAACGCCGACAGACTGAACACCGACAAGACTTCGACGGGACTCTTCACGGACAAGACAGTTCGCCGACAGGGCTCATCCTTGCGCTACTACTAAATAGTCAAGTAACTGCTATTAACATGGAAGTAGCACTCGCCAGCCGCTGCCGCGTTTGGTCGTAATCCTAACCTAACTTATTATTAACCTGATGCCCTGTCGCCAAAGAATCCCGTCGAAGTAAAGTCTTGTCGTAAAGGTGTTCAGTCTGTCGGCGTAGCGTCTGTCGGCGTTTAGTCGTACACTGTATTCTTTTATTTATTTCATACGTTTTATCTTCTGGTGATAAACTGCAATCAGTTTGTTAAAAGTCCGTTTGCCAAGTGCGTCGTTATTATAAATACGATATAAGTAGGTGTATCTAATTACCAATGCATTCCTTAAGAAAAGAAAATCAAGGTTTAATCAGAGGCCATTATTTGACAACCATAGGGAGAACACAACACCCTGTCTTGTTTTGTACTCTAAGCCTGAAACTTCCTGAAACAACTTTCTGTCCGTGAGGACAATACAATTTTTAGCAATGGGTGACAGTTGACAGTAAATAGATATGTACATTTAGTACAATATTTTGTTGATTAGTCTTTTATATATTTCCTTTGTTCTTATTTCCTAGCTCAGCGTATGCCAACCAAGAATTTATTATTATTGTAACAAGGGTCACGACTGAAAACGAATTTAAATATTCACATAATTTTCTGTACCTACATTTATCAACAGCTGTGCGATAAAAAGCATAGCAGTATTGTGAAGTTCGACGTCGGAGCAAACTTGCGAACTCTAATAAAAAACCTTTCCACTTTACTCTTCCTAGTTTATTATAGTGGCCCGATAATGAGCTCTCTCACAATATTGAAGTAAGAACCTCTCTAGCACTCCAAATCGTCGGTTTAAGTTGTAAGATACCTAATTAAAATTAATATTCTTAGGTTTGATAGTAATAAATGAGGCTCTTAAGGTTTTACAAAGGAGGCCGTATAAAATGAGGTTCTAGTTCCGTTAGCAAAGCCGGAGTGGACATAATTGTATCATTTGTTTTGTGTTTGTTGTTGTGGGCTACTGCCATATTTGTGTGCTGGGTCGGCGGGGAATGAAACCACTGGAGACTTCTTGCTTCTATATTTAGAGTACCTACTTTCTTATAGGTACGAGTAGCTCGCCTGCTGAATGTGTCGAATGACAAAAATGTTTCTACTTTTATACAATTTTCGATAAGGTTTCGAAATCGATTAGACCAATCACAATTATCAAAAAGCGCGCGAAAATCGTCTGCTAATAAAAAAAAGGCAAAACATCATTATAAAATGCGCGAAGTGTTGGCCAATCAGAGCGAAGCTCATTTATAGAATTTTTTTTCCTAAATGCCTCAAATCTTTACCGTAACGAGGACCGCGCTACATTATTTGCGTTTTTCACTATTTTGATTACATTTACATAGGTAAAACTATATATATTTGGACTCTATGTAAAAAGGACTATCTAAGAAAAATATAAAATCAATGAATATATCATAAACACTTAATTACTGCTTACCCCTAGTACTAAGTCTACGATGTACACAACTATGAACGAATTGTTAAAACTATAGCACTTATGTACTGTCATAGGAGTGTCTATGTATCACTATAAATACACTATTCTGCTCTATAAAATATTCTATCACTTGTCCCGCACAGTTGTCTATGGTCCTGTCGTAATGCTAGTGTGTTTGTTGTCTATGGTCCTATCGTAATGCTAAGTACACACGCAGCGGTTTAATAGTCGCCAGCGAAACGCTCGTGATTTCGAAATCTCACGTTCAAACACAGATTTTAACATCGTTATTGGACTATTATCTTATTTATAAAACATGTCCAAAACATGTGGGTGAATAGTGGAGAATATGAAGTCCAAGTAGGTACTTCCAGCTTATCTAGATTCTAGAGGAAATTAGCGTGATAGATAACAATGTACGCCAATACAATTATGCAGTGTAGTGATAGTAAGATTATTTCGTGTTGCTATGTGTAGGTAGGCATTAGTGAATTGCGACAGTAAAATAATGTAAATCTGCAACAAACAATTACTTTAACTCATTTTATTTGTTTAAATCCCAAATGTAATAAAAATTATTAACTCTTTCTGTATCTGTGTGTGATATCATTGCCAAACATACATATTCGTCGGTAACAATTTGTAGTGCATGTTCAAAATATTGGAACCATCTTTCGACAAATTCATGACGTTTATTTATTCAGTGCCAGCCTTTATTTATTCAGTGCCGGCGGGTGGTGACATCAATCCCAACAAGAAACACAAATACTCCAAAGTTCGAAGGTTCACTACTAATGGTCAGCCGATCATCCGATACCATTAATTACTGTTCTCCTGGTACTATAATGCCGCAATACTGATTTATTTGTTGATTTTATTTAGGAAACCAAGACCCCCTTATTTTGCGGTAAAAGGTTGAAATCACACGCAAATATCCTACTAAACTGTGCGAATTTCGCCGAACTTTTATTGAATTTTTGACAGATTTTCAATAGTAGAATTGTCAGATGTAAATTTTATTTTACGGATAAAAGATTTCTGACTTTGGTAAAATCAGCCCTAAATAGGTAATACCACGAGGAAAAAGAATATGTATTTTGAAACAACAACAATAAACAGTAAAATATCGTACAGATGGCTAGATATACATATCCAGTTTACGCCGATATCGCACTGATACGGAAATCTTGTACAATAAATAAATAAAATAAATAAATAAATCATTTATTTAAACCAAAACTTTTACAAATTTTATAAATCTGCCAAACTGCGTGACAGCGAGAATCAATGAATGCGAGATCAGCTTATACTGGAAATGTATAGCTTGATGTGTACCTACTGATCATCGCGGCATTGCGCACGTGAATGGGGACCAAAGAGTTACGTGAATGGGGACCAAAATAACAAAGAGTAACGTGTTATCCTCACGAGACGATGTTCCTCGTATAAATTACATAGACAGACGAACCATAATTATTTAGCATATTGGTGCAAAATGCAGCTGAGACCTGAGTGCAATATTCTTTAGTCAGCTTACGACGATAACAGGAAAAATCAGACCATAATAAAATTATTATCTCTGCGATAACCAGTTTTTGTACTATATAAATATATACCCATATTACACAAGAGTGTCTTATGAGTCGACGTGTAGACGTGTAGGTAGTGTGTGTTGAATCTTTCACAAATGAGTTTCGAAAATAAAACAGTGTTGATAACGGGTGGGAGTTCTGGCATTGGTGCTGCTACCGCAGTACTATTTGCTAAAGAAGGTGCTTCCGTGGCTATCGTAGGACGGAACGAAATTAAGCTAAAAACTGTCACTGAACTCTGCCAGGAACATGGTGTCACACCTCTCGTCATCAAAGCAGATGTTTCTCAAGATGCAGCAGCAAGTGAGATTATCAAACAAACCATCGATAAGTATGGGAAACTCGATGTTCTAATCAACAACGCTGGTATTGTTTTCACGGGAGGACTCCTCGACGGGGAACTTATGAAGACGTATGACAAAATCATGGACACGAACCTACGAGCAGTCGTCAACCTCACGACCTTGGCAGTGCCTTATCTTATAAAAACCGGAGGAAATGTTATCAACATCTCAAGTACACTGGGAACACTAGTCAACCCATGGATGATGGCGTACTGCATATCGAAAGCTGGCTTAGAACACTTCTCCAAGACCGCTGCTTTGGAACTGGCAAAGTCTGGAGTGAGAGTCAACATAGTGAGCCCTGGACCAGTTGTTACTGATATTTTGGAAACTGCTGGAATGCCTAATATGTGGGACGAATGGGGTAAGAACACGCCTCTGGGTAAAGTGGCTTACCCGGATGAAGTAGCAGACTTGATCCTGTTTCTAGCAAGTAGCAAGGCGAAGAGTATTACTGGAGGAAACTTTACTATCGACAATGGGTCATTGTTAAATAATAGCTAGTGGTTAGGCGCGACCCTGTAATACGTAATAATAAATATGTGCGGTTTTCCTATAGATAGATATTTAGGTCTTTACCTATGAAATTGCCGTTCTGCAGTACTGGCCATTTCAAATCAAAATAATTTTTGTTTGGCTAAGAATTCTAATTTCAAATTAATTTTATTTTAAAAACATGGATTTTTTTTTCTAAAAGTAGTCATTTCTTTATTGATTAGTGTTACATTTTCATCGCATTTCAATCTTTTTCGTCATCATGGATACGTTAAAAATTCGAGTAATTATGGAATATGAGTACCGTCGTGGCAGCAACGCGGCACAAGCGGCACGCAACATCAACGACGTTTACGGAGCTAACACTACAAACCAACGCACCACCTGTTATTGGTTTGCTCGCTCGCTTCCGTTCTGGAAATTTCGACCTGAAAAATGAACCTCGCGGTCGTCCGAAGACTTTGGTCGACAATGACGAATTAAAGGCGATTGTGGAAGCTGATGATACACAATCTACGGCTGAATTAGCAGCAGCTTTCGACGTTAGCGTCAAAACAATATTGGTCCATTTGCGTCAAATTGGCAAGGTAAAAAAGCTTGACAAATGGGTGCCCCACGAACTCGATGATCGCCAGCGCGAAGTACGCGTCGAGACGTGCCTTGCACTGCTCAACAGACACACAAATGAAGGAATTTTGAACCGCATTGTTACCTGCGATGAAAAATGGATTCTGTTTGATAACCGTAAGCGCTCAGCAAGTTGGTTGGATCCTGGTTCAGCACCTAAACAATGCCCTAAACGAAAACTTACCCCTAGAAAAGTGATGGTCACTGTTTGGTGGTCTAGCGCCGGTGTGATTCATCACAGCTTCTTACCAAACGGGGTGAGCATTACTGCAGATGTGTACTGTGAAGAACTGAACACAATGATGGAGAAGCTGGCGCATCTCCAACCAGCATTGGTCAATCGCTCGTCTCCGCTGCTCCTGCACGACAACGCGCGACCTCATACTGCACAGCAGACGGTCTCCAAGTTGCAAGAACTGGGGTTGGAAGCTCTCCGTCATCCGCCCTACTCACCAGACCTTGCGCCTACAGACTACTACTTTTTCCAGAATTTGGATAACTTCTTGGCGGGAAAAAAATTTAATACCCGAGAGGCAGTACAAAATGCCTTTGAAGAATTTGTTGCCTCCCGTCCAGCTGATTTCTTTAAGAAGGGCATCAATAAACTGCCACTGCGATGGCAAAGATGCATTGATTGCATGGGTGATTACTTCGATTAATACAAATAAAAAATTCATGAAAAAAAATCGTTTAAATTTTTTCATACAAAACGGCAATTTCATAGGTAAAGACCTATTATATCTCAACAATAAAATTAAATGTGGTTTACCATATCGTTTTATGTTGTTGAATGCTCTGTTTTATTTTTCAACGCGGTTTAGCAGTAAATTGAATAAATTATACTAAGATATCAGCAATCAAAACGTTCTATGTAATTTGAAAAAGACATAGATAAACTGGAGTGCTGTTAATTTTACTCCGTTTTCTTACTTTCTTTACAATGTTTACTTTGTTACGACTCTAATGAGTTTATTCTAGACATTTGTAGATAGCGTTCACTTTTAGTTAAGTCTCATTTGAGACCTCTCTCGTTAGTGTAGAAAGTTATTGTACCTACGTATAAACTATACCAACATTAATTAAAAAATAATTATCAAAAATCAATCACTGTTCAAAGTAAACAAGATAGTGTAATTTTAGTGGTATTGAATATGCTTAATTACCTACAACACAATTTTTCGCTTTTTTCTCAAAAAAGAAGCAGTAGATAATGAGTTCATCATCATCATCATCATTTCAGCCGGAAGACGTTCACTGCTGGACATAGGTCTCCCCCAATTTGGGGGGGCTTGCCGTAATCGCCACGCTTGGCAGGCGGGTTGGCGATCGCAGCATGGTGGTAAAATGCATAGAGAACGCTGCTGCCCATTCTCGTAAGTCCCTTAGTCGCCTCCTACGACACCCACGGGAAGAAATGGGATGATGCTATTCTTTACGTCCGGCACCACACGGTATTCAGTTGTTTCATAATAATTTATATTCGTTTTAAATAAATTCAACAGAAGTACCTACTTACCTAATATTTTGAAGCAGAATTTCATGAAACATTTTGGTAAAATAAAATACCAAGGAGATCAATTTGTATTCATAAAAGTTTAATTAAGTCACACTCAGTTAGCGGGGACAACTTTAAAATTTAAATAAATTCAGTAGTAAAGTACTAGGAGGGCAGAGAAACGAAGGAATAGATTAACTCGACCGCTCGTTGGATATTAAGCTCGCCGGTACTTGGTAAAACGTTTGGGTGTTCCAAAGTGTATTCTGTGGCAATGCTAATGAGTTGTTTTTAAAGCTTTTTAGTATTGTCGTCCACGGGTACCTGCTAATTTACAACAAGCGGTAATTTATAAGGAAACGTTACCTTTTGTTAACATTACCATGAGTACCTACTGAAAATTCACAGTTCTCGTGTTTTAAAAGAGGAGATGCATGGCTTATAAAATATTTATTTACTTATGTAATTTAATCTTATGTTTGTGGCTAGTTGTGATATACTGAGGCACTTGATTAGCCTGAAATGCATCAATCATCGCATCATCGATTGTTAAAAGAAGCATGTATTACCTACATAGGTACTCTGACGAAATTATTTAAAATTAGCAACCGCACGAAATTTCTTGTTCCCAACCTGCCTGGCCGCGCGTTATTTCTGACTTTTTTTCTTTTGAAATAAACTCCTAAGGATAAATAGCTTTTTTCAAGAATTGGGCTATGTATAGAATGAAAAAACGATATTTTCAACCCATACTGTTAGTGCCCGAGATTAGCGCTCTGTATAAAAATCGAGCGGACAATGGTTCATTGTGTGCGTGTGCGTAATGTTGTTGTGTTGCGACTCAGATACCTAACCTTGACTGACTCAAAAGTGTGATAGCGTCCTTAAAAAAAAGAACAAAAAAAAAAACAACTAATTCTTTAGCTTTATTACCTATTAGTTTCCGTGTGGTGCCGGACGTAAAAGAATAGCACCATTCCATTTCTTCTCGTGTGTGTCTTAGACGGCGACTAAGGGACTTACTAGAGAATATGGGCAGCAGCGTTCTCTATGCATTTTAGCACCATACTGCGATCGCCAACTTGCCTGCCAAGCGTGTTGATTATGGCAAAACCCCCCTTTTGGGACAGGCCTATGTCCAGCAGTGAATGTCTTTCGGCTGAAATGATGATGATGATGATTATTCGTTTCTAGAAATACCCTCATAATTATAAACGTTGCTTAAAGGTAAGAGATCTTTAAACGTTAAAAATAGGTATATGATAAAACAGCCGTTAATCACTACATAACTTTAATAAACGTTTATAAATAAGGACGAGATAGATTAATAACTTAATACTTCTAATCCAGAAGTAAGCAAAGTACCACAAAGAGCATGAAAATAAATTGAACGAACAAAAATACCTTCACAAAAATTTGTGAAGTCATGGTCCACCGAAAGGGTGAAGGGACCGCGAGAGGTCCACGTAAAAATGACAAACGAAATGTTTCGGACGTCGAAGGTACGATGAAAAAGTTTTTACAATAAAACTGGGATAACAACGAACAACGCAGACCAATAAGAATTTTTCTTTAAGCCCAATTCATGGATATTAAAAGTTTGTCCTTATTTTTTTTTTAGATAGGGCTGAATTTCGGACTTGCAAAGAATAGGCGACAAAAGGTGAGTTTTCAATTTCTTTTATCGAATTTAAAGAAACAATTTGCCGACCGTTAGGAGAACCAGAGACTTTTCTGTCAACAGAAACCTTAGACGGATGAAATTAGCTGAAAAGACAACTGGATGCAAGTAGGGGAATGTTGTTGATCTTTTAGAATGAAAACCATTCCGACTGTTGTTGAGTAATGCAATTAGGACAGGTCAAAACCGAGAGAGAGAATACTGTAGTCGCTCTTGCTTCTTGGACCAACACTAACCTTTTGATCTCGGCCATTAGAGACGCATACAGGCTACATAGTAGGATGCACATCTAATAGGTTTCTAGTTCTGTAATTAACAACAAACTTGTTCGATTCTATTGCCAAAGTCTGTTTCAGTTACTGAATAGTGCACGAGCCAGCGTAATTAAAATTCCACACTGATTTCACAGTGGAACAAAGAAAACGAATACATCAGAAGTTTTGTGTGGTTTACTGTTAGACTATTTGAATGCTAAGCTGATTCATTTGTATATATATACTCGTAAGTTAATGTACCGTTTTATTGTTGGTAGATATTGATATTGAACACAGGGTGGCAGCGACATCGATGCGCGACAAATAACCATGCACACGATTTTAGAACCTCGAGCGTAGAAATTCATCGTCATCGATGCGCGACAAATAACCATGCACACGATTTTAGAACCTCGAGCGTAGAAATTCATCGTCATCGATGCGCGACAAATAACCATGCACACAATTTTAGAACCTCGAGCGTAGAAATTCATCGTCGGTTGTCAAAAAAAAACTGCAAAATCTACTGAACTTTTTTTTAAATAATCTTTCGAATCATGCGCTGAATTTATGGTTACAGTTTGCGCATCGATGTAAGTATAATATCGACTGTGAACTGGCAACCGATCCCATCTCAATTTTTGGAAGATTTTATTGTAAAATATTTCATACTCCGCAGCATTGCAAGGAATCCCATCTCAGATACATTTAAATTTGCCGCCAGAATCGACTTCATTCAACTTGTACTAACTTCGACGCACAGTGAATGCGAGCGTTTAATATTCTTCATCCCGTAAAGTTGTCAAAATTGAGATAGTACCGGTTGCCAGTTCACAGTCGATAATAATATGGCTAATTTATAAGGGATGTACCTACTTAAGAAAGGCAGCCAAATGTGAGGCAAATTCGTACACGTTGGATTCCGTACCACCGTACAATATCGAAAACAAAATATTTGAATATTTGTTGTTATAGCGGCAGATCGTAAAGCATAGCACCATCCCATCTCTTCCCGTGGGTGTCGTAGGAGGCGACTAAGGGGCTTACTAGAGAAAGGGCAGCAGCTTTCTCCATGCATTTTACCACCATACTACGATCGCTAACCAATATTATGGTACAAAAATACAGCCCTGTGATAGATGGATGGACGGACGGACAGACAGCGAAACCTTAGTCATAGGGTCTCGTTTGGGTACACTTGATAGCTGAATGAATTCGAACCAGCAAGTCACAGCATTCACTGCCTTACGTCGTCATTGTGTTCCGATTTTTTTTTTACCGTGGCATTGAAAAATACACATGATACTTCACATAATGTAAATCCCGTAGCTCGGTGTGCAATATAACATTGATTGCACGAAAATAAATCCGTTCAATACATATCCAAACTAAAAGTCGGCGTCGGGTGCAGACAGAAAAAGTTTTTTTTTTCGAGTTTTTTCATCGTTTTGTTGCGCACATGTCCGGAATGCTATAGTAGGCTGAATAGACTGACAGGTATGACAATTCATTGCAGGACAATGGCCTTCTGAATAGCGGCCGCCATTTTATGTGAGTCAAATTTTATGCACATACCAGGGTGGCATGAAGCTTTAGGTGTGTGCTGAAAGAATGTTGAGTGAAAGCTCTGGGAAAAATTTAATGAAAATGAAATTGAATGCTACAAAAAGAAGATGTTGCTACTCATAGGCGCCTATTACACCTTAGGTTTTGCTGTCAGATTAAACACAGTCAAGGTTCTGACTGACGGATAACCTATCATGTAATGCAGTGACTGATGATTATGATACCCTATTTACTGGCAAAAATCAAGATTTATTGTATTTTTTTTTTGCATTATGCAACCATCAGTCATGACTTTTCAGTGGACGTATTATAGGAATTTTGTCAACCACCCGTCGGTCAGCTCACGGACAGCGATAGAGTCGGACCGGGATCGGTTGGTGTTACTTAAATCAGAAAGTATTCAAAACACGCACATTTGCATACCATGCGAAAATAGTTCGCATAGTCCTTGTCCTGTTTCGAATCCCGAATCATCATCATCATCATCAGCCTATAATGTTCCCACTGCTGGGACACAGGCCTCCTCTCGGTGAGAGGGATTGGGCCGTAATCCACCACGCGGGCCCAGTGCGGGTTGGTAGATGTCACATGTCTTCGAATTTTTGGTTCTAGGACATGCCGGTTTCCTCACGATGTTTTCCTTCACCGTTTTGAGAGCAGTGGTGATGAAATAATTTACACAAAGTAAAGCGCCTGTCTGGGTCCGAACTCACGACCTACAACTCGTAAGTCGCAGCCGTTACCACTTGGCCACCCGAATGGGTTTATAAAAATAGCCATAGAAATCCATTTTTACTATATAGACATTCTTTTATCTTCTTCTTCATGTTTTTGCTCAATATCGTAATTCCAATTCCAATACAAGATTTTATTTTATGAAGATCTAGGTAGTATGCAACGCAATCCTTAATTAATATTATAAACGGGAAAGTTTGTGTGTACGGATGTTTATTACTCTTTCACGCAAAAGCGAATGAATGCATTTAGATGAAATTTGGCACACATATAGATTATAACCTAGATTAACACATAGCAGTAGTACGTTCCCGCGGGATAATTTCCGACTTCCACGTGGGAGAAGCCGCGGGCGGAAGCTAGTAAACGATAAATGCGTTCCTAATGCGTAGTTTAGCGGTACCAGGACCCTAATTGTGTAGCACACAATCTATCACAATCTAAATCATTTTGAAGAATATTACTAATGCATTGCTTCACATATTCTAAAAATGTGTCTGCTCAACAACGTCAAAAACGCAATGAATGTTATTGAAGTGTCAAAAATAAAACCATTCCTACTATTCGTATGTTCCACAATTACCCCGGAGTTTGTTTCTACTGGTCTATTATCCGACAAAACTGTGCATATTATGTCATGCCTGCCAAACTGGACTTAGAAAACACAAAAAGAATGTTTCTGCCATTAGCATAAATATTTTAGAGAATAGAATAGAAAACATTTATTCGACACAGACACAACACAACAGCAACAAACACATTTAAAAAAAGAGAACGTTAAACATAACAAAAATCATTCAGTATCAGTTGTGCTGAGCGTGTTCATACCGAAAGGGTTACCATCATGTGCTACTCAGTTCAGAGAGAGTGTGTTAACGTAAATGAGTTTTCCTATAGGAGTATTTCAGAACTCATGTTTCTTACTGTCCAGTATTCCTAAAAAGTTAAGACCCCATTTGTCGAAATAAATACAAAAATAAATTACCTTCGTATTCAACAAAAAATGCTCCCCATTTTCCCCAACGATAAAAATAGAACTTCAAAAATAAAACTTCACCCGTAAAAAATAAAAAAGTGCCTAACGTAATTTAAAATGGCAAAGGACCGTCGACGCCATTCATAACCTTAAAATATTCTTCCTTGTGTGGTACACATACATAAATCTTCATGAGCCGCCATCTTGAAAGTGCATTTCCCACGTACGTAGGTAATTTCTACGCTGGTAACATTTATCATCATTCGCAATGGCAACACCAAGGAAGATGTATCATGTTTGGAAACTATGTGTGTTTATGGTGGCTTATGGCTTCATATCTTTTTAGCCAGGTGTTTGTTTATAATTAGTTGCAAGTCGGAAAGAAAAATAAGATTGAGTTGCTTAGGAGAATGTGTTTTAGAAAGTAAAGATCAGTCATGTTGTGTGTTGTTAAAATGTTGCATTTTCAGTATTATTACTTTTCTGTGGATCCTAGAATCAATTTGTTTGATGTTAAAGTAATACAGGGTAAAAAAAATACCGGTGAGCAAACTGTAACCATGAATTCAAATCAGCTGTTCTATACATTTTGACCGCGTAGTTATTGCACTTTTCTATGAAACAGCAGTTTATTTTTTTTGTATAACAGACGAAAAATTTCTACGCTAGGGGTCTAGAATGATATGCTGAATTCATGGTTATAGTTTACGCACTGGTTAAAAATGTATCCTGTATAATAAGTTACGGATGAGAATCGGCCACAAACAAAATTAGCTGTTATTCCATGTCCCATGGTTACACTATCCTGTAAACGCTAAATTCTATACTGCTTAAAAAACAATCTTTATTAATAGCATTCACCTTTTACCTCAACAACGGCATCAAAACACCTCCTAAACTTCATATTCTCTTAGTAATAGCAATTTAAATTTACGATATTACAATAAAATTTTAATTTAAAAGGCGTGCCTCATAATATATTCTTTCCCGTAATTACACCTCCGAAATTAATATTACCTGGAATATTTTGTACCCGCGGTCTTTGTCCGTGAACTTTGTGGCCGGGGAGTGTAAGATAAAGTATAATAACAGGGGCCTATACGACCCTGGTAAGAGGGGAATTACTTACCGAAACGGTGCCTCCTCGACTGGTTATTATTCTGTAAAAAAAATAAAGAGCTTCAGTATGCGTGTATTAGGATAAGCGTTATGTTTGTTTTTATTTTAAAACGGTTGTAGGATGGCAGTACCTACCTATAATAATGTTGTAAAATATTAATGTTCACCCGTAAAAGCATCGTAAGCTTGAAAAATCTACCTAATCAGAGGCATGTGTGTACAAGAAAATCAAGGAACTTCGCGAAACAAATTAAGTTATTTAAAATTGAGATACACTGCCTCGCAGCCGGTACCAGGAGCAAAACTCCACCAGACCAACTGAGAGCAACATTACAATTAATCCGACGCTCAGCCGCGGATTAACGTGACACGAGCCTTAAATCCCCGAGCGCCGTTCGTAAATTAACCCTGAAATTGTGCAATACATTCCACCAGCCAGTATTAATACAATTTCAACACGTTTTCAATTTTCGAAGACCAGTGTGAAATATTACTTCAAGCTCCTCTGCCGTTCTGCTATCCTGGTAGAGTGGTTTGTGAATTAAATTGATTTTTCTTTGCTTTTTGGTATTTACTGGTCCAATTTTAAAGAAAATACTTATTTAACTTTTTGACTTACAATTTGTTTTAAGTTACAATGAGTTTAAAATGCAAAGTTACTACTTATACGCCATTTAAAAAAGTAAAATAAAAAAATACATTGTGAAAAAAATGGCTGATAAATAATTCATGTTCCCTAACGCCAAATGTTTGATGTTACCAACATTGTTAAACCTAATGCCAAAACAAAGTAGAAACACAATTCGATATTCACGTGCCTCCACTTACTACATACACACATAACGTATGTCCCTATTAGGGATCGCATTACTAATTTATTAGTAGGTAGATCTACATGTGAATACTGGTGTATTATCTTCTAACAAAATCATCCTCGTAAAATATTTACAAGAAGTTGTTCATACAGAATATAATATCTCCAATTCTTCGTACCAAAGGTAAACTATGCTCGTAGAACAAAAATTTCAGACTGGAATCGCCAACGAATCGCGTTAAAGTGCTCATGAAAAATATGGCTACTTCTGTAATGAGGTGGAAGACCATTCTAGATAAGTTACAGATATAAAGCGCTAGAAATATGAATTATGCTCGGACATGCCCGCAGTTTGGCTAGTTAAGCTTCACACGTGCTTCTAGGGGTGACACACTGGTTATAAAAGTGGCGAGCAATAGCCAACCCTTTTACTAAAAATAATAATAAATTGTTGTGATGATGATGAACCAAGAGGAGAAGATTGCAATTCGACCTTTGAAATAACAATAAAAAAAAAAAACTCGCGTCATCGTCACCGCTCAATTCCCATGAGCTATATGTATACTGTGTTTATATGTGCAGTAAGGAGTCATAAGTGCACTAGCATACTAAGGGTTATATTGCTATAAACTCGCGGTCCAGGCCGTACCTACAGATGTGTGCATAAGTGATGTATCAATACAGAACGCACACCTCAGAACTCACACACTGGCGTCGAATGAAAAAAAGACATACCGTCGCACAAAGTACATAATTACGTATGATCTTGCTCGGTTTATACCATTTCTAAAATTCACATTCTCATATCAAGTCCCGATAGCTCGTGGCTTATCATCTTGGATTAAGAAAATCATATGTCTGGGTTCAAATCTCGCGATGAGTCTTCTATTTTTCTTTTCAACAATAATCTTCATCTGTTCTTTTGTTATTCGATACATTAATCAACGATTATAATTATGCTTTTTTTTTTTAAATACTTATATTGTTATTTAAATCAAAAATTAAGAATAAAAATGTTTCATAAGTGATTTCAAAATGAAACATAACTAATAAAAAACATGCGGGGCAGTCTTTGGGGACTGCCGATAGAAGTGAAAACTAAGGAACTAGTGAGTTATATGTTAGCTAGCTATTAGATTATTAATTTTAATTATTTGTGGCTTATAAAGAAATATTTATGATCGAGGATTAAAGTTCAAATTGGTAAGTAACACTTCATTTTACAAACCAAAAATAATTCGAAAATAATAATCTAAGAGCTCTACGATACAATTCACAAGTTACTTAGTTTTCACTTCTATCAGCAGTCCGCAAAGACTGCCCCGCATATTTTTTTTATATTCATGCTAATGACTTCATCTTAGTTAACACTAACACAATCCGTGGCTATCAGCTACGTAAAAAATAATAATATAGGGAGCTTGAATATAATTAACTGGTTACAAATGCTATTTGGTGATTGCTCTGCATTAGAATAATCATAGGCAGTCTTAATTGTAATTTATAATAATAATAAATTGCAACTTTTCAAGGACTGAAAAACTGAGTGACGATATTGGTAACCTCGCTGGAGGCGAGTCGGTTAGTGACCGCTGTCTTTTCCTGTCGGTGCGTCAGTATTGACGAAAACACAATATCCTTATAGCCTTATTACCCATGAGGCTTCGAAGGCCAGACCGTTATCGTGTCATAAAACAAACAGAATATTTTGAAATAAATTGGTAGATTACATATAGCAATTGGGTCCATATTGGCTCAACTAAAGTTCTTTACCCGAAATTGTTCTTCCTAACGATTTGTAATCCGAATGATCACTCTTCCTAAAATTTTTCATCCTAAAGTTTTCATTCATACTATTTGTAGTGCTACCGGCGATGTTCATAACACTCATGTTTCCGAAAATTGTAATTAATAATATCATTAATGTAAATATATTTAAACTCCTTTATCATAACGCTTTTATCCCTAAACATAATTACCATAATATTTTCACTCATACTCAGAAAGAAACATTTACCATGACCATGCATGCAGCAGGCATGCAGCATGCAAGCATGCAAGCAAGCATGCAGCATGCAACATGCAGCAGGCATGGTTTCTGTCACGGCTCCGGCGCTGTGGGGCTCCGGCGATCCCACGCGAGCTGCTCGTCGCAGATGTGTTTAACGCTCACCACCGTAGCTTCGGCTTGCTGGCTGGCATAGTCGGCCAGCCTCAGCCTCGGCGGCGGCGTTAAAACCACCTGCTCCTCAGCTCGCGGGCCGCCTCGCCCCTCCGCGCCTTCGCGATTTTAAATAACACTCTAGGGGTAGGGCAAACAAGACTACGTGGAGTCGATTTTGCAACGATTCGTTTCTTGGGGGCACTATGAATAATAGTATAAAAGATGGTTATGTTGAAAAAATATAGGGAAACAAATAAAAGTATAATAGATGTTTATTGCTACTGACATTATGAAGTTGAATGCTTCGGAATTATGAACATTAGAGACAGAGTAGTTAGGAATTGTGATTGTTAGGATGAAAAATGTTAGGAAGAACATTTTCGGATTTCCAATTATCGGAGTTGAAAATTTAGGTGAACTTTGGCGCACCCATAGCAATTAAGCAAAAAAAAAAAAAAACTACAATAAAATAAAATAAACTCTGCTGAGTAGGTATTATAGTTTTGAGTAATTTTGTATAGTATTTTAAACTGTTAAATATTAATAAACTTCATAACTGAATAGTTTCATTACTGTAAGATTGAATGGAAACATAAACAGACTACGCTTTATGAAATCACGAATCGTGCTACGGGTTTCGTAGCAACGCGTCACGTGGCAATCTTGCTACGATTTTTCGTAGTCTGTTAGGAAAGCGTTTTCTTGATTAAATTACTATTGAATTTTTAGCCTGTGTTCATATTATTACCTACTTTTCATTAAAATTGGAACTAAAATAACCAGAAGATAAAAAATTATTGCGCGACATTGGCTCCGTTTACACTCTGTACGCTAAGAAACGCATTAAATGAAAAACAAAATGAGTTTCATAAAATCTATCTGTCAAACTACCTCTCGGTGTGTCACCTTTCTCAATTAATGACGTCACACGCGCGCGCCGTAATAAATATTGATAACGCAGTTTCGTTCGGACAACATGATACTCTGACGTTTTAGTGATGTAACTCTTCTAGTCTCATGACAGCCTAGTACTTTGTGTGTGTTAAGAAAAATAAGGCAGTTGACTGATGTAGCCACAGCTAGGTTAGTTTACTTTGCTTATTTTCACAGTATTATGTCTTATGGCGTTCTGCTGTGGGGATCGGCAGCTGACGTAGATTCAATTTTCATTTTACAAAAGAGGGCAATCCGCGCAATCTATAAAATGGGGCCTCGCGAGTCTCTTAGAAACAAATTCAGCGAAATTGATATATTAACTCTGCCTTCTCTTTACATCCTAGAAAATATCTTGTATGTTCGCAAAAACTTAGGCCTTTTCAAAAAACGATGCGATTTCCATAATCTGAATACACGTAGTAAAGATGAAATTGTGATTCCAAAATTTAGATTGACTAAAACTAGCAAGTCATTTCTAATAAACAGTATCCGCTTCTATAACAAGTTGCCAAAGTCGGTTACAGAACTTAGCGATGGAAAGTTTAAAACGCACATCAAACGTGTCCTTATCAAAAAAGCATATTATAAGATAAAAGACTACGTTGAAGACAGGGAAGTTTGGCATTAATTCCTTCTGCACATGTGGCTTCCCTGGTACCTCATTAACAGCATAACTATGTGAAAGTCTATTAACTGCTCTCAAATACAAAGTTCTTTTTAATTCTTTTTATTTTTACAATGCTGACATATTCTCGTCATTAATTAACATTATACATCAATTTTATTTAGGTTCATTTTATTTATGTAGATTATTTTACATATTGTGAATGAGAGAACGTTGTAGGCCTTACTGACTGTAGATTTGTAGACGATTTTCTATTCTGTATTCGTCTAAGTACCTGGTACTTATTGATAGGCCTGCGCTGTCCTCCCATACTTTTAATCTCTGTAATTTGAAAATATTGTTAAAGCCAATTATTTTTAAAAGAGTAACCGTGGAGTTTCTTGCCGGCTCTTCTCCATAGGAAACAACAATTTGGAACCGTGCACCTAGCTTCTGACGTTTCATAAGTGCCCATGCAGGTTTATATGAAATAAAAATATTTTGATTTTTGATTGATTTTTTTTTGTGTTACAGTGATGCTTTGGTTTAATTCTGAGCGTTAACGGTCTTATAAGGACCACCATTGTGCAGTGTCTACTAATCCAGTTCCTTCCTAACCCTAAAAATGTATTACCTTTCACACAATTGAACCATGTGTTAAATGAATATCTAATTACTATGTTATCACACTCATGACTGAACATAATTAGTTGTTAGTGCATTCTAATCAGTAATTACTTTGAAATCCAACTGATTATTTATTACACTCGCCATTTTACAGTACCAGTTCAAACACCAAATAATTAGCTTTATTCGAATTAAACTCGATTATTTTGTATTTGGACCATCTAATAACGGACCATAGACGATGAAAATTCCGACATACGCAAAATATTTTCATGCATTGTCCAAACAAAATCTAAATATAAATTTCACAGTGGAATCGGAGCGACAGAAACTATCATAAATATTGTTCTCATACACACGTTTACGGCGACGCGACGCTAGCGTTAAATCCTGCGATAATACTGCCAACAGGGACCATATATCACGGCGGGGAAAAATTAAAATGTGTCAAAATGACTCGACCGCGCCCATACGCGACACGGAAGTTATTAAAAATGCATAGTTTTCGCAGTATTCCCTTCATTTGACACCGTACCTGTTATTTCGTTACGTGGAACAGGCAAGTTGCCTAACTGGTTTAATGGCTGACAAGCAAAAGTTATGCCTCGTTTACTCTCGTTTCATATTTTATTATTTGTTTTGTGAATTTATGGTGATGACTCGACAGTCTAACATTATTTTACATATCGCAAATGAATGTTTTTGTCACGACCCAAATACGTTCTTAAAATATGAAGGGAAAAAGGTTTTTGAGCTGGGTACATACAATATTTAATCAAACTCAAAATTCAGATGGCTACGGGTTTCAGAGGAATTTAATACCTTTGTATTTTGCTTATGTCAATAATCAGACATCTCTTCACCTGACTTATCTCGATCTTAAACGGCCTTAAGGAAGGAACACATCTAAGAATTGAAAGAGCCATCCTTGTTAAAAGTGCTTCGCATTTTCGATTAGTCAAACAGAAAAATGCCGATATTTTCTTGTTTTACTGTAAAACCGTATTTAATATAACTTATACCTAACTTCTATAATATGTTGTTCTATCGATCGAAAGTGTGGTGTGGCTATCAAGTTTAAGTCCTCCTGGGTAGTCCTAGAGACGAAATAGCTACCATTTTGTACTCATACCAGTATAACATACTGTTGAAATATGAGAAGCAAGCAAAACTTTAAGTTAGAAATATTTCTTTCAACATGAAATGAAAAAGTTTCACCGTTAACTTCTATAATATCGACAACCACCAGTTAACTCTCTGTTTAATTGCTATTCATTACGACACCCGAAACCCGATCATTACGAGCCCAGATATAAACTGCCAGGCGTATATAGGCTGAAGAATTTTATGTCTTTGCGTAAAAAAAGAAGTTTATGCTTCTAGAACCACTTTAGGATGGACGGTTTAAGACCTTTGCTTGCCTACATTAAATGAACCTATTGATTCGTGTACACTATGGTTGGCCTTGGACAGACTTCTGGTATCCATTAATGTTGATTGATTTCTGTTCCTACAAAATTGAAAATAGAGCTTTTGCAAAAATTTTATAGATGAGTTTTTTCCATAAGTTAATTCGATTGAACTCTTTTTAATATTAGGTAAGTACTTTCTGTGGAATTCAACACGTAATGTAGTAAGTAGGTAGTTATATAAAAATTGCTAATGAAATTCAACCCATTCATTTCAAAATCACGAACAGTCTTCAACAGGTCTTCCCATTTAATTTGTTTGCTCCAATTCCGAAAGTTCGGAACACCGCCATTTTGAAATTAACGTCAGTCAACATAACCAAGTTCTAGATTCAAATATTTGACGTGCGATACGTTGCTCCAATCAACTGTGTAACAAGGCTTCGAGGCAGCCAATAATTTGTCCACATTTTGCCGTATCCCATCTCCATACTAACTCAATAGTGGTTTGTGGTCCGAAAGCTATGCGCAAACTGAAATTCAAGGTATATTTTACAAAATACAAGCCAATTTCACAAATTTCCAAAACGTTATACGTCCGAGGTTTTGTAAACTTTAAATAAGCTTAGTAGTGACCAGCGACCCTTTGTTGCGATTATTTCCGTAAAATCCGGGGTCTGCGCAATCTGTATTATGTATTACCCCTAATCTTCTTAGAGGTTTGGGTAACTACGTACTCTCTACGTACCCACCTACTACGTAGTTTTGAGCAAAAACAAATATTCTCTCGCCTTGTTACGAATATAGAGTTACTTTTGCTTCACTTTGATTGGTCGTATAAAAGTTTTTATAAGGCGTTATTGGATTTAGCATAAAAGTTATTTACCTGCGTATTTTGGGTTCGTTTGGAGATAGGTACGATTTGAATATTATTCGTTGAAAGGGTTCTATGGCAATCTCTTGGAAATGGGTTTAGGATTATTGTTAATACTTTGATACGATTGTAGAAGGTAGAGAAGAATTGAATTATAATTTAGATAAATTAGTTTTCCGAGACCTAAGCCCATGTTCGCACGCACGTAAAAATATCACGGCGGCATTTTATAGCGCACTGCACCGCAACATAGCTCATCCCAGCGCGTCGAAAAAAAAACAGTATTGGCTTTTCAATTTTCGGCGCTAAGCGAGCAAGTGGGATGAACATCCAGGCACGAGAAAAAATCGCAGAGGAAAAAAACGACCAGCAGTGTTATTCTGTAAAAATCTCACCGTGATAAGATGGGTAAAGTAAGCTTAAAGTGGGCTGTCATTCGTGGATTGACAGCCCACTTCAAGGTCACTTCACCTCAGTTCTCACGGTGAGATTTTTGCAGAATACATCGGCTGCCCTAATAGTATTATCGGTACTTATTATGGAGACCTGCAGGCTTAGCACGAGCACCGATTTGTCGACGGAAGAATAGACATGATTATTAACTAAATGATGTACAATAGGAGAAGATAGCTATGTTTTTCTATTAATTATCAAAGTTCTGCGTTCTAAACGAATCATGATTTTGTAGATAATCGTTATATACTTTGTGGCCGTCGAGTAGAAAGTTTGTCGTCGGTGACATTTTGACAGTTTGGGAAGAAATATTCTTATGGAATAGTCTACATTTATAAGGATCTAGACAAATATCGTTAGAAACGAAAGACTAAATGACAGATTGTAGAAGGATATCTACGGTGCGATATCAAAAATGTAGGAACGAAATGTCACTTTGCATTGAAAAAGCACTGTCTATTCTTCGTAGAAATACAAAGCGTCATGCTAAGCCCGCTAGCTTGGTCTTGTTTCTATCATTATTTGCAACATAACCATGTATGGTGCCTTATCTATTCTTGGAGATTTATCTCATGGGCGTATTTGTTTGGTCATATTATTTCATCTCATCCCACATGCTTACCTTCCGTGCAATACGTATGAAGTACCAGGCTACCAGGAGCTTAAAGAGCACGCGAGTAATAAAACAGCGAAAAGGATGAAAGCAAAATGTAAACAAACGATTTTCCCCGGAGACTGCTCTGGCGGTAGATGTAGTATGTAGTGCAACCGACAGACGGAGTAGCGATTTATCTATTAGCGAATCAGAGATACGGGATGCTTGGCACAATGCCACCGACTTATGCATTCATGGGGTGACTAAACAGGTAGCGTTGGTAGAAAAAAACTTTTTAACGGCACTGAAAGTAAGAATTTTAAATTTTTCAACAGCGTGCTTCATTGTTACGAGACGTTGATGCATTTTTATGAGTTTTATTTGAATTTAAATTATTCAGGCGGCCTAAAGAAAAATACTAGTCATAAAAATTCGATAAACTGACGAAATCAAAACTAATAAAATAAAGATGACTTGTGCCATTTTCAACAATTTTAAAATCATAGAAGCAGTCTCCGCATACTAAAGAGTGAGACAAAACGCGAATTTGCGGCAACAGGATAAAATTGTCGGTAAAGATGGCGGCGGGGACGATTGTGCTGCTCGACACAATTGGCGTCTCGCGAGGACCTAACGCAATTGCGCCGCGCTGCTAAAATCACGTATATCCCCAACGACCTTATTTAGTTTTTTGTTTAAGGATAAATTAGCTGCTCTGATAGTCCTCATGCTTCAATTGTTTCCTGCTACTGGATTGCAACTATTGTAAGAATGGAACAATGTTTGTTATGTATCTTCTGTCTGCTCATGTTTGCTTGGTACTTTATTCGAATAAATTGAAAGCCAACTAAATATTGTAAATATATAATTTATCAGGAATATTGAATCTCGATTAAATCTATCATAGGTTCCGTTTTAACCTAGGCCAATAGTTAAACAGTTAGGTTAATAACTCATTGCATGCATTAGGTCATCAGGCTATTCACCCATGGGGCCGCAGTGAATCGATATATTTATCTGTGCTCGCCCTCTGTACAAGATATCTAAAATTTTATGCAAATGAAACCTTTTTGGGATCCGGGTTACGAAATTACGGTGTGCTAACCCAGAATCATATTTAATTATTTCGGAAAAGGTTGCCTATGAAATTAAAGAAACTTAAATTAATAAAGGGCAAAAATTCAGTCCCGTCTAAATACTACTGTTAACTCAAATTAAATTAAATTTTGGCATAACAGAATATTTTTAAAGACATTGTTGGTCCGCTTCCAAACGAAACGTTTTTGTTGTTAAAAAATGAGTACGAAAATGTCTATGGTCAAGCATCTTTTTTTTAATAGCAAAGGCTCTTTAGAATCATTCTGCCTCATTGAGACAGTAGTAACCTACTGAACGCAACGTCAATTAATGACCACGGCAACAGACGTACAGCTTTACTCAATTACCGCCGCACTCTAACTCACTTAATGTCGCTGATTAACGGTAAATGGACTTAAATGACAGCAGAATATACCACATACCTTGTGTTTAATACTGTCGCGAACTAAAAAGGAGGAAGAACATTTTTGCACACATTATGTACAAAATACGTAGAAATTATTTTTGTACCTACTTTTATGTATCTAAAGAGAAATGACATAGAATTGTATACTAGGCGTAGAACCGGTCTATATGGCGATGTTTGGCGGAGTCCTATGTCCAGCAGTGGACTTCTTTCAGCTGAAATGGTGTTGATGAAAAGGCACTTTGTATAGACACCTACCTTTGCAAACAGTTAACATGTCGGATTCCAATTTTTGATAAAATTGTTAATTTAATTTGTTTTCTGATTGTTTCGTGCAATAGATTTTTATCGTGCGGACATAGTTCCGCATACCGGCACCAAATCCAAATACCGAACTCGTCGAATGCATGAATCGTTCGTTTAGTGTTTAGTTAGTCGCTATTCGAAACTGGGCTTTAGGCTCAAGTCCGATCGATTCGGTCAAACGGTTTGGTCGATGATTAAAAATGTACGTGTCTCTATGTTTCCGATACCTATATGGACTGTGCAAACGTCAGGTAATATTGATTGGGGGACTATATAGACAAGCTTTTAAAGACGAGCCGCCTTATTACAGAACAAGGTTTTTCTTTAGGTATGGTTTAAACATTCGAGCTTGTTTTTTAAATTAGAACCTGACTGAAATCGAAATACAACTCCTTTTACAAAACTGACAAGTTAGTCCAGTGCTAAATTGTCAGTTTTGTAAAAGGAGCTGTAATTCTATTTCAGTTCTAAGTTCTTATTTCAAAAACAGGCTCGGTGGTTTAAACCATACCTAAAGAAAAACCTTGTTTTGTAATAAGGGGGGAGGTGTTTAAGGTTTTTTGAATAACTCCAACGTTCTCAATTTGCACAGTTTTTAGAACTTGACACAACATCCTTCCATAATTTTAGATTCCGTAATTATATTATGTACGTTTAATTATACTATGTGCATCTACTACCTTTCTGGAAGGAGGACGCGCGGGCTTACGAAAGATGGAAGGAGTCGAGGAAGGCCTTTGTCTAGAACTGAAAAAAGCACACCTAAATCATTCCGAATACATACATACATACTCAGCCTATTACGTTCCCACTGCTGGGACACAGGCCTCCTCTCCGTGAGAGGGAGTGGCCGTAATCCACCACACGGGCCCAGTGCGGGTTGGTAGATGTCACATGTCTTTGAATTTTTGGTTCTAGTACATGCCGGTTTCCTCACGATGTTTTCCTTCACCGTTTGAGAGCAGTGGTGATGAAATTATTTACACAAAGTAATATGCCTTGCTGGGTTTGAACGCACGACCTACAACTCGTAAGTCGCGGCCGTTACCACTGGAATACATTCTAATAATGATAAACTCCGCATCACAATCCGTTACGTAGTTTAGAAAAACAAATAGATAATAAAACATATTAAAATCATTCACGGAAGTATAGGTTTTTAGCTCCTGTAATAGTGTACATTAGCGCAGGAGCTAGGGAATTCATAAAAATGTTTGTATAATTTATGTCAATAAAGATTATTATCATATCTTATCAATAATAATCATAGGTAACATACATAATTGTTATGTAATAATTAAGATGAAATCGAAGAACGGGTCTATAAAGAAGCTGTATGAAACTGCTCTATGGTTTCAAAACATTAACATCGTCTTCTATGAACCTTCAGGAGTGTTCAACCTTTGGCATCGGTTACTCCCGAGGGGGGTGAAACAAGATCGTGCTTAATTAACCCAAGGGTTGAAAGTCAATTCTCCCGATAGTCTGTAGTTGCAGAAATTATGCTAATTAATAATTAGTGAGTTTATTGTGGAGCGACGACCGCCATCAGCTGCGGTTCGTGGGAACAAGTCTGGGAAGTTGGATAGTGTTTTAAATTCGTTGAAGAATTTTGTTTCGCTGGAAGGGAGTTTGGCGTGCTACAAATCAGCATAATTTTAGTTGCACTCTCTAGCAAAATTTACACTTCTTAAACGAAGTTTATGACCCCATAAACGACGATTACTTTTGATTTTTAGAGGTACTTAATACTTTTAGGTATTAGAAGCAATAATTCGTTCGAGTTCTCCAAATACTTTAATTGTTAAAACTTAATTAATTTAGTTAACATACTCAGGTAAACTTAATTCGAAGAATGTAAATTCAGTGAATTTAACCTTCACATAAAGAATATAACAATAAATAAATTGAATAACCTTGTGAAGACATAAATTACACAGAGTCTGCCTTTTGTTCTATCTGTACACACATCGCACTATACGTCTCGAGAGGTTTAAACAATAGATTGTTCACAATAAGCGTTCGGCGGCACGACTCCTAAACTACTCCACGTACTCGTACATATTCAATACTAATCAAATATTTTAAATACACACATTTTATACGATATTGATGATCGATTGACGAGTTAACCGAACCAACCTTTAAACCACACGTAGTAGGAACCAACTTTACGTTCGAAGTTTGAAATACAGAATACAGTAGTCATTTTATAATTTTGAAAATGGAAAAAATAAAAAGTTAGACAGGGTTGGTTGTCCCTGTCGTCTGTTAACATTTTTCTCGCGAAAATCTGAACCGCTTTGAATGCAAATTGGGCGTTTTATACTCCGAAGGCGACGCTTTTTTAATTATAATTTGAGAGCTTTGTACTTCCTATTTTAGGAACACGGGATAAAGCCTGTCACAGGGCCCGTATTTGCCTACACATAACTTAAACAGTTTAAAGTAGGTACTTTTCTCACTAATTGCACTCGGGGCACTACTTACATAAAAGCTTAAGTTTGGATTTCCAAATTGCATTTCCACGTTCCCTCACGCTAAGAAGTTGGCAAATAATAATTCATAAAGTTATTAAGTTAATTCAGCGGTGAATAAGTTCGTTAAGTTGCATAATATTCTCAAAGTGGAGCGGAGAGCTAATGAATGGAGTATCGCGTATAATTTTACAAAGCCATTGCAGCCGTAACTTAGATTCCCTGTAGGCGACTGACAGTTACTCCAAGTTATAAGCGCATACGTATTTTCAACTTGAACGAAGGTCTTCGATATACGAAAGCTTATTATGGAACTCAGATAGAGTTGCTGCTGGCGAGGCGCAGTGATGACGTGTGAAGTAAGACTTGTGACCGAGTGGCGTCCAAGCCAAGAACTGAAAAACGAGATGTCGGTCGCCCGGCGGAGAGATGGGTGGACGGCATTGTTTCCATCGTGGACAAAACCTGGATGAGCCTAGCACAGTAGCGTGGGGCTTGGTACAAGAAAAGAGAGGCTATGCCCAGCAGTGGGCGAAGGGCCTGTGGATAATGATAATTTTCAACTTAATGTAGGCACAAAGAACACAATTTTGTCGCAGCTTGTATTAATAATATTTTTAATAGACCTCTGCTAAAGTGTTACGAATTCTTTATCCTTTATTCGGGATATGGTACAACGACCGGTTTATTGAAACTGGAATCGAGATATCTTCATGAGGTTAGATTCCCCTTGTTCCACAATTGACGTCACCATAATCTGTTACGAAAATAGTAACACGTACGCCGCTTGCGAGTGTTATACGCCTGTAATTTTGACTGATTTAGCTAAAGTTACAGTATGGTTTACTAGTTTTAGGCAGTGTTGGATATATATATCTAAACAAATAATAACAAGATTATTTATTACTTGTAACGCTGTAAGTTATTGTCTTACGACCCACACAAATGGACAATGACGACGCAGTCCCGGTGAGATAAACAGCTAATCCCGTGGCAGCACCACTGAGCCGCCCCCTCACTAAACGCTGCACTGCCCTTCGACCAGCTCATTATTGCTTCTTTGTTAATATTTTCCGTTTGCTTTGTTGTAAAAAAAAAGTTCATGCCTTTCTTAAATTGAGAAAAACAGTTTATCCCATGGCAGCAGCACTGAGCCGCCCCCTCACTAATGTCACACTGCACATCGACCCACTTAATATCACTTTTTGATGATATTGCCCATTGCTTTGTTGTTAAAATTGCTTCATGTCTTGTTTCACGTAAATTAAACGGCTAATTCCGTAGTAGAACAAACACGTTGCTTTATTGCTAATATTTTGTTATTTCGAAGTAAAAAATAAATTAAAATAAATCGATAATTTTGTGTTTTTTTTAACTGGGTGCGGCGATTCCTAAAAGAAGGGTGATGTTTTAGATGTAAATTAACTTCATTGGTTCGCAATGGATCCCCCTAAATAATAGACACAAAAGGTGTTGCCCCCAAGGATCAGAATTTAATTCGATTAATAGGAGTTTTTTTACTAAACTCTTTTCTTCGTAGGTACATCCATCGTACGTAATATATAAAGATTGAAGGCTTAAGTCATAGAAAGAGATTCATTTATCAGCAATTCCAAAAAGACTCGAAGGATACAAAAATCATGGCGGAAGGAATCAGGAAATCATATACGATATTAGCTATCGATTTCGGCTTAACAGTGGGTAGTGTAAGTCCGCTGGACCAGTGTGTCTACCCGCCAGATAAACAGCTAATCCCGGCAAAGCGGCGTTAAACCGCTTACTTTGTGTGAACATCCTACAACTTTCTGTGCGCCTGGTAGTGCCGTGGCAAAATTTTTACTTTGTCGTACAAAAATAATATTGAGTCTTGGGGTGTGTAGAGGTTTTTATTTACTTTTCTTCTTAATTTTCCTGTTTCCTCCTTTCGCCAGCTATCAATGTATATTTTGGAAAGATATTCTGTTACCTTTTCATTCAATTTTCCGTTGACGAACGAGCCTAATCAATCACGAAATAGTGACCATAGTAAAACATTTTGTATGTGTAAAAAGCGTTTATTCTACCTACTTACAGAAATAAATATGAGTGATCAAAATAGCTTTTGACCATTCATTGCATTCATTCGTTTAAATAAATTGCAATAATGTATATAAATAAAATAAAAGTTCTGACTGACTGACTGACTCATCAACGGCCAGCCCAAACGCTTGGAACTAGAAAGCTGAAATTTTGCATAGAGGTTCCCTTCATAATGTAGACAAGGAATCCTAAAAAGGGTTTTTCGAAATTCAGATGTCAGGACAAAATGATGAGGTCGAAAGAGATACCACAGCCCCTGGCATACGGGCTACTGAGGGAACACGGGTGGGTTTTAGTCAGTAAAAGTCTGACACGCCCTCCTGCTCCACCCAGAGCGGAAGAAGTTATTTGATGATTTCCCACCCAAAAAAAAAAGAAAAAAAATACCTCTAAGGGAGTTGAATAGGGGATGAAAGTTCCGCGCGGGCAAAGCCACTGGCCAAAGCTAGTCCACCAATAAAACTAAGTTTAAAATCGTGATTAGTAAGTACTTCGGTAATTACTCAATTTCGTCAAGGCAAATCGAACGTGAAATTATTTCCCTGCAGGTTAAGGCGCCTTCTAATCTACGTTTACCATCAACGAATACCTCATTTAGTTTGTGTCAAAGTTAAAACAAAAATACGGACACATCTTCTGCCTCTAAATAAATTAAGGGTCAACAGTGCTATATTATTTACACAAGAAATTAGATAAGTTCTTTCGCTGAATTCGTCAGTTTCCGCTAAGCGTTTGTT
Organism: Polymixis flavicincta; assembly: GCA_949987655.1. Classification (NCBI taxonomy): domain Eukaryota; kingdom Metazoa; phylum Arthropoda; class Insecta; order Lepidoptera; family Noctuidae; genus Polymixis; species Polymixis flavicincta. The sequence continues at coordinate 20,230,493 of OX465190.1, read as the reverse complement.
GGTGTTTTTTGTAATGGACAACAATGTTCATTTAGGTACTCAAGATTAGAGTTATGCAATACTTTTTAACCGACTTCAAAAAGAAGGAGGTTATCAATTCGACATGTTTAAATTAAAAAAAAAAAATGTGTTCGGGCATACATACGGACAACTCCTTCGTATATATATTTAACGGATTTGCAAAAATCTTTTTTTGTTCGAAAGGGGTTTATTCCGAAATGGTCCCATTCAAATTCATACAACGGAACTCTTCAAAAAATGACAACAAATCAACAGCGATTGCTGCCATCGCATATATATGCATTGTTTTGACCCCAACGATGATGGAATTTCGAATACGTGTGTGGGGTAGGTACTATAGCTAGAAAGTGAAAAATAAGTACTTAAAAAAAAAAACTTCCAAAAAATAATAACAACCGACTTCCTTTTTTTGGAAGTCGGTTGTTATTTTTTTGAAAAAAGCTTTTACTGTTATATAAAAACGACTAGCTTTGTCATCGGCTTCACCTGCGTAGTGGTCGAAAATTAAGCCACAAGAACGCACTACCGGAATAAAAAGTAGTCTTTATGTTAATCCAGGTTCTAAACTATCTGCATATCAAATTTCATCGAAATCCATTCAGCCGTTTTTGCGTGATTGAGTAACAAACATCCAAATATACAAACTTTTACATTTATAACTTTACTAGCTTCCGCCCGCGGCTTCGCCCGCGTGGAGGTCGGAAATTATCCCACGGGAAAGTATTGCCGTGATAAAAAGTCATATGTGAAAATCCAGGTTATAATCTATCTGTGTGCCAAATTTCATCCAAATCCGTTCAGCCGTTTTTGCGTGATTGAGTAACAAACTTCCAAACTTTCACGTTTATAATATTAGCAAAGTAATGTATCTTAATATTCCTAATATTAAGATACATTCACAACTTTCATAAGTTCATGTACCTATTTACTGTCGCACCAAATTGTAAGACGTAGCTTAAATTAATTACGGATATCGTCACCATGAAGATATACAGCCAACTTACAGATGATCGCGAGGAAGACATGAACGAGACTCGCACATACCAGGGAAACATGGCACAAAAGGGAGCAGACCTATACTTAGCAGTGGGTGCAACAACGCTCCCAAAGATGATGATATTTAGGAGAAATACCGTAGACGTAGGTAGTAAAGGGCTGATTGACCAGAATGTTCAAAGTATGGGCCGCCCTTGAAAACTTCTCTACTGCACCATTTTAGTTTGCAAACAATTTTGGAAAAAAGCAGAGAACATCTTTTGTGACGTCCCGTGAAAAAGCCGACGTGTACTATTTAATTAGTGCGTAGACAGCATAAGAGTTGAATACTTTTTTAATTAATACCATTCCCCAGCGACAGTCAGAAAAGTATTTATGTTAAAAATTACAAAGTTTCAGTTCAAACTATTTTTGTTACTATAGGGATATTGAAATTAAATTTAAAAGCGGTGGGAAAGTGTAGCCATTATAATGATGAATGGAAGTAAGTTTTCGCCTACTTTATGCTAGGTTATTGGTGAGTCAGTTAATGTCTATTATTCGAATAATTACAGTCGATAGACGTCTACTGCTACGTATGCGTCCCCCAAGCACCGCCGTCGCGCCACTCGACCGGTTCTGTGCTTCCTGCATCCAGCGGATTGCTGCGGCCTTCACAAAGTCATTAGTCCACCTTATGGGAGGCCTTCCGCTACGTATTCCAGTTCACGGTCGCCACTCCAGAACATTTCGCCCCCATCGGCCATCTGTTCTGCGAGCAATGTGCCCTGCCCATTGCCGCTTAAGGTCGAAAATTCTCCGGGCATTAGTCGATTTTATTATTTGAATTCAAGGGTGTAAAAAAAAACACTAGAAAGTGAAAAATTACTTAAATTCCGGAAGTCGGTGACTTTTGATGTGTATTTTATTAATTTCTGGTCACCGCCTTCCGAAATTAAAGTGATTTTTCACTTTCTAGTGTTTTTTTAGAAGTCGGTTGTTTTTTTTTTCACTTTTTAGTTATGGTACCTACCCCACACCAATTCAAAATTTCATCATCCTTGGGGTCAAAACAATGCATATTTATGCGATAGCAGCAATCGCGGTTAATTTGCTGTCTTTTTTCGAAGAGTTCCGTTGTCTGTCTCCGAAACGAATCATCAGATCTATATGAAATTTAAATGGGACCATTTCGGAATAAACACCGTCATAAAAAAAAAACGCAAATCGGTTTATATATGACGGAGTTATGCCCGAACCTCCACCTTACTCCTAACCGTTAAAGAGTTGTACCTTCCTTCATCAGCTCGCGTCATGAGATGATGATGACCATACGCAAATGTCTCAATAGCTTTAGAAAACATTTGAAAAACATTGTTAATACCTACAAATTTTGAGGGTTTCCCTCGATTTCCCTAGGATTCCATCATCAGATCCTGATTTGGTGCCAATGGGACCACCTCAGGAGTATACTCTTTCAAATAATAAAGAATTTTCAGAATCGGTCCACAAATGAGGAAGAAATCGGGGAACATACATTTAAAAAAAATACGTTCGGTGGAACATATAAACTCCTCCTTTTTTTGAAGTCGGTTAATAACACACTTAACGAAGCTGAGAGTCTCTTGTCGGAAGTACAAGAGATTCTCATTATGAGCTTTTTTTGGACTGTACCACACCTAGAATAGGTGTCCCAATCCAAAAAAAAGCCTTCTGGTCACAGAGATATTGAAAGTCAAAATTCCAACTTTTACTGACATCTTTTGTTGAAATGTTTTTAAGTTTTTAATGTTACCGCCACCCATGCATCGTTGCATATGCAACCATAAGCACAATTTGACATTACACACTATCGCAAACAGCAAATTTTCACACCAAAAATTTAAGTCGTATCCCAGCAATTATTTTTGTACAATATTACTCTAGTTTTATGTACAGGATGCGTAGTTGATGGCTTTGTGATTGATATTTTTACACCGTGTATTATGTTACAAAACTTAAAAGGAAAATCGCACCTATATACATAAACAGAAGGCAATGGCAGACCCACAAGCACTCAGAAGGCCAGAACAACTATATAAACAGACCATCCGAAATATTTATTTAGTGCAGGGACCGTACCCTCTATCTCAGCCCCTGCTAATTACATCTTTGTCAAGCAACTCAAACACGAGCATAATATCTAAAATGTAATTAAATACACCCATCACATCACTAGCTTAAACCATCTAAAGCGGGCCACGCATCATGTATGTTATCTGCCCATTCATAAGACATTCATTAGAACCGAACCATCCAGCCTCTCATTCATGTCCACGTCCCTACGTCAATTAATGCTAAGGCATCATGAAACCTTTAAATACTAAATAAGGATTGGATTAAGACGAGATTCGCAATCTAATGTTTTCCAAATTTCAACCCAAACTTAACCAATCTTGTTGCAAAAGCATAGGGTTGAAATTCGCCTGGCAAATATAATAATACATAATTTGTAACGGACAACGAGTGACGCGACCCGGGGGTCAGATAAATGGTTAATCTCATGAATAGTATGCTTCACGGGATTATATTTTGTCTGCGTCCGCTGCGGTTTTCAATTTTAAACGTTTGAATTCTGAGGGTTGAATTTTCAGTGAAGGACGAATTTAGCCCGCAAATGTATTTAACGTAAGCTTCCTTATTGACTGACCGCTGCAATGGCTGCATCGAAGATAAGTGGTCATAATCTCCACAATATGAAAACAGAAAAATATTATTTCATAAAACTCTTGAAGAAAAGTCTCACTATGCATTTTTTTCTACCTGGATCTAATTTATGATAAAAAAATGTCAGGCTGCAAGCCTTATCTTCCATCTTAACATAACTTGGTTCCCTAATATTATGGTTTCCCTCTAAAACAGACTCGGCTCTCATATAAACACATTAGGGACGCCTCAGGCAAGGTTAAAATGACGTGCTTTGATCAGATTCGTCGCAAACTGGTGTAACGAATGTTATTTGGAATAATAATAGGTCTTTACCTATGAAATTGCCGTTTTGTATGAAAAAATTTAAACGAATTTTTTTCATGAATTTTTTATTTGTATTAATCGAAGTAATCACCCATGCAATCAATGCATCTTTGCCATCGCAGTGGCAGTTTATTGATGCCCTTCTTAAAGAAATCAGCTGGACGGGAGGCAACAAATTCTTCAAAGGCATTTTGTACTGCCTCTCGGGTATTAAATTTTTTTCCCGCCAAGAAGTTATCCAAATTCTGGAAAAAGTAGTAGTCTGTAGGCGCAAGGTCTGGTGAGTAGGGCGGATGACGGAGAGCTTCCAACCCCAGTTCTTGCAACTTGGAGACCGTCTGCTGTGCAGTATGAGGTCGCGCGTTGTCGTGCAGGAGCAGCGGAGACGAGCGATTGACCAATGCTGGTTGGAGATGCGCCAGCTTCTCCATCATTGTGTTCAGTTCTTCACAGTACACATCTGCAGTAATGCTCACCCCGTTTGGTAAGAAGCTGTGATGAATCACACCGGCGCTAGACCACCAAACAGTGACCATCACTTTTCTAGGGGTAAGTTTTCGTTTAGGGCATTGTTTAGGTGCTGAACCAGGATCCAACCAACTTGCTGAGCGCTTACGGTTATCAAACAGAATCCATTTTTCATCGCAGGTAACAATGCGGTTCAAAATTCCTTCATTTGTGTGTCTGTTGAGCAGTGCAAGGCACGTCTCGACGCGTACTTCGCGCTGGCGATCATTGAGTTCGTGGGGCACCCATTTGTCAAGCTTTTTTACCTTGCCAATTTGACGCAAATGGACCAATATTGTTTTGACGCTAACGTCGAAAGCTGCTGCTAATTCAGCCGTAGATTGTGTATCATCAGCTTCCACAATCGCCTTTAATTCGTCATTGTCGACCAAAGTCTTCGGACGACCGCGAGGTTCATTTTTCAGGTCGAAATTTCCAGAACGGAAGCGAGCAAATCAATAACAGGTGGTGCGTTGGTTTGTAGTGTTAGCTCCGTAAACGTCGTTGATGTTGCGTGCCGCTTGTGCCGCGTTGCTGCCACGACGGTACTCATATTCCATAATTACTCGAATTTTTAACGTATCCATGATGACGAAAAAGATTGAAATGCGATGAAAATGTAACACTAATCAATAAAGAAATGACTACTTTTAGAGAAAAAAAATCCATGTTTTTAAAATAAAATTAATTTGAAATTAGAATTCTTAGCCAAACAAAAATTATTTTGATTTGAAATGGCCAGTACTGCAGAACGGCAATTTCATAGGTAAAGACCTAATATTTATTCTGGTACACGTAGAGTGGTTATGTGACAATTTTGGAAATAGCAGATATTTCGGTTTATGATGTAAATGTTACGGAAGAGAGGATTTCAACGCATTTAATTATAATCTCGCATCTAGTTAGTATTGCTTATGTAGAACGAATTATTTTAATTCGATGGCATTTTTTCGTTAAAATATAATCTAGTACTTAGGTATTAGCGCTCCATAATTCTAGTAGCGGATTTTGGAGAACAAACAGTCAGAGGGAAGTAGAACTGGGCCGATCACGTCACACGAATACACCCGGAGGAATAGGCAAAAATCGTCACTCACTGGACGCCTGGTAGGACTTCGCTGTCGAAGTAGACCACGGCGAAGGTGGTGTGAGTTGTGACGATCTTATGACGTTTGCAGATATCGCACATGATAGACGGAAAGTAACGTTACTCATCTGGTAACAGGGGATGCTTTTGCCAAGCAATGCGACACACAAAAAAGTAGGTATAATCATTGAGGTGGTCCTGTCAGTATTTGATAGCAATTAGTCAAACCTTTAAGATAAAGCACCCAACTTTGCATTGCGGCCATTGCGGGTCCGTCCAAATACCAAAAACCGTATGTATTGTATGTCCATCCCAATTTTGTACTAACAAAATACAAGTTAAACTCCACACGTTGAATGCATTAATAATAATTACACGATTAATGCTACCAGGATATCATACCACACAAGCCGATGTAATTACAAATTCATTTGAATTGTGGCCCAAATAGTAATATTTACCCTAATGCCTACGAATGTGGTGATTTGGGGTTGTTTGCAAATACGCGCGTACATATTTATATGCATGAATAGATTAGTAACGTTAATTAGAATCTACTTGACAGTATTAGAAGCTTCAGTTCCTTGGAATTTGAAATCTAATTAAGTTTGGCATGTATCTTCATGTAAATTAGCTGTAACAGACATCGTGATTTCGTTATATTTGGGGTTTAGTTTTGCTTTCGTCTCCGCTCGTCTGTACTACCATTATATAGTTAAACCCACCCAAAGAACATAACATTAAAAGAAAACATAGATTTATAAAAAAAAACATTCCGCGAAATTCTATTTGATTATGCAGCTACATGCTAACATGTTTATTTGATTAATGTTACCATTAAGGTGACACTTGTCCACATTTTTTCCATACAAACTTCGGGAGGGTTTTACTCCACTGTTTGACTATGTACATCAAAAATTAAACATGGTATGGTTTTGTCTCGTTATTATTATTGTCTGTACTGAATCAGAATACTAAAATAAAAAGCTATTAAAAAGTTATGAGCCAACAAAGATTCGTTTTTCTTGCTAATTTAACCTAACTTTGAGCGTGTTTAAGTAATAAAAAGAGTGTAAAATCTCGAAAACCAAGACGTTACCGACAAAGTTCAATTAACAATAAGTTCAATAAACTTTATTGGTCATTGATTTATGTAGTGGTTTTTTCATAAAACCCGATCTTCTGAAGGACTTTTCGTAATTTTTTCGCGATTTTTTTGCCAAAAATGCTCCTGCATCTCACTCAATAACGTTGTGCGTGTAGACTAGCGTGTAACTGCTCACCACTGATACTATCTCTGTCGGATACGAAGCCTGGTGAGACAGCGTGATTTTTAGCCAGGCCCACCAGTGAGTTCGAGCCCGCGCAAAGTGTCCCCTTAATGAGTCCGGGTTAGCTTTCACATAATTAAATTATTTCATACAAATTCTACCCCATCTACTCCCATGTGGGTGTACTATTGTTAAACCTCTGCTCAAGCCTTCGGGGAAGCAAGGCGTGATGTTATTTTCAACTCCATATTTGGATTAATGTGGTAGATAGAGCCCACTGCTCAGACCCTTAGTTATCATCATCATCATTATCATTTCAGCCGAAAGACGTCCACTGCTGGACATAGGCCTACCCTAAGCTCCGCCACTTCGACCAGTTCTGAGCATACTCCCACGGCCGTCACAAGGTCATCGCTCCACCTTGCGGAAGGCCTTCCAACTTTACGTCTTCCGGTACGTGGTCGCCACTCCAGAACTTTTCGGCCCCATCGGCCATCTATTCTGCGAGCAATGTGCCCTGCCCACTGCCACTTAAGTTTGGCAATTCTTCGAGCTATGTCGGTTGCCTCAGTTCTCCTGCGGATCTCTTCATTCCTGATTCGATCACGCAGGAAAACTCCAAGCATAGCCCTCTCCATTGCCCTTTGGGTGACTTTAAGCCTTCTTATGAGGCCCCTTGAAAGCGACCACGTGTTGGTTCCATATGTCATCAACTGGCAACATGCAGTGGTCAAAGACTTTCGTCTTGAGACACTGCGGTATGTGGGTCGAGAAGATATTGTGTAGCTTCCCGAACGCTGCCCAGCCTAGACCCTTAGTAGCTAAGTAGTATTAAAACGTTGATGGACATGCAATGAGAAGCAATCGTTTCGGTTATAGTAGTCGGGATGGTATTATATGAAAAACTAATTGAATGACGAAAACGATCTTGTGATTCTTCAATATCACATACAAATTCTATGCTTTATCACATTTGACCCAGTTCTGCCGCTTGCTTCTTTATATTTTTGAGCCATTTCGGGTTGAAACCCTTGGGCCGTGGAGACCGAGTGCTCATGATCTCTTCAATGAAATCTCGCAACGGCTGGCAGACACTTCTTGTGACCCAAGGGCTGGTTTATACCTTGGCCACAGGCTAAGCATTGCCATACAACGTGGCAATGCGGCCAGTCTCTTGGGTACATTACTAGTGGACAGCGATGCGAATGAATTTTTCGACGCCATTTTTTAATTTATGTATAGGTTTAGTTAAGTTAGGATGTAAGTGTTATTTTTTTTAAAATTAATTATTATATTCTTAGTCTCTGCAAATAAATAGAATTAGTTGTTTTCACTTCTGCGGTCCAGATTATTTTCTATAGTGAAATATTAGTTATGTGAAATTGAAACGAAAATAATTTAAAAACAATTAGTCGACGTTTACCCAACACAGCTTGTATTTAAAATAATGTTTGTACTTAATTTGACCAACTTCTACTGTCTTTTTCTACTGTTTTTTTAATGATAAACTAGCTTTTGCCAGCAGCTTCGCCCGCGCGGAACTTTCATCCCCTATTTAACTTCCTTAGGGGTTGAATTACGAAAAATCCTTCCTTATTCCTTGTCTACATTATAAAGGAAACCTCTGTGCAAAATTTCAGCTTTCTAGGTCCAAGGGTTTGGGCTGGGCGTTGATGAGTCAGTCAGTCAGTCAGTCAGCCAGGACTTTTCTTTTTATTTATATATATAGAAGATGAAATGATCAATCAATGAAATGATCCTTACATGAATAAAGAGCTACTGGTACCTAAGACAGTTTCCTAATGAATTCTGATTTTTCACATAGTCCCAGTAAAAAAATGTTTGCCCCAAAAAAAAACTGCGTCTCTATAGTAGGTACCAGTCAAACTAAATACGCTTTTCTTCGATCAATACAATGTTGTTGCTGCAGCTTACCCGCCTGTAATCCCCTGCGACTGTGGAGTCCCTCGAGAGAAGAGAGTGCCTTATTTGCTGGGTTAGACAGTTATTGCTCACAACACAGCATTGCCTATGCAGAGCACAGACAAAGGATTGCAAACAATTTCCCTGTCTGTGCATTTTTACTGTCATTATTAATAAATGATTATATATAAGTAGGTTTGTACGAACACTTACACGTTAGTCATATTTTACAAACTATACCGACCTCGTATTTCCTATCTGACTACTCTATGAAGAAAGCCCGAAACAAACTCAGAGGTAACAGTCATGACGTCAACACATGAAGACCATGTAGATTGGTGTCTGAAATGATCTTTTGAGAAAAGAACCACACAGATATAGAGTGGACCTGTCCCACATTTCTCAGTAACTGTGCAGCTCAACTCAGAACTTAACTATTATTATTATTACCTATGGCGTACTCCTGCTGAAGGCAATGGACTCCCATCTCTCTTTTAATTTGTCTCCGTCCATCGCCGTTTTGGTCTTATAAATAGGACTCCTATCTAACTGACTTGATTTTTGTTAAAGTAGTCGTCACCATTTTATCTCTCGCTTAGTTGCGTAGTGAACATATTTTCAATTGACTGTTAAATACACTAATATAGTTAAACTTCCAAATGTTTTATTTTCTCACTAGTTTTTTCCAGCACCTTCGCCCGCGTGGTGGTCAAAAATTATACCACAAGAACATACCATAACATATCGGCATCAAAATGTCTATCTTATGTGTTACTCCAGGTTACAAACCATCTGTGTGCCAAATTTCATCCAAATCCATGGAGTTACACTTTCACATTTATAATATTAGTATTTTAAACCTTTATAGACATAAGCCTATGTCCAACAGTGGACGTCTTTCGGCTGAAATTAAGAAACCTTTATAGACACTTATGAAACGTCAGAAGCTAGGTGAAAGTTCCTAATTGGTCACAATGTTCCTCTGTAGAAGAGCCAGCAAGAGACTCCACATTTACACTTTAAAAATAATTGGCTTTTACAATATTTAATGCCCACTAACCTAACAAATAGTGCTGGGAACAATAACCATTCCTCGTATTCAGGCACATAATAGCTATCAAGTGCATTCGCGAAGAATATAAGGTAATGTGTCGTAGCTAATGTGGGCTCAGTGGGGAGACCCGGCGTGATTCATGGCTACACTGTGGTTGTGCCAAGTGTCGCGATGATGGCAATACTGCCGGGTCTAGCTGCTCATTGTTGTCTATGTACTGTTGAAGACGTCTATGATGGCTGTTCCATAGTTGTCTATGATACTGTTGAAGACGTCTATGATGACTGTGCTATTGTAGTCTTTGTTGATTAGTTAAATAAGTGCATATCCAAAGCCGTTTTTCTTACAATGTGCTGATGTATTTATTGTGTGCACAATTTACTTTATTTTTTAACCATTTATGTATACTTAGTCCCACAGACCGTATTTTAGCCACGGTGGCCAATGTAAACAGAGATTATCCTAGTCTTCGGATTCGACGGCGCAGGAGATATTATAGTGCTCAAATGTGTGTGTAGACACAGATGTACTTTCTCTTCCCCCACTTTCATAGTCCACCATTTAGAATATAATAGAATAGAATAAACTTTATTTCCAAATTTACAATTTATACAGAGGCGATAGGTTAGTACTATGACAATTTTTTTTTAAATTGCATAAATCACTGATTGTTACCTCCGGCACCCAAGCTAATAATAGGTCTTTACCTATGAAATTGCCGTTTTGTATGAAAAAATTTAAACGAATTTTTTTCATGAATTTTTTATTTGTATTAATCGAAGTAATCACCCATGCAATCAATGCATCTTTGCCATCGCAGTGGCAGTTTATTGATGCCCTTCTTAAAGAAATCAGCTGGACGGGAGGCAAAAAATTCTTCAAAGGCATTTTGTACTGCCTCTCGGGTATTAAATTTTTTTCCCGCCAAGAAGTTATCCAAATTCTGGAAAAAGTAGTAGTCTGTAGGCGCAAGGTCTGGTGAGTAGGGCGGATGACGGAGAGCTTCCAACCCCAGTTCTTGCAACTTGGAGACCGTCTGCTGTGCAGTATGAGGTCGCGCGTTGTCGTGCAGGAGCAGCGGAGACGAGCGATTGACCAATGCTGGTTGGAGATGCGCCAGCTTCTCCATCATTGTGTTCAGTTCTTCACAGTACACATCTGCAGTAATGCTCACCCCGTTTGGTAAGAAGCTGTGATGAATCACACCGGCGCTAGACCACCAAACAGTGACCATCACTTTTCTAGGGGTAAGTTTTCGTTTAGGGCATTGTTTAGGTGCTGAACCAGGATCCAACCAACTTGCTGAGCGCTTACGGTTATCAAACAGAATCCATTTTTCATCGCAGGTAACAATGCGGTTCAAAATTCCTTCATTTGTGTGTCTGTTGAGCAGTGCAAGGCACGTCTCGACGCGTACTTCGCGCTGGCGATCATTGAGTTCGTGGGGCACCCATTTGTCAAGCTTTTTTACCTTGCCAATTTGACGCAAATGGACCAATATTGTTTTGACGCTAACGTCGAAAGCTGCTGCTAATTCAGCCGTAGATTGTGTATCATCAGCTTCCACAATCGCCTTTAATTCGTCATTGTCGACCAAAGTCTTCGGACGACCGCGAGGTTCATTTTTAGGTCGAAATTTCCAGAACGGAAGCGAGCAAACCAATAACAGGTGGTGCGTTGGTTTGTAGTGTTAGCTCCGTAAACGTCGTTGATGTTGCGTGCCGCTCGTGCCGCGTTGCTGCCACGACGGTACTCATATTCCATAATTACTCGAATTTTTAACGTATCCATGATGACGAAAAAGATTGAAATGCGATGAAAATGTAACACTAATCAATAAAGAAATGACTACTTTTAGAAAAAAAAATCCATGTTTTTAAAATAAAATTAATTTGAAATTAGAAGTCTTAGCCAAACAAAAATTATTTTGATTTGAAATGGCCAGTACTGCAGAACGGCAATTTCATAGGTAAAGACCTAATATTAAACTTGTGTTATGGGTGCCAGGGCTCTCTCTATTTGTGTACTAGAGAGAACCCTGGTCTCTGTATGTAGTACACATATGTATATAGACAAGAAGAAAAGACTTGGCAAATAAGTACAAAGGAGATGCATATTTCACAATAACAAATAGCGTGAGCGCTACTTATCCACAAACATTTTCAAGGCATTATCTGTAATTTTTCACCCACTATTCCTACTGACTCAGATGAAAACTTCTGTGCCTGTGAGGCTGTGACAGTTACGAATCGGCATTGTGGGTGGACCTTAAACACTCACGTTAATACTTTTAATTTCTCCCACGAAAGCTCTTAAACGCAATTAACAAACGTTCCATCGATCAATTACATCTTGAATCTTCCCATAAACAGTAAATAAGACACCCGGTCCTGTGACCGGGTGAAATTAAACATTACTGTGAGTATGTACTCACAGTAATGTTTAATTTCTCCCACCAAAGCTCTTAAACGCAATTAACAAACGTACCATCGATCAATTACATCTTGAATCTTCCCATAAACAGTAAATCAGACACAGCTATATCATCACTAACACGCTGGTCTGTGGGCTCCCAAATAATCGCTCAGGCGGCCTCGACAAGACAAATGACTAGCGGTGACCATCTATTAGTATACTGCCGACAGATCGACAAATACAGATGAGAATGATAAATTATACTTCATTTTGTTTTGGTAAAAAAGTCTTCTAATTTTCTAGTTGATTGAACGAGGCTGACTTTGGATTTATTGGCAATCTTTCAGTGGTTGAATAGCTTGGTTCTTACTAAACCTGCATCCTAATTGAGTATTACACTATCAAAAACAATCTGAACATTTTCGAAAAATGTGTCTGCCCAACTACGTAAAAAACGCAATGAATGTTATTAAACAATCAACGATAAAGCCATTGCTATTGTTAGTGTGTTAAATAATCACCACGCTGGCTATTTTCTCTAAATTTCTAAAAAACAATATAGAAGACCACATGATAGAAGTGAAAACTTACATCGGTATCGAGTATATGCTATTCAGCGCCGAGAATACGCGATTCAGCGTCACTGAACGACTCGTCCCGTATGTGTCGCCGGGAGTAAAAGAATAGCACCATCCCATTTCTTCCAGTGGGTGTCGTAGAAGGCGACTAAGGGACTTACTAGAGAATGGGCAGCAGCGTTCTCTATGCATTTTACCACCATACTGCGATCGCCAACCCGCCTGCCAAGCGTGGCGATTATGGCAAAACCCCCCATGACTGGGGGAGGCCTATGTCCAGCAGTGGATGTCTTTCGGCTGAAATGATGATGATGATGATGATGAACGACTGGAGCAGAGTATACCCGATTCAGCGTCACTGAACGACTGGATCGGAGTACACCCGATTCAGCGTCACTGGCCTAAGCGTGCCGGTTCAGTTTCATTAACTTTTGCAAATAAGGTTGAAAACCAGCACTTTTTGAAAGTTAAAATAACATAAGGCAATCCCTCAGAACGCCCGACCTTCACCACTTCCTAGTGCTTAATGGGAAGCAGATGTGGCACACCATACTCCCCCGCAGTCAATCAATCAACAACCATTATTATACAACCACTAAACAAACGGTGGTTTGTTTGGTCATATCTATCGGCTGATAACTCAATTTATGCGCTTTTAAAACAAAATGATACCTCATAATTTAAAAGCTTTTTTATTTGACGTGCGAATGAATACAATAAAGCGATAGAGCACTTCCGATAGACGTTCACTTATAAATGTATTTTATAGGGTACTGTTTTAAATCGAATACATTATTGCTTTGCGTCTTCCATATCGGAAAAGAAAGGGGGAAGAAATATTATTTTGTACCGAAAGGATCTTTATAAATCTTTTTCTTTTTCCTCATTATTTCGTATCTCCTTCAGTTGACATTAAATTATATTCAACCCGGATGCATGCGCGGATTATATTGGACTTCCATTATTCGCCCTCACGGGTATTGTCAAATTAGGTGCTTACATTTTGTATGCATACATATTGTATGTTACATTTAGACAGTAAGTAAGCCTTTTTTCATAGTTTTTGTTCTCAATCAAAATGCTTTTATTTCAGATTTTTGTAAAACAGTTTTTGTCGAATTTTCTTTGTGGTCTAAGATTTTTTCCCACAAAACATCCGTAAGCAACGAAAGTGCTTCATAACCTCTGATCTCCCGGTAGTGAACCGGGTACAAAGTGCCGGTTGGAAGTGGTGTACCGGTTTCAAACCGGATGCCGCCAGCTAGAGGGCGCAATATCCGCTTCCTTAGAAGCATCGGGGAAGTTCTGTTTATTGTAAACTTCGTTGAACTATGTGCGCCTGGTACCACTGCATGGTTAACCAAAGCAATGTGGTGCTCTTAAAGTAAAAGATTTCACTTAAAGAACGTGGTGAAAAGAAAATTACCATCAAAATGTACTAGAAGATGTCAAATTCTGTCGAAATCTAGTGGTACATTTTTCTTAATAAATACAGTTCTCATTTTAGCCACGTTTGTAGACACTAGAGTCTGCTGGACATAAAACGGTGTGTTTGTGAGTCAAATCTGTGGAAACATGTATAAAATTTAATTTGTTACTGTCGTTAAGTCGAAATTGGAAGAAAAATTATTCAGGAGTTTGAATAACCTATGTCTTACAACAAGAGCTTACTTTAGCTTACTTCTTTAGCCAGTAGAGAATATAAAATAAAACCAAGGAAATTATAATTTTGCAAAGTCTGCTGAGCACTAAAATTTTAATTGGACGAGTCTAATAGAAAAAGCGGTACAATAAAAACGTGAACAAGCCAAGGTGCAAAACGATTACCGAGACCGCATCGCTTCGTCTCCTATCTTCGCTACACAAAAAAGACTAGAATACTAAAGACTATTAGGGAAATAGGTATTTCTACAGTGCTTTGGCATAATAATTAGTTGAATACGTTTGTAGTAGAGAGACTCGACGAAAGAAAACAATCAAATAGTAAGTTGTATTGTTGAATTGTGGCCAATAGTGTGAAGGACTTTTAAATAATTAATTTGTTATGAGATCCATCATCTTACACAATAAACACGATTTAATTTGTGTCTCAAGAGCTATGAAGTATACCAGCATAAATAACGTGATTACCAAAAATATTGTCCTTGTCCCTGATTTCCGACCAAAAAGTTAACTTTCTAGAGTTTCTGTACCAGGACCACATATCCAGCAAGAAGTAATGTCCACCAAATTCTTCTACCATAAATACAGCTGCCAAAAAGATTAAGTTAAAATTGCCAAGTAAATAATCTTTTCTGCATGTCTCGACGTAATGAACTGCCGCCAAGCATTGAGCGTTGTGTCTCGACCCAATTGTTCCGGTACTGACGCTGCATACGACACCAAACTGTTTTATTGCGAATAAAATTAAACAGCGCGTCGGTTTTTATGTGTTTTTTCGAATTTCATGGCTATTGCGTTTAAAACTACGTTTTGGATCGTGAGTTTGGATTTGTTTACATAAATTCAAAGGTTTTCAGTGTGTTTAGTAGTATTATACATTACATGTAAGTGTTATGTGAAATTTATATCATAATTATTTTATGAAACATTTCTGTTATATTTTCGCGCCAGCAAAATTCATTATGAAGCCAGACGGTTTGTACGGACTATACAAACTTCTTTATAATAACTTTCTTAATTAAATCAGATAGTAGATATTGTCTTATTTTGTAGATTCGTTTATTTCTCCCAAAAACAAAAAAAAATGTTGCCTAGTTGACAGCTTTCAGTAAAATGTTTTGACACACACCCCCCACTCCTCCAGTCCAAATTAAAGTACCTAACTGCAGTCATTAGGAACTGCACCACCGATTCCACGGTCTGACTTGCCCAAAAATCTTTAAAACATCGCAATAAAACTTAGCTAACGTGGCGTCGGTAATGAGAATACCAGGATAACAGAGGAAGACGAGGGTCTTAACAATTGGACCTCGGCCAGCGGTGACCGACCCCTACCGACGGTATTTGACATTGTTATTGCTGCGACCACTCGTTGAATATTGAGACCGATAGGTGTGGGACTGTGGGTATTATATTTATTGGCAGTCTTTTGTTTTGGGAGATGAGGCTGATTTTGGTGAAAAATATTTTAGCGTATGGCAGAATAGTACCTACATAGTTATTTACTACTTTATTTGTAAGTTGCCTATTTCTAGCCCGCTCTATTCCGAATATTCTATTCGTACATTGTATATGTGAAAGTTTGGATGTTTTTACTCAATCACGCAAAAACGGCCGAACGGATTTGGATGAAATTTGGCACATAAATACCTTATAACCTAACTAACCCATAAATTACTTTTTATACCGGTAGTACGTTCCCGTAGGATGATGATGATGGGACTCCCTTTTCCGCACGTAGACTCCCATTCGGTCCGTTGTGCTATCTCTAAGCTCTACGCAGGTGAAGCCGCTGGCCAAAACTAACGCTATTTTCTAAAAAAATCTTACATTTTAAGTGTCTACCTACGTTATTTAAATAAAGCCCTAACAGTAAGTATTGTTTCTCAAAAGCATAAAAAAACATGACACAAGCCAGTTGCCGAAGCCACTAAGTCATCTTTAACGTGATATGTTTTCCTATAGTACCTACTCGTAATCTTTTACGCGAGAAAATAAACAGATGACAGAATGTTTCTTTTTTTATCCAAAAAGAAACAAAAGAATACCGAGAAAGGAAAGTATAATAAAGCATTAATATTGTAGATGTATATACCGTGGTATATACTGTAGAAATAAATAAGTCCAAATAGCGAGAGAAGTGTAATTATTACTCTCAGTTATTGCAGTTTATAAGTTCCGGTGAATATCTGTTACCTCATTCAGGATTGGCAATTATTTATTGCAATTGGGTTATTGTTTCTTTTGATTAATGATGTTACTTTCAATTTTATTATCGGCACGAGATAAAAGTACAAAATTGTAGTTCGTTAGGTACCTATTCATTGCTAGGGTTTTTATGTGAATCTAAATGTCAGTGGTCAACATGCCATCAAAGTAAAAGAACGCTTATTCATAAAAGAAGAGGACCCTGCGGGATAATTGCGTAACTGCAGGAATGGTTTTAGTTTTGACAGCCCAACAACATTCATTGCAATAATTCCGATACTGAACAGACAACTTTTTCGAACATATGAAGGATTACCATCATAATTTCAGCCGAAAGACGTCCACTGCTGGACATGGGCCTCCCCAAAGCTCCACCACTTCGACCGGTTCTGTGCTTCCTGCATCCAGCGGACTCCTGCGGCCCTCACAAGGTCATCGGTCCATCTTTTGGGAGGCGTCCAACTTTACGTCTTCCGGTACGCGGTCGCCACTCCAGAGCCTTCCGGCCCCATCGGCCATCTGTTCTGCGAGCAATGTGCTCTGCCCACTGCCACTTAAGTTTGGCAATTCTTCGGGCTATCTTTATCGATCTTTTATTTTCTGATTCGAACACGTAGGAAAGTCCAAGGATAGCCCTCTCCATTGCCGTTTGGGTGACTTTAAGCCTTCTTATGAGGTCCATTGGATTCCCAACATGCTTCAAAATGATCGGATTCTGATTGATAGTGTGGTACGCAATAAGGTTGCGTTGCGGTAATCTATAATACCTACTGTCATAAAAAGTAAAAAAAAAAATGGTTGAGGCTTCCATTCTTTGCCAAAAAATCACTCCACTTCCTTCCGAAAATCATTTCACAATCAAACCACAATCAAATGAACATCACCCGGCGACCTGACTACATAAACTGTCATTTAAGTTTAAACTAAAGATTGCATCGAAACGGTTTCAAACCACATTTAATTAAAAGAGATTTAATAATAATTAAAACTAGTACTGCCGGCTGCCACTATTGCTTAAATCTCGTTATCTCCCAGCTCAGACTTAATTTAATAAAATTGAAACAGGCACTGTATATTTACTTTTTTATTAATCCTTAAATCTACCAACTGCTAAAGTTGTTCGGGCCTCGGATTAAGAAATGGCTTCGTAAAGAAACGTTGCTTCGAAACAGAATTTATATTAGTTTATATTTGTCTGTTCAGAGAAAATTGTGTTAGAATAAATATAAGACGATTTCGGACTGATAGACTTGCCCTAAGATACCTCTTTTCTATATTTAAGGTATATTTTTTCAAGACTTTGCCTTGAACAAATTCTGATATCTGATTTTTTTTAGGGTTCCGTACCTCTAAAGGAAAAAACGGAACCCTTATAAGATCACTTTGTTGTCCGTCCGTCCGTCCGTCCGTCCGTCCGTCTGTCAAGACCGTTTTTCTCAGGAACGCGTGGAGGTATCAAACTGAAATTTCTATATGATACTTAGTTCTACTGTCCCTGGAAGCTGTAGAAAAATCAACCTTCTAAGTCAACGCAATCAAAAGATACAGCCATTTAGGCCGCAATATTCCGCAAATTTTCGAAACTCGCACGGGAATCAAAACCTACAGGGTACTTCCCGTGAACTTAGAATCTTGAAATTTTGTACGAAGTCACGTCTTATAGTACAGATATAGGAAAAATTACGAAAACCGAAAATTTTTAGTTTCGTCATATAAAAAAAAATATTTTTGACAATTTTGAACTTTTACTTATATACCCACAGGTTTGTACGGAACCCTCGGTGCGCGAGTCCAACTCGCACTTGACCGGTTTTTTTTCTCAACAAAGGACTTTTCAAATATTAACATAGCCGTTTTCTTTTTGCTTATAAAGCGAATTGAATTAATAAATGTAATTTGGAATAGGTGCGATATTAGCTTCAAATACTACGTGGCAGGGTAAAATAGCTAAGGGTTCATACAGATTGAAATGAACTCACCTTTTCCAGTATAAATGTTTCTGTACTAGCTTCCGCCCGCGATTTCACCCGCGTGGAAGTCGTAAATTATCCCGTGGGAACATATTACCGGGATAAAAAGTATCCTATGTGTTAATCTGGGTTATAATCTATCTGTGTGCCAAATTTCATCCAAATCCGTTTAGCCGTTTTTGCGCGAAAAGGTAACAAACATCCATACAAACAAACTTTCTCGTTAAAATATTATTAGTAAGGATTTACTCAAATTTAATATCACTTATTATCCCAATTTTTGTCGTGTTTACACCTAGTTATAAACACATATATGATAAATGATTTTATTTCTGTAAGTAGGTTTGTACAAACACTTTTACACGTCAATCATATTTTTTTAAACTAGATGAGGACTGAGACGAAAGGCCGAAACAAACCCAGAGGTCACAGTCGCTTTTAAAGTCCAGACATAATCTTGGACAGATCATGTGAAGACCATTTGGATTGGTGTCTGAAATGGTGTTATGGTCATATGTGCATGCTGCGGGCTCCTGTAATTGAGGGAGCACACGTAAAATAACCTTTTTTAGTACTGTGATTTATATTGTGTATGAGTATCCTTTGTTGGAGATCCTAGATAAATAAACATACAATAAATACAATTATGTCGATTTCTTGAAGACAATCCTTCCATTTTTAAGCTCGAAGATGACTAACTTAGAAACTAGACGATGGCGATGCTCCGAACATCATATCTATTTCCATTCGGTTTTGCTACAAATCTTATTAATATTTGCAAATCATGAAAGATAGCGTTCGAAGGCGTACATAGCTGTGAGACGCGAGTTTGTGCAAAACTGTGTAGTTCTTGAGTAGAAATTCTAAGTGCAGATTTCGTTTTTTTAAATTGTTTATTTTTATTATTTACTATTTATTTATTTAAGGGATTTATGTACACGTATGTGACAATGTCAATCCCATCGTGCTTTTAAAAATGATCACTTACTCTTAAACTAAAAAAAATTACCTGAATCACACAAAACTTAACCTAATCTTGTTTATTATCTAATAAAAAATAAATGTAATATTTTTGCTGCTTCAGAAGTTGGATTGGCTAAGATGCCATGGAACATTCCAACATCCATAACCGACAATTTCAAAGAATTCAGCAGTGAGTTTCTTTTGTTGGTATACCGGACTCATTCCGCCAACACGTGTAAATTGTTGTTTTGGAATATTTTTAGCTTATTTTACGATGAGGTGACGGTTTCTTAAAAGCATTTTTAGTTTCATAACTGCTGAAATGAAAAATCTGAAGAAATAGCAAGCCTCGTGAATCAATGAATAGTCGCAGATATTTTTTTAAATCCATCATGTATTTAATAAAAATATCTCTGTAATCTAGGATAGGTGCGGTATTACCTTCAAATATTACGAAGTTGAGTAAAATAGCTAAAGGCTTATTCAAATGAGGCGTGCATAGTTGAAAACGCGTGTTTGTGACGTAACGCGCGCGCGCCGCGTGTCATGCGGGCGAAGCAGATTTGATGTACCAAGCGCTGCATTCCGTCTTTATGCAACATGCGATACTGGGGTTATTTTAGCTTAAACACAAACATTTTGAGATAAATTGCGTCTAAATTGTCGCCACAGCCAGACTTTTGGGTATTATTTTAACATTATTCTTAGTCATAAATCTCGCATACAAACGAGCAGGTCGATTCCCCCAGTTAAAAACCTTAAAAATCAATGTCATTAACAAAATGTATGAACATTAGAGGGTTTTTGACATATTGAGACAATGCGAGAATTGCCTCACAGGGTCATTGTTTTACCGTAAAATAACCATTAACCACACATAGAAGTAATTTTCACATAAACCGTCTGAAGTTAAGCGAGGCCTCGTCAAAGTACACGCTATATAATCAAAGGACTGAACCGTATATTGTGGCAATAGCTAATAAATTGCGAACAACAATTTTATGCTCGATTTGGCTTCCCCACACAATGAATAGGTACGTGAATTTTAATGCCGCGACAAGGGAGAACTTTGCCTTACGTATGTATTTTATACGTTTTTTTTAGAGTTCCGTGTGCAAGGGGTTCCAACGGGACTCAGCTAAGGCTATTTGCTAAGACCCCACTGTCTGTCCGTCCATCAATCTGCCACAGGGCTGTAATATGTGGACGCTTGAAATTTTCATAGATGGAGTACCTACTTCTATTGCCGCTATAATAACAAAAAATTGGTTGTCTGTAAAGTCGGTTTACTGACGATAGTTGAACGTGACAACGTCATAAGATAATACTATTGCTTATTATTGTATTATTGTATAGCAGCTGTCCACGCAGACGCATCGCTTACTCAAGTAGGAGAGAGACTGATGTCGAACGCTGCTGAACGCGGAGGCCGATTATGCCTCTTTGTCGCTCGTTCCGCGCTCTCGCTTGCACTTCAAGCCTTAAATGGAACGCCTCAGAGCGAGGTAACGCCGCATGAGTCATGTTTTTACGTGCGTGCGGCCGGCTCCATCGAATTATAAGACGTTGTCACGTCAATAATAAAAATTCGTACTCAGCGCTTATTCTCCACATTCATTACGCGCACAGCCAAAGTGTGGAACTCTCTGTCTGTGTCTCTCTTCTTTTCCTCATTTAACGCGTCTAACCTCAAAGCAAGAGTGAACAGGCATTTTCTGGGCACGCTCGTTCTATCACAAACCTCATGAATCGCTTTTCATCAGGCGTAACTGAGATCAAGAGCGGGTCCAATAAGTATCCTGAGCGTATTATTGTCCGAGCGATGGGACTCGGTGTTGTTGGAGAGGTGGATGCACCTGCATGCCAGTTCGTCACCATTATAAATGATTAAGTATTGTTTTAAAAAATGTATTATATTGAATCGAATGAATTTTAACGTAATGAATTGTGAATGTGCTGTAACTTTTTTATTTATAATAACTTTAATTTATTATTTATTTGCAATGCAATGTTTTTATGTGGAATATTATAATGTACTTAATGTACTTAGAATTTAATTTTTATTTATATTTCCGTGTAATTTGTACCGCTTAATATGGGAATAATTTCCTGAAATAAATGACAATTTAATTAATTAATAAGCAACTGAAAAAAAAGTGAAAGTTAAATATTGTACGGTGGTACGGAGCCCGTCGCGTGCGAGTCTGATTCGCAGTCGGCCGCTTTTTATTGAAAACCGTCGAGTTTGTCAGCGGTGGTTGATGCGCAAAGCGGAGCTTGTGTGGAGAGCACGCATTATTTTCATGGTGTTTTATTTAGTACCGTGTTAGGGATGTGCGTGAAAATAGCGATTTATCACAGGGGTACCTAAATCACTTTGTGTCGCGGTATATAGCTGCATGCGGTCGAGTATCATTTTATATTGAGGTAGTATGAGTGTTTAGAGGTATTAGGAACAGGGTAGATAAATCAGAAATTAGAAATTCTTTCCGATGTCTACCGCAAAAATCTCTGCGACATTATTTGCGTCCAAGAGACCCATTGCGATGAAACTCAAAGCCTCACACTTATCGTCGAGATCTGTTACCCGAAGCAAGGTAACACAGTGTTTGCTGGTCCCGGCGTAAGCATACTATCTACCAAGTGTTAGCTCGTAGCCAAATTCTGCTACCGACACGCTAAGAAGAAGGAACAGTGTGTTTAAGTTTACTTATCCTCCATAGGAAAGAGAGAGTCCACCGACCAGCCGGGTGTTGTGTCTGTTGGGCAAAACCGTGCGCGTGCGCGTTAACCTCTGCTTGCGCTGTGCAGGATTTTGTGTGACGTCAGTTCGATGCGTAGTCCGCATGTAGCGTTGTAGATGCCGCTTTAAGTATTTTATGTATTTTTCCCAGCCTTATCAACAGAGCAAGGGTATTTGGTGCACAAGCTTTTCACGTACAGTTCAGCCTTATTCAGCGCTGTGTGACGAGCAGACTTGATTGTTTATTATGTGGGTAACTGCTGCTTGTTTTCCAACTCGGAGTTACGCGTGTGGCAGTGATTCACATGTATTCATGGTTTTAGGCTACGTGATTAGAATAGGAATACTAACATACGGGTAAGGAATATTGTCACTAACACAATTGAGTCATATGAATAAAGATTTTATTTATTAAAGCTCAGTATTTTTAGTAAAAGCTGGCAATAAGCTACAAACAACACCGAATGTAGCAAAAATAAAACCGACATGCGTAGGCAGTGTTTCTATAAAATACGTTCGCAAGAATTAACCGCGCCATATATTCCGCGCGGCATTAAGGGTGGCTGGTAACGCAGCGATTTTTTAGCGTGACATCACGTTTATGTACCTATGTAGGAAGTAAGCACGAGTTCGCCAAACTAAGCCCACGTTCCCAAGAACGTATTAATATCGCGGCGGGATGTTTTTTGCGCACTGGATCCTCACCATACGGCTTAGTGCAGAGAGTAGGAGAGCAAGAAAGCAAGTGACGCGATTGACGATTTTTTGTAATTTTTGTGATTTTCTTTCGAGAAAACGGGGCATAATCATGCAACCAAGGTCACAATGTAAAAAAAAAAAATCGCCTGGTGAGATACTTACCCATCATAAAACAGGCAGGGTGTTCGAATATGATACTAAGGCTTACATTTAACTAGGACATCATGGCGGCACAACAACGTTATCGTGGGTATCTCACCAGTCACCAGGCGTCCGATCAGTTGCGCAACCAACGTTCGAAATAGATGCCGCCGCCCCTGGCATACAGGCTACTTAGGGAACACAGGTGGGTTTTAGTCAGTAAAAGTCTGACACGCCCTCCTGCTCCACCCAGAGCGGGAGAAGTAATTTGATGATTTCCCACCCAAAAAATTTAAAAAAGACATATACTCGTATTTGCGGCAGTGTGACCATGGTAGTACGATAGGGCCCTGAGAACCCCTAAAGCTCTATTAGCCTCGCTTTGTTATCACCATTAATCGTTAGTGAGTGTCTGTCTGTTTGTATGGAGCTCCAAGATCGTGCTGAAACCGTATTTCCGACGACACGCCACGGTTGTCTTAATTTTCAGGTAAATAAGTGACAATAGGGTAATTTGCTACCGCAATGCATCCACTTAGCGCTCAAATGGTTAACCGCGACTGGTGAGACACATTTCTGCATGTTGTGGAGTTCTTGTGTGGAACTTCTTAGTTCAGATTTGAATTAAATTGTGGTTACAGATTTATGCGACGCAGATTTTCCAATGTTTTAAGTTTTTTCAAAGCAATAAAAAATATCTGCAGAAATGCCAAGTCGTCGATCTCCAAGCACAAACAAAGTACTTATTTAAAACAAAATAGGTAATTGTCAACTTGAGCAAAACGCGAGTAAGACCTAAACGGGGTAATAGTACATTATGGTACAAGTGTATAAGGTTGGTGATTACCGCTGAGGCGCCATTGAGTCTTAAGAGAGCCGAGGACGGTAATCATCAATAGACACGAGTATCATACGACGTTTTTCAACACACTTGTGAAGAAAATAATACTAAAAAATCATTTTGTCCTTGGAGTTTTTAGGTAGTAAAATTTCCATAACGTTAAGGGCTTCACATCTTATATCGGGCGGTGTTACAACATACATAATTTTCTTCATAACTAGTACTTGTAGTCATTTTAATGAATAAATAACTGTAATTTCAACAATGAAAACGAGTTGAGTTTTTTTTTTTTTGCCAATGGCGGGAAAAAGTAATCAGTTTTCCAATGCGCACGCATCTAAAAATGGGTATCGGCCTTAGTATAAGGCCGCATTCCGAATTAGAAAAATAACGCTGTGAGTGCTCACTTCGATATTTTGCGTTCCGAGTTAGATATCACGATTCTGACAGCTAAGAACCGTCATTTTTGTCATCAATACGGAACGCTCGTGATCGCGATAAAAGTGTTCACTCAACGTTAAAACATATATTCACCATATTAAACTTGTATACACCACACATTTTTTCTTCTTAGATAGTAGCACTATTTCAAATAAATCTAAATTAACTAAAGATTCGACGTGACTTAAAACAAAACAGCACAACTGTCATTTTTGACAAAATGGCGCATGTCACGACGTCATCTATGACGATTCGCGGGACGTCGTGTGTGAGCGCGGTCAAATCGATATTATTGTAACTCGGAACGTGGCCTAAGAGAATGACGTTTCTTTTTTTGCTTTTCGCGGATAGGACTTTAGCCACGTACAAAATGGGGAATTCAAAGTTTTCTTTATTACAGAAAAAAACAAAAGTTATATTTGAGTGAAAGTTTTATTTATTAAAAACGTACAAGTTGAAATTATCTATTTAATTACGAAGTTGCATGAAATGAGCAAGCAATAGGTATATTAATTTATTTGTACTATTGAGCACGACCTTTTTAGTATCGAAACTTTTTAAGAACAAAGCATCTCAACCAATAAAAAAAAGCTATAACTCACTAGTGAATAATAGTAATGAAAAAGTCACAGTTTGATAATAGGTGTCATTATGTCCCTAATTGCGGTGAAATTAGAGCCATTTTATGAGCAAGTGTGTTGAAAAGATATTATCGTGCTTATTACCAGGAAGACATGGGTCAGAGGATAATAAAAATAAAATTAACGCGTTCGAAATGCGAGCACTCAGAAAAATGCGTACCGTCACGCGCGGTTTAAAGAAAAGGTCGGTCAGTATAAACGAAAGGGCAATGTGGGTCGGATATGTGAAGAGAATGTCGTGGGACAACATAATGAGAGAGGAGATTACAATTCAAAGGGTAAACAGAACTGACGGTTTGCATCAGTATTCAAGAGACAAGATGCCCTAAATGGACAAAATCTACGGAAAAAGGAACTGAAAACGGAACTTCTATCATTATTTAAAGATGGAGTAAGGATAACAATTTGTTGAACACATTTTTCTCGTGCTCTTTGTCCGTTAGAAGTAGTGTAACATATTTTATGACGATTTATTAACTTAGGTATATTGTTAAGTGTGGACAAGTTTTTTCTATGATCAACATAAAAAAAAAAATTGAAAAAAAGAAAAATAAGTTATTTGTCGCAAACATGAAACCGAATCTAATATTAATCAGTCATTGTATCCAAATGTCACGCAACGGGTTATAAAAGGAAAATTATGTAACTTTAAGAAACTGGATACCTAAAATTAGAAATAGGCTGCTTCAACTTTGGGTCGAAAAATATCACGAACATAAATATTGGTTTAGGCAAGTCACGCTAAGGCCATGTTCCTACTCTAAATTGTTGCTGAATAAACCTCAAGATATTTTGGGCCCCCTAATTGTTTTTATTTTTGGTAAGAATGGATTACGGAATGCTAATAGCATCAGGTACAAGAAGGTATTTTATAAACCTTCTGCCAGAAAAAAGGTAAAGAACGAACGTTTGAATTCTTCATTCATGATGTGAATCTCAAAAAATATATAAAAATCCTGGTCAGACGCAAGCGGGATTCGAAGAATTAAATATGAACAACATTCATAAACCTCATTCAACAAGAAATATGAACACGGAATAGCCTCGTATATTGGCAGACCCATTTATTTCGTGGGTGTATTAAAAAAATCCTTTTAACATATGAACATGTGCCGGTCGTTTACAGGTTTTTATCTTTTTACACTATTGTCCCGAGCGAAAAACACCCGGCCCGCATAAAATATAGGTACCTTTATACGGTTTATGCCTCCTCTCGTTTACATGAAAAATAACTTTAGAAGTATGTGCACCTAGTACAGCGAGTGTTAAACGTGCACGTTGTGAGATTTATACGGATGATTGACAGTTTTTATTTTTGTCAAATTTTCCAACCAGCTTAATCGTGAGCTCCAGTACCAACAAGAAAAAATTAAGGGTTATTTTAGTGGTCGTTGTCTTGATTTATTGCACAAAAAACAGAGGTACTCCGGGAATACCGACAGAAGTGAAAACTTATCTATATAAATAAATAAAAAGAAAAGTCCTGACTGACTGACTGACTCATCAACACCCAGCCCAAACCCTTGGACCTAGAATGCTGAAATTTTGCACAGAGGTTCCCTTTATAATGTAGACAAGGAATAAGGAAGGATTTTTCGAAATTCAACCTTTAAGGGAGTTAAATAGGGGATGTAAATTCCGCGCGGGCGAAGCCGCTATCAGAAGCTAGTACGAACAATTGTAATTAAACTTATTAAACTTATAATTTTCATTTAATGCATTATTCTACATGCGTGTGTACATACACAATATATGTACATACTTATATACAGAGGTTTCGGTAACGGAAACGGTAACAATGTCGCGATTTCAATTGTTTTTCCCATCTCAAAAAAGATCAACGCGGCTAAAGAAGTTTGCATAAAAAAAATCAATTGAAGTTTTAAATTCGTTTTTGTTATAAACACGAATTGATTCGCATAAAAAAAAAAAACAATAATAAAGATAGACAAATAATCTTTTTAAGAGATTTTTAAGGTTTTGAAAAGGCAATTTTATTTCGAGAATGGGCAATACACTTTTATCAAGAGACTTATTTAAAAACGCTACGACTAATGCCCGCCGGCAGAAGAAAATCCACCCATTCAATTTGAATAAAAAATTGTCTCGTATTTTTCTAAAATACTGTTCAATTCGATAACAAAGAAGATCCTAATGAAACTATTAGCCGAAAAACCTGAAAAATGTTGATTACAGTTAGCAGAGAGCTGTAGGGAAGAATAACAAAGACTCGAATGCGGGCCGAAAGACAATAAGCGGTAGACAATACGCGCCTCGATATTATCGGATTTTCTCTTCGCACTTATATTTTCCTGGTAGGTATCGCCATAGAAATGAATGTTTTTTTTTTTTTGTATTCTTGTCGATTGTTAAGAATAGCGAACACTGAAATAATTACCACGTTATTAATCCTATAGCACATGCGAAACATGTTTGCTCTATAATGTACCTTAAAACAACTTTATATAAAGTTATATACCTACCATGTTTTATGCTAATAAATATTATTTCTATTTCTATAGAATACTGTATTTTTTGGAGTCTTCAATTATAATCTTACTATATTTGCATAGATTTCTTTAGAATAATCAAATCTGTTCAGACAAAATTCACTTGTTTCAGTTATATATCCTAACAATTGACAGAACATTATACAAAACAACGACAATCGCAACCTTTAACTAACTATAATTCTTCACTGGCGGAATATTTTTGACCATCGAAAATAATATTTCAAACGAGTTTAATACATTTTTTGTTTCGGAGATAACTTTCCTTTGATATCTCTATAACCTATCGGTTGTTGTTAACATAAATCATTCGCAAATGTGGTCGCTCCATATAGTGGTGTCACGCGATATCGAATAGCTTTTGGCCCATCTCTATTCGTCCATAGAAATATCCTCTAGAGTAACGCTTCGGAAAATTGTATAAAATATAAAAACCGTTTATGGTGTTATCCGAACTTTTGCCTCCAAAAAAAACTATAGCGATAAAGTGTGATAGTTATTGCATCGTTTTATTACTTTAGGGAAATTTTGAGCTTCTTTGTTTTATGGTATCGGGCGTGTATCGGGAGCAAGATGATACGTTTGAAAAATATCATGTTTTCCCCGATTAGGTACATCGTAATCTATGTGGCCTTGGTAATTCCTTTCAAGTACTGGATATTATTAGACAGAAAACAAAGTATGGATTCAAATAGGTATCTATCCCAAAGTACTAAATGAGTACATGCCCAAAATATTAGTCTCTGTTTCATTTAAAATGCCAAATATAAATCAAACTCCATTCACCACTTCACCAATCGTTTGGTAAAATGAATAGAAAGAATAAGTACCGCCTCAACAAGGTGTGATTAGGTACGTACGTGACTTTTTTTGTTTCATGCTTTCCCGTTCTTGCGAGTTTTTT
The DNA here is from genome assembly GCA_949987655.1 of Polymixis flavicincta. NCBI lineage: Eukaryota > Metazoa > Arthropoda > Insecta > Lepidoptera > Noctuidae > Polymixis > Polymixis flavicincta. The sequence continues at coordinate 20,201,927 of OX465190.1, read as the reverse complement.
TCCAATCGTTTTACATATATATAGTGTAAGGGGGATTAAATCGAAACAACTATATCAATCACTGCAGTTAATGTTTAAAGGACGATGATAACTTAGAAATATTTTAATCATCTCAAGAATTTTCTGAATTCTTGAGATGGTATATATAATGTTTCATTACTTTATGTTATGCCGACGAATTCCCACTAAATATAGTTAAAACATCAGCCGATTGTTTTTATCAATATGTAAGTAATCTTCTTTCCCGATCTATAATGAACGAAGGGTTCAGTCATCTAGAGCAGAGAGAAATTACTCGAGACTCCACAGAACTTGCTACATTATTGATTCAGCAAAGTACGGATTGACTAACAATGAGAGTTTCATACCGCTCTGAATACATATTCATCCATTGTTCCCCGAGCCCGAGACAACTTAGTACACAGACGTAGACGCAGATCCATTTATTACATTTCAATTTTATACAAACACCTGGGACCTGGGGCCGTGTCAATTAAAGAAATACGGCGCGGCTTTCCTACGAGATAGCTTTGAGTCTACCTCAAAGTGTCAAGTATAAAATAATTAAATCCGAGTCTCCCTATCCATCTCGAGGTACCAGGACTGTATAACGGAGTAGGAGCGTTCTATTAATGGAATTGGGGCCATGCACGGCCACACAAGTATTTTCGCACAACAGCTCAACGTATATGCTCCTTACAAAGACCACATCCTCCTCGTACAAAGGTCTCATTGTGTTTGCTTTGAAAATATTATTTTCGGCGATCCCTTACATAGATTGTAGTTAACACGTAGGGGAAGGAAAATAAGGTTTTCGGGTCTCAATGTGGCATCCGTGGCATCATACCGTATTTTTCCTGACCCTACTACCGCTCTGTTTCTACTTATGCTTATAGGTAATGTGACCAGTGTGTGACGGTATCGTATCCATCCCACGAAATCCATCTACTTTACCGGAAAAAGCCACAACAAAGAGATTTTCACGATATTTCGGGATCATGTAAACCTTATACTTGAGCAAAGTCGAAAACTGAACTAGTTTTAAAAACGAGTCTAAGCTTCGTGCCTCTTTAAAGAATAAACATTCAAAAGAATTTATATCCGTCTCGTGGAGATTATTCTTTTGAAAAAAAAAAAAACGGCGTCGAGTGTTTTGTAAAAACGCGAAGCTACGGAAACATTTAACGCTTGGGTGCAATTTGCTTTGAGTAAGCGTTACGTCGACGTGTTTTTATTTAATAAAACATATTGGTGCGTTGTTGGAACCCTTTATATATTATGTAAAACCTGTTCGTAAATACGTGTAGCCATCGATAAATTATGTGTTGAATTCCACTCTGTATCGAAAAGCATTAATACAGCTTATGAAGGCGACTGCGCGGAAAATACGTTTAATATTTTACCTGGAAAACTACTTTGGCCTTTAACGGATAATTTTGGAACAATTTTCGGTAGAGTTGACATCGAATTTTAAAAACGTATGAATACAAAATTAATATTGGTGCACTTGGTATTGAGAAAAGCTTGGATAAATTTCCTTTTTTTTTTAAATGATGAATTTCGTTTTCTACAACAATTAATTCTAGTACTGAAATCACACTTTACACATTTTAATTAGTTTACTTTTTTTCCTGAATATTGTACGCCTTATCATTCCTGTCATTCGTTGATCTTTGACTGTCGTTACGGGTCGTCAGAAGCCCGTAAGTCTGACAACCAGTTTTACCAAAGAGTATCGTATTACCCAGTAACTGGGTTGTGCAGATCAGATAGGTTGACTGGAAGCCGACCCCAACATTGTTGGGAAAAGGCTAGGCAGATGATTATTGTAGTCTGTGCTAAATAAATGTTCTTTCTTTTTTCGAATTTTCAGTATTATTAAGACTAAAAACTTCCTCTGTTCCGTCGGACGTTCAGGCAACAAAGTTAAATTCTTTGTAAAGTTTCTTTGAGTATGTTATAGAGACCTCGACCGAAGAAATGATTACTTGAAAGTTATGACTTGGAGCAGATTGTTAGAAAGAGACAGATGATGCCAGACGTCCTCGATTTGCTGGTCTCGAGAGAGACGCAAGTCTCCACCAAGATTTATTTATGTATGTTAGAATAAGGCCGTGGTCAGACGAATGATTTTGTGTTTCAAAATGAGTCAAGTACACAATTCCTTCTTTTTCGGTTACAAGTTTTGCGTGTGAAGTGAAAAGTAATCTCATTTTTTTAATGATATATCAATGGCTTACTTTGGGCGGCGTCAATAACGCTAGTCTGGCCGACCCTAAAACGTAAGATATGTAAGTATCTTAAGTAATTTCTTAAGTATTCCAATCAAATGGAAAGAAAAACCAGCCTAGGAACCGTGGCTGAACTGTAGTGAACCTGCAGGGTTATAACTATTATCAGCGAATACATAAGTGGGTCTATTAAAATGTCTCATGATTACTGAAACCGTTATCTCTCTCCTCAATGTACCAAGGAGTCTTCGATACGGGCTGTAAATTCGGGAGATTATGTATCAGAATCTCCAATAAATTGAAACCTTTTTTCTTTAACAATTTTACATGTATCTGACGTCCACAACTCGGTAACTGGCTAATACGATGCCCTTGGTAAGACTTCACTTCCACTTTCAGATTTCTGGCTAACCATAACGACGGTCAAAGATCCACGAAAAACAGCCTGGACTAACGACTCAACGTGCTCTCCGAGGCACGGAGGGGGTATGTAAGGATGGTCACCCATCTACAGAAAAACCGCGGCAAGCGTAACTAAATCTGATCGATCGAACCATGCCGCTGGTATAATTTAGCCACAAGCACCTCAGAATACAATTTGACACCCAATGCAAGTTTTTTTTTTTTTTAATGAAATAAAGGAACCTTAATTTTTAAAGTATATATCAAAATCTTGCTTCTCTGTCAGAACCTGACTGACAATAACCTTCACACAGATTAACAATACCCCAAAGGCCTTATTGAACTAAACAGATTGTTTGAAACAAGTAATACTTAGCAATTTTGCAGAGGTATTTTCTTAACAAATAGTGTAGAGTAATCTCAATATCTCTTTTCCTTGAATTTGTATATTTATATATATATTAGAAGTATATATTGTAGTAGATATGTATGCGTGTATATGTATTATATGATTATATGTTTATAACCAATTTATGTATCAATCTTTTTTGTATCGCATAATGATATATTTTATGGTTCTTTTTTTAATCATTGTTCCTTTCCTCCAAAGCACCTGCCATCTAATCTCTTCACCACCCATGGTTGACTGGTAGAGAATGCCTAAGGCATTAAGTCCGCCTTTGTACCTTTTTGTGTGCGAGAAGTTTAAATAAATAAAGAAAAAAAAAACAGACTTATCCAAGAGATGACACGTCTCCATAATGAACAAATGACCGTCGGCAATGAAATAACGAGCGGCCGTCGGTAAACTGTACTTACAGGACATGTCACATTTACAGTACAAAGGCAGACCTGAGGAGTAATCGGGTATTTTATAGTTTTTAGAAAGACAAAAAGAAAAATATTTAGTTTTGAAACACTCACAGGAAATACAAATAGTAAAAAAGGCACATAACTGTGATATAAAATAATCAAATTGTGCAAAAAATAAAAGAAAAAGACCTGTGCAAGACAAAAAGGCTATCTTAGGTTAATGCGGCAAGATTGGAAAAAAAAAAACAACTACCGCATCGCTAGTATTCAGATAGGGCCCGCTGTGATGCCACGAAAACACTTACGGACATAACAGTTAATCCAGTAAAGGATTATAAAAGTAATTAAATAGACGATAAAATATGGAAAACATATATACAATTAATGTATATATAAAACCTTATACAGTTTACAATACATAAACAATAAATATTGCGACCAACCCTGGCCCGATGCTCCAGCATCGCTATCGATGCCACAGACAATAAAATTGTCCGTTGATTTTAAAATAAATTGTTAAAATATCCCAACAAAGTGGCGAAGTTCTATGCGTCTTAAAGTCGATGCTAGACAGTTTGATATTATGTCGTCTGTAAACTGTACCAACTTGAAGAGGCGCCGGAGCAGCCAGAGTAGGACTAACTTGGCGCATCTTCCTTAACCGTAACGATTATCGGTACAATAGGATATTTTCCTAGTTGACGTCGCATGTCACGTGACAAAAAGTCATCGTAAGGAGCGTTTTGGCGGTAAATTCAAAACAACGAAAAATTAATTAGATTTTATTCGTTTTTTTTTGTTTTTTTTTTTTGAGATAATGTGTATTAATAAATTTATTTTTATTTTTCTGTTAAATATATCGTTCCAATCTTCAAATAAAAATAGTTTTTATCAAATCATAAAATACCCTATTATTGCAGACTCTACGCCCTAAATCAGCCTAGATGTCAAAACCTCCAAACTGTGGTAGATCAAAATACTTGATTTATTACTAACTAGCGTTTGTCAGCGGTTTCGCCCGCGGATATCGGTGTATTATACATATAAACCTTCCTCTTGAATCAGTCTATCTATTGGTAAAACTACATTAAAATCCGTTGCGTAGTTTAAAAGATAAGCGTACAAACACGAAAAGCGACTTTGTTTCATACTATGTATGGATAACCAGAAGACGAACGTTTAAATCACTAATTCATGAAACTGACAGCTAAAAAAGCCTCTTTTCTCAAGTACTTTCAAATATGGAATATTAAATCTATTTTCCTTCTACTACACCTGCTCTCCTCAATCTCTCAAGAAGTACGAACAAAGTACATACGAGTACATGAGAGCAAAGACTTTTGTCAAAGTGACTTTATGCTCTAAAAATCTCGCCAACGTATGCAGAGAGGCAATTGTTGAACTTCACAATGGCATTTCGATTCAAATCTTTTGACTATGAACAAAAGAACATTTCTTCTTTTTTCTGATACCCTAGTAGATGCAGACTAAAATGTGACTAAAATAATAACTGTACGTATGTGAGAAGATTAACATTTTTGTGTTCTCTAACAATAAACTGATGGAGATTCAGTAACTTTACATTACGCCTGTATTTTCCGAACGGGTGGGCAGAGATGTACTGTCACCAAAATCGATAACTAACCAGGGTTGTAGGATATAGTTGAAGTTTACTAAGAAACCGACAGATGTATTCGAATGAAATTTTATTTAATAAGTGAACTGTTGGTTTTCTATTGACTAAATTAAATTTTATTCGAAATCATCCATCGATTTCTCACTATACTTCAACTAAATATACCCAGCGACCCTAGTTACCCTCTTTTAGTAGTGACTGTACAGTTACACTTTAAGTACCCATTTTCGCCAGTCTCCATATTTCAAGTCCTTGAATCACAAAGCGTTTTGTATACAATACGTAATATATTTTCTAATGACAGTTACCTATGTTATTAAATAAGTTACCAAAAAAAAAAAAAATTTTTTAATTAATGAAATATTGATACTACTTCCAAACTTATTGAACATAATAAAGATAAAACAACGATCAATTTCGATAATGTAAAATCTCCATTTTCTATGCGGCTTTTTGTTCATCATGTCTCTTAGATATTCTGAGTGGATTGCCGTAAGGGCTTCAACATAATACCAGGGTATCATAGCCAGACGCCGATTAACGTCATTGTCACCTCACTCGATGTTTTTGATAAGCCGGGCCTAAGTAACGTGAGGGATTACTTAGACCCAAATGTCAACTATCCTAGGTTTGGACTGGAATATTTAAGTGATATTTGTACACTTACATAGTTGTATTGAAATGTTGTAACGTGTGTGTAACATCATTTAACCATATTGTAGCTGTAGAGTTGGTTTTTAAACCGAATGACCTCCTGATTTTATCACCAAACTTCTTGAATGAAAATGTCGTTGGTGTTTTGATCTTCACATTTATATCTGCTGGGTAGTTTGTTGCACTACTTCTTCTTCCCATCTAAAGCACTAGGAAGTGTCGAAGGGTGGGCGTTATTGGGGGACTGTCTTATGTATTTTGAAGTTCGGAAAGTGCTGGTTCTCAGCCTAATTTGAACAAATGACTTTTTTTTATGAAGAAATAAACTTTTACGAAATCCGCCTCATGACACGATTCAGACAGCTCAGGAAAAAATTGTCGCCAACGGTAATGACGACACATCTAATCATTGATTTACCACTAGCCGTAGATCGATCATTAACGCTCAAAAAATGGGACGGAAAAGTAGTGCACAAATAGCGACGCGTGCACTCATTTCCCCCAGTCGAGCCTCGAGCCGTATAATCCGAATGAATTACAAAGCACTACGCGCCGCTATAGATAATATAACGGCCAGATGTTGTAATACATTTGGTGACAAATTCTCGCCTTGTTTTTGTATGACGCGCTCTTTCTACGGCTAGTGGTAAATCAATGCATCTAATGCGAAATATATACAAAACAAAAAACAAAAATGTTAATTCAAATCACTAATACCGAAAAGCCCCAAATCCACCTAATTGATGAGCCGGTACTTATACCAATGCTTAAGTGTAATTGTATACCTGCTGTGTGTAAAAACCTTCCTCACCCTCGCAGAGCAAATCCATACATCGTTCGTTCGAAGACATTAAGTACCGACGTTTTGCCAACCCGTCTGCCCTGACCCTTATCACTTATTGTTACGATCTGCGGAAGATAAACAGCTGATACCTTCTATTGTTTTCTGATTTCCTGGTACATGAAGGCCTTAGGGTCCCATAGATTGCGTATGGTTCCATCCATTTGTTATCGTTATCTATTGATAGTGAGACAAACAATGGTCCCACACAACCTTAATGTATTTGGACTTAATATATTTGTTAGCAAAAGTTATAAGCATATGTTTTTAAATAAATTATCGGATAGATAAACCAATGTGTCTTTTTCAAAAATAATATAGAACGAATGGTTTTAACACATATACTGACAGACTATTACACTAATCCTGAACGAGATTGGTTGCAGCCAGGCAGAATACTAATATTTAATTTGGGCAAAAAAAGAAAGACTATTTCATATCATAAGGAAAATATTCTGCGCACAAGCCTCTAAGCAGTAAAGACGAGTAGTTTATTGGCATAAACATGTCTGTCTAGAACATGTGCCTCCGCAAAATATGCTATTTTCCCTTCTGAAAACTGAGAGGTACGGTTTTTACGCATTCAATCAGCCCGTAATCATTTAGGTCAATATGGACATAAGCAAACAGTTTAAAGGAATAGAGGCCCTAATCACCACACCTGCACAGTAAAATTGGGATTCTTTTCTTCTTCTTACCCACTGTAGAATGTTGTTTCACGTACACCGGACTCCCTTGCTTGTATAGGATCACACCCTTGCCAACGTTTGGCTTTTTAGAAGGCGGAAACGGGACAGTTCCATTAATAATCATTATTATCTCTCTCATTGTAAACTGGGTTAGTAGTGCAGAAAGTGCACAGTCCTTGCAATTGTGACCAAACTTCGTATAACTCTGCTAATTGTTCTAGAGCTCCTAATAAACGCTGTAGCAACTCTAATTGGTCAGCGGTGACAAACACTTTGAATGCAGACGTGATGGTATTCAATCAATTAGTTCTGTAGGGTTGTGACTTGATAGTAGAATATACTGTTCTACGGAACTAAATAGCAGTTTGAAACACAGCTATAATTTATAGCCACCACGTTGAATGTTTTGTTGATACAGTAGACTTTAACACACATACATGGGGTCCATACAAATACGACATTTTTCCCAGGTAGGCAAAACCTATAAAATTTCACCTGCTACGTTCCTTCTGCTTCAAACAAGCACGCCAGATGCGTCAGAAGGTCAGTATAAATTAATGTGCTTATAAGGCGTCGGATCCCGGCGTTTCCATTCACATTTGCCTTATTAATGTTATAGATCGATTTTTCTTTGCCGGAAATTTTGATGATATCTTTAACCGTGAACCAACCTGTCAATCCTCCAAAAGCTTCGTATCAAACAGCGTCTTTCTTCCATCGTCCAATGTTGTATTCTAACTTTCTTTGGACATATCTCACGTCAAGAAGACACATCTGTGGAGTGACCTGTAGTACAGGGAAAGGTTGAAGGTACAAGAGCACGCGGCAGGTCTCCAATGCGTTGGATCGACGCAGTAATGCTCGCGAAGAGGGAGGCGGCGCACGTGAGGGAGAGGCAGTATATGCGCCCTTACGACCCTAGCCGCCGCAGGACACGGAGACGCCCTGGGCGTCGGGAATCCCAGGCCGATTTCCGGCCACCGTAGGCATGAGCTTGCGGACGGCGAGTACTGGGTAGCTCGCTGTCCGATAAGAACCAAGCCCAAGTCGACGGCCCGTTGTGTTCCACGCGCGCCTCAAAAAGATGTCAGCACAAAGCGACGGGGCCAGCAAGGGACGATGCCTGCCGGTGCGGGTTTGTTCGACAGAGATACCGTAGCCCCTGGCATACGCGGTACTGAGGGAACACGGGTGGGTTTTAGTCAGTAAAAGTCTGACATGCCCTCCTGCTCCACCCAAAGCGGGAGAAGTTATTTGATGATTTCCCACCCAAAAAAACCCCCTTTTGGAAGTGACACCGTGACGTTATTTTATATTTGACTAACAAATAATTGGGACTTGAAAAGCTGAAGTGCCTAGTATGATTTCAACATGTAAATACAGCGCGTTCGCTTTTCAATCAATGTGCTAATGTTTTGAATATTGGATCAATTGAAATGAACATTCGTCTGTTCGGGCTTTCGATTAATTTATGATCGATTAATATTTGGTTTGACTTTGGCGTAGAGGGCTTGCTAAAGTGTCTGCGAGCGTCATTTTGCAGAATAAACATTTTGAATTTCTCTATATCTCGACCATGAACCACCTTTGGTGAATTGGTGGACGTTATGCAACTTTTCTGAAATCTGGGCTCCTAGTACATAGAGCAGTATGTCCGAGCTTCTGTAATTACTGTACAACCATTTAGATTGCAAGACAAGTAAATTACTAACTAGCTCATCATTGTAATTTATCCCAATTTGCGTCGGGTCTATTTATTTTTTTACTAGCTGTTGCCCGCGACTTCGTCTGCAATCCAGCTTATGTCCTTACCTAGGAAATCGGCTATCTGTACCCCAGGCAGCGAGACATGACTAAGGTGGTAAATAGAAGACCATCATCTGCATAGCCTTTTTCCACCTATATTGGGTCGGCTTCCAGTCTAATCGAATGCAGCTGCGAACCAATACTGGGTATTGGTAAGACTGGTTGTCAGACATCGCGGTTTTGAGAACCCGCAACTACTGTCTAAGATCTACCAATGAGAGCCGGGCCCAACGGCTTAAGATGGTCACTCTTCCATGGACCAGGAGCCTAACTTGATTAATCGACCCGTGCGGCTTTCTTACTTACTTATTTACTACTAGCAGCGCTCGCGGTTTCACCCGCGTAGTTCCCGTTCCCGTGGGAATATGGGGATAAAATATAGCCTATGTTACCCGGGGATAGTGTAGCTTCCCAACAGTGTTTTTTTTTTAAATCGGTTCAGTAGTTTCGGAGCCTATTAGATGCAAACAAACAATCAATCAAATCTTTCCTCTTTATAATATTCGTATACTCGTATATAAAACGTACTACATAATGGCGTAATTAAAATCGATGACATTTAATATACCGAATGCAAACCACGTTTAATATTCAGGACACTGTATCCACCTTATCTAACCCCAAGGGATAATTTAGAGTATAGATAAAAGTAGAATTTATAATTATTTAATTATGAACACGTAGTATTTAGGCGGTCTGAATGCAAAATGTGTGTTGTGGGTAAAATACTTACGAAACTGGTTGATAAACGAAAAGGGTGGTGAGATGTGGTTGATTTTGGTTGGCTGAAGAAGATAATGGACTAGGGTAGAAGGTTCTGTTTGAAGTTTGAACATATCATAGACTATTGCTGCTCCACAAAATGAGTTCTTAAGATCTATACATCAATATAAATAAATAAAATGAATGTGTCTGTCTGTAATGTCAAAATAACAGCGTTTTAGTAAATACATTTGAAAGCACGAATGAAAGTATATACGATGCTTACTTAAAAGAAAAAACAGGTGGGGCTGGGGGATCATCAGAATTTCTTACACATTTTCTTCAACTCCGAATGTAAATTCGTTTACTCTATATTTAAAATACTGAAACTTTGTTGAGGTCACTATCGGCCTCAGCACCCTCAAAAACCGCATGACGAAAAAGAAAAAAATCAGAGCCGCCATCTTGGATTTTCATTTTGACCTCACTAACGGCTTCACATTCCCCGAAAACCATGAAAACTATCTCACTCTCACTGCCTCTTTCTAATAAATAATAAAATGTCACGTATCGCTTTTTCATGGCGTTTTCTACAATTTTAATCCTACCGCTTCGTTCAAAAACATTTTTTAACATGTTTGTTTGTGTCAGTTTATTCCGGCTAATCTTCTAAAAGACCGGACCGATTTTGACGGGACTTCACTAATAGATAGTTGATGTTATAAGGAGTAACATAGGCTTTTTGTATCGGTCCCGATCAAGTGTGACTTCCCCCCCGAGTGGGTTCCCGCATTGTCGTTGCGGGGGGGCTCAGTAACCGTGGATTCCGGCCACGGTGAAGCCAAGAGGAACCCAAAGGTGGGGCCGCTCGTCAGGGCTTTTGCCTCAAAGCCGACGACGTAGCGGCCAAAAAGTATGTTGCGGTGAGGTGCACCGCAACTGAGGTGGGCCGCGATGTCGAATGGGAGGCATCGCGGCTGAGGGTTACGGGCTGCGGTAGAGGAGGAGTGCCGGTGCTTCTGAGCAGCGTTCTTCCCTTCCGTAGCCTGGACGGGGCCGCCACCGTTTGATGGCGGACGCGGTGGGGCCGCAGGGGAAGAGGAGTGTCGGTATAGCGTCAGCCGCTCTCCCTATCCCCTGCGGCCGAAAAGTGGTAGACGGGACGGCGCGCTGTGTTCCACACGCGCGCCGTCAAAGATGTCAGCAACCACTGGTGGGGTCCGCAAGGGCCGATGCCTGCCAGGGGTGCGGGTTTGTTCGAAAGAGATACCACAGCCCCTGGCATACGGGCTACTGAGGGAACACGGGTGGGTTTTAGTCAGTAAAAGTCTGACACGCCCTCCTGCTCTACTCAGCAGGAGAAGTCATTTGATGATTTCCCACCCAAAAAAAAAAAAAAAGTGTGACTTCACTTTCATTATTAAGGTAGGTATTACGACTCGGATATCTTTTGATCTGCCTCACCATAATTCTTATTAAAATTGCAAACGTCAGCGATAAATCTTCGGTTTGATGTTCATTATCAATATCACGTAAAAGAAGGTAGAGGGGAAAAAATCCTGCAATCTAGACTTATCAGATTACTAGGTTATCGGTCTGGCTTCCATCCTAACTAACTTACATTCGCGTTTTTTGCTTCATGATTCAGAATATCGGTTTTTTGTTAAGGAGATTGGGATAGAGATCGTGCGGTCGGTATTACCTAGTACTAAAATATGTTTTAAAATATCTTACTCATCATCTGCCTAGCGATTTATTGAACATGACACATAGATTAAGGGCAACATCAGGTATTTATGTCAGTATTATTTATTTCCCTACTACATGTTGGGATTGGCTTCCAATCAAACTGAATGCCACTGACTACCAGTATTTTTTATAGAGCGACTGTCTGTATGAATTCTGACCTCCACAACTCAGTTACTGGGTAACATCATACCACTTGGTAAGACTGATTGTCAGAATTTCGGGCTTCAGATGACGTGTAACGATTGTTTTATCATCATCATCATTTCAGCCGAAAGACGTCCACTGCTGGACATAGACCTCCACAAAAAAGAGGGGTTTTGCCATAATCGCCACCCTTGGCAGGCGGGTGGAAGTGGAAAAATGCATAGAGAACGCTGCTGCCCATTCTCTAGTAAGGGATCGCCTTCTACGACACCCATTGGAAGAAACGGGATAGTGATGTTTTTTACGTCCGGCACCACACGAAACCAACTATTGTTTAAGATCCACAAATTACAGCCACGACCAAAACTGGCTTTAAACGCACAAAAAATTCGACAACGTAAAAAATTACCAACATATTGTCCAGTTTAATCCTCGTTCTAAAAACTGCCTCCTGACTGTCTCGCCAACTTGCCACCTCGCCACAAAGGAACTAGTCTATGCTTGTCATCCACAAACTTCATGAAACAAGAGCATAGTGCCGCCCTTTGGGGATATCAAGCAAGCGTGACAGGAAATACTGACTAGACTCGAGGCTGGCTAACACGTTCATAACTTGAATGTTTAACAGAGTTCTAGCTACCATAGATGTATAGCGTGTTTGTCTATGGTAACATAAATTAAATTATGAGAACTGAATTGTTTGAACAAGTTTAGTAGTAGTACCTAGTCTAAGTTTATTTCTTTTTTATGTGCATAAGTATACAACATTATTTTTACATTAAGCGAACCTGAAATAATATTGTTTGTTCAGAATAACTAACTGAATCGATCGAGAAATTTCGAATAGGTAGGTAGGTGAATTGATAACCTCCTTCTTTTTGAAGTCGGTTGAAAAGAAAATAAATTTTAAGGATATAAAATTGACAATTTATTTGTAAAAGGTAATAATATATGGAAGTGCCTCCTGGTTACAATGCAACTAAAAAACACAAATACAAACTACACTATTACCGATTGTCATTATACATATTTTATGTTAAACCAAGATTCATCACGAGGGTAAAATCGTGAACAAAAGTTAGTAAGATATGTTTTCTCTTCCCTAAAAGGTTAAAATTAGATTTCAAACGCGTGCCTCGCGTGATACGATTATATCAATTAGCAGGTAAAGTTCTTGTTAACGTTTAAACTTTGACAAGTTAACCTACTAACTTCTAACAATCAAATACATAATTCAAGCACATACCACCTACATAATCTTCATGAATGCTTTTTTTAATTACCATCCGTTTTTGTCATTTTCTTATCAACGCGGTGAGGTTAACAGAGTTCGACCTTTTTCTGTTATAAAACATTTAAAAATCATAGAGTGCTGGAACACAAAAATCAAGCCGCGGACTAAAGGTGAAATTAGGTACTTAAAAAATTAAGCATGAAAGAGAGTTTAATGTGAGAAACAGAGTTATATCATTCTTCTCTCTCATGTAACGAAATGAGACGAGTTCCGTATCGTGCCGGACGTAAAAGAATAGCACCATCCCATTTCTTCCCGTGGGTTTCGTAGAAGGCGACTAAGGGACTTACTAGAGAATGGGCAGCAGTGTTCTACATGCATTTGACCACCATACTGCGATCGCCAACCCGCCTGCGAAGCGTGGCAATTATGGCAAAACCTCCCTTTTGGGGGAGGCCTATACCCAGCAGTGGTCGTCTTTCGGCTGTTATGATGATGATGATGATGTAACGAAATGTGCCAAAAGGTGTCGCGTCCTTAATATCTTCACTTTCAATCGCAATCAGCTTATAACGTTCCCACTGCTGGAACACAGGCCTCCTCTCTGTGGGAGGGAGAGGGCCATAGGTAACCCACCACGCGGGCCCATTGTGGGTTCGTGGATGTCATATGTCTTCGAATTTTTGACTCTGAAACATGCTTCCTCACGATGTTATCCTTCACCGTTTTAAGATTCATCACAACTGCGGTGGTGAATTTATATGGGTTCGTAATCAAGACCCCTTAAGTCGAGGTCAATACCACTAAACCCCAACTGCTCTTCACCAATCTCACTCTCAATATCCTCGTTCAATTATAATTATTTAATCGCGGGCTGACAAGTTTCACTGAAAAAAGTATGCTCGTTGCTCCATTTAGGTCCCCAACTCGCACTCTACAAAAGACAAGAGATGTCTAAATGGATCCTAAATAAGCGTGTCCCTATTTATGATAACAACACGGTGGGTCTAGAATGGTTATACTTACTCGTAGAGCTAGATTATTGACAAATTGCTAGACTACCCACGAGGTGACTAGTCTTGCAATTTGCGAAGCGACGACCAGCTGATATAACGTTTAGTGCTTTCAAGACAATAAAGTTATCCACATAAATATGGATAACTTTGTTATTATATTCCCCAGATGTGTTAAGCAAAGCGCAATAAAAATATGATAGTGTTAACAAATAAAAAAATTAAATAAAAAATCCCGAAAATCTGTAAAGTACCTACCACAATAGGGTATTTTCCGATTTATTAAAAACCATTTTTAATTTGGACATTGGGACGAATTATGTATTAGAAAAAGAATTATAAATAATTTTTGATTCATTTTCTCAATTAAAAACTATTTAAATCAAATGTATTTTTAGTTATTTTGGTTTTACCGAGGTAACGCTCCTTAAGATGACTTTTTGTCACGTGAGCACACATGACGTCAGCTTTGTGTAAACTAAAGTAGTTGTAACCAAGTGAATGTCGAGTTTTTAATTAACAAGAATTAAATGTATAGAAAGTGGTATTACTGGTGTGCGGTGGTTCTGTGCACAAATACCTCTAAAATTTCATCACACAAAATATTTGTACCGGTGCCGAAAATATCCTTTTCTTGCAAATAAATTTCATTTCATTTTACCTCCACCGGAAAAGATTAATCAGAAGAAGAACTAACCAAATCTTACCTGTATCTGGATATATAGGTACTTATCTAGTTTCTAGGTGCTTTAGAATCCTTCCACTTGACAAAATCCTTTAGTGTACCCTTAGTTGACCCCATGTAGAAGACGGGTTGACCTATTTTAGCTTCTTTGATGTATACCGCACACTATAATAAAACTATGAAGAATGAATGCAACGTAAATAAGGACAGAAAACCACTGATGTTGTGATGTTCTTTCTTTTATTGTGCAATCAAGAATATCTATACAATAATAAAGTACCAAAGAATCAGCATTGCCATATAACGTGGCAATGCTGCCAGCCTTTTGGGCACTTTTGCCGTTGAAATCGATGCGAACGAATTTTTTGATGCCTTACATAATTTTCTTTTTTCTATATTTGTACTTGTATTTTTATTATTATTTTGAGACCAGTAGCTTTTTTTTTAATTATGTAAATATCCAAACAAATAAATTGAACATCAATTTATAACAAAGTATGATAGGGTTTTCGAGACATTGCCAAATGGTTGGTTGACTCACCACATGACCTGAGTGAGGGCTGGCCTATTTTTTGGCCAAAGAATCAGCATCGCCATACAATGTGGCAATGCTGTCAACCTTCTGGGCAGTTTTGCCGTTGACAGCGATGCGGACGATTTTTTTGATTCCCTGTGGTCGATGTGCATATTTTCGCTCTTTTTTGTACACATGTACATATTATTAATATTATTTTAAGTACATATAATAATAAACTAGTACATTAACCTTATCTGTAATTATATTTTCCAACCGTTTGGGGTTAAAACACGGGCCGCGGGGACCTCCGACGCTCATAGTGGGTTCAACGAATTCTCGAAACGACTGGTTGACACTTCCCGTGACTCAAGGGCTGGTTTTTACCTTGGCCAGAGGCTTAGCATTGCCTTACAACGTGTCAATGCCGCCAGTCTCTTGGGTACATCACCAGTCGATGCGAAGGAATTATTCGCCGCTATGTTTTAATTTGTTCATAGTTCTGGTCAGGTTAGGTTATTGTATTATGTGTTTGTAAATAGATTGTAACTATAAATAAATAAGATATTTTTAAATTCTTCTAAGCTTGCTTTGCATAGCTTAACACCTAGCAACAGGTCGGACTGTTGCAAAGCAACGGTGGAATGACATGTTAACATTGCAATTTTGACTGCTTTATCTGAATTTTCATACACAACATCGTATATTTATGGATAGTTTATGAAATTTTCTTACCGTTTTAGCAGTATTTTAGCCTAACACCCCCCAGTATGAAATCATACTGGGGGGTGTTAGGTTATTTTCGTTATAATTGCATAAGTTGATAAAAAATGTTTTGCAATCGCTTTACCGCAGCAGTCTCCGAGTGCCACACGTTTTTTTATTGTTGAATGGGCCAGCTCTTGACCTCGATGACGCCTGGTGAAAAGCGATAGATGCCGTGTGTGATGGAATGAGCGTGCCCACAAGATGCCTGCTCACTCTTGCGTTAAAGATATTTTTAGAATTTCGTCCACTTTGGATTATATTTCAATATGACTTGCACTATTGAATAATTTATACCACACTTCCCATATCACGGTTCATATTCACGACCGTTAACACACCACCTCGCACAATAACCTTTGAGCAAAAACAAAAAATCCCTTAGAGAAGTTTCACGCTTATCCAGACTTTTTTCTCAATTACCACCTGAGCAAATCCGCTGACAAGAACTAGTCTGATATAATAAAGTTAGGTTTTTACGACTGAATCACGTCTCGACTGTATCAAAGAAATGCGCGTCCTTAAGATTAAGCGATTCCTCAAGGGAGGTAGGATAGAATGTTATATTCCTTTGTTACTTTGATGTAGGGGGGATAATTTTATAACTTCAAATACAGGTGAAGTAATGGTTGTCCAATCTCATATCAAATTGATAAAGTGGGTTAATTTGAATGGAGGTTATAACTTTGGTCAATTAATTACATTAGTGATGTTGGTGACCCAGTGTTGGCCCCGTGATATCGGCCTCGAGTTACGAATTGTTGGTCGTGAGTTCGAACCTTGGCAACTTTGTGTATTCAATTTATCACCCAGTGGTGATGAACTTGATCTGAAAACGGTGAAGGAAAATATCTTAAGGGTATGTCATAGAACCGAAAATTCGAAGACATGTGATATCTACCAACTCGCACTGGGCCCATGTCCCACGTGGTGGAGTATAGCCCACTCTTTCTCAAAGACCGGAGCCCTATTCTGTGTCTCAGCAGTAGAAAATTAAAGTGTGAATATGCAGTGGTGGCTCAATGGATAAGGTCTCGCCTCTCATACACGAGGTGGTAGGTTAACATCAGGCCAAATACTGATGTGATATCATTAATTCAGACCGGTACGTGTGGAGGCGGCGGCGTCTGCCACTGCTGGCCGTGTCTGCTGCCAAAACCAACCTGCTATCAAAAACACCCCTCACCCACAGAATACGTGTACTAAACGAAGTGCATGAGAGAATTGACATATTAGGTCTTTACCTATGAAATTGCCGTTCTGCAGTACTGGCCATTTCAAATCAAAATAATTTTTGTTTGGCTAAGAATTCTAATTTCAAATTAATTTTATTTTAAAAACATGGATTTTTTTTTTTCTAAAAGTAGTCATTTCTTTATTGATTAGTGTTACATTTTCATCGCATTTCAATCTTTTTCGTCATCATGGATACGTTAAAAATTCGAGTAATTATGGAATATGAGTACCGTCGTGGCAGCAACGCGGCACAAGCGGCACGCAACATCAACGACGTTTACGGAGCTAACACTACAAACCAACGCACCACCTGTTATTGGTTTGCTCGCTTCCGTTCTGGAAATTTCGACCTGAAAAATGAACCTCGCGGTCGTCCGAAGACTTTGGTCGACAATGACGAATTAAAGGCGATTGTGGAAGCTGATGATACACAATCTACGGCTGAATTAGCAGCAGCTTTCGACGTTAGCGTCAAAACAATATTGGTCCATTTGCGTCAAATTGGCAAGGTAAAAAAGCTTGACAAATGGGTGCCCCACGAACTCAATGATCGCCAGCGCGAAGTACGCGTCGAGAGGTGCCTTGCACTGCTCAACAGACACACAAATGAAGGAATTTTGAACCGCATTGTTACCTGCGATGAAAAATGGATTCTGTTTGATAACCGTAAGCGCTCAGCAAGTTGGTTGGATCCTGGTTCAGCACCTAAACAATGCCCTAAACGAAAACTTACCCCTAGAAAAGTGATGGTCACTGTTTGGTGGTCTAGCGCCGGTGTGATTCATCACAGCTTCTTACCAAACGGGGTGAGCATTACTGCAGATGTGTACTGTGAAGAACTGAACACAATGATGGAGAAGCTGGCGCATCTCCAACCAGCATTGGTCAATCGCTCGTCTCCGCTGCTCCTGCACGACAACGCGCGACCTCATACTGCACAGCAGACGGTCTCCAAGTTGCAAGAACTGGGGTTGGAAGCTCTCCGTCATCCGCCCTACTCACCAGACCTTGCGCCTACAGACTACTACTTTTTCCAGAATTTGGATAACTTCTTGGCGGGAAAAAAATTTAATACCCGAGAGGCAGTACAAAATGCCTTTGAAGAATTTGTTGCCTCCCGTCCAGCTGATTTCTTTAAGAAGGGAATTTCATCAATAAACTGCCACTGCGATGGCAAAGATGCATTGATTGCATGGGTGATTACTTCGATTAATACAAATAAAAAATTCATGAAAAAAAATCGTTTAAATTTTTTCATACAAAACGGCAATTTCATAGGTAAAGACCTATTATTTTCGTGCAATCTGAGTGAATTCGCAAGAGTTTTGTTGGATTTTGTTCGTTATACCTATTTAAATAGATACTAAAATTCTGTGTTAAGTCTCATTTTGAGTTAAGAAGTTTAGTTTGATTATGTTTTTTAAGTTAGTGTTACTTTGTATTTTTCAAGTTTCGAGTTTAATGTATTAGCCATAAGTTGATTTTTCTATTTATTTGGTGTGTGTTTGCACACCACTATTGTATTGGGGTTTTCCTGTAAAGACAGTGTGTGGAAGTTGAATAAATAAATACATTCCTATGTACTTACATAACAATAAAATATATCCGTACCACTTAGGTAATTTGAGAGTCTTTCTCTCTTATACATATTTACACTGTTCATAACTTTACTATAGTTTAGACGCTAGTGTTCCGTCTGTACTAAGCGAGAGCGCACACACACCTCTCCTGCTAAATAAATATATAAAATAAAACAGTAGAAATTATAACTGTGTCTTTCTTTGGTTCTCATATGTATTTTTATCTTGGACATTGCTCATAGTGAGCACCTGGGACTGGAAATAAAAGTACCTACGTATGTAGAACAAAACTCTTGTTACTAAACTAATTGTTTAGTTCATGACCCTCTTATTCTATTGCTGTACGAGTCTTTCGATAGACCCGATGAATAAACTGTGATCATCAATGTACCTATATGCCAATCTTTCGCCGAATGCCTAGGTCGAAATGTCTATAATATACATTTCAGTTATAGTAGTAATAAGTAAACCCTCGGCTGTTAAGCAGATGCACTCCCGTTTATTACAAAACAAGATTTTTCTTTATGTACGGTGTAAACCATCGAGCCTTTTTTTGAAATAAGAACCTAACTGTAATCGAAATACAGCTCCTTTTACAAAACTGACAACTTAGTCCAGTGCTAAATTGTCATTTTTGAATTAAGAACTTTCTCCAAATAGAAGAAAATTTGAAATGTCAAAAACTGACTTAGAGTTTTCTACTAAGACGGATTGAGCTTGAAAACAATAGAAAAGCGCGAATTGTGTTAATTACTTGACACTTGAAAGTCTAATTTAATATTAATTTTATACACATAAAACGTATTTTAGAAGAAATATAATCAATTAATCTGCCTAGCCCTTTCCCAACTATGACCAGGTCGGCTTCCAGTCTAAACAGATGCAGCTGAATACCAATATTTTACATGGAGCGACTGCCTATCTGGCCTCCACCACACAGTTACTGGGTAATACGATACCCCTTGCTAAGTAAAACAGGTTGTCAGACATTTGGGCAAAAGTGAAAGACAAATGACAGTCGGGACCATCCGTTTTCCGAGGCATGGCGGGGTCTTGGTATGTAAAGTAAAGATGGTCACCCATCCTCGGGCCAACCGCTGCAAGCTTAGCTTAACCTGATCGATCGACCCGTACGGCTGAGAATGCCACAAGGCCCGTTTAGAAAAAAAAACCGCCCATAATTCATAATTATGTAGAGATGATTTCCGCAAATAAACGCCTAATTCTATTATTTATGTTATAACTAGCTGACCCGACAGACGTTGTCCTGTCTTAACTATGAATATTGAATTTATTACGCACTAATTTATAATTTTTTTCTTTCAAAAGAACCTTCTGACAATAAAAAACAATAAAAAAAGAATTGGCAAAATTGGTCCAGCTGTTCACCCGTGATGCCGTGACCAAGGGAAATGGGGATTCATTTTTAAATATAGAAGTAGATAATAATAAATAAAACTTATAATAGTAATTAAGGCTCTAATCCTTATCTATAAGTAATATTTCAGGCTACAGTGTGACCGTCAGCCCTCCCAGTTATTAGGGTGAAGTACCCAATTACCCGCGTGCGTAGATTGCGAGCCGTTATTTAATTTATTTGCGGTGATACCACATTAGTTATCTTAATACAAATTAGGTGCGAAATGTGTTGGCCCGTATAAATTGCTGGTATTAGGAAGATAAATTACTTTGAGTAATTACGTTGTGATGATTTTTTACGAAAACCTTTTTTTAGAGATAGTTATTGGTCCAAAAATACTTCTGCAATCGAGCAGGCATGTTAAAATGCGAAGAGCACGTTCCAAGTTAATGTTAGATCCTACTAATGATGTAAGAAAACATCTTTAGGCAATGGATTTAATAGCCTTAAGTCTCGAAGACGTAGAGAGCAACCGCGCTGATAAATGGTTACTCTTCCTGTAATGAACATGATTTGGCCTCCAGTGAGGATCAGATATAAATTGATACAATTTGTGAAAAAGAAAATCAATAGTCTACATTGAAGTAGTTGTCAGATCGAAAGAACATTCTAATTGTCAAACCAAACGACGTAAAAGCACATTAATTATTACCGAAGTCAAATGTAAAGTCAAACAATACAGGCAAATTACGTCCCTGTAAAATTATTAATTCTGCTGGCCAAAACGTTTTAAATACTCTCCAATGACTTTTTAAATACACAGCCTAAACTTTAACTTTTTTAATAAGCCCTCCCGACGGAAAACCGTTGGATTAACTACCCAAGTTTAATCGTAAAACACGAAAAAAGGAATCGTTTGATTGTTCGAACACATCCTCCATGGAGAGTTATGAATATTAAACTGCACTTACCTGAATACCGCTGCCGATCGTCCTCTGAATAAAGAAGTAAAAAATAATAAAAAAACACTGGATTTCAAATATGGAATTGAAAGTTCGGTAAATTGGTGAGCGCGCGAGACGCGTCCGTTCGGCTCTCCGAAGTGGCGTAGACTGAACGTTTTGGGAAGTCGGAGGGTTGTTTCAACCCCCCGGTGCAGCGGGTCTGCATGTACGTTCTCTTCGCACTGAGGCAATAAAGATCTATTCGTCTAATTTCCGTCGCAGTTTTGACCTTCTTCGTCTTGATTCGGATCGTTTTAGTTATTTAGTAGATTAGGTCTCGTTTGTTCAAATTCCTACTTTATTTTTATCCACCATAAGGTGTACTTTTGTTTGTCGGTGGTATATCTTTTGTGACTCATGTGTCATATACGGCCGGTGCTGATTCACTGGGTTCTAACATTTTGCACTAAGGTATTGTTATTGCTATATTGTGTCTATCTACGGACTCAGAGAGTAACACTCGTCGTGGGGGAATAAGTCGATTACTTATGTTAATATTAGCAGTTATTAAGTAGGTAGGTACTTACCAGAGTAATTTCTAAACTGGTAGAGAATATTAGACGATTCACACGAATTTACTCGCCCTAATCAGGCGAATCGTCATTTATAAATGGACCGATTTAACAAAAATGATCCAACCCACAACCTCGACAATTTAGAGTTTTTGTGACCTACGTATTCCAAATAAGGTATATTTTCCAATACCAAATATGAGATGATTGATATGTTAAAATATACCTTATTTGGAATACATAGGTCACAAAAACTCGAAATTGTCGAGGTTGTGGGTTGGATCATTTTTGCTTAAATCGGTCCAAATTATGTAATATTGTCTACAAGCAACTCGCACGAAGTTAATTTATTTGTGGGTGACAATTCCAGAAATACATATTAGGCAATTGGCACGTCTTGTATTTTTGAACCGACGAAAAAACGGAGGAGGTTACTCAATTCGACGCGTATATTTTTTTTTTTTTTTTTATGTATGACCACGCATAACTTTTTCCAGAGTAGTCCGATTTTGATAATTCTTTTTTTATTGGAAAGGGTATACCTCGAAGTTGGTTCTTTATAAATTTCGAAGAAAAATTCCAACCCTAAGGGTAAGAAAACAGGGGATGATTGATTGTTTACTCACAGATTTTAATACTGAGTTGTGTATTATTCAAAAATTTAGCATGTAGTAATTTGTAGATTATAGCCACAAAAAATTATAAAATAAAAACTTTTTAATAAAAAAATTAAACCGCCGAAAAACCTAAAAGTAAAAAATAATAAACTAGCTTTGTCCAACCCCAATAACTAAGTTCGGAAGTCGGTGACTTTGGATATGTATTTAATATATGTCACCGCCTTCCGAACTTAGTTATTGGGGTTGGACAAAGCTAGTTTATTATTTTTTACTTTTAGGTTTTTCGGCGGTTTAATTTTTTTATTAAAAAGTTTTTTATGTAATAAAAATTAGTGTACTTTCGTTGTTTTCTTAACGTTTTATGCAAATGGCCTAATACGTATTTCTGGAATTTTTTATTCGCCCACAAATACAAATTACTTCACGCGAGTCGCCTATAGAAAATATTATATTATTTTAAAGTTACGATTCACCCGATTCGGTCCAGTAATGTGCGAATCGACTAACATGACAGTCAATAACACGTATTTGGGTAGCAGGTTTACATAAGTACATACATAGAAACAGTATATAATTAATAGGCAACCTTGTTTATCGTTAGGTATGTGTGTAAATGTTACCCATCAAAATTGTTACAATTACAACTATTGTGTGAGGGAACACAACGATCTGAAAGCTTCCAAAACAGAGAAAACCATTCAATATTCGTTCCTTTTGTGTCCTATATGCTGCTCAATCATAGGCTATACAGATCAATTATAGGCTATAACGAACACAATTCACCTGTAACTTACCAATGACGTAACGTGGTTATGCTGAGATTGCCAATCGGCTGTCAAACGACCGTTCGATAAACCAATTATTGTTAGACCCATATTGAGTAACGCTTCGGGGTGATTTTAATGTGTTAGTAGCTGAAATTATATTACCGATAGCGCAACGTTTCATCATCATCATCAACATCATCATCAATACGTGTTGCCAGCGATGACCTATGGCACAGAAACGTGGTCGCCCACAATGGGCCTTAATAGAAGGCTAAAAGTCACCCAAAGGGCAACGGAGAGGGCTATACTCGGAGTTTCCCTACGTTATCGAATCAGGAATGAAGAGATCCGCAGGAGAACAATGGCAACCGACATAGCCCGAAGAATTGACAAACTTAAGTGGCAATGGGCAGGGCACATTGCTTGCAGAACAAATGGCCGATGGGGCATCGTGTCATTACTGAAGTATTTTATCAGTGTCAAAAGACCTATATAGGTATATCTGTTTGTTAGTCTGTGTGTTTGTGTCAAACGCGTCAGTTCGTTATACCAATTAATGTTAGATCCATATTGAGTAGCGTTTTAGGGTTATTTTAATGTTTTAAGGGAGTTGTAAGTAGCTCAGTTATATTACCCATAACGCTTCGTTTTATTACCGATGGATTTTATCTGTGTCAAAGGGTAGACCTTTATATATCTGTTTGTTTGTCTGTATGTATGTATCTGCTTTGAATGTTTGTGTGGGTGTTCTGATTTCTCACGACATTTTATGTAACATACAATGCGACGCTTTAGTATTAGTTTTTTTTTTTGGTTTAGATTATAAAACAAAGGCAGATAGATCGCGCGGAACACCCAAGAGTAAAAAAAAACAAATACTAAAGCCTCGCATTATATACAATGCGACGCTTTAGTTTTTGGTTTTTTGCCTTCACTCTTGGGTGTTCCGCGCGGTCTATCTGCCTTTGTTTTATAATCTGAGATATTTATATAAATAAATATTTATCACTATAATATATTATTATTATCTTACTAGCTTCCGCCCGCGGCTTCGCCCGCGGCTTCGCCCGCGTGGAAGTCAGAAATTATCCCGCGGGAACGTATTACCGGGATAAAAAGTATCCTATGTGTTAATCTAGGTTATAATCTATTTGTTTTTTTTATTTTTTTTATTAACGCCCTTTCTACACTTTCAAGTCAGTTTTGAAAAAAATGTATGATTTAATATTTTACTAGATAAGTTTATGCAACGTTTTTTAAACCAAACGAATAAGATCTTTCGTACAAACTATATCTATCCCCATTTCACCCTCAAAGGGGTAATTTTTTAAAGTCTTTTGTTTCTTTTACATCATTTAACTTATAGGTTATTTACACCAATTTTCGAGTTAATCAAGACACGCAGTAAAATCATCCCTTGTAAAATTAACTACCCTTTTTTACCCCTTTAGGGGTAAATTTTTGAGAAACCAAGATACACGTTATTCTTTATTCTTGGTTTTAGGTATAAATACTGAGTTTCGAATTAATCAGATCGCTCGTTAAAATTCTTCCATACAAACTTAAACACCCCCCAATCCCCCCTTAGATTTAATAGTCGAGTTAAATTATAAAGTTCGTCATTTATTGTTTTTCCAAACTACATCAGTTTGGGAAAACAATAAATGACGAACTTTATAATTTACTTAGATGATTATTTGTGCCAAGTTTCAAGTTTATTAACTCAAGGAATACGATTGTTCATACAAACAAAATCCCCCCTTTTCACCCCCTTAAAGGTCGAATTTCCAAAAACCCCTTCTTAGTGCTCCCCTACATTATAAAAGGAAGCCGTGTACAAAATTTCACGTTCCTTGTCCTAGTAGTTTCGGCTGTGCGTTGATTGATCAGTCAGTCAGTTTCTCTTTTTATATATATAGAAGAGAAGATATATAAATATATTTATATATGTAAAAGAAGATAGATAAACCCTAACAAAAAGACAGTGTCCGTATCAAATCGCAGATACAGTCGAAACCAAATCACAAAATATCAATTAAAAACAGAAACCAAAAGTGAAACAACAAACATGGAGAAAAAAAATCCTATTCGGTCGGTAAGCAGTATGGTGCAGTTCACAAATTTATCGACAGTTATGATCTCGCGAGATAGATTATAAACTAACGGTATTCACAATCATATATACAACATCCCGACATCAAACGTCAGGCAGTTGCCCACCAGACATAACACCCGTCTCGTCAGAGGATCCTCCCGTTTCTATGGAAACAGGGGGATCCTCCGACTAGAGTATGAGTGAACTTTACACCCTGTTCCTCATACCTCTTTATGTCCGTGACGTGTAGCATGTCGATGACGTTAACCCATAAGTTTTGCCCCTACCGAACATCGCTCAACGCGGCGAAAGAAGTTATCACTTTAAAAAAGGGAACACTAAACATGTTTTCCTTTATTTATAAACGTTGCTTCATCATCATCATCATTTCATACGAAATACTGCTGGACATAAGCCTCCCCCAAAAGGGGGGTTTTGCCATAATCGCCACGCTTGGCAGGCGGGTTGGCGATCGCAGTATGGTGGTAAAATGCATAGAGAACGCTGCTGCCCATTCTCTAGTAAGTCCCTTAGTCGCCTCCTACGACACCCACTGGAAGAGATGGGATGATGCTATTCTTTACGTCCGGCACCATACGGTACGTAAACGTTGTTTAAAGATAAGTAATGATTAGCGACTGTTTAACCATACATTTTTAACGTTCAAACACATTTTAACTTTAATCAACGTTTATAAATTAATCCCATCTCGTTTATAAATTAATCATATCTCCCCGCAGAGGCAGAGAGAAAAGGCATAACAAGTCAAAACAGATAGAATACATCCCTATGTATCCTATCTGTTTTGACAACCAGTTCTACCCAGTAACTGGGTTATGGAGATCAGCTAAGATAGGCAGTCGCTCCATGCAAACTACTGGTACTCATCTTTATCTGGTTAGACTGGAAGCTGACCCCAACATAGTTGGGAATAGGCTAAGCAGATGATGATGAGTTAGGCAAAGTGTATAATAATGATGATACTCGTATGTGTACAAAATTTTGAAACATTTTTCCCAGTGTGAGGGACGCTTAGGGCATTAAATTGGGGCCAATGCGCAGTACTCAATCGTTCTTGTGACAACTGATTTGAGGCAATTTTCTGGCACTAAATTAAAATATTAAGTACCAAGTAGGTACTTAATATTTTACTGGCAATCTAGATAAAGTACGAAGACATTAGAGCATAATTTATTTCAATTAGACTATTTTCAGGGCACTTTTAGAATTTATAGGAGTTGAACAGCGGAGTTGCCCGTTCTTGACTCTTTCTCTAATGAGTAGGTAGATTTATTTATTCAGCATTTACGCTTTTTACAGTTCAGCCATCGACAAAACGCCTGACACCTGTCAGTGTGACAATTCTAGTAACGAATAAAGATCAAATTCTCAAAACACATATTCGTTTGGACGAAACTGAAAGATCGCATTCTCTTGACGGCTGGACTGTAGGTACAGACGCCAGCACATCAAACTACCCCAATCTGTCAAATTTATTTGACAGATCTTCAACTTTAGGACATAAGCATAAGGTTCATGTACAATTGGGACAATTTGACAGTTTGGGGTAGCTTGATGTGCTGGCGTCTGTACATTAATATTTTTAATTATTCTTAGGAATATATCGGCCGAATTCCCACAGCAAATTTTCTCCTACCGACCATTGCCACTTTAAGATGTGTTGTAATTGTAACGGCAGAAATAATATTTTAAAAGCTAACAACCAAGCAACACCTCGTTCTTTTATCATAACATCACGCCTTGTTTCCCCGAAAGGTTAGAAAGAGGTGTATCTATAGTATTCCCAAATTTTGTCAGTTATGTTTATGTAATCCTTGTTCTTATAATCATGTGAAGTAGTAGCTTCTGCTCGCGACTTCGTTCGCGTCAAATTTTTTGCTCCCCCGACCCACCCCGTCACTTCGAATCGCCTGTCTGTGCGAGTACTTCGTATTTGTGACTTTTTTCTCTTTGCTCAGCTCTTAAGAGGCCTACGCAGAACGAATTGTCCATACAAACGTAATACCAAAATCATTTGCAACTCGAGCATATTTCCACCATATTATGGTGATATTCGGATTCAGACAGTATTTATCTAGGCTCGTAGAGGTTTTTTTTTCCAAAATTCTTACCTAAAATGAAGTTTAAGCGAATTGAATTTTGCAAATTTTTACAGCGTAAATGACATGTTTTCTCACTATTTTTTTGGTATTATAACCAACAATATTTGTAATATTGTTATCTCAGAAGCATAGCTCATATTATCAAGTTGTAAAATGTCGAAAAAAATATTAAAATACAATAAGTTTTCATTCATCATTTTTGGTATTACGGAACACATCCAAATTCATCATAAATATCAGTAGCTAGTAGCGCTATCGCGTCAAGCCAATGTCAATGTGTGTGTGATCGTACTGCTCACTGTAGGTGTGTATCGCTCGGACAGGTACTAACACTAGCGCAACATGACGGTATTCACTTGGATATAAAATTGTGATTTAGTATTGAGTAACCTACATTCTTACGAAGTTTTCTTTGTTTCCGGATTTGGATATACAGGGTGGCAGGGACATCGACGCAAACCTGTGATTCTGATCCTTCCGCGTTTAATTTTTTGTAGGACTGCTGGCTTATGAAAAAAATATAATTTATAGGGTGGAAGGGACATCGATTTTTCTTCGGTTGTTTAAAAAATTAGCTACTGCATACATAATGATCGCGGAGATCTAGAATCATGTACTGAATGCATGGTTACAGTTTGCACGACAATGTCCCTGCTACCCATAGATATATTTTTTTGTTCATTATGCCAGTCCTTTTGGCGTCCATTCTATAAAAATTATATACTTTATTTTTGCGGATTGTTATTTTGTAATTGTCCTTGTACCCGCCCAAGGGGGCTGAAGCCAATTGCAAGGTCAACGTGAAAATCCTAGCTGGCGGCTGAGACTGTTTTCAAAATTTTCTTCATGGGTGTCCTTTTTCTGGTTTTCTATGGTGCTGAAGCCAATATGAGGCGAAATGAAAATCCAAGATGGCGACTGCGAAAATTTACAAATTTTCATCATGGGTGTCGATTTCATGGTTTTCGGGGGTGCTAAAGCCGATGGTGAGGTCAAAATGAAAATCCAAGATGGCGGCCAAGAAAAGTTACGATTTTTCCATCATGGATATCGATTTCATGGTTTTCGGGGGTGCTAAAGCCGATGGTGGGGTTTTTGTAGGTTCTAAAGCCGATGGTGACGGCTTTAGATTACCCAAAAACCTTGAAAACGACACCCATAATGGAAAATTCGAAAATTTTCTTGGCCGCCATCTTGGATTTACATTTTGACCTCACCATCGGCTTTAGATCACCCAAAAACTCTGAAAACGACACCCATGATGGAAAAGTCGAAAATATAGGTACCTTAGGTAGGTACCTACAAATATGAAGATTTTTTTTTTAATGTGCCGTATAAAGCTACGACGATTACTATTTAAATCTAGTTGGACTGTTTATTTCCAGTCTGCCACACCCCCAACCCTTTGATAGAATACAGGCAGAATGATGTTATGAATAAATTTCATTTCCTCAACTTTTTCGCGCAACCGTCCGTTTGCGCAATAGGGTTCGCGCAAGTGCCCTTCGCGCAACTATCGTTCGCGCAAGTGTCTTTCGCGCAAAGGTACACACGGCTACACATCAAGCTATACATTTCCAGTTTACGCTGACCTCGCACTGTACGGAAATCCTATACACTGCGAGATCAGCTTATACTGGAAATGTATAGCTTAATGTGTAGCCGTGTGTACAGTCGCGCAAACGTCTGTTCGCGGAAATGTCTTGTCGCGCAAGTGATCCTTCGCGCAAAAGTCCGTTCGCGCTAAAGTCCAAGCGCGGAAATGTCTGTTCGCGCATGTGGGTTCGCGCAAGTGTGTTTCGCGCAAATGTTTTTTGTCCCAGATCCCTTCAACAGGTGTAGATTTCGCTGCCCTCACAGGACACGTTACTTCTATGATAGAGTCATCACCTATCAAACCATCTGGGTTTGTTCCGTTATCTATTATCATCATCAAGTCGGAAAAAATCCTGCCCTCTGACTGAGAGGTATCTTGGCATGCGCTGCCTAAACCGTAAACCCTATTACTAATAAAAGCACAGAATAAAGTTATTCCAAGTTTAAACCTATGAAAATGTATGGTTATTCCTTTCCTTTCCTTTATTTTTCCTGGTATAACATCGTTCTGTGTTTATTAGATTAGTAAGAGGGGTAGAATTAGACGAAGATATTGTATTGTGCAATTGTATAAACAGTTCTAAATAAAAGTCCGCGACAGCATAATTATATCTGTCTTTTATGTTATAGCCAAAAAATAGTGAGCCATAAAGGCATTTAAATTAGATGCCTACTGTTTTTACAATGCACATTTTAGAGGATTTACTTATGCGGTCCGAAAGCGAAAAAACAATTAATTTCGATAAGAAAAGGATTTATCGAAATTAATTATTGCTTTATCGGTTTCGGACTGTCTCGTTGATCTAGTGGTCGCACGCGCTACTACGGAGCATGACGTCTTGGAT
Organism: Polymixis flavicincta; assembly: GCA_949987655.1. Classification (NCBI taxonomy): domain Eukaryota; kingdom Metazoa; phylum Arthropoda; class Insecta; order Lepidoptera; family Noctuidae; genus Polymixis; species Polymixis flavicincta. Next base: position 20,172,311 of record OX465190.1, on the reverse strand, counting down.
TCTATTCCCAGGTTGGGCAAAGTGTTATTGGCTATTTCTAACTGGAATTTCGCCGTAGCCGCCCGAAGTCTGGGTGTTTTTTTTTTTTTTTTTGGGTGGGAAATCATCAAATAACTTCTCCTGCTCTGGGTGGAGCAGGAGGGCGTGTCAGACTTTTACTGACTAAAACCCACCCGTGTTCCTTCAGTAGCCCGTATGCCAGGGGCTGTGGTGTCTCTTTCGAACAAACCCGCACCCCTGGCAGGCATCGGCCCTTGCGGACCCCATCACTTTGTGTTGACATCTCTTTGAGGCGCGCGTGGAACACAACGCGCCGTCGACTTGGGCTTGGTCCTTACCGGACAGCGAGCTACCCATTACTCGCCGTCCGCAAGCCCATGCCTACGGTGGCCGGAAATCGGCCTGGGATTCCCGACGCCCAGGGCGTCTCCGTATCCTGCGGCGGCTGGGGTCGTAAGGGCGCATATGCTGCCTCTCCCTCACGTGCGCCGCCGCCGCCGCCGCCGCCTTCACTGCTTCGCTGAAGGAGGTGACGGCTCCCCATGCCCTCTCGCTCCGTACCATGGCCTGGACCAGGGCCGGACGCGAGAGATCGCCGCCGCCGATCGCCTCCACGAGGACACGGCGGTGCTCCGCCCAAGCAGGGCAGACCGCCACCGTGTGCTCCACCGTGTCCTCAGGGCGATCTTCGCAGTGGAAACACCCGGGCGTTTCCTCCCGCCCTATCCGAAACAGGAACCTCCCGAAACAACCGTGTCCGGTGAGGACCTGCGTCAGGCGGAAGGTGAGGACGCCATGCCGCCTCTCAAACCACTCCTCAAAAAGGGGACTTACCGCCGCAATCGTGGCGTGCCCACCCGAAGTCTGGGTTTATGTCCGGTTGATGACAATAGGCTCGCCCCCTATTAAATGGGACTTAAAACATAACTGGCGAAATGTGGGTGTACTATTAGGTACACCTCTGCCCAACCATTCGGGAAAACAAGGCGTGATGTTATGTAAGTATGAAGACTGTGGGCACAATTATTATTGGCTCAGAATACTGTTATTTATCTGTATTTAGGCACATATAAATTATTGGAACATCTGTCTTGACACAGGCAACACTTTTATTATTTGGTTTGTAGTCATTTTTTTATTAGTTTTAAAGTTTAGTAAAAGGAATAAAACGCCTTAGTTTTGTAAACTTGAGTTTACCCTAAATGTGTGGCTAGGTACTTCATGTATTTTATTTGTTCAAGAACACTAATACTTACCATACAAATTCAACATTGGTTTTCAAAAGTATTTACTTAGGAATAGTTCGTAAATGACGTAGGTAGGTATCTGTTAAATTCTCTACAAGGCCAAAATCTCGGGATATCCTAATATGTTGAGATCCCGGCACTGTAGAGGAATTTCCAAAAAACGCATTACTAGTCTGTACATTTACTAACGATTCCCCCAAAAAAGTCAACAAAACAAAGCAAATTATGAACATACCTAATAAATTACGAATAAATAAGGATGCCTACGACTCGTTACGCTCACACACACAGCTGCGCATCGGTGCTTCTTTTGTCAAACAGAGATAGCAATATTCGGACGAAATATTGTCTCCGCTCGAATCCTAGTTGCGAGCTTGGTTCGTCGGATTCTTAAGTGTCTAGCGTGGTTTATATATAGCCCTATAGCCTTCCTCGATAAAGAGGCTATACAACTCTAAAATATTTTTTCAATTCGAACCAGTAGTTCCTGAGATTAGCGCGTTCTGCCAAACAAAAAAACTCTTCAGCTTTATATTTATAATTATTACTAGCTGACCTGACAGACGTTGTCTACGTACGACGGTACCTACCGTACCTACCCTACCTACCTACCCTACCCTACCTACCCTACCTACCCTACCTACCCTACCTACCCTACCTACCCTACCTACTCTACCTACCCTACCTACCCTACCTACTCTACCTACCCTACCTACCCTACCTACCCTACCTACGCTATAAACCTCACGGAGCCCGAGACCTTTCCAACGAATGCAAAACCGTGGAAATCGGTTCGTACGTTCTGGAGTTATAGCGTCAGGAAGGAAAACCCGACTTATTTTTATATAGTAGATTATTTATTTATTTACTTAAAGGTTCACCCACAGCACATACATGTAGATAGAAATAGCAAGTCATACGGTTATATTCTAATATATATGCGAATTGTAGGTAAACACAACATTGACAACACAAGTCGCCAGATTACCGCTTAGTTGCTAACTTAAGTTTAATGTAAATATTATAAAATATTAAGTTTAAATATATATAATTATAATATATTAGTATAGATGAGTCGAATACAAATGAATGGGCTATCCAACCCTAAAATAATATTTCATTTCCTGAGATTAGCGCGTTCAACCAAAGAAACAAACTCTTCAGATATATAATACTAGGTTCTGCTCGCGACTTCGTTCACGTCAAATTTCTTGCTCCTCCCCCCTTGCTCGTGACTTTTTTTTTATTTTTGCTCGGCTCGTGAGGGCCTTAGCGTGATGATATCCTATAGCCTTCCTCGATAAATGGGCTATCTAACACTGACATAATTTTTCAAATCGGACCAGTAGTTCCTGAGATTAGCGCGTTCAAGCAAACAAACAAACGAACTCTTCAGCTTTATAATACAAAAAATATATAAGTATAGATATGAACATAAAAGAATAGCACCATCCCATTTCTTCCAGTGGGTGTCGTAGAAGGCGACTAAGAGACTTACTAGAGAATGGGCAGCAGCGTTCTCTATGCATTTTACCACCATACTCCGATCGCCAACCCGCCTGCCAAGCGTGGCGATTATGGCAAAACCCCCCAAAAATGACAAGGAGGAGCCTGGGGGAGGCCTATTTCCAGCAGTGGACGTCTTTCAACTAAATAATGACGATGAACGTACACTATGATCATTAGCACCAAGAAAATTACAATTTCATTTGTTTCTTTACTTAAAAAAAAAACAAACGCTTTATAAATATAAAAAAATAAAATAAAATCGAGCGTCAAATATTTAATGAGTGAAAAACGTTGGGTCCTGGGGCTGAAATGTTTTTTATAGGATAAAGCCATTACTTCCGCTCGTCTGGTCGCTCAACTAAAGGTATCTTTACACGGCGACTCTTGTGAGACACAATCGCATAATGGCGTTAAGAAAATACTCGCGAAAACCTTGCAAAATCAAAATCAAAAGTCATTTATTCAAATTAGGCTGAGAATCAGCACTTTTCAAACGTCAAAATACACAAGACAGTCCCCCAAAAACGCCCAACCTTCGACAATTCCTAGTGCTTTAGCTGAGAAGAATGACATGACATTTGTCGATTCTTGTGTCCACTTTTGTAATCGGTTATTTTTATCTTCGGTTGGAAGCAATCGGATGGGAGTAGCCGAGGATCGAGTTATATGATGTGAGATTTATGGAGAGCCACATGTCCAGCAGAGAACCTTTGTAGGCTTTAGGCTGTAGACTTGTAGGCATTTTTAAGAAAATTCGCATTCTGCTCTGTTTCAATCCATAATAATATTTTAAACTAGCTGACCCGACAGACGTTGTCCTGTCTTAGCTATGAATATTGAATAGGCATTAGCTATACAAACCTTATCCTGACAATAAGGAACACATGACAAAAATAATCATCCAATTTGGTGCAGTCGTTTGGAAGTTATGCGCGTACATACATTTCAGCGATTCATTTTTATATAAATACTAGCTGACCCGGCAAACGTTGTTTTGCCTTAACCCTTATCACTTAGGGGTATGGAAAATAGATAGTAGCCGATTCTCAGACCTACTGAATACGCATATAAAATTTGGTAAAATCGGTAAAGCCGTTTCGAAGGAGTACGGTAACTAACATTGTGACATGGAAATTTTATATCTAAGAGGATATAGATTCGAAAGTACCGTTTTTTTTCCAATTTGCCAAGGACATAGATGGCATCCTGGGGAAGTATATAGGCTACAATTAGGAGTATATAGGTGTAAATAATCCTAAAAGGGGGTGAAATAGGGAATTAAAGTTTGTATGGGAAACTTAGCATTTATTACGTTAGGGATATGAAAATGTAAAAAAAAATTAGTAAGAAGTAATAAAAATATTTGGATTAATGTTTTGGTAAAATCATTCCCCAAGGTAAAATAGAGGACAATGATTGTCGTTGAGATGAGATCGAGAATTGAGTTTGAACGATTTTGAAGTAGGTCCAAGAGTTGGCCTTCAGATACAAATCCACCAATTTCGTTTGCTGCGTCGTTGTCGCACGACTGAAAAAATGACTGAAAAGCTTTAAGAAAAAGCAAAAAAGTCGCTGTGTAAATAGTCCCTTACACTACAAGTCTCTGTTTATCCAGGTCAACGAGCATCGCACTTTGAAAATAAATTTTCTTAACATTGGGTACTAATTAAACATTTTTTGTCGGTGTTTTTTTAAAGAAATATACAAACTTAAGATGGGAGTGGGGAATGAGGCTAAACGGGTGTTTATTTTTTGCAGGCGGCGGTGTACTGAACGAGCTACCGACTAATTGTTTACAGAACCAAATATGTTCTATTGATTTTCGTTAAATACTTTGATGATGATGGTGTGTCAATAAATAAGTCAGCTATTTCCAACGCCTCATATCTTTATTCGAGGCATTGTTTTGAGATGCCTCCAATAAAGATGTCTAACAATCGTTTTTTGGAAATTCTGACAGTTTTTCATACTATGCTATCTGACGTCATGTTTATTTCGTGAATATAAGATAACTGACTTGAAAAATCAGCATTTATCGAGGATGCACTATCCGCGAAATACAAATTCCAAACACATAAGAATTTTTGGAATTTCCAGATCAATTTCTTCTTGAATAGTGAACAAAATATGATTCGCGGCCGTGACATATATATATACATATATACGTAATTACAGCATTAAATCATTCTTCTTAGAATAATTAGTTCTATAAGTAAGAATTTACCTAAAATGTCACGATTTTATGGAATTATCATTCAATAGGGTCAGCGTCGTAGCTACGAGTCATGAGCGCCTCTGGCAAGATCTGAACTTTGCGACCCGCAATACTTATTTATTTGCTAAGACGAAGTCAAATCGTGTAAATACAAAACAAGGTGTTAAAATATTAAACTTACGAATTTCGTGTATTTTCTCGGTATCAAAAAACTAGTAGATTGCAAAAAAAAAATTGAGCGATTTAAATTTTTCACATACAAAAACAATTTAGTAAAATATTTGTACGTGCACTGGACACAGGGCTGCGCACACGACTCGGTGCGACCTGGCGCCAGCGCAGAGTGGCTCCCGCTATTCGCAGTTTCCAAGTTCAAAATATTTTTGAGACTATTATTTATCTGTAACTTGTCTCCCAACTCTGACTGATTATTTCATAATGTAGTCAAACATTCATTTTCATTTGTTATTCTTCAATTATTGTTTGCCCCTTCTCCACGTATGAAGGCTCAGACTTAGATTCATATTATTACTTTTATGGCCTTCCGGGGAAAGCAAACATTATTTGATAGGTCGTCTGTCAGTTATTTTTAGTTATTTTAGTCACTACGATGTATTTATGCAGCCCTGGTAGTTCGTTTCAAACTTGATAGGGTAAAATCTAATGAAACCCTTCCTTTGGGTCAAATATAGCAAAAATTTACGGAACATTTTCGACCTTAAATTATTTTAAAAACATTTGGCATAGTTTTCTTGAATTCGAATCTAGAACATTCATCCTCCTTTGCAAACTCCTCTTATGAAAATTGTGGTTGAATATGCTGTACTTTCTATATTACCCAAATACACCACCATAACAGCTGTTCTAGGGTCCCCCAACGTCGCTCACACAATTAAACTGAGTTTAATCTAGTGATTAAACCCCAGAGGCCTGGGTGACCCTACCAGGGCAGCAGTAACATTAAATCTGTATTAGTTAAGTTTGATTAATAAAGTTGGTTTCTTTGGCGTTTAACGTTTGCCTCAAGTTTTGGGAGGAACGTTAGAACCATACGGCGTGTGAGAGGGAGAAGCGGGGAGGGAGGGAGTCTACCCAGACACCTTTTTGTGTAAATGTAATGAAATAAAAGTTTGTTTTTACGTTTCAGTAATTCTTTGTTTGTAATTTCGAGTTAGGTCTTTTGTTTCACGTTAAAAGCAGGATTGTTAAGGATTTGGGTATTTGTTTTGTGTGAAAGGTTGTTGCCAGAATAAATGATAGAAACAAGCAAGGAAGGTTAATGGGGTCATGAGTAGGATTTTGATGACACAGTATGATGTGCACACTATAGCAACAATACGAACGTAATATCATCATCACCTACAAGTTTGATAGTTGAAAGAACGCATTGTTAAACGTCACGCCTACGCCTTTAACCTCTGATCTCCTAGTAGGTCTATCGAAGCATTGCCAATACAAAACGCCAGTATTCTGGTCACGTGCTTGAGTTTATTTGGTGGATTTAAAATATGGATTACTGTGAGTTAGTTAAATAAGCATTATGTTTTTATGTACTTAGCACCATATTTATCCGAAGATTTTAATAAAATCAAACACAAATTATCCATACACCGAGCAAAAACTTCTTCAAAAGCAGACAAGTAATGTGTCTGCACGGTAGTTCTGTGTATATTTTTTAGGGAAAATACTATAATAATTGGCAGTGTTAAATACTTCCAAAAATACATACGGTCCCGACCCCTTCAAGCTATCCCCTATAAACAGTACATTTTGTTTCCCAAAGTTACCCCGCTGAAGTTGTATACAAGTCCAACTTAATCTGAATATCTTACGTAATTATGTTTGCCTGGTAAATATGGGTTCCCAGAATCGAAAGACTACCCACGAAGTACACACACATGCATCGTGACATGATGAAAGTTTACAGGGCGCAGGTTGTGGAAGATAGCGTATTTCAATGGACCAAAACAAATACACATCTATATAATAGGTCTTTACCTATGAAATTGCCGTTTTGTATGAAAAAATTTAAACGAATTTTTTTCATGAATTTTTTATTTGTATTAATCGAAGTAATCACCCATGCAATCAATGCATCTTTGCCATCGCAGTGGCAGTTTATTGATGCCCTTCTTAAAGAAATCAGCTGGACGGGAGGCAACAAATTCTTCAAAGGCATTTTGTACTGCCTCTCGGGTATTAAATTTTTTTCCCGCCAAGAAGTTATCCAAATTCTGGAAAAAGTAGTAGTCTGTAGGCGCAAGGTCTGGTGAGTAGGGCGGATGACGGAGAGCTTCCAACCCCAGTTCTTGCAACTTGGAGACCGTCTGCTGTGCAGTATGAGGTCGCGCGTTGTCGTGCAGGAGCAGCGGAGACGAGCGATTGACCAATGCTGGTTGGAGATGCGCCAGCTTCTCCATCATTGTGTTCAGTTCTTCACAGTACACATCTGCAGTAATGCTCACCCCGTTTGGTAAGAAGCTGTGATGAATCACACCGGCGCTAGACCACCAAACAGTGACCATCACTTTTCTAGGGGTAAGTTTTCGTTTAGGGCATTGTTTAGGTGCTGAACCAGGATCCAACCAACTTGCTGAGCGCTTACGGTTATCAAACAGAATCCATTTTTCATCGCAGGTAACAATGCGGTTCAAAATTCCTTCATTTGTGTGTCTGTTGAGCAGTGCAAGGCACGTCTCGACGCGTACTTCGCGCTGGCGATCATTGAGTTCGTGGGGCACCCATTTGTCAAGCTTTTTTACCTTGCCAATTTGACGCAAATGGACCAATATTGTTTTGACGCTAACGTCGAAAGCTGCTGCTAATTCAGCCGTAGATTGTGTATCATCAGCTTCCACAATCGCCTTTAATTCGTCATTGTCGACCAAAGTCTTCGGACGACCGCGAGGTTCATCTTTCAGGTCGAAATTTCCAGAACGGAAGCGAGCAAACCAATAACAGGTGGTGCGTTGGTTTGTAGTGTTAGCTCCGTAAACGTCGTTGATGTTGCGTGCCGCTTGTGCCGCGTTGCTGCCACGACGGTACTCATATTCCATAATTACTCGAATTTTTAACGTATCCATGATGACGAAAAAGATTGAAATGCGATGAAAATGTAACACTAATCAATAAAGAAATGACTACTTTTAGAAAAAAAAATCCATGTTTTTGAAATAAAATTAATTTGAAATTAGAATTCTTAGCCAAACAAAAATTATTTTGATTTGAAATGGCCAGTACTGCAGAACGGCAATTTCATAGGTAGGGGAGGTCAGCCCAAAACGGGTAAGCTAAGGTTGATGATTAAAAAAAACAGTTTTTAGATACAAATTGAACGTTTATTTGTACATTTTGAAATATTTAGTTATCAAGGACCATAAAATAAATGACATATTTATTAGTTTTGTACATTATGAATACAAAAATAACAAAAAACTTTACCATTCGAATTACCCGTTTTACCCGTAGGGGGGGCCTAAAGCAGGTAGGGCTTTTGGGCAAAGCGGGTAGGTACGGCGCAGACTAACTTCCGAATGACCCATCTTGAAGCCTGACGCAGGTCCTCACCGAACACGGTTGTTTCGGGAGGTTCCTGTTTCGGATAAGGCGGGAGGAAAGGCCCGGGTGTTTCCATTGCGAAAATCGCCCTGAGGACACGGTGAAGCATACGGTGGAGGTCTGCCCGGCTTGGGCGGAGCACCTCCGTTTCCTTGTGGAGGCGATCTCTCGCGTCCGGCCCTGGTCCAGGCCGTGGTACGGAGCGAGAGTGCATGGGTAGCCGTCGCTTCCTTCTGCAAAGCAGTGATGCTCGCGAAGAGGGAGGCGGCGCACGTGAGGGAGAGCCCTATAAGCGCCCTCAAGGCCGTAATCTCCGCAAGAGACGCCCTGGCGTCGGCAATCCCAGGCTGATTCCCGGTCACCGTAGGCGTGGGTTTGTGGACGGTGAGAAATGGGTAGCTCGCTGTCGGTTAAGGACCAAACCCGGGTCGATGGCGCGTTGTGTTCCACGCACGCCTTAAAGAGATCTCAGCACAAACTGATGGGGCCCGCAAGGGCCGATGCCTGCCAGGGGTGCGGGTTGTTCGAAATAGATACCGTGGCCCAGGGGCCACGGTATCTATTTCGAACCCTGTGTTCCCTCAGTAGCCTGTGTACCAGGGTACACAGGCTACTGAGGGAACACGGTTGGGTTTTAGTCAGTAAAAGTCTGACACGCACTCCTGCTCCACCCGGAGTGGGAGAAGTTATTTGATGATTTCCCAAGCTCTAATTCTTGAGCTGCTGTAAAAACTGTTGTGAATCTTCCTAGTTTTTTTTGGACAACCTTTTTCCATGTCTCTGTAATGCCGAAAGGTTGATGCCATATTTTTTGGCTGCACCATTGACGGAAGTTTTGAAACCTAGTTCTATTGAAAGCTTCATAACTTCCTCATCCCACGACGCATTTGCAGTCTTCCTTTTAATATTTAGGTAACCATCTACAAAAGTAAAAGAATTAGTAAACACTCAATAAAACTATTAAGGGCAAATCGGGTATGGGCAAAACGGGTACCTGCTTTACCCCTACCCTTTTTGCCCACAAGCATGTTTTTTTTTCAATGGACTCATATCTTTAAGGTGACACTTGTCCACATTTTGTCCATACAAACTTCGGGAGGGATTTACTCCACTGTTTGACTATGTACATCAAAAATAAAACATGGTGTGGTTTTGTCTCGTTATTATTATTGTCTGTACGGAAACAGAATACTAAAATAAAAAGCCATTAAAAAGTTATAAGCCAACAAAGATTCGTTTTTCTTGCTAATTTAACCTAACTTTGAGCGTGTTTAAGTAATAAAAGGAGTGTTAAATCTCGAAAACCAAGACGGTACCGACAAAGTTCAATTAACAATAAATTCAATAAACTTTATTCGTCATTGATTTATGTAGTGGTTTTTTTCATAAAACGCGATCTTCTGAAGGACTTTTCTTAATTTTTTCGCGATTTTTTTTTTCCAATTTGCTCCTGCATCTCACTCAATAACGTTGTGCGTGTAGACTAGCGTCTAACTGCTCACCACTGATACTATCTCTGTCGGATACGAAGCCTGGTGAGACAACGTGATTTTTAGCCAGGCCCACCAGTGAGTTCGAGCCCGCGCAAAGTGTCCCCTTAAAACCGAAATAATAAACACCAACCTATTGCACAAATAAAACGTCCATTAATTGCAAAAAAATAACACAAAACTTGTAAAAACATATTGTAGACCATTTTCGAGTATTAAAAAGCAATGTAACTCAATTTTTTTTAGTGGAAATAGCAAAAAACTTTGTTCTTGTCTTACCGTGAACTCATGTTTGCCAGAGAAGCGCGCCGACTGCCTGTGATTGGCGAGCGGCAGGCACCGCGCCCTGCACGTACACATTCTCAATAGCACTAACGGCGCGCAATTTAAAACGCATACCCGTTTTAGGCGGGCTACCCGTTTTAGGCTTACCTCCCCTAAAGACCTAATATATAAAAGAAAGTCGTATTAGTTACTTCACTTATAACTCAAGAACGGCTGAACCGATTTAGCTGAAAATTGGCAAGGAGGTAGTTTAGAGCCAGGAGAAGGACATAGGATACTTTTTATCCCGGTATTAGGTAGGGTAGCGTAGGTAGGGTAGGTAGGATAGTGTAGAGTAGGGTAGTGTAGTGTAGGAGGTAGGGTAGCGTAGGTAGGGTAGGTAGGTAGGGTAGTATAGTGTAGGGTAGGGTAGGTAGGATAGTGTAGGGTAGGTAGGGTAGGGCAGCGTAGGTGGAGTAGGTAGGTAGGGTAGGATAGTGTAGGGTAGGGTAGGATAGTGTAGGGTAGGTAGGGTAGCGTAGGTAGGGTAGGTAGGATAGTGTAGAGTAGGGTAGTGTAGTGTAGGAGGTAGGGTAGCGTAGGTAGGGTAGGTAGGTAGGGTAGTATAGTGTAGGGTAGGGTAGGTAGGATAGTGTAGGGTAGGGCAGCGTAGGTGGAGTAGGTAGGTAGGGTAGGATAGTGTAGGGTAGGGTAGGATAGTGTAGGGTAGTGTAGGGTAGGTAGGGTAGCGTAGGTAGGGTAGGTAGGGTATAGATTTTGTATGAATGACTTTTGGATGGATAGGACAACGTCTGTCGGGACAGCTAGTTGTTATTATTTTAATACTGTCGAAGCAATCAAGCAATTGAGACACGTTAACAGGCGTGACATTAACTGCAATTCAATGTTTTCCGGAAAGCATTTAAGGCATCATCATCATCAGCCTATAATGTTCCCACTGCTGGGACACAGGCATAACATTTAAGGCATACATTGATATATTGACAATTATACGAGTAGTAAGTAAGTATCACAGTAGTATTGTGAGATGTATACGTTTATACTTTTTGATATCACCTTCGATATCTACATATATTGCAAACCTATCATATTTTCCGTGAAATTCGTGAACATAATGTCTTAACCTTTGTAAACAGGATGCTATATTAATATCAGTGTGGACACAGAGTTACAATGCAATGGTCAGGATTCACATTACTCGTACTGTCCTTGACCATGGAAGTAATCGATTTTTTTCTCCCACAAGATTGATAGAAATAGACCACGTGATTGATTACCAGAAATAAAAAACATCAATAAAATAAAGATACCAATCTCCATTTTTTTTGTCCCGTTAGTAGACTGACAACCCACCAGGATAACATACCCTGCTGAGAGATAAACTTAAATCTTGGACCACACTCTAAAGAAGACACACATACAGTGGTCACACGGCCGCAGTCAGGCAGTGTCCCGTGGGAGGCACATTACGACTTTACTCGCTCACTTATTCCATAAACTCCCCAGGCGACGATCTTCAGGCTCTTTTTATAAAACTTCGGACGTCTGACTAAAGATTCATGTGTCTGTTATGTGGCTTGATGTGGTACAGTGTGGCTGTGTCTTGTGAATATCGATGTGGAGAAGAAAGTTTTCGATATTTTATAAGTTGAAAATTTGTCATCCTACTCCTACTATCCTTACTAATATTATAAGCGCGGAAGGTTGTATGTGATGTATGGATGTTTGTTACTCCTTCACGCAGAAACATCTGAATGAATTTGGAAGAAATTTGGCTTACAGATAGATTATACCCCTGGATTAACATATGGGACACTAATTATCCCGGTGGTGCTTTTTCATAAATTTGCGACCTAAACGCGGGCTAAGCAGCTGGCAAAAGCTAGTTTTGAATAAAACTACGCAAGGATAAGAAAAAACCAGGAGCGATAGGTAATCCAACGTCTACCTAGTAATCATTCTCCTACCCTGATCCCAATTTATTTGGGGTCTGCGGAACATGTTTTTTTCTTGTGGTTAAGCTACGCTTGCCGCGATTGGTCCGTGGATGGGTGACCATCTTTACATACCAAGACCGTGCCTCGAAAAGCACGTTAAGCTGTTGGTCCCGACTCGCATGCGTGCATCTTTGACAGTCGTTACGGGTTGTCAGAAGCCCGAAAGTCTGACAACCAGTCTTTCTAAGGGATATCGTGTTACCCAGTAACTGAGTCTTGGAGGTCAGATAGGCAGTTGGTCCATGTAAAATACTGGTATTTAGCTGAATCCGGTTAGACTAGAAGCCGACTCCAACATAGTTGGGATAAAGCTAGGCAGATGAGGCAGATGATGACTTTTCTATTAACCGTCACCTCGGTTGACAAACTTTTTCTAATCATATCATCATTCACGCCATTCATCGTTTCTTTGGTCTCCCTCTACTCCAATGGCCAACGACATTTAAATTCAAAACTTTCCTCAAGACATTTTCCTCATGCCTCCGAATCACATCACCACCGATTTCCACACCACTTTTCAGCTACCGTTGCTGCTTTCCGACTTCCTATTATGTATTCATTTCTTATTTTATCCATTCGTGTAAACACCGAACATCCCCCTTAGTATCCTCATTTCAGCTACACGCACTAACTTAAGTAAAATGCTTTTCATTCATCCCTTTGTGGCCTAACATTCTGACACATCTTACAAGACAGCAGACCTAACCATTGATTTAAAAATCTTCCCTGTAAGTTTAAGGCAATTTCTACTTAATACAAATCTTAAATTCATGAATTTACAGACAACCCACAGCCTATACCGCTGGGTTAAGAAGCTTGAAATTGTGCAAAAGAGTGCCTTATACAGGAAAAGTTTTTATCCAGTGCGCAAATTCTAGACCTCCTGCACAGCAGAAATTTTTCGCCGTTTATGAAAATAAAAATCAGCTGTTTCATAGAAAAGTACAATACCTACATGCTCAAAATGTATGAAACAGCTGTTTTTTTTTTTGTACAACCAGCGAAAAATTTCTGCGCTAGGGGATCTAGAATGATATGCTGAATTCATGGTTACATTTTGCGTACTGGATAAAAACTTACCCTGTATAACGAAGGTGTGCAATATAGTTATTTATGATACTAGTGCGGTAAGTTGGTTTTTACAAACGAGTTGACAAATGTAAGCCCGAGACGAAGTCGAAGGCTTACCATAGTCACGAGTTTGTAAAAACCAATTTCTGCACGTGTGTCATACAATGTTTTTCAACACATTTGCGAGAAAACAGTACAATATGTAATGAAACAAACTTATACATCATTAAATAGCGCTCTCCGATTTTGGCGGCAAGAGACCGTTTCCTGCAATTTGCGCCTCATTCAAAATATCAGGTGGATTATATTCCATATTAATATCAGTTTCCTAGCTTGAACTCATAATATTATAAGTTTGTTTAAAAATATCAGTCGGAAACTCGCAACAATCTTTGACGTTTCTAACATGAAAATGGCGCGAATTTTCAAATGGCGCCACATGCACGTGGTGAAAATTAGAACTACATCTTTCATCTCATTTACTCTTTAGTATTAAAGTGAGACAAACGTATTGAGCAAAAGCGCTTCCAAGGAGGTTCGAACAGTCAGCTTATTTATTCTCGTAATGTGAAACTCCTTGGACGAAATTCTTATAATATTTTATGGAAATAAAAAAAAAATCGTAAAGAATACGCACGGTGCCATACAACGGGGTATGCGGTAAAATAGGTACTTAGGTGAGAGTACCTATTTTACCGCACGTTCCGTTGTATTAGTGCGTAATTTTTAACTTTCGAACCATGTATACAGGCTTCGTAAATGCAGTTTTTGAGCAAATGTGTTGAAAAGGAATTTTATTTAATGGATCCCTTAAGAGGTTTATTGGGATAGAAGTTTGCATGGAAGTTCGCCATTTTTGCCCATGGATTTCCCATCTGGCGCCTTGTAACTAAGATGTGTTAATTTGAGTAGAAATGGTCAAGGAAAAGGAGCACCAACATTTACAAATAAATATCTGCATTGCCATTCGTAAATGTAGATCTCTATCAAGAAGAACGGGCAAGAAACTCCAAGGACATACTTTTAAATCAAGATGTTACAAAATCCTGGGTACGTCATTATTGTTGCTTCTGTATGTGAGAAAAATTAAATGAAGAAGGAATTCAAAATATAACAATAAAAAAACTTCATAAAAAAAACAACCGACTTCCAAAAAAACACTACAAAGTGCAAAATAACTTTCGGAAGGCGGTGACAAAGAATTAAAATACACATCCAAAGTCACCGACTTCCGAAATTAAAGTTATTTTAAAAGAGTGTCCTTGGAGTTTCTTGCCCGTTCTTCTTGATAGAGATCTACGTTTACGAATGGCAATGCAGATATTTATTTGTTTGTAAATGTTGGTGCTCCTTTTCCTTGGCCATTTCAACTCAAATTGACACATCCTAGTTAAAAGCTGTGCACCCGATGGGCAATCCAAGGGCAAAAATGGCGAACTTCCATACAAACATCTGTCTTCATTTAAACTCCTAGGGGATCGATAAAATAAAATTCCTTATTGCACACCTTCGTTATATAAGGCACTCTTTTGCACAATTTCAAGCTTCTTAACCCAGCGGTATAGGCTGTGGGTTGTCTGTAAATTCATGAATTTAAGATTTGTATTAAGTAGAAATTGCCTTAAACTTACAGGGAAGATTTTTAAATCAATGGTTAGGTCTGCTGTCTTGTAAGATGTGTCAGAATGTTAGGCCACAAAGGGATGAATGAAAAGCATTTTACTTAAGTTAGTGCGTGTAGCTGAAATGAGGATACTAAGGGGGATGTTCGGCGTTTACACGAATGGATAAAATAAGAAATGAATACATAGTAGGAAGTCGGAAAGCAGCAACGGTAGCTGAAAAGTGGTGTGGAAATCGGTGGTGATGTGATTCGGAGGAATGAGGAAAATGTCGTGAGGAAAGTTTTGAGTATGAATGTCGTTGGCCATTGGAGTAGAGGGAGACCAAAGAAACGATGAATGGCGTGAATGATGATATGATTAGAAAAAGTTTGTCAACCGAGGTGACGGTTAATAGAAAAGTCATCATCTGCCTCATCTGCCTAGCTTTATCCCAACTATGTTGGAGTCGGCTTCTAGTCTAACCGGATTCAGCTGAATACCAGTATTTTACATGGACCAACTGCCTATCTGACCTCCAAGACTCAGTTACTTGGTAACACGATATCCCTTAGAAAGACTGGTTGTCAGACTTTCGGGCTTCTGACAACCCGTAACGACTGTCAAAGATGCACGCATGCGAGTCGGGACCAACAGCTTAACGTGCTTTTCGAGGCACGGACTTGGTATGTAAAGATGGTCACCCATCCACAGACCAATCGCGGCAAGCGTAGCTTAACCACAAGAAAAAAACATGTTCCGCAGACCCCAAATAAATTGGGATCAGGGTAGGAGAATGATTACTAGGTAGACGTTGGATTACCTATCGCTCCTGGTTTTTTCTTATCCTTGCGTAGTTTTATTCAAAACTAGCTTTTGCCAGCTGCTTCGCCCGCGTTTAGGTCGCAAATTTATGAAAAAGCACCACCGGGATAATTAGTGTCCCATATGTTAATCCAGGGGTATAATCTATCTGTAAGCCAAATTTCTTCCAAATTCATTCAGATGTTTCTGCGTGAAGGAGTAACAAACATCCATACATCACATACAACCTTCCACGTTTATACGTATAATATTAGTAAGCATAGTAGGAGTAGTATGTCAAATTTTCAAATTACAACAAATCAAATACTTTCTTCTCCACATCGATATTCACAAGACACAGCCACACTGTACCACATCAAGCCACATAATAGACACATGAATCTTTAGTCAGACGTCCGAAGTTTTATAAAAGAGCCTGAAGATCGACGCCTGGGGAGTTAAGTCGTTATGTGCCTCCCACGGGACACTGCCTGACTGCGGCCGTGTGACCACTGTATGTGTGTCTTCTTTAGAGTGTGGTCCAAGATTTAAGTTTATCTCTCAGCAGGGTATGTTATCCTGGTGGGTTGTCAGTCTACTAACGGGACAAAAAAAATGGAGATTGTTATCTTTATTTTATTGATGTTTTTTATTTCTGGTAATCAATCACGTGGTCTATTTCTATCAATCTTGTGGGAGAAAAAAATCGATTACTTCCATGGTCAAGGACAGTACGAGTAATGTGAATCCTGACCATTGCATTGTAACTCTGTGTCCACACTGATATTAATATAGCATCCCTGTTTACAAAGGTTAAGACATTATGTTCACGAATTTCACGGAAAATATGATAGGTTTGCAATATATGTAGATATCGAAGGTGATGTCAAAAAGTATAAACGTATACATCTCACAATACTACTGTGATACTTACTTACTACTCGTATAGTTGTCATTATCAATGTATGCCTTAAATGCTTTCCGGAAAACATTGAATTGCAGTTAATGTCACGCCTGTTAACGTGTCTCAATTGCTTCATTGCTTCGACAGTATAAAATAATAACAATGTGTATTTATTTTGGTGTGCAAAATAACTTTAATTTCGGAAGTCGGTGACTTTGGATGTGTATTTTAATTCTTTGTCACCGCCTTCCGAAAGTTATTTTGCACTTTGTAGTGTTTTTTTTGGAAGTCGGTTGTTATTTTTTTGAAAAAGTTTTTATTTTTCACTTATTAGCTACCTACCCCTCATCAATTCGAAATTTCGTCATCCTTGGGGTCAAAACAATGCATATTATGCGATAGCAGCATTCGCGGTTGATTTGCTGTAATTTTTTAAAGAGTTCCATTGTCTGTCTCCGAAACGTATAATTAGATCTATATGAAATTTTAATGACACCATTTCGGAATAAACCCCTTTCGAACAAAAAAAGAATTTTGCAAATCCGTCTATATATGACGGAGTTATGCCCGAACATACATAAAAAAGGAAACGTGTCGAATTGATAACCTCCTTCTTTTTGAAGTCGGTTAAAAATAGCCGTGGCAGTTAAGAAATGACCAGTCTCAACCAACGGACGCGCTGGCGAGTTAAAATACTTTATAGTAACAACACGCTACGAGTATATCCACTCATCCAACAAACAAATCATTATAATATTTGTCACTTAGTCAAAAAAAAGGTAATTGCATCGACTATTGAGCTCTTGGGAAGCTTATAAAAAAACGATTTTAACATGTCATTCCTCCGTTGCTATGCAACAGTCCGACCTGTTACTAAGGGCCGAATTACGGGGGTGTTAGGTTATTTTCGTCACGGAATTTCTGGATTCGGTCTCCACGCTCAAGGCCCGCGATAGAAACTATGTAACGCGCGAATATAGGGCTTGCTAAGTTGTCCGTGACAACCCTCAAAATGCTGTTACTGGAGCGTCTCAAAGTTCGCCAAAAAGACGCAACTCTCGACCTCATGATGGCGTTAAAGTCCCTCGCTTCGGCAAACATACTCGAGACACTACAATACCTTGGCAGTTTCATTAGGGTTCGGTAAGCATCATTGTACTGAACCCTTAAAGAACTGTACACCTTTTTTGTGAAGTTGCACCAAAGTTGGCAGGTGTACATTGACAAGCAATAAGCTCTGAACAGAGTGTTCTTTACCTCCTTGGTGCACTTCACAAATTTGCGCGCGAGCATGTTACTCCTCACCGAGAGGGCCCTACGCTCTCTTTCAATGTCGCAGTCGTTCTGGAGTCTGTCCGTCAAAATATGCCCTAAGTATTTAAACTGCTTTACGACCTTAATGGTCGTGCCATTTAAATAAAGACTAGGTATGTTCCCCGGCCCTGCCCCAGACCTGAATACCATAGATTCGGTTTTGAGAACGTTATATTTCAGTCCATGAGCATCACCATAATGCTCACAGACAGACAACAGCAGTTGGCAATTCTCTACAATACCTAATGATTAATTCATAAGCTCAGGAACTCATTTGACTTTCGACGTTCAAGCCTTCCTTCCAGTTTATTTAATGTCTTTCTCAGAATATTTTATTCTTCGTCGAACGCCGGGAATTTTATTGTATTAATTGGCTTAATTCTTATCGCCCCTTTTTTACAACTTAAAGAAGCTTAAGTTGTTTTCATTTATTACTGACTGTCTTTTGCCAGCGGCTTCGCCCGCGCGGAACTTTCATCCCCTATTTAACTCCCTTAGGGGTTCAATTTCGAAAAATCCTTCCTTATTCCTTGTCTGCATTATAAAGAGAACCTCTGTGCAAAATTTCAGCTTTCTAGGTCCAAGGGTTTGGGCTGGGCGTTGATGAGTCAGTCAATCACTCAGTCAGGACTTTTCTTTTTATTTATGTAAGGAAATGACACATACCTATCATTTCTCTAATTTGAATGACCGAGTGAGAACTGACGTGCGACAATGACAATGTGGTGCATGTCATTCGGATTGTGAGGTTAAGAAAAACCTATGAAATAGAAAATACCACAAGGATGTAAAGGAGACGATATTCGTGAATATAATAGCTTTGAATGTTGTTTCTTTATTACAGAAACGCAATTTAGTTATTTTACGGACGTCGGACCTTAAGATATCTTATAAAACAACATTCTTTGCAAAGGATATCTTGCAAAAATGAATAAACTAAAATTTGAGTTTACAATTAAAAGTTTCGATGATCAAAAAACCAATGTGCTGGCAGTAACCTCAATAACCACAAAAGAAGGTAAAATCTATCTTATACCACAAGAACTGCAGCCAATAAAATACCATGGAAAATTGATGGAAACTGAGACTTATAAAATATTAAAAAATACATTACAAAAAAGACACGATAAAAGGTGTTTATGGATAACTTTATCAAAGGAACTAAGAAAGACTTACATGGATGATGATGAAAATATCCAATTCAAGAATTATTTCCTGGAAGAAGTTGTAAGTACAACTGGAGTCACACAACCTATAATAAATGAGGGTATATCTGAAGAATCACTGTCAAGAATCCTAGAAAAAATTGCAAATATGAATCCACAATTACCGAAGCAGACTAATTAAAAAAAAATCTCAGACAAATTTGTAATTGAAAAATTCACCGGTGAAAACACAAATGTAACTCAATGGATGGCCATTTTTGAAAAAGAATGTGCTCGATTCGAAATAGTTGAGGATGAAAAAAAATTGAGATATTTAGACTGTTTTTGGATAAATCATGTTTGAATTGGTACAGTTCTATGCTAATAAGACTTACACTTAGTTCAGAATGGAAACAATGGAAGGAAGATTTTTGTGACACTTATGAGAATAAAGGTTGGACACCAATAAGATATGCAATAGAATTTAAATACAAAACAGGATCACTATTAGAATATGCAATAAGAAAAGAGAAAATATTGTTAGAAATGGACAGTACAATAAACAAAAGTACTCTAATTGATCTGATTGCAGTAGGTCTACCTAGTTTCATAACAGTCAGAACTGATAGAAAGAAAATAAATGAGACTAAAGATCTTTTTAATGAAGTGAAAAGCTTGGAACATTTAGTTAACAAAAAAAGTTTTGATAAAAGGAAAATAACAAATTCTGCAGTGAAAACAAAAGAGGTTAAAGAACCATGCAAGATTTGTAGAAAACTAAATAAAGGAAATAGATATCACCCAGAAGACTCATGCTGGTTTAAAACGTATGAAGGTATTAAAGAAAAAGAAAATGTTATCAATTTTGTTAACAATTCAGAAGTAGAAACAGAATTAAATAATATGGATCAAAAAAACTAGTAGTGCCACCATTAATTAAAGTCAAATTAACATTAAATAACACGTTTGATGCATACGGAATATATGATTCCGGTTCAAATATCTCATTAATTAATTCAAAATTGCTGAAGTTAAGAGATGAAGAAATAAATAATGCACAGACTGTGAAGTTAAATACGATTAATGGTGTGAAAAAAACGAATGGAATAGTAAAATTAAAATAAAAATCTATGAAATAGAAGAAGAAGTGAATGTGTTCGTAATTAACAAGAACAATTTTGATTATGACTTTTTAATTGGATTGGATATGATAAAACAGTTTAAATTGATCCAAAATGACAAGCTAAAAATTACACAAAAAACACAAGAAATAAATAGAAATGCAGAAATGGATGGATGGAGAGATAAAACAATAAGCTGTGACAAGTTTACAGTAAACTTTAACGAAGACGTTGATGAAACAAAATATAAAATTACAATAAACCAGCTTGAATATAAACAAGAAGTAGAAATAAATGAACTAATTGAAAAATACAAATCCATCTTCGCAAAAGACAAATATGATATTGGAACAGTCAGGGATTATGAAGCCAGAATTGATTTAATGGTCGATAAATATTGCAGTAAAAGACCTTATAGATGTAATATTGAGGATAAGAAAGAAATAGAGAGTCAAGTATCAAAATTATTGGAGAAAAATCTAATTGAGGAATCATACAGTCCATTTGCTGCTCCCGTAACGTTGGCATACAAAAAGGAAGACAATAGAAGATCAAGACTTTGTATTGACTTTCGCGATTTGAATAAACTTATTATCCCACAGTCGCAACCTTTTCCGCCTATTGAAGATCTGATGGTAAAAACAAGAAATTGCAAATATTTTTCTACACTGGATTTAAATTCCGCATTTTGGTCTATACCATTACGAATCGAAGACCGAAGAAAAACAGCTTTTGTAACGCAAGACAGCCATTTTCAGTGGACCTGTTTACCATTTGGACTAAAAACATCACCAGCAATATTTCAAAGAATATTGAGTAATATTATAAGAAAACACAAACTTACAGAATTTACAGTAAATTACATAGATGATATATTGGTTTTCTCAAAATCCTTTACGGAACACATGAGCCATTTAACAAAATTATTAGAAGCAATAAAGAAGGAAGGCTTTAGACTGAAATTTTCTAAATGCACATTCGCATTGGATACAGTGAAATATTTAGGGCATATTATTCATAATAATTCAGTACGCCCAATAAAAGATAATCTAATATCAATAAAAAAATTCCCAGTACCACAAAATCAAAAAAATGTGAGACAGTTCTTGGGAAAAATAAATTTCTACAACGAATACATACCAAATATTGCAATAACATTGGATCCATTACACAACTTACTAAAAAAGAATCATAAATTCATCTGGACAGAAGAATGTCAAAAGTCCTTTGAAAAAATGAAACAACTGCTATGTTCTGAACCTATTTTAGAGATATTTGACCCAGACCTACCTATACTAATTTACACAGATGCAAGTATACAAGGCGTAGGAGCAGTATTGAAACAGAGACAACAAAACACAAAAGAAAAACCAGTTGCATATTTTTCCAAGAAACTAAATGAAGTACAGAAAAGGAAAAAAGCAATTTATTTAGAATGTCTAGCAATCAAAGAAGCAGTTAAATATTGGCAGCACTGGCTCATAGGTAAACGATTTATAGTTTTTTCTGATCATAAACCACTGGAAAAAATGAACATTAAATCAAGAACAGATGAAGAACTCGGAGACTTGACCTATTACCTTTCTCAATATGACTTTGAGATAAAATATTCACCAGGAAAAAATAATCTTGAAGCTGACTGTCTAAGTAGGAATCCTGTATTAGAAGCATATGAAAATGAAGAGGAACAATTAAAAGTAGTCAATTGGATACAACTGGAAGATATTATTGTTGATCAAGAAAATAATGAAGATGTACAAAAAGAAAAAAACAGATTAATATTAAAGCATTCCATATACTACAGGAAAATCAAGAATAAAAATAAAATTGTCTTATCAGAAGACTTCAGTATAAGTTTCATCAAACAAATACATAAAGAATACTGTCACATTGGGATTAAACAAATGCAAAATAAAATAACACCGTATTACACGGCTAAGAATTTAAGACAGAATATAAAGAAAACATGTAAAAGATGTGAAATTTGCATTATAAACAAATCAAGAGGGCAAGATAAATTTCGACTGAAATGATGATGATGAGCACAAATCCTAACTCCGGGCTACTGAGAAATTCTAGATAGAAAAACCCAATAACACTATACCCGACTTTGGAATGGAACCCAGGGCCTCATGCTGAACTGTAAAGCTGACGACCACTAGACCAACGAGGCAGACGATTATGAATTGTGGAATAATGAATTACTTACCTGTTGCCCGCAGCTTCGCCCGCGTGGAGGTTGAAAATTATCCCACGGGAATGTACTACCGGAATGAAAACTATCCTGTGTGATAATCCCGGTTATAAACTATCTGTGTGCTAAATTTCATCCAAATCCGCTCAGCCGTTTTTGCGTGATTGAGTAACAAACATCCAAACATCTTCACAAACTTTCACATTTATAATATTACTAGCAACGCGCCGCGGTTTCACCCGCGTAGTTCCCGTTCCCGTGGAAATATGGGATTAAAATATAGCATATGTCACCCGGGGATAGTGTAGCTTTCTAACAGTGAAAGACTTTTTTAAATCGGTTCCGTAGTTTCGGAGCTGAATATTGTTTAACTGTGAAGACGAAACCAATTATGATCAATCGTGAGTTACGCAATTAGGGTGCTGGAAGAGATCGCGGAAAGCGATAAGGCCGCCCATTGTATATTTTGTAGTGTACCTTGTTTTTTTTGTAATGTATTTTTGTGGTGTACAATAAAGTATATGTAAATAAATAAGGATGTTAAGTATAAATGGATTTACAACATTTTTTCAAGACAATTGTTCAAAAACTTTTAGTCATCATCATTTGTGGATGTTCAATACAATTTGTACCTCGTTTACCTCGTTGTATCTGCCAACTATCTTCAAACTACAGTACAGGTACTTAGCAGGATCTCCCAAGTTCTATTGTACTTACTCTGGGAGTTTAATGCGCGCAGTTTAACTGATACGTATCTTAACTGTGCGAGACTTGAACTGAACTCAAGAGTGCATTACATCCGCTACTTAACTGCGCCGAATGGGTGATACATTGCATATGAATACATACGGTCAGAGCGGTTGAAATTTACAGAACAGTCATCAAAATCAAAAGTCATTTATTCAAACTAGGCTGAGAATCCGCACTTTTTGAACGTCATGATTACATAAGACAGTCTCGCAAAAGACCCGCCCTTCACCACTTCCAAGTGCTTCAGCTGGGAAGAAGAAGTGGCGCAACAAACTGCTAAGCACACCTGTCTGCTAAGTTTGAAGAACTTGATTTTATACAATAGTAAGTAATTAACATTACAAAACACAAAAAACATTGTCAGCTAGCAGGCGCCAAATGTTTTCAACACTTTACTAACTAAACAGCAGAGAGCAGTGGTGGCCCAGTGGTAACGGCCACGAGTTGTGGTCGTAGGTTCGAACCCAGGCGCTCAACTTTGTGTAAATTATTTCATCTCCACTGCTCTCAAAACGGTGAAGGAAAACATCGTGAGGATACCGGCATGGCCTAGTACCAAAAATGCAAAGGCCTGTGACATCTACCAACCTGCACTGAGCTAGCTTTGTGGATTAAGGCCCACTCCCTCTCACCACGAGGCGGCCTGTGTCACAGCAGTGGGAACATTATAGGTTGAATATGCTATTGTTGCGCGGCACAATTAATGTCTGGTTACCACTAGCGCCATCTAGTATCGAGTAGCAGAATTAATAGAGTCAAGATCTTTCTAGGAATTTCGATGCTAGAACTTTCTAGAACTATCGACATCTGTTCAGTCGGGGCCGGTATGTACTCGAACATTCGAGATGCTTCTACGGTAGAAGGTTCTGGAACAATCCGAGGGCCCTATAAAGCCGAAACGGAACGCGTCCCAGGCAGTAGTAGTATTGGATAAGCATGCATGCATGCATGATACATGAGAACATCTAAAGCGATCTTCAAGTACGACTTAAGAGTGATCTGTAGTACAATAATTGTGTTTTGTAATTAGTGTGTTTGAGTGGTTCTTAGTGTGTTTAATTAAAGTGTCATTTTTGGTAATTTATGATGGCAGTTGTTAATTTGTCATGAACCCCAAGCTCGTAACACTATTATACTAACTAAACCGCAGCTCAGATCATCCTTAAAAGTTAAGCTTTTGATACAGCGATCAGTCCTTGGTATGCTAATTATTATTGTTACGAGCTAGGGGTTCGTGACAATTAAAAACTGCCGATATGAATTACCAAAAATAACACTTTAATTAAACACACTAATAACACAACACAATAGCACTATGGATCACTCTTAAGTCGCACTTGAAGATCGCTTTAGATGTTCTCGCATGTATCGCTTCCAATGAACTACCCCGAGACGCGCTCCGTTCCCGCTTATATAGGGCCCTCGGATAGTTCCAGAACCTTCTACCGTAGAAGCATCTAGAATGTTCGAGTACATATCGGCCCTGACCGAACACATGTCGATAGTTCCAGAAAGTTCTAGCATCGAACTTTCTAGAAAGATCTTGACCATTAATTCCGCTATTCGATAAGAGATGGCGCTAGTGGTAACCAAACATCAATCGTGCGGCTCAACACTGCCCCCACCTAAGAAATGCTCGTCCCGAGCATTATCGGCCCCATAATAACGCGCCAGTCGATCCACGTGGACTATCTTAGGAGTACCTCTTGCACCTTTCTGTATCCGGTAGGTAACGTCATTGATCTTTGTCACAATCCGGTACGGTCCGTCCCAGTTAGCTTGAAGCTTAGGAGATTTCCCTTTTCTGCGGACGGGATTGTGCAACCACACTAGTGAACCTTCGTCAAACCCTTTATTGTTCATTTTGCGGTCATAACGGGTTTTCATCTTTTCAGACATTTGCTGGCCTGATTGTCTGACGTGCTCATAAATGTCGTTCATCTTGTTCCGCAAGTCATTCGCATAATCGGTTATACTGCGTGGGGCATCAGGTGGTATTCCAGTGATCAGGTCTGCAGGCAGCCGTAATTCCCTTCCAAAGTTTGCGAAAGCTGGTGTCACCGATGTGCTTTCGTGAACAGCACTTCGATATGACAACAAAAACGGTTGTATGTGCTTGTCCCAATCTCGTTGCCGATTTTCCACAACTTTTGCTAGGTACCTCTCTAATGTCTGATTAAATCGTTCCACCATTCCATCCGATTGTGGGTGGTAAGAAGTTGTTCTTGTTTTATGAGTACCCATAACTCGACAAGTTTCCTGGAATATTTGAGACTCAAAATTCCTTCCTTGATCACTGTGAATCTCTAAAGGTACTCCAAAACGACAGAAGACTTCATGAACTAATTTATCTGCAACTGTCGAAGCTTCTTGATTTGGAATGGCGAAGACTTCCGGCCACTTAGTGAAGTAATCCATCACAACCATGAAATACTTGTTACCACTTTCACTTTCCGGAAACGGCCCCGCAACGTCAAGGGCTATCCTCTCCCATGGTGCTCCAACATTGTACAATTTTAATGCACCTCTGCTACGCGTCTGAGGTCCCTTTACAGCTTCACAACTTGTACATTTGCGACACCAGTCCTCGACATCGTCCCGACAGTGGACCCAGTAAAACCGTTCTCGTATCTTCAGTAGAGTCCGTTTTACTCCCAGGTGACCTCCTGAACAACCATTATGGTACAGCTGCAGAACATCCGGTACTTGAGATTTAGGGACTACCATTTGCAAATGACAGCTGTTTCCCCGAGCATTTTCCCATTTACGGCACAGGACTCCATCCTGAATCACCAAGCTGTCCCATTGGGCCCAATAGCTCTTTGTGATGGAACTCATTGCTGAGACGTCGCTCCACCTGGGCTTAGGAACTCTGGCCTTTATCCACTCCAGAATCGGCTTGACGTCTGAATCTTCCTGCTGTGCACGTTGTAGGCTTTCCTTCCACTCGTTGCTGAGGTCTGTCCTGAGCATCCTCACAGGTACCATTTCCTTACTCTCTTGCCTAGTACAATGCTTGCAGTCTTCAGGACAAGGTCTTCTTGACAATCGATCTCGATCTTCGATTCCCGCACGGAACAAGTATTTGTATGATCTACAATTAGTTGTTCCGGGTCTGGCTGTTTGTGTATGTGAGTTTTAAATGTTTGTAAACGCACCCACAATACAGGAGAAATTCCTAGTGTGGGGCAACGTTTTTTTAAAAACAAATAAACAAAAATAAATGCATCTGCGTTGCCGTGAGATTTCCCGCTGCGATGTTCCACCACAAAGTCGTATTCCTGTAGTAGCTCAATCCATCTCGCAACTTGTCCTTCTGGATTTTTGAACTGCAATAGCCATTTCAGTGCAGCATGGTCGGTACGTAAATGGAATTTCCGCCCCAGAAGATATTTGCTAAAATGCTGCAATGACTTTACCACAGCAAGCAATTCCCGTCTCGTGACACAATAGTTCCTCTCCGGCTTTGACAACGACTTGCTGAAGTACGCTATCACAACCTCTTGATCACCATTTCGTTGAGACAACACACCACCAAGTCCTATGTCACTTGCGTCTGTGTCAACTATAAATTCCTTGCCTGTATCAGGGTACCCCAAAATAGGTGTTTTGCAAAGTCGGTCCTTTAACTCCTGGAATGCGAAATCGCAACTTTCATCCCAGCTGAAATGTCGCTTCTCCTCGGTTAGCTTATGCAGGGGTTTGGCAATATCCGCAAAGTTCTTAACAAATCGCCGATAGTAAGAGCACAACCCCAAAAACGCTCTGACCTGCGTCTTGTCTTTTGGAACTGGCCAATCTTTGACAGCGGCGATTTTTTTCTGGATCCGTGCGGATACCTTCTTCCGACACTACATTTCCCAAAAAGCTAACTTGCCGTTTGAATAGTGAACATTTCTTCGGACTCAACTTGAGGTTGGCACTCTGGATCTTCATGAGCACGCGTTCCAGTTTTTGAAGATGTTCTTCAAACGTACGGCCTACGATGATGATGTCATCCAAGTAGACCAGACAGGCATCGCCAATCAACTTAGTTAGTACAAGTTCCATCAACCTTTCAAACGTTGCCGGAGCGTTGCACAATCCAAACGGCATAACTTTAAATTGCCACAGACCCTTTCCTGTCGAGAATGCTGTTTTCTCCTTGTCCTTGGGGTCAATTTCAACTTGCCAGTAGCCACTTTTCAGGTCCAGCGTGCTAAACCACTTTACTCCAGTAAGCATGTCCAAAGTGTCATCAATTCTTGGCAAAGGGTAGCTGTCCTTCTTCGTAACGTCATTCAGACGACGATAGTCAACACAAAACCGCATGCTGCCGTCCTTCTTCCTTACCAGCACTACCGGGGAACACCATGGACTAGATGAAGGTTCAATAACACCATCCTTCACCATTCCCTCAATCATGGTTTCTACTTCCTTTTCACGCGCTACCGGCAATCTCCTTGGCCGCTGACGGATAGGCAACTCTTCTCCTGTATTTATTTTGTGTTGAACTAAGCCAGTCTTCCCAATGTCACTATCGTTTAGGGAGAAAACTTCGGCGTACTTCAGTAACATCTTTTTCGCCTTGGCCATTTCATTATGAGACAGAGCGCTGCGACAGTCTTCTAAAAGTATGGTCACTCTCGTTTGTGCATCCTTGCTGGGGGTCCCAGTCGATAGATATTGGCATTGACGCAGCCAATCCACTTCCTCGCAAGTACCAATCAGTGTGCCTTTTTCAATAGTCTGTCGTTGATCACAAAGATTCAGCACACGTATCCCTGAGATGTCGGTGGCTCTGACCAAAGTTCGTGCCACTTTCCATGGAAGGTCATTGTCTACCCTTTCCACGAGTACACAACGATGAGTTTGCCCAGGATTCCGAGGAAGACTAACCGGCACAATCGTTTCTGATCTCGGAGGAAGAACAATTTCCTTAAGGCTGTACACATTCCCTTATAACGCACCTTCCATAAAAAGTTCCTCTCGTCCACATTTCATAACTCCTTGCTTGACGTCAATCTCGCAAAAATTCTTCCTCATAAAGTCAAGACCCAGGATGCAATCGTCCATTATATCAGCCACGATGACATTATGCAGGTAGGTCCTGTTGCCTAGCTTCAACTCCATCTCCTTCTCTCCACGGACGGGTATGCGCTGACCGGTGGCTGTCACCAAATTAATGCGTTCCCGGTTGTATGCGGAGTCCCCAAGGAGCCGACTCATAACTTTGGAACTAACGACCGTACGAGAGGCTCCCGTGTCTATGGTCAGCTTACAAGGCATTCCGTTGACCTCGCCCTTGATGATTAAGGTGTTCCCGTCATGGGTTTGTGTGATCGAAATCCTTGGGGCTCTTTGAACATCAGCCAGCACCCGCCCCGCAGTCCTGGCTATTACTCGTTTCCCTGCTGCTGCTGGGTAGTGCTGTTAGCCGCTCTACCCTCTGGAGACCGGCCATCTTCCCTTTCTGCAGTTCGCTTAGGGCAACTGGATCGAAGGTGGCCCCTTTCCCCACAGCCGTAGCACCTAGGGCTGTATCCTTTACGATCGCGAACTGTAGCTGCTACAACCTCCCTGCCGCGATGGGAACGATGATCCTGCCGCACAGCTTCCACCTCCAGTGCATGGGCCAAGGCGTCCTTAAGCGTCCCGTGGTGACCGAGTCTCACAGCAGCTCTAACTTCAAGGTCCCGGATGCCGTCGATGAATGCCTGCACCAGGCTCCCATCAATAAGCGCAGGTACGGACTGGTACGCTTTTCGAACCAGCTTCTCCGCTTCAAGGGCCCACTGCTGCAGGTTTTCGTTACTGCGTTGCACACGATCCTTGAGCTGCGCACGAAACACGTGTTCCAGGTGAGCGTCGCCATGTCTTGCCTCCAATGCCTCGAGGAGCTGCTCGTAAGTCACTTCCTTACCGAGAGCTTCCAGCACATTTAAAGCCTGGTCGCGCAGGCCTAGGGTGAGGGCAGTCATGGCCTGACTTTTATTTCACCCGTTCGCCTTCATGACAGCCGCAAACTGAATTTTGTAGGCCGACCAGGAAGAAGTTCCATCGTACGGCGGCACTTTGAATCCACGTAGCGAAGGTGTTGTAGCTACGGGAGCTGCGATTCCATCCCCAAGTTTGAGTTTATCCAACTCTTGCTTCACATCAGCAATGACGTCACTAAACTTGTTGATCTGAGTTTCAGCTTCTGACAAGCGGTTGTCATGCTGGGCAACCTTCTCTTTCACCTCCTTCATGTCTTTCCCGAAGGTTGCGTGAAGGTCCTTTATGAGGAGCATCTGCTCTTCCTGTCGGTGAACCTGCTCCTCCTGTCGGCGGGCCTGCTCCTCTTTATCCCGTTTGAGCTGTTCTTCCAAACGGCGGGCCTGTTCCTCCTGTCGGCGAGCCTGTTCCTCCTGTCGGCGGGCCTGCTCCTGCAACATCATCATCAGAGCAGTAAAATCTGGTGCTGGTGATGCTGGAGCAGCTGTGGACGGGCCGGCCTCTGTTGGTAGCTGGCCCTCCAACGCCTGTGGCATTGCTCCACCAAATCGCCTCTGGTCCGTCTCCTGCTGGCGTTGACTCCGGGTACGGATACCCTCCGTGTCGTCTTTAGGTAAAATCGGCATGATTTTAATCCTTGCTTCTGACACCAATTGTTACGAGCTAGGGGTTCGTGACAATTAAAAACTGCCGATATGAATTACCAAAAATAACACTTTAATTAAACACACTAATAACACAACACAATAGCACTACGGATCACTCTTAAGTCGCACTTGAAGATCGCTTTAGATGTTCTCGCATGTATCGCTTCCAATGAACTACCCCGAGACGCGCTCCGTTCCCGCTTATATAGGGCCCTCGGATAGTTCCAGAACCTTCTACCGTAGAAGCATCTAGAATGTTCGAGTACATATCGGCCCTGACCGAACACATGTCGATAGTTCCAGAAAGTTCTAGCATCGAACTTTCTAGAAAGATCTTGACCATTAATTCCGCTATTCGATAAGAGATGGCGCTAGTGGTAACCAAACATCAATCGTGCGGCTCAACATTATTCTTCACTAAAATCCATACCGATGTACTTCCATTCCATCGAGGGCCTCGTAAGTATAAGCCAGTATTAGTTCTGGTTGTCGTACAAACTACATCCCACATTCAGAAGCAAGAATATAAATAAGTAGATAAAGCCTACTATTTTTTTTAAGTCAGATTGTGACACACATTGATAAGCCTGGTAGCCGCCCCTCTACTTGTCATAAAACCTCGTCAGGTAGATCTCTAGCAAGCTAGCATTATGTTAGTTTCTGAGTTCTAATATTGGCTCCAGTTTAATCCAAGTCGACCAACTAAGTGGAAAGTTCAAAAGTTGTTCGTTGCAGCCGTGTGTGTGTCACAAGTATTAAACTTGCATCGAGAGGCTGTAGTGCAAGTTCGAAAGCTGCCGGCTTCCTTTGTTTGCAGCCTACTAATTTATATCCATTACCGATTGTTCCTAGACTACGTAATATGTTGGTGATATATTTACGAAATTGGCTGTAATTAATGGTTTCACACACTTCGTTTGCTGGGTATTGAACTTTCGTTAAGGTGTATTGTGTTTTGGAAAAGAGCATTTTATCAAAATACTACGTTTTTGTGCATTTTTCGCTGCTAGTTCATCAATTGATTCATCGTCATCTGTGCCATGCTTCCCTGGTCACCCCACCAGGTTTCGCTGATGTTTTGGTTTGCCAACACTCTCAGTAATTGATTCATCGTCATCTTCTCCCCATTGCTAAGTAAAAGCCACCTCCTTCTGTACCATGCTTTCCTGGTATATGTGATTCGGATCTAGGTCTCCCTTCCGGTTCTTTTGAGGTCATTTAACCAGGTATCGCTGATGGTTATTTATGGGTTTGCCAACACCCTAAGCGATTGATTGAAGTATAATAGTTAATACCTAATTTAGTTTTAAATCTTTTAAAATTGGAGCAAAAAAATAATTTCAATCCGAGTTACTTAAAATCTTACTTAGCTTCAACCTACATGATTATTTACAAGTTTTATAGTAGGTAACTATTTAGAAGTGTCGGCCCACTAACAACTCGAAAAAATAACTATTAACAAACGTTCCTTTCCTACATGTACCTAGTTACCGCTGCGCTCAGCAAAACGTTTTCCGAATTCACTGTTCAATTTGTTCGAGTGAAGTAAACGATACGTCCAATGGTTTTCCGATTCGAAATAAACCTAAAAATACTTACACATACAACTATTTCGAGACTGCTGAAGTACGGGTCAGTTTTTCACAGGATATTTCTGGTGACCGTTGTGTCTTTAATTTTTTCGATTTTACAATGAGCCAGAGGGGTGATTTGACAGTTGCACAACATTGATGGCGTTGTTAGCATTGCTAAGCAGACAAGTGTTTCAAACATATGAAAGCATGGGCAGATTCTGCTTAATATAAGGGTGTAACGCAATGTACCGGTTTATAATCCATACAAAGTAACTTTTGTCATAACAAATTTCCTTTGTCTGGTCCTTGATTTTCGAAACGTGTCTTGATCAACTAGATACTCGTACATACATCATCAGTCGTCTTCTTTTTCTCTTTTCGCCCTCGATCTTTGAAAACTATTCCAGATTTTATTTTAAGTCATAAAACAATCTACACATACAGAAACCTACCTCCGATTATGCAATTATTAACACGAATTTCAACACGTCCAAACATTGCCATCCCACACTGCAATAATTCACAATTTGCTCTCATCAACCATCCAATTTCATCCAGAGATGAGCCAGAAACACGGAGTTTTCATTGAAATACCAACAAGTGCTCAACGGGCGAAAATACATAAAAGGGTGGTTCTAACAGGAAAGTTTCCGCATCAGCATGTTTGCTTCACATTCAAGAGCTGCACGATGTAGCCCGTGCTTTATGCCAATCGTATGTGAATGCTTTATTAAAAAAGTTGTTGAACTATGTGTGTGCTATATTCGGTACATTTTGTAAAATATGAGAGTAATGGATGGCGGAAAGAAGTATCATGAAATACTGTACCTTTATAGCAATATAACCCTTAGTAGTATGCTAGTGCACTTATGACTCCTTACTGCACATATATACACAGTATACATATAGCTCATGAGAAGCGTGCGGTGACGATGACGCGAGTTTTTTTTTAAATTGTTATTTCAAAGGTCGAATTGCAATCTTCTCCTACTGAGTTTTGCAATTTTAAGCTTATCCGGAGAAGTGCTGTCATCATACCCACAAACATCCTGGGTCGACGACGGCGCGTTGTGTTCCACGCGCGCCGCAAAGACATGTCAGCACCAACTGGTGGGGTTCGCAAGGGCTGATGCCTGCCAGGGGTGCGGATTGTTCGAATTAGATACCGTGGCACCTGGCACACATGCCACACGGGTGGGTTTTAGCCTCCGCCCTCCTGCTCCATCCAAAGCGGGAGAAGTTGTTTGAAGAATTCCCACCCAAAAAATAACATACCCATAAGCATGCTGTTAAGCAGTGTTGCGCTGTTTCAGTTTGAAGGATGGGTGCTCGGTGTACCTGAGACAGTAAAGAGATGTTCTTGGTCATTATCGTCTGCCTAGCCTATTCCCAACTATATTGGAGTCGGTTTCCAGTCTAACCCGCAGCTGAATGCCAGTATTTTACATGGAGTGACTGCCTATCTGACCTCCACAACCCAGTTACTGGGTAACATGATACCCCTTGGTAAGACTGGCTTGCAGACTTTCGGGCTTCTGACAACCCGTTACGACTGTCAAAGATCCACGATTAACAACCGGGAACAACGGCTTAACGTGCTTTACGAGGCACGGAGGGGTCTTGGTATGTTAAGATGGTCACCCATCCACGGACCAACCGCGGCAAGCGCAGGTTAACCTGATCAAATAGAGAGATGTTCCAGGTACATGAGACATTTCAGTTTTGTCTCTAATGCTAATTACACAAGCAGCAATTTGAGTCGCCGGCGACATGCCAACATATTCAAAATCTCACGTCCACAGATCCACACAGAGATTTTGAAAATAGATTTCTGGCTAACGACGTCAAAATCTGTGTGCAGAAAGCAGGAGGGTAATTGTCTAACACAATATCAGTTAGAATGTCTTTATTTAGACAGGTCAACAATATTCATTGCCTTATTCACGTTGTTGAGCAGACAAATTTTTCGAACATATGAAGCAATGGATAAGCATTATCTATCCTTCCTTTATGTGATTGATCGTGTGTCACGTAATAAGGGTGCAAGTTTTCTTCAGGTACCGATCGTCAATAATTATTTTTCCGTCAAAATATAATACATAGAGACTAAGCTTTTGCACCGTGGCTCCGCCCGCGTGGATGTCGGCTATCGCATAAAAAAGTAGCCAATGTCCTTCACATACTTTCGCATTTATGTATAATATTAGTAGGGAGGGGCTTGTGGCTAAGTAACAATAGCTGCACGGGTCGATCGATCAGGTTAAGCTACGCTTGCCGCGGTTGGTCCGTGTATGGGTGACCATCTTAACATGCCAAGACCCCTCCGTGCCTCGGAAAGCACGTTAAGCCATTGGTCCCGGCTGTCATTTGTGGATCTTTGACAGTCGTTACGGGTCGTCAGAAGCCCGAAAGTCTGACATCCAGTCTTACCAAGGGGTATCGTATTACCCAGTAACTGGGTTGTGGAGGTCAGAAAGGCAATCGCTCCATGTAAAATACTGGTATTCAGCTGCATCCGGTTAGACTGGAAGCCGAACCCAACATAGTTGCGAAAACGCTAGGCAGATGATGTATATTAGTAGGGATATAATACTCTTTAGGAACTGATTATCAAAGAGCTGTCCAAACTAGAACAATGAGACATTAAGTTGGAAATGGTATCTGTTTCAGTAGTTATTTAGCGATACCACCTGAAACTTGATATTGAGATTGGCACAGATAACACGGTGCAACTTTGTCAGCTGCTCAAACATCTGGCACTTGATAAGAAATACATTCACTCAAAAAAGGATCGGAAATGGATGATTAGTTTATGGTTAGTTTTTTTTTTTTGTTGTTGTTAGTTTGGTACAACTGTTTTCCATTTTGGCGCGAAGTTTGAGTAGCATCTGTTATTTAGATTTAAATACAGTGCTGTTTATAGTTAGATCATATTGTGTATTGCGAACAATGATATAATATTAATGGCCAAAAACATCTATCAAAAAGTTTGTTTTAAATTTTGCATCGCTAGTGGAATTTCGTATTCGGAATCCCTGAAAATGTTACAAAAGGCTTACGGTGAATCGACTTTATCAAAAACACGTAGTTATGAGTGGTACAAAGCGTTCAAAAGCGGTCGAGATGTGATGAAAGATTTACCTCGCTCTGGTAGGCCATCAACGTCTTCAACTGAAGTTAATATCACAAAAGTGAAGAAAAGAGTGACTGATAACTAAACTCAATTCCGGAAAAAGCGTTCAAAATTTATTTTTGATGGTTGGATTATTCGTTGGCGTAAGTGTATCGTTTCTGAAGAAGCATACTTTGAAGGCGAAAAAATAAATTTGGATGAATAACTAACATTTTGTGTATTATTGATCCTTTCCCAGTACTTTTTTATTTTATTTATTTCTTGACAGAGTAGTATGATACTAGGATGGCATAGTTATAAGTAGTTATTATATATATTATAAATTATCGACGTGCCTCTTAATTGGAACGTCCTTGGAAGAAGTACCATCAATATATATATAGTTTACCCATTTTGGGAAATCAAAATTCACTTAGGTATTACCTAAAAGAAAACATTTGATTCTGTTTCTTTGTTACGGTTTCACGCTAAAACGGCTTAACAGATTTGGGTGATCCTAGGCACACGGGTAGACCATGACCTAGATTAGGGCATAGGATATGTTGTCACAGGATGGGACTTATGCGGGAAAAACTGCGGGGCGGACCGAGTAAAGACTGACCGGACCATGGCGGGACCGGCGGCGGCGATCTCTCGCGTCCGGCCCTGGTCCAGGCCATGGTACGGAGCGAGAGGGCATGGGGAGCCGTCACCTCCTTCAGCGAAGCAGTGATGCTCGCGAAGAGGGAGGCGGTGCACGTGAGGGAGAGGCAGCATATGCGCCCTCGCGACCCCAGCCGCCGCAGGATACGGAGACGCCCTGGGCGTCGAGAATCCCAGGCCGATTTCCGGCCACCGTAGGCATGGGCTTGCGGACGGCGAGTAATGGGTAGCTCGCTGTCCGGTAAGGACCAAGCCCAAGTCGACGGCGCGTTGTGTTCCACGCGCGCCTCAAAGAGATGTCAGCACAAAAAGTGATGGGACCCGCAAGGGTCGATGCCTGCCAGGGGTGCGGGTTTGTTCGAAAGAGACACCACAGCCCCTGGCTTAAGGGCTACTGAAGGAACACGGGTGGGTTTTAGTCAGTAAAAGTCTGACACGCGCCCTCCTGCTCCACCCAGAGCGGGAGAAGTTATTTGATGATTTCCCAACCAAAAAAAAAAAAAAAAAAAAACCATGGCGTGACTACTTAGATGTGTTTGGCAAGAAGTGGCGCACCGAGACCGATGGAAATGATGAAGGCACGTCTTTGCCCAGCAGTGGGACTGTACGGGCTAGCTAAAGCAATAATCGTATATCCTGCTGATTTAATTGTACTACTCTAATATAACGGTCGATCGATCAGGTTAAGCTACGCTTGCCGCGGTTGTCCGTGGATGGGTGACCATCTTTACATACCAAGACCCCTCCGTGCCTCGGAAATCACGTTAAGCCGTTGGTCCCGGCTTTCATTTGTGGGTCTTTGACAGTCGTTACGGGTCGTCAGAAGCCCGAAAGTCTGCCAACCAGTCTTACCAAGGGGTATCGTATTACCCAGTAACTGGGTTGTGGAGGTCAGATAGGAAGTCACTTCATGTAAAATACTGGTATTCAGCTGCATCCGGTTAGACTGGAAGCCGATCCCAATATAGTTGGGAAAAGGCTAGGTAGATGATGATGATGATGACCCTAATATAACGCAAATCTAAAACTACTCGTAACTCCAATGCAACCAAAAATAAAGTACAACATAATAAAGTTCGCTCTCAAATTATATCTTCCCACTAAACTCTACTTAGCTCATGTGAGAATAAAAGCATAACAGTACTATTTAGTAGCCGCTGCTAAAACTATGCAAAATGTTAAGACTATGTCACATAGTCAGCGGGTATGTATGTATGTGCTAATATATAGGAATGCCGTATTTGATCTAGTATCGGTAAAATAATTTTGATACCGTACCGGGTCGGGGGACCCCCGTCAGGAATGAAGTTCCTTACGTTTTTACGTAACGTCGTTTAAGACAGTCAAACTTTTATGTTGTATATCCGCTTCAGTCCCCTCGAAAACTATAAAAACGACACCCATAATAAAAAAATGACCTTACTATCGGCTTCAGAACCCTCGAAAACAATAAAAACGACTAACATAACGATTTTTTTTAAACTTTGCAGCCACCATCTTGAATCATTTATCATTTACTGGATCTATATGCCACCATGGTAAACGTTCAGCATGATAGGCAGCCACCTAAACAGTCTCCGCTCCGCTACCGCTTTCTACGTAGCATACACCTCGCAGTAAAGTTGAGATGCAGCACAGAATAAGTTTTAATGTATGTGCAACGTTAAATGGAAAGCTATGTCTCTCGTTCATTCGTTCACGAACGAACGTTGTGGCTAGGTGAGCGGAGGAGAGATTGAATTAACGTTACAAATCGAGGAATTGTTTGGTGGTTAGTTAGCCTCCTAGTTTAGACGTTTAAATGTAACTAAGTTGGTTGAAATGGAAATGTAAGTGAAGAATAAATTACCCCCACAACAATAAAATTATCCTAACTCGCAAAATGTGGAGGTACAGACGCCAAGCACATCAAGCTACCCAATCTGTCAAATTTCTTAGATAGATTTTCAACTTTATCGCATATATTGTTAAGGTTCATGTTCAATTGGGAAAATCTGACAGTTTGGGGTAGATTGATGGGCTGGCGTCAGGTACACCTGTACTTTTAGTATCATTTCGTCAGTAATGTTTAAGCCCCATGTAATGAGAGGGCGGGTTGTTTGCCACCAACCGAGCAGAAATCCGGACTCCGGGCTTTTGTTAGGATATTCCAGATGGATACACCCAATAACACTTTGCTCGACCTGCGAATCGAGCTCAAGACTTTATGCTTAATAGTACCGCTAACAATCACTAGATCAACGAGGCAGACTAATAAGGAACAGAATCATTTGAAAAAAAATCTATGTGTAACGATGTGTGTGTGTGTGTAACGATTACCTACATCATCATACCATCCGAAAGACGTCCACTGCTGGACATAAGCCTCTCCCAAAAGGGGGGGATTTGCCATAATTGTCACGCTTGGCAGGCGGGTTGGCGGGTTGGGTGGAAATGAGATGGTGCTATTCTTTAACTTCCGACACCACACGGAACCTACATAATAATCTTTAATTAGGTAGGTAATCGTTAGTTTATTAAAATCTAACATAATAATAAGCAAGTAGAACGTGTAACCACAGAATAAGCATATTTTGGCAATTGCATGTAACACAGTTTGTTTCGGTGTTTCTTCACTGAGGAGACAGATAGAAACTCAAACCTCATCTAGTTTATAATATTTTTATTTTATTTGTCAAGCTGACTCACAAAAACAAATATTATTATCACTTAACACCTCTACGAGGGACAATATGCCAGAAAAAAAATCTTTAAATATTCACTCTTTTAACACCGACCTCATATAGTTAAAAAAATATGCTTGACGTGTCAAACTTACTTACAGAAATAAATCCCTACTAATAAATAGGTATTATATATGCGGAAGTAACTCTGTCTGTCTGTTACGTTTTTACGCCTAAACCGCTGGACCGATCGTCATGAAATTTGGCAGAGATATAGCCTGAGATATGGAGAACGACATTGGCTACTTTTATGCGATAAAGGACATGCGCGCGGGCGGAGTCGCAGGCAAAAATTAGTATCATATAATACAATTTTTTGGCATATTGTCACAAAGGTGACAATATGCCAGAAAATATAAAGTTTTCATTTAATTATTCACTGTTTCAACAGCTAGCTATGCAGGTTATTACTAAGATAACGAACAACTAACGTGAGCAAAGCATTTTACTATCCCAAACTTTAATATTCGCCTCGTCGTTGTAATGTGCAACATGTTGTCATATCTTTGAAACGACCTCAAAGTGTTGTCGTGGTTGCTTTTGTTATTTTACATTCTAAAATGCTGTTTTGAAGGAAATTCAACACGTACTTAGCAGGTTCCGAGAGGAAAATTGTGATTTTGCTCAAGCACAGAATAGAGAAACTAATAGTTTCGGAACATTAAATAAAAAGTGAACATATGAGCAACAATCAGCCCGCACTGGGCCCGTGTGGTGGATTATAGCCCACTCCCTCTTTAAGAGAAGAGGCCTGTGTCTCAGCAGTGGGAACATTGGTCGATTATGTATGTTATGTATGTATATGAACAATTTCATTGAATGTGGAATTCTCGAAATAAGGGTGGTGAAGTGGCGTTCATTGCAGTTGAGAATGCCTTTATGTTTTTATTCTACCAGAAAATATCCACGGCGTCCGAACCTTCCGCCTGACGCAGGTCCTCACCGGACACGGCTATTTCAGGGTTTCCTGTTTCGTATAAGGCGGGAGGAAACGCCCGGGTGTTTCCATTGCGTAGATCGCCCCGAGGACATGGTGGAGCATACGGTGGAGGTCTGCCTAGCTTGGGCTGAGCACCGTCTCCTCGTGGAGGCGATCGGCGGCGGCGATCTTTCGGGTCCGGCCTTGGTCGGACCAAGGTATGGAGCGAGAGTGCATGGGTAGCCGTCACCTCCTGCGAAGCAGTGATGCTCGTGAAGAGGGAGGCGGCGCACGTGAGGGAGAGGCAGTATATGAGCCCTCACGGCCCTAGCCACCGCAGGAGACGCCCTTGGCGTCAGGAATCCCAGGCTGATTCCCGGCCACCGTAGGTGCGGGCTTGCGGACGGCGGGTAATGGGTGGCTCGCTGTCCGGTAAGGACCAAGCCCGGGTCGATGGAGCGTTGGGTTCCATTGGTAGGGTCCGCAAGGACCGATGCCTGCTAGGGGTACGGGTTGTACGAAAGAGATACCGTGGCCCCTGGCACACAGGCAACTGAAGGACAGGGCGAACATTTTCTGACTTTACTGACTAAAACTCACCCGAGTTTTACTCAGTAAAAGTCTGACACGCCTTCCTGCTCCACCCAGAGCGGGAGAAGTTTTTTGGTGACTCCAACCTCAAAAAAAAAGGGTGGCGTTCATTGCAGTTGTGATTGCATGCTTTCAGAAAATACAAAAGTTAAATAAAACACCATAGTTTTATAAAAACTATATACTTATTATTTGTACTTAAAACACATACATAATATTTTTTATTAATTTATTTACAAACCCGTCTCTTTGCATTCCGTTTTATAAAATAATTTTTGTATAAGTATACTAGGAACCCATTTGTGACTAGAGCTATAATAATAATCTTAACGTCATCAGTATCAATTGTCGTATCGTTGGAATTGTATGAGGATCACCAGGTACGTCGTCACCGCTCCTATCACCTGTAAAAAAAGTGGATTGTAGATCATCGCAGACCAATTGAAAACCGAGTGGATTCCTGACACAGGGACACGTTGGCCCGGGGCGTCTTCTGCAGACAGTATTGTCAAGACTTTCCACACAAACGAAGCATGTAATTTGTCGTCACCGCAAAGTCATAGAAACTGATTGAATACTGACGAGATATGTGACAGACGAATTTGGGATTAGCTTGAAAAATGGCGGGCGATTCTGTGCTTTGTGATTCCATCGAATCCCAAGAACAATTGTGGGTTTTTCACCAACAGATTCTATTTTCAGAATTTGGCCGAAGTGAGAATTACGAGGTGAAGAGTTTGTTTGTTAAACAAGCTATTATCTGGATCAAATGATTTAAAAATGCATTTGGTAGCCCAGTTCTGATTAAGGGGGTCGAGCAAAAACAAAAAAGGCCGAAATAACGATAA
The DNA here is from genome assembly GCA_949987655.1 of Polymixis flavicincta. Taxonomy (NCBI): domain Eukaryota; kingdom Metazoa; phylum Arthropoda; class Insecta; order Lepidoptera; family Noctuidae; genus Polymixis; species Polymixis flavicincta. The sequence continues at coordinate 20,132,053 of OX465190.1, read as the reverse complement.
AAATGACGCGGTTGGCCGCATACGCGGTCGTTGTCGCGGGTAGTAGCTTTATAAGCAGATTTTGGACCAAAATCTTCATGCTTCAGGGCCTTTGCTGTGCAAATATGGAGGCCGAATAAACTTGTTTAATACAATTAGCCGATAACACTTTTATTATTTTTGGAACTCGTAGTCTAGAAGTCTACACAATAAATGGTTGAAGAACGACCAATAACTATGAACTCACAGAAGCAATCAGCGGCCTATGAAGCGTGCACATCCCCATGGGGGCGTAGCTGACTGACTGCAGCATCAGCTGTCGTGAGAAAATCTCCAACCGCGAGGGAAGCACGCCGGTAGACGGCGCTGATGTCATCAGGCGGCATACTAGTCCCTCGGTTCTTTTGCCCTGGTACAATGGAAGTGAAAACTTTATGGAAACTATACCAAACATCGTTAATTTTATTTAATGAGATTAAATAATCCAGAATTCCTAGCTAAAAATGTAATTTAGCTTGCTATTGTTAAATTAGAGGCCATCATAACAGTTTGAAAATGATACTATGATACTTTCTTTGCTAGGTGTTCATGATATAATCTCTCACGAGCAAAATTATACCTCTTTTCTGGATCATGACTCTACGTAAAACCAACACATATCATTTACACAAAACAGCAGAACTATTAGACTTTAAAACTATACATACATAAAATCATGCCTTCTTCTCATAGGGGTAGGCAGAAGCTACTGAACGCCACTTGCTACGATCCTTACATATTTACGTTCTACATCTGGTCAATCACGTACGCCGGTTGCGGATACTAAGCACCTGCCCTTTCTGAAGAACATCACCAATATGGTCACAATATATCCTTCTAGGGCGTTCCTTCCCACTCACATCTACCTTGTAAATACCTCTTGTTGGTAAATAAGCTTAGTAATACACTAACCTCAGCTATAGTATAATGACCAGGTTCAACGACCACGATCATGCGCAGCATGTGAGTCACACACCACAGGAACTGAAGTACCAGGAAGTGTACGCGATTCGTGGACACAACTGAAATATTGAAAGAGAAGGGTTTGTAAATCTTTATATAATTCTTCTGTATCGTCTGTAGGACACTCAACTCCTCCTAAAGGGCTGAACCGATTTTAATGAATTTTTGTGTGTGTATTTGAGTGTCTCTGGATGGTTTAGACTCACAATTATTGGATTTGGTTGTAAGTTTATTTACTGTTATGAGAAATTCATGTTATTCTTGACCAAATGTTGAATTAGATCATCTTCTACTTTTTGAATTATTTTTGAATTAGGTTTTAAGTATTCACTCCCGTTTAAGAGGTTTCAATAGGGAACGAAAATGTACATGGGAAGTACTATCTAGCGCATGGCTTTTAGGATTATAAGTTCCTCCCTAGAACATATTAACTATTAATTAAACAAATTAACTCACTAATCTCCATAATCAAGAAGTACGGCGTGACTATGAGATGCAGAAGCGTCGATATCAGTATGACAATGAGAGGCAGCCCGTAGCTGTCATCAATGCTGTTGACGACGTCGCAGAGCGTGCCGTGCAGCGCAGCAAGCCTACGTACGGCATCGCACGGGGACACAGTGAGACGAGGCTCCCCGTTCGCTGAAATAAGAGACACTGTTGCGGGTATAGTCTGGCTTTTCAAATCCTGCTATTATTTGTATGATAGATGGAAAACAAGCCAAGGCCTAATAACCGACTGCGTGGAGACAACTGTCAGAGTTACCAGGACGACATATGTTCAGAGGCGATAATCCTACCAGTTCTCGTTTTCTTCATGATTTGTTCTTAAAGTCGCGCCACCAAAGAAGTTCCGTAGACTATTTATTAGTGGAAATAATAGAATAGAGAAAAATATATGGAGACATTATGGAGTGAAAGAGGTTAACAAAATACTGTCGCAAGACAATGGCGCCGCGTCTATGGGAACTACTTTGTTTGGGTCTTTGGTGGCGGACTCCTGTTGGTATGCCTCTGAAAACCAGTGCTACCAGGATAGCATAGATGTTGAGGTGATAATCTTACCAGTTCTCTTGATGATGACGACATGTTCCCTGCCAGTCATGGTGTCCACCAGCAGGCTCACGTTAGCAGATCGCTGGTTGTCAGCCGGCGCCACTCGGATAGCATAAATGTTTAAAGGTGACGCGCTCTTGGGTTTCTCCACTGAAAAGATACAAGTCAAGAAATGTTTAGAATGCCCTTTTTAGTTTAAACCTAATAATCTGAACAATAGGTATTTTAATACGCTATTTTCTCAATATAATTAAGTAGCTTTGGATGTTTATGTACTACTTTACCTCGAGAAGACTGATCTGAGTGTTAGAATAGAATAGAATATTGTTTAAGTGTTTTGTGAATGCTTCACAAGTGAAATTGTTAAAAAATGTAATTGTTAAAGGGTGGGCAAAAATAAGAAAATAAAGTCAAAACGTTCTCCTCTCTGATAAGTCCTCATTTATATTTTCTGCGAGCCTCAAAGACAAAACAGAATACTAATGTTGACATGACAAAAAATTTCTTAAGCAGAAGAATCTGCAACGATTTGGATGTCTGTAAACATTCAAGATATCAATGATATCTCTCGTCAATACATGTTATAAAATAGCGACGATTTGTCTGGGTGTATGTTCCGGATTGGCGCAAAAACGGCTGAACGGATTTATATGAAATTCGGCACACAGGTACTTTATAACCTGAATGAACACATAGGTAGAGTACTGTTGTTAATCCTGCTTGTACGTTCTTGTAAGCAATTCTGCGAGCAAAAGCTGGTTATCTATAATGTGTATACCAGGAATTGAGACTTGTCGAGCGGTGAGCGCGAGCGCGTCGTTGACCGCTGAGAAACGCGCACGCACTGACAGCGCCGTAAAAGCGAACTGCAGCTCAAGGATCAGCACCACGAACCACAGCATGTAAAACCCGAGGTAGTTCGTCACCACGTCCCCTGGAACATGACAAACAAAGATCTAAGACGGTGTTTACTAAGGTCAAACTAGCGAATTTGGCTTGCTACTGTTGCAACCTTACCGCGAGGTTATTTCACGAATAAATTATATGCCGCATATACTTAATCTCTATTAATAAAAATTAATCCATATTTCCCTTGGTCACGGCATCAGACGTGACAATTCAACAATATTCATTGTGCCACATTGTGCAACAACATTTGTAACGGTAGAATGTAAAGTGGCCATAGAGTTTTAAGATCATACGTACAAACGCCAGCACATCAAGCTACCCCTATCTGTCAATTTTTTTTTATGGATTTTCATCTTTATCACAAAAGCATAAGGTTCTTGTTCAATTGGGAAAATTTGATAGTTTGGGGTAGTTTGATATGCTGGCGTCTGTACCTATTTTCTGGCAAAAAAAGATTTTTTGTTATTTACGCTGTCGAGCAGATGAATTTTCCAAATATCATATTTACAAAAAAATCATCTGCTCGACAACAAACAATAGATTAGGAATTTCTTTCAAAACCTGTAGCCTGAATGGACTTAATTCAAGCGAATGAATGAAGTAACTTAAATATATAATTTGAGTAAATTTTGGCATCTTATTGTAAATCTCCATGTGGTTTATAAATTACACATTATCACAATACATTATCCACGTTCCCTTACATTCTCGGTCCAGCTTCTTAGCTTGCAGCGCGTAGAAGGTGAAGTCATCGGCGATTAGCACGGAGAAGAAGATGAGGATCCCCAGGATGATGCCGCACAGCTTGCGCTCCGTCACCAACGAGTACTGGCCTCCTATGCTGGTGTCCACCTGGAAATATTATGAAGGAATACAGTTATAACAACTAAAATAGAAACCCCTTTTAACCCGACTACGGCGAAGCAAAAAGGAGGTTAAGAATTTAACGGATATGTATGTGGTATGTGTGTGTATGATGTATGTTCATCTATTCCCTCCTAACTTATAAACTGCTTAACATAATTCAACGAATGAGGTATCATTTGAAGCATCTTGATCATCCGCTGGTTATGTGACGTTACATTAAATATGTTGAATATGGCGCCCGAGGACATGAAGTGATGAAGGAAAAACAATTTTTTTTTCAATGATGCCGTGTTGGGTACCAAATGAAAGGGCTTAATTAGCACATTTCAACTACCTTAAAAACAATCAATTCTTCCAATAGTAAGCGATCATAAGGTTTAGGGCAAAGTGGCATACGACCATTGCTTTCAAATGAAAACATTTTCTTTTTTCATACTTTTAGAGCATGATTTTTCTGTAACCAGGTTTTAGTTTTTCATCCTTACCGAAGCAATATTCTCCATGAACTTCAACATGTTCCTCATCCTCCTGGGCGCGCCGTACACTCCGGCGCCGGCCGTGGCCACCACGACCAGCACATCGCACGTGGACACGACCTGCGACATGCGCGACGACATGCGCACTGACAGCTCCACTCCCACGTTGATCTCCGCCACCAGCCCGAACACTGTGCATATTACTGGAAGGTGGGTAGAAAAGGCAATTAATATACCTACTAGGGTTACAGGTTTTGTTTTATCTATGGTTCCTAGCTAGAAAAAATATCATCACGACCCTAGCCGACCCCAGCGGACCCCAACTTATTTGAAGAAGGCTAAGCAGATGCCTAGCCTTTCCCAATTATGTTGGGGTCAGCTTCCAGTCCAACCGAAAGCTATATATGCCGAAAGGATATTCACAACTCCTGATGATTTTAACTCTTTTTTTTTTCATTTTTATGTTGTAACTTGGAAATGTTTCGGAAATTAGTAACGAGGTTTTTTTTTTAATATAATGTCGCAATAGGTAAAATTATAGACCATAATAAAGTACAATAAATTAAACTTTTGATAATTATAATGGGTCTTATCACTAAACAACCTACAATTTTAAACAAATTTCCATCCATATGTGCATATTTGTGTATCATGTTACACATGTTTATACAAATAAATACATCTTTATCATTTATCTTTATCTTTAAAATCTAGAAAAGCTACATATACAAACAACACAAGGTTTGAAAACGAAAACACTAACAAAACAACGTCATCGATAAAGTCGATAGCTCTTAGCATGATAGCTCTCCGATTCACAATAAACTGTTAAACTAACACAAACACGACTTACCGAGCACTGTGACTAGGATGTAGCTGTACACACACATGGCTCCCGATATGCTGACCGTGAAGCCATTGCTGCGGGACTCGAAGCGCAGGGGGGCTAGCCCGAAGAAACTTGAGATCTGAAAGTAGATTCAAAGGTTTGATTTAATTTTCATTGGTAGCAAACCGTGCCGTGGGTAATTACGTAACATATTAACAGTAGCAATGGCTTTTGACAGTTCAACAACATTTTAATTGAGTTTTTGAACCATTGATATACAAAAAAACCTAAATATTTTTTTGGACAGACAATTTCTGTCGAACATATGAAGTAATTAATATGGTCGTCATATTATTTAGAATCCATTCAGATTTTGATTGAAAGTGTATTACGCCATTGCACCAACACTGTGATTCAAATACTAACAACTGCAGGGTCTGCACAACATCATTTACAGTAGCCGAGCTCTGCTGAACACGAAGAATGTGAAAAGGCCTGGTCTTGCCCTAAATAGGTACTCCTGGTGCAGCTCACTCTCTAAAGGAAGGCGTACTCTCCTATCACGCCATGTAGCAGTTGGGTCGCCGGTCGTGCCCATGACTCGTTGAGCGAGAACTTAAATATGAACTTAGTCTCCGTCAACAACGCGGTGTGACGAAGTCGGGTCGTACTCATGACTTGTTGGGCACTGGTGCAGCTGTTACCAGGGCTACATAAAAAGGTGAATAAATAGGTGGTCCGCCAACAAAGCAGCGTGTGGAACGGCTGAGTCGGTCGTGCCCCCGACACGATCGGCAGTGGTACAGTCATTACCAGGGCTACATAAAAACGCAGGAGATCTCACACTAAGCATGAACGCATGGTGCCCCGCCCGACCACGCAGTATCGTACCATGCCATCGACTCGGTGGGGACTGACGCACCCGCCGTTACTAGGGCTATATACAACGCAAAAAATGTCACCAAAAGAATGATGGCATGTATGCTCAGCCAGTGGGGAGGCAATTGGGTCGTGCCCCTGAGTTGATCACTGTTACAGCATTTACCAGGGCTACATAGACTGCAAGAGAACTCACGCTAAATATGAAAAAAGGCGCCAACAACACAGTGTGTGGAATGGCTTGGTCGTGTCCCCGATACGGTCGGCTGTGGTACAGGCATTACCAGGGCTACATAAAAACACAGAAGGTCTCACCCTCAGTATGAAGGCATGTGCTCCGCCGACCACGCAGTGTGTGGGTCGGCTGTGTCGAACCCCCGACTCGGTCGGGACTGGCGAGGCTGTAACTTCCTCCACCTTCGCTGACTCCACGCCTTTGAAGAAGGAATACAAAATTAAAGCATTTTATTTTATATGAAATAAATAAAGCTGACAAAGAGTAGGTATGTTTGACAAAAATAAGAGAATGTTTAAGGAGCTAATTAATATAACCAAGTAAAGGATCCAATAGAAAGGATAATTATTATTATTTATGTCGGTGCTGCTAAACTGAATTAGCCTTTCTTAACCGCTGCAATGTGTGATCTAAAGGCAACTTGCCAGTTGGCAAACTACGCTGGAAAGACTAATGATAGTTATTTGATCCTTGTCATCCTCTAGCGTTTTTATAATCCAAAAATAAACAACAAAGCGTCCTATTTCTTTACGAGCCTATCTGAAGTTCTTTAGGAAGACAAACTAAACTAAAATAATAATACAATGCCGTCACAATTGCTGTAATACCTCTTTTACGAGGAATACCATGAGAGATGTTGGCAAAATTCATTATTAAAATTATCACTTTTTGAAAGTCTATTTTAGTTTGATAAAAATGTCGTTTTTTTTTTTTAAGAACTACAATAACAACACTAGCCAACAAATTACAGGTTTTTTTTTGTTAATGTTCAAGTTTGCACGTTCCCTAATTGCTTTAAAACTTAATGGCAAAAATAAACCCGTTTCTATTCCTCGGTATCGATTAAAACAAACTAGGTAAGGCTTGCCTGTTCGAGTTAGATAGGGCAGCTCATTAAACTGCCCTATCTGTCTTTACAACTGTCGATACTACAACTTTTTAATTATCTCTTGAAAACACTCCAGCCGGTGATAATGTAAAATGAATCTTATTTCAATAACGTATAACTTAAATTCAATTGAGCCTCTAACGCTCAACCTCATTTGATTTCAAGAGTTCTAGTTTAAAATTAAATTGAAAATTCCGTCAAATTCTCAATGCTTTGAAGCTTCCACCAATCAAATCAAATCAATCAAATCAAAATATTTTTATTTCATATAAACCTGCATGGGCACTTATGAAACGTCAGAAGCTAGGTGCACGGTTCCAAATTGTTGTTTCCTATGGAGAAGAGCCGGCAAGAAACTCCACGGTTACTCTTTTAAAAATAATTGGCTTTAACAATATTTTCAAATTACAGAGATTAAATGTATGGGAGGACAGCGCAGGCCTATCAATAAGTACCAGGTACTTAGACGAATACAGAATAGAAAATCGTCTACAAATCTACAGTCAGTAAGGCCTACAACGTTCTCTCATTCACAATATGTAAAATAATCTACATAAATAAAATGAACCTAAATAAAAATTGATGTATAATGTCAATTAATGACGAGAATATGTCAGCATTGTAAAAGTAAAAAGAATTAAAAAGAACTTTGTATTTGAGAGCAGTTAATAGACTTTCACATAGTTATGCTGTTAATGAGGTACCAGGGAAGCCACATGTGCAGAAGGAATTAATGCCAAACTTCCCTGTCTTCAACGTAGTCTTTTAGCTTATAATATGCTTTTTTGATAAGGACACGTTTGATGTGCGTTTTAAACTTTCCATCGCTAAGTTCTGTAACCGACTTTGGCAACTTGTTATAGAAGCGGATACTGTTTATTAGAAATGACTTGCTAGTTTTAGTCAATCTAAATTTTGGAATCACAATTTCATCTTTACTACGTGTATTCAGATTATGGAAATCGCATCGTTTTTTGAAAAGGCCTAAGTTTTTGCGAACATACAAGATATTTTCTAGGATGTAAAGAGAAGGCAGAGTTAATATATCAATTTCGCTGAATTTGTTTCTAAGAGACTCGCGAGGCCCCATTTTATAGATTGCGCGGATTGCCCTCTTTTGTAAAATGAAAATTGAATCTACGTCAGCTGCCGATCCCCACAGCAGAACGCCATAAGACATAATACTGTGAAAATAAGCAAAGTAAACTAACCTAGCTGTGGCTACATCAGTCAACTGCCTTATTTTTCTTACTGCGTAACATATAACCAACCACATATAAAGAAACGGTAGCCATTTATGTTTTCAATAAAAACCCACGATAAAGTAGATAAAATGGTATTTTCTTCTGTCACGCATCAAAATAACAAAAATAATCTGTGCTAGCAACAGAGCAGTGGTGGGCCGATCGTGATCCGGTCGTGGTTTGGTCACCATTGCTCTCAAAACAGTGAAGGAAAATATCGTGAGGAAACCGGATTGCCCAAGAACCAAAAATTCAAAGACATGTAACATTTACACACTCGCAATGGGCCCGCGTGGTGGCCATTCCGTCTCACGGAGAGGAGGCCTGTGTCCCAGCTGTGGGAACATTACGAGCGAATTATGATGACTTTAGCTCTTTATTTACTTTGTGGTAAACCCAAATGTAAAACCACGTGATAACTTCAAAATCCCACATGATCTCGAAGTGTTTCCCCAAGAGTAAAGCTCATCAATATTCAAATATTGCTCGTGGGAGGCCATTTATCAACAAATCTAATAATGTAGCATAACAATATATGTCAGAAACGCCGACAAACACATGACGCTACTGATAAAATTCGGCCAACATCATAAAATTTCCATAACAATATTTACCTACTCAGGTCAGTCAGAAAAATATTATTGTATTAACTTCTAACTGCGACTACGCATAAGCTTAAGCGTAATCAGCTTCTAATGTTCCCACTGCTGGGACACAGACCTCTTATCTATGTGAAGGAGTGGGCCCAATGCGCGTGGGCTGATGTCACATGTACTCGAATTTTCGGTTCTAGGACATGCCTGTGTCCCCAGGATGTTTTCCTTCACCAAAAGGGAGCAGAGGTAATGAAATAATTTAAACAAAGTAATGTGCCTGTTTGGGTTGGAATCCACGACCTACAACTTGTAAGTCGCGGCCACGTTACCACTAGGCCATCACTGCTCTACGCAACACGCCTCCGTGACTACGTCTACGTGAAATCTCTTTTTTTCCCATCCCACCCGGGCGTCGCATCGCATCGCAACCTTCTTTCATATTGGTTGGCTCCTAAGAGCGTAGCGTAATGTTAAAAAAACCTTATAACCTTTTTCAAGAATTGGGCTACCAAATGCATAAGGAATATTTTTAAATGCGATCGTTAGTTCCAGAGATTAGCGCGTTCAAACAAACAAACAAAATAAACTCTTTAGAATTATTATTAGTTTATTACAATAACAATCTACAGGATAAGTTTTTAACCAGTGCGCAAACTGTAACCATGATTTTTTTTTAAACAGCTGTTTCATGGAAAAGTGCAATACCTACGCGGTCAAAGTGTATGGAATAGCTGATTTTATTTTTGTATAACCGACGAAAATTTTTTGTTGTGCTGGGGGGTCTAGAATGATATGCTGAATTCATGGTCACAGTTTGCGCACTGGTTAAAAACTTATACTGTATATATATAATATTTCATATAGGCTCGCATTCTAGATATTACGGTACTTACTGTACTCAATCACGTATATCGATTGTAAACTAGATATAAATAGAGATTTTCAATATAAATCAATATTATCATCAACCTCGTGCCAAATAAATTGGGATAAGCATATTTCTTTTAGCACTTTTAAATCTCAAGCACTGTAGCGATTTGGAATAGATACGGCTGTGTTTTAATACTGAGATGATCATAGTTGGGTCAATTACACGAGTCGATCGATCAGGTTAAGCTACGTTTGCCACGGTTAGTCTGTGGATGGGTGATCATCTTTACATACCAAGACGCTTCCGTGCCTCGGAAAGCTCGTTAAGCAGTTGGTCCCGGCTGTCATTCGTGGATCTTTGACAGTCGTTACGGGTCGCGTCGAAAGTTTGATAACCTGTCTTACCATGGGGTATACCCAGTAACTGGGTTGTGGAGGTCAGAATAGACAGTCACTCTATGTAAAATAATGGTATTCAGCTGCATCCGGTAAGACTGGAAACTGACCCCAACATAGTTGGGAAAGGGCTAGGCAGATGATGATTATGATCGCAGTTGGGACCAAATTTTTTCCGGTTGCGACTACCTGACTATAGTTAGTCTGTATTCGAACAGTCAAGTTAATTTACAAATGGAATAGCAGAAAAAATAGTAGGTGTGAGATTTGGCTGACAAGCGAAGAGGGAATATGAACAGACCCGTGACATTGTTGGAATAAAGGTCAAAGTTGCACAATTTCATGCAAATCATCAAATTACTTCTCCCGCTCCGGGTGGAGTAAATCAAAATCAAATAAAAATATTTAGTTCACATAAACCTGCATGGGCACTTATGAAACGTCAGAAGCTAGGTGCACGGTTACAATTTGTCGCTTCCTATGGAGAAGAGCCGGCAAGAAACTCCACGGTTACTCTTTTTTAAATATAATTGGCTTGTACAATGTTATAACAGGAGGATAACAGGAGGGCGTGTCAGACTTTTACTGACTAAATCCCACCCGTGTTCCTTCAGATGCCTGCGTACCAGAGGCCACGGTATCTCTTTCGAACAACTCACAACCCTGCCAAAAAAAAGAAATGTGTTTTAATACTCGATCCGGCACCGAAAGCCCATTAGACTATTACAATACCTAGTTCTCAAATGATTACTTTATATATGTAAACAAGTGGAACCACGGGCTGAGCTAGTATTAGTACAATTAAAAATGCGGTGTTTTATCTCGAGTATTTTATCTCTCAATATTTATAACTGCACTATCGCTATAGTACATAGTGCAATATTTTTTGGATTAAATACTCCTTTTAATTTTTACTTTAACAAAAATGCATTTTTACTTTCCTTTTGTTTAGAAATTATTATTGAAATAACACAACACAACATCACTCATGTAATCCCCGAAACGTAAGGCATAGGTGTACTTATAGTACACCCACATTTCACCAGTTACACAGGATAAGTTTTTAACCAGTGCGCAAACTGTAACAATGAATTCTGCATATCATTCTAGACACCCCAGCGCAAAAATTTTTCGTCGGTTACGTAAAAAAAATCGTTGTTTCAAAGAAGAACATAGCTATCTTCTCCTATTGTACATCATTTCGTTAATAGTCATGTCTATTCTTCCATCGACAAATCGGTGCTCGTGCTAAGCCTGCAGGTGTACAGAAATGGACATAGGGTACCTTTCAGCCCAAAAAAAACTACTGTTTCAAAGGAAAACAACAATAACGTTCTTATGATAATGTTCTTTCGAATCATGATTGAATTATATCAATAATACAAGCAGTGTTCAACCCGAATTGACTGTAATGTATTTCATTAAGTTTTTATTTTGTAATTATTTTTTAATTTATTTTGTAAATTTTATAAATTACGTCATACGGGTGAAACATGTACGTACGAAATATTAATATTGTGACATCCTGCATGCTTAATTTGCATGTGTACACATGTTTTGACAAATAAAATCATCTTTATCTTTAATTAACGCGAGCGAATCCGCTGGCAAAAGCTAGTTTAATATAAAAATTATACATACCAAATATCACCCTGCCAATAGGAGTTACACCTAACGTGTAATTATTTGGGGACGTCCAATTAGAACGTATCATATTTACTCCGACAAACACACTCACAATTTAACTACACTTATTTAATATCGACTAGTTTCGAAACGCGATATACCTTATTAAAATTGACGTCCTGTTTTGTACAAAACCATTTAAATTAATTTAAAAAAAAAACATCGCTATTACTACCTAAAGTCTTAGACACTTTCATAAAATTAAATAAAACCAAACAATTTTAAAATCGAAGGACCAAAAAAAACATTTCTTTTTCATATAACATATGATTGACCGAGTTAACTTTATTTTTTTTCACAAAAGTGCTACCGAACGAGCTTGCCAGGTGTAGGCCCGAGTTGCACTATATTATTTATTCTTGATGGAAGCCACACTATCTGTTTTCATGTCCTGTGAATCATATCAGGGAAATAAATAAAGGGAAAAAGTTTTGCGTTCATGGTCGTTAATTGTAAGAACATTCAATCACTAATCACTATTGTGGGTCAACAGCTAGATACAACAAAAAAACAATCAAAGCCGAACCCTTAATACATTAAATTAATTACACAATACTACAATATAATAGAATAAAATATTAAAAGTGACAATAAAAATATTAAAATAAAATGTCACTGAATTGAAATGAAAAAAAATAAGTCAAATAAAAATGTTATTGTATGTTGTTACAATTTATCACTTTTGAATATAAAATACATTAAGATGTGTTTCTTATTTATTAAGAGTTCTTGCTTTTTTCATACTTTTGTTGCAGTGAACGGTACACGACCCTCACGCCTGAAATATGTATTTGTACCCAATGACTAGAAATATTTGTGAAGTTTTATTTTCGATATAAAATTATTAAAACGAAATTGCAATAATATAATCACGACTTCAACATCGTTATTTGAAAGATTTCCTAGTGATAGAGCTGCAAAATGACGTCATCGCTTTAATTATTTTATAAACCAAAAACGTAAAGTGAAATATAATAAAAAATAAACAGGAAAATGAGCACAACTAAACAATCACCTCTAAAGATCAACACTAAAGAAATAACGACATTTCCAAAGTGACTACATTATAAGTAACAAAGCTTTTCCTAAGTGAATACGAAATTAAAACAACATTAAAGTATTCTCTTAGAAAGCGGTTCAGGAACAAAAAATGTGTCAAACTAAAGTATAAAATCTAATATGGCATGGATATTTTGTTGTTTTTTATCATTTGCCTGCCTCAATCCAATGTATAACTGCCGTCCTTTAACTAGACAGGTGTTTTTTTTTTTTTTTTTTTTTTGTGTGGGAAATCATCAAATAACTTCTCCCGCTCTGGGTGGAGCAGGAGGGCGTGTCAGACTTTTACTGACTAAAACCCACCCGTGTTCCTTCAGTAGCCCTTAACCCAGGGGCTGTGGTGTCTCTTTCGAACAAACCCGCACCCCTGGCAGGCATCGACCCTTGCGGGTCCCATCACTTTTTGTGCTGACATCTCTTTGAGGCGCGCGTGGAACACAACGCGCCGTCGACTTGGGCTTGGTCCTTACCGGACAGCGAGCTACCCATTACTCGCCGTCCGCAAGCCCATGCCTACGGTGGCCGGAAATCGGCCTGGGATTCCTGACGCCCAGGGCGTCTCCGTATCCTGCGGCGGCTGGGGTCGCGAGGGCGCATATGCTGCCTCTCCCTCACGTGCGCCGCCTCCCTCTTCGCGAGCATCACTGCTTCGCTGAAGGAGGTGACGGCTCCCCATGCCCTCTCGCTCCGTACCATGGCCTGGGCCAGGGCCGGACGCGAGAGATCGCCGCCGCCGATCGCCTCCACGAGGACACGGCGGTGCTCCGCCCAAGCAGGGCAGACCGCCACCGTGTGCTCCACCGTGTCCTCAGGGCGATCTTCGCAGTGGAAACACCCGGGCGTTTCCTCCCGCCCTATCCGAAACAGGAACCTCCCGAAACAACCGTGTCCGGTGAGGACCTGCGTCAGGCGGAAGGTGAGGACGCCATGCCGCCTCTCAAACCACTCCTCAAAGAGGGGACTTACCGCCGCAATCGTGGCGTGCCCAAACTAGACAGGTGTTAAGTCCTAAAAGTTGTTTCCGAGAAAATGGCAAAAAACACGCGAATCGTTATTTCTTAAAAACTGTGATACAGTTTACGTTACGAATTGTAGAAAACATCAATTGATATTTCTTTCTGTTTATCCTAAATAATCCTTTCCAGTCTACAAACTCATAATTAGCTTAGGAACTATTTCAATTGTTAAAATGTCTGTTAGAGAATTGTGAACTGTCTTAGATTTTATTAAAAAGTAAAAATTGACCAAGTGAAGGCCACCTTTCTGGTTAACAGACGGCAGATTAGGGGTCGGCACAACATCGTTTTCTTCCATACTTCTCTATATTAGTAGTCTCTCCGTAGTCAACCAATTCTAGTCATATCATCTCTCACACGTTTAATTATAGTTTTTCGGTCTCCCTCTACTCTTATCATAATTCCTCACAATGTGGATGGCTTAAAAAAGGCAAATTAAATTGCCGTAGCTGCTACGAACAGGCCCTTTGCTACGGCGTAGGCGTCTACGAAGTTATTGGATTTATTAACTCGAAGATCAAATTATTATTAAATACATTTAGTTGTAATATAATATTTATTTATTTAATACTTCACGCACTGAAATGTACAGAGGCGGACTTAATGCCAAAGGCATTTTCTACCAGTCGACTGTCTAAACAAAGACGCCGTGTGTCGCTCCAAATTATCGGAAATGATGGTTTAAATAATAATGTTGTCCCCAATAAGTTTCTTATAATCTCTTTATTACCCTTGAAATGAGCCAAACCTTTTTGACATCAAAACAAGTGGGTACTTAAGTAATATGTAGGTGTTCAAGGTCATGGGGTCAAATGAAAAGGAAAACAGTTACGGAAGTAGTAATTTGTATTGTTTTGCTGGTAAACTCGTTAAAGTGATTTATTTGTGCAATTAGATTATGATTATTTGTATGGATTTGTAGTTGTTGGTTTTGTTCTATGCGTCCTTTTTTACGATGTTTGCAAGATAACTTTATAATTCGACTAAGATCCTTCTTCCTACTATCTTCTCTCTATGGTAGGATTGCGGGGCAATGGTTGTAATTAATGGGCTAATATAATAAGGCTCGTATTAATAACAAGCCTTATTAATAAATATAATAAGGCTTGTATTAATAAATGTGAAAATTTCTACGTTTAAATGATAAATGATTTTATTTCTTTAAGTAGGTTTGTACAAACACACGTCAATCATTTTTTTTAAACTAGATGAGGTCGGCGTTTCCTATTTCTGGAAGAAAAGCCGAAACAAACTCGGAGGTTACAGTCTCTTTTAAAGTCTATACAAATTTTGGTCAGATCATGTGAAGACCATGTGGATTGGTATCTGAAATGGTCTTCTGGTATTGGTTTAGATGTTTGTTACTCAATCACGGAAACACGGCCGAACGGATTTTGATGAAATTTGGCACACAGATAGCTTATAAACTAGGTGAACACATAGGATAATTTTTATCCCGGTAGTACGTTCCCGTGGGATAATTTTTGACCCCCACGCAAGGAAGCCTCTGGCAAAAGCCAGTGCATGACACGTAACACAACATTAAGCATGTGTTTCCCGAAGAGTCACGCAGAGGTGTACGATCACGAAAAGAGATAAATAACTAGGGTCGTCGAAGTTTAATAAAGTTTAATTCACGGGCAATGTTTTGAGCAATTATTGCTCGGCAACACTAATGGATCATTCGGATCAGTTAAGTAGAGCAATCTGGAGCAACGATAATAAATTGCGGATATGTTTCGGGAATATTGCTTCTGATTGCTCCATATATTTCATGAGTTGCCGAATATCTAATCGGTTTGGAAATTTTTAGTCAATTTTCTTTCCATCTCGATTGTAACGTATAATCACGTCTCGTTTTTACGAGAGGAACCGGCCGGCGGCAGAGGCGGCTACATGTTGCCATTGCCCTTAATTGCTGCACGTAGTCGTAACGGCATAGTTGACTAGAATTGACCAAGATAGAGCAAGTTTAGTTGCTCGTGTAAGCTCACCTTAAGGAATCGATGAATGTTTACGAGTAAAATTAAATTAAATTAATAGAAAACATTTATCAATTAAATTTCATTTGAATACATTCATCAGTTTCTTATTTAACTTCAACTATATCCGTCGAGCTTAGTTACTTATCTCGTTTGTTGACTGCACCTATAGTTCAGTCATCTTTTGCCAATTAGGTTTGACTCCCATCTAATACGGCTCGAGCCTAACAACTTATTTTTCGTGATTCTTTATTAAGCGTTTGAAAGTGTATATATATCCTTTGGTTCAAAGTTAAAATTCTTATATCATTTAACCGCTACACAAACCTTTAAATCTGGAACCGAAATATTCTCCTTTGCAGCAGACATAGGTTTGTCCTCATACGACAGAATTTTCAAAGAGCTCTATCTTTACATAAACTGTTAGGTACTTGGACGGACTTTTTCAAAACTACAGAAACTCACAAAACCTGGAGTTCACTAGAAACCCCAACAAGCGACAGATTCAGGGAAATCATCGTCAACACTGTTTTTAAATTAAATCGTAGCCAATTTACAGCTCCACATCGTTAAAATTTCGACGTGATTTTTGAAAAATAACACAACTGACCTTTCGTCCGCATAGCAAATGCTGTGAGCCAGCAAGTATTGGTAAGAAAAATACGTAGACGGCTGTCGGCGTCAACGACTGTCTAAACAAATGCTGCTCTGTACACATGGCGGTAACTGACGTATGTTTGCTATCATAACAGGGTTTCACGAAATTTTATTATTTCTGTAGACCATTTTTTGGACAGGGTGTAAAATAAATAAATAATATCATATCATTATTATTGTCTGATGAAGAGATACCTACTGAACGTGGATGGTGTAATTTTTACTTATGATTTAGGTATATTTGGCGGTATTTGGTCTTTTGTGATAAAATCTGGCAGCCGCGTTTGCGGCTACGGGAGCATTTTTTTTTGTGTTTTTTTTTCATTTGGTGGAATCATTGGGAAGAGAAATAGCGATTAAACTCTATTGCTGCATCTGATAGTGTAAGTACTAATATAATCTATACTATATCTAATAATAATATGATATTATAAAGAGGAAAGATTTAATTGTTTGTTTGCATTGAATAGGCTCCGAAACTACTGAACCGATTTGAAAAATTATTTCACTGTTAGAAAGCTACACTATCCTCGGGTGACATAGGCCATTTATTCCCGTATTCCCACGGGAACGGGAACTACGCGGGTGATATGTATTATAATTATTTTTAATATTAGGTACAAAAGATCAGTGTTCAGTATATTATTCTCACTGTCCTGCACTTATCAAAATGTATTTTGGGTTCAGCGCAAGACGTAATTTTCTGCCATGCTACTTACTCTATTAGTCTTCATTTCGCATTCATACTCTTATCTTTCCTGCAGGCTAAGCATAACGCTTTCTATTTCTACGAAGAATAGACATCGCACCGTAGATATCCTTCTACAATCTGTCATTTATATTTGGTTTCTAACAATCTTTGTCTACGTCCTTACAAATATAGACTATTTCAGAAGAATGTATTTTCTCCCCAAACTGTCAAAATTACACTGACAACAAATTTTCTAAGCGAAGGCCACAATGTAGGTATATACGATTATCTACAAAATCATGATTCGTTTATAACGTATAAATGTGATAATTAATAGAAAAACGTTCAAAGCTATCTTCTCCTATTGTACATAATTTTGTTAATAGTCATGTCTATTCTTCCGTCGACAAATCGGTGCTCGTGCAAAGCCTGCTGACGACATTTTCCTTATTTCTCCGTATCAAATGCCCATACTATGACCACCAATTTCTACTTAACTTTTCAGTTACCGATGCCATTTTCAACCTATCTCTCTCCCTTTTTTTTATTCACACATCCCTCTTATGATTCTCTTTCATTCATTCATTGCATGCAATTGTCTGTTCTCCATCCCCTTTTGTGTGCCAAAATTCTTACCCATACAAGACAGCAAGTATATGCTTTGTTTTATACATTTTATAAAACAGTATTCAGTACAATCATGGGTCAATCAGTGCTCTTTTTAAGGGCGTGAACCCATTGAATAATTAACGAGGTAATTTATTACCAAAACAAACACTTCCATTTGACACTTCCGTCTAGTTTATTTATTGTCGTAGTACACATCCCCGTAAATTATTAGAATGAACGAGGTGACGTATTATGCGTCGAATAAGGGCTCGTTCTGCGACATTTAAGCTTCCAGCTCGCTAAGCGACTGCGACCAGGGTCGCAACCAACATTTTACTAATGTAAAAAAGATGGTCGCTGCGACCAGAGTTGCGCTCGTGGCCACCCAGTGAGAGAGGCCTTAAGTGTATCCTTAGTGGTCACTTGCATATACACCACAACAACTAAACGCTAAACGTATTATATTTCTGACAATCGTTTGAAGATGACAGAGTAATCAACCTTTATTGTATGGAATATGGCCAACATTTTCCACTAGAGGTGGCCACGATTCGTCGCTATTAGTAGCCGAACCGACTGATAATTTTCGGCTAGAAGCAGCTCAAACTTTACCACCGGTATTTGCCTTTCAGAATAAAATGGCCGAAGACTTTGGTAAAGTTTGTATCGCCAGTGGTTTTCCCAAATACACGCGGCTTAACAAGATTGCATTGTGGGACAACATGATACATTTCTGAAAACGTATTTTTGTTACTCGATACTGTATCACTGCACTATTACTGTACTGCTCTTGCCTTCTCTGTATGAGAAGAGATCTTTACAATAGGATTTTTTTTATGTTAACATACATATCTTGCGATTCTGAACTCCTGGTCCTTTCGAAGGCATACTAGGGGCCGAAGCCAACTCGCAGAGGCCTTACTAAAACTATTTTAAATGGAACGAGTTAGTTCATTTGAAATCAATTATGCAGTTGATTTTAAACACAACACAGGGAAAATCAGTGTTAATGGATATATGTAAGAATTTTAAACGAATTCATGTTTCTTTAAATAGATAGTTGTTTATTTTTGATGCAGAATATTGCAAATATGGATATGAATAACATATTTATTCATTTGCTAATGTTAAGCAGGAAGCGATTACCTAATCCTCTAACAGTAATAGTGATTTATCAAACAGTTTTGAGCCTCCATTTAGTCAAAAGTTTGTTTTAAAATCTACTAACCGGTATATTAATACGTGAAGCAAAAACTTTATACCCCTTTGTACGAAAATAACGCAGACGACGGAGTACCTATGAAATTTGACTCAATTAAAATTTATATGCATGGAGCAGGAGTGTAGAAAGCTAATCTATACTTATATCATAAAAAGGAAAGGTTTGATTGTTTGTTTGTTTGCATTGAATAGGCTCCGAAACTACTGAACCGATTTGAAAAAATCCTTCACTGTTGGGAAGCTACACTATTCCCGGGTGACATAGGCTATATTTTATCCCCGTATTCCCACGGGAACGGGAACTACGCGGGTGAAACCGCGGAGTGCTGGTAGTATTTTATATAATAATGCATTAGAAACATTAAGTTTTAAATGAATTATGGTCGAATTTCGATCACTAAGCGACCACTAGCTATTATTATACTTTAAAGGAGAAAACATGCAATGAATAGCTTATATACATATTCACATCTTGATAGACGCTGTCATCAATCCTATCCGCATTGGCATAATTCTAATATAATCATTCATGTTTGCTTTGCGATCACTCGGGATACATTCATCCGCGAGTGGTTGATCAAACATCCAACAGAAATATGTAGGATTTTGTGACTTTTATTATAGACTTGGTACTAGGGAGACAGAAATTCGAGTTGGTGTCTATGAATATGATCAATACGGCTGACCTTTTTAATGGACGAATAAAGGATGGGGTTCTCAAGCGACGCGTATATTTGTTGTTTCTTATTTATGTATGTGCAGATCTTATTCGTTTATCACTTAATCACTTTTAAGTGTGATTGCACCAATAACTTGGGAATCGTCTGATCAAAGCTCAGATTTTTTGTCATATTATTTCAAACTAACTTTTGCCAGCGGCTTCGCCCGCGTGGAACTTTCATCCCCTATTTAACTCCCTTAGGGGTTGAATTTCGAAAAATCCTTCCTTCTTCCTTGTCTACATTATAAAGGGAACCTCTGTGCATAATTTCAGCTTTCTAGGTCCAAGGGTTTGGGCTGGGCGTTGATGGGTCAGTCAGTCAGTCAGGACTTCTCTTTTTATTTATATAGATGTTAAATACTGTTGTTGCTGTTTCTGTGGCAATTTTTTTTTTCTGTATGTTTTTCTTCAGTAGGTACTTTCATCATCATCTTCATTTCAGCCAGGAATTACCCATTGCTTGGTATAGGCCTCGCCATATACTGCCATACTTTCTGATTACGTGCGTCCCTTACACTGAAAAACCGAATAGGTTGAATTCCATAATGTTGATTTCATGTAAGTTGCGTTAACCTAATATTATGTTTAAACAACTATTATATGACATTTATTTCTACAAAAATACAATTGTTAAAAATTAATAGGTTAAACCAACCACTAAAAGAGGTTAAAACGACACAATATTCGAAACTAAGTAAGTCTAACTGATAATATAGTCAAGTCAACATATTAACGAAGTAGAGTCAACAAAATAACTAAGTTAAATTTAAATAATCAGTTTTACTATTTATCATAGATTTGAAATTACTGCATATAAAAGTTATGTTGAAATGTTATGTTGAAACAACCAATCTGAACACAGGTTAAATTTACCTTTATAGTTCAACTATTTTTATTTTGTTAATTCAACAAATCATGTCGGTAGGTGCTATATTAACCTAAAATAAAGGTTGAAAAAAGGTTAAAACAACCTATTCGGTTTTTCAGTGCACCTAGGTGTTTCCCACTACGTGGACGAAATATAATCAACCCAACGCGGTTTTGGACGACCCTGGTTTCTATGGCCTAACCTTGGCCACCATTCGATCGGAGCTTGACTCCATCGGCCATCTTCTCGTCTAACTAAATGTCCTGCTCACTTGAAGCGTACCACCAAGTAGCCGGCGTCGCAGACTTTCGACTTACGACGGATATTTTGTGCTTTACAGAAGTCAGAAAGCCCCCACTTATGGGCCCCAAATTTACTGACTCTTATCTGGTAAAATTAAGACTTGTATCTTTAATAATGAGGCAAAGACATCTTAGCTTTGCAAAGTAGACCCTCCAAAATAGAAGTAGCTATAACACGTAAAATAAGCTAACGAATCTATTTATATCGTTTGGCAATTAAAAATGCTAAGAAGGAACTAAGCAATAAACAAAGTAAAACGACAACTTAAAGTGATATTCGGATTCATACCACAGAATATATACCCGAGCAGAAATAAAGCTTCATACTAACGCCGTGTGCAGGTACACTACTACACGCACAGCTATGTGTGCGTGACGTGTCACCTATAAGGCGCAGGGGGTGAGAACCGGCGCCCGCTCACGTACAAACCAGTTTGAACTAGCTCAGTAAGAGGACGAAGTTAAGGGCTGCTAGCGGCAGCGATATGACAAGGATGTTTATAACAGTTTTTTTTTTAATTGTTGCTCAATATGCCAAGTTGCTGTACTGTGTGCACAAACAATGGGAGGAAAACCAAGTATTCTTATTTTGTGTACCACCTATATTGGCGTATTATTCGTTTCGTTCGTCGCCAACTTATTTGTTTCGTATTTTTGTCTTAGTAGATTTGTAGGTAAGTACTAAAGTCCTATGTGTGTAGGCCGTCTTAGCAAGATTCCGTTTGACCTTTTGTATTAGATACTTCTTACGTTCGTGAAATAGTAAAACAAGGAAGGTAGGGAAGGTTTCCTACCTTGCGGCCTGTCCACGACCTTGCCGCTATCAGCGACAGCTTAGCGCGGAGCGGCGAGCGGTAAAAACAAATACACAAAAATATGTGATTCATGTTACGAGGCACTGCCACACGCAGCGGCAACGTCAGTGGGATTGGTCAAGTGGCGCGACTTGAACATGAAAAAATATACGGCAGAGTGATTGAGGCAATGTTGCCAACCCGTACGATAATTTACCCAATGGTAGTGAATGTCTAACGTACGATAATGTTCGCTTTTGAAGAAAAAAATATCCCTTTTTTTTGGGCAAAATGTAACGCAGAAAATAATCAACAAAATGTCAATGTCAACTTTCAAGTATGTCAACACAAGTAAATGTCTCTCGCTCTCTTTTTTCACATTGTTTTCGTATTCCCAAGCTCACAAGAAATTTAAAAATAAAAAACATTTGTATTTCCATCCGCAATAAGCACAAAGCCGTAACAAAACAACAAATGGTTTGTAGGTGAGTAATTTACTAATGGGATCACCTCAGCCACAGTGTCTGTCTATCCGTCTGTCCGTTCTCATTGTTAAATCCCTACTCGCACTTGCCCGGATTTTTATTTGCAATAACCGAGTGACAGCCCTGTAAAAGTAGGTAAAAAATTTGAGCTCTATTAGGAAGCTTCCATTCTGCTCGGGTATATATATTCTGTGTTCATACTACGTTCCATAGAATTTACCCGTCGCTCTTGCCACTAAATTTTTAACCCTATTATTTCTGATATAAGCGTTTTAATACACATTTGGTAGCAAATTGAGGTGTGTCTGATGACGTAGGTGTTTATTGACAAAAATTCTGACCTGTACCTTTTTAGTAAATATTGACTTTTATTGTATACAAAATGTGGGAGTATAACGTGTCAATTGTATGAAGGAAAGTTTTCATTCATTGATTTGAATGGAAACTTTCCTTCGACATCGCTCCATGCTTTTCCACGAAGCACTTGATAATATGAAAATGAAAAGGTCATTAAAGAATCACTTAGTCTGGCCAACGATTTCGTGAATTTGAAGGATTATTGTAATGAAGTTATGGAGGAGGAGGGTCGGTAGGAATAAAATTGAAGAAATTGTCACGTAGGTGACGAAAAAGCGCTATGCCAATAGTGGGGTGAAAATTCAAATCCAAGATGACGACTGCGAAAACTTTAAAAAATTTCATCATGGGTGTCGTTTTCATAGTTTCCAAGGGTGCTGAATCCGAGAGTGAAGTCAAAATTAAAACTCAAAATGGTGACTGCAAAAATGTTCAAAGTTTTCATCATGGGTGTCGTTTTCATGGTTTACGTGGGTGCTGAAGAATAAGATAGATAGAGTAAACGACATTACATTCAGACTTGAAGAAAAACCGTAAGGAACTTCGTTCCTGACAAGGTCTCCCCGACACCACGTGTTTATTAATTTATTTTTCAAAACACAGTATTGACTGACTGCCCACTGCCCAGGGTATAAGTTCTGTAAAAAAAAACAATTTGTCTCCCGCAATAACGTTTAAAATAAATCTATTGTTGTTACAAAGAAAAAAAGCTTAACAAATTATGTCTTTCTTTTAAAACCTTAACAACTCTTCCTTATCTATTTCAAAAGCTTCCGCTTCTATTGAGCTATAGACGCCGTGTAAAATATGAACAACGTTTTCAGGAAACATGACAATCGTGGTTCTGATTATGATCTATAATCAACTATTTATAAACTATTGGGATTTCTTTAATAAAAGGGGTGGATGACTCTAAGGGCACACCTCTTTGTCCATAATAACAAATACATAATTCAGAAATTCTTTGAGTAACAATAAAATACTTTTCTTATGTATTGACAAAGTAATGTTAGAAAAGTATTCCTAGGTTATCAAAGGACATGAGTAACTGAATGCTCCAGCTCTGGATCTCGATCACGTCTGATGGAAAGCGATTGATGAGGTCTGTGATGGAATGACCGTGCCCAGAAGATGTGTGTTCACTCTTGTTTTGAAGGTGGACGGGTTAAATGTGGAAGAGAACACAGGCGTTTTCTAGTAAAATTATCAATTTAAATTTATTTCCGAAATAATCCATTGGTTTCTTACTAAACCCCAACTATATGCGACGACCCTGGGAACTTTCTGACTGAACATGAATATGTTTTTTCAATGCTCCTAGATTTGTTACTAAAAATATCCAGAAATAAATACTGGTGCGGTTCAACGTTTATCAATCTTCGTCAATACATCAATTGACACCTCTACGAAAAACTATTTTTGACGATTACATCAATCCAATGCTACAAATATTAAAACTTACTTAAATTTGTTATGTTAATCAGGCTTTTTGGAAGCCAAACTTTACACGAGCTAGACCTAGCCCGTCTGCACCGTAAATCACTAAATACATTTATCGCTACATACATTTATCGCTTTACGGGTATTCAGCTGAATCCGTTTAGACTGGAAGCCGACCCCAACATAGTTGGGAAAAGGCTAGGCAGATAATGATGATGACATTTATCGCTAAACGAATTTAAAACATCGTGCTATTTCATTCAATTGTTTGAAGTTTACAAATACGTAATGATGTTTTAACTTAACTCCCGTTTCCATGGGCGTTTGGATTTTCTTCGCTCAGCCCGTTGTTCTCCGTTGCCTGAAAGTCTTCAAACAGAGTCCGGAACCAGGTTGACCGAAATAAGGAGATTCATAGTCGACTCTGTCTCGGAGTGTAAATGTGGTGCTTTTCCACAAACCATGGAAACTTAATAATTATCATGTCTTGCGTGTCCTGTCAGTTGCACGATATAGGAACTGATGGATATAGGAAATGGCCGATCGCATTTAGATTGCCATAGACACGCTAAGAAGAAGTGCGTTAAAAATATAGTGCGCGAAAAAGTATCGCCGCGAGAGCGAGCTAAACGTATTTAATAATTAGTGGTGCAAGTGGGTCTTCTTTTAATTGAACTGTTGTAGATTCCGATTTGATCAAGGAGACAAACACAAAATCACAATTGCAATACCGATTTAAATCACTGTCTGCATAGCAAAAGCGGGGTTATGCGTCAAAGTGAAACTCACGACACAGTCGCGCACGTGGCAGGCGAGTAAAGTTGTTATCCAATACGTCACACGCTGCATCTCATAGATAGACCTCTGCCCTTACCCTTTGGTGAATACAGACCAGAGGGGCAATTCTACTAATTTTAAGAACGTTCACAGTCTGATCTCAATGTCAATCTGCATTACACTACATTTTTGACATTTGTCGCTGAGATGACACTGCGACTAGATTTTGAACGGTTTTAATTACGAGAATTGGCCTTCTTTATATGCAGGTGGAGTTTTTATGAGTTTGCTTTAAATTTATTTATTTATGACGAACTATGCCAGATCCTAGCCAGAGAATCTAACATCTAATCCAATTTATCTAATATATAAATGTATATAATAAATAATTATATATATATATATAATAAAGCTGAAGAGTTCGTTTGTTTGTTTGCTTGAACGCGCTAATCTCAGGAACTACTGGTACGAATTGAAAAATATTTTTGAGTTGGATAGCCCATTTATTGAGGAAGCCTATAGGCTATATAACATCACGCTAGAGCCATTAGGGGCCGAGCAAAAAGAAAAAAGTCACGAATACGAAGTACTCGAGTGGGTTGGGGAGCAAGAAATTTGACGCAGACGAAGTTGCGGGCAGAAGCTGGCATAATGATATTTATGGGTTATTGTGATTTTACTAAAGGCTACAGATTGTATGATGAGAGTAAAAAACACATATACAAGAGTAGAGATGAAGTCCTAAACTGGAGTTTGAAACCCAAATCTTACGGACAGGGAGACATAGAATTTTTATCATCATCATCATCATTTCAGCCGAAAGACGTCCACTGCTGGACATAGGCCATAGAAGAATAGAAGTATTGTATTTTTATTTAATCTACTAAGTTTTGCCAGCGGTTTCAACCGCGGGGGGGTCGAAAAATACCCCATGGAAACGTACTGTCGGGATATAAAGTATCCCATGTGTTATTCCAAGTTACAAACTATCTGTGTGCAAAATTTCATCCAAATCCGTTCAGCCGTTATGGCGTGATGGATTAACAAACATTTTTACTGAATCACGTTAAAATGGCTGAACGGATCTGGATGTTTAACACGAATCTAATACCTTTAACGAGCAATTCTTGTATACTGGGTGTTTGGCAGAACGTTGAACATACGAAAATGGTGGATAGGTGGGATCATCTGCTACTTACTCAGCCCTAATTTATTTGACCCTGGCCCCCCCTGGATATTAAAAAAAAAACATTTAGGGTACTTTTTATCCCGGTAGTACGTTCCTGTTGGACAACTTCCGAAAGCCTCGAGGTCGAAGCTGCTAGCAAAACCTAGTTTATAACTCATTGTTCTGCGCTTTCGTTCGTGCGCTAGTAGGAAATAGTAGAATAGAATTTCTGACTTTATTATTTCACAGTTTTTGGAATGTCAATAAATCCAGAAACTGTCAAAATAGTACCGTACACGACTGTTTATTTAGTTAAAGAAACAGTCATAAAATCATAGGTAAAGGAAGTAAGTACGCCATCAATTCTCATAGATAAACAAACAGAGTACTAGGGCTCCATGGATAAACAGAAGCTTAAAATTTGTAATACGTACCAACAGTACTGACATAGTGACGCGTTTCTATCCATAACATTGCGAATGTCTATGGCACAAATCACAGTTTATTTAAGACACTTCATCACCACAGTCTTTCGAGATGAAAAAGTGGCACACACTTTCACTAAATGCACATAAAACCCAATTAATTATGTTTTCGAAGAAAATAGTGCCGCTCGATCACAATGTAAAAACTAACACTACTTATTTATTTATTTATTTATTTAATACTTTAAGCACACGTACATGTACAGAGGCGGACTTAATGCCAAAGGCATTTTCTACCAGTCGACCTTTGGGTGATGCAGAGACAAACAGTGGTAGGTGCAATAAATTAGAGGAATAATAAGTGCATAAAACTATTTAACCTAAAAATAAGATATATATATATACCTAACTATATATAAATATAAGCACAAATAAATATACATAAATAAACGAATTTACTAAAACAAATGAGACAAACAATGAGAGAACATTACCGTTGTAATGATACTGCCAACTTTTTGCGAATGTGTTCGCGAACTTTAACTTTGAAAGTCAATCGGTTGGTTGCCATCCTGATTTCTTGGGGGAGCGCATTCCACAGAGCGATGGACTGGACGAAGAAAGAAGAGTGAATGAAGTCTGTGCGGTGAGTGGGACATTGAAGAAGACGATTATGCGATGAGCGTAGATTTTTATTGTGGTTTGCGCAAATGTACTGAAAGTGGGGCGCTAGATAAATAGGGGAAGAGGGAGAATCAAGAAATGAGAACAAGGTGGTCAGCGCCCTTTGCTCTCTGCGCTGGCGTATGGGCAACCACTTAAGAAGGGACCGATGCGCAGATACATGATCGTATTTACGCAGATTGAAAACGAATCGAATGCAGTTATTGAGAAGACGGTCAAGTTTATCGAGGAGATCTGCATTCAGGTCATAGTAGCACACATCACCATAGTCGATAATGGGGAAAATTAAGGACTGCACAAGCATTGTCTTCGTACTCGATGGTAGTAAATTTTTCAATTTTTCTACTTCTTTTTATATTAATATAAATTATTTTTATATGAGTCTGCAACCGTGCAAATTATAATATAATTTTATTACTGAAGAATAATCACATCTACCTACTCTAGAATAAGTACAACTCAAAAGCCATTTATAGAAATCCTGGTCCGTTAGTCAACGCAACTGAAAACCTTTGCACACGGTATAAAATAATCAACTAAACAAAATAACATGGTTTTTTTTTACACAATAACAAATTTTCTGACGTGTCCAAAGCAATTAAAATAGCTAAGCTGCCGCCATCATTATAATGTAAACAGTATTTATAAAGTTCGTAATAAATAATATCCTAGTCATGTGCATGCTTGCATGTCACCATTTTGTTTGGACAAAAATTAAATATGCAATCTTTTAGTGTAATTTGTTTGCAAAATACCTCATATGGTATTCAAGAAATATCTACGCAAGTCATTTTTTAAACCTCATCACCGAACCATTTCAACCGAAAAAATGGATAGATAACGCTGCTGCCCAATCTCTAGTAAGTCCCTTAGTCGCCTTCTACGACACCCACTGGAAGAAATGGGATGGTGCTATTCTTTTACGTTCGGCACCACACGGAACATTTTTTTAAACCTACTCCCAATAAATACCTACCGTCACTTTATATAACATAACTTTTGTATACACATATCATAAATCATCACAACACATATAAGATACCACATTTCGCCAGTTATGTTTGAGTTTACCTTTCGTATTGCAACATGACGCCTGTATTTCCGGAATGGTAGAGGTACACCGACAGTACAGTCAGTTAGTTTATGTTCCTATATTGTGTTCTCTGTACTGCTTAATCATAAATCCATTATAATAATAAGTAAACCACTTATTTTTAGGTTACTATTTACATAGATAAATATCTTAACTTATACATGCATATTATAATAAAAATATGTGTTAGTAAATAAAACTTATAACTATGTTAGTATCAATTATTTGCACTAAGTCCAAACCGTGTATCCGTATCACCAAACAATTATTTGTTTCGCACAGGAATGCAATCAGTGCTCTAGTCGAGTCTAATCTCCTGGTATCTACTCCCTTCTTTAACTATTTTCCTCGTAAGATTTGTAGTTGACTAGCCGACTCTGTGCAGCTAGTTCATTCAAAAATCCCGTAGAAAAAAGGACTTTCACATTTTCCAATTTTTCTCAACACCTTATTCAGACACTACGACCATTTTTTAAACGCATATCAAGTGACAACTCACTTGATGTGCTTACCAACGAACAGCATTTAATTTTGATTAATATATGGAAGATCATCTATAGAACAACACAACAAGAAAAAAAGTCCTTACAACTTCTGCGAAATGGTCTCAGTAGTGAGCGACGAAGCCTCATGTTTTTAAATTAGATACTTAGAACGAAGTCCAAAACATATTAATTTTAGAGTTAAAATTGCAGACGATCTTCTTATAACTCATTTGAATAAAGCTTTAGGATGTCCAGGGATATGTGTGGTCAATCCCGTAAATATAGACAATTGCTAATTATCTGGTCAATCTCGTAAATATAGACAATTGCTAATTATCTGGTCAATCTCGTAAATATAGACAATTGCTAATTATCTGGTCAATCTCGTAAGTATAGACAATTGCTAATTATCGTTTCGTACTCCTTTGTTTTTGGGCGGGCAATCATAAAATACCTTCTCCCGCTCTGGGCGGAGCGGGAGCGCATGTCAGAATTTTACAGACTAAAACTCACCCGTGTTCCTTTAGTTGCCAGTGCCAGGGCCACGGTAACTCTTTCAAATACATCCGCGACCCTGGCAGGATCGTTTCGTACCCCTTTGATACAATTTTAATAATTTACGGTACGAAAGTCATTATGAAACGACTGTTCTCATTTCAAATCCCATTTTTAAAAACGATGAAAAACAAGTGACGATCATTCCTTTTCTTATTATAATAGGTCATGTAGTGGCTAAAAGATTTAACAGTAAACAAGATTGGGAACTAACTTGCCACCCAGGTGTGCTTAATAGTTGTCACACGTGGAAGGTTTTTTACTTGAATTGGTCACCTTATGAGTGAAGAGAATTTTAAGTCCATGAGCATTAGGTTCATAATCTTATAAGCGAGGGAATAATGAGTTTAAACGACTGTCACTATATTATTATCTAAAAACCAAAATATCTGCTATTAGATACAAGAATACAAAAGTTACCCAAAATAAAAATGTGTGAAAAAGTGTGTTTTCACCATTTCAGAGTAGAAAAGAGACAGTAGATACGTAGTGCGGTCCAATAGTTCTTAGCCTAACATACAAGGACAGATGAAAATTAAACAAAACTAATATTATTTTTCAATAAACTCTCCCTTTATTGTAACACATTTTTCAGAACGTCGGATTAATGCTTCAATGCCACTATAAAATATGCTGAATCTTTACTATCAAAGTGGTCGTAAACAGCCTGTTTAATTTCTTCATCGTTGTTAAATTTTTTCCTTCTCAAATCTGATTTTAATTTTGAAAACAAAAAATAGTCTGAGGGGGCCAGGTCAGGGCTATAAGGGGGATGGTTTATTTCTATGAAGCCGCATTCCTTTACTGTAGACTTTGAAATCGCAGCAGTGTGGACTGGAGAATTGTCGTGAAGCAATCGGACACCTCGAGTTATTTTCCCTCGTCTTTTTTCTATAATTTTCTGGCGTAACTGTCGTAGTAAGTCACTATAATAAGCTGCGTTTACAACCGTGTTTCTTTCCTTGAAATCGATGAGAAGGATTCCCTCAAAGTCCCAAAAAATTGTAGTCATGAGCTTCTTAACGCTTTGGGTGACCTTAGCTTTTTTTGGTGCCGGTTCTCCCTTTCTGTGCCATTCCATCGAGTCTCTTTTAGACGTCGGATCGTATTAAAGAATCATAGTTTCATCGCCCGTCACAATCGATTGAATAACTGCTTCCTGGTCATCGCGGCAAAGCTCTAAAAATTCTTCACAACATTCAACACATCGCTGCTTTTGGACTGCACTAAGAATCCGTGGCACCCACCTTGCACTAATTTTTGTCATGTGTAAATGCTTGTGAAGAATTCTAAGAACACTTGTTTGTGAAATTCCAGACTGTGGAGCAATTTCTTTTGTTTTTAATCTACGGTCACTCAGAACAATATCTTCCACAAATTGAATATTTTCTGTGGTCGTCACTGTGACAGGGCCTCCTTCACGTGGATCATCTTCCAATGATTCCCTACTCCAACGAAACAGCTTAGACCAGTTTTTTATTGTTGTATACGAAGGGCAAGAGTCACCGTAAACGACAGTCAATCTTTCTTTTATTTGCGTTGGCGTTAGACCTTCTCTAGTTAAAAACTTTATAACAGCGCGATATTCAATTTTATACATTTTGTGAAAATCACTCGACTGCATGTATGTAAATCGCTCTCAAAACTAAAGTACCAAATGGAACAAGTTGAAACTCAACACAGTGCATGTTGAGACTTGTACCTACTTTATGAAGGAAAAACCAAATTAGGTTCTGTTTATTTTCTATGTGAGGCTAACAACTCATGGACCGCACTACGTATGTACAGAAATTGTTTTTTCATATTTTCACTAGCTGACATTGTTTAGTCAAATGGTGCGGTTTTACAAAAAAGACGTAAACAACTCATAGATCAAAGGAACAATGAACGTAAACAACACGAAATGTAATCGAATATTGGCAGTTAAAATTATCAGCGTTAGTATCAGAAAAGCATTTAATATCCATTAAGCCCCACAATATTCGACACGTGATAACATAAACATTGTGTCGGTCTTCGCGATTCTATGTAAATCTATTTGAATACGAAATAAAAGCTTTTGATAAAAACTAAAGAAATCAGTATCATTAAGTTTTGTATTTTTAATAAAAACGATTTCTTCGATATTTTAAAGGTCAGTTAAAGTTAATCATTACGTTTTTAAATGGAAAAAAGTATATGAAATTTATTGCTACATACAAGTTGCATTTTATCAGTGCATCAAATTCAAATTCATATTCAAACTGTTTTTTTTTAATTATATATTTACAAGGGAAGAGCTTACAGCATTAAAGCTTAAGTATTCTGCCTGTAGGCAAGCAAATTATTTGTTTATTTGTAGTATGTGTTTTTTTATATTTGTTAAACTAAAAAACTAAAATGATTACATACCCATCGATGACAAACCACTGAGTTCAATGAACTTTTTCACCCATTTACATGATTTAACAACACCATATTTTAGCAAAACTGTGTAAAAATTGTAACAACCGTGTAAAATATCGTAAGCAATGTACCAGGGTCCCAGAAACGCGTGGAGATGTTGGGCGGGCGGGGCGAGGACTAAACCGAATCATAGCTTGAGAGCCAGCCCGTTCGGTGGGAAACGCTGTGATTATTTCTTCAAAACCTCTATACATTGCCGTAGATGTTTACGTTGGTTATGTAACCACGACAGAAAAACTGCAATGAATGTGAGTAATGCCTGCTTTACAGTGACTTAATGGTATTGTTCTGATATATTTGTTTTTACAGCAGGTAGTTACAGCTATGTAGTTTTAGCACGTGCAGCTTAGTTTATGTGAACGTGTACTTCTTTATAATAATTAATTTAAGTAGTATAGTTTGCCGATTTAATTATCAGTTTTTTAATCGGCACATACTCTAATAGCACGTTATTTTTTCTCAATAGAACTGATAACCTTGTAAAGTTATAAAAAAAAACACGTATGTTGCTTACAATGCATAAATAATGTGTAATATGTCAAACATATATAATTTACAAGGTTCTCATTATACAGTCACGAACTTTGTTTCGATTTTTTTTAAATTTCAATTAAAGTAAAAAATTATTTTAGAAAAGCGATTAACGTATTATAGGCACTTTTTAAAACCTGTGAATTTTCTGCCTACCTATTTTAATGACAATTTTTAAGTGTATGTTTTCTTTGTATTGATTGTAATTGTAAATTTTTCGTAATAAACGATTTCACATTTAATAAATATCTTTTTTATTCACATCTAACGAGTTAATAGTGCTTTTGACTGATGCTTTATTGCAGTTAAAACTACTTTTGACGAAGAGCGTCAGTCAAAAGTACTTTTAACCGCAAATTTGTAGTCAAAAGTACTAATAACCAATAATTTTCAGTCAAAACTACTTTTGACCAACCTGTTCAGTCAAAAGTACTTTTGACCAACCTGTTCAGTCAAAAGTACTTTTGACTGATTTTGCTAGTCAATAGTAGTTTTGACTGGTTAAGAGTTTTGACTGCAACATACATACATACTACATTTTGTGAATGAGAGAACGTTGTAGGCCTCACAGATTAGATTTGTATATGATTTTCTATTCTGTATTTTGATTCCTCTAAGTACTTATTGACAGGCCTGCACTGTCCTCCCATACCTAATATCACTGTAATTTGAAAACATTGTTAAAGCCAATTATTTTTAAAAGAGTAACCGTGTAGTATGGGAAGAGTGGGAAGGCCTCCCACAAGGTGGACCGATGACCTTGCGAAGACCGCGGGTATCCGCTGGATGTGGGAAGCACAAGACCGGTCGAAGTGGAGGAGCCTGGGGGAGGCCTATGTCCAGCAGTGGACGTCTTTCGGCTGAAATGATGATGATGATGATGATAAACCGTGTAGTTTCTTGCCGGCTCTTCTCCATAGGAAGACGTTCGTTTCGTTTCGTGTATATTTTGATTTGATTTGATTTGAGTCAGTAATAGTCATTCATCTTGTAGTATAATTAGCGTGAGCGTGGTGGTCTGGGGTTCATTCCTTAACAGAACAAAAGGTAAGTCTGCATTTTTGTATGTTTTTGTGACACCTTTGCAGTATTTGTTTCCGAGAAAGACCTCTGCCATTCTATGATGAAATCGTAGTTTTATCCGTCTTTCCTTAGGCTCGGTTTACAATTTATTTAACGTGTGACTTATCTATTGGCAAGAACTGTCTGTAGTACATTCCACATGGTCTGATTGCGTCGAATAATTTATACTATGTATCAATGTTTTGTATATTTATATTACGATTAGCTCTAAAGCTCGAAGCGTCACGAGATTGACACTATCCATGGTGGTAGTAAACTTTCTCATCATCATCATTTCAGCCGAAGCTCGTCCACTGCTGGACATAGGCCTCCTCCAAGCACTGCCACTTTGAGCAGTTCTATGCTTCTCGCATCCAGCGGATTCCTGTGGCCTTCACCAGGTCATCCATTCCTTGCGGAAGGCCTTCCAACGGTACGTATACTGGCACGCGGTTGCCACTCCAGAACCTTTCGGCAGCATCGGCCATCTGTTCTGCGAGCAATGTGCCCTGCCCACTGCCACTTAAGTTTGGAAATTCTTTGGGCTATGTCGGTTGTCTTGGTTCTCTTACGAATATTTTCATTCCAGACATTCAATCGCGTAGAGGAATTCCAAGCTTAGCCCTCTCCATTGCACTTTGGGTGACCTTCAGCCAAGCATTATTTTTTCAAATTATAATAGCCAAATGTCAGTGTAAATCCATAATAAACAAACCCACACCCCCTTATTACAAAACAAGGTTTTTCTTTAGGTATGGTTTAAACCATCGAGCCTGTTTTTGAAATAAGAACTTAGAACTGAAATAGAATTACAGCTCCTTTTACAAAACTGACAATTTAGCACTGGACTAACTTGTCAGTTTTGTAAAAGGAGCTGTATTTCGATTTCAGTTAGGTTCTTATTTAAAAACAGGCTCGACAGTTTAAACCATACCTAAAGAAAAACCTTGTTCTGTAATAAGGGGGTATAAGTCAAAGCTAGAACCGTTGTCTATTTCGGGACTGTCTGATACGTCTATGGTCATTCAAATGAAAACACAGACATATGCTTTTAAGTCCTTTGGTTTAACGGAGTATTAAGGTCAAAACAATATAGTAGACATTCTATGTTAAATATCGGTATTATTCATCCGCATCTGAAAATACAGAAAGCTGACTCCGAAATATTTAAGAAAGTATAAGAAGATGGCAATGTTTACAAATGTTTTGGATTGCTATAGAATGTTTCACGCACTACGAAATCTCCTATCGTATCTCTTTTATTTCATTCCTTCCTAGTACTTCAGTTCCTGTGGTGTGTGACGCACATGCTGCGCATGTTCGTGGTCGTTGAACCTGGTCATAATACTATAGCTGAGGTTACTGTCTTATTAAGCTTATTTACTAACAAAAGTTACAATGCAGATGTGACTGGGACGAGACGCCCTAGAAGAATATATTATTATTTATTTATTTTCAGAAAGGACAGGTGCTTAGTTCTCCCAAACAGTGTGCGGACCAGAGGGGCAATTCTCGGAATTTTAACAACGTTCACAGTCTGATCTCAGTATCAATCTGTCAAAAATACGTCGAGTTTTTTGACAAGATTTTGACATTTCATTGTCGCCGAGATGAGATTGCGACTAGATTTTGAACGTTTTAAAATACCTGAATTGCGCCTTAGATGAATGAACGTGGACAAAGCAAATAGTAGGGATCTGGGATCTTGGACTAAAAAGAAGTATGTGAGGATCATAACAGGTGGCGTATGGTTATATGTATGTAGGTCCATATCTCATTTCATACGTGATTGTAGCTACTTCGAATCTACTTGTAATTGTTCGATAGGTCACATTCCATCTCTCCTATACCTACATAAATATCGTCGACCACGACATGTCATTGGAGTGTTGTCACCATGTTTGATCAGTATTGTACGAAGACAGTTGCCTATGTTCCCTGTTTGGACCTGTGGTTTTCATCTGTGGGGTTGCACCAGCCATAGCAATCGTCAAATCATACAACGATTCCAAAACGAAGTACACAGGGTATATAAATACACCCTAGTACATTAGAAACAGCGACCTCACCAGGACATCAGGATGGTGGTATGTCGTAAACATAGTAATAAAAACAATATGCAGAAGCTCATGAACACAGACTTCACCATCACGTGAATGTCGATAAGATACGACTTCTTCACATCACTGAATTAGTGCGAAGACTGAAAGGGGTTAAACTTTTTGAGTTAGCGCAGTGCGAGTGAAATTTAACTGCAGTGCAAATGCTGACTAAAGAACACGTGATCCCTTCAACATAGATTGAAAAAGAAAGACGTTATTTGACGATTTCTTCATTTTATAGTTATATAGCAATTTACGTTACATTTAAAGTGCGAATAGCCCAGAGTGCAAATTGAATAAAGTACCACCAACCGTGATACTTTATACAAAGTGTAACGGAAAGGGTATATACATACCAAGGGCACGCCTTCTTTGGATGATATCAAACGATATTGGAAGGGTTTTTAATCATATCTCTACATATTCGGAAGTTATGAGAATTTTTAATGCATTGATACCAGAAACCGAACTTTTCAAATTGAAATAAACACATCACTCGCAAGAGATTTATCGTGATATTAGCATGTAACGTAGAAAGTTATTGACCTACGTAGTGCGGTGACACGTTTGTTATGATTTGAATTTAAGAAACCTTTGAAACCAAAAATTTGGTCTCAGTTCTTAGAATATTTTATTTTTGGCTGAAACTATGTATAATGATTTTATACCAACTCTTATCTTTAGTGCTTAAGGATAGCAATAGGGTTTCTGTTACACCCTGTATAAGGAAAAAACAATTACTTTACGTCCAGCCAGACTTTTATGTTCCTCATGAAACTCCTTAATTAATTATTTTATAGTTACTACAAAATGGTTCGAATTCACCTCAACCTGAGGTACATGCTCCATTTCATAATTCTATCGACACGCACTAATGTGTCTAGTCTAGTTCCCAGCTATCATCAACGCTTCTATAATTATGCGCACCGATATTATCAAGTAACACCGTTTCACACTATCGTCCTAAATGAACTACAACTAGTTTAAGATCCTTATCACAAATTCACAACTGATACATATTCATGCTCGTAACATCCTTTTTACGAACTATTCTTTGGCATAACGTTATTAGAAATATGGCCGTGCAATTTTTAATTATCTTAGCTGTAACAATTTTTAAAGTAGAAACTATTCCAATAAAAGTCTTTCAAATAAATCAGCGACAAACAAAAGAGTATAACGTTTTTAAAGACATTCTGATTCGAAACCTAATTGTGACAAGTGACAATCTAAAAGTCATTTTAAATTGGGAACGTGAAAATACTTGGTACAAAGTTCAAGATGAAGAAAAGTCCAAAACAAAATTGATGAATTATAATGTTGTTAAAAATCTAACTCCTTTTCAATATGCATCTACATCCAAAAACGATTTACAAAACAAAGTAAATAATGAAGAACCATTTCAAAATGGAACTAAAACTGAACATGATATACCAGACAGTCATACATCTAAAGATATACGTCCTGTCAACCTTAACAACTTTGAACTATCAAAATATTTAACAAAGAGATCATCAGACGAAAAGGATAAACCAACAGAGTATGAAATAAAAAGTGAAATCGAAGATGAAGAAGAAGATAAAGTAAGCTATGATGATTCTACAAAGAAAAGACAGGCTAACAAATATTCTTCAATCGTTTTGAGCGAAGAAAATTTTCTAAACTACGGTAATAGTAATTCCTTAGAATTTGAAAATAATTCTGATTCAGAAGACAATTCTGGGAAGGCAAAGAGACAAGCTGAAGGTACGAATCCTTTGCCCATACCAACAGGAGATAGCGACACTCAGATGTTCATGGGTACTTTTCAAGCAGTGATGCGGCCTTTGAAGTTACCGAGCTTAGGATGAGCAATAGAATACAGGAATAGGATTTAGAGTATAATTTTTTATTATCTATAACTTGGTGACAAAGGAGAGCGGTTATGGGTAATAATATAGTATGTTTAATGTTTTAGATCTATGTGGTGTTTGGTATTTGAAAATAAACCATAATAATTAATTGTATTTTAATTTGCATCCCTTTACAACAACTACACCAGTAAGTAAATTTTTCTCCTAAATCATTCTGCTTAAGAGCTTTTGATAACATAAAAATTATATCGTGATGCTTGCTTATTATAAAGCTGAACATCCAACATATAAAAAGTAAGCTTAAATGCCTGCAGTGGAGAATGTCTATTGTCTACTTACAAAGTACCTTCATAATTTAAAAAAAACCGGTCAAGTGCGAGTTGGACTCGCGCACCGAGGGTTCCGTACAAACCTGTGGGTATATAAGTAAAAGTTCAAAATTGTCAAAAATATTTTTTTTTATATGACGAAACTAAAAATTTACGGTTTTCGTAATTTTTCCTATATCTGTACTATAAGACGTGACTTCGTACAAAATTTCAAGATTCTAAGTTCACGGGAAGTACCCTGTAGGTTTTGATTCCCGTGCGAGTTTCGAAAATTTGCGGAATTTTGCGGCCTAAATGGCTGTATCTTTTGATTGCGTTGACTTAGAAGGTTGATTTTTCTACAGCTTCCAGGGACAGTAGAACTAAGTATCATATAGAAATTTCAGTTTAATACCTCCACGCGTTCCTGAGAAAAACGGTCTTGACAGACGGACGGACGGACGGACAACAAAGTGATCCTATAAGGGTTCCGTTTTTTCCTTTAGAGGTACGGAACCCTAAAAATGAATCAATTATTATTTA
The DNA here is from genome assembly GCA_949987655.1 of Polymixis flavicincta. Classification (NCBI taxonomy): domain Eukaryota; kingdom Metazoa; phylum Arthropoda; class Insecta; order Lepidoptera; family Noctuidae; genus Polymixis; species Polymixis flavicincta. The sequence continues at coordinate 20,093,907 of OX465190.1, read as the reverse complement.
ATTAAACACTAATCGTATTCGAAGCTTCTATGTCTGCTAGAAGTGCCATAGAGTTTTGATGATCGGTCAGTGAGTGACAAAATTAAGAATCTTTGACTAGCTATAATTCTTAAACTATTGGTTCAAATTAAATGAAATTTGACACATACCGTGTTTATACAATACCTGCTTGGGTACTGAAAATTCAGACTTCTAGTTTTATCCACAATGAAGTTATAGGGGATCGAAAATGGCCTGAACTGCTTCGAGAAAAGGATGGTATATACAGCCATGCCGCTTTTTTGCTCGACTTGGCACCGCCGTGCCCCCAGATCACTCTCATTTCTGCTTTTGTCAAATATTGGCTTAGATTACTTAACAAATGGTTTGTAATTGCGATATAACCATATCCTCAAGTGGTGGAAATATTTATTTAGGCAAAACGTATTCTCAAGTTTCATTTTTAGGGTTCCGTACCTCTAAAGGAAAAAACGGAACCCTCATAAGATCACTTTGTTGTCCGTCCGTCCGTCCGTCCGTCCGTCCGTCTGTCAAGACCGTTTTTCTCAGGAACGCGTGGAGGTATCAAACTGAAATTTCTATATGATACTTAGTTCTACTGTCCCTGGAAGCTGTAGAAAAATCAACCTTCTAAGTCAACGCAATCAAAAGATACAGCCATTTAGGCCGCAAAATTCCGCAAATTTTCGAAACTCGCACGGGAATCAAAACCTACAGGGTACTTCCCGTGAACTTAGAATCTTGAAATTTTGTACGAAGTCACGTCTTATAGTACAGATATAGGAAAAATTACGAAAACCGTAAATTTTTAGTTTCGTCATATAAAAAAAAATATTTTTGACAATTTTGAACTTTTACTTATATACCCACAGGTTTGTACGGAACCCTCGGTGCGCGAGTCCAACTTGCACTTGACCGATTTTTTTTTTTTTGACAAGTCCGAAAACGTTTTCGTCTTCTATAAATAGTAGTAAAGAGGTGTCACTTCTTTTATGGATAAATTATATGATAGTGTCATACGTATTATGCGTATTTGAAATGGGGATGACTATTTTGACTATGCGCTTATTATAGTGAAAAAAGAAATGTAATCGTGAACCTATTATTTTAACAATTTATCTTCATCAGCCTACAGCAGTCCACTGCTGGACATAGGAATCTCAATTTACACGCCCGTTAGCTTCTTGGATTCTCGACCACTCTTATCTAGCTGGTACACGTCACCCTGCGAAGATCGTCGCTCCACCGAGCCTGAGGGCGTCCTACTATACTTTGGCCGATTCACAATCTCTAGGTACCCAAGAACACATTTACCCCAAAGGTCATAGCTAATATGGCCGGCCAGTGTCACCTTAGCTAACTCATTCTGTGAGCTACTCAGATTATAAAACAAGTCTTGGACAAAACAAAGGCAGATGGATCGCGCGGAACACCCAAGAGTAAAAAAACAAATACTAAAGCCTCGCATTATATACAATGGGAGGCTTTAGTATTTGGTTTTTCAGCCTCTCTCTTGGTGTTCCGCGCGGTCTATCTGCCTTTGTTTTATAATCTAAACCAAAAAAAAACAAATACTAAAGCGTCGCATTGTATGTTACATAAAATGCGACGCTTTAGTATTTGGTTTTTTGGCCTCACTCTTGGTGTTCTGCGCGATCTATCTGCCTTTGTTTTATAATCTGAGGTGAGCTACTACAGTTTCCAATTTATGGTGTAATTTCAAAAACATTATCAAATATTCAGCTATGATTCATAATGTTTACTAAATACAAATGTTGGCGTTGTTCGAATAAATAACAGAATTAAATAAATACTTAAACTGTCACTACGTTTAACAAGAAAACAATTAATATTCTTTAGTTCAAAGACCACGTAAGATAGGTATTTGTGGATAGTCGAGGAAATACAAAAAGTCTACCAGTGCTAAAGTTTCTATCAAGTTAATTGCCGCAATGAAAATTGATATTGGCAACTAACGGGCAACCACAATGTTAAGAAATATATTGACTTTGCAACTTTTTTTTTGCACTTTAAAACAAGACGCATTTTAACTATCGTAAGACAAATTCATAGTACTGTTAAAGGTTGTATTACTCCTCTACTATACACTATACAGTGGCAGGGCATCAACGCACAGACTGTGACCATGAATTCAGCACATGATTCACCCCTAGTGTAGAATTTTTTTCACGGTTATAAAAAAAAAACAGATTTTTCATAGAAAAGTGCCTACGCGGATGTCTTTCTCTATATTAAAATATTGTGTTACGCAGCTATTGTTAGAACTGATTTCTTATCCAACACATTCTATTCCATGATTTTTGTTAAAGGAATACAAATAAATCTGAACTTTGATATTCCTTGTGATTAGGTTGTTCAAATTCATTTTTCATGTGCTTACAATCTGTATTAAGTATTGTTTTCTTCAACTACTTTTGTGGAACTTGAACTTGACAGTCCTGTTCAGAATAATAATTATAGGTCTAAGGTGAGTGATATCCTGTTAAATTCAGAGTACATTCTGCACAGAGTAGTGTGGAACCGAATAGAGCAAATTAGAAACTAACAAAATACTAAAAAAAAAAACATTTACTTCCGGAAAAACACTACTGAAATTTAAATAACTTTAAATTCGGAAGTCGGTGACTTTGCAAATGTGTTTTAATTTTTTGTCGCCGCCTTCCGAAATTAAAGTTATTTTTCACTTTGTAGTATTTTTCCGGAAGTCAGTTGTTTCTTTTTAGTAACATTAGCTACCCCACACCAATTCGAAATTTCATCATCCTTGGGGTCAAAACAATGCATATTTATGCGATAGCAGCAATCGCGGTTGAATTGCTGTCATTTTTGTAGAGTTCCGTTATCTGTCTCCGAAACACATCGTCAGATCTATATGAAATTTAAATGGCATTATTTCGGAATAAACCCCTTTCGAAAAAAAAAAGAAAAAAATTGCAAATCCGTCTATATATGATGGAGTTATGCCCGAATGTACATTAAAAATTAAAAAAACATGTCAAATTGATAACCTCCTTCTTTTTGAAGTTTGTAAAAAAATGCATTTTTACCGTAGCATTGTGTCTTTTGGAAAAGTTAAATCATATTCTTTACTCACAACACAGAATTATCAGCCTATAATATTCCCACTACTGGGACACAGATCTCCTCTCCAGGGAAGTTGGACTGCTATCTACCACGCGTTCCCAGTGCGGTTTGGCGTAGATGTCTTCGTATTTTTGGTTCTAGGACATGTCGATTTCCTCACGATGTTTTCCTTCACCAATTTGAAAGCAGTAGTGGTGACATTATTTAAACAAAGTAAAGCGCCTGCCTATGTTCGAACCACCACCTACAAATCGTACGTCAGGGTCGTTCCAACTAGGCCACTACTTCCCATTCCTCACCAAATATCCCAATTGGCTTCTTTTTTTTTTTTGGTGGGAAATCATCAAATAACTTCTCCCGCTCCGGGTGGAGCAGGAGGGCGTTTCAGACCCTCAGACCCTCCTCCAAGCATGCGCTTAGGAGCTGTCTTAGTCGAGGTCCGAGAGCCTCCAAGGCCAGGACCCAGGCTTTTCCGGGCAAGCCGTCGGGTCCTGGGGCGGTATTCTTGGCATTCAGCCTACGCGTCCGCATCGGGCACCGCAGGAGGCGGAGCCATGGGCGGGGGAGCGTGCTCCCCTCGCGAGGGGAACAGAGCGCTCACCACGTCCTGCACGAGCTGGGGCCGGAGACTCTGCGTCAGCGGGGGAGCCCACGGGCGGATCTTATCCCGCACCGTTTTGTAGGGGCGTCCGTCCCCACGGGTCTCTGTTCAGAGTCTAGCGACTCCTCGCGGGCCACTACTCTGGCCCGCAGGATCTAAGCTCGGAGGGCGGTCTTCGCCACTCTGTACCCCTCGTACAGCTCCGCCTGAATGGCTTCCGTGTCCGGAGGACAGATACGGAGCCTGTGGTGCCTGGTGTAAAGGTGCCGCGCAGCAACACACGCCTCGCGCAGAGTTGTCAACTGCGGCGACCATCAGTACACCTGACGTGAAGCATGACCTGACTGGACCCGGGGCATTGCCACGTCACATATCTCGGACATGGTCTCCCGGAACCACTCCGCCTCGTCGTTGATGTCGGCAGGCCTGTCCGGTGATGACACCCAGGCCTGCACGATCGAGGCTTCCAGGAGAAGCTCCCGGTCCAGCTGCTTCAGCGCCCACCGCGTAGCACACGGGGCCTGTCGGACCGGCGTGCTCGATGTCTGGGCGGAGACGTCAAACCGGATGTACCGGTGGTCGAAATACGTCTCCACCCCCTCCATGACGCGCCAGTCGATGACACGCGGTTACAGAGCGGGGCTGGCGAACGAAATGTCTACCACCGACTCACCCCGCATCCGCACACACGTGGCGACAGAACCCCGGTTTAGGACGACCAGATCTGCTTCCCAATTGGTTAGGTATGATTTTATATAACTTTTACATTCCTACAGGTACCGATGCATGATGCACTCGCCCTCGCAGTCGGAGTGCGTTGTGTCCGGCACGCTGTGCCTCATGCTGCGCATGTCGCAAATCTCCGGAGTGGCACCGCTTTGCTTCAGGCGCTCGCCCGCTCGCGCTGGCTGGTGCATCCGAGTGTCTAAGGTCGCTAACTTTTACGGAAAGACACTCTCTTTTACTTTATGTGAGTAGTTATTTTAGTTTATCTACTTGGAAAATTCTGGGAAGTGGGATTCAACTCAGTTATTACCATTTTTTTTAAAGAGGCGCACACTTCAATAAGTCAGGTTAAGCTAAGCTTGCCGCGGTCATTCCGAGGATGGGTGGCCATCTGTACATACCAAGGCCCTTCCGTGCCTCGGAAAGCACTTTAAGCCGTTGGTCCCGGCTGTCATTTGGGGATCTTTGACAGTCGTTACGGGTCGTCAGAAGCCTGATAGTCTGACAACCACTTACCAAGGGTTATGGTATTACCCAGTAACTGGGTTGTGGAGGTCAAATAGGCAGTCGTTCCATATAAAATAAGTTATTCAGCTTCCTATTAGACTAGAAGCCGACCCCAACAATAAGCCCAAACGTTAAGTAGATGATGATGATGATGATGATGATATTGTTTTTGTTTAAACAAAATATATCTAAGGCCTCCTCCAAGCTCCAGCTTCAGTTCTAAAAGTGTAAAAATAGCGCGCACTTCCCCGGCTTCCTGTTACACACTTGCGTCTCTTTTCACGAAATCACTCCCAAGGATTGCAGGAAAACGAGAAAAAAGATGTTACTAATAAAAAAGGCCATTTGATCCACCTTGCGGGGCAGGATGACCTTGTGAAAATCGTAGGAATGCGCGAAGCATAGAACCAATCGTTATGGCAACGCTTGGGGAGTCCTATATCCAGCAGTGCATGTCTTTTGACTTAATGATGATGAGCATTTCCTACCCTGACTATCACTATCTTCTCCAGGGTTTTTGTCAACATTAACCATAGCACTAGATATACTCATTGAGCCGCAGCGCTCATACCGCACCCGCACCAACTCCACCCGTATCGTGTGGGTGGCAGATGTGGGCACCGTAGGGCTGGTGGTCTGTACCGCAGCCTTCACTGGGATGACGCGGATGAAGTGGCTCACAGTCTACATGCTGAAGCTCCAGGAGGTGAGTAGCATTCAAAATTCTGTCAAAAGAACCGTACCAAATTGACTGATGTTAATAGATGAGCAACAGAGCAACCGAAAAATGTTAAGACATCGTTTTTAAACTCGAACCGAATCTCTGATCAGTAAACCGGTGGTGGGAACTTCAAATGTCGTAAGGGACATTTAAACCCGTGTTCCTTACGAGATGATTTCAATGTAAAAATTGTAGCCATTCAGCTTCAACGTGGCGAAGCTGACAACCCCTTGTGTGCAGGATGAAGGTACATTCAGCGCTACTTATGGAATCTCGCCAAAATTAAATCATGATTTTAAATATTTCGAGAAAAAGATATAATGTCTCACACAAATCACAACTTTGCCAACAGCAACCAGAAGACTAATTTCTGCAATTGTTTAGTAATATTATTTCCAACTAGCTCTGGAAAGAGCGGACCATAGTTATACTTTTCCTTGATTTCAGATTAACTTGAAATTGAGTCTCTACCGTGAAGAACCATCGAATGAGGGTAGAAGAATGTTGATAGTTATGAGTTCTATGATATTCACATGCTCCACTATAGCACTAGATTACGGTATATTCATATACCAAGTCGTCATTTATCATGGAAAAGGTATGTGTCAATAGGTACTGTTCGTACTAACGCAGATGATCAACAGGTTCTCCTTAGCAGTTCCTGCCTAGATTATGGGGAAATTACACTATTTTACACTATATGGCTCAAACTTCGTACCCCCAAAGGCACAAAAATCAATATTTATCATATTTTGATTTTTCATATCATAACAATATATGTACCTATGTGGGCAGGCCACAGAAATCCGCTAGAAGCGAGAAGCACAAAACCGGTCGAAGTGGTGATGCTTGGGGTAATGTCCAACAGTGGAAGACTTTCGGCTGAAATAATTATGGTGATGTCCAATATCTATTAAATAAGTCCTTGAGCCCCCCCTTGAGCTTTAACCCCTCCCCTTTAATTAGTTCATAAATTGTTTAAATTGCCCTCTATTTGCACACGCCTTGGACCATGTCTCGCCTTTCATTGAACCGCCTTTTATTTCTGAAACTAACTGCAACTAACCTCTTGCAGTGGTGACATCGTGCTTGTATATATTCTACAACATTTCATCAGCGGTACAGCAAGTAATCCTGCTGACTTTTTTCGAGACAGCGACTTCTGTGCTCACCTCCTTACAAACGCTGAACAACTGCTTGAGGGACCTCCTCCAAGAGATACTGAATAATTGTAAGTGGAAGATTGTTCTAAAGTAAAAGTTAAAGTCCTTGTGGAAAGTTTGCGAGATGTAGAACAACAACTTAGTCAAAATAATGACATAAATTAATACAATACAACTTAGGTAAGGTTCCGTGTGGTACCAGACGTAAAAGAATAGCACCATTCCATTTCTCCCGTGGGTGTCTTAGAAGGCGACTAAGGGACTCGCTAGAGAATGGACAGCAGCGGTCTCTATGCATTTTACCACCATATTGCGATCGCCAACCCGCCTGCCAAGCGTGGCGATTATGGCAAAACCCCCCCTATGGCCCAAAAGCCTATCTATGTCCAGCAGTGGTCGTCTTTCGGCTAAAATTATGATGATGAACTTGGGTAATATATGGCTTACTTAACATACTCGTAGCTACAGTATCTTATAAATTAATCTTGTTTGAATTTTTATATGTAGTCTTTGGGTTTTTGCAGCACCCGAGGCAAAATGTGCAATGACAAACCGGGAAAGCCGAATAGACATGTACACCGGTGTCACCAACAAATCTATCAACAGTGTAGTCGATACTATGACCCTGTATACAGGTATATACTACCAATATGTTTGTCTTATTTTCTGTAAGGATGAGATATTTATTTTTTATTGTTTTAGATTATTTCACTACCCTCTACATTGTAATTTGCACTACATATTGTTTGGGTAAATCCTCAAAAGAAATCAGTCCTTCTTTTTTTGTAATTAAATATCATAAAAGATTTTTATAGTATTTTATTTCTTCAAGCCAAGATATTTTTTTTAACTTTTTGCAGGACTACGAAAACCGTCCCCAAAGTCAATCCCGACCACGGTTCGTCGCCTGGCTGCGCTGTACTGTTCCATATGCGACGTGCTTCGTCAGGTCAATGACAGTCACGGAACTGTGCTCGTAGCTCTGCTGCTGTGCTTACTCCTGCACCTGGTCATCACACCGTACCATGTCATCACTAATATCTGTAGGTTGAGAGTGAAGTATCTCTTTGGATATATAAGATCCTAGTACCTTGAGTTATAAACGTGAATGTGCCTGTTCCTTACTCTGTGCCTTGCAATGCTACAAAATGGCCATCATTACCAAATACAGTAGTATTTTTGATATACTCTTTTCGAAACTACTCAAAAGTTGAATATAATACTAATTCATTTATATTGTTACAATAAGTCTCCTCTGCCTTATTAAATTACAGTCAACAAGTCCAGGTCTGATCGTTCAAGTCCACTGCTGCAGATAAACTGGGTTGTGCTGCATTTTTTCAATTTGTTGCTAATTATTGAACCTTGTCACCGGACACATGATGAGGTAAGCTTGAAGACGAAGTAACAAAGATTTCAAAACCAAATAAGTTCACATCCTTAAGACTCATCATTATCTGCTTAACATAAGCCTCAACTATGTTGAGGTCGACTTCCAGTCTAACTGGAAACATCCGAATACCAATATTTTACATGAAGCGACTGCTTTTCTACCTTAGAGGTCAGACAAGCAGTTCAGAAGTCAGATAGATCAGGTTGATAACTAATTTCCATAGCCGTTACAACGATGTCTAAGTCGTTCTAACCAGGGAAACTAATTACCTACCTCTTTGTAAGACTGGTTGTCAGACTTTCGGGCTGACTACCTATAAGTATTGTCATAGATCTACGAATTACAGTCGCTACTGAAGGCCTCTATTTCATAACGTTTCTTTTCATCTATGTTCAACTGCACAGTGATGGTCTCCCCGATATTGAACTTGTAGATGGAGCTGACACGACATCTGGTCAGTCAGATGATGCGGTACGCATCCCCCGAAGACGGTACATTGTTGTTGGAGCTCCAGATGTTCTACCAGCATCTGATACTGAACGAAGTGAGCTACGCACCGCTGAAGATGTTCCCTCTAAACCGGACCCTTATCACAACGGTAATAACCAAATATTTACAATCAAGATTACACTAACAACAAAGAATTCTGTAATGTTCCACCAAAACAATGATGATATTACCAAAAATTAAAACAATCTGTAAATTTTTCTTGCTGATAGCTCATTGGCCAAGCTTAATTCAATCAACTTAATAGCAGCCCACTGCCTGACATAACCCTTTTCCATATTACGCCAGAACATGCCAAACGACTTTTCTTCAAAAACGTGTTTTTTTTTGTTTTTCAGATTCTTGGAAGCATCACTACATACTTGGTTGTCATCGTACAGTTGTAAGGCATTTATTTATAGACTAAGTGGCTTATGTTTTTGATAATCAAATATGAAAACATTACAATTCTAAGATTAAAATCTACTTTATTTTTTAAACCATTTCACCCTTTAAAAATTAAATGTCTAATGAAAAAAAAGAACCTTATTTTGAATTTAATTGGAAAGCACATGACTTCGGAAGGATAATCTTGAATATTAATTTCCACTTATTAAGTCATTTCTGTTATTTTTTTTATTTTTCTTATTATTGTGTTCTTCCAACAATTTTTCAGCCGTAAGTATGCGTTCTTCAATTTCTTCAGGTTTCAGATCTAAACCAAAGAAATGTTCAAATCCAAAAAACACTTCATTATAATGCTGAAACATGTCATTTGTATCTTCATCTAATTTGAATAATCCATTTCTCTTCTTTCGTCTTATTCTGTTTTCTCCCTTTAGTAATTCTTTTTTGACACCTTCTTTATGAACGAAATTGCTAATATTATCAGTATTAGAAAATCTTTTTGAAATCACTTTGCTACTGTCTACTTCATCCAAACCTTTCATAACAATATTACTGTTACCATATTCGTAGGCTACAGTTGTTTCTGATACTTCTTTCTCTTTAGTATAACTGGTTTCTCTTTTGTTTACTTTATGGGAACCGTCAAGTTCATCATGCACTTTAGTATTATCACAATCAACATCTCTTTTGTCGATTCTCTCCTCGCTATCAGAATCTTCATATTCCTCCGTCTCTGTTGCATCAATGTTTCTATTGAACATAGTAACATCGTTTTTCTCTAATATTTCTGGTCTTTCTTCTAATGCGTCTAATAGGTATTCAAACAGAGCTGGTATGCTTTTAAATATTTGTATGTATTCATAATTTGGTTGTGCTTCTTCGTTTGATTCTGAAAAATATGGATTCATGAATTTAAAAGCCACAGTGAGACTTATAAAATTAAAGGGCAGCTGACCGAAACTAGAAATTCTTTAATCCATTCCTTCAACTTCTATCTATGGATATAATAGGTTAAAATGGCCCACCACAATTTTTGACCCCGGATATAAGACTTGAGTAGTGGTGGTCCACTTACGCGTCGATAATCGAGGGTTTGAACGCAGGCAGGCACTTAACTTCGTGTAATTCATTTTATCATCATTGCTCTCAAAACTGGGAAGGAAAACATCGTGGGGAAACCGGCATGACCTAGAAACATTTGAAGACATGACTTGTGACATCCCCAAGCTACACTGAGCCCGCGTGGTGTATTATATATAGCCCGCTCCCTCTCACAGAGAAGGGGCCTGTGTCCCAACAGTGGGAACGTTATAGGCTGATTATGCTATATAAAAACGTTTATTTCAGACTATAAAATTGTCCATATTTTGTTAGATAGACTTGACTGAGCAGTAGTCAGCAGAAGTAAATACTATATTTAAAGAAAACTTACCGTCAACTTCACTTACTACTCCCAGCACATTAAAATTTAACAAAACTACAACAAATATTGTTTGATAGCTGTTACCCATCATTATTTATACCACTACGTCTAGTTTTGGGCCATTCATATGAGTTACTGCACAAAAAGTGTAGAAAGCCGAACATGTCGTAATTTGTAGGTAATGATAAGATAAAGGGCTGCTTCGAAATTCAACAGTGCAATGAAGAAGTGCCCTTCTTTACTTCTTGCTATTGATGCCGAAAACTTTCAGAGTCTTCAAGTTGTACCTAACTACACCTCAGTTAGGCGTGATTCACGCCTTAGGTACACCTTAAGACTATAATATTTAAAGTCTTTTGCCTAACGTATGAGTTTATGTGGAATCTCTAAAATGTAATTAGCGGTTGGTGATTGTATTTTTAAAGCTTTTTGCTGAGAAGTGGAAACCAGATCGTTGTTCTTGGAAAATCTATTTTTTGTAACCTATCGTCAAAATCATCCCTAAAAATATATTCGATGAAATGTTTGTTTGATGTTACTTAATGTTTAGCTGTTGTCCGCAACTTCGTCTGCGATACAGTATGAAAAATAGTATATGTCCATCTCCAGGTGCCAAATTTCATCCAAACCCGTCCAGCCGTTTTATCGTGACAGCGTTAAAAACAAGCTCACTGTCATATTTATAACTAGCTTCTGCCAGCGGCTTCGCCCGCGCGGAACTTTCATTCCCTACTTAACTCCCTTAGCGCTTGAATTTCGACAAATCCTTCCTTATTCCTTGTCAACATTATAAAGGGAATCTCTGTGCAAATTCTATATTTCACCGAAATATCTTAAACTAGCGGCAAGTAGCAATCAAATGATTTTATATATTTACAACTCCCACAATAGGCGACAGGATGTGGCCATTTTGTAGACTTTGTAAACTTTGCAAGGATCATTAAATTAAAGGAATCCAACAGTTTGCGACCGCAATTAATTGGGGACCGTGTCGGGTACAAATCGATGAAAATTCAATAAACAATTTGCTACTGCAGACTACGGTTAACCTAGTTTTAGTACCGATAATATCAGGTACAACACATAATTACTTCATTAGCAGTAGGTGCGAACAAAACCGACTTTACTACCTACGACATTTTGTTACATGGTCATAATATATGAATTTGATGGAATTTAAAATTTCAACAATTTTATTGTCAACCCGGCAAAGAACGACGGCGCGTTCTGTTCCACGCGCGCCTCAAAAAGATGTTAGCACCAACTGGTGGGATTCACAAGGGACGATGCCTGCCACGGGTGCGGGTTGTTCGAAAGAGATACCATAGCCCCTGGCACACAGGCAACTGAAGAAACACGGGTAGGTTTTAGTCAGTAAAAGTCTGACACGCCCTCCTGCTCCACCCAGAGCGGGAGAAGTTATTTGATGATTTCCCAAGCTCAAAAAAAACCCTGTAAAGAAGCTATAAGTACTTTTTATGAGCAACAGGTAGCAACATATATTCGAAGATCATCATAATGATTAGCTATCCACTTTCTCACATACATACTTAACTCATGTCTTCTTACCAGCGGGATAGGCAGAAACTACAGAACGCCACCTGTTTACATACCTACACCTTTGCTTCGTTACGTTCAAAAATCTATAAGTACTCCATTTGAAATAAGATTAGACATTTGACACATTTATTTTAACAGTCCGCTCAACCTATTTGGGTCATTCTCAGGAGACTCATTATTTGGTTGCCTTCGGTGTCATTTTTGTTTTCTAATTTAGGCATGAAATATCAAATCTAGAGTTAACACTCTACTACTAACATGCTTTAAATTAACTCTAGATTTGTTATTTCATGTTAACAAGGCCTAAATTAAAAAAAAAAATTGACACCGAAGTCAACCAAATAATGAGTCTCCTGAGAATGACCCATTTTGACTTATGTTCCGTAGACATATTTTTATTATTATTTCAGCCGTTAACGTCCCACTGCTGGGCAAAGGCCTCCCTACTCTCTTTCTACCTCTCTCTGTCCAAAGCTGACAAGGACCAATCTTTATTAAAGGAGTACAGCTCATCCCGCCATCTCCGTCTGGATGGCATTAAAAGCAAAAAAGTGGTTACAATACCAACTGTTTACTTCAGATGCCATTTATCATGCTTCCAACGCAATATAGGTCAAAATCAGTTAAACAGACTGTATTTTTTTTATATTTAAATGTCCAATCTTATTTCAAACGGAGTATAGTCATATACAAAAATAATGATGATCTTCTTTCTTAAACGTTGATTAGGGATATGGCAACAAATCAGCAGTAGGATCTTAAGTGCTATGGCCAGATCAGAGTACAATTCTAGAATAGGCTCACTTTCTCTTTATCATCATCATCATCATAATCAGCCTATAATGTTCCCACTGCTGGGACACAGGCCTCCTCTCTGTGAGAGGGAGTGGGCCGTAATCCTCCATGCGGGCCCAGTGCGCGTTGCTAGATGTCACATGTCTTCAAATTTTTGCTTTTTGGACACACTGGTTTCCTCACGATGTCTTCCTTCACCGTTTTGAGTGCAGTGGTAATGAAATAATTACACAAAGTAAAGCGCCTGTCTGGGTTCGAACTCACGACTTACAACTCGTAAGTCGCGGCCGTTACCACTTAGCTACCACTGCACCACTGCTCCACTGTAAATACTACCAAAACTACTTTCTCTTTATAAATACTACCAAAACCCAAAAAGACTTCCCGCAGAAATCCATCACAAAAATTGTCATAATGTTCCGACTCAGATCCCTAGTTCATTTGAAATCGATATGCAGTTGATTTGAAATACAACACGAAAGATCACTGTTAATGGTTTTCGTTCCCAGAATTATAACGAATTCATGTTTCTTTAAACACATAGTTGTTTATTTTTGGTGTAGAATATTTTTTAAATATGTATGAGATGAATAATGTATTTATTAATTTGCTTATACTAAGCAGGAAGCGATTACCTACTACTTTAACAGTAATAGTGATTTATCAAACTACATTTAGTCAAAAGTTTGTTTTGTAATCTGCTTATAATTACTGCCTCATTGATTAAAGGCAGACTGACGTCGCGGCACGGCAAAAGATTTTAATTTTGATCAAGTTATTTTATCCTTATTTCTTCGAGTTTAGAATTCATATTACCTACTGCATTTCGATACACGTCGCATCGTGGCATGCCGTTTCATTCCACTGACTGCCGCGGTGTGCCGACGCGTCACACCGCGGCAGTCAGTGGCGTCCCGCAAATCACATAGGACACAGGATTATGACAGCTATACTAATTGAAATAAGATTTGAAACGGGTGCGGCGGTAACCAATTAACGACCCAACCAACTTCGGATCCGCGCAGAGCAAAACTTGTTGAATAGTGAGTGACTGGGCTTGCTGCGGGACAATAGCAAGAGAATGAGAAACAAATTATGTATCTCGAATTTGGACACTAGATTGTTGACATGAGGAATGTGAGCTCGGTTGTAATTCTGCCGATTGTCGTATCAGCCAATGAACTGATGGCCGAAAACTTCGATTAACATCTCTCAGGCTCTCGTTAGGCGGTTACATCAAAGGCCTGATTTAGAAGGCGGTACTCCTCGATAAGGCTCGCATCGTGAGGAGGTTCCTGTCTCTGGAGCTCGAACCACCGGTGGCTTGGATCCTACTCCCGATACTGGCGGACCACAATTTTTTTTATGTATTTTCAAATGTTTTTTTGAGAGGTTATTTTATAAAAATATAAAAAAATATAATTAGTAACGACAACAAATAAATAAACGAAATAATAATAGCGATAAAGTTATTGATTAGAGTTTTATCTTGACAAGAAAACATAGTTTTCTTAAAATTAAAGCTGTAGATTGCTCGTTTAAATATTCTTACTAAATTACCCAATAAATCGAGCACAACTTTTTCGAAATTTCTCATTTATTGAACAAAACATTTTCGAAAAATTTATCTTCCCGAATCTCCCAGACGAACATTCTAAGGGCATTGGCATTATTCATAACCACGTGTAAAATCACACATCAGTCAAATGAGCACTATAAATTAATGTTACATTATTTGTACAACTAAAATTGTTTACGCGTCGGAGATTTAGTGGTTCTTGACTTGACAAGTGTGGGTTGCAACCTGCCAATACACAACTGTTGTTTTTCGAGAGACGCTGCTGGTCTCCTGAACAATTTGTTCAAGATTGTTGTTTCCAGAGAAACGTGCAAACTTAAAGATTGCGGCGGTAAGTCCCCTCTTTGAAGAGTGGCTTGAAAGGCGGCATAGCGTCCTCACCTTCCGCCTGACTCAGGTCCTCACCGGACACGGCTGTTTCGGGAGGTTCCAGTTTCGCATAGGGCGGGAGGAAACGCCCGGGTGTTTCCATTGCGAAGATCGCCCTGAGGACACGGTGGAGCATACGGTGGAGGTCTGCCCGGCTTGGGCGGAGCACCGCCGTGTCCTAGTGGAGGCGATCGGTGGCGGTGAACTCTCGCATCCGGCCCTGGTCCAGGCCATGGGTCGGAGCGAGAGTGGAGAAGAAGGCGGCGCACGTGAGGGAGAGGCAGTATACGCGCCCTCACGTCCTGGAGACGCCCTGGGCGTCGGGAATCCCAGACTGATTCCCGGCCACCGTAGGCGTGGGCTTGCGGACGGCGAGTAATGGGTAGCTCGCTGTCCGGTAAGTACCAAGCCCAGGTCAACGGCGCGTTGTGTTCCACGCGCGCCTCAAAGAGATGTCAGCACAAACCGATGGGGCCCGCAAGGGCCGATGCCTGAGGGGTGCGGGCTGTTCGAAAGAGATACCGTAGCCCCTGGCACACAGACTACTGAGGGAACACAGGTGGGTTTTAGTCAGTAAAAGTATGACACGCCCTCCTACTCCACCCAGAGCGGGAGAAGTTATTTGATTATTTCATTTAATAAAAAAAAAAATCTTAAAGCATTCATTTCAATTAAACCATTTACAAGCACTTTTGAACTGTCAAAAAGTAGATCAGTTAGAAAGTTAAAGCTAGTTGCCCATTCCAAAACATAGATCTCAATGGAGGAGGACGGGCAAGAAACTTCAAGGACACTCTTTTAACTTAAGATACTACAAAATCCTGAGCACGCGAGAACAATGTAAAGAAATGAAGAAACTATTCTAAATATAAGATTAAAATTAAGCCCTGGAAGTTAGGAGATGACCAGTCTCAAACGACGGCGCCCGTTCACGAACTTGACGCGTGGGTCAGCACCATCTAGCTCAAACATTTTGTACGGAACCGAATGGTTAAACACACGCGCCACCCGCCACAGACAGCTCGCGTTACAGGGGCTGCCTTGACACCGAGGAATCAGTCGCCCACGTCATCCTGGAGGCCGTGGCTTCTCAACGCGAAGAAATCATCGGAACAGTGAGGTCGCTCTGCGAAGCCTGTGAAGCTCCCAGGAAGCTTTAGTGCTTTTGGGTGGAGCTAGTCTGGCTCTGTTGGCCAGAATACCCACCCACAACGGACCGAATCCGAATGGGAGTCTAAGTGCCGAAAAGGTACACATCGGTCGTAGGGATAGCTGTCAAATTTTGGGGTCATTTATATTCAGGCCGGCCCCAAAATATATACGTAGGTGCTACGGAGTATTAATCACCCGTAACTTGTACCGAAAATACGGATTCCTTCCTCCGAAACACATCGTTGCATTTTTGGCGTAACGCAAACACTGAAACGTAGATACTAAATTGAACAATTATTACGAACTAAAATAAACTGAAAAAAATACAGGATGCAAGTTCTCACGTTCAATAAACAGGTTTTCAAAGGCAATGATTACAAATTGCTCCGATTATATTGATGGCACATTATCTGGTGACCTTGCTCAATTTGTGGCAATTACTTCGTCTGGATTACTGTGATTTACAAAAAATTATACAAATTATAACTACATGACGATTCTAGAGCAGGCGAATCTATCGACAGAATTAATGTTTTCTTTTTTTTATATTCCTTTTGGTAATGTTCTTCCGTAAACTTGTTGTCCAACAATGGTCAAGTCATCCAACCCACCCACATTACCTAGTCTAGTCATGTTTCCATTATTAGATTTTGTTCTTTTTTTTAATTTGGTTTACTAGCTTTTTAAAAATTACCAAATTTGTCATTTCTGCCGAGAGGAAATCTCATTTGTCCGTTTCTTCTATTCGATACATATTATCTACATATACTAATGATAACGCTGAAATTTCTTTGATTTTTTGTTTGTTTGAACGTACTAAATGTCTGCCACTTCCAATCGGATTTGAATAACACTTTTTGCAATCCCAATTCTTGAAGCAGGCTATTTAATATCCCTTTACGACATTAGAAGCCGGGAAAAAGAAAAAAAAAAAAACAGAAAGAACGCTAAGCAATAACAAAGTATCAGCGCGATGTGAGGCGACGCAGTGAGTCCCCTACACACACGAGGGAGTTTTAGAAAAATCTGCTTGATAGTTTAGTACGAGTATAATTATCTTATGACTTCTACACGAACGAAGTCGAGAGCTTGAACTGAACGAGTTATCCATAACGAGTGTAAAGGCTTCAGGCAATAATTTTCCATTACCTAGGGACATTATACAGGAAATGTGCAGTATTGACAAGGTAATAGTTGTATTTATAAAACAAGTATAATTTAGGAAAAAAATTAGCACTGATTTATGATACTTAGTAAAAATTTATCCAAAAATAGACATAGCCACTTATCTGCAATCGTTCATAGGTAATCATCATTGACGCAGTGGTCGTAAACATTTTCAATTTTAGCCGAAAATTATGGTAAAAAAAAAAACATTTTTAACCACGTGTGTTTAAAAGGTACTTGAGTATGGAAGAATGAAAACTAAAACAAAACAAAGTGTGTAATGAGACAGGTAAACAGGAGTCACGTGGAAGATACGCCAGATTTCAATTTTATAACAGACTTGGACAGAAGAGGAGGAGGTTCTCAATTCGTCTGGATTGATTTTTGTTTGTTTGTATGTTTTGCGATATCTTCAATTGAGGATCGATTTAGAAAATTCTTTTTTTAATTGATAGGGATGGCCCCTCATAAATTGTATTAACTTTGCTTTGTGGTTTCTGCGTTAGCCTGATGGAGCGATTGCCTATATGACCTCCACAACCCAGTTACCGAGTGCACGATACCCCATGGTCAGACAAAAGTCTGACCAAGGGGTATCGTGCAACCCGTAACGACTATCGAACATCTACGAATGACAGCCGGAACCAAGATAGCGTGCTGTCCGAGACACGGAGGAGTCTCAATAATGTAATGGATGGTCACCCATCCGCGAACCGACCCGTGCAACTGTTATTTTACAAACGAGGTGAAACAATATTTGAATCTTTCATCATCATCTGCCTACCCTCTTACCAAATATGCTGGGGTCAGCTTCCAGTCAAACAAGATTCAGCTGAATACCAATATTTTACATGGAGCGATTGCCTTTCTGACTTCCACAACCCAGACACTGGGTAATACGATACCCCTTGATACCACTCGCTGACCCGTAACGACTGTCAAAGGTTCACAAATGACAACCGGGACCAACGGCTTAACGTGCTTTCCGTGGTACGGAGAGGTCTTGATAAGTAAAGTTGGCCACCCATCCATTTTTTTTTTTTTTTTTGATGACGGGGGAAATCCTCATGGATGTCCTCCTCCCTGGGGAGGGCGGAGGGGTCTGTCAGACTCTTACTGACTAAAACCACCCCGGTGTTCCGTCTCTCACGTACACCGGGGATCACGGGAACTAGTAAGTCTTCCGCGATCCCCGACTAGTGCCGGCCCGCCTATGCGGGCCACCTCGCGATAGGGGGGGAGTGAGGTGTTAAACTCCCCCCCACGTCAAAGAGAGGCGCGCGTGGAACACTACGCGCCGCCATCTCGGGTCCTAAGAAATAGGGGGCGACGGATTCCCCAGTCCGTCGCCCCTGGACCCATTTAGGGGGGCTGGAAGAGGGCGTTGTCCGCCCTCCGCCGACGCCCGGTGCGTCTGCTGCGGATCGGGTTAGCTGAAGCTATCTCACGCTCCCTCTCCGCAGCCTCCTTCTGCGAGATGACTGTTTCGCAGAAGGACACCACCGCGTCCCAGGACTCCTCGCTGTCGACCATCGAGTCGACAACGGCCGGCAGCGACAGGTCACTGCCTACTCCTGAGACGAGGGCACGGCGCGGCTCCGTCCAAGCGGCACACTCTGCCAGCGTGTGCCACGCCGTGTCCTCCCGACAGTCGACGCAGTGGTGACACCGAGTGTCCGGCTCCCTGTTTATGCGACACAGGTACTTCCCGAAGCAACCATGCCCCGAGAGCACCTGTGTCACCCGAAACGACAGGGAGCCGTGCCTTCTCCCGAGCCAGCGCTCGAGTACCGGCCGGATCGCCCCGATGGTGGCGGAGCCGGCGGTAGGGCGTGAAAGCCTGTCCCGCCATTCCGCCACCAGGGCTGCGCGAAGCTGTGACCGACGCAACTCCAAATGTCGCGGCGTCAGCCACTCGCCCCGCGCCCTCGAGTCCTCGCGCCACCGATGCAGCGACGCGAGTACTGGCCACCCATCCATGACCCAACCGCGAAAACGTAGCTCAACCTGATCAATAGACCCACCCATGCAGCTGTTTTGACTTACCCACAAGCCTCCTCCTAATATTTGAATCTCTAAGTTTGGAAAAAGCTGAAAAGTTTTCAACCTCTGTTTCAAATCAATTACTCACTCGACATATAAGGCGAAATGACCAAAAGACCGCATTCAGTATCAGTGGGTACATGACACACAATGACGAAGGTGCTACTTGCCATAGTTCTGACCGTGATCACTTTCGCGGTGACGAAATCAGCGAATACGCAAATGAAAGATGCGATGACGAAGGAAGCCACGACTACCACCATGGATGACCAGGATAGCAGCATCGATAAGATAGATATTGATGTCATGGCTGTTATGAACTCCTGCAATGAGAGTTTCAGGATTGAGATGGGTAAGCTTCGGAAATATTTATTTGATTCATTTCAAAAGAGGAATTCATAATTTAATTTTCTATCCTTTTATCGCCAGTCGCCCATTATTTATGTGTCATGTTTTGTGTCTATCCTTTGTTGGAGATCATAAATTAATAAATATTAACAAGACGTGCAGACAATTCATTTGCGGTCGTCGTAGAATAATTTTCCTATGCCATACATCTTTACCAATCATAATTTCATTGGTCTTTCCTATCTCGCCATCCACAATCAATCTCAAAAATTTCTTTTTTGTTTTGACGTCATTGAAGAGCTACTACTGGTAGTAGATTTAATACTATCAAAACTCTTGCCTTTTCCCAAATATACATATTGGAGTCGGCTTGGCCACCAGACTAACTGCATGCAGTTAAATCCGAGTATAGAGCGACTGCGAGCCTATCAGACCTCCACAAACCAGTTACAGCGTAATACGATACCCCTTGATAAAACTGGTTGTCAGACTTTCAAACTTCTGAAGACCTGTAACGACTGTCAACAAATTACGTGACAGTGGAGACCAAAGGCTTTCCAAGACAAGGAGAGGACTCAGTATGATAAGATTGGTCATTAATAACAGACCATTAATGCTATCGATACTAATGCATAATTTTCCGTTACAGCCTACATACAAGCGTTGAATGAAAGCGGCAGCTTTATAGATGAAACTGATAAAACGCCAAAGGTAGGTAAAGATATTAGTACAAGTATACGGAATATGAGCGCTGGCCAATGGTTACGACCGCGAATTACGAGTCGTAGGTTCGAACCCAGATAGGCGTTATACTTTGGGTTAAATGAAAGAATTTAACCCAAAGTATAATTTCACCACTGCTCTCAAAACGGTGAGAGAACACATCGTCAGGAAACCGGCATAACCTAGAACTGAAAATTCAAAGACATGTGACATCTATAGCAAACCGTACTGGGCCCCCGTAATAGATTACAGCCCACTAGAAGAGTGGAGACGTACCAACATTGGGAATATTATAGGCTAATTTTGTTATGTTATACAGAATATCAAGTCCAATATGGAACCCCTGATCAACTGCCATATTTCCACCGTCACGAAAATTATTCTTTACCGTGAAAGATACGTTGCGCCCCACAGAAAACACTATAGTGGTTACAGCAAAAGTAGCACTTTGTTTGCAGCTTACTATTGCTGCCTAAAAGATTGGAAACTTCTCCTTTTTTACATGGTCAACACATCAATACAGACCTACCAATTTTCTATTTGAGTTGTAGGACTGACCCTGTCTAATTGTAAATGATTTTATTTCTATTAGTAGGTTTGTACAAACACTTTTACACGTCAATCATATCTTAAAACTAGATGAGATCGGCGTTTCCTATCTGACCACTCTGAGAAGAAAGGCCGAAACAAATTCAGAGGTCACAGGTCCAGACATACATAATCTTGGTCAGATCATGTGAAGACTATGTTGATTTACATTGCAATTAACACTAATTGTGCGGCTCAACTAATATTTAAATCATTGTTTTTCTTCTAGTGTTTCATCCGTTGCGTGTTCGAAAACGTAGGCATAGTATCGGAAGACGGTCTTCAGTTCAATCCGGCGCGGGCAGCCAGCATATTTGCCGGCGAACGGAACGGAAAGCCTATGGATGATATCGCAGACATGACTGCGCTATGCGCTGCTGACCGACGTAAGTTTATGATACCCTAGTACCTTGGCATGTTATTCTTGTTCATATGCTAGTAATATTATTATTTTTCAGAGGAAACTTGCCCCTGCAACCGATCCTATCAGTTCCTGAGATGTTTGATGTCAATGGAAATTGAGAGATATGAAAAGTCCAAGTAGCTAAAACTGTTATCTCTTCGTTGTTTATTTCTTTACTTGGTACTCCACTAGGACCGATATGGACAGATATTCTAACCATGATAGTAAGAAATGTAGATTAGTTTAGTCTGAATAAACATTATTTACTGTTTATTTATACGTTTTATTTTGTCCGCAATATGTACGAGTGTTCTTAAGTATGTTAGTTAGAACAATTCTAAATAATTATTGCTATTTGATACACTTGAAATAACAGTTTGCACATAGAAGGATAGAAAAACGGATCCACACAATTCCAACAACAAAAATTAAAAAATGAAGGAAAATAAAAGAGAAATAATAATAATTTACGTTTTACGTTTTATTTCAAACAAACGTAAAGACTAGAAACTTACATCTATCAGATCTTTGTGATTTAAATACAGACAAGTGAAAACACACACTTAATTAATATGACTTAGCTCCGAAGAGGTTCTGGAAGACTCCTCCCAGCCAGCCGGATTGTGGTTCCCTGGAATTTAAGAACTAAGTATTAAAATAAGTACGAGTAGATGCATCTGTGGAATATGAACTGGCTTAGAAGACTGATGTACAATTCTCTTGAAAAAGAATGGGGACCTCTAAGTGTTTTTTTTTTTGGGTGAGAAATCATCAAATAACTTCTCCCGCTCTGGGTGGCATGTCAGACTTTTACTGACTAAAACCCACCCGTGTTCCCTCAGTAGCCTGTATGCCAGGAGCTGCCTTAGTGTTACGTACGTCTAAACATTTATGATCTTCATTTTTACAATAGGCTGATATTTTAAGCTGTCATGTAAACTTTTATTTTTAAGAGTTTCGTAATAGGAGAACTAATTCTACTTAACAAAAAACCACTCACTCTTTCTTGCAGTTGTACATGAGGTTGATTTTCTTGACATCACCACGACTCAGTCCTTCTCTCTGCCCCAGTTTCACACCTCCAACCTGAAATAGTCGATCGAAAAGTTAAACTCGAGATATTATACTATATTCTTCCCATTGACATCACTATTTAAATCAATGGTTCTTCCTCTAGTTTACCTGGGTCTGCAGAAACCCCACCATTATACGTTTTAGATAGGTAGCCAGAATGTATGTATTTAGGGGTTTATTTATAAACGTTGATTACAGTTAAGAGACGTTTAAACGTCAGAAAAGTATGGTTAAACAGTCGCTAATCATTACTTAACTTTAAGCAACGTTTATAAATAACGGAGTTTATTACCTACTAGCTTTCGCCAGTAGCTTCATCATGGAAACTTACTTTCGGGATAAAAAGTATCATTATGTGTCAATCCAGGTTATAAACTATGTATGTGCCAAATTTCATCAAAATCCGTTCAGCTGTTTTTGCGTGATACTCAATCGCGCAAAAACGGCCAAACAAACATGCAGCAAGCGACAAAACAAACATTAAAACATCTACAGCCTTAGTTATAAAAAACTCGCTAATCACTGATTAGCCACTGTTCAGCTTATCAATTGGTTACCTCCTAATCATTGATTAACTTTTCTTTATTTATAAACGCTAGTTTGCAGGTGATTAGTAGCGAAACGAAATAGGGGTGAAATTATGCGTTCAGCACAGATTATAATCAAAATTGTCGCCTAAAAACAGGATTTTATGTCAAATGCATGATTTTTGTATCTGTCGTGTCGTGACTTCGAGAGACTTATGTCAAAAATTTCATTGATTTATTTGTATTTGAATAAAATAATGTATTATGTTTATTTTATTGTGTTTGCGATGGAAGCAAATTAGCAATGAAAATAATACGCTCCCATGATTGGAGTAAACAGGAAAAGGTAATGTATCCTCTGAATTTTTATCTAGTTTCTATTGTAAAGTGACCGAATTAATGCTATCGTATTAACTGATATTAACTATGTATTTACATGTTCTTTACGTTTGTTTACATGGATATTATCTTTTAAAAACATTTGCGTATATATGTATGTATATTCTATAAAACTTCCTAGTGCTTTTGCAGGGTTTCAGTGTAATAACAAAAAAAATATACTTGTTTACAGTTACAATTTTGACTGCTGCTATGAAAGGTACTAGCGCGTAGCACCAATACTATTCAACTTTGAGACGGCAACGATGGAGATGATGCTACGTGAAAAAGATGAGCAATGAAAATAATAAGCTCCCATGAATGGAGTTAACAGGAAAAGGTAATGTATCTCTGAATTTTTATCTACTTTATATTGTAAAGTGACCCAATGAATGATAACACAGTAGCCAATATTTTGCTATGTATTTACATGTTCTATAAACTTGTTAACATGAATATTCTCTTTGAGAAACATATGTAGGTACTTGTGCCTATTCTATATAACTTCCTAATGCCTTTTGGTTTCAGTGTTTTTAATAACAATGATTAATCGTGTTTACAGTTACAATTTTGACTGCTGCTATGAAAGCCACTACTTAGCACATAGCACCATTACTATTCAACCTTGCAAAGATGGCAACGGGGGACACCATGCTAAGTGAAAAAGATGAGGAATGAGAATGGCATGAGAAAATAATGGCACCCGTCTTTGGACAAAGAAGAATTGGAAATCAAAAATAATGAAATTATAACACAAATATGGTTTTATTGTATATCGAAATAAATTGTTTTTTATAAAAAGTATCTTGTTTTGTTGTGCATGACTGCCATAACGTGTCATTTCTTTAGTTCTGGGCCCTAGAAGGCGTCATCAGTATCGTATAAAGAACTCTCTGGGCGTCATGAAACGAGGGGTACATGGGATAACATTGGATAATCACTATCTCCGGTGAGCTTCTGCACGAACTGACTGAACCTCCTACCGATTGAACTTCCCTATAAATCCTATCATCACGTGTACTTAGAATGAGGAATATGTTTTCTCGTAGCGGATTTAAACGAGTCTTGTAGGTCTTCCTCCGTTTACTAACAATAGGCGCCCGCGGCGTTTCAAAACTATTTGATTCTTCGGTGTCGTTCTGAAATCCCATACAATATTGTCGAAATCCACATTTACTAAGGACAATTCGATCTTATGAAAAAAAATTACCTTGAAGTACAATAAATCATATTGAATCGATCAGCTGATTAAAATAAAATCCGCCATGTTGCCTCTTAGCAAGCTCTAAACAGGGTACCTACCGGTGGTGTTTAAATATGACAGCTACAAATCAATTGCTTAGCGACCTCATAGCGCTAAATAGCGTTTATAAATAAAACATTTGGTAATCAGTTAGTTAGCAATTGATTAAAAGTTACAAGGCGTTTATGAATAAGACCGCTAAAAATACAAATTGTCATGTTAATACTATAGAGTAGGATTATAATAAGGTCTGTTTACACAAAACATTCTACTAATATTATAAACTAGCTTTTGCCAGCGGCTTCGCCCGCGAGGAACTTTCATCCCCTATTTAACTCCCTTAGGGGTTGAATTTCGAAAAACCCTTCCTTATTCCTTATCTACATTATAAAGGGAACCTCTGTGCAAAATTTCAGCTTTCTAGGTCCAAGGGTTTGGGCTGGGCGTTGATGAGTCAGTCAATCAGTCAGTCAGTCAGGACTTGTCTTTTTATTTATATAGATGTGAATGTTTGTGAAGATGTTTGTTACTCAATCACGCAAAAACGGCTGAACGGGTTTGGATGAAATTTGGCACTCAGATAGATTATAATCTAGATTAACACATAGTATACTTTTTGCCCCAGAAGTACGTTCTCGCGGGATAATTTCCGAATTCCACGCGGGTGGAAGTTAGTTTATAATAAATTCCTTAACATTACGAATGTAATTGCAACAACTGATGGATCATTCGATATGAGAATTCGGTTATATCCTGCCTGAATTATAATTAAAGTCTAATTGGTTTTATCTTCAAATAAATAAAGTTTCTGCTAACATACCTTAGATTCGAGGGTCTTCTGTTGGTTCTTGGAGAAAGCGTACTCGGAGTAGTGCATGACGCTGTTGTAGTCGTAGGGAATGCTGAAGTCATTCGTCTGTTTGGTACTCGCCTTCCTGAAGTTGGTCTCGGAACCTGCACAAGAACGAGTAGACAAATCATTTCAACATGGCACACACTTCGCTGACGAGCCTCAAGTGACAACAAAACTAAAACCCGACTACTCTAAAATGTATTCTAAAAAGTATAACACAAGAAAATATTCTCATCTGAAGCCCTACCACACGCTCAAGCTTCACCACAGTTTTGCCTGCGCAGCCGGTGTGTACACGGAACAGCGTGTAGAAATCGGCGAGTTTTACCAACCACACGCACGGTGTTCCGTGTACAAACCGGCCTGCGCAGGCAAAACTGTGGTGAAGCTTGAGCGTGTGGTAGGCCCATTAGTGGGTACCCCCGAAAACCTCTAGCGCTACATTAATTTAATGTGACGCCACATAACCTTTACCCAGAGCACAATCAAGACGCTTCCAACGATAACTAATTTGTCAAATTATGATAAGAAATTTAGAAGTTATGAGGGAACAGAGGCCTAGTCTCGATCAAACGCATCGAGTGCGTTTGGCGCTCCGATTGGCCCTGGACTGGTGACGGACCAATCGAAGCGTCAAACGCGCTCGATGCGTTTGATTGAGATAGTTAAATGCAACTCCCTCTAGGGCCACAGATGAGCATACATACCGGTCAAAATCATAACCCAAGGTTGGGTATGCTTCGCCGTAATCGGGTAAAAATAACGAGCCATGTCTTGATACTACGGCCGTCAAACTATGTTGGGAGAGTATTTCCAGCAATGGAAATCAATTAGCAGTGTGTCAGCAAAAAAACCACCAGCTGCTAAACATTAATTGTAAAAATCCATGACGAAAATTAAAGAGGAGTCATCAAATGAAACTGGTCGTCATTATAACCAATTTGGGAGGTTTATAGGTAAAAGCTGTTTTAGGCAAATCAATTGCCTGTCGATTGCCTTATTCTGTTTAGTATAAGGATGATAATCGATTACAAATTATAAGCCGTGCCTGATGGGATTTATCATTGCCATAAAGACGAACTTTCATCCCCTATTTAACCCCTTTTTCAATAATCCTTTCTAAGTGCTCACCTTCGTTAGAAAAGGGACTCTTGTGAAAAATGTCATGCTCCTTGTAGGAACTACAGGCAACAATAATGCTAACAAAGCCAAATTCAATGTTCCCCGCGCGTAACTACAGTTTGTAGCAATAACTTGTTTACCGTCTAGATTATAGAAAAAGCGTCACCGTGCTTTCTACCCGACTGTGCCAGAGGAGAGTTATGTTTTCTCGAGTGTATGTATGTTTGTGGATTTCTTTATCGCGCTCTGTAGCCTAACAGGCTTGATGGATTTTAGGTTGAGAGGCGTCGTTAAATTAGATTTTTGGCGTCATATTTATCCATTATTTTATTTACAACCTTCTCCAATACAATACAAGCACTATATGGACGTCCCAACACTACTACAGCCAGTCTCCCGGTCTAGGATGTACGGTGTCTGTCAGTGATCGAATGAATAAATTGAAGATTTTAATTAAGTAGGCAAGAACTGTTAGATTCCTCACCTGGTCTGATGTTGTTGTACCGCACCCAGACAAAGTCGTCACGCTCCGGGCGGCTCTGCTCGTGCATAAAGCCCACAGCATGCAGCAGCTCGTGAAGTACAGTTCCTTTCTTGGACACGCAACCAGGAGTCTGCAGGTTCACCTCTTGACGACCACCTGGAGATAAACGTAATTTTGAACTCTGTTAGTCAATTTTGACCATATTATTTTAATAAGAGCCTGAGAGCAGAAATCTCTAAAAGAAAACAAGCAATCTAACAAAATCAAACGAGCCCAAACTCTATGGGGCTGTGTAGTTTTATTGCGGTTTTCCTATTGCCACCTTCCAACACCAGCATCAAACCCGGTTACCATATAGGATCAAAGTACTCGTCAATAGGAATCAAATGAGCCCAAACTCAATGGGGTCGTATTGTTTTATTGCGGAGTTCCTGTAGCCGGCTTCTAGCTCCAGCATCAGATCAGCTCCATATTATCATAATATGGTATTGTCACGCGATATACATATGCATGCAAAATTTCAGCTCAGTAGGTTAAAGATATCTGCTTCAAAATTGAGTTGCAAGATTCCACCCAGACAAACATACATACAAAGCACGTTACAAAAAAAAAACTTAAAAAATATACTTTTGTTTCCTAGGTTTGTATGTATTTTATATACTGCGTGGCACGCAAACTGTGACCATGGAATCATACATTCTGGTCGTGTAGATATTGCACTCATCTATGATAAAAACTTTTTAATAAAAAATTAAACCGCCGAAAAACCGAAAAGTAAAAAATAAAAAATAATAAACTAGCTTTGTCCAACCCCAATAACTAAGTTCGGAAGGCGGTGACATATAATTAAATACATATCCAAAGTCACCGACTTCCGAAAAGTTTTTATTTTATAATTTTTTGTGGCTAATCTACTAATTACTACATGCTTAATTTTTGATTTAATACACAACTCAGTATTAAAATCTGTGAGTAAACAATAAATCATCCCCTGTTTTCTTACCCTTAGGGTTGGAATTTTTCTTCTAAATTTATATGGGACCAACTTCGAGGTATACCCTTTCCAATAAAAAAAGAATTATCAAAATCGGACTACTCTGGAAAAAGTTATGCGTGGTCATACATAAAAATAAAAATAAAAAATATACGCGTCGAATTGAGTAACCTCCTCCGTTTTTTCGTCGGTTCAATTAATTTTGAAACAAAAAATGTTGTTCCATACATTTGGAATGCGCAGGTCATTTATACATGAAATAGCAGATTTGGTTTTGATAACCGACGAAACATTTCTACGTTAGGGGTCTAGACTCATATTATTATTCTGAATTCATAGCTACAGTTTAAGCGTTGATGTCTCTGCCACCCTGCACACCTTATCTTGAATAGACTTTTTTTTATAATTCGCAAAAATTATACGAATAGTACGTAAGAAAAACGCCCCGTTTAATACTAACTTGTTTCGAATAAAAACTATCCCATATAATATGGACTTTATTAACCCCTGAAGTCTCATGTTTCATGGTGTTAAAGAGACCATTGCACATATCAAGGAGTAGAGCGAGGGTTGGCATGTTGGTAGAAAAGACGGGCCCTTAGAATAGGGAAGGATTTTTGTGCCATAACGGATATGCATGTCTGCAGAGTAGGTAATGGACTAGTGGAGAGACGGGCTATACAATTTTATTATCATTGTTCATTGTTAGGTGCCGATCCCCTTTAATCTGTTCTGTGGTCCTGATCACCAAAAACCGATCGCCTTTTTTCAATATTTATCTGTTAAGTGGTACGACTCACCAATTCTTCCAACACTGGACCAGCATCCGGTGTTCTTGCTCTGCAGAGTGATGTAGTCCTTCTGTCCGTTGTAAGGAACGAAGCGCAAGCACGTCAGCCTGTGGTAGTCTGCTATCGCCTTCATTATGGTTTCGCGTTCCGTGGAGCCTGAGAAAAGATACATCATCATTTTTGCTGAACTGTGAGCCATAGAGGCACATTTTAATGCTAGTTTCTAACATCGCACTATACACTTTTTGGTGTTTTTTTTTTTTGTATACCGTATTAGTTAGTGCTTAATAAATGTATTTTCTTTATTTCTTCTTTCTTTCTTAGGGTGGATGCGCTAAAGTAGCCCCCAATTCTTTTCTTACGTTTTTCGCAATTTGCAGGCTGTATGTTGAACAAAATATGATTTGCGACAGTATTTAAATGTATTTATAGAATTATAATCATTAAAATCATCAATACAGCCCTCTAAATTCGTGTTCACTCCATTTATTCGAAAAGGACGACTTGGTTCGCCTATAAGTGGACCCAAAGATGGTGTTTTTTATAAGAAACTTTTAGCGGGCAGTAATGAGTTTTTAACTGACTTCCAAAAAAGGAGGAGGTTATATGTTCCACTGTTTGTTTTTTTTTTTAATGTATGTTCCTCGATTTGTCCCCCATTTGTGGACCGATTCTCAAAATTATTCTTTAATTTGAAAAAGTATACTCCTGAGGTGGTCCCATTGGCACCAAGTCAGTATCTAATGATGGGATCCCAGGGAAATCGAGGGCAACCCTCAAACTTTGTAGATATTAACAATGTCATATATTTTCTAAAGCTATTGAGACATTTGCGTATGGTCAACGTCATCTCATGACGCTGAGCTGATGAAATAAGGTAAAACTCTTTAACGGTTAGGAGTTAGGTGGAGGTTCGGGCATAACTCCGTCATAAGACCGATTTGCAAAATTCTTTTTTTGTTCGAAAGGGGTTTATTTCGAAATGGTCCCATTTAAATTTCATATAAATCGGATGATGCGTTTCGGAGACAGACAACGGAACTCTTCGAAAAATAACAGCAAATTAACCGAGATTGCTGCTATACGAGTAGCATAAATATGCATTGTTTTGACCCCGCCCGAGGATGAAATTTCGAATTGGTGTGGGGTAGGTAGGTACTATTTAAATCAATGGGGGTGACAAGAAATTAATAAAATACTTATCCAAAGTCACCGACTTCCGAAATTAAAGTAATTTTTCACTTTCTAGTGTTACTTGGAAGTCGGTTGTATTTTTTTTTAAGTTTTTTAATCCTCTTTTAAGTGCGCCGCAACTATCTTTATCGCACATTTTTTGAATTTGGAACATCTTAGTGTTCAGCGCCAAAGAAATCTAACGCAAATATTGTTAGAATAAAGACTGGCTGGTACGACGGGCCATAGTCGGGCCGCCGCCGCGCCGGCTGTTTAAAAAAAAAGAAATCTACTTAAAAACGCGCGAACTACAGCCCGCGTTTTCATCAATTTTCACGGATTTTTAGAAATTCATGGTTTTGTTTTGAAAAATGTATTCTTCAAGTGACAGTGAAAGTATAGAATTAACTCCTGAAAGTATTAGAACTGACGCAAGAAATGTGATGGATAATCTATTACCTGCAAAATCGCGGTAGAAATATATGAAAGCCTATGGTAATTTTATTGAATGGATATATGCAAGAGGCGCCAAGAATTTTTCAGAATCTGTGTCAATTCAGTTGTTACTCTATGTTTTATTAAATAATAATATCACAATAAAATATGAGGCGCCTTTTATTTTCTCATAGAGGGTGATAAAAAGTAGAGTGTATCACTCGGGCGCAAAATATATTTTTGGCTGGGTGACGTACTTTGAAGTTACGTTCAGGATTCTAAAGAATCCCTTACTTCGCTCTGCATTCAAAAAAGCGCCCTCGCCATAAAAATATTATTTTGCTCCCTTATGATACAATCTACTATTAATCCCATTTAATTATTGAAATAGCCAATTTAAATCGAGCAAATTAGGCATAAATTAATTACATAATTTTAAAAAAAGAACTAAAATAATAAATACAATCCACAGTGAAAACCTGGCAAGTTTATTTAGAACTCACAAATACCGTTGCTATAATCAATCAACTAGAAATGGTGCTTAGTTTATCTACTGGAGTTGTCAGTAGCCAATTAAAACGGTGAACGAAAACCGAAAATTAGAAGACATGGGACATCTACCAACCCGACTGGACCCGCGTAGTGGATTAAGCCCACTCCCTCTCCAAGAGAGAAGGCCTTTGTCCCAACCGTGGGAATATAGGAGGCTGATTATGTTAATCACTACCCACAGCACCATAGTGAGGCTGGACAAGTGAATACGTACTGAAGTGTCCCTCGATAGTATAGGGAATGTGTCCCTGCGGCCAGCGTAAGACGTCTTCCCTGACGCCGTTCCTCCCCTGCTGTGCTGGCATGAGGATGTCTCCCTCAGCATAGTCCCCCACCTCCTCAGGATTCATAAGGGATGACTCCGACCAGCTCGCCAACGCATCGCCTGGAAATTACAAAGCAATAAGCACAGCTAGATATTCTGGAGGGTCGGATGACGATGAGGTGACGATTCAAACTGCTATTTGGCCGTATTAAGGTGGATCTGGTTGACATTTTTACAACAATCATCATCATCATTTTTTCGACAATGTACATCAAAAATTAAACATGGTATAGTTTTGTCTCATTATTATTATTGTTTGTACGGAAACAGAATACTAAAATAAAAAGCCATTAAAAAGTTATGAGTCAACAAAGTTTCGTTTTTCTTGCTAATTTGACCTAACTTTGGGCGTTTTTATGTAATAAAAGAAGTGTGAAATCTCCAAAACCAAGTCGGTACCGACAAAGCTCAAATATCTAAAAGATCAATAAACTTTATTGGTCATTGATAATGCAGTGGTTTGTTCATAAAACCCGATCTTCCGAAGGACTTTTCTTAATATTTTACGCGCCTGTTTTAGGTACCTACTATAAACCTGCATCTCACTCAATAATGTTGTGCGTGTAGACTAGCGTCTAACTGCTCATCACGGGTACTACCTTTGTCGGACACGAAACTTGTTGAGACAGTGTGGTTTTAAGCCAAGCCCACTAGTGAGTTCGAGCCCGCGACTAGATTCCCACCTTGAAACAGGCGCGACGCGTAGAAGAATTTTCATAAAGTTTTTTTTTTAATTTTTCTACGAGCGTTGCGTCGCATCTTTTTGCAGGAGCCTTTAAAAGGAAGTTAGACACAACTACTACAAGTTTGACTATGACATCATATTTTATTTTAAATTTTAATTTCTATGACAGAAATTCAAGTAACCCTCGTGGATTCGTTGGATTGACAACAAGGGGTAAGACGAATTAGACCCACAGGACCATTTTCGTTCTTGACTAGCTAGGAATTTTGAGCTTTATTTATCAACTGATGGGTTGATATGAGCCGAAACAATAAAGGAGTTGGTACCCGATTATGGATTACTAGCACTTCACCCGGGTCTTCGCCCACGTAGTTTATCTAGGTATCACTATTGAATCCAATCAAAATTTCCGTAAACAC
Organism: Polymixis flavicincta; assembly: GCA_949987655.1. Classification (NCBI taxonomy): domain Eukaryota; kingdom Metazoa; phylum Arthropoda; class Insecta; order Lepidoptera; family Noctuidae; genus Polymixis; species Polymixis flavicincta. Next base: position 20,061,592 of record OX465190.1, on the reverse strand, counting down.
ATCGATTTACTATGTACTAGAGTATCTACGCAAATTAATATATGTTTTTAAGAATTTACGGAACATAGCCGACTATAAAATTAATGAATATCTATAGTTTAAGCTATAAAAAATGTAGTACTATGTTATCAGAATACTTAGCGTTACTCAATTACACAGACACACAAAAACTGCTAGAAATTATGTCATGACGATAATTAATTATTCCCTCGTAAGTATTTACTTCGGTTTTATTTACATTGCTTAGTTGTAGTTATTAATGTTACCAATATGCTTTTTCTCATAGTTGTTAATAGATTATTTTTATATCAATTTAATTTTAAATGTCCTAATTTAATTAAAATGTAAAGTGATGGCCCGAAACACAGGTTTAAATAAACCTAGATCGGGCGGGTCGCTACCTAAATTTCTAATTCCGAAACATTGTCACTTGCTCTTGTAATAAAAATATTTTAGAAAAAGTTTATTTTGAGGCACTATCATTGTATGGGAAATATATTACTGTAGGCTAAATGTACTCTTTTTGTATACGTTTCTATTAAAAAATAAATTATACATCAGTTTACGTACTTTCTTCAACAAACTTTGACACCCCCTAAACCATAATGCCCCTTTACGGGGTAATTAAAAAAAATACTAACTATATTATTTACTTATACAGTGTATATTATGTTAAACGAGAGACATATTTTACGGGAGTGTAGTACTCATGAAAATGAAAAACTTTTACTAATTGACCAACACTGAAATCGCGAAAATAAAATAAGTCGCTCTATACATTTATGTTCTCATACCTAACTGAACAAAATGTACGGAACAGCAGATTTTTTCTTTGTATTTTGGTGTCCACTTCATATTAAAAGTTGTATATTTTCATGAGTACCACACCCTCTTAAAGTATGTACCTTGTTTAATGTAGCATACTGTACAATTAGGTATTCGTGCCAAGTTTCAAAATTAAGTAGAATTTCCAAAAATCCCTTCTTAGTGCTCCCTTTCATTATAAAAGGAAGCCAGGCAAAATTTCACGTGCTTGGTACTAATAGTTTCGACTGTGCGTTGATATGTCAGTCAGTCAGTCCGTTTCTCCTTTTATAATATACAGGATGTCCAGTCAAAAGTGCGACATAGTCTAAGTGGTGATAGCTTGGGTCAATACCTACCAAAAAAACATGATATATGGTCCGCATAATTTTACGGATTTACAGTCATACAAAATTTATTTTCCTCAATAAGTTACTCAAAAAAAATAGCCACCAATCTCGTTAAATTATAATATGTACAGGTATATAAAAGAAAATAATCATAAAGCATCAAAAAATACGTCCGCATCGTTGTCAATGGGAAAAGTGCCCAAAAGGCTGGCAGCATTGCCACAACTCATAGAAATGACAAAGAAAGTTACAATAGCAGTTAGTCTCTGTTAAGATTTTCCTCAAAAAATCTAATCTCTAGTATTTTTTTTTACTTCAAATTATTCGTGAATAGTTACTCTGCTCATGGATAAGTCTTTTTTGTATCAAAAATAGGAATGTTTTCAGGAAATACTATTATTTGTTTAAATTTTTACTGAACAATTTTATTATCGCTATGACTGTAAATCCGTAACATTTTGCGGAACACATATTTTATTTTTTTGGTAAGTCTTGACCCAAGATATCACCCCCTGCACTATGTCGTACTATTTACTGGACACCCTGTGTATGGAAGATTGGATTATAATTATGTTCTTTTCGCATAGTATGTCCTCTTTCCAGACGGTTTTTTTTTATTTTTTGGAGGTTGGGATATCAACAAATAACTTCTCCCGCTCTGGGTAGAGTGTCTGACTTTTACTGATTAAAACCTACCCGTGTTCCCTCAGTTGCCTGTGTGCCAGGGGCGACGGTGTCTCTCTCGAACAACCCGCACCCCTGGCAAGCATCGGCCATTGCGGACCCCACCAGTCGTTGCTGACATCTCTGACGGCGCGCGTGGAACACAACGCACCTTCCCGCCTATACCACTTTTCGGCCGCATGGCTACGTCGTCGGCTTGAAGGCAAAAGCCCTGACGAGCGGCCCCACCTTTGGGTTCCTCTTCGCTTCACCGTGGCTGGGAGACCACGGTTACTGAGCCCCCCCACAACGACAATGCGGGAACCCACTCGGGGGGTCTTTCCGAACGGTTAAATGATTTCAATGATTGATGATGCCACTCAGCCAATTTCCTTATACACCGGAACCGGGGAAAGCATGAATGAGGATAAAAAGTTACCAAAAAAGTTAAGCAACGTTGTAATATGGTACATAACACGATTAGGATATCATGAAGTCGAGGAAGTGGGCTGTCAACTTGGTACTGGGTGATATTTCGTCATTTTATTATCGTATAAGGTTGACACGACCGCTGTCGTGTTTATCGTGTGAACATGACAGGCGATGCATCTCGACCTGAATCGATCTACATGTATTAATTATTCATTTTCGTTATTTCCTTCCTCACACTTCCATATTTTCCTTTCTTTTACACCATTAAATTGGAAGTAAGTGCTTTGTTCTAGATAGGTAAGTTGTTAAAACCAAATTGAAAACATAACGTACACGAAGATGTAAAATATTTTTTGAATAAGGTAATTCAGAAAATTTTACAAAGCGGAAAATGCAATATTTAATTATTAATACATGTAAGTGTTACATTTGTAAATAGTTTTACATAAGTTAGGATATAATTTTGTTAATTTATTTTAATATTAATTTTTTATTAATAAATCAGTGTTACAAAATTATTTAAAAAATATTTATATTTTATTATTTTAAGTAAGTTCATTAGAAATTATTAAGCTTGAATTAGACTTGACGTAACAATCAATTAAAACAATTAAACACCTAGATACCAGTCCACAGGACGTGCTATAAAGTTAACGATTTTCACACACCCGATAACAACCGTAATTACAACACTTAAATGCAAATTGACGATAAAGGAAACTGTAATTTAATTACTTACTTACATTATTAAATTAGATAATGATTACTTTACTACATACATACCAACTTTAATTGTAAACTATGCAGTGCAATAATTTTTCGAATTTTCTTGTAGGCAATTTTATAGCTATAGGTCAGACTTCTTCTGACAAAACGGGGGACGGTCAATGAAAACGCCAAACAGAGGCCTAGCCGTCCCCCGACTTGACAATGCCCTGATTAAAATATTACGTTCAAATTAAAAGGCCTATAAATATTATTTTTTACTTTTTAGAGTTTTTGTTTGGGTCGGGGGTTTTTTTAATTTTTAATTTAATTTTTATTTCTTGCTTTTTAAACTTAATGTCTCCCTTAAATCACCATTTATCCATAATCATTGAGACCTTTTCAATGAGCCCAAACACGATACTTCTGCTGTTTGTTGGTGAATAACTTGGGTTTCCTGGAAATTCCAGATGTTGCTCCAGCATCAGTTCAAGGTTTTTTTTTCGTCTAATATCATTGAAGTAATAGAATCCCAAATTTTGAGTTGATCAGACCCATGGAAGAGGCTAAAATCCCTTTTTCAACCAGAAAAGAGCGGATAATCTTCAAACGGCTGAACCGATTTTGATGAAACATATCTAAGAACACTCCCGACTAATACACCTTTCAAACAAAAAAAACTAAATCAAAATCGGTTCATCCGTTCGGGAGCTACGTTGCCTCAGACAGACACACACACACACACACACACACACACACTCACACACACACACACACACACACACACACACACACGTCAAACTTATAACACCCCGTCGTTTTTGTGTCGGGGGTTAATTAATACAAATCTTCCTCATCATCTACCTAGCCTTTTCCCAACGATGTTGTGGTTGGCTCACAATCTAACTGGATTCAGCTGAATACCAGTATTTTACATGGAGCGACTGCCTATCTGACCTCTACAACCCAGTTACTGGGTAACACGTCTGACAACCAGATTTACCCGTCGGTAAATCTGGTTGTCAGACTTTCAGTCTTCTGACGACGTAACGACTGTCAGAGATCCACAAATGACAGCCGGGACCAACGGCTTGAAACGTGCTTTCCAAGGCAATCTTCCTAATTACACTACTTAATTGAAATTATAGTTTCCAAAACTGAAGAGGAGCCAAGGTTTAACCTGACTGAAGTCGGAGTGACTTCAAACAGGTTAGACCTCAGGTCCTCTAGTATTTCAGCATATTATTCTAGACACCCCCGACCGTTGTATAACCGACGAAAAATTTCTGCGCCGGGGGGTCTAGAATGATATGCTGAATTCATGGTTATAGTTTGCGCACTGGTTAAAAACTTATCCTGTATAGGCTCTATTCGTTAGGAATCAATAGAAAAGTATTCTTTTTAATTACTAGACAGTTGAGCTCTTACCTACATAAAAGCCAAATAAATTATATCTAAGTGATTAAGATCTAGGGCCTTTAGTCACTGCGATGGAATTTAATTTCAATACAATAAATAATTTTTATATTAAATAAAAAATTTGAATGTACAAAATTTGATTATCTTAATAATATGAATCTCATGAATCACTCACCGCTCTCATTTTTCGGTAGTCCATATGCTTCTGGTCCTAAACTCGACACATCTATAGTCTGACTTCCATCTATACTGTTCTCTTCTACATCGTCATATAAAAAGTCTATTAAATTATAATAACCCTCGCCTGCAGGCAACGCATTATTTCTACTTATTAAAACTATTAAAAAGATATAAATTATAGAATTCATTTTGACTGAAAAAGCCATAATTGACTAAGTATATTTTAACTGAAAGCTGCTTATTTTATGTTATTTAATTTTTTAAATAAAATCTTGTTTTAAGGAAAAAGGACTAGGCGATCAGAAAACAGCAATAGGTATGTGAAGTAAATTGGTGTGGCGCGCGTTTTTATAAAGGTGTCGCGAAGACCTGTCATAGGGTAAACACAAACGGACAAAATGTCGACAAGGTTCGTTACTCCTTACTTCCTGATAAAGGATGTGAACGAAAATATGTAAACTAATCGATAAGAGCAGCCTTGAATGTTTCTTGATTTACATTTCCTCTGTTTTGGATGTTTTGGTTATGAAATTTTGTAATCTTTATCTGTTTCCTGATAATTACAATTTATACTTTTCAACTTTATCGCAAAAAAAACGTTTCACTTATTTCATAAGTCTTTGTTTACATTTTATATTTGGAAGTGTTACAAATTGCGTTCGTCTATTCTAAAAAGGCATATTTTACGACTTCTGTCAATTAGATAAAGATTTATAAAACCGGTTTTTATCTTTTATTGATGTATAAAAAGAGTAATTCTGTCGACGGTTGCAATATTATCATATTATCTGTAACATCCGTTTCCTTTTCAATGGAATAAAAACAGTGTGAAAAACTACAACGAGGAAACCAAGCAGTCCAAAGTCAGAGTCAAAGTCAAAGCATATATTTCAATTAGGCACTTTTGAACGTCAAGATTTACATTAATGGAATTGATTCTATTTGCCCATTCCAAAATGTAGTTTCGTATGTAGAAGAAACGGCAAAAAAATCGTCACTCTTTTAAAATATTTTAAGTACAAAATTTTACATAGATACATACATTATATACCCAGAATAACATTACCATAATTACATTCACATTACATTAATTTTATGATAGATGCTCACATGTTTACTAACATTGTAAGAGTAAGTATACGATTTTCCTAGAATATTAACAAATAATAAGTCAGTGTGTGAGTTAAGTAATCAGTGAGTGTAAATCAATGTCATAAATATCCCTTGTCTAGTCCCTTTTCATCTTCGCTTTTCATGCATTTTCCTGTGCTAAGGGAACTGTGTGTGTATGTGTGTGTGTGTGTGAAACATCGGTGGAACTCACCGATGTGGCCTCTCTCACTTCCTTCTGTGCTAAGCCTAAGCCGATGGTTTCTGTACAAAACAGTAGCCTATGGAACCAGATTGGTCATCATCGTAGACTTTTGTCGACTGAAGAATATCAACATTTTTTTCTCTTTGGTTGTAACATCGTCATGCTTAGACGGTAGAAATCTTTCTACAACCTATAATTTTGTCTATTCTTCCGTCAACAAAACCCGTTTCTATGCTGGCCATGCTACGCTTGCAGAAGCTGCGCTGCAAACTTAACGTTATTTCTTAGGCGATTCACACACGGCACCGCGCACCGCCGCGCCGCGGCGGCATACAATTCAACCGCGCGGTCGGGCGGTGTACGTGTGTTAGGCATCAACGGATTTCTTAGAGACCAATGCGCCATGAGATCCGCTTCACCGCCTACCGCGGCGGTTTGCGGTGCCGTGTGTTAATCGCCTTACCCGACTACGGCGAAGCAACGAGTGTTATGATTTTGACTGGTATGTATGTGTGTTCATCAGTTCCCTTATGATTTCTAAACTAGGTACTTATTGTGATAAGTAGTTTAGACAAATGAGATATCGTTGGAAACGTCTTGATCGAAAGCTATAATCGTATGCCACCTACTCTAACAAAACAATACATTTCTTACTTTAGTACTAAGCGATCATAAGCTTAGAAGAAGCACAGAACCGGTCGAAGTGGCGGAGCTTGGGGGAGGCCTATGTCCAGCCGTGGACGTCTTTCGGCTGAAATGATGATGATGATGATGATGATGATCTGGCATACGACCACGGCTTTCAGGTGAGGAAATTTTCTTGGTACGTCCTTTTTAGAGTGTGATTTTTCAATAGTTGGGTTTTGGATTGTGTTTTTTTTTTTACTGATTTATGTTAACTTTTTTTTTGAAGGTGAGAAATCATCAAATAACTTCTTCCGCTCTGGGTGAAGCAGGAGGGCGTATCAGACTTTTACTGATTAAAATCCACCCGTGTTCCTTCAATTGCCCGTGTGCCAGGGGCGACGGTATCTCTTTCGAACAAGCCGCACCCTTGGCAGGCATCGGCCCTTGCGGACGCCACCAGTTGTGCGTTACCTTTAGGCGTTGTAAAAACATGTTCTTTCTTCAGTTAGTGCTGCAGGCAGAGACACTTACTTATTGTGTTGTCCTAGAATGTTCATACTTTAAAAAGACAGGACTACAACGGCAGCCAGCCAGTTGAAACAGCAACTTAGAGGCAGAGGGATGATTTTAGTAATTTTCCAGAGGAACACTTTGACTAGAATTACTACTGCTACGGCTAAATACGAACTTAATTCTTCTTCGTCGTGTCGTTCGTCATCATCAGCCTAGCCTTTTCCTATGTTGGGATCGGCTTACAGTTAAAACCGAATGCAGCTGCATATCAGCATTTTACCCATGTAAAATGCTGATATTCAGCTGCATTCTGCAGGCCAGCTGCGGCTAGGCTGATGATGACGAACGACATGTATCTGGGTTATGGAGGTGAGATAGGCCGTTGCTCCATAGCAACGGCCTATCTCACCTCCATAACCCAGATACTGGGCGATTGATGGCACGACAGTGTTTCTATTAATTTCTTTTGGCCCAAAACTTCTCCTCTTCCACAGCATTGTCTCTGGCAGCGCAGAGTTCGCTACGATTGAATTTTTGAGTCATAGAGAGCAAGATAGGAGATCGGACATCATCATAACAAGCTTATAATGTCCCCACTGCTGGTACACAGGCCTTCTCTCCGTGAGAGGAAGTAGCCTCTGTAATCCACCACGCGGGTCCAGTGCGGGTTGGTAGATGTCACATGTCTTAAAAATTTTGGTTTTAGGACATGCCGGTTTCCCCACGACATTTTTCTTCACCGTTTTGAGAGCAGTGGTGATTCAATAATTTACACAAGGTAAGACGCCTGACGTTCCGTGTGGTGCCGGACGTACAGAATAGTATCATCCCATTTCTTCCCGTGGGTGTCGTAGGAGGCGAGTAAAGGACTGACTAGAGAATGGGCAGCAGCGTTCTCTATGCGTTTACCACCATACTGCGATCGCCAACCCGCCTGCCAAGCGTGGCGATTATGGCATGTGCATCTGGATTGAGGGCCCAACTTATTTAATCATAACAGTTTTAATTCACGTTTAAAAAATTTATGGACCTTTGCTTTTTTTACAAATTTTTAACTAATTTCCCTATAAGTCTCATTTAGTTTCGCAAGGGTTTAAAAAATGGGCCCTCAATCCAGATGCACATGATTATGGCAACCAAGCAAAAAAACAAATCGAGGTTGCCATGCTTGGGGGAGGCCTATTTCCAGCAGTGGACGTCTTTCGGCTGAAATGATGATGATGAAGAAGACGCCTGACTGGGTTCGAACCTAGGAACTACAACTCGGTAAGTCGCGGCCATCACCACTGGGCCACCACATCTCTAGATGGGACATACTTACTGGCTATTACTGTTACTAGTCTCCTTTCACGCGTAGGTATTCATCCATGATGAATGTCCATAATATAATTACTATGACTGGATTCACGATCGCGGTAAGGAGGCCTACATGGAAAGTTTCGAACATCTCCAACTAATGAGTCAGTTTCCCACGCCGACCTCTTGCATTACAAGAAACCAACCAATTACGAATAATTCCGATCTGAATACAGCATCTGCCTTGACATAACTCTTGTTCTGACCTAGAGAGAGATGTGATTGCGTCAGAATAGCAAATGTGTCACATTATGATGCCTAAACTCAGTTCGTTGACACACAAGGCCTCACTATCTGCAAGTAAACGGAAGGATTTCTCGTTGATAGGAACAACCTCCACTATATAATGTATTCAGGAAACATTATCGTTTCCATAAACATGACGATATCACGATGTTTTGACTCTTCAGTAATGTCGCATCATCGTCTTTAAACAATTCTTATCTCAAATATAATAATGCCTTGCATGGGTGTGACATAAGTAATATCTTTTCCTTGTTAGCGTTATCGTTTTTAGTTGTGATTTCATAAATAAACATTAGATGAGCTGTGTGTTCTTTTGTTTTTCGATGAGCTTTCGTTTATATCAAAAGTAGGTACTTTACCGGCATTGTATTCAGTTAAGTCCATTGGGGCGTCGTATTTAACTGGTTATTCAGCAGTCATATGAGTTGCATTCTACAAGATTCAATTACTTTTGCATTTCATTCTCTTCTTCATAAGAGCTATCCGGACGATACTCATCACCTAAGCATTTCATCATCATCATTTCAGCCGAAAAACGTTCACTGCTGGACATAGGCCTTCCCCACGCACCACCACTTCGATCGAGTCTTTGCTTCTCGCATCCAGGAGATTTGCTGTACTTGCTGCTTCAATAACCCCTAAGCCAAAGCGTATGTTAAAATCCGCTGATTCTTTGGAGGAGGGTTAAATTAAGATCTGGCTCAGAACTAACGGAAAGATTCAGGATTCGCTCTATGTCCTCGGAAGGCATTTTCTTCTGGAATAAAAACTGAAATTCTGTCAATAGGATGGGTTGCAGCATTTGCATCATGCAACATCTTCCTCTCTGCCAAGAAATTGCAATAGTTAGAAGCGTATCGCATGTGACGTTTTTCTAATCTATCATTGCGAAAACTATATACCTATGTTCACAAGTGAATAAATATAAATATAATATCTGATATTTATTTATAGATACAATATTGAACAATGTAAACAAAACAATAAACAGATGACGTAAAACCAAAACCGCAGGGTGTCGAGAAATCGGAACCGACCGCGGAAACGTCGACTTAATAGACACATTAGTTATACTGGTTATGCCTAATATGGCATGTGATTCATAAGACTATTGCCCTTGGTTGAGGTTGCCTCGTGTTCTACAGTTCGTGGAAGTGTGGGGGCGGGCATGAGGAAATGATAGTGATGAGGGGTGAAGCGGAAGATGGGCTCCAAAAAGAACAGTGACTCAAAATTAAAGAAACATCAATAGTGAGTGCGGGAGGATGTGTGTGATCCCCTGTCTTCATTTTCGTGTGATGAGTAAGCTAGTATCGGGTATTGTTGCTTTTGTAAATCTTTATAAAAGCGGATACATTCATTTATTTGTGAATGCAATCAATGTGTTTGATTTCCAAGTAATTTGCTTATAGAGAGTGAACTTTCCACCCTGTTCCTAATCATACCGTTATACTGGCATCTACATTGCCACATGCGGATTATGTATCACACTAATGTCACGCAAAAATCCTGCTTCGCGCAGGCAGAATTTAACGCCCAACATCCCGACATCAACCGTCGCCCGATCGTCCCTTACTAGTTGAAGTGCCAGCCCACGCGCCGCAGCTGAGCCTGTAGAGTTAAATTCCCCGATTGTTAATACCTAAAAATTAAAATATTTTTATCCATACTGTCCCTTGCTGTCCCCCTATCAGTGACGCCCTGAGCTGAGGCCCGTACCACACAGGGGGTGCCCTCAGCGTGCAGACACTTAGTAATTTAAGTAGTTTAACGCCCCTGGCGGCTTTAAGTTCTCTTAAGGCAGCCACAGGAAGGTCCGGTTAAGCAGTCACGGCCTCTCAAAGTCAACTGCGAGATGCCATCTAAAAAAAAACATCAACCGTCGGGCAGTACCCCACCAGACACAACATCCGTCCGGTCGGAGGGTCCTCCTTTTTATCACGCTTTTATTAGCCTTCATCTGTATATGTATTTGTAATGATGTTAGTTTGTAACCGACTCCTTTGACCCACTTCAAACGGTCAGATTTCATTTAAACTTTGTAGACTTACCGAGGACTATGACAATTCAATAATTGTTTGAATTTGTTCCGTAAAGTTTAAAAAATGTTTTACAAAAAAGAAAAATACGCTCTTATAACTAGGTAGTTAGCAGAACGAAAAAAATGTAATACACACGCTTTAAAACCAAACTAAAAAAGCAGAAAATTATTTCAAAAAAGCGAGGGGTCTTTGATATTAATTTATTATAAAAATACCTCAAAAAGCACCCCACACTTTTTTGAAAAAAAAATCTGCTTTTAAGTTTGGTTTTTCAAGCGTGTATTTAAGATTTTTTTATCTGTAATTTTTCTATAAAGGATGAGTGAACTTAACACCCTGTTCCTCATAGCTCCTCATAGCCCTCTTCCTCTTAAGGCCCTGGTAATTTTGAATGTACTCGTCGTATTGTCGTTATAAGCGATAATAGTTCTTACTGCAGGGGCTAGAGGGGCTTGTGGCTAAGTAACAATAGCTGCACGGGTCGATGGATCAGGTTAAGCTACGCTTGCCGCGGTTGGTCCGTGGATGGGTGACCATCTTTACATACCAAGACCCCTCCGTGCTTCGGAAAGCACGTTAAGCCGTTGGTCCCGGCTGTCATTTGTGGATCTTTGACAGTCGTTACGGGTCGTCAGAAGCCCGAAATTCTGACAACCAGTCTTACCAAGGGGTATCGTATTACCCAGTAACTGGGTTGTGGAGGTCAGGTAGGCAGTCGCTCCATGTAAAATACTGGTATTCAGCTGTATCCGGTTAGACTGGAAGCCGACCCCAAAATAGTTGGGAAAAGGCTAGGCAGATGATGAGTTCTTACTGCAATCTAATACGGGTTAAAATCTGTTGTAATAAATTCGAATAATAAATGAGCAAGCATTGTCGTAAAAATTAAAAAAAAAATCGTATGAAATTAGATATTATTTGATAATAAATAATCCATCACTGGATGCAGTTTGGCATTTAGAATTTTATGGTATACTTTTAATTCAACCCACTCCTCTTTTCTCGCATGGGAGATCGATTTCCTCGTAACAGACGTGACAACAGCCAAGTTTTCCTACATCAATATAGGACGTCACTTATGCGAAAAAGTGTCTTTTGCATGGCTCCAAAAATTTATAATAAACTACCTAAAAGCTGGAAGCAGCTGTTTACTGATGTACAATTTAAAAAGAAAGTTATTAATTTTCTAGCATATAAAGCTTATTATAACCTGAATAAGTTTTTAGATGAGAGTTTATGAATATGTTTAAAAAAAAATACATACCTACAGTGGAACATATAACCTCCTCCTTTTTTGGAAGTCGGTTAAAAACAAGTTTAATCAGGCATTAAAATAGAGGCGGGTCAAGTAACGTTTAATTGTTACTTAACGATAATGCTATAAAATAGAGTAATTTATAGATCCGTACCTGTGGAGACAATAAAAAGAAATGGGGGTCCCGTATTACGACATCTTAGATAATGTTACAGACGTTTATAAATTTTGCTTGCGGAGATACATATATAGAAGCCAGCCGCGGATAACCTACCTAAAGGTTTACCAGTACCATTATTAGGTTTACCATTACCCAGTAACTGGGTTATAGACTTTGTATTTACTCCGTGGATATACAGATACAACGTGTAACGGCAAGGGTAGGTATATACATACCAAAGGCACGGCTTCTTTGGATGACATCAAACGATATTGGAAGGGTTTTTTAATCCTATCTCTACATGTTCGGAAGTTATGAGAATTTTTTATACATTGATACCAGAAACCGAACTTTTCAAATTGAAATAAACACATCACTCGAAAGAGATTTATCGTGATATTGGCAAGTAACGAGGAAAGTTATTGACCTACGTATTGCACGTTTGTTATCTTGTCGACATTTTTTCCATACAAACTTCGGGAGTGTATTACTCCACTGTTCCACAATGTACTAGTACCTACAGCAAAAATTAAACATGGTATGGTTATGTCTCATTATTAGTATTGTCTGTACGGAAACAGAATAAATACTAAGATAAAAGCGAGCCAACAAAGATTCGTTTTTCTTGCTAAATTAACCTAACTTCGGGCGTGTTATTTTTTTATGCTATTGCATAGCTTTTATCGCGGGCCTTGAGCGTGGAGACCGAAACCAGAAATTCCGTAACGAAAATAATGTCACACCTAGCAACAGCGGGCTTAGCATGACGCTTTGTATTTCTACGAAGAATAGACAGTGCTTTTTCAATACAAAGTGACATTTCGTTCCTACATTTTTGTTATCGCACCGTAGATATCCTTCAACAATCTGTCGTTTAGTCTTTCGTTTCTAACGATATTTGTCTAGGTCCTTATAAGTGTAGACTATTTCAGAAGAATATTTCTTCCCAAACTGTCAAAATCACACTGACAACAAAACTTTCTACTCGACGGCCACAAAGTATATACGATTATCTACAAAATAATGGTTCGTTGAGAACGCATAAATGTGATAATGAATAGAAAAACACAGCTATCTTATCCTATTGTACGTCATTTATTTAATAGTCATGTCTATTCTTCCGTCGACAAATTTGTGCTCGTGCTAAGCCTGCAGGTCGGACTGTTGCATAGCAACGGAGGAATGACATGTTAAAATTGCAATTTTGACTGCTTTATCTGAATTTTCATACACAACATCGTATATTTATGGATAGTTTATGAAATTTTCTTACCGTTTTAGCAGTATTTTAGCCATTTCATACTGGGGGGTATAGTATCTGTTTATTACCTGATACTGTATTTACGCTTCTTTTTCATTCATCCACATCATCTTTATGTTTTAGTATCCTTTTACGACTTATCCTTTTACATTATTTATATTTCGCACTTTGTTTTCTGTATTAGTACTCTGCGAATCAGTCTTAAACGATTCGTCTATTTAAAATTACCTGATTTTACATAGAATTTTCCATCTTTTTCAATAATAATCTCAGATTACAAAATAAAGAATAATAATAATATTATTGTTATGACATATACTCGTACCAAGACATACATTTATATGACATTTACACAGTCAAACGTGTCAAACTGATGTCTACTTATTCTTTTAATTGTCTATGCAGTCTATTCAAGGCAAGGAAGGTTGCATTATGATTGTATTTACTAAAAATAATTTTATATCGTTTTGGATAGCCCAAATTTGGTCTTTTCTACCTAATTACCTCAGATTCTCTAATCTGAGCTAATTACGTTGTCTACTAAATAACGGAATTCTAAATATTTTATGATTCTTAAACGCACTCTCGGTTTTTACCAAGGACCAAGGAGGTTTGATGTCTTGGCCGACCAGACCGAAAAAAAAGAAAAAAGGGACATGACTGGAGAAGTCAAGGGGGAAAAGTTACTAAGCTGAAAATTCGGGGCTAAGGAGATGGGATTGAAAGTGTCTATCATCATGAAGAACACGTTATATCTATAATTGCATCAATGTTACGCAATTGCCGAGTCAACTAAAAGACAACGGTTACTAGCGAAGTTCTCATGAAGAACACGATACTCATAACTGCATCAATATTATTCAATCGTCAAGGCAGCCAAAGACAACGGTTACCTTCTAACGAAGCTCACCGAAAATTACCTTAAAAAGGTGGACCGGCGTCCTAGAGTGGCATTTCAAGTATATTGACAACTGGATCGAACTTTTTGACACCAAGACTGAAAACATTGCCATTGTCAATCTTACCTACTACTTTCCTTACCTCTACCTTGAGTGTGTACTTTCTACACAGGTACCCTTTTTTATAACTACACTATTTTGTTTATTTTTCTTATTTATTAAATTGAACTGTCTACCCTATTTCTTACCTTTTATTTGTTAGGAATAGGTGGACATGACAGGAGTGTTAGGTTATTTTCGTTATAATTGCATAAGTTGATAAAAAATGCTATGCAATAGCTTTACCGCGGCAGTCTCCGAGTGCCACACGTTTTTTTTTTTTGGTTGGGACAACATCGAATAACTTCTCCCGCTCTGGGTGGAGCAGGAGGGCGTGTCAGACTTATACTGACTAAAACCCACCCGTGATCCCCTCTCAGTAGCCCGTATGCCAGGGGCTGTGGTATCTCTATCGAACAAACCCGCACCCCTGGCAGGCATCGGCCCTTGCGGGCCCCATCATTTTTGTGCTGATATCTCTTTGAGGCGCGCGTGGAACACAACGCGCCGTCGACTTGGGCTTGGTCCTTACCGGACAGCGAGCTTCCCATTACTCGCCGTCCGCAAGCTCATGCCTACGGTGGCCGGAAATCGGCCTGGAATTCGCGACGCCCAGGGCGTCTCCGTATCCTGCGGCGGCTAGGGTAGCGAGGGAAAGTTCAATAAACTTTATTGGTCATTGATTTCTGCAGTAGTTTTTTCATGAAACCCGATCTTACGAAGGAATTTTCTTAATTTTTTACGCGACTGTTTTACTATAAATGATCTTGCATTTCACTCAATAACGTTTTGCGTGTAGACTAGCCTCTAACTGCTCATCACTGATACTACCTCTGTCGGACACGAAGCCTGGTAAGACAGCGTGCTTTTTAGCCAGGCCCATCAGTGAGTTCGAGCCAGCGACTAGATTCCCCTTAAAGAGGGCAATAGGGTTTCTGTTACAGCTTGTAGAGTTCAAATGCAGTGGCTCCACGTTAAAATACTGATATTTTGTAACACGGGTACTTGCCTAACACAATTACAGTAACAATGGATTTTAATTAGACGGTCCAACAACATTCATTGCGTTATTTACGTTGTTGAGCAATAAATATTTTGGAGCTGAGGAAGCAATGAATTAATCCGGTTGGACTGGAAGCTGACCCCACCATTCGAAAAGATAAGGCAGATTATGATTATGTATATTTATACACCGTAGAAGCATATAAGCCTAAAGCTCGTAGAGGTATAAATAGCTATTTGCAAAATTTTCAATCTGCCTTTGCGAAGAATTCACAGTCGATATCATGTTCCAGTGACAAGAATACGGAAGCCAATGAACTCCATACTCTTGTCACTGGCTGCAGGTCTACGGTGGCATTACAGGACACCTAGGTATCCTGTAATAATATCTAATATTTGGCTAGCACTAGTGATGTGAAACAAAAAATAAATTCGAAGGCATCCGCCGACCCGCCCTGGGGACGAGTGGTTGATTAATGATAAATAATTTTATTTTCGTAAGTTGGTATGTACACACAGCTCCACAGAAAACTCATCCCCTACAAAGGCATCATACTTTAAAACTAGATGAAATCGGCGTTTCCTATCTCTACTCCGAGAAGAAAGGCCGAAACTAACTGATAGGTCACAGTTTCTTAAATTCCAGACATAATATTGGTCAGATTATGTGATGACCATCTTTATACCCGGAGGGTTTTATTTTGGTATTATGCTTTATTTACATTTTTTATTATTCTTTGTGCTTGAGTTAAGTTTTCATTGTATTTGTTGGTAGGTATATTGGCATGGCTAGCTGACATTTATGATGAATTATTTCATTTTTATTTAATTTTATGTACGATGTCTCGTAATGTTTATTACTTTGCTTATGTATGTATAAAATCAAGTCCATCCGACTAAACAGACAGCTGTGCTGCTGGGGAGTTTGTTGCGCCATTTCTTGTTCCCAGCGAAAGCACTAGGAAGTGATGAAGGGTGGGCTTTTTGGGGAACTGTCATAAATATTATGACGTTCGAAAAGTGCTGATTTGAATAAATGACTTTTGATTTTGATTTTGATTGATGTCTGAAATTGGGCTTTTGAGGAAAGATTATGGTTCTTCTCTCACAGAGAGGAGGCCTGTGTCTCAGCTGTAGGAACATTATTTTATTTATCAGGTCGAGTTGCGACCATCGAATGTGAATCCTACCTGACCTAACTTCGTAAGATGTCGGTGTGATTGAATGAAGTATGTAAGATAAGTGAAAGTTGTTATACTTTAACACTCAGATTACTGCTTTAACATTACAAATATTTTGTTTTTGACCAAAAAAAATATCGGGGTCGATGGGGAACTATAGTATCTGTTTATTACTGATACTGTACTTACGCTTCCTTTTCTTTCATCCATATCATCTTTATGTTTTAGTATCCCTTTACGACTTTCTTACATTATTACATTTCGCACTTTGTTTTCTGTATTAATTCTCTGCGAATCGGTCTTAAACGATTCGTCTTTACATATAGAACTACCTGATTTTACATTAACCTTTTAAACATTTCCATCCATTATGATATAGGTTTAATTCAAACGTGCAAACGTGTCAAACTCAATCTATTACTATACTCTATGGTCAAACTGCTGCTGTGAACTGCTGTCTACTTATTCTTTTAATTCTCTATGCAGTCTATTCAAGGAAGGTTGCATTAGGATTGTATTTACTAAAAAAAAAACGTTTTGGATACATGACGTTTTCAACTAAATAACGGAATTCTAAATTATAAATAAAAGATTCTTAAACGCACTCTCAGTTTTATCAAGGAGGTTATATACGTCTTGGCCGACTAGACCGGCAGGTGAGATATATGGCTGCTAGAGTAAACGAAAAAATAACGTTTTAACAAAAAATTATACATTATTTTATAATTTTCTGTGGCTTTAATCTACTAATTACTACATCCTTAATTTTTGTAATACACAACTCAGCACAAAAATCTGTGACTGAACAATCAACCATCCCCTGTTTTTCTACCCTTACGGTTGGATTTTTTTCTAAAATTATATGGGACCAACTTCGGGGTATACCCTTTCCAATAAAAAAGAATTATCAAAATCAGACCAGTCTGAAAAAGTTATGCGTGTTCATTCATTAAAAAAATACGCGTCGACTTGAGAGCCTCCTCCGTTTTTTTTTTTGTCGGTTAAAAAAGAAAGGATTTGAGTAAAAGATCAACCGTCAAAAGATTCGGGGCTGAGCGGATGAGTATTGCGAGTGTTGGATCAAAGAAAAAGATATTCGATCAACATGAAGAACACGTTGTTTCCATAATTGCATTAATGTTACGCAATTGCCAAGGCAGCCAAAGACAACGGTTACTATCGAAGTTCTCTGAAAATTACCTTGAAAAGGTGGACCGGCTCCTAGAGTGACATTTCAAATATATGGACTGAGTGGATCGCACTATTCGAAACCTAAACCGCAGACCTGGCCTGACGCCACTAACAAGTTAAGTGGATCGCACTATTTGACACCTGAACCGCAGACGTGGCCTGACGCCATTATCAAGTTTTACCTACTACTTTCCTCACTTAATCACTAAAAAATAGTTGATATTAAAATTGATGTATAATGTCAAATAATGACGAGAACATGTCAGCATTGTAAAAATAAAAAGAATAAAAAAGAACATTGAGAGCAGTTAATAGACTTTCACATAGTTATGCTGTTAATGAGGTACGGTCGCGGTCAAGAGTCCATTCTCATGCTAAGGGTTACATTGCTATGACTCGCGGTCCAGGCCGTACCTACAGCTGTGTGTATAAGTGATGTAACCAGACCGCACACCACAGTAGGTACTCACACACCACTGTCGTCGAAAGATACAAAAAACATACCGTCGCACAGAGTACTCTGTCTCTGTCTGTACTGTGTTACGTAGTAACTACGTATGACCTTGGTCGGTTCATACGATCGCTAAAATTCACGTTCTAATATCAAGTCTCGGTAGCTCGCAGCGTATTGTCATTGATTAAGAAACACAATGGTCTGGGTTCAAATCTCCCGAAGAGACTTTTATTTTTCTTTTCAACAATTTCATCAGTTCTTTTATTATTCGTTATACGAGAACGTTTTTTTTAAATTACTTAAATTATTATTTAAACAAAGGATTAAGAAGATTATGTGATTACAAAATGTTTATTCGTTATAATTTTATGAAGTAGGTATAAAAATAACTACTAATAACTTCCTGTTAACTGTTTATTTTCTCATAAAGAACAATTATTGAAGTAAAGTAGCCAATTGGTGAACCATGATAATCAGGCTATTGTATCTTAGTAATATAATAATATTGTGCTGTAATTACTACAATGTGCGGTACTCTAAAGAAATCACATTTTTCTACGCAAATCTACCCACGTAAAAATAACAAATGCAGACAAGTTGTCACAATACAATTAAATGACTCAGTAGTACTACTATTGGAATAAATCTACTGCGAGTGAGTTAGTTCTCTCAAACGTCAAAGTTAACAAATTGTATTTAATAGGACTTATCGAAGTTATAGCTTAAGTAATAATTTTCATTACGAAAAGAAGATTGAAACTAAACCTCGAAATAATCCATATTACGGATATGACACAATATTATGTGAATATTACTAAAATCAATAAAAGTCAATAATAATAAATATTTCTAATTTATATCTTAATGTTAATGTTTATGTTTTTTGAGCTGGTTTTCCATGATGCAAACCTTCTGCGTGGAGTGCACAGCGCACTATGAATAATTTGGCAAAATGTCTTGTCTTTTTGAAACCACTTGTGCTGTCGCTTTCTTTTATAAGCTGGGGTCTTCCACTTTGCTTTCGACGGGCAAGGCTACCCCCTTCCTCATATCTTTTCATCCACTGACTCACAGTATTTCACTAAAACAAAAAGGGGTACTGTTAGGCTACTAAACAAAATACATACTAATATGTATTACTATTTAGAAACAAAATTATTTGAAATATAAATTTCACATAAATATTTAATCTAGGAAATAAATTTACTTTGAAATTTTATATTTTTCTTCTATTTAGACGTTATGATATTTATAAAACGTTTAAAAATTACTACAAGGATCAGCAGTTATACTTTAAATAAGTGCTTAATAAAATAATTAAATCATAATACTCACACTCAGGCCGGTTTCATCAGTTATTTGTGATATTTAAGTCCGCTTTTATGCAGCGCAATAATATTCGCTTTCATTTCTATTATTAAATTTGCTTACATTTTAAAATGAACTAGAAGACCGCTAATAGATTAAACACACGTCACTAGCACACAATAACAACCAACACCGTTCTATATGTCACGTCGAATGAGTCGTAAGTTAACTATCATTTAAATTTATTTAGGTTTCTGTGGGTATATTGATAAAGTTTTACGAGTTTAGTGAACAAGACGAATAGAACAAGAAACTATAGTCAAAAGCGATTTTTAAAACAATAAAAAGGCTAGCACACCGCGCGTGGGATTCGAACCCGAGACTCGTTGCGCACGAGGGCGCTAATCCAAGTACAGTAACCACTAAGCTATCACGTCATTTACTTTACGGTTGAATTTATGGAATACAATCATTTGTAGACGTATGAGAGTATGTGTGTCTACAGTATAGAAATTACTTAATATAAGAAGGTCGTAAGTTAAACCGTAGTGTCAATCTATTACTTTTTGAGATTGGTACTCCGCTTTTGGATCCTACTGTACCAGGGAAGCCACATGTGCAGAAGGAATGAATGCCAAACTTCCCTGTCTTCAACGTAGTCTTTTATCTTATAATATGCTTTTTTGATAAGGACACGTTTGATGTGCGTTTTAAACTTTCCATCGCTAAGTTCTGTAACTGACTTTGGCAACTTGTTATAGAAGCGGATACTGTTTATTAGAAATGATTTGCTAGTTTTAGTCAATCTAAATTTTGGAATCACAATTTCATCTTTACTACGTGTATTCAGATTATGGAAATCGCATCGTTTTTTGAAAAGGCCTAAGTTTTTGCGAACATACAAGATATTTTCTAGGATATAAAGAGACGGCAGAGTTAGAATATCAATTTCGCTGAATTTGTTTCTAAGAGACTCGCGAGGCCCCATTTTATAGATTGCGCGGATTGCCCTCTTTTGTAAAATGAAAATTGAATCTACGTCAGCTGCCGATCCCCACAACAGAATGCCATATGACATAATACTGTGAAAATAAGCAAAGTAAACTAACCTGGCTGTGGCTACATCCGTCAACTGCCTTATCTTTCTTACTGCGTAAGCAGCTGAGCTTAATCTACTTGAAAGAGCTCTAATGTGAGCACCCCATTGCAATTTTGAATCTAAAATAATTCCCAAAAATACAGTTTCCGAAATAGCATCTAGTTTCTTGCCATCAAGTTTTAAGTTTAGACCTACTTGGGGTACATTTGGTAACGACAACTTAAAACATTTCGTTTTGTTCGCATTGAGTAAAAGATTATTAGCGGCAAACCATTTCGAAAGAACAGCTAGACTATCATTGACATGTAAGACATCTGTATCTTTTCTATTTATTCTAAAAATAAGAGAAGTGTCATCAGCGAATAAAATTATATCCGAGAAGTTAGCCATCAGGTAAGGAAGGTCATTAATATAAACTAGAAATAAAAAAGGGCCAAGAATTGAACCTTGAGGCACGCCCATCTTAACTAGAGACCCCGAGGACGTCGCCCCGTTAACGTTTACTTTTTGCTGCCTGTTTGATAAATAGGAAAGTACAAGATCAACAGCCTGTCCACGAATTCCATAGTGGTGTAATTTACAGATCAGTGTATTGTGGTCAACGCAGTCAAACGCTTTTGAGAGGTCACAGAAAATGCCAATCGCGTCCTGGGAATTCTCCCAGACAATTTTAATAATTTAATTGTCTAGTCTATTTTTTTCCTTTTTATTTTCAGGATTTGGTAGACACGACAGTACCAAGTTATATCCATAGAGTAACTAACATCCATCCACCTGATCCATCCGACCTTACAAACTTTCACAATTATAATATTGGTAGGTTTAGAAAGATAGTAGAAAATGCGTGTAGTTATTTTGTGTGAGCGGTTGAGAACGATATCTGATTCTTCATAATATTTTTGAAGAGAATGTATTTTGCTAAATTAGGTACAGAGGCCAGCGCATCAAGCTACCCCAATTTGTCAAATTTCTTTGATAGTTTTTCAACTTTATCACAAACGAATAAGGTTCATGTTCAATTGGGAAAATTTGACAGTTTAGGATAGGTTGACCTGCTGGCGTCTGTACTAACTACTGAGAAGCCTCTACCGTTGGTGTAGCAAATCTCCGCAAGCATTCCTACTTTTCAATTATGTAGGACTATTTTTATGGATTAGGTAGTTACTACTGCCGGTTCCGAATAAAATAAAAAGTACTTAGGTACTGTAATTTATGTAGGTATCTAAAAGTCAGACAAATTTGTTTTTAGGACGTCGTAAAACGAAGGAAACAATAAAACAAAGTATTTTATATGTAATTTCCTGTGTATTTCTAACATATTAGTTTTATACACTACTTCATTATTTACATGAGCATTATCGCTTCACAATATTATTACAATTAAAATAATTTTCTCTCTTTATTTATATTATTATACATTTTTATTTCACCTATTCTTAGGCAAAGTGACAAAACTTCTCGCATATCAAAAAGCTTTAGAAAAAAATACTGTTTTTTATAATATTTAAAAAATAGAATCTACATAGGAGCGGGCCCTGGTTTACAGTTGAGCGACATAGATGGCGCTTGTAAGGCATACGCGAGATAGAGAACGAAGAACAAATGACGAGATATAAATTTTGGTCCACTTGCACCACAAATCACAAAATTACTAGCGTTAGCATTATCGTTTAGCGCTAAACTTATTTAAAACATATTTTTGTCTCATTCAATTTTATGAAGATGACAGAGACAAAATGACGTTTTAAATTTGTTTACCGCTTCAGGCATTCAGTGATTTGTGGTGCAAGCTGACATAAGAGCTTATATTAAGTATGAATAATCTTTATATTCTGTATGTCAAGACTAGCGGAAACTGTCCGAAAAGTATTTGTTTGAGGATAAAAACATCACAGCCAATCATAATCATAATTTCCGAAATGTTTTAAATTTTAATCTCCTTTTTAGTTTTATATTTCAAAACACTTTATAATTCTACTGCCGTCTCTTTTCCTTGTTATGAAAAAGACAAAGGCAAGTAGAATCACAAATTGTTTCTGGATTTAAGTTTTAACTAATAAAGGAAATATATTTTTTATTTTATTTATTCTTACAGGTAACGTTAATTTAGTATTTTATTTCAAAGGAAGATTTTTTTAAACTTCATATTAAAAGAATTGGCCCAGTTTTTTGTTATGTAATAAAAAGATCGACATGTAAGTAGGTACAGTCAAAAATTAAAAATATTTTACGCCAAAATATCTCAATTAGCAAAATTTTGATATTGCACTATAAGTAATTGGGTTTTTAAAGCTCGATTCGTGATAACATGTATGTACCTATTTTACAAAACTGTTTCTTTTAATTTATGATTTAGCTTAGGGGCGTAAATAAATCGAAGACGGAAAACAAAGTGAAAAATATTAAATGCTGAATGCTACATAAGGTTACTAGGCATTCATAAAATAAAAGTGAATTACAAATTCAAGTCTGGACAGACTTAATCAAAAGCAGAATATTACAATGTCCCTAATTACGCCCTCGTCAATCTTTTAAAATATTATGCTGTCCTAGTGACGATAAATAAATTAACTGCAACTACAGTTCTTCAACAATAACAGCTAATGTTGGCACAGTTCAAGGAAAATCGTGAACCATCTACCGCCATTCTTCGACTCTATTGTCCATTAAGTAAAAATAATCTTTAAAACTGCAGTAATAGTAATTATTGTATGATATTCGCGATCTCAATACGTCTTATATGATAAAACTTATGTCATTTACCAAAAATCTGGTTAAATAAACTAAATATTGCGATTACTATTTCCATATTCAACATAGCCATGAAAAAGCGAAAGCTTAGTTCAATGGATCCAATATTAAGACCGCGAATGTATCTAGCTGTCAACATTATCTTTAGTGACAAATGGTTGAATTTTGTACATAACATTGAGTAGAACAGACTTATAATTTCACTTTGCGACTCGACAATTTACTATAACAACTCCCTTACATCAGTTAGTAGGCACACAGTGAGGACGGCCCGAGGCCCGCGCAACCCGAAGAGACCTTCGTCCGGCGACCAGGACCACAGCAACAACAAGAGCTGGTCGCGCGCCAACGAACGTAACTAAAATGAACTAACAAATAGTGCTATTTCATCACACGGTACTGTAAATAAAACGTTTGAGCAGGACAGCACGATAAACTAAGTGTTCCACAAGTTGCTCTGAACTTCAGGTCTCCGGGTGCAATGCCCACTTTTATCACAAAAGGTGTTAAAGTACATATTGCATTACGCGACAAATATAAGCCACATATTTATTTATTAGCTAATTAATTCCAATATGTCCATTATTGACATTTTACACAACTGTTAGAAATTGACAACACCTAAAGAGGTCTTTGTACAGAGTTTCCATAACTACGGTACCTAACTGCACACATCACAGATATAGAAAAAATAAACTTTATTCCTGTTAGTTCTATACATAACAAGTACACTTTAGACTAATTCTATATTTCACAAAGAGGGAATCTTTTACATCGTATATTGAACCAGAGTTACTATCGTATAGACTGGGGTTACCGACATGTTTGAACAAGCTTGGCTTCAGCGCTTACTGACCCAGAACGTACAGTAAATATATTCTATATGTATACATAATAAGACATGATAACAACGTATGGACGCATTTCGCTAAGCTAAATGATATAAAACGTGCTGCACTCTTACTGCCACTCTCTCGAAGGCTACCGCTCCATCCCATATCTCGATTCTACACAATCTTGCTTCTTATATTGAATTTAAAAAATAAATAAAAGTTAATAAATAATTTTTACATCCATTCAAGTTATTGTTCAATTCGATCACAATGCGAAAACTTTTTACTAGTAGAAAAATATGACGCGGATCATTCTGTTGTTGATATCCACTATTGTCAATCACTATTTGTCACTTTGCTATCACCGTCTTTGAAATAAACGACCACTTACTAGTAGGCATTGCATAAATACATCATTACATTTGCGCGGTCTTAACATAAGACGCACGATCCGCGTTCCTGACACACATTGGCGGCTACTCATCTCTTTCGCACATTTCATTACAACTCGTAGTGAGATAAGGACGTCGACACCGACATCCCACCGTCCACCCGTCTTATGTTTCACAAGGAATGGTTCGTCGTCACATCCAGGTGAGGTAGACGTACTAACAAGACACTATAGTTGCTCCGTGTTCCAGAGCTCGGCGATCCCCTCTGGGGCATTAAAGTATACGTATCTGATTATTGCTCGAAAATTACTTTGGCAGTGTAAGGCCACCCTGGCCATCAATAGCGCGGACTAGCGCGCTAGTTTCGTCTCCATTTATCGCTCTTTATGGGTCACCGAACCCGTTCTTCTATGGAACTAAATTCTTCAGTCTCGAACTTGGGCTTTGCTAGCACGCTTCAGCACAGTCTTTAACATGTTTGACTTAAAGCACAGTGTTGTGTCAAAAGTACCAGGCGGTCATAGCGGCCAGGTGGTGGTGGAGCCTAGGGCAGCGCGAGGGCGCGAGTGGCGCGGGGGGCGCGGGGGCGCGGGGGGCGCGCGCGGCGCGGGGCGCACCCTCACGAGGGCGGCGGGGGCGCGCCGGCCGCCGACACCACGACCACGGGCTTCACGATGGTGGTGGCGCTGAGGTACTGCGCCGACACCGTCAGCGGCGCCACCGTGCCCTTCACCATTTGGGTCTCCACCATCTGAGAAGACAATACAATACAATGCAATCTTCAAACTATATTAATATTCGTATTTGAGGATTAGGGGGATGTAACCAATATCAGATCTTCGTTAAATAACTGCAAACCTTTAAGATGAGGTACAAACTTTACATACAGACACGTTACACGACGCGACAATCTCGGCTATGGATACCATACCATATTGTAAATGTATTGTACTCGATAGAACTCTACTTATCCCTTTGGGATCACAGATTTACAGAAAAACAAAGATTAAAAACACAGACCACTAGTGCTCAGTTTGCACTCAAAGAAATTCAAATGCGTGCTCAAAGTGACAGTTCTTGAAATAGTAACTTGCGCCACACCGCGTGCGCAGCCATACCTCGACGCACAACATGTCACTTAAATGACGGCATGTCACATAAACGAATAAAATTGAAATGATTTCACTATTTACCTCTAAGAAATTAATATACGAGTTATCAATGTGTCTCGGGGAGGCCGCGTGCAGGGCGGGGTGCGCGGGGCCCTCGTGGGTCGCGGGGGCGGCGGGCCGCAGGTAGGGGTGGGGGCCCGGGCCGCGCGCCGCGCCGTTCGCGCGCAGCACTCGCGACTCTTTACACGTCTTCTCCTTATAAGAATATGGCAACGTTCAGATAGACACAGTGTGGGGTAAACTGGCTCTATGGGTACCAGACGCGGCTTTAGAGACGTCTGAGGTTAAGTTTGCAGTAGGTACCGCTTTAGGTTTGCAGTAATTTATCAAACATCTTTAAAAAAGGCTAGAAAGAAGCCCAAGCATGAATCTCAAATAGACATTCATGCTAAAGCATATCTCTAGAATGGTGGTTCGAACAAAAATCTTATAAAATATTAGGTAATCGAAAACGTTTATTTTTGACATGCGTTGGCGACACATTTATAAAGGCGGATTATCGGTTTAGGAGTTTTTAACTGATATATTTTTTATATTACCACTTTATTTTGATCGACAAGCCAAAATGTATTTTGGTCACTACACTATTCTTTGTAGCCAACTATGAAGAAAGTGCGTTTTCGTTTCTCAATATGATGAGATTAGCAAAATAATTGCGATCTTTGTGGTTAGGTAGGCCCTTCAAATATTGTTACTATGCTTCAAAATGTCACCCTGTTTTCGATCGATTATTACTGAGGAATCAGCTTTGAATACTAGTAGTCACGGGCCATCAGAAGTCTGATATCCAACCTAACTTTAAAAAGACAGTTAGTTGCAGATCTTCGGTAAAGCAAAACCAGCATACATGCATATTATATGCATTCAACCACTTAGATCTAAATCTATTCTTACACCCGTGAGTGCCAAAAAGGCGATAAAATGATTATTATTATCAATAGGCTTGCTATCTGCTAATAGCATAGATGTAGATACAAGATACACCAATCACTTAAATCAAATAATTTAGCAAACATGGGTAAATTAGTGTCTAAATGTCTTTTTCTTTAAGGGCATTCAGCATGTTTTAAGCAATTCTGTGACCATGTATGAATTCAGTATCTACAAACGGAGTTATTATAGTAAATACATTAGAGTCATTTTTGGCAACAAACTTTATTAGTTCAATGATAAAATCCCTTTTAATGTCTCTTCCCCATTCACCACTGTATACCGTTTAACCCCATGTGATGCTCGGTACATTTTGACCAAGTTCGTATACAAGTATTTCACTTTTCTATGAAACAGTACCTTTTTTTCAAATAACCGTAGAAAAGTTTCTACGCTAGGGAATCATGTACTGAATTTATGGTTACAGTTTGCACGTCGATGTCCCTGGCACCCTGTTTTTTGCTTCAGCTAAGAGTTGCAACAATGCAATTAATGATATCACAGAATTGTACCAATCTCAGTAGGTTATGTTTTGATGTAAAACACAGGCCAGTTGGTAAGGATGACGCAATAACTAGAAATAACAATAGAACCTTACCTTATGTGTGAGTGTGTGCGTTTGTAACAAATGCGTGGCAGGTTGTGATACTACTAGGGGGTTCAGTCCGCTCACGACCACGCTGCCATCTATAAGAAGTAACATAAACAAAAAATTAAGTCATTTACTTACATAAATTACAGATTCATGACAATTTACAGATTCATCCATAGGGATATTATAAGTCACAATGTCCATAAAAAAGACTTAAAATATAATTTAAGCAAAATTTCAAAGAATTAGATACAAATGTTTGTATGTGGGGAGGCCTATGTCCAAAAGTAGACGTCTTTTGGCTGAAATGATGAATGATGAGTTACAAATGTAACATCACGTATGTATTTCCCGATGGGTGCATAGTAGTACCTAATGCCAGTTACACACGTAAAAAACTTAGTTGTACACATGTCTAATACACATTTAATAGCTTATTGCCATAGTGCCCAACTATGGCAACAGATTTGCTCCCCACACAAGTCAAGGTCATTCTCGGTAGCGTCCAGAAGTCTGACTTCTGGACGCTACCGAGAATGACCTAATGGAAAAATGGAAAACCCGATGTGCTTTGATCGATCATTAGATCGAACCCAGGACCTAGCCGTAGCGTCGTATTTGCGGCCACTAGACCAATGAGCCCAAGGGCAGATTAACAGACACATCTATATATTATTCGTGAAGCAAAAAGTTTGTACTCCTTTTTATGAAAATTATGCGGTTTGAGGAGTATGAAATTTGGCACGAAAACAAAAATCTATTTTTTTTTATTTCACATAAACCTGCATGGGCACTTATGAAACGTCAGAAGCTAGGTGCACGGTTCCAATTTGTCGTTTCCTATGGAGAAGAGCCGGCAGGAAACTCCACGGTTACTCTTTTAAAAATAATTGGCTTTTTCAAATTACAGTGATAATAGGTATGGGAGGACAGTGCAGGCCTGTCAATAGGTACCAGGTACTTAGAGAAATGAAAGTACAGAACAGAAAATCGTCAACAAATCACAGTCAAAGTTTATATGAAGAAGGAGTGCAGAAAATGAATATTTTGGAATTATGGTCGAATTTCAACCACTAGGCACCTAGTATTATTAAATCATAAGAAATAGCTTAGTAAAGAGTTAAATATAAGTGGGCACGTGAAGAGTAGCCTCAACACAGGATGGACCAAACCCAATTCAATTTAATCTGTTTTGAAATCAAATGTCACACAAAATTTACCGTTCGGTATTTTGAGCAAGTAATCAAAACATTTAACATGAGATTCGGGTACTGCTTTTAGAAAACGGGGGCTATTTTTAGCCTGAACTGTTGCGTTATACATTATGATAACTTTACAGGGTGGGAACGACGCGCAATCTGTTACATTTTTTTTTTTTGAGCATGGGAGTCATCAAATAATTTCTCCCGCTCGGGGTGGAGCGGGAGGGCGTGTCAGACTTTTACTGATTAAAACCCACCCGTGTTCCTTCAGTTGCCTGTGTGCCAGGGGCCACGATATCTCTTTCTAACAACCCGCACCCTTGGCAGGCATCGACCTTAGTGGGCCCCACCAGTTGGGGTTGACTCTATAAGGCGCGCGTGGAACACAACGGGCCGTCGACTCGAGCTTGGTCCTTATCCTTGGTCCTTACCGGACAGCGAGCTCCTCATTACTCGCCGTCCGCAAGTCCACGCCTACGGTGGCCGGGAATCAGTCGGAGATTCCCGACGCCCAGGTCGTCTCGTGCGGCGAACCTGTTACCATGGATTTGGCCATAGTATATGATTCTGAACCCCATGCCTTCAAATTTGCAGAACAAGTTTGCACGGTACCTATACATGAGACAATTTGGCGTCTACCCGTTTTACCCGCTTATGTACCCAACTCTCTTTGTAATCGGGATGGTTGGGTACTATAAGTTGGAAGTAAGACGCAATCTTGCTCTAGTAAAGTATGTCTTTATGGTGTTTAAACAACCCGCAAATCTTGGGATCGTTGGGATTACTCGTTCCAAACAGTAGGCTACGGTTGGGACCGAGGGAGAGTCTGTTTAAAACTCCGGTAGCCCGTACAAACCTATTAAAGTTTGCACCCGTGTGTCGGGCTGTTAAGATAATTAATATCATCTCTCAGCGGTTGGACATTTTTTCCTGCTCATTGGCGGAATTCCAGAGAGTGACAGTTAGTGTGTTGTCCTCCATGTAACTTGGGCCGGCACTCGGAGCCGTTACTTGGGACTGGTCAGTCATGGACCGGTGTAGGTGTGTGTGATCAGGTTTTGAGTGGCGTCTCTGGGTGTCTACTTTTCTGTATATTTTACTTGTCTGTATGACTACTTTTATTATATTGGGTCCTGCCTGTAAAAATAATTGTATGTGTAAATGAATAAATAAATGAAATGAAATGAAATGAAATTTTGCGTCGGTTACAAAAAAAAATGGCTGTTCCATACATTTTGACCGAATAGGTATTGAAATAGGTATTGCAAATTTTCTATGAAACAGCAGATTTTTATTTTTTTGATAACCAAGGAAAAATTTTCTACACTAGTCTCCGTGTTGAATTTTCTGTCAATTATTAAAAAAGTGCTGTTTCTTACATTTCGACCGAGTAGGGCACTTTTCTACAAAACTAAAGTTTTTTTTTTTAATCTTAGATAAACATTTCTATTCCAGGGGGTCGGTATAGAATCATGATTGTGCTGAATTCATGGTAACAATTTGCACGTCAATGCCCCCTGCCACCATGTATAGGTCGGGCGTCGCTTGTATTCAAGGTTGTTACGTAGGTACCTACTTTACTTTCCGATTATTAATAACCATGTTGATTAAGGATCTAATGTCTACGTCAACATTGCAAAAAAAACACTGGTTTCCTAACAATATTTTCCATCGACACGCTAAGAACAAGAAGAATAAGTTGATATAGTAATTATTGCAAAGTAATAATGCATACCTGCAGTCGTGGAAACTGGCGTCGGAGATATAATTCCGTTTTCTTTAGTTATCCTACTTTCAACAGTAGTTGTTACACCTGTCGACAAAATATATATTTGATTTAGTTAATGAGGTGAAAGACACCTTTTTATTACGATTTTCATGGATGATTACGTTTATACTATTGTAAATAAGTATATATATGTTTTCTCAAATTGGCATAGTATGTCTGACGAAAAAAGACCGAAAATAGTCCCCTGTGGAACACCATATTTTATTTGTTTTAATCACATTTTTATTATTTGCTTACTGAAGATTATTTGATTTAAAGCTAATATTTTTAAGATCTTACAACCATTTTATCAATTATTTGAATTCTGACGCATAAAATAATAGTATTTATTATTCACAGAATTTCAAAAGAAAGACTTTATTTTCCTCCTCGTCACGTATAAATGCGCTTCGAAGTACCAAGGTATCATAACTCACCGTTGGTATGCTGTAGCACTCGCAGCCCGCTGCCAGTTGATAATAGCTGCAGCGCCGCGGAGCCCACTACTAGCCCACTGCTGCCAACAACCTATGAGAATGGAAATGAAGTTTAGCACATGATACTGCAAAGATATGCATGCCGTCATAAAAAAACAGTTGTGGATATCCTAGATCCCTCTTTCCCAGTTAAATGATGCCTACCGAAGTCCGATGGAGACTGAACTGGAATTCACTGATGTACGCGTCTCTCAAATCGCATAAAATTGATGTATCATTTTGATAGCACTATAAGCCTTTTTTCTTTTTTGAGGGTGGGTATCATCAAATGACTTCCCCCGCTCTGGATGGAGCAGGAGGGCGTGTCAGACTTTTACTGACTAAAACCCACCCTTTTTCCGTCAGTTGCCTGTGTGCCAAGGGCGACGGTATCTCTTTCGAACAACCCGCACCCCTGGCAGGCATTGCCCCTTGCGGACCCCACCAGTTGCTGCTGACATCTCTGACGGCACGCGTGGAACACAACGCGCCGTCCCGCCTACAACTTTTCGGCCGCACGGGATAGGGAGAGCGGCCAACGCTATACCGACACTCCTCCCCTGCGGCCCCACCGCGTCCGCCATCAAACGGTGGCACCGCAACCTACTTTGTGGCCGCTACGTCGTCGGCTTGGAGGCAAAAGCCCTGACGAACGGCCCCACCTTGGGGTTCCTCTTCGCTTCACCGTGGCTGGGAGACCACGGCTACTGAGCTCCCCCGCAACGACAATGCTGAAACCCACTGGGGGGGTAGCACAACAAGCCTTCATTTTTGTTCTCTTACAGTCACGAAAACTTTTCGCAAAATCTTGGGATGTATCAGTAGGTATAATAATCCGTGCAATGTCCCTTACTTCTAAATACCGGCCGTAATTTACCGTATTTAAGTACCGTTACAAACAAGCTTAATATATATTTATTTAACGGTTGAAAATCGTTAAAACTGGCAAAGTATGTATTTTCCTAGTATATTCAGTTCTATATTTTATTGATTCAACACATTCATAAAATTCTACAAGCGATGTCGCACA
Organism: Polymixis flavicincta; assembly: GCA_949987655.1. Classification (NCBI taxonomy): domain Eukaryota; kingdom Metazoa; phylum Arthropoda; class Insecta; order Lepidoptera; family Noctuidae; genus Polymixis; species Polymixis flavicincta. Next base: position 20,029,885 of record OX465190.1, on the reverse strand, counting down.
TTCACAACTTTGGGCATTTTTGTCTTTTTAAAAGACCACTACCATTTTTGTGAGTAGAATGTAGAGAGAGACGTGGTGTTTAAAAAGATGGATGAATATCTAAAGGATGATAATATAGCACAGAAAATATTAAATTCTGAGATGATTATAATATAATTTCAAAACAGCGACGTTTTTCAATCGGGCGGGCCTATTTCTATGTTATACAATATGGCTGCGACATAGATATCTTCATCTGCCTAGCCTTTTCCCAAACTATGTTGGGGTCGGCTTCCAGTCTGACCGGATGAAGTTGAATACTAATATTTTACATGGAGCGACTGTCTATCTGACCTCCACAACCCAGTTACTGGGTAATACGATTATAATTTAGATATATGGAAGAAAAAGTCGTGTTGCGCCGGCCCCGAATAAACCGGGTCCAGGGCAAAATGATGATTACCCTAAGACGAGATGGTATAGCATGTACGTTGTAAATATGTGTTTGAAGCAAATAACACAGAACTGTCTCACCTGCGATATGGGTAGATGTATTTGAGCTGGATGTACTAAGGTGCTGAGCGCATTCGTCACGCCATTTTCTACCGTCTGCCCATTCTGTAACAAATCAAAATATATTTTATATTAAAACAATTCTGTAGGTATACTTTTCTGGTATTTTAAACAGGGTTCAATCTTCGCCTCATTTTCGTTTGCAGCCACAAATCTTATAGCCCAATAAAATATGTCATTTTCTGCGTAAAAACTCCTAGTGACGAATGATCTGACTCTCTCGACGTTTTTCATAGAAATTAATATGGAAGAAACGAATTCGCAGATTTGCCTTTCATTTAACGAATTATCCAGAGCTACTATTCCAATTGTCAGAATGATCAGTTAGAACCATTCGTAATATATTTTTTTACAAAATGCGTCTCGTTTTGGCCAATACTTATTCGTTTCACATTTTTCTAATCCACTAAATTGCCGAATGAATATTTTCTGACTTCATCTATGTGTATACGTAATTAGTTAAATAGATGCGTCAGAAGTATTTATCACGATAATTGTTGACTCTGTCGCTGATGCTACTGCAACGTCGTGAACTTTCACAAGATCGAGTAGATAACACCAAGGTGACGTTCAATCATGCGGTTTTTAAACCCTGGCCTTATTTTTTTATATACGAGAAGGAAAAATACACGCTCTGTGTTACATATTATTGTATCATGCAAACAATACTCTTGTGTTTTTTTGTCGCTCAAAAATAGACTAGACTTCATTGTTTTATAACAGATATCGTTCACAAAGAGTTTAAATTGGTACCTATGTATGTATGCAGTAATTCGTGACTCATTCATTTGACATTTGAAACTCGTGAAATTCGTGTCTAAAATTAGCGCGCATTTTCTATTCGGTATTAGCTCTTTATGCGCATTTCACGTTCCTTTTATCAGGCACTTTATATTCAATATTATCTTTCTATACTAATGATAAAACTGAAGAGTTTGTTTGAACGCACTAATCTCTGGCTAACTACCTTAGTTAGTAGCCGAGCCAAATTGTAAAAAGTAAGAAACAGTTCTTATAAAAATTAGGTAATAGTGCGAGCAGGCAATGCGATAAGTACGACGGGGTGGGTCGAGGAAGCAAGTGTGCCGAGAACGAAGCCGCTGACATAAGATGTACTAACATAGAATTGAATTCCCATTTAAAAGCCGGAAAAATATTTGAGTTATAAAACAATTTGTCATAAATAATGGTGTAAATATTATTCAAACGCATTCGACAACATACATCATAAGATACGATTGCCCAAGCATAAATATAAAGTACATTGGTATACGTCATGAATTTATGATCAGTCAAGTCTGTAGAGCCACGGTTTCGAGATTTTAGTCAAGCTACCACTGTTCTATTGCACATAACACCGCTAAATATCATCCGGTGTTCCTCAGGGATGCCACCATGGACCAATTCAATTTGAATTGATTAAAATATGTATCTTGGAAACATTACGCGAACACTAAATTGCCCAAAAACTCCGTGGTTTTGTATAGTGAATCATACAATTTTACTTTATGCAAATGCAAAATGCTTTATTATTTTTAAATGAAAACACGTGTTTCCTCATTAATCTGTTTAAACAAAAAATACTTGAGAACAAATTACATAATAATACCTTATCTAAAAAGATACTAACTTGAGTTGAAGGTTCTGCTGGCGCAAGAGTAGTGAGCGTGAGCGTACTGGGTCTCGTACCGTACGGTGTCCGCACAACCTGAAACATTAATTAAAATCACACTTTACAATGAAAATTACTTGAAATTATCTTCTCAATTACATTTCGGATTAACTTTTTGTTAAATAAATGGTGAAACACAAATCCTAATCCAAGATTAGGTCAGCTCTAATTTCTAACATTGTACTAGGCAAGCATACCTGCGAGGTGGTGGGAGTGATTTGTATAGGCAGCGTACGCAACTTCGTGCTTAGGTTTAGAGTACGGGGAGGAGACGTCTCCATTCGTGATATGGACCGCGGCGGCGACGCTGATATCTGAAATTGGGACAGTTTATTTACTTGACCTTGCAGATTTGGAATTGTGTGTCAATAGTTTAGTAAACAATATGATTTATCAATCGATTCTTAGTTAATATTTTCTAATTACAATGATATTAGAAATACTTACACTTAAAGGTATTCCTAAGACTTGTCCATTCACTGGATCTTCTACATCTTTGTCTTCTGTGACGGCATCTAATTAACAACAAAAAAAGCAAGTGTGACAACAATTTAAAAAGACATAATTTTGGCGATGTGTTTGTTGAATTTTTTTTAAATTGCAATTGCTTGAAATAAATATTGAATTTAAATTTATTACCAAACTCTGTACAACTCTCCTTGTATGTTTAAGTTGTAAATCAATCAAAGAATATTACAAAAAAATTGCACCGAAGCCAAATATTAAATAATCTCGACCAAATGTACCAGGCGCGCATAACAAGATAGAGGTTAACGCACCGATACTCAGAGGGCGAACAGTTGTTCGGACCGAGATCTCTCTTTTCAAGGCGGAGAGCCTCTGTTGCGCCGCGATCTTCTCACGGGCCAGCCGTTCCATTTCGTGCTCACAATCGCGTTCCTTACGTCGTAGAACCTGCCGGCAAAATACCAGGATATCATAACTGTAAAAAAGTTAACTTTAATCGAAGTTTTAATTCAACAGTACATTCTCAGTTGTTTTTCATCGTAAACGTAAAACTTATCTCTTTAAACTCTATACAGATAAATAAAATTGGAGTGGCTGTTTGTAATATTATATTAATATAACCGCTTTTAACTAAATGCATATGGATGTATACACGATATATAGGTACAATAATAACATTTATTTTTTTATGTTTGTCTGTCTGTCTGTCTGTTTGTTCCGGCTAATCTCTAAAACGGCTGGACCGATAACTAACGTAACTAAGTCTACTTTTATTTATACATATAAATAAATAATAATAAACATAACTATTCGACGAAGTCGCGGGAACAGCTAGTTGATAATAAATGTTGTATAATTATAGTCTGGGCTCATATGTCAGTTGTCAAGTTGTCAGAGTTTTATCTGAGGAATAATTATGTCACTGACAGAGTTTATATAGAAAATAATTTATTTTACGAGCTAAAGTATGTACACAATTCAACAAAAAAAAAACCGGTTAAGTGCGAGTTGGACTCGCGCACCGAGGGTTCCGTACAAACCTGTGGGTATATAAGTAAAAGTTCAAAATTGTTAAAAATATATTTTTTTATATGACGAAACTAAAAATTTTCGGTTTTCGTAATTTTTCCTATATCTGTACTATAAGACGTGACTTCGTACAAAATTTCAAGATTCTAAGTTCACGGGAAGTACCCTGTAGGTTTTGATTCCCGTGCGAGTTTCGAAAATTTGCGGAATTTTGCGGCCTAAATGGCTGTATCTTTTGATTGCGTTGACTTAGAAGGTTGATTTTTCTACAGCTTCCAGGGACAGTAGAACTAAGTATCATATAGAAATTTCAGTTTGATACCTCCACGCGTTCCTGAGAAAAACGGTCTTGACAGACGGACGGACGGACAACAAAGTGATCTTATAAGGGTTCCGTTTTTTCCTTTAGAGGTACGGAACCCTAAAAAAACAATCTTGAGCTAAACTACTTAAATAACCTATTTTTTATTCGCCTAACTTCAAACTTTAATTGAGGAAAACAATCACTTAAAGGCTGAATTTAAAAGCATCAAGAGAATCCTAATCAATTTCCAAAAATTTCCCTAGGATTTTTTTTTTTTTTGGGAAAAGAATTGAGTATGGAACGTTGGAAGCAATTTGCAAATAAGAGCGAAGCCGTAGTTTTTAATTGAATTACGAAATCTAGTCGCTCATTAAACCGGCTATTGACGTGTTTCCAAGAACCGTTCACTACAAACAAAAGGCGAAGGAAAATAATATTACAAAAACACAGAATTCGAAATGAAGCGTACGTAGGTACTGCCATTTTGGCTTCACAGAATTAACATGATAAAACTAATTAATTCTGAGTTTAGTGTGACTTCAATAATAACACGTTAATAACTTCAGGAGTTGATTGCCAATACATTATCAATACCATAAATAAACTAGAAATACAGCATGATGGCGTAAAAAGCTTGTCCTTGACACGGTCAGCAAGCACGATACCAAGAATAACGTTTATGAATCAAGGGTTTGCATACTTTGCGTAGATGCATACATGATGCATGCATACTGCATGCTTGAATAAAAGAGCATTAGTCAACTAGATTGAACCAGTATCGTCTAGATTTCTTGAGATAACATAAAAATCTAATACTCTCGTTTCGAATTGAGGTCACTTTGCCCAGATACAGCATTGGCGATTAAAGTATGACGAATGATAAATTGTAAATAAAAAATATTTATTCATGTCTATAGCTTTTTCAAGAAGCGATATGATTTGAGAAATTTAACATCTTTTATTACAAAGTCAATTTAATCGAAACAAACATTTCGCGACCTTTCAATTAAGATTATTAAGTTGTTTGTTGTGCAAAATTTATATTCTCAAATACGTCAAGTACCTACCTACTTGAAAAAATATCTGGATATTTAGTAATCATTTTATGTAAATAATGATGATACTAAGAACGCTCTAATTTGATGTTCCTAATTAATCACCTAGTAATAAATAAACCAAGCTTTCTGAAGAAAATAGTAGAGCAGTAATTAATTAGTTTTACTAAAATATTAGTTTGTAAGCGAATGTTTTGAACGGTTTTACGATGTTAATAAAACAAATTGGGGAAACGCGAAGGCCGTCGACATTAGTTTCAAAGGCGTTGACTACCAGGAAAACAGAGCTGCAAAGAGTTATTAGATTGATACTAACCTGAATATACCTAATAGCGGAGCCGAGTATGGAAAGGTTGGATGTCTTCTTGTCATCAGGCGTGGCGGGGAGCTGTCTCTTGAGCAGTTCAAAGCATTCCTTGAGGTGAGCGCGCCGGTTCTTCTCCAGTTTGTTGTGCACTTCTCTGGTGCCGGCGCGGGGGGCGCTACCACTGCTGCCCCCACTGCCGCTGCCGTTGCTGCAACCGCTGCCACTGCCGTTACTGCTAACTGATGGTGGGGAAGGGACGGGAGGTGGCCTGTTGACAATGAATTATACATTCTTTTACATCCATCATCACTTGACTAAATGGTAGAACTGTTCATATTCTTCTTTAACTTTACTCTTTCACGCAGCATTTACAAGAACCGTTACTAACTTCATTTTAACTTGAATATCTAATAACATTAAATCAAGTTCAAAGCCTTCGATTCGGAATCTCGAGATATCGTCACCTGCTTGGTAGTGTAGGTACGTGAAGTCGTGAACGTAATGCAATCAAAACATATTTTGTTAGTATTTCATGTAACCAGTTTGCGCAATCCACTTAATCGCGCGTTTAATATGCGCAATACTCTTGTTTTTTCATTTGCTCCATTATTTAAGGATCTAACCAGATAACAAAACATTAATCCTGTACCCAGAAGGGTTAGGCTTAGGTGTACCCCACAATTCGCCAGTTACGTTTAAGTCCCATGTAATAAAGGACGAGCCTATTGCCATCAACCAGGCTCATGCAAAAAATCCAGGCTCCAGGCTGCAACTGAGAAATTCCAGATGGTAAAATCCAATAACACTTTGCCCGACATGGGAATCGAACCCAGACCACTAGACCCACAAGGCAGACAAACGCTAACTAGATATTCTATGAAATTCAAACTAGTAACATCTAGTACGCCCATATTTACTTAGATACCATCAAGTATAACACAATGACGAATAACAATTATATCTTCAGAAAGTATATTCCATGATTTAGTAATGTCCATAATAATATAACTAACTCGGCAAATAAGGAAATTGCTAACGCTGAAATGATGAGACAGCGTTAGCGCGTGTCAAAGCTTTATTGATAATTGCGTGTTATTATGATTAGCATAGACATAACTATGTCTGGATAGTTCCATTATTTCATAATAGACAGTATTAATTAAATATAATTGTTAACTTGGCGCGTGAGTGGTTCGCATAATCTTAAAACGCCAGAATTTGCTATAGATATCTGGATAATATAGCATTTGGAATTACAACTCCAAGTGGTATTACATGGGTGACCGAGGCGTCCGCAAGGGCCGATGCCTGCCAGGGGTGCGGGTTGTTCGAAAGAGATACCTTCGCCCCTGGCACACGGGCAACTGAGGGAACACGGGTGGGTTTTAGTCAGTAAAAGTCTGACACGCCCTCCTGCTACACCCAGAGCGGGAGAAGTCATTTGCTGATTTCCCACCCAACAAAAAAAAGTGGTATTACATTGCTCTTTAAATAAAAACGGAAAGATACAAGAAACTAAAAAAAAAAACAGAATACCTTTGAATAAGTTATATTTAATTCAGAAAAGGTCAATTTATGTATGACATTTTTACGAGTGTTATAATCAACTCCCAAGTTTTTGCCCAACGGCCACCGAAAAACACGTTGGGAGTTGAAAACGTTGTATCTCCACGAATTCACGAACAAAAAATATATTCACAGGTTGCCATTAGACATCTGAACAAAAAATAAAATAAAAATGCTCACACAACCCGTGTACCAATGATTAGACTGAACAATAAATCATTGTTCATTATTGTGTATTCAGCTAACGGATGCACCATGCAAGTATACATGGAACAGGCTTATTTTCCTTAATTAACGAGACAAAAATAGATATAAATAACTTGTTAAATGCCCCACAACCTTTATTTGAAAACACAGTCTCGTACGATCGTACCTTCGAATTAATGATGCAAACAGATACTGACAAGGACTTATTCGCTGATGAATACAAAACCCTAGCTGACAGATTAGATATTCAATTCATGGTAGTATTGTCTTCTCATAAAGTCATAAGATACCCTCTAATTAGCATCATCACTATTCATGGTTGATAATATCCAAACCTCGACAGCAGCAGACTGAAAAATAAAGGCACCATACCAGGAGAGCATAACAGTGCAAGGATGACACGCAAGGATAAAATTACAATTTACATTAATCGTATTTCTTTGAGAACGTTTTAGATCTAGTTTATTAATTCACCAGTGCATTGTAAATACTGCGAGGAAAGAGATAGACCTGCATTACCAGGTGTCTTGATTCTTTTAAATAAACTTGTTAATGGACTGCTTGATGTCGTGCATTATAATAAATTGAACAAAACAGTTTTCCTCTATTGGCTTTTGTGTCAGTGTCGTATGTATTTTTTTTTATCAAATCGATCACATGAATTCGGTTAATTTGCATTACTCATTCTTCAGTCTTCAGTAGATAACTGAAGTCCAAAAATGCCTCTACGAAACTTAGAAGCTTTTAGCCTCAGCTATTTCTTGCATCAGTTTCAATAAACTTTTTATAATATATGGAAGACTTCTGAAGTTCAACTTCTTGTGATTGGAGAAAATTGTTGTTTATATTTTTGAACAGTGTTTTTCATTAGCCCCATTTCACGAGGGGTCCCAAAAAACTGAATCAATTAAAATAATATATTCGGTACCGTACATATACAAACGCCATTAAATTATCTGTACAAATGATTGTCATTGTAAAAATTTGGTCCCTTCTAATACCTACTTTTACATATATATTTTTCTTCTACGTTTTACCAAATCCTAAAAGAGTTAAGTCATAAGCAGTTGATGATGATGGATAGATACGAGCTTCAGTGTCTTTGAAGGTAGAAAAACTGAACATGTAGGTATTTCGAAAGGACAAGTTGTGATAGCGTTTAAAGTAAGTGATAGTGATAAAGAAGCGCTAAATGAATACGCCTAATTTTAAGTTATTGTTTATCTACAGCGACAAGATCGTTTCAATACAAACAAAAATGATGTTTGTTGAAACACAAAGTTTATAAAAACATTCCTATAACTTTTGGCAAAAACAAAACAACGGCCGTCGCGCGTAATGCGAATCTCCAGCTGTTTCAGACACCGCTGTTACTAGGAGAACATACCCATGACTGTTACTCGTCGTTCGCGGCCTGGAATGTTCTTGTGCGAAGTCGAGGAGGGGCGCGGGAGGAACTGTGTTCGCCGCAGGGACCGGCTCGAGTGGAACGACGGCCGGCGCGGGCGGGCAGGGGGGCACCACAAGCACCGGCGACGTCGGCCGGACCACGCCGTTGATGCGCGGCGTCACCGGCAGCCCTGTCACCACTCGCACCGACACGGGCGACTTCGGCTCCTCCTCTGTAAACAAAGGTGACACGTCAGAAGAAGCTATATAAATACGCAACCTACTTACTACCTTGGACCCAATTATGATTACGAAAACTCGATCATCAGTCTACTAAGGTCCTATTACCAATGAGCAGGTCATCCTAGTCGGTCAACACTTGTCAAACCCGTGTCAACCGCTCGTCGACGGCTGCAATCCGTGGCGGTAAAGTACCAGGCGAACATATTCCGCAAGAGATTAATTAAAACAGCCGTGCGAATGAACCAGCGACATCAGAGTGAATGAGACAGCATCATCCCACTTTACTTTCAGATGGTAACGGTACGCGATAGTGAACTTTACGCACATGCAATACAGTTCATAGTAGAGTAAAACGAATGATAATCAGTCACGCTGCAATGCCGAGTGAGACAGAGGATCCGTTCGAGTGTATTGAAAGAGACGGAAGCGGGGGCGTGGTCTGACTATTAAATTACGTCAGCACATGTGGTTGCGCGCGTGCTTTTGGTTTGTTTGGCGTTAACAGTTGCCACGCCGAAAATCAGCTGCTCAGCGAGGTGCCAGAAAAAACAAGTCGCGTCGTAATCGTAACCGGCCCGTAAAATGACTGGCGTCTACTACTACTAGATTGGGCTGGGTTTGTTTTGTTGAGCGAGCCAAATACCTATACGGCTTTATAGATCTTGTTCGCATAGGTATAAAACCGTATTTTTTACAGATAAAAAAAAGTATTATCAAGAACTTCGACGAACGACTATTAATAACAGATAGCTACATATCACGGACGTTTATTATATCACGTCCGAGAGATACACATAACAACGTTGTTTTCGTTTAGCTGAAGACTAAATGCCGTCTAGAATACCTACAGTATTCCTACTGGAAAAACATTTTACGTAATGATGAAATACAGGCTGAATGAAGAGCTTCGCTATTTATATTTGAAAGACCTAGCTTTTTGCTTCTGCCGATGGGTTTAGGCTAATGGTATACTTCAGTATTTTAGACTTTATTATTTCTTGTCAAGAGTTTCATGTATTACAAAATGTCGATTGGATGACTAAGTATTGCGAACGAGCATCGTCACCTTTTAGATTCTTTATATTAGTCATCATAAATATTATTGCTTCATCCAATGCTTGATATACTTCACTATCCATCACTCCATTCATATTATAAAAGAGAACATAAAATTAGTATTCCATTAATGGGTAAGTACCTAAGTACCTATTAGAATGTTGTTAACGTTGGCTGGTTCTGTAGAGAAACCATTTATACAGTTGCAATGGTACGAGCCTTGACCGAGCTTGACCGTGTGGTTCCAGACGTAATAGAATATCACCATCCCATTTCTTCCCGTGGGTGTCGTAGAAGGCGACTAAGGGACTTACTAGAGCATGGGCAGCAGCATTCTCCATGCATTTTACCGACCATACTGCGATCGCCAACCTGCTTAGCGTGGCGATTATGGCAATACCCCCCTTTTGGGGGAGGCCTATGTCCACCAGTGGACGTCTTTCGGCTGAAATGATGATGATGATGATGAATGGTACGAGCTGTGAGTACAATAGCAAAATTTACATGACGACTTAAATGTAGCTAGTAGGTACCTTCTCAGATTGTGTGATCTTCGTCAGCTTATTGCTGAGAAGATATTTTTAGAAAATCCGCACACGTGTAATCAAAACGTCACCCGCGACAGCTGACTACTGTTTTCGAAAGAATGGGCTGTTGAAGAATGGGTAATGGGACTAGAATAAAACGTTTTACATCAACGCAGTTGTGATTTAAATATAAAATAAATTTCAACATGAAAATAAAGTCACTAAACGTAATGTTAATAATCAACGTTGATCAACAAAGATGAGCAAATAAGTTCACTTCTAAAATTAAACAAACAACACGAGCCTCGAGCTTAATAATAGGAAAACATAAAAGGTGAGCGGTTATTGACCAATTTATTCAATTGTATTCAATATGGATTAGAATTGTTCAAGCGTGTTCTAGACGTGGGCCTAGGATTTTGCACTCGTGACTTTCACAAACATCCCGACTTTGTAGTGCTGCCTTCGGAGAACCAACTTAGATCAATGAGGCTTCTACTCACGGCTAAACCTTAACGTAAATAAGGGGTTATTAACACCACCCCACGACTCTTGAACTTCGAATGGTCAACTTTCAATTCTCGAGTAAAATGTTTGTATTACAGAAGTCAAATGCCTTAGACAAACCGTACCATACGATTTATCTTAGGTATACGATTTACATATATAAAGCAGGCAAGACGTATGGTAAAACCTGGGGTTTTATAAATATAACCATCATTGTTATATAATTATCTTCAGTTCATTAATTTACTATATTTCAATGAACAAGATTTTGGCACTTACTAGTATAATTAATAGCACAATATGTGATGCTGATGACGTTTTATCATCCGTCAGATACTATGAACGTAATAATATAGGCCGGTAATAAAATCATGACTACTTACTAAAATATATTTCACCAATCTGGAGTATATTCGTCCACAATCATAAAAATTAAGGATAGAGAGGAAGATGATCAATTTCATTTTAGGGTGACGTCGGCGTTTATTAAGAGTCCAACAATGATTTGGTATACGATAAATAATAAATATATGTACTTTGCAAGATTGTCGCATTAATAGGTAACGAGTATCTATACTTAACATTTCAACATTATTCATGATTTTATTTATAAACCTTAACATTTTATATCTGAACTGAAACATAATTCTTGGAATAGAAAAGGACAATGACTAAAGATTTCGAAAATATAGTCAAAATGCCGATATGATTATGCTGAATCGAACAATAAGTATTGAGTAGAATCACTAACACGACTGTTGAACTTGAAAATTTCAGTACTTTTGAGCAAAATAGCATTAAATTATTCAGTATTCTGGTAGAAACTGACTTCATTGCATTAGAATCAGAGAACAAAAAGTTGAAAACAATATTTTTTATGGTGTGAATTTACTTATTCATTCACATTAAGTAGATTTCAATACTGTGAGGAAATAAAATTATAATTGTCGAAATCAACAGCCTCGCTCTACCCTCGAGTATCTTTGTGACGTAAAAGGTCATAATCGCTAATAGAAGAATTATATAATGTTCTGTTGATCGATAAATAAATATATAAAAATTGACAAGCTATCCAGTGATGAAATAAAAAAATGATGTAGGCTTATTGGCTGTCAATTGCAGGTAGTGCCAGGGTAGAATGAGAGTGTAGGTGGTGGCCGGGGACGGGCAGCTGTAACGTGCGTCATTGGCCTTCTGAAAACCTCACAGGGGGTTGTTATATAGCCGCTGAAATTCGCCCTTGAGAACCTTTGAAGACCGAACAGGTAGGCAAGATTCTAGCGTGGGATGACGAAAATAACATAAAATATTATGTTAAGTCTGACTAATAACGATAATATCTTGTGCAATGGTGGTTAAGCATGCATTTAAATATAGTTGACTAATAACAGCGTTATCAAGTAGGTACCAAGTCTTACCTAATTTTCTTATCAATCATCAAAGTATGTAGCTACTAGCTAGTTCAAATGGGTTAAGTTTGTATTTGGTTACTTACGCTGAAGCGCAATCTTGATAACAATAAAATTATGATTACACTTATTGTTTTTGCATTAAAATTTATAATATACTTCCAACTGGGTTTAAAGCTCTATGTACATACATATTATTAGAAAGAAGTTCGTAAACTTTAAAAGGCTTAGTCGACGTTTAGGACCATTTTTCAAACTTCTGATTAAATTAAATCCAAAGTAAGAAAATATAACCCAAAAGTCTCATACAATATAAATGTAGCGAAAGCATTTCTATACCAGCAACATAAATCCACAGGTAATTACTACTACGCTAAAAGAAACTAAACACCTCTTGTTGGATTATGCTCGCCTGGTAGAATTGCGCATGGCGGGCGCGCGCGTACAAGCAACGAACACGCAAACACCGACCATCTCCCACGACGCGGACACCCACACGTGCAAGTGAAACTGTGATTCCAGACACTAGTGAACCGGTATCGATGCTATGTGCATCTGTTGCTGATCTGAGACCGGTATTTAAAATACCAGCACCAAATAGGCGTTGGTTGTATTCAGAATGTGGCTTGCAAAACGGTGATCAAATTCTGCGAAGCTGCTTTACTCTTTCGCATCAGTTAGAAAAGCTTGCGTGATCTTTATGTTTCTTCCCGCAAATAGTCTTACCTTAAATTTAAACCTAACCTAACTTTCTAACTTAACCTAACAACGACTCTTTTTCAAATTGTGGTTGATTTTTAAATTCTGCTTATCAATTAGGTATCGTGACCTAACTAATAGTCATCAAAGATGATGAAATCACAAGATACAATTTCATTGAACCTAGAATCTTTTTAACAGTTATTTCAAAATGGTCTTTTACCAAAATGTTACAAAATATGGGTCAGAATACATGTATGTAACAGCACGTGCCTCTTGAGCAACGTAACATATAAGTGTTACGAGGGTCCTTTTGCCGTCTTCAGGAAAGCTTTAAAAAATGCGAACTTAAACAATGGTAAAAGTTGTAGCTTGAATTTTGTTCTAGCTGAACTGTTTTAAGTAATTTCAGAATAATGCCTGAACGGTTTCTTGAGTCGGATCGGTGGATTTCGCAAAGTTTTCTTTTTGATTCAAGTTTTATAAAACGAGGTTTTGTGAGACGCTTTCTTAGAATAAAAATCACAAAATTTTGCGTTCCACATACTAGAATTTGACCTGTCACTTTATGAACTTGAGTGCTTGTCCGAGATTTTCCTCAAGTTCCCTTTTTATAATTTTGTCCATATATTATTTGGAGTTCTGCGCATTTCAAAGAAAATTTAAAGTTTCAGGACCTATTTTGGATATATCGCTTCCTATACATCCTTATCCTTTAACTTTATCCTTTGTTTGCTAAGGATCGAAAAGTAGATAGTAAGAAATAAAAATTTAAGTACTAATATTTAGTCTGAGCCGGATTTCAAAATGTTACACCAGACTATATCTCAATTTTATTAGATTCAAAAGAAAAATATTATCTCTAAGCCGAAGGAAGTTATCACGATGTACCCGGGTGTTCACCCATTTAGACATAGTACTTATGTGTGAGTATGTAGGTATGAGTAGATAAGGTTTGCGACCGAACAAAAGCGTTTATACGTGTAATAAATTGAATATAAAGTAGTGAGAGAGCCACTAGTTCAGTTAGCAGGGAGTGCAGAGGGGGCTGCGGGAGCCTCCGGGTCTGGAAGTGATAAGCGGGGCGGTGGGCCAGCGAGGTTGGAGGGGAGGGCTCGCGAAGGGGGAAGAGGTGTGCTCGGCATCGGCACGTGACAAGCCGTCACGCGGCACGAACTCACCCGAACGCATCGCCGGCCGCTGCAACGCGCTCTCGAGTAGGAGGGGGGTAGGATATACAATCTACCTAGCACATACGCATACTGACACCTTGCCTCCAAGTACACCGGACTGGGACAGTAAAATTAACTCTTTTGTAACTCTGCCACTCCGGCGAGATATTAACATGTATAGCACTACTCGTTTCTAAGTTTCTGAGTCATTTGAAATCTTATGGACTTTCCGAGTGATAGATTCTAAGGGCTTGTGTCCTTTGTAAGTAGGTAATGAAAATATTGAAAACAAATGTACAAGAACCAAAGAACCAGAATAAAAGGACCAATGCCTTAGACTTCAACGTAAAAGAACATTAATGGCTAGCTGAACAAAGTGTTACGATTTCGGGGTGTGATATGTTTTATCTCAATGTCAATAACCTCGCCAATACGCGGCGGCTCGCTCCACATTTTTACAACGCTTCATTACGCGACAATCGCACGACACGTGTAGCGCACCCGACAACAATTAGATTTGCCTTGGCAATCTCAACTGGGCATTACCAGTTAGAAGCAAATGACAGATCCGTAATACTCTGTGAGCACGTTCAACTACTACCTACGTGTTAAAAAGTAACAATGGATACCTCTTATCAATCATCTCTTTAGCATTACGTAATCGCCAGAATAACAAAATGCAGAGCTTTAATCAATAAACCATTAATAGTAGAGGTCACCCCGTAATGAAGTTAGTTCTAGAACAAAAATAGGTATCGTCAAGCGTCTATCTCGTCGACGATAAAGTTTACGTACAACGAAATGCGAATACAGATGACCACAATATAGGCGTTATTGCAAAACACAAAGAGCATACAATCTAATGACATGATACTCATTACGTGCGTGTGACGCGCGGACCAGAGCTAACCGTATTGGAAAGAGTGAAACAAAAGAAACCCCGATAAGATAATGTAAATGAAAACAAATATGGTTACGATGAGGTTAGCGACGGAATAACAATACTGGAACATGTCTTCATTATCATAAGTGCGAATCAACTAGAAGACTTAAAACGAAAAGTAACAAAATACCTAACGTTTATTTATTTACTTGTGGAAGATGGTAGAAGTTGTATTTAGAAGTGGTAAGCCTTTACACACAGTGGCAGCAGTGTCGCGAACCTCTGCATATACCAGTGAAGTAGTTAATCTCATGAAACTATGTAATTATGTTTGTTACGCAAGCGTGCGCCGCCGACGACGTCACGCTGACACACGCCAGCCATCTTATTGGATTACGACTTTCATTGTGTGCGACATTCGCCAGTTATTACGTAGAATATCGCCATTATTTTCATCTATAATTATTGGCTTATTGCTGATATTATTATATACTCGTACGTTGTTATTGTATCTTCCTCAAGTTGTTTACCACAGTTCTTAGAAAGAACAGTCTCATCCTCATCAACTAAAAAAATTGACGCGTTCTGGTTTCAATATGAACACATAAAAAATGAGAATTAGTGTTCACTGAAGCTGTTCAATCGTCTTATCTGTTAACATATTCAAACTATTCGACCGTTGAAAATTATCGCGAGGTGTGTAGTGCGTCATTCGAAATACTTTAACAGTATTTACATAAGTTACAATCATTCCGACTGAATATAGTAAAAACTGCAACTCTTACAAATACAATAGATAAAGTATCAGTACCAGGTACTTGCTAACGTCCTACATTGTTAATCTCGCAATTATTTCAACAACTTCTATGGCTTCTTTTACGGATACGACTGACAGAAATTGTTTGAATTCTGGAATTTTATTGACAGCTCTACGTTTTGCAAATTCAGCTCATAACTTGCCGGCTTTGACTTAAAGGACTACCTTTTTTGCTAATGTAAGCACAAGAAAAGGTGCACGGCCATGTTAGGATGCTGACAGTTGTCTCATCCCAATAATAAAACAGGCATAATAGCGGACTCGAGGAAAATATTTTATAGAGGTCACGAAGGAAAGCGCGTTGGAAAACGCACGTCTATACAAGACCGACATATGGACACATTACATACGCTACGATATTTACGACCTTGGGAAGAAGAACGCCTTGACGGCAACAAGCTGACTTCTAGTATGCACGCAATACCAACCTCGGTGTTTTGGTTCGTGGCTTCTCTTCCTCGTACGTTATGCTGCCCTAATACAATACCGCTTGTAATATATCCTTTACAGTTAATTAGATCCTTTTTGACTCGATCAATTTAACTATTTGCAAATTGTTTGGTATATAAATATATGTCTATATATACGTTTCAACTAATCATTTTCTTTGTTTCTTTGAATCAATAATGGAGCAAGGAGCAATAATTAAGAAATAACTTGAAAAAAATTATGAATTACCGAGGATGCTATATCTCAGCAATGCAGAATGTAACCATCGATCACTGTTTATCATAGTTAATACTTTGACTAATAGCAGTTTAAAAAAAATACGACTACGGTCACTTGTTTATTAAAACAAACGTAAACATGAAGCGAAATGCAAACGTTGTGAACTAAAAAGAAGTAAAGAATAACTTTGCGATGTAACCAACGATATAATGTAAGCAATCATTGTTTGCGGTTTTCTTTTACTACAATCTCAGGTCTTAGCAGCTTAGCTCGAAACAGAGTAGTAGTAATAGTTGCTAGGTTATAGCTTAGCTTACTACGGGCAACATACTTTAGTGACCCGTTTTCAATAGTACAATGTTTCTTGAATCACAAATAACGTTTACTAACTCGTACATTGTGTTTTACACCATTTGATAATTTAATATAGCTGAGTAGCTTATTCAAATGAAAGGAATATCTAAAGTGATGTAAATTCAGACAATAGTAACAATGGTAGGGCTTACTACGCAGAATTTAATTAAACAACAACTATTGATTGAAATTGATTTGAAGAAACTTTAAGAGAAAACAAAATAGGTCTTGAAGGAAGTTCAAAGGGAGTTAAAGTCGATGGAGAAATATCTAACTTTAATTAAAATCATAATGAAGGAGCAACGATGTGATAAAGTTTCATAAATATGCGTATTAGTCGTGCTCTTGGATTCTATTGAGCAAAATCAAGACGAGGTTATGCGGCAAGGTCAAATAATGCACTCGTGTGGACAATTTGACCTATTGGATCACTTTCAGATATAGCTTTACAATTGTTTTCACTTTGGCTGCTCTGCAGTGTTCCAGGAGAAGACTTAAATTTTTTGTTACGTTAAACGACTACAAGAGTGTCCATTGCAAGAACAATCACGTCAAATATTTGGATTGACCTATTGGTAGCTACAACTTGATTTGCTTTCGGTTTCTCAAAATACTAAGAAAGTCAAACTTATATTGGAAGGAGTTCATTCACTAAATGTTCAGTAAATATTTTGTTTACCTTCATATGCATAGGACGATAGCCTCCAAATTGAAAAAGTTATGCGAAAGTAGTATAGGATCGCTATATAAATATAACTCACCTAAATACTCTTTAATCCACTTCTTCTTAGGGGGTGGCCGGATTTGAGCGTCTTTGATTTCTTCTTTGATGGGGCTCGGTGCGAAGTTCTGGCTCGTGGAGGGCCTTTCAACTTCGGGTACTCGAGAAGCAGCGACCAACGATGTGATCATTTGTTGCTGCGGGAACCCATAGCCATTGATAGCATGCCCATGTGCTTGGAGCTGTTTATATGCTTTGAGCGTTATTGGTATCGGCTCGACGATGCTGCCGAATTCTGTTTCCCTGGTGTTGATCGCGATGGTGTGGAGCGTGTCGGCGTAGTACTCCCCGGGGGCTGCCATCGCGCCGAACAGTTCTGGCTGCACGCGACGTCTCCGATAACCGGCAGTGCCCAGTTTCGCTTCGGTGGTTTCCATAAGTATACCCATTCTACAATGGGCCACTACATTAACTAACTACGACTTCTAGTCCTCATTGTCATAGACTCACTTGCGTCCTATTCATTTTTAAGTTCATTAATTGTACAACAGTCTTTTGATTACTTTTGTTAATATTTTTTCACTTATTCATTGCATAAATTCTGCAGAAGTTTTCTGAAGAAACAAAAGCAAAACTTTTGCTATACGATACGTTTACGAAGTTTGAAAGGATTGTATAAGTCAATTGACGTTCAGAGGCTATTGTAATAAGTTTGTGATACGATTAAGAAATCTGCGAGGTTTATACAAAAAGTAAAGTGACTTGAAACGTGGGGCTTCTTTGAGCAGTTCTGTCGTAGAGTAACCGTTTGCGCAGAGTTTATTGAAAAAAAAAAGTTTCACCAGAAACACTGGAAAACTTCTCCGTTGTGATATAAAGTTTATCCAAATGTAATAACTTTTGAAAGGAAAGTCGTTCCGAAATTTTCCAAGTAGCTACTCTCTTACCTACAGAGAGTTTCCTCTAACTACTGATTTAGGTACCTGATCCAGATTATTTTCATTTCCTAAAGTTCAACGACACTGTTTCTCTGAGGCATATGAATGAATTTGCAATACATTGACGAAAAACTAGAAAAATCCCACCTTTAGGACAACCCTGCTTTTTAGGAAATACCAAGTGAAATCAATAGACTCAAGTCTTACGCGGAATAAAGTTCGCAAGAATGAGATGGCGCATGCATGAGCAAGGCAAGGTGCTAGTTAGAAGTGGTGTTGTAAGTGCGAGCGACCTAGGTGCTGCCGGCGGCAGCGGAGCGCACGGCCGCGACGCGGCGCTCAACAAGTGTGGTGAGGGCGTCGAACGCATGGCACGACCCGCCGCGGCCGGGCACGTGCACTCGCTGCGCCCTCCCCGCACCCCGCGCGCCTGCCACCGACAGACATTGACAGCTAGTTGTACCTCCTCCCACATCATGCGGCCCTGGTACTGCGGCCGACCGAATTGGCAGACATAGTGGATTTTCCATCGGCAAACAAAAGAACGTGCGGAAATTTGTTTCGGTGCGACGACTAAATACAAATGAAAACTTAGTTCTTGTACGGATGTAACAAAATTGAGTTTGTAAATGTGTATGAAAAAAATATATTTACATTTATTCGTTATTATTTTTCATTTATACCTATATTACATATTATTTAGGCGTGTAAACGGATTTTCTGCTATGTATTCAATAAAACCAAATCTAATATGATTAAGTCAAAAATATGTATAGATAACAATTGTTGACAAGCGAATCGAATAGTGTTTTTGGCTAGATGACGCTGACCAAGACTGAATGGAACCTTCTAAGGCTCTCTAGGCAAATAAACATTTAGAGCGTCACAAAATAAGGAAAAGCAAATAGGTGTTGGACTATTCGTGAAATTAAGTTGGAAACGTTATCGGTTTGGTCACAAGCAGCAGCGTATATGTACACGTGCCTCGTAAGCATACTGTTATTGTGGAAAATCAATAACAAACGAGTTTATACAACAACAAACGCCGCTTCAGAAAAGTCTAGATCATGAAAAGTTGGTGGGGATAGATAATTTCGTGTTTTTAGAACTGTTATCAAAACTCAGTATTTCAGATAAGAGTCATGTTCAATTTGAAAACATTTCAGAGCTAGAAAAGCATTTAATAACAAAATCAAGTCGAATCAAGTTATTTCTAAATGACATAAACGTCCGAACTGAACCAGGATACCAAGAACAAAACGTAGGTCAATAGTAATTTCCCCGACAATTTCCAGTAAGGGCTCAGTCATATCGAGGTATACGTAAGCAAGCGTACACACGCGCGGGTTATATAAGCGAATACAAACGACGACACGTGTCCGTGTTTATATTATGTAACTACACATAGGTAGGTACCGGCGCAATGTGAACTATACATACATGCCTAATCTATGTGTACTACTATTTGTATTTATTAGCCGTACGATTTTTGGTTTACAGCTGATGCCTGATTTTTTTTCTTAAATTTGATGTTGAAGAGCCCTTCAAGCTGGCTTTTCTTAACGTATGATTGCTTAACTACAATGTTATGGTAATTCTCATTTATCTAATGTTTTGGAGATCTATTGACATAATGTAAATCTGTTATTAGAGGTTTAAATTATTTAATATTAGCGCTCTCTAGCTGTAGCATAATAGGTATCTTTAAGATGATTAATGTTCTCATAGAAGTTTATTTTGATATGGAATTCAAATATTCTATCACTGAACTCATGAATACTATTCTCAGAATTCTATAAAAGTTATTAGCTATTGTTAATTTTCTATCGATCCTTAGACATGCACGAGGTAAATTCGTAAATAATCCACGCAACAAATGACGTCACTATCGCCTCGCCGACAACCCGACCCGCGATAATTGTCCTTTGCTAAATAATCCAGACAAAAACAAACATGTAATTTCTGCTCTTAAAATAAAGAGCGAAGAAGATTAAAATAGAGCAGTCCTACCTCAATTCTACTGATTATAAAGAAAATATTCAAAGACTACAAAAACAAGGCGTCAGCAAAGATGTGGCACTGCAACCTGACATGTAGGACAGACGAATGGCAAGCGTGCATTTTTCATAAATTGCTGAACTATTAATAGTCCATAGCATAAAACCGATTATTATTACTTGCGCAATAATAATTGAAAATGATTATTTTGACTAGGTACATACCATCCCCATCACGGCTTAAGACTCTCAGATCGTTATTAATATCTTCACAAATATGAAAGCGTAGTATTTGTATTAGTGGAATAAACAAAGGAAATCTGCTCCTGTAGGTCGTTTGTTTGCTCAGCAAATATGTGCTCTTTCATTAACATTATTGGTTTAATACATTTTCTTCTTATCGAGTAATCAGATCGCTACTAAACTTTCTTATTGATTCCATTATCTTGTAATTGTAACATCATTCGTTTCTGAATTACTTTGTCTCTTTCTGTGGTATTGACTGCTTCGATTTCATTGAACGATTGACTCTTCATATTGATCGACATAAAAACTAATAGAACGGGACAGCCTAGAATAATATTACCTGGAAGGAGATTTATAATATTCTTGTTTACAAAGACTATAATATTATAAGGGACATCTTCAATGCCGTCTTCTTGGCGTTTATAGATCAACTCATTAGCTATCTCGGTTATGGCTGTTGGTCGTAAATCCAGGATTCTAATTTCATCCGATACAACAACTTTATTGTTTTTTAACGTGACATTTATTCATGGCAATCAAAACTTTAACAAAGCAGAAACTCTTGTTTCATAAATAACATCTCGTAAAGGCGAGCCGTCAAAAATATCACCACCATCGCGTCGTAAGAAAACGCCCTTTGAAGGAAAATGTTGCTCCAAAATTTTCGCAAGGCTGTTACGACTGTCATAAAATATATTGGGTGTAAGAAACAACAATAGAAGATCGAAAGGACTCGACAAAATACTCCAAAACAAATGTATTGCACGATGACCCAATTACGAATGAATGACAACTGAAAGACTTCGCAGTCATTTGGGGTTAACAAGAATAATGATTGGACGTAACAATACAATGTAAATATCCACATCAAAATTTTCACACCGGACGAACAATTTATGAATGTAATTCAATAACATTAGACATGGACGAAGTTTCAATGACATAAGTTTTACGAGACAATCACTGAACAACGTGAGCATGCCGCCTGATATTTGCCAAGTATTGACCAAAATGTAAATCAAAATAAGGTTTTGAATTAAGTATCCGAAAAATGTGTCGAGGTGCTCGATCATAACTATACCACGAAGCGATAAAGATACCATTGTAATATCCATATCGCTAATATTGTTACTACGTTACGTAAGGAATTATTACAATAACAATACAGTCAACTACATACTAATCATCGCATCGTTACGAAGATGGTGCCTATAAGAATTCAGTTTGAATGGTGGATAAAATATTTGCTTAAATCTGACTTAAGTAAGCGCCCACGTCTGAAGTCGGTTGGATGATTCAGTAATCAGGAGTTGATAGTGCGATCTAGCTTAGCTCCGAACGTCAATTGCAAAAATCCAAGATTGTGCAGCATGAGCGCCAGGGCGAGTGAGATAGCGCGAGGGTCCAGGCGCCGGGCGCCTGGCGCTGGGCAGTGGGCAGTGCGCCGGGCAGGGTGTCACGCGAACACTTGCTAATTGCCGCCAGTGGGCTGCAGCGCTGGTGGTGGCACGTGGGGCGCGGCGCGGGCAGGTGCCGCCGACCTCGCACTATCTCGTCTCGCCGTTCGAGGTCGCGATGATAACGCACGCTATTTTCGACACGACGTCGTCAGCTCGAAGAGCGTGTTCGTGACCGTCGCAAACGCAGCCGCGAAATCACTAAGGACTCCCGAAACGGAAGCACGACCGGTGGTATACTGCAAGCGCGACGTCGCGGGCGGTGCGATTCACTCGAGTCGAGTCAGCGTCGGCATGTCGCGATAGCGGGTCATCAGACTATATAGCGACAGTCGAGGCGCGGAGCCGACCGCCGCCGACGCAATCCGCTCGACGACTGAGTGGCCGCTGCGGACCGCAGACCGGCTCCGTCTCGAGGCGGAGAGGCGGGAGGTGCGCGACCTCCGGGGCCCCGCACCGCGCGCCGTGAGTGAAACCGACGGCGAACAAAATCGCGAGGGGGAGGGCTGAGGGGGGCGCGCACGCGGTCGAGCGCAACGCTCACCGCTGCACCGCTCTCAACTTTACATAACGCTGCATGGACGGCGCGCGACGCATTCGCTTGTCGCCCGCGAAAAGAGGTCGCCCCGACGGTCGCGCCGCGGGACACCTACAGAATTTAAACAACTTTGTGGCGATTGGCCGTAGGTGATGAAACAGCAGCGGCATTAGCACGCCGATGACGTGTTCCGAGGAGTTAGTCGGTCGGCGTCGGAGTCAGTGAACCTCGTCGCCGACGAATAAGGTGAATGGAACATTGCAACCGAATCGAGCGGCGCAACTGTGCGAACTAACGTAGGAGTCGGCAGTCGTGTAGCGGCTGCGACGCGCCGCTCCTTATGCACGAGCCACAATGGCGAATAGCTTTCTAATGATACGTGGTCGACGCAGCCAGCATTGTCAGACTTCCCCCTTACACACAAACATACTTTAGCAGAAAACTACAACCTTACAAGTTTGACCCAGATGAAGCTAGAATTACTGTAAACTCAGGACAGTTATAGCATCCGGCTCGAAGGACCAGTCGTTATATCGAACATGTCTTCAACTGTTTGTGGTTAAATGAACGGAAACTAGACAGTATGGGATATGAACGTTGATATTCGAAGCAGTACATACGCATTACCATGTAAATTAAGCGAAGCTCTTACGTCAGAAGTACTAATCTTCATAATAGGATTTCTCCAAGTTTACGACAGAACGTTCAGTATTTGGCGTTACGTCGGCGCGGGGCGCAAGTGGCATGTGTTATCTCGGTTCCACGTATATATGCTTATGTTTATTTATCTTACATTCGAGATACAGTCTAGCTATCGACGATCACGCCAAGAATAATCGAATGAGTACATATAAGTGCTGCGAAACCCTGAACCTGATCAGTTTGCGGAAGCGGAAAAAACAAGTCGCCTTTTTACTGCAGACGTGAACTGTTAAATCTCTTGCGGAAATGATTGATGGGCACAGGCAGTGAGACAGGTTATTTGATTGGACTCAAAACAAAAACCAAGTTTAAGGTTGCTTAGTTTAAAGAAAGATTTTTTTAATATTCAGGATGTAACAGAGCACATCCTAAAAATATTTAAGCGTATCTGCACATTGTCGTCACCAAGGTTTATACGAACTGAAGGTTATTTTGGGAGAAATACCCACTACATAGACACAATCTTGCAAAATCCATGTTAAACGCAGCCCTAAGGCATCTTCCTAGGTAAAGTAATGAAAGCCATAAAAGATTCCACAAGTTGAAGCGCTCCTCGCGCGACGGTGCGGACATTATTTGGAGTGCAACTCACAGGAACGCATAAGTGGCACGGGTGCAGTGCAGGTTCCGAGTTCCGATAAGGTGGCAGGTAGGGGGGAGGGACGCGCATGCGTGCGGCGGCTGACCTTGGTGCGGTGCAGCGTGCAGCCTGGCCCGGCACCGCCGCACTCCATCCCCCCCCCCCCCGGGCCGCCCGCAACCCGCGCCCGGGAAACACCACGCCGCACAAATACCTCCCTCGCTCTTCTCATACCTTTTGCAACCACACCTGCCGGTTTATCAGGTTGTTGCGATGCGACCTAGCACCGTGCCTAGATTCTATTTCTGGAAGCCAGAGTCCCCATTAAATCAAGTGCTCAAAGTATCAAGCCACCTATGAATTCAATAATGAAAAAGATAACAATGGTATTATTCTCTCACGCGTCAACTGATAGGCTGCAAAAACTGACCTAATGTATGCCGATGTCAATTCACAAGCTGTCTTCAAAATTAAACACGACCCATCTGTGTAAGTTGGCAACATGCAATTAGCGCCAGTGAACATTCTTGTAGCTCCGCGCAGAAAAAAGAAAGAGCTCGTATTTGAACAATCAATAACATCATTAATAACACTAACAACATGTGAGTCGAAGTGGAAACACTGGGAAAGGGGGGATCCACCCGCCGGATGTCGAGATATGAGCCGTCTGCGTCGTGCGAAAGCTCCCTGATTTATGCAATTGATTTTGCCGATAAGCAGAGCATACAATAACAATTTTCAAAGGCCCAAAACGTGTAACTAGAAGAGATAAATATTATAGCAACTGAACGAAGACAAGACACGAATTGATTAATGATTCGTATGAATCAAATGGCAGATTAGTTTTTGCGCGACACTGTCAAAGAGGACAGCAAGAAGATGGTTTATGTTATTAAAATATTGTACGTCTCATCGTCTCTAGCAAATTATTAACAACTCCGAAATACCACGGGCGAGAATGTTATTACATTTCTAATGATATCACTCTATACATTATGTATTCCAAATCATTGGAAATTTTAAAAAGTAACGGTATTTGGCTGAAGTTACCGTTGCCGAATTCTTATACATAAGCAATTTTTAGATAATGTTATACACTCTCTCTATTCAGTTTCCTGGCTAAATATTAACAATTCATTAGAATTGTCCGTTGAAAACGTCCATTAGGACGATAAAGAACATTGAGAAAAGCGGGTATTGTTCTGTAAAAGATTTTATTCAATTGCTTTAGCCGACGTCTTTCATTTATTTGAGCGAATAACGCGATAGGTTCTAAGTAGTTAACGTGAAGACATTTCCACGAGTCAGGCACTCTGATTATCTTATCGGCTTTCTGCAAGTAGAAACACAGGCAGTCGTTTGTGTGACTAATGTCTGCAACGGCGTGCGTCGCATCGCCGCTGCGGCAGCGCGACGTTTCCTCCGAAGTTCAATATACTACGCCTCGAACGTACGCGTCCTCACAGACCAGTCGCAGATGGCGAGGTCACGCGATCCCTTTCACCATTCTGCTCGCCCGGTACCGTCGCGGCGTCGACCTTACACGAGCCTTGATGATACGATTGTTTGCCGCGCCTACTTAACCGCCAGTACCGAGGGGCCCACTAATTAGAAGCGGCGTAAAAGTATTATTATGAACAGTAGAATATCGTCGACCAACCGTGACTTCATTGCTGACACGCTAGATTTGGCTACAGCGTTTTAGATTCAACATATACGCAGGTACTCCAGTTCTGGAAAATATTAAAGAAGTTACTGGCAATCACAGATTTGTGGATTGAAAGTCATTTAGAACATCACTCCTTGGACTGCATTCGTTAAAGGTGTCCAAAACTTTGGCTTTGTGTGACCCGTCTATGAATTTTATACAATGGTCCAGCCAAAGTGAATTGAACAGATATTTTACGCTCTCTTCCTTTGAATGCAAACAACTGCAAACTCAAGGGACCTTTCTTCTAGAGACATTTATGTAACAGTATATTACATAACACAAAGGTAAGTGATAAGCGTCTATTACATGACGGAATAGATTACAAATGTTAGTAGTGGCAGTTCGAAACCTCATGATGCAATGAATCGACCATAGCAATCGCTGGAACCTATATGAGGAGCGTGCTCACTCATAAAACGTTAAGTCGCAATAAACACGACTGATATAAAACAATACATATTAATAGCATGAAAGATAATGTAAATGCGTGTTGGAATTAAAACGAAAGGGTCGATTTGTGTGAAAGGATAGTCAAAATTAGAAATAGCGTCACACTGGCGTCTTTGGAATAATGTAGGAGTGTGAAGCTTTGATTTTAGTAGATAGGGTAACGTGATTCGCCTCTAGTCTAGTCACGTCGCCGGTTGAACGGTACTAAAGCCATTCCACTATACATAGGTATCGGCTAGCCTAGCAGCGTCCACTGATAAGTGTCGGGCAAACATGATAACGCGGTTTGCAGACCAACGTGTTACCGGCCTTGTGTTACAACTGAACTTCTTTGCTCACTGCCTCCCTGGTCAACGGTTGTTTCTTTGTTGCTTTATTGACATTTGTTAATTGCTTTTTACGGGCAAGCAAAGAAGGCACTGAAACATTTTATGTTACTTCCATCCAGGAGACAACTATTTTTATTTTCAGATATCTTCAAGCTTCATATTTGATATTGGCTTGTGCCCGCGTCTTCGCCCGCGTGAAATTTCTTGTTTTAGCAGAAAATATATATATCCTTTAGAATCGCATATATCGCGGGCCCGTGACATCACTTCGTTTTCTCGTAGCGTTCTTTAGGGTCGTAGCGTGATGTTAATAGCTTATAACCTTCCTCAATGTGAGCTATCAAATGCATAAATATTTTTTAGAATCCGACAAGTACTTCCAGAAATTACCCCCTTTTACTTCTCAAAAATATTAAGTACAGATAAGAATCTCGAGATAGGAGGCCAAATATAGGCCCACTTATCAATCCGCTTTGATGGGTCTTTACTATTTAAAAAGAACTGAAAAGAAAGTACTAGAAACTTTCCCTCTACTTTCATTACTTTAGAACCATAATTCTTATTCAGTTTCTACTTCTGGTTATTTTCTAGAATAAGACTGACGTCATATATTTTAAGGAGAGTACATTTCTATTTAAGTGGATGCAGTTTTTTTTTTTTTTGGGTGGGAAATCATCAAATAACGGTGGATGCGGTAGCGTTGTTGGCGAATTCCTGCCGCCTTATGAACCAAGTTTCTTCCGTTTCCTGGCTGTGAAAGTATGACAAAGCCTTTAAATTTAAAGCATTTAGCAGTAAAGACATGGAATCCTTAGAGTTTATTGTCATTGTAGGGTCCTCCTTCTTCATTTACTATTATATATATGTCTTGCAATAAACGCGAGACCATTAGTCTACTTTCATTTAATATCATTCCCAGACGGAGAATTTCAAGGCTTTACAGTGTCTACTAAAGTGTCTTCAGCATCTTTCGGTGAATAAATTGTAAATTCATTTTTCAACATCCCTTCTGCATGACCAGAATTGTAATAAACCTCTTTTTTTGTATAATAGAAACTTTTACGATCAAACAGGATTTGTGACCCTATTTTCGACGCGAGGCGGCGCGGCGGCGTAGTTGTGCATTCAAGATTTTTTACTTTGCATCACAAAGAAAGTATTGCGGAAGCCCCTCCAACGTAACACGTTGCTAAGTAAGGATACAAAAGATTATTTTGGCATACAGCATAGCATTGTTTTGGTGTTTTTTAATCGTGTTTTCGCAACGCGCTAATTAACTGATAAGATAATTGTTTGTTTACAAATTGTTATTAATGTATTTTTCAGCAGATATGGATTGTTTGCTGTGTTGGCAAAGGAGCATTTATTATCTAAAGAGCTTTGAAATCGAAGCTTGCAAATAAATGCTGTCTTGCTGCAAAGTTTGACGCAGAATAATTTCGACCAAAACGTGGCACATGTTGGAACAGTTCGTTTAGCGCAGGCGGAGGCGTTTACCACCATGTTCGATAATGCACAATAAGACAATGCGCTCATCGAGTAGTAAGAACAATAGGTGTCTATGAAGTAGATACTAACGCACGCACCGTTACGCAACCGTGCCTTGTGCTAGTTTTTCTTGAGGTAAACATTCGAAAACCTATGTGTCTACATACTTTGAGAGGATGTGGAGTTAAAATTACTTTAAAATGCATATAGTGAAGCGCATTGGCCGTGCCTTGCGCTGCGTGTGCACACGTCGCACCGCCCCCCTCCCCCTCCGGCACACGCGTCGATCAGCTGACCGAACTCTCGAGCGCCCCCTGCCTGCCTCGTCCAAAGCAATGCGTCATGCGTTATGTTGACTAACTCGCTCCACGTATACATTGCACAGACCGCTTACATACCACCCACTCCCACTAGGAAAATACGTTATGACGGATCGAGTTGTACGTGTGGGCTTTTTCTGTCTTGTTTTTGTATGCGCTAATAAAAACATTCGGGAGTGCATGCACTCGTACGATATTACGAACATAACCGAACACGACAGATAACGGCAGGCATTGGAATATCGTAAACGAAACAGGCAGTAATCATAAACGGAGGTGGACGTGCGGTGCGTGGCGTCCGACGAGTGAGTTTCAGGCTTCCTTTGTTTACGTGGGGCGAGGTCGCCGGGAGCGCGTGGAGCCGGCGGGGGGGGGGGGAGGGCTGCGTGCTGTTCAAGGTCAAGAGCGGCGGGCGTCGGCTCGCTGCACCGGCGCGCCGCCGACTGGCCGCGGCGGCAGGGCCGGCCGGGCGGCGGGCGGCGGGACTGGGTCGCTACTCACCGGCCTGGAGGCGGCGCTCCTGCAGCTCGATGAAGCGCGCCGCCTCGAGCAGCGTGTCGAGGAGGCTCATGTCGGAGCGGCACGGCCGCGCGCGGTACAAGCGCGCCCGCTGTCACGCCGCGACTGGCCACGCGCGCCGCGCGCCGCTCACGTGGCCGGCGCCGCGCCCGCCAATGGGCGCGCGGCGCGCGAGGCACGTGACGGCCGCGCTGGACCAATGGGCGCGCGGCCCGCGGGTCCCGCGCGGGGCGTGCGCGATCGATGCCATTGCAGCGATCGAATGCATGCCCCCGCCCGCCAACCGGTGACGCGGCACACTCTAGCTTTGTTTATCTAATACTTTTCCTGAGTATTCCTTGTTGGTTCCTGATAAAGATGTTCTAAAAGTTATTCGTTATAAGTAGTGTCTGCATTACTGCGTCGCCTGCTAGAGCGCTAGCTTCTTGGCGAGCTCTCCCAGTCGCGCACGTGCGTAACTGCGGCCGACTTTCACTTCCTCAGTTATCGCGGACTTAACAAGTTGTTAGGTTCATTGAATTTTTATGAACAATCTTTTGACGCTAGCAGAGTTTTAAGAAGCACTTCGTTGTATATATAACCTTGGAAACGTTTTGTAGAACTTGAACAAGGTGCAACAATTCAAAGTGTGGTCGAAAGGGACGGAACCTATTCATTCGCTATTTCGGCTAACAAAGGATTTTTTTGTTGAAACGTGAAATGAACTCTATACTGTTGGCTATGGATCTAAAACGGTACCCATAAAAGTTAGTGAGTTGTAAACAAGCGCACAATTACGTGCCTTGCGCGAGTATGTAGTTACATGGAGAGGAAAGGGAGAAATTATTGCAACGGTGAAGTAAAATATTCTTCACTTTTTGGAACAAATCCAGGAAAGACTGATGTATTTTTATAACACGCATTATATCAATTTTGTGGTGTGTTATGCAGTACGCTTATCTTGTTCATCAGATAAAGTAATTATATATTTAATTTGAATAGCTAATAAACATTCGGTACCTACTTTTGTCATAGTTAGGTACTGGTAGCAGCAGAACAGTTACCTACCATAATAGTTTTCATATGAATATTGCAATCAGTATTAAGAAACTCAGAACTTAATCTAAGCAGGATGAGGTACGAGGGGAAGTACAAAACTTCATGACGCATAGTTTTAAATAAATTTATTCTTCTATAAGGGATAATAACAAGTATTGCGATAACTAATTGAGAAGCTGTCTTTGACGTGGAACATCTACTAAACACAGAATAACATTATTATTCCACGAACGAAGTATACAGAAAACTATAACTAATAATAAATAGCAGTGTATGGAAAAGAAAACTACTTTCCTTTGAATGAAAAAAGTAGGTATAAAGTTTAAATTCTATAATAATTTTTATTTTCACCTAGAGGATGTTTTCAGTACAAAAAATATATATTTAATTTCTAATACCTACAATTAGTTACATTAAATATAAAAAAGATCGAAACTATATTTGGTTGTAATGTCGGATCTTATAATATAAATATGATGAAAAAAAAAAAACATATGAGACTTATATAATATAAATATACATATACAGACATAATATATAGGTATTATACTTTAAATATAATAACATTCCAGTTAAGGAGATAAGTTGAATCCTGTTTCGACCGACATAGAAAAAAGTCCGTTTGTATAACAAAAAATAAACAAGTTTCTTTGTTTTCTAGTTTTTAGATATGAACACTCATTTTATGCTTATACTTCTGAAGGTGAAGTAAATTATATAACTTGAAACTAATAAAGTTTATTTGTCTGGGTCGTTCTTTGGACAAAGAATTAGCATTGCCATTCAACGTGGCAATGGTTCCAGTTTTCTGGGCCCTGTCCTGATGACCGATGCGAACGAATACTTCGACGCTCAAGTGTCCTTTTGTTTTTGTACATATTTGTAGTTAGTAATATAATTTATATTCACAATAAATAATGAATTTATACATTTATAAATATATCCTGTCTTTTATATTATGTAGGTATGTATTTTCATAGATCGCCTTTGACTAAAGTGAAATTAGTTGTCACTATGCCGAAATGTAGTAATAATATAGGTATAAAGGCAAATGGCAAGAAACATTGTTATTTAAGTCTTGTGTGTTTGTTTATAATTAAACGAGTGGCGCCATCTATTTATCATAAGAACGTTATTGTTGTTTTCCCCGGGAACAGTACTTTTTTCGGGATGAAATGCCTTTCATCCAGAAAAAAGTACCCCCTATGTCCGTTTCTGTACACCTGACAACGTATATGCAAAATTTCAGGATGATCGGTTCAGTGGTTTAGGCGTGAAAAGGTAACAAACAAACTTACATTTGCATTTATAATATTAGTTATATTAGGATACATACGTTTTGTAACGTGTTTTACAAGGTTGTAGCTTTCATTTGAGTATTGTATGTAAAATATGAAGGTATTAAGTACGTTCTAGAAATAATATGCAAAAGTTTGCATCAATACTATGTAATTTTTGTAAAATACCAAATATATATAATTAAATATCCTTCATAAATTGTTTTAATAAAATATCTTCATGTTTTGGTCAGTTATTTTGCATCACACATTTTGTCAGTATTATCCTTATGTATCTATCGTCAGAATACGATTTGAAACTAAACGTTATTAGACAACGGAACGCCAGTACTAATTTTGCACTATTTCTTACCAAACACTTTCAAATTAAATATATTGAAACGATATAAATTCTTGCACCAAGAACTCCGAAGGCACCTTTTTGTGATATTTTAATAGATTACATAGGTCTTTGTCGCTGAAACATTTAGACACAATATTGCTATTAACACATTTTGTACATACTACGCCGTATCAGCCCAACGTTACAGGGCCCCAATTCTATATAGCTATGATTCCCCGCGGAATCTTACTAAGTTCAACCTACGTCAATATCGTGTCTTGAAGAAACCAATGTAATGGTAAGGAATCGAAATGTTATCTATATCTTCAAGACAATTTGTCGATATTATTAATACGATATTAGCAGATGTCTTGTGTGGAATCTAAGGAATTGACGTGGTTTCGAAGTAAGGAATCGTTAAGTGGTCATAGTGAATTAGGGCCCTGGCCTGTACTAAAATCACATCTTCACTATTGTTTAAAAAAAAACCTGTAAAGTAATTTGTTCAATACAATATTTTTATAGGACTTCAATAATACTAAATTATTTCTAATGTGAACCTTAAAATAGTGAGAAAACAATATACGACTAACACAAGAAATAACATGAAAACTCGTCATCACAGCAACTATTATTGCTATATCTTTCATTCTTGTACTATATTTAATTTCAAAATGTAATTTACACTATTTATTGTTGACTACGACGTACAGTCAACTGCAGCCATTCAGTAATACAGGTAGACAATTGAACTAGTGTACCGATGTAGATACTACTCACTGTAACTACGACTAACCTACATCACTCGTAGAAACGTGGCTTCCGGCTTGTTTAGGTGGCCGAAGATCACGTCTTCGAATATTCTGCTAGCCTGGTACGTGAAGAGCTCCTGGAGAAAACATCCAACCATTAATTTACTTTAGAAAATAAATACTATTCATATAAGCGTAAAATCTTTCATCATCATTATTTCAGCCGCGAGACGTCCACTGCTGGACATAGGCCTACCCCAGGCTCCTCCACTTCGACCGGTCTTGTGCTTCCCACA
This sequence comes from Polymixis flavicincta, assembly GCA_949987655.1. Lineage (NCBI taxonomy): Eukaryota > Metazoa > Arthropoda > Insecta > Lepidoptera > Noctuidae > Polymixis > Polymixis flavicincta. The sequence goes on along the minus strand of OX465190.1, from coordinate 19,997,298 downwards.
TCCAGCGGATACCCGCGGCCTTCACAAGGTCATCGGTCCACCAAAATCTTTACATGATATATATTAATTATTGATTGTTTTTCCTTCCTGCATTTTATATAAAATATATAATTATGATTGAACTGCCGTTCGCAGTTTATTATTGACAAGCCGTGTGTCCCCATGGGATTTCCCATCAGCAAAACTGAAACACTTCCATACAAACATTTATCCCCATTTACCGTTTGATTATGTTAAACATGATATTTTACTAAAAAAACTTGAGGCGTACGGTGTTAGAGGGATGATGATGGGACTCCCTTTTCCGCACGTAGACTCCCATTCGGTCCGTTGTGCGTGGGGTGTTAGAGGGAATGTTCTTGAACTTATAAAATCATATTTGAACGACAGAAAACAAATAACCGAAATAAGCAGACTAAACACTAAAAACAAAAATGAAGAAAACGTCATATCGGAGGAACGAACCGTTACCTACGGAGTTCCGCAAGGAAGTGCTTTAGGACCACCACTTTTTACAATTTACATAAATGACTTTCCAAAGGCAATTGACCATCCTATGACCCTTTTCGCGGACGACAGTACTATAACTATACCCTGTAATAATAAAGACCTATATAAATATGACATTTATTTTATTTTATTTCTTAAGAAAACTTACAGCTAGGATACAGATAGTTGACCGTTAGTGAAAGAAGGCCAATTAAAAGTTTTCACTGACAATATTAGGGTAGCACAAGAAACAGCAGACAGGCAAGCAAAAGTAAAAATAAGTAAACACTCGGAGAGAAATAAGAAAAGACAGAACAGATTTCAGTGATCTTCAAAGAATTTTTTGCACAGTATTTTTTTAAGTTGAGGAACACTGGTGGAGAATAAGTCAAGATCATCAATACTCTGACACATCGAGTTGTATGTCCTGCTAGCTCTTATCATATAAGAGTTTTGTCGATATATGCACCGCACAGAGGGAACATACAGAGGTTGATGATTCCTAAAGGTGAAGGATGGAACACGCAGCCCAATTTTGCTTATCAATTCAGAACAATCGGTTGAACCATTTGCCAAATTGAACAAGAATACCATGTCGGCAATTTTCCTCCGCTCAATTAGTGGAAGAATGTGAAACTTCCTGCAGCGGCTGTAATAATTAGGAAAATAGGTTTCGGATCTAAACTGAATGTACCTTAAGAACTTCTTTTGAATACTTTCGATGCGATCGACGTAAGTATTATAAATAGGATTCCATACTGGTGAGCAATATTCGAGATGACTGCGCACAAAAGCACAATAAAGAATTTTGAGTGTTTTGATATTTTTAAAATCGGCCGATATCCTCATAATGAAACCTAGTGCCTTGGAAGCTTTTTTAATAATATTGTCGATGTGTGTGTCAAAAAGAAGTTTCGAGTCAAAGGTGACGCCTAAGTCTCTAATCGTATTAACTCTAGCTACATTAATAATACATTGATCAATACTATACAATGGTTAGACAATAATTATTTAAAAATTAATTTAAGTAAGACAGTCATTATGCATTCTAGCCATGGCAATATACGCTTATTGCCATTGTCCAATCTTGACATAACATTTAATAATATAACAATAGGGTATTTTCCAATTTTTCAAAAATTATTCTATTTTGAAGATTGAAACGAGATATTTAACAGAAAAATAAAAACATTTTGATTTCTATCCATTTTCTCAATTAAAAACGATTTAAACCAAATTTATTTATCGTTGTTTTGAATTTACCGCCAAAACGCTTCTTACGATGACTTTTTATCACGTGACGTCAACTTTGTGTAAACTAAATTAGTTAGTAAGTAAACAAGTGAATGTCGTGTTTATAATTAACAAGATTTTTATGGATAGAAAGTGAAATCACTGGTGTGCGGTGCCTCTGTGCACAAATACTTCTAAAACTGCGCCAAACTAAGTATTTGTACTGGTGCTGTTTACACAAAGCTGACGTCACGATGTCACGTGATAAATCATCTTAAGGAGCGTTTTGGCGGTAAATTCAAAACAACGTAAAATAAATTTAATTTTAATCGTTTTTAATGGAGAAAATGGATATAGTAATTTTATTTTTATTTTTCTGTTAAATATATCGTCCCAATCTTCAAATTAGAATAGTTTTTATCAAGTTGGAAAATACCCTATTGGCACGGTTAATACAACTAAGTTTCTGGGACTAATTATTGACCGACATCTAAATTGGAACGATCAAATTGATTCTCTGTGTAAAAGAATAAGTAGTAGTGCCTATGCAATGTACTTGCTGTCACGAAAAGTCAATAGAGAGGCGTTATTAACAGCTTACTACGGTCTGGCTGAATCCGTTCTCAGATATGGTGTTATTTTTTGGGGTAACTCGACTAATAAAGAAGTAGCATTTAAAGAACAAAAGAGATGCCTTAGAGCAATGTTTAATTTGCAAACCACGGACAGCTGCAAACCTTATTTTTTAATGCATAAAATTTTAACATTGCCATCCATATACATTCTAGAAACCGTCATGTTTGTTAGGAACAATCCTAGATTGTTTCCGCGCCAAGCAGATCAATTTCCCAGGAACAGGCGTGACCAAACTCAACTATGTGGACTTCCCTGTAGGACTGCACTTATGCGCAAAAGTGTCTTTCGCATGGCTCCAATTGTCTACAATAAGTTGCCTAAAAGTTGGAAGGAGCTTAATTAATAATTCACACGTAAAACGAAATCTTAAGACATATTTAGTAAATAAGGCATACTATAACATTAACGAGTTCCTAGAGGAAAGGATTTAATTTTGATTAGGTAGTCTTAATCATTTATATTTGTTTTTGATGTTCTATTTGACGTTTTGTTATTTCAAATTTATTGCAATGTTACTATTCTTTCCTTTATTTTAACATAAACACATATAAATTACATTTTTAAATATTAGTATAAAAATATAAAAACATTTAAAAAAATAGTAACCCACCGGCATCGGGAAACAAGGTCCAAGCTACCGGCGGTCAGGGCTCCAGAGAGAGGAACCTCCTAACAATGCGAGCCGTGTCCAGGAGTTATTATTATGTACAATGTTACTATTATTATTAATTACTAAATTTATTGTTATTTTGAGGGAATGTTTTAATTAAAAATATTTGTTGACATTTGCACGTCACATCATGTGGCAAACATGTCTATAAGTACTTCTTATTGTTGTTGTTACCATCTTGCATGCAGGTCTTTAATAATTATATGTGTGACACATGTTTATGCAAATAAATATCTTATCCTATCTTATCTTACCTTAAAAAAAAAAAACATTTTTTACTCACTTTCGCAATATAAACAACTCTTTTACAAAATTGCATTCTTCTAGAATCAGCGATTTATTTAGGCTGTGCGTTATCCGTCAGTAAATTAATGAATGATTTTTATTAAGTAGAAAATGGGCCGAGATTTGTTAGCATAAAGATGGTCAGATGTCAAAAACCTTGACCAACCTTTGTCTATGTCAGATCAAGGGATATTTTTCGAAAGTTGTACTTGAGCACCAGCAAATAGGGCTAAAATCCTAAAAACCCTAATGGCAAGGCTTATTATCATCGCTTGCCAAAAACATTAAATCAAGGGAAAAGGCAGGCCCAGCATTTATTTACATTGAGGCAGTCTACTGTTGAACATAGGCCACTGCAAGTCTTTGAGATTGATTTTCGGCCAGTTTTAACTATCCATATAACGTAACACTAGATTCGTAAGTCAAATAACTGACCATGATTGATTTGCTGGAACGGTAAAGAAATCTTTTATATCAGTCAGTGGACACTTGATATTTTCTAATATTTGGTTAATTCTATGTTTTGGATTTATTGGAGGATTTTGTGATAAAAGAAAAACTTTACAAGTACCAGGTTCGTAGCATCGGCAAGGATATCATCGGCATAGCCGTGGTTGTTGTTGCGTAAAAGAGATAGTGCTATTTGTATTATATAGCGGCATCTCCCTCTCACTTAAAAACATTTATATCTGGGTTGGAATCCTTACTTTACCCCTTTAGCTAACAAGAAGAAACTCACCAATATACCAGGATTGCAGCAACGGCAAGGATGTCTCCCGACATAGCGGTCGGGGCGGCTATCGGCTGAGGTTGCTGACGTAGAGGCTCTTCAGTTCGATCTTGGGCGTGTTCTCGAACAGAGCGGCACGGTTCTGACCCTCGCCCTTCTTGACCCAATGTCCGTAGACGCGGAAAGCACATCCGTCGATAACCTGGAATTGACGATATAGAATATGTATAAGAGAACTATGACGAAGCTTAACATATACTTAAAAAGTCCCATTTTCCCACTAGTGGGACAACTTAATATAGCAAAGTGGAATAATACCTTTCAATGCCTTTTGTATTACAATTGTTTACCAGGTTACCATCAGTTCGGCTGCCTGCATATTAAAATGTACACACACACACAATAGCATAAAAGTTGTAAGGGTTTGGTTAGCAACCCGCTGGCGGTAAGAATAATATTAATTTAAGGACGCTTTATCGAGCGCCAAGATTAGGTTAACACCGGATTAAATGCGAAATCATCTTTGAGTAGGTATGATTTTCCTACGTGAAATGGCAATAAAAGTATAATTCTGAAGCCTCTGCCAGGATTACCAAAGGGTATCGAGAAAAAGGCGATCGCGCCATGTAAAAAAAATGGCTATCGGGTGCATCCGGTAAGACTGGAAGCCTACTCCAACATAATTGGGAAAAGGCCGGGCAGTTGAAGATATTGAAGCTTTGTCCCTAAACACCACTGGCGAGATGTGGAGTTGAACTAAAGGTAGACTTATACCTAACCCTTCCGGGAAAACGGGCGTTCATGTACGTTGAAGAATAGGTGAATTAGAGTGGTACCTTCCGCAGCACGCGCATGGTGTAGGGGTCCCGCAGCGCGTCGGCCAGCGGCAGCGCGCGCGTGGCCGTGTGCGGCAGGCGGCGCAGGCGCACGGCCGCGCGCACGGCCACCAGCCCCACGCGCAGCTTGGCGCGCGCGTTGAACCCGCCGCTCTTTATAGCCTACAGCACGCGGATTTTGTTAGTGAGTGACTAGGAGTTCATAGGATGTTGGTTGTGGAAGACACGAATGGACATTTTATGAAATCTTCGTTGGTCCCCCCTCAATACCAGAAGGCATCCAAATTTACCTGAATATGAAATAGAGGAAACTCTGAACCCGTACTGTTTTAACCGCCTTGTTGTTAAACTTGATAAAGTTTCTGTTGCGATACATAATAGATTTGCTAGATAATTGTATTCCTACAAAGCAGCCATATTTTATCTCCGTTCATCAGCCTGAATAGCCCAACTGTTTTCCACAGCCAATGTTTGACACCATTAATTAAACTTACGGACGTTACATAAGAGAAAATAAGGGTCAAATTCAAAGAACAGACTAGTCATGCTTGAAATAAAGAAAATAAGTAGAGGAAAATACATCATTAGTAACAACAACGCAGGAAAAGTCATGCAAAACATGCAAAAGAAAGTGAGGCCAAATAAGCTGTAATTTGAGTATTGTTTTGTGTGTGAATGTCTGTAAATGTTTGAGTGTGTGAGTACTGCGAGTGTTTGTAGGTACCCCAAGCTTGAATAATGTTTTAAAAGATCACAAAACAAAACCTTTCGAACATACAGGATATATCAGGAATAAATCAGCTGTTCCATACATTTTGACCGCGTAGGTTTTGCACTTTTCTATGAAACAGCAGATTTTTTTTGTATAACCGACGAAAAATTTCTGCGCTGGGGGGTCTAGAATGATATGCTGAATTCATGGTTAAAGTTTGCGCACTGGATAAAAAATTATCCTGTATACAAAGAAAGTTTAATGACAAAAACATTAAGATATCCCCATGTTAATGATCTGGAAACTAATCTAAGGGACTGGTTTTAGTAATTTGGTAAAACAGTAATTAATTTAGAACATAATTATAGTTCACACAAAATGTTGCAACAACTAATAGATATGACGTGAATTGCAAATTATGTCACTTTGTCGAATATCATATTTGGACTAATTCGGTCTTAAATCAGCTTCTCGGAACTAATTGGCAATACTTATATGCCAGCCGTTTGTTAGTTATTTTCAATTCTCGATTTCAATAAAAATAAGATAGTACAATAATGAGAAATATTTACACCACTTATAAAAATGCTTTGTTATCATCGAAAAGGGCGTAAAATTATGAAAATACCATGTCATGCATGCCATTTTCCCCAGATATTAAACCAGAACATAAATTAAATATCGAAATCTCGTCATAACTATAACTACCCAATGTTATAAATTAGTCACAATGACATTACCATCGTCAACTGGTCGATCCTAGACATCCGGCGGCTGCAACTGGACAACGATTTCTTGAGCGGCGTCATGTCTTGATCCCATAACTACCAGGGACGCAGAAATATGTACCACTTGTATTGTGTTTCAACATAAATCGCATTGAGTTATGTGCTCCTAGTTACATGCTCCAGAAATTTTGAGGTTTTTTAGTTTTTTTAAATCGATTTCTAATTTAATCGATTCTATTTCTCGGATACCTAACTAGGAACACATAAGAGAAGCTAAATAAAAAAAATAAAGCTCTACAGTGCGTCATGCACTGTTTTAGTGCACATAGAAAAGTCAATGTTTACAACGAAAATTATTAGCATCTTCTGTAGGTTCAATGTTTAATTAGTCAAATAAGCAGTTTAAAAATAGCAGTAAAGCAAAAGAAATCAAAAGCGAAATGGTCGATAATACATAGCAAAACCGACAAAAAATTTAAGAAACTTTTTAAGGACCTCTTGCACGACAAATCATTGGTATATAGATGATAGGCGCTAAGGTAATCCGCGAAATTCATTTTGTTTGTACAATTAGCGTCAAAAATATCTGGAAGAACAGACTGTTCAAATGATCTTAACAACTAAGAAAATTAAACTTAATCTTAATTAAATAAAGTTTTTGTCAGAATGACAGTTGTCGTGTACTGTCTTCATTCTAAAACATTCCTTGTGTCATATTTAATTTTCATAGTTGTATTTATCATTTTGACCAGTCTGTTCGTCCCGATACTGTCAAAAATCGTTTTCACACATTTTTGACAAGTTTTTGACATTTGATTGTCGCCGAAGTGAGACTGCGACTAGATTTTGAACGTTTTTAATTACAAGAATTGGCTTTTTAGTTTTGGAGACCGCTTCAAATATTTTATGCTAAACGCATTTATTGAATTGTGGTGCAAACAGAAAAAAAATACGCGCAAAACTTTAAAAATTAAATTAGAGTTCAGTACACCGATTTGCTAACTACCAGGATAACATAAACTGAAACAGCACTCACCATAGTGTTGAAGAAGGCATGATTGAGCGCCTGAATAATGTCAAGCCTTTCGCTTGGCTCCACCACTAGAAGCCGCCTAATTAGATCTTTTGGGTCGTCTGTAATATAGTCGAGTAACTAATTGTTATTTTGCAATGAAATAATCTATTATTCTACTATTCTTGAAATAATCTCACCGAGAAAATGTATGTGAAATGAGCTGTAATTTCACTAAAATATTTAGTGAAATTTTTACAGAATAAATATTATTAGCTCGTTATTGCTTTTCAATGTCAAAACGATTTTCTCGTCAGTGCTTAGCAGTAGTGTGACAAGACATCATCATCTGCATCATCTGCCTAGCCTTTTCCCAACTAAGTTGGGGTCGGCTTCCAGTCTAACCGGATGCAGCTGAATTCCAGTATTTTACATGGCGAGACTGCCTATCTGACCTCCACAACCCAGTAACTGGTTAGTACGATACCCCTTGGACTAGACTAGTTGTCAGACTTGGGGATTTCTGACGACCCGTAACTACTGTCAAAGATCCACAAATGACAGCCGGGACCAACGGCTTAACGTGCTTTACGAGGCACGGAGAGGTCTTGGAAAGACTTCATCATACAAAATTGACTTTGTAGTTATAGTTTACTAAAATATTTCGTTAAGAGGTCGCTAATTATGAAACGTCATTTGAGCACGAAAGGACTGTTTGATTACCTTGCCCTCCACTTGGTGAATTTGACCAAATATTTTCATAATTCGGCCAACACAAATTAAATTTTATTCAAATAGAAACAGGGTCATCAACAAGGTAACATCAGCTGAACTTACCTGAGATATCCGCCCATTCAGGACTGGTGAAGGAGTATTTTCCCTCCATTATATTTCGTAGCATCACCATCTGCTTACGATGCCAAAATGGAGGACAACCGACCAGTCTGTGAACACGGACAATAAAAACATTCATCACACCTTTTTTTATCATGGAAGAGTTAAGTACTGAAAATATGACCTTAAAAACATATTGTTTATAGAATTAACCGAATATAGGTTTTGGAATCATGTATATAACGTTCAGTTGAATAGATATCACGTCGTTTTTCAACTGCCTAATATTAGCACCACTATCTTAAAATTAGTATAGGACCTTACACAGTATTTAAGATATTTATAGGTACTTGACACATACTTTTATGTCTTTACTAATCGAATTAAGAAACTGCTAATGGATAGGTAACATTATAGGCCTCTTTACACGTTTATACAGGATAAGTTTTTATCCAGTGCGCAAATTTTAACCATGAATTCAGCATATCATTCTATAGCCGAAATTTGGCGCAGAAATTTTTCGCCGGTTATACAAAAAAAAAACAGCTGTTTCATAGGAAAGTGCAATACCTACACGGTCAAAATGTATGGAACAGCAGTTTTTTTTTTTTTTTTTTTGTATAATCGTCGAAAAATGCCTGCGATAGGGCGTCTAGAATGATATGCTGAATTCATGGTTAAAATTTGCGTATTGGATAAAAACTTTTCCTGTATAAGGGACAATCAAGTTATAGGCTTTTAACTCGAAAAATTGTTAACGAAAAAAGTTCCAAGTATCACGAAATCTTTGCCAAAAACTTTGAAATATTATCATCTGGCTTGCCTTTTCGAATTACAAGATGGCTTTAGTAAACAAAAAAATATAACTTACAACGTAAACATGATAACTCCACACGCCCATCTGGAATGATAAAAAGATTTCTGTTAATCGATTGTATTAATAAACAAAATACGTAAGTAACAGTGCTTTTATACTTAATCTATACTTATATTATAAAGAGGAAAGATTTGATTGTTTGCATTAAATAGGCTCCGAAACTACTGAAACGATTTGAAAAATTCTTTCACTATTGGGAAGCTACACTATCCCCGGGTGACATGGGCTATATTTTATCCCAGTATTCCCACGGGAACGGGAATTGCGCGAGTGAAACCGCGGAGCACTGCTAGTTTTATTATAAAAACTAGCTTTTGCCAGCGGCTTCGCCCGTGCGGAACTTTCATCCCCTATTTAACTCCCTTAGGGGTTGAATCTGTCATCGCCCATCTCTGGAAGTACCAGTCAGATTTGAAAAAAAAAAAATTGTATTAGATAGCCCAATTCTTGAGGTAGGTAATAGGCTATTTAACATCACGCTACGACTCTAAGGGGCTGAATAAAAATCAAAAAGAACGCTAAGAGAAAACGAACTAATATCGCGGGCTGGCGATGCGATGTTGTGAGCGGGCCCTATCAGAATACCAGCGCTACGACACTTTTAAATGTCGCAGCATCATGCTGAGATAGTGGCCTTCTGGCTTCGTCCGGGAATTAATTTTTTATTTTACTTTTCTTTTTTTGTTTTTGTATAATGTTAATTTTAATAGTAGTGTAGCATAGTAGTGTTTTAGTGTTTTTTCTTTTATGTGTTTAATTCTCGTATTATACTATAGCAAGTTTGTAAGATTCCTGTGCAAGTCCAATAAATATTTTTTCTTTCTTTCATGTTATACGATATATTTTATGTTAAAACAAGAAATTTTACGCGGACGAAGTCGCGGGCAGAAGCTTGTTAGAAATAACTTCTAAGAATAACAATACTTAAACAAACTAGCAAAGTCAATCAAACAGTAATAAAGAATACAGCAGTATAAAAAAGAAAATATTATCGAACGTGGAACCAATATTTTGGTTTGATTTAAATTTGGTTCGTCTGGTTGGTTTAATTTGGTTTGTAGAAGCCGATTAAATAAACAACGAAATGGAATTAAAATTTTAAATATTTTGTATACAACCAAAAGATACGTGATAAGCGAAGACGGTTCCCACTCTTATTACAAAGTTGCAAATACCTAGATCTGAGCTGTTCAATTGATTAAGTGCTTATTTGAAGTACGGTGGGCTGCATCAATTGGGTACCCCAGTTGTATTAAAATTTTAATACAACTGGGGTACCCAATTGATGCAGCCCACTATACATGAAATATGCCATCATGGTTCACAGGATCTAATTGACTTCATACGATCTGTTCTGCTAAAATTACCTAAGCCTTAGGTGAAGGTGGAATAAATTAAAAATAGACTCCGGACTCACGTAGGCCGAAGTAAAGATAACCTGCTAAGGTGGAGATTCACAGATGACTCCGCCTTGGAGTATAAATGTGGTGCTGTCCCACAAACAATGCGGCACTTTATATGTTGTCCAATGTCTCCTGTTGTCTGCACGCTACAGGAGTTGATCAGTGTTGCCAACCCGTACGATAATTATGGGGGCGTACGATAATTTGGCTAATGGTACGATGTACGATAATGAATGTCTAATGTACGATAATTTTGTGCTTTGGTCAGTAGTTGTCAGAAAAAATAAACGAAACATAATCTCAATGGCAAATGTAAAGAATGACAGCGTCGACAAGTAAATGTCTCTCTTTAACTCTTTCCCTTACATTAACTAGCGCACAAACCTGAAAATATTTATATGTTTCCATCCGCAATAAGCAAATAGTCGTAAACGAAACGTCAAATAGCTTTTTGGTGAAAAACTTAAGTAATGATTCTTTATTTATGATTTTATCTAATCATATACTGTGAACAAAATTTAAAAAAAAAAAAACCGGTCAAGTGCGAGTTGGACTCGCGCACCGAGGGTTCCGTACAAACCTGTGGGTATATAAGTAAAAGTTCAAAATTGTCAAAAATATTTTTTTTTATATGACGAAACTAAAAAATTTCGGTTTTCGTGATTTTTCCTATATCTGTACTATAAGACGTGACTTCGTACAAAATTTCAAGATTCTAAGTTCACGGGAAGTACCCTGTAGGTTTTGATTCCCGTGCGAGTTTCGAAAATTTGCGGAATTTTGCGGCCTAAATGGCTGTATCTTTTGATTGCGTTGACTTAGAAGGTTGATTTTTCTACAGCTTCCAGGGACAGTAGAACTAAGTATCATATAGAAATTTCAGTTTGATACCTCCACGCGTTCCTGAGAAAAACGGTCTTGACAGACGGACGAACGGACGGACGGACGGACGGACAACAAAGTGATCTTATAAGGGTTCCGTTTTTTCCTTTAGAGGTACGGAACCCTAAAAAAAACATTAATTAACTGAACACTACGACAAAACACGGTTACGGTTTGATCTGCTGGTGAAACTTGGCAAATACTCCTCCTTTGACTCTATACTTGTCGTTTGTTTTCAATTTAAATGAATTAATGAGGTCTTTTTTGTGATTTGGATTTTGTACGATAATTTTGCCCGGAATACGATAATTTTCGGATCAGAACTCGATAATTTGAACTTTTGGAGTTGGCAACACTGGAGTTGATGGACGCTGCTGAAAGTGCCAAGCTCGTAGCCAAATTCTTGTCTGACTGTACTTAGATTGCTATCGACACGCTAAGATGAAGAAGGTCGAATGACAGCTCATTTCACCTTTTTCCATGGTGAAATCCTCATGGATACCCTCCGTCTGGGATGAACGGAGGGTTATATCGGACTCCTACCGACTAGAACCTCAGTTCCTTCTAGTACCAGGTGTCGGGGACCCGGGAGATACTTGTACATTCGCCGGACCCTCGACTAATATCAGCTCGCCATGCCTACCGAGCCCCACTCCCTTCACATAAGTTTGAGATTTATACAGAGTAGACCTGTTATTGTTAACAAGAATAAACTTCAGTAAAGATAGTAGAATCACAAAAAAAAAAACAACCAACTAGGTGGTTGACCAACTTCAGAGAATTAAAATGAGTAAAGGAAATATCTGTGACGTATGTAAATAATACGGACATACATAACAACTTTTATGATTGTGCCCGAAATATAATGATATTGATAACGATCAATTTTATGAGGTTCACGCATCATTAAGGATATGAGACAGACAACAGAATTGCCTCTTATCTAAATGGCAAGTACAAGTAGATATTATTACATAACTAGAGGGTCAAACGCCAAGTATTAGGCCCGGTATCCAACAAAGCGGAGAGGAGAGGAAACGAGAGGAAATGTGTTTTGAATAACCAATCAGATTTCGTTATTTCCACATCTCCTCTCCGCTTAGCTTGGGTGAAAATGGATCAAGCGAGAGGAGAGGAGATGACTCACATCTCGTCTCCGCTCACATCGCATCTCCTCTCCACTTCGCATTTTCTCTCCACTTTGTGGAAATAACCTGCCAGCTTTGCAGCACATCTCTTCTCTTCTCCTCTCCGCTTTGGTGGATATCGGGCCTTACGCTCACGTCGCACGAACGTAAAAATATCGCGGCGATTTTCAACGTTCTGCTAGTCGCGGTGAGACGTGTTATCCAACAGTGTTTTTTTTCGGTGGACTGGTATAGGTACACTCGGTTTGATTCTCAATGCTTGAGTGAACACCGAGAAATGAAAATCTTGTGCGCGAAAAATCCTGCTGCGATATATTGAGCTTCAGCATTTTGAGTACAGATTGTATGTAATTGAACACGCGTGTGCCTACTTCAGATTTTAGAGTATGTAATTTAACACGCGTGCACATATATTGGACCGGAACGTCTAGGTCAAATTGCCAAATAGAGAAATCTGTTGCATTCCTCATATAACATTAATTACACGAACAAATTGGATATCACGTTATATACGAGAAACGATCAACTATGAAAATGAAACAGAGATTTCGATTCAGATTCGACTGGAAATTTAGTTCAATTTGGTTTACAGTTGGCAATTTACAACTTTAAACCGAAGAATAATCCTTAAGTCGATGTATAGGTAGGCAGAAGGCCCTAGTCTTTAGTGATAAGACAAACTTAATAATTTCTGAAAGGTTTAATTTGCGTATAATAGCATTCCATAACGAAACAAGCCAAAATATGATTTATAACATCAAAAACCAATTTTGTTTGTCTAAAATTACCTAAGACATTTGCTAAGTTAAAGTTCAAGTTAGAACTTACATGTCAACTTCCTTGCCGTAGCCAGGTGCATCGTCGAACATATTCGCCTTGAGCGTCTCGGGAGCCAAGTAGCCAGGAGTACCACACAGCTCTGAAACATAGCAAAGTATACAAAATTAGAAAAATTATGAAGTAGCTCTTATATTTGTAGTAAAGCTCTTACTATAGTGCTGCTGCTTCCGACCTTCGACATTATCAAAATCAAATGTCATTTATTCAAATTAGGCTGAGAAACAGCACTTTTTGAACATCAAAATTACGACATTCCCCCAAAAACGCACTTCCCTAGCGCTTTCGCTGGGAAGAACTGGTGCAACAAAATCCCCAGCATCACAGCTGTCTCTTCATTTAGAATTAGATAAACTAGGTAGATCCTCACATTACAAGCCACTAGACATTAAATTGGACCTTAGTGCTACAGGCATTAAGTCCGCGTTTGTACAGTATTTTTTAACTTCTGCATAAAGTTTTAATAAATTTATTAATTTAATTATTTGCCATAATGTTAGGCAGTATACTCAGGTAGGTTATATTTAGTTGGGTTTGCTGCTGCAATGGGTAAAGATAGGATGGGCTCGTCTTTCATTTTTGAACGAAATGAAACACCAACCGCTACGCTTTTTATGGATGTAGTAGTGTTGCTAATCATTTTGATTCTTATGCCTTTCAATCGTAGCACTAAACAAGAGAACAAAACCTTTAATGACATTACATTAACTCATATATGTCGAGCCTACGGACCAAACTAATTGTGTTAATAAACAGGTGTTATTCCTATGCTAATACGCTAAATAAGGAGTTAATTATCGCCTTATAGTAACTATGGAAGCTACAACCAGAAAGTCAATATGTTTTAAAAAGTTTATATTTTTATTCAACAGATACTACGATATCCAACCGATTCTAAACATTGACTCATCAAATAGACAGCATAATTATTTCTAGAGATATAGCGATAGGTACTGTACGAGAGTACGCGGATATCATAAACAATAGCGTTTGTTCAGCAGGTGAAACCATCGGGTATTGTCTCAGAACCAGATGTAAGACTAGATGCGAAGCGGTCGTAGAGCGTGACCCACGAGTACCACAGACCCTATACTTATGTTGCAACTGTATGCACTTACTATGTTCTCTTTTTTTATTGTATTAACATTTTTTGATGAGAGGATTATGGCTATGTAGGAGTCGATTAAGTTAAGCTACGCTTGCGGCTGTTGGTCCGCGGATGGGTGATCTTTAAATACCGACACAGGGGTCTCCGTACGTTCTCGTAAGGTCCCCCTCCCATCCACGTCATCCGTGCCTCAGAAAGCACGCTAAGCCGTTGGTACCGCCTGTCATTCTTGGATCTTTTTTTTTTTCGACGTTTGAAAATCATCAAATGACTGCTCCCGCTCTGGGTAGAGAGCAGGAAAGCGTGTCAGACTTTTACTGACTAAAACCCACCCGTGTTCCCTCAGTTGCCTGTGTGCCAGGGGCGACGGTGTCTCTCTCGAACAACCCGCACCCCTGGCAAGCATCGGCCCTTGCGGACCCCACCAGTCGTTGCCGACATCTCTGACGGCGCGCGTGGAACACAACGCGCCGTCCCGCCTACCACTGCCGCAGGGGATAGGGAGAGCGGCCAACACTATACCGACACTCCTCTTCTCCTGCGGCCCCACCGCGTCTGCCATCAAACAGTGGCGGCCCCGTCCAGCCCACGGAAGGGAAGAGCATTGCACAGAAGCACCGGCACTCCTCCTCTGCCGCAGCCCGTAACCCTCAGCCGCAATGCCTCCCATGCGACATCGCGGCCCACTCAGTTTCGGTGCACCTCACCGCAACCTACTTTTTGGCCGCTACATCATCGGCTTGAAGGCAAAAGCCCTGACGAGCGGCCCCACCTTTGGGTTCCTCTTCGCTTCACCGTGACTGGGACACCACGGTTACTGATTCTTGGACCTTTCACAGTCGTTACGGGTCGTCAGAAACACAAGAGATCATCGTCTCGTATTACCCAGTAGCTAGGTTTATGGAGATCAGATAAACACTCGCTCTATGTAAAATACTGGTATTCAGCTGCATCCGGTTAGACTGGAAGCCGACCCCATAGTTTGAAAAAGGCTAGGCAGATTTGATTTTGCATTAACATTTTTGAAGCCTAATTTTTCAAGCTAGTGTGATGTTTTGGAGATTTCTATCCTACTAATATTATAAATGTGAAAGTTTGTGAAGATGTTTGGATGTTTGTTACTCAATAACGCAAAAACGGCTAAACGGATTTGGATGGAATTTGGCACAAAGATGATTATAACCTAGATTAACACATAGGATATCCCGGTAGTACGTTCTCGAGCGCTAATTTTCGACTTCCACGCAGGCGAATTGGTCCACAAATGGGGGAGAAATCGAGGAACATACATTAAAAAAAAATACATACTGTGGAACATATAACCTCCTCCTTTTTTGAAGTCGGTTAAAAAAATTGACATTAAAAGCCCAGTGGCTTAAACAGTTCATCATTACACTTCTACGGTTCTACCAGGGCAGCTTCTCTAATCAACTTCTCCAAATATATTAGGTCTTTACCTATGAAATTGCCGTTCTGCAGTACTGGCCATTTCAAATCAAAATAATTTTTGTTTGGCTAAGAATTCTAATTTCAAATTAATTTTATTTTAAAAACATGGATTTTTTTTTCTAAAAGTAGTCATTTCTTTATTGATTAGTGTTACATTTTCATCGCATTTCAATCTTTTTCGTCATCATGGATACGTTAAAAATTCGAGTAATTATGGAATATGAGTACCGTCGTGGCAGCAACGCGGCACAAGCGGCACGCAACATCAACGACGTTTACGGAGCTAACACTACAAACCAACGCACCACCTTTTATTGGTTTGCTCGCTTCCGTTCTGGAAATTTCGACCTGAAAAATGAACCTCGCGGTCGTCCGAAGACTTTGGTCGACAATGACGAATTAAAGGCGATTGTGGAAGCTGATGATACACAATCTACGGCTGAATTAGCAGCAGCTTTCGACGTTAGCGTCAAAACAATATTGGTCCATTTGCGTCAAATTGGCAAGGTAAAAAAGCTTGACAAATGGGTGCCCCACGAACTCAATGATCGCCAGCGCGAAGTACGCGTCGAGACGTGCCTTGCACTGCTCAACAGACACACAAATGAAGGAATTTTGAACCGCATTGTTACCTGCGATGAATAAATGGATTCTGTTTGATAACCGTAAGCGCTCAGCAAGTTGGTTGGATCCTGGTTCAGCACCTAAACAATGCCCTAAACGAAAACTTACCCCTAGAAAAGTGATGGTCACTGTTTGGTGGTCTAGCGCCGGTGTGATTCATCACAGCTTCTTACCAAACGGGGTGAGCATTACTGCAGATGTGTACTGTGAAGAACTGAACACAATGATGGAGAAGCTGGCGCATCTCCAACCAGCATTGGTCAATCGCTCGTCTCCGCTGCTCCTGCAACGACAACGCGCGACCTCATACTGCACAGCAGACGGTCTCCAAGTTGCAAGAACTGGGGTTGGAAGCTCTCCGTCATCCGCCCTACTCACCAGACCTTGCGCCTACAGACTACTACTTTTTCCAGAATTTGGATAACTTCTTGGCGGGAAAAAAATTTAATACCCAAGAGGCAGTACAAAATGCCTTTGAAGAATTTGTTGCCTCCCGTCCAGCTGATTTCTTTAAGAAGGACATCAATAAACTGCCACTGCGATGGCAAAGATGCATTGATTGCATGGGTGATTACTTCGATTAATACAAATAAAAAATTCATGAAAAAAATTCGTTTAAATTTTTTCATACAAAACGGCAATTTCATAGGTAAAGACCTATTATAATACCATTTCCTTATCTTATCCCTATCGATCCCTCTATAATCAAGTATAAACTACTCCACTTACCAAACAGTTTCTCTCCATCTTTGAGCACCTTAGCGAACCCGAAGTCTGTGATCTTCACGTTGAGCTGGTCATCCAGCAGAATGTTCTCGGGCTTCAGATCTCGGTGCACGATGCACTTGCTGTGTACGTGTCGCACGCCTTCCAGGACTTGTCTGCAAGAAAATAAATAAGAAAGTGTTTACGAGATATGCTTTCCTGGTAGTTGTCGATAGGTTGATATGTTTTGAAATGGAAATGAGGTGCTGCCTAACACGTTATTTTCAAATTAGCATTTATTCGTATTTTCACATGTTATTGGACATGAAAAATTAAGAAAATTAAATATTACATAATGAGCAGTAGTATATTGATAAAGAAAACTACCCTTCGTCGGTTTATTGGCAAATCACTAGAAGATGTTTACCATTTTTTAACCGACTTCAAAAAGAAGAAGGTTTATCAATTCGACGTTTATACTTTTTTTTATGTATGTTCGGGCATAACTCCATCGTATATAGACGGATTTGCAAAATTCTTTTTTTGTTCGAAAGGGGTTTATTCCGAAATGGTCCCATTAAAATTTCAAATAGATCTGATGATGCGTTTCGGAGACAGACAACGGAACTCTTCAAAAAATTACAGCAAATCAACCGCGAATGCTGCTATCGCATGAATATGCGTTGTTTTGACCCCAAGGATGATGAAATTTCGAATTGGTGTGGGGTACGTAACTAAAAAGTGAAAAATAAAAACTTTTTTCAAAAAAATAACAACTGACTTCCAACGGAAGGCGGTGACAAATAATTAAAATACGCATCCTCATCATCAGTCACCGACTTCCGAAATTAAAGTTATTTTGCACTTTGTAGTGTTTTTTTGGAAGTGGGTTGTTATTTTTTTTTTTTAAGTTTTTTATTACATGTTTCGATGATACGAAAATAAAAAACGCAGGGTATAGAACGTTATTTATCGAGACGGGAAACAAAAGCTGCACACACGAAATACCAAAAATAATAAATCGGGAAAAAATAACCAAATGACATCAAATAGCCCAAAAGATAAAAGAAAAATTTGGTAACAATAAACAATAACTTTACCTCAACCATTTACTAAACAAAACTTCTAAAACTATATTGTAAGTATGAACAACAAACTCAACACACGCGATAGATTCCTGGTGTTCCAGGAATTTCTTCTCAAACTCAAACTTCAAGAACACGACCAAAGCCATTTTAAGAACAGAACTGAATTTATTAAAAAAAATATTTTCTAAAACAATTAGTCACTGTGGTAAGGTACCAGGAGACTATAACAGCTCAGAAGTTAAGTCAACACTGGGTTATCCGTACAACGTATAATTTGCGCGAATCCCTGTGTTTATCTGTGCACACGACTCACACACGAATACAATAATTAGAATGACGCTGTATGTGCGTGTTATCTACAATTATCTATAGTTAATACTCTGCCGGACTTTTATTGGAGGGTCAATGTATGCTAGATGCTTTTTATACAGGCTGGGCGATAATTTAGACAGATATAACAAAGGAGGTGTGGCTAATCCTACGTAGTTGTACTAACCTGCCCCCTTCGAGGAGGAAGTGCCAACATATTCCACAAAAAACTTTTTAATAAAAAATTAAACCACCGAAAAACCGAAAAGTAAAAAAATTATAAACTTGCTTTGTCCAACCCCGATAACTAAGTTCGGAAGGCGGTACATATAATTAAATACATATCCAAAGTCACCGACTTCCGAACTTAGTTAAGCAATCATCCCCTGTTTTCTTACCCTTAGGGTAGGAATTATTCTTCGAAATTTATATGGGACCAACTTCAGGGTATACCCTTTCCAATAAAAGAATTATCAAAATCGTACTCTGCAAAAAGTTATGCGAGGTCATACATTTAAAAAAAAATACGCGTCGAGTTGAGTAACCTCCTCCGTTTTTTCGTCGATTTAAAAATAAAAAATTTCAGACGCTTTTTTTTTTTTCAATTTCGCAGGTAACATTACCGGATCCCCCCTTAGCATAACATAGTCAGCCTATGTTCCCACTGCTGGGACTCAGGCTTCCTCTCTCTTATGAGCGAGCCCCCTTTTACGTAAGCAGAAATACATGTATTAGAAATTGATAAGAAATGTTACTTCATGAGTTCAATTTTCTCATTTGGTTTATAAATAACTGTGACAGATAAATTATTAGGCTAGCACTGAACTTTGGCCTGGGAGTTTTTATTTTAAAAACGATAGCTGTCGTTAAGGGGCTCGTGGCAAAATATATGTACGCAATAAAAGAACTTAGATGAATAAATTACCGTAATCAGCATAGAGGATACATTTTTATACAGTGCGCAAACTGTAACCATGAATTTAGCTTATCATTCTTGACCACATTTTTCGTCGGTTATACATTCGACCGCGTATGTATTGCACTTTTCTATGAAACGTCTGATTTTTATTTGTATAAACGACGAAAATTTTCTACGCTAGGGTTCTATGAAATGATATGCTGTATTCATCGTTACAGTTTGCGCACTGGATAAAATATTATTCTGTATAGTGTTCCCACTGCTAGGGCACAGGCCTCCCCTCTGTGAGAGTGAGTGGGACGTAATCCACCACGCGGGCCCAGTGCGGGTTTGTATGTCAAATTTCTTGGAATGTTGGGTTCCGGTTTCCTCGCCTACCTTCCTTACCTTCACCTTTTTGAGAGCAGTGGTGATGAAACAATTTACACAAAGTTACTACTAGGCCACCACTGCTTTACTGGTGCCTCCAATGCTCGCACTCATACATTATACGAATATTTTTAATGTTTAGCATGGCCCAAGTTACAATACTAATGTTCACCAGCTGCTTTATTGACTTACCAAGTACCTACTTGGGTAAATGCCCGAGTAATGAAGATATCAATGTGTTTTTGTGTTCCTAACACAGCAATCGCATGCCAATAAAAAATGCTCTCACCTCACTGTACTATGTTTAAATAGAGACTAAAGACTGCAAGCTTGAGTGAAAGAGCTAAGATGGCTTCCGACACACGACACCCTCTGCACATTAACCTACTTGAGTCACAAAGGCTGAAAAGCTGCAACAGCTTCTTAAAGTGTGTCCACCCACTCACTGGCGAACGGTATAACGAAAGGCTAAGCCCTTGGCGAGATGGTGCTTCCCTACTAAACCCATTTGTTGCACATGCTGAAAATCTCGCAATACGACATGAGTTGCCTTGGCTTCACTGGAAGTCTTTAAATAGACTCAGGACTCAGGTAGGCCAAAGTAAAGAGAACCTGATAAGGTGGAGATTCACAGATGACTCCGCCTTGGAGTGTAAATGTGACCCACAAGCAATGGGGCACTTAACATCTTGCCCAGCGTGTCCTGCTGTCTGCACGCTACAGTAGTTGATGGACGCTGCTGAAAGTCCCAAGCTAGTAGCCAAATTCTAGGCTGACTGTATTAAGATTGCTATCGACATGCTAAGAAGAAGAAGAGACTAGACGAACATTGTAAACAAATAAAAGAAAGGAAAAACATTGGCTATAGATATTGAACAGCTATTTAGCGAAGTAGGTCACGATACTCATTACCATTACACCCGCATACCACTTACATACAACGCTTGCTATAATTATCCGCCTTCACGTATGACGTTTATAAAGGTAGTGACAAATCTTAGCAGAAAAATACGTCGAAATCCCGCTTATCTTGGCACTTCAAACTTACTATTAAAGTTCAATGGAAGATTGCCCACAAAAGGCCACAAAATCAAAATATTTTATTTCACTTAAATCTATTTGGGCACTTATAAAACTTCAGAAGTTCGGTGCACGGTTCAGATTGGTCAGTTTCAACTTATGAAGAGTGGTAAGGTAAGCTATTGAGGAAACCGTTTCCCTGCAGTGGTACAAGCCACAGGTAATTTCAACTAAGGTATTTTGATATTGGCTCAGGATTGAGTTGAGTGGAAAAAGGAAAGGGACGCCTTTGTACTCTGCATTGGGGCAACACAGGCTAATTATTTATTATCTTGGAACAGTTTAATAATGTGATATTTCACTGAATCTTTCGCTCAGATGTATCCGAAGCCTAACCGCGCATTGACAAAGCGATAAAAAGTTACGTAGGCGGCTCAATGCTCTTTTATAACGTTCTTAAATGTGAAATTGCGATAGATGTTTTGTTATAAAATGTTGTTTATTATTGGGTAACCTCCTTTTTCGAGTACTAGGAATATTTATATAAATGATTCGTTGTCGATGTTGTTTTTTAAAAGAAAGCAAGCTTGTGTGTATTAGATAATGATATAAAATAAAACTCCGAGGATGCGTTAAATAGCCCGTGAAATTCAACATTCTTACGTCTTTTTGCAATTAGCATTTCAGTGTCAGGTGTAGAATAAAATATGATTCGCGGCCGTAACATATTTGGCGATTAAATGAATTTGAGAATTACATTACAATTTCATGAAAAAGTTCCCTGGTGCTTCCCCTTTTTTAGAATTGGACGAAAACCTTTATTTACTCTTTACGAAAGAGGGTGGCAATGCCTTTCTAGACTTGTCATATTTGTCACAAAGGCACTATTTGGCGAGCACAGGTTAAAGATACAGACGCCAGAACATCAAGCTATCCCTAATTGATATTTTCCCGATTGAACAATGAACCTTATCCTTTTGTAAGAAAGTTGAAAAACTATCAAAGAAACTTGACAGATTGGGGTATCTTGATGTGCTGGCGTCTCGTCTGTACCTACTTTTAATGGGTGTAATTTAGTTCTTGCCAACCATCATTATTACCTTTGATAACACCAAAAAAACTAAGCTTTAAAGATTTCAAGCATGATCCGAATCCACTCGTAAATTAATTTAATTTTGTGCGTTGTACAGATTCAAATTGTAGAGATTACGAGAAAAAACTGGAACCTATTGGGTCAGTGGCGTTAATTTAAAGATTAGAGGAGAACGAATATAAAGTGAATCATCATCATCTGCCTAGCGTTATCCCAGCTATGTTGGGTTCGGCTTCCAGTCTAACTGGATGCAAATGAATACCAGTGTTTTACATGGAGGCCCTGAAGACTGGTTTTCAAACTTTCGAGGTTCCGACGACCCGTAACGACTATCAACGACCCACGAATGACAGCCGGGACCAACGTGTTGACGTGCTTTCCCAGGCACGGAGGGGTCAGGTATTTAAATATCAAGCGTGGCGTACCTGATGGATCGAATTGTGCGACTGTTACTTAGCCACAAACCCCCACAAGAACTTAAAGAATATAAGGTCAATGTTTTATTAAAATAAAAAAATGTGATCTAACATGAAACTATATGCATTCTTGGCTATCTATTTTTGTACTAATCCCATATGATAGGTCAGCGGACTCATCCATAAAGGGCATGAAAGGGTATTTCTGACACGATGGTTATTATTAGGGCGACCTTTTCCCTAGACCGAACACAACGGGCGCTGTTCTCGGCCGACAGGCTACTTATTTTTAGCGTCCTTAAATTTACAAATTCTCAATTCAGACACCGTATGAATGTGCATGGCTATAAGAGTTAGAAGACCAAAGAAACGATGGAGGAGCTGTGTGAATGATGATATGATGACTAGAACGGAGGTGACTACCGGTGAGGACTAGAGGCTACTACACACTATGTCGGCGGCTCGGCCGGCGGGCATGCCGCCAATAAGCCCGGCTATATACTCGGTTTCTGCGGCAAGTGCCGGCGACCAAATAACACACCCCCAGCATACCCGCAAGCCCCCCCGAGTGGGTTCCCGCATTGTCGTTGCGGGGGGGCTCAGTAACCGTGGATTCCAGCCACGGTGAAGCCAAGAGGAACCCAAAGGTGGGGCCACTCGTCAGGGCTTTTACCTTCAAGCCATTGACGTAGCGGCCAAAAAGTAGGTTGCGGTGAGGTGCACCGCAACTGAGGTGGGCCGCGATGTCGAATGGGAGGCATCGCGGTTGAGGGTTACGGCTGCGGTAGAGGAGGAGTGCCGGTGCTTCTGAGCAGCGCTCTTCCCTTCCGTGACCTGGACAGGGCCGCCACCGTTTAATGGCGGACGCGGTGGGGCCTCAGGGGAAGAGGAATGTCGGTATAGCGTCAGCCGCTCTCCCTATCCCCTGCGGCCGAAAAGTGGTAGACGGGATGGCGCGTTGTGTTCCACACGCGTGCCGTCAAAGATGTCAGCAACCACTGGTGGGGTACGCAAGGGCCGATGCCTGCCAGGGGTGCGGGTTTGTTCGAAAGAGATACCACAGCCCCTGGCATACGGGCTACTGAGGGAACACGGGTGGGTTTTAGTCAGTAAAAGTCTGACACGCCCTCCTGCTCTACTCAGCAGGAGAAGTCATTTGATGATTTCCCAACCGAAAAAAAAAAAGAAAGCATACCCATACCCGCAAGGCAAAAGCCGCCGACTGTGCCGCCGGTATACTGTGTAGGAGTCTTAATAGAAAAGTATATGGAACAAAAAGACATGTTGCGCCGACGCTTAAGAAATTGGGCAGGAGAATGGTGAATTCAGAAACTGGGTATTAGTCCACGTAGGCGAGCTAGCGACAGCAGTGGTGGCCCAGTGGTAACGGCCCCGATTTACGAGTTGTAGATCGTGGGTCGAACCAAGCCAGATGCTTTACTTTGTGTAAATAATCACCACTGCTCTCAAAACGGTGAAAGAAAACATCGTGAGGATACAGCATTGTGAAGGCCGCGGGAATCCGTTGGATGTGGGAAGCACAAGACCGGTCGAAGTGCAGGAGCCTGAGGGACGCCTATGTCCAGCATTGGACGTCTTTCGGGTGAAATGATGATGATGATACGGCATATCTTAGAACCACAAAGTCGAAGGCATGTGACATCTATCAACACGCACTGGGCCCGCGTAGTAGATTACAAGCCGGCCCAATCCCTTACAAAGAGAAGAGGGTTGTGGCCCAGCAGTGGGAACATTATAGGATGATTATGGTATGCGAGCTAAGCCCCTACGTCGAAGACCGTTCTTTTCGATGATCCATACTATCATACAACACCGAGCTGCTGTCTATATCCGGACGTAACGGGACAAGCAAAATGCAAATGCTAAACTACATAGTTCCTACCAGTCTGGCTTCCTTGTTACTTATATACAGTGTGATTCTTTATAATGTGCACATATCAAAATGAGGGAATCTATGCTTAATTTTATCGCCTAAAATATTAAAAAAAAATCTAAATGTTTTTTAAGCAATTTCAAGAAAAAATGTTTCGCTACATAAACAAAACGGTGTAATTGAAAATAAGCTTGTTTTTTTAGCAAAAATCTTTTTTTTTGTCAATTTTTACAATATTCGTAAAATTTATCAATAAGACGTTTTGTTTACACTGAGAAGATTTTTTTTTATTCAATTTTTTTTTTAATGTTTTTAATATTTTTTCCGGTCATAAAAATAAGCATAGATTCCCTCATTTTGATATGTGCACATTATAAAGACTCACACTGTATTACCTACTAGATTTACCCGAGCAGTGTGTCCTCCCAGTCATGACGTACGGGGCTGAGACTTGGACGCTCACCAAACACACTATCCACCGCATGCAAGTCACCCAGAGGGCTATGGAACGAGCTATGTTGGGCATCTCCCTCTATGACTGGGTGAAAAATACCGAAATACGGAGACGAACGAGACTCACGGACATAGCGGAAGTGATAGCAAAAAAGAAAGTGGGTGGGCCTTATATGCCGTAGACTGGATGGAAGATGGGAAAAGAAAGTGCTGGAGTGGAGACCACGGATGGGACGGAGGAGTGTGGGAAGACAACCGACTAGGTGGAAAGACGATCTCATTGGCCAGACGAAACTGGATAGCCATGACACAAAACCGCCAAAAGTGGAGAGATTTGGAAAAGACTTAAAACTCAGCATTGGGTGCCCAAGGGTTGAAGAAGAGAGAGAAGACAGACTTGCCCACGGTTTTGTCCGCGTGGATGTCAGAAAATATACCACAGGAATGTGCTACCGGGCTAAACAGCCTTTGTTACTTCTTATAATATCAGCTTTCTGCCAGTGAAAGTCTCGTCAAAATCGGTCCAGGTGTTTCGAAGTTTAGCCGGAACGAACATACAGATTTAAAAATAAAAAATGTATAAGCACCGTACACACTATAATATAGTAAAAAGCTGTTATTTTCTCATTACAAACAGACCATTTCAATTCTATTTATTTGTATGTATAACCTTTTAACTAAGAATACTTGGATCTGATGAAACAGATAAAGTTATTTGTAAAATAATGTACCTGCTTAATTGTTTTTTTTAGCAGAAAGATAAGGGCATCTCCATACTTTTAAACACCCGGACCTAATAATGATCTAATATCGTAACCTTATACATTTAGATATAACTGAGATAAGTAGAGCCATGCCCTGCTAATTGTATCTGCAGTAATCGACACTTTTGGGTTTTCAAAATGGCATCCTTAGGTAAAAAATCCTATATGGTAAAAATAAAAATATTTGGAAGTTTTTTTTTTTATCACGAGATTAACTATACTTGCATTTAAATTTTACTTTTAGATTTGCGCGTTTTTCTCGAAACCGCTTTTTTGCAAGTGCTGCATTTGTAATTAGCAGGGCAGGCTAGACAAAACACATTTCTGTTAGCGTTCACGCCAAACGCTACGCCAAAATGTATGGGAATGGCATTACCTGCGGAAAGATTACGTTGTGTCCTTTCCGCATTCCCATGGATTTTGGTTTAGCGTTTGGCGTAAACGCTAACAGAAATGTATTTTGTCTCTAGGCCCAGAGCTCATTTCCGATGACCCGTACCTCAGGCCACAATAAAATAAACCACCCGAGCGGGTCGCGTAAATATCACGTGCTATTTTAGAACTAAATATTGTACTTAACGGCCTACTTAAGTGTTATCTATTACCCACATTGTAGAACAACAATGAGCGAATTATGCAGATTGGATTCACGTCATTAGGGGGCAAAGGATAAACGAGAATGGTAAAGGTCATTAAAGGCTCCGCCACACACGCGCGACGCAACTTCTTGGCATGACTTTACGATATTTATCCCAAGTACGTTTTATTATGGCGTTTTAGTACAGCTAGCTGACATATATGACTAATTATTTAATTAATGGTCTGTGTCTCGTAATGTTTATTACTTTCCCTATGTATGTATAGAATCAAGTCCATCCAACTAAACAGACAGCTGTGCTGCTCGGGAGTTTGTTGCGCCATTTCTTCCCAGCTCCAAGCACTAGGAAGTGGTGAAGGGTGGGCGTTTTGGGGGTATGTCTTATGTATTTTGACGTTCGAAAAGTGCTAATTCTCAGCCTAATTTGAATAAATGACTTTTGATTTGATTTTTAACCAGCTTTTGCCAGCAGCCCATTTACAAATTATACACCTTTCGCATTAATCACTCTGTCGGTGAAAACGGCATTAAAATCCGTACAGTCGTTTTTGAGTTTATCGCGAACAGGCAGACAGACGCGACGGGGGACTTTATTTTATAATATATGTATAGTGATGATAGTAATAAAACTTTTTCATGTGCTTCTCTATTGTAACAATAACAATTACATAATCAATATTATTTCCGCCGCACAACCGCACAAGCGCAACGCAACTTCTTGACTAGACTTAACGATATCTATCCCACCTAAGTACCTATGTTTTATTTTCAAAAAAACAAAAAAACTTTTTCATGTGCTTCTCGATTGTAATAATAACAATTCATCAGTATTATTTCCGCCACACAAGCGCGAAGCAATTTCTTGGCACGACTTTACAATATCTATCTCAACCAAGTATGTTTTATTTTTAACCGACTTCAAAAAGAAGGAGGTTATCAATTCGACATGCTTATATTTTTTTTTTTTATGTATGTTCGGGCATAACTCTGTCGTGTATAGACGGATTTGCAAAATTCTCCTCTTCAATGGTCCCATTGAATTTTCATTTAGATCTGATGATGCGTTTCGGAGTCAGACAACGGAACTCTTCAAAAAATTATAGTAAATCAACCGCGAATGTTGCTACCGCATAAATATGCATTGTTTTGACGCCAAGGATGATGAAATATCGAATTGGTGTGGGATAGGTAACTAAAAAGTGAAAAATAAAATCTTGAAAAAAAAAATTACAACCGACTTCCAAAAAAACACTACAAAGTGCAAAATAACTTTAATTTCGGAAGGCGGTGACAAATAATTAAAATTCACATCCAAAGTCACCGACTTCCGAAATTAAAGTTATTTTGCACTTTGCAGTATTTTTTTGGAAGTGGGTTGTTATTTTTTTGAAAAAAGTTTTTTCAATAAAAATAATAAAACTTTTTCATGTGTGTCTCGTTTGTAACAACAACAATTCATCAGTATTATTTTAATGAGCATTTTCAAATGATAATATACCACCCAAGGACTCCACGAGACAGCCTCGACCTAGTGTGGAGTTCATAAGCAAAAATCATCTTTTGCTTTTTATTTTTTAAAGTTTACCTAGCTATTAATGTTGGTAGACTATGATACGGAAATGTAACGCACTGATTTTGGCAAATAAATATTATTATTAGTACATTTTCTAAGAATTCGCGAGTGAATCTACAATCGACACCCATAGGTAAAACGGGCTGTTGTCCGCAACTCCACGTCAAAGCGCGTATTTTGTGTAAATCGACACCCATACGCAACTTGTGGTGCTGAGACTCGAGAAGGAATCGCGACTCGCGCCTGTGTGAAGAAGACTTTATAGCCACCGATGCAGCTAAATTTAAACTAAATGTAAAACCCTGTTTTTGGCAAATACTTTACACATTATTATTATAACCAGTACATTTTCTAAAAATTCGCGAGCGTATCTACACCCAACTTGTAGTGCTCTGAGTCAAGAAGGAATCGCGCCTGTATAAGGACGACTTTATAGCCGCAGACGCATCTAATTAATTTTGATAAGTCACAAGTGCATGCTGTGAACACTCTCCATGACATGAGCGTCATACGCAGATTGATAACAGATAGATCTTTGTTGCGTACACAATGGCATAATAAATGTTCGTGTTTGCATGTTAAGGCTTTTCTAATATTACAGATTACGCTATTGTGATTTACACGTGAGTCTTAGATCACATTATGTTTTATTTGAACTTCTAATGCATGTAGGAAAGTTACGACTTCGAAAGGAAATAAAGAACAAAGTAGAAAAAAACAATCTGCCTAGACTTTTCCAAACTATGTTGGGGCAGTCGGGATGCGGCCATTCTGACCTTCATAACCCAGTTACTTAGTCATACCCTTTGGTAAGACTCATTGTCTGACTCGTGCTTTTGACTACCCATGACAAACGCCAAAGATCTACAAATGATAATGGCTTCAAGTGCTGCCCGGGAGCATGGAGGGATGCAATGGATAGTCACCCATCCACGAGCAGACCGCGGCAAGCGTAGCTTAACCTTAAATCGAACCATGCAGTTGTTATGAATTAACCACGAACTTATATTAGCAGTATAATGGAACAAGACAATACTATTAATTTTCAAAAGAAGCTCAATGTAGGTGTTGTTGTTCTGATTGAGAGTTAATGTAATTTATCAAATCACATGCCACAGCTAAGCTATCCCTTGATAACAATTATTCTTGGAGCTTAGGTGAATACTGTCTCATGAAATAATATCAAACACCTTACATTTGCGCAAAATTCAAAAAGCTAATCGCTTTTGAATCTTGAAAAATGCTTGACTGTATGGTACAGAAGCCAGCACATCAAGCTACCCCAATCTGTCAAATTTCTTTGATAGTTTTTCAAATTTATTACAAAGGAATAAGGTTCATGTTCAATTGGGAAAATTTGACAGTTTGGGATAGGTTGACCTGCTGGCGTCTGTACAATTTTACACAATATTTTTCTACCAAAATAATAAACAAAAATATAATGTTTTGTATGATTTTCGTGTTATTAATTAAAAATATGCTTTTAAAAGAAAATTATCAAACGAGAATAATAACAAAAATATAACGAATTGCAATTGTAAACATACCTCATAATATACCTAGTCTTCTTCTCGGACAGTGTGACCACCGAAGTAAGGTAGTCAAACAGCTCTCCATTCTTACACAGCTCAAACACTAAGAATATGAATGTCTCTGACTCAAATACGTCCTGCAGCTCAACTGAAACAAATTATATTACTTCAGGTGATTTGTTCCAGTTGGTCATTACTTAGGTCCGAATGTCGCTTTACCTTGTATTTTTTTGAAATTAGACTTCCCACAGTCCAATTTTATCCACAATTTAAAAAGGTTCTAATTTACACTACCATTGCTGTTTTTGTAAAAGGCAACAAAACAAACAAAATGGTATTTGGAAAAGAGAGGCAGCAAATTGCTAATACTCCAAATACTCCATTTGTAACCATAAATTCACTTCGGGGACATCTAACTTCCTTTCTTTCTGGTTGTTATTTAGATTATCCTTCTTAATATTTGAGCCAAAATCAATGAGCCATTTGTGCAAAAAAGAGCCAGCAACTCACTCACTAATATAAGGGTGTCCAGCTACCATCCGCAGGATGTGTATCTCTTGCCGCGTGGCGTCCCTCATGGTGTGCGTGTCTACCCCATCTTGAGACTCCTGACTGAGATCTATGATCTTGGCTGCATATTCTTTTCCTGTTTCCTTCTCTATACATCTTCGCACTGTTGAACTTATGCCTCTGTGTGAGAAATGATAGAAAAGGTTAAACATTTTCTAAATTTATTTATTACTATGTGTTAATAGAATTGTAAGTAATCTAAGTAGACTTGAAATAAAATATTTTCCGAAATTTTATTAGAAGAATGACTTAAATAATATAAATCTGATAAAACTTTAATAATAAACATTATTTTCTACCAAAATAAATCAAATGTTGAAGGCCAATTAAAGAGGTCAAATTTTAGGAATCTGATTATTTTAATTCACTGCAAAACTTTAATGAGAAACATACTTTTTTATACAAAAAAAGAACAATTTTAAAGGCCAATTATACAAGTAAGATTTTAGGAATCCGATTACTTTAATTCACTGCAGTAAAATTGATTTATCAAAGAAAGTTAACGGTTTCATCCCCAAGGTCACTCAGAAGACTTATGAGTAACATCACTTGTAATGATGCCCAGAAGCTTTAAATAATTCCCTAGTTCCTTAAAAATTGGCACTAATGCAACTTATCAAAAATCGCGAGACACTAGTGAGCACCACAATTATTCTCTTACCTGCCTATTATTTCTTTTGGTTCATATCTTGCATAGAACTCTTTAGCCGCATCTTTATCGGGCAAGTTGTCGTCGTCTTCCTCCTTTGCCATCACGTTCACTGTCGCTGTTATTATATTTTCGTGTAATAATTATACGTAATTGGTCTAGCCACAATGACGAAAGGTTATTGTTGTGAAGTGAACAACTGACAGAACACTTCTGCAGCTTCCACTTGATGTTAAAAACTTAAATAATGGGAATTAAAACACTGAATTAACAACTTTATATCAAAAATATGTACTATTATCTGCTTGTAGATTTGGACTGATGCCAATAAACTTAGAAAAATTATCAATTAGCGTCTCAATCAGCGTAAAATCACAAAATAGTGAACAGCTCTATCTGTCACAAAATGACAATGACAGACAAAAGTCTAATAAAAGTACTCTGTGAATGCCTATCATCTAAGGGCACATTCCGTAATAGAAAAATAGCGCTGTAAGCGCTCTCATCAATATTTTGCGTTTAGATATCACGATTCTGACAGCTAACCGTCACTTTTGTCAATAATACGGAACGCTCGTGATCGCGATAAAAGTGTTCACTCAACGTTAAAACTATTAGAAAAAACTATTTAAAACTATTATAATATTCACCATAATAAACTTGTATACATCACACATTTCTTCTTCTTAGATAGAAGCACTATTTCAAAAATTCAAATAAATCTAAGTTAGCTAAAGATACGATGCGAATCAAAACAAAACAGCCCAACTGTCATTTTTAATAGGCATCACGGTGATATTAGATTAACGCATGGTCGGCTTTATCGTAAAGCGCTTATTACACTTGGCTGAATTTAGTGATCTCAATTCAGTCGTTATTGAATTTAGTCAAGTGTAATCGCAATTACTTTTAATGTTGCTTCTGAATTTAGATGACTAGTTAGATGACTAAATTCAGCCAAGTGTAATAAGCCCTTAAGATGGCATGGCATGTCATGACGTCATCTATGACGTTTCGCGGGACATCGTAATCGCGCTCACGCCAATTCGGAACGGGTGTGAGCGCATTGAAATCGATATTATTGTATCTCGGAACGTGGCCTAACAGATCCATTTAGGCATCGACGGACCGAAGCCGATCAGCGATATTGTCTTTGGTTAAAATAGACTATGGACCATAGTGTAGCCTTGGAATTGCAAAACAGCGCCATCTCACATTACATTGGGTTATTATTTAGCAAATTTGATCCCCAAAGAAGTACTCTGTGCGCCAAAGTATTTCTTGTTATTTTTATACTTTAGTTTTCTGAGCTTGCTCAAAACTTGGAATAAAAAATGGAATAGAACGTTAGTTATTTCCTATTCTCCAAAAAAATATTTATAATTACTGATAGAATAGGTCAACATCAAAATACAAATCCAAACACCCAGGTCCCAGTGCAAATATCCCTCCCTCTCTTGACAACAGCTGTCCACAGCTGATTTTACTCTGTCGCCTAGTTTTTGTCTCTTTCAAACTCATGGCAACGTAATGTGTGATTAATCCGATTCAAGTCATGTTTTTTCTCTTTTACTCGTTAGCGGAAAGATAGAGGTAAAAAATATTTTAAGCTCAAACTGGAGCCTCTTCGTATTGATATGTCAATCTGCCTGTCCTTGTTTCACGATTCTTTCTTGGTCGTTCGGTATGTTTTCGCTTGTTGTTCCGTCCCGATGGTCTTGCACTTTTCAGTGTTTTGCAGATTATCCTTATCATTAGTAATATCCCGTGATTAGTTTACGTGGACTGTAGTTAAAAAAGCTTGGATTTCGGTGTTTAGTTCCTAGCAGCGAGACTTTCTGACCAGGTAAGGATACTACGCACAATTTTTCTTGCTAAGTGACAATCGTGTTTTGTACTGTTGGTACTTAAATACACCTAATATCTTTTTGACAACCTTGAAGAAATAAAATACCAGTTCGGTGCTATTTTCTTTGTTCTTATAGTATGTGAAATCGATTGATTTCATAATTGTATGATCCTTGGTAGCCTCTTGCCCCAAATACCTTTTAAATTGGTTTCTAATGACTTTCACTGATAATGACCACAATTTTTCCACGATTCACTACACATTTTAATTTTATTCAAGTTAGATCCGTAAAAAACATAACCCTCCTTCTGGCGCAGTCGGGTAAAAAGGATTTATTATTTCAAACAAACACATAAAACATGAAACAATTCTTAAAGACTGCACCTTTATAAAATATTCAAGGATTATTTTGTTTAATAAAATAATTAAGTATGTTTCTTAAGATATTTTAAGTATCTCTGACCATTTTTTTTTTTTTTTTGTTTTGTCTCAAGGAATACAAAGTCAGGTGTTGATAGGCAACACAGTGATATCAATAGATACTGAACATTTTAGAAATCAAACACATTTACCAAGTCCAAGTAAATACAGTCATATGAAAACCGATTATTTCATAAGAACTTTAGCCCCAAACTGACTGGTATAGGTACTAGGAGCACAAAGATCAATAGAAGACTATGTAACAAGATGTAAGAGGCTGTCAATGCTGTTCCTGCCCACAATAGAAGTACTTATTTAAGTACTGTAATTGTTGGAATGCACATAATTAGTAGAGACAAACACTGTTATAGCTCTAGACTTTGTAATTTGTTATAAAACAGGTAAAAACAGGCTCCGTTTTGCTGTATTAAAGCCTAATTTTGGTCATAAAGATGTGTCTCGCTAGGTAAAAATAAATAAAAAATTAAAATACATACTTTTTAAATGTAAAATACAGCACAATAATAAATTCCGTACTGCAGTACATCACCTGTGTAAATATTTTTTGGACACAAGTAAATTAACAATCTCATTACTATGCAATAGACTTCATTAAGTAATATGCTGTTCTGTTCTATTCCTGTGTGTTATATTCATACCACCCAATAAAACAAAGCCAAGGTTTTATCTCTTGACGCAACCATAGTAAATTGCATGAACAATGTAAATATGGGCTGGAGTCCGCAACTCTATGTCAATGTGTATATTTTACATATGGGTGGGAAAATCGAATATTTTATCCATCCTCAAGGAAATCCAGCAACTCCTTGATTACATGTCCTGCAGGACAACCTCAAGACCTCAAGATTTGTATCATTTCTAGTAAAAACAAACATACATGCTTCTCAAAGTTGTTTGGGAAGTTGAGGTATAGGGTTCTAAGAGTTCCCTAGACCTCCTCCCAAGAATCACACAATTGACAAGAAAAGTTGTTTTAGTCCGTACACAGCTTACTGTCATTTTATGATTTTAATGAAATTTGTTTAAATATAAACGAAAATGATTTAAGATTTTTCTAGTGCTCCAGACTCACAAAATTATAAAACTCCGAATTACAACAGATACCCTAGAAGTTATTTGTATTACAATGATATGCTGTTAATAATACTGGCTCGTGGCCTTTTGTACATTGCACCTGATGACCTGACCATAATTGACCTTTTTGATAAGCACTTCAAATTATCATACTTGAAGTTAGTTGTAGAGGTATTGCATAGATGGCGCTGCTTGTTCTTATTGTGAAAGAATGTTGTGAAACGTAAGTAATCTATTAATAATTGATTTAGTGGCACAGAATTTAAAGATAAGGAATATATTCTGCCCCGCGACTTCTCCGTTCTTTTTTTTCGATTTAAATCTCTTAGCTCGTCCAGATACTAAACTAAATAAAAAACAGTCTCTTGTCGCCAAGTCCGTTGGCTGAAGTTACGGGTATTTCCTACTTCGTATCTGTTACGGGCATACAATTAGTTTGATTCCCGAACTAAGAATGACTGTCAAATCTTGTTGATCAGTCCATAGACCCGTCCGAATTTTTTTATTTGATACTTGTTTTGACGGATCAACTACTTTCGGACGGGCCCTTATCTTCGTTCGTTGATGGACTTACAGAGTAGACCCCCTGATCACTAGTCTCGAGCCTGCACCCTAATTGCGTAACTCACGATTCATCATAATCTGTTTCGTTTTGAAACGGATTGTTAAACCATTACTTCATATGTTCGAAAAATGTATCTGCTCAACAACGTAAATAATGCAATGAATATTGTTGAACTGTAAAAACGAAACCGATTATGATTAATCGTAAGTTACGCAATTAGGGTGCTGATCAAGAGCCATCATCAATCTGCCCTTTTAATTTAACGTAATCCGGAATCTGAAGTGCTTTTTTTGCTGTAACTGAGCTATAGTTTCTATTAATATTCTAAACTAGAACAGCCTTTTTAAGCGTGATTACACATGTATTCAACATAAGAAACTGAATAGGATACACACATGACACACGGATACATTACATCCTACTATGAGCTCACAGAAGACAACTTAAACCCACGCTAAACTATATATATATGTATAGACTCGCAGCATCTGCGTTGCCGCTACGTAGACGAGGGCAAGGGAGCAAATTAAGGACGTCTAGATCCGCCCCTCCCCACACCATAGTTCAACCCCCCTCAATGCTCTACTGACTACTATGTTCCCCCTTTTCCGTACAGTTCTGGGAAAAACAGTGAATGTTATTGAAGCGAAGCGAATTGTATGAATTTACTACGCTTTCTCTTGAAGCGAGAGTAAAATCACCCCTATATTGTTTGTTTGTGTACTGGATGAATAGCCTTTGTTTTCTGAAATGGATTTAATTTTAAAAGCTTTACAAATGCCAGTGGATAAAGCAGAAAGACTGGCGTAAAAGATAGCATTGTAACGTCTGTATTCAGCAGTGGTTTTTGTAAATTTAAGAGCTCGAATTGGTAAATACACGTTATACCAAGTAAGTATTCAGGAAGATCATAAAATGACTTCCCAATAATGTAGTCTAAGCCAATTTAAATAAAATTCAGGCAGTTTACCAAATCAGCTTAGTTAGCTTATTCGTGGAGTAGTTTCTTCATTTTAATTCCAAAGTCGTCGCAAAAAGAAAACTTTTCCAAATAAGATCTTTATCTCGCCAATAACTTATTGGCTAAAGCACTTACGTAGAGTCCTAACTATCAGTCTAAACGCAATAATTAATAGGAACACGGCTCCAAGAGTTTCGAGTGTCCGATTACCGATAAACTCTCATATCAAGTTATTAGTGAACACACGGAAGTTTTGATACCTACCTACAAGTAGGACAAAACTGGACACACAGTGTACTTCATCATCATTATTTCAACCAAAAGACGTCCACTGCGGGACATAGGCCTCCCCCAGGCCTTCCCACAGTGGACTTATTTTTATAAATTTATTGATTTTATAATTATTAGTGACCTTGCGAGGGCCGATAATGACACGAGCCACGAGTATGGTCTGCTCGAAATTATGTGAAACATTTAGGGAGGAAATTGGAGGGTAGGTAAAGTCTTTCGAATTAGGCACCATTGGAGAAAAAAGGAATAGTAAACAGTCCAATGATCTTCACTGCAGTGAGTGCCTTCCTAGTAGGTTTTCTAGGTATTCTTCCTAGACAGTAAGGACCCCAAAAAATATCGCAGAATATTTGCTGATCAGTAGCAGACAGACCCACCCAATCTCCGAAAATTTTGTAAAAACCAGATTTTACATTAGGTAAAGATTACTTCTAATTGAATCTTCTGTGGCCTAGTGTCAGTTTCATTAAACCATCTCGATCAAACGCATCGAGCGCTTTCGGTGCTCCCATTGGTACGTTACCAATCAAGGGCCAATCGGAACGCCAAACGCGCTCGATGTGTTGGATCACTAAGGGCTTTTTTTTTTTAAATCCCTCAGTAACCCGTATGCCAGGGGCTGTGGTATCTCTTTCGAACAAACCCGCACCCCTGGCAGGCATCGGCCCTTGCGGACCCCACCAGTGGTTGCTGACATCTTTGACGGCGCGCGTGTGGAACACAACGCGCCGTCCCGTCTACCACTTTTCGGCCGGATCACAAAGGGCTCAGTTCGCTAGGCACAGACTCTAAACAGAAGGATAAATGGCAAATCACCTCTAGCAAATATAAAATAACCTGTTGAAAACAAAAAATATAGAGGTGACTTGAGGTGAGGTACCTACAGTGTCTACATATTATTTTATTAAAGGTCAAATGAAACCGAATCCTCTTGATAAATTCGATCTGATTTTCGATAAAGCTGATTCGATTGGACGTTCAGGCTTCAAACTATGATATCTTTTACAAACTGGTTGGTACTGGGTATCATAAATTAACTAAGTGACTGTATAGTGGTTTGACTTTGCTGTCACTGTCATCTATGTTATATTGCACAAAGTAGTTGTGCAATTTTCAGTATACTTCTTTCTACAATAATAACATTAGAAGTAATTAGAACAGATGTGCTACTGGGCTTTAGTGCGTGCCATTGTCCCATTCAAGTAGCTAGTTAATTGTTTACTACTAATATTTCTCTTCTCCTTTATTCTCTGCGTTTTGGAAACGATCCATTGTTTTTCTCGCAGTTTTGCAAAAAAAAACTTCTTTACTACGTTACTCCAGCAACCCAAAATTGCTTTCAAAGCGACAACTTGATAAAAAAATCTGGTCTGTACTGTTGGCCGTTGAAGAGCTCCCGTGACTGGAGCCAATCTTGAGTGCCGCAGCCAGATCATGGTTCGGCAAACTCAGTGAAGCAAACTTTCCTACCCAATTTATCAGGAATCCAACTTATCCGCAATCGTTTTGGCGCTGTGAGACCTACAATATTAATTATTATGAGCATGTTCTTTCTACTCGCTCCGTAATTCCACGGCTTACATTACCTAATTAGTGTGCTCACACAGTGTAAAGATAGATCACGTTACTATACTGCAGTTACACTTATCTCTGAGAGGTGCTTTCTTGATCCTCTGAAGTGCAACTGCGTTAAGCAAGACATTCCTGTCGCTGGTTTTAATTTTGTAGATCAAAAGATCAAAGAAGAGACGTTTGTTTTAATTGCTCAAGACATCTTTTGATCATTTCCATTTTCAAAGGATCTTCGTCTGTGTTGAGGGAAAAATGAACTAATTTACTAACACAACTACCACTTAAAAAGTACCAGGGCGATATAAAATGCAAGGAGAGCCTTGCAGTTATGTTTCGCTTGAAGTTTTACTCATAAATTATACACTAGAGATATGAAAGCCGCGTTCAAGTTAAAAATAAAACCAAGGTTGACAAAGGGGCACAAACTAAGTGGAGCCCGAGGGCAAGATTAAAGGGAGCTAAAATTGGGCACCCGCGTCTATTCTGAATTACAATTGTCAATCTCTTGTTCGCGGGGCATCAGCAGCAGAGAGATAATTATGGTTAATTCTGGTGAACATATTGCAACAGTTTATCTCTTTTGAACGATTTGTGCGAAAACCTTCTGAGCAATTTAGATTTCAGTCGCACTTGGACTTATTGTTGCTATTTAATTTTATCAGGTGATGATAGCCAATTAAATTTACTGTCGGCCTAAAGTATCTCTTATTTATTTTACAATACCTATAACTGTTTTTTTTTTTTTCGAACTGTATTGAGAGATTATCAGTAAATAGCGGTCTGGTATAAATACGGACCTCTATAAAGCCACCAGATTTATTGTCTCCACT
The DNA here is from genome assembly GCA_949987655.1 of Polymixis flavicincta. Lineage (NCBI taxonomy): Eukaryota > Metazoa > Arthropoda > Insecta > Lepidoptera > Noctuidae > Polymixis > Polymixis flavicincta. The sequence goes on along the minus strand of OX465190.1, from coordinate 19,959,270 downwards.
GCCATTCTTTATAGTCTGCAAGAGATCTAAGCCCCTTCAGCTATTATGGGTTATGATTATGGTCCATCTAGATCAGACCGTAAGCCGGAGTCAGAGCCGTGAAATGATCTAGTAATAAATTCCATCGTTATCGATAACTGTGTAGCGTAAAATGAAGCACCCACATTTACGATATTTATGTCTGTAATCGCATCAATTTGAACAATCAGAGAACAATTTACTTCTAGGCCGTTTTTTTTTAAACGCTGGAAGTATTTATGTAAATGTTTACAGTGAGGCGCGACACAATTTATTCCGATTCTATATAAATATTTTTATTCCGGGATGAAAGGAGCACTCGGTAAATGGGAATTGTGTGGTGTTTGATCGACATAGGTATTTATTTAGGTACAGAGGCCAGCACTTCAAGCTACCCCAATCTGTCAAATTTCTCTGATGGTTTTTCAACTTTATCACAAAGGAATAAGGTTTATGTTCTATTGGGAAAATTTGACAGTTTGGGATAGCTTGACCTGCTGGCGACTGTACCTACCTAGCTCTAATGGTCTCTACGTACAGAATATAAAACGACAATTACTCACCCTGCAGTTAAATTTTACATAGCATGACGTAGAGCCGTAATGACTAATCAGATACAGCAGTAATTTGAATACAAAATTGGTCATAAAACTGCAGGACGCTGATAATACTTTGCAATAGACGGTAAGCAAACATTTTCAATTATCATATAATGCAAAATTGCTTTGGCCACTCGTAAGATTCCCATGACGTTGATATTTCATTCTAGTTTATTGCTCTAGGTCTGAAATACCTAGAAAGAATACTCAATGAGAAGATGTTATCAGAACTCGTTAGTAGTACCTGTAGTATTCGAATAATAGCAGTATTGCAATCATCGTTATACATATACAAGGATACAATTTTATCGTTCACATTGAGTCATTTAAGCTTATACGTATTAACATTTTTGGTTAATTAGTTTACCGATTGTGGTGCAACGATGTTAATTAACGGATAAAGTGTATCGGCAGTTCACAGCTCGAGTAATTTGTCGAAGTGGGAGATTACTGATCCATCCAACACCCAGTGCGAGTGCGGTGCTTCTGATCAGACCATGTCCCGGTTGTTGGAGTGTCCTAAGAGCCCGTTCTTCTGCTCTTCGGATGACCTAATGAATGCCACTGATGCCGCAAACAACGGTGCCAGCTATTGGGCTCAAACGATACACAGAATACGTTTTTAACCAGTGCGCAAACTGTAACCATGAATCCAGCATATCATTCTAGACCCCACAGCGCACTTTTCTATGAAACAGCTGATTTTGTTTAATTGTTTGTATAACCGACGAAAAATCTGCGCTTTGGGGTCTAGAATGATACGCTGAATTCTTAGTTACAATTTGCGCACTGGTTAAAAACGTATCCTGTATTAAAAACTACGGGGAACTCCGAGGAAGAGTACCATCGTAAAAGAAGAAACTGGAATTCAGAAACAACAATACTTATGCTAGTTGAAATCGAAAGCTAATAAAATATCGCTTTGTGCAACTGGTACTGGTGGTGGAAACCAAGTGATTGGAAGCCATGTTTAATTAATATGTACTACTATTGTAAGTTAATAGCACTTTGCAGTCTGGAATTATTTGCAGTGTTGCTTTTGCTAATTGCGAAATATTATGTGCACAGCGTTCTCGCGTTCTTTGGGTGGTCTCCAGAGGTCTTTTTTCAGTGATATACGATTTCAAGTTTAATTCTCCTTGAATTTAAATAATTGCTTGTTAGTCTAGCTGCAGTATCTTATATTACCTTCCAAGCTGGAATTTGCTTTAAAAGCGTTCCAGTAAAATCAACTAGGTATTTTAAAAGTGAAACAGCTAGAGGCTAATTGGTCGTTGAATTAACTGTAACTGCAGCCATCTACGCACATAACCTAAAGCTAATTAGCATGAAAGTTGCATTGTTTTATCTTTTCCGTAAATCTCAAAGAGAATGAAGCAATCAGCTAACAACACAATGTTTATAAACACCGTGTTGCTGTGGTTACTATTTAAAATATGTTACCGCAATTCCTGGGAGTGCGTTGAACCGCCCCCACCCTCATTCTATTTTCTAACTCGACCAACGAGTTCCTACGAGGACTCGACACCGTCAATTGCGATTGTCAATGTTATGAATTTGTCATAATTTATGAGCAAGCCTGTAAGCCGCAGGTATGCAGATTAAAGTCCTAACGACTGACTCAGTTTTGCACTTTCGTCGTCTGCGTCAATTGCCTACAAATGGACTCGATCCTTGTTCATTTATTTATTCTATTATAATCTTGAACTTACAGAGATTGCATGATTCAACAGAACGCATGTACAAACCAAATAACGTTTCACTGTGACTCCCAGGTTTTAACCGTCAGTACTGTTTATTTATACATAGCTCTAAAAAGGCGCAATGAAATAAAATCCCCGAGTGTAATGGACTCAATAATTGTATGCATGTTTTAACTACGAAAGACAGTTAATATGTATACTCGTAACTACAGATAAACGCATCAAGGACGTAGGTATAAAACTTTGTGCCTTGGAACAGGTTTTTTAATTGCCATATTTAAATACCACAGTTTTGGAATCCCTGTGACTTTGTCAAGTACACGAGCTGGTGTAGATTTCAGTGTGCTGTTTAAAAAGTGTTGCATTCTTTTGTTAAAAAAAAAACATGCATTGTCAGAAATAGTTTTGGGCGCCTGCTCAAAGTGGATATCAAATTAAATGCCCAACATTCATTGTCCACAATCTGACACCTAGGGGTTTCTGGTTACACCAAAATTTACGTTGAATAGGTACATTACATGCTTTCACATTTTTGCTTTTGTTTGTAAATAAAAGCAAACTTAACAAACCTCAAACATCAGTAGCTGTATACGAAATAATACTCATATGGTTGAGGAAGGATAATGTTTAAGAAAAACAACACCAGTATTTTTTGCAGAGTTAATTCACTGTCTGAGGTATATTTTTTCCTGAGCTGCCAGGTCGAAGTCCACTGCACGCCTGATCGCGCCATTTGATTGAGCGTAATGTCCATAGACTTCCATCGGATCGCTTACAGAATTGCCTATTTCATGCTTCAATTGTAATTTCATATTTTAATAAACTAAATATTGTGAACATTTCCCGTGTCTAAACGATAGTTATTGGAAACATTCGTGATGTCAGTTCTTAACGATCATCTCGTAAGGTAATTGAAGAATAAAATACTATTACGTAAAATACAATGTATCAATCATGTGGTAGGTAGTACTGCGTGTACATTCCTGAACTAGAAGATCCCGTAGGTTGAGCAACATTTTGTTTTTCGCACTAAAGTTTTATTAACATCATCGTCTATGTAAATGTATTAATCGTATCAGATTTTCTTAGTGATTATATTGTTATAATATCATGTAATAATGATAATACATGATAGTGAATAGTTTATTTATAAACATGGGCTATAATTCCGGAGTCGTGCTTATAACATGACATGTTTCCGACATCCCTGCGTGTAAAATTGTATCTCATGATAGTAACGCACTGTATCCACCTCTAGCCCTTGATCGAAGGTAACAGCATTCTCACAGCAACAGTCTTGTTTACGTTTTAGCTAACACCTTAATACAATTAAACGATTAACAAGTTAGTTGGCCGTGTGTTTATCTCGTCTTCAACATCGGTATCACGGTTCCAGTCACGATCGCTATTTACTAGTACTTACACGCAGTATGCAAATAACTCACGTGCATTGTGCATCAACAAGACTAGCGTATCCGTTGTACAAACAATCCTTAGCACATCGTGCATCATGAAAAAAAAAAGACTATTGTGTTGCAAACACGTCATCATTAGAGTGCTGTACGAGCTTCCGATCTGTAACTAAGTTTGTATCTGTATTGTGTAGTCTATTTGTAGCGTTACAGTGTCTATAATATCAAGGTTCAAAAACAACTGGCCATACAGTTCAGATAAAAGAGATGGCATCTTATTTACAAAACATGCAAAGACGAGCATTATGGCAAACTGTCGTGCATATATTGTTGTAGTTAGGATCATAACAATTATAAAAGTTGAGGTAAAGACTGGTTTAAAACAAGCTTCGCCTCGTCTCCCAGAGTGTAATAAAACTTTTTTATACACAAATAATATATTGGGATGGCCTCGGTGCGTGCACGCAGGCCCGCAGATGCACGGCTGGCCTTGACTCAGCGTGCATGCGCGTGAGTCGAGGTGTAAGGGACTGGCGGTTAGCGGTCTTAAATCGATTGCGTAATTGATGGATGACCAATAAGATCATCGTTGTATTGCAAGTCTTATATCAACCAAGACGGGCACTCATTCCATGGTTCATTTATCCGGGTGATACCCCATTTGTCCAATTCTCGTTTTTTGCTGGGGCATATTCCTTTGACACAAGTTCTTACAATTTCTCGAAGCTCAGAAATTTTAGTATTTTAAGTAATGATTTTCATAGTCTTTCTGCGTTCTGAACGGAGGGGCTAAGTAAAAACAGCCGCGGTTCGATCGATCAGGTTAAGCTACGCTTGCTCCGTATAGTCCTTGGATGACCATCTTTACATACCAAGACCCCTCCGTGCCTCGGAAAGCACGGTAAGCCGTTGGTCCCTGCTGTCATTCGTGGATACTTGACAGTCGGTCGACAGAAGCCCGAAAGTCTGACAACCAGGCTTACCAAGGGGTACGATATTACCCACTAACTAGGTTATGGAGGTGAGATAGGCATTCGCTCCATGTAACTAATATACTGGTATTCAGCTGCATCCCGTTAGACTGGAAACCGATCCCAACATATTTGGGAAACGGCTAGGCAGATGATGATTATCCACGTTCTGAACCCTTCACCTTCGTCTTTATAGTTGGCGCTAGATGTGTTTCGAACTTTACCCTTAAATATGATGGATAATTTTGGATTGCTTTCAATAAATCTCCTGTACTTGCACTCCGCTCAGCTCCGGCATGCGCCGCGCGGCCATATCAAAATGCCGTATCGTGCTGATGCGAGCTATTTTCGTCGAGTCTCGCTGCGTCGCTAATCGTGTTTTTCCATGCCCCAAGCGTTTTAAATGTAAAAAATATTTGAATACGTTATTACCCAATCCTTACCTGTGTACACATATTTTATTTGCAATTCCGTAGAAGAACAGGTAAAGTAACTCTTGTAATGAAATATTTGGTCATGTGCCAAGTCCTTCGGCAAATTGAAGCTATCGCCAGATTTGTCGACCTGTGTTCAAATATGGCCCTCGCATTTTATATTACGGTTGACCCAGTTGTGCACGTAAACGAGCCTGCTTTTGGAATGATTACATCACTGGCATCAAACTACTTGATTATGATTCATCTCTCTCATCGAATGCATTCCAATGAACTATTGCAATCGTTCATCGCGTCGCGTATCTGATACTTAAGTGGCGTCTCATATGCCTGCTGATGATTTCATTGCAACAACATTTTGGAAAACAAAAACTGTTATTGTTTTGGTCTTCATTCTTTTGGGCATAAATATTTTGAAAGCTAGTCATTTCAGTTATGCATTTATCAAACAACCAGATGTCTTGTTTTGAACCATCAAATCTATCAATCTTTCTTTCACGATTGGAATTGCATGCATCATCTATAACTTTATGTATTCCATTAATTATTGCATCACCGTTGTTAACATTTATATTAAATCCGCGCGCGTACGCATAGAGATGTTGGGGATTAAGTCTCAAAGTCTTAAGTTATTTTTAGTTTAACCGGTCTGTTACCGTAACTGCGCTATAAACAAGTTATTAAAAGTTTGTGATAACTCGATTACTCGACTGTCGCTCGCCGCGTTACACGTTAACTATGCAATTTTAAGATTGTGTAGCATATATGTATTAAATCGAGTAACACGATTATGTATAGGTATTTATATTTTCTACAACAACGTACATATATGTATATGCCTTATTTCGAACTCTGCGGCGAAATTATTTTGTGAACGAGTAGATAAGGCGTATCAAATTTTATCAAGTGTTTTATACAAACACTTATGACCTTCGCGATTTGAAGGGCACATGGCATATTGTTTTGCTAATACTTACTTTAATTACGTAACCTATTCGATAGCTGAATGAGACTTGGGCTATTTAAATCGTATTAATTTGATAAGTCCAACTCGTTCAGATCTAGTTGTCAAAGGTTCTAAGTGCCCATTTGTTTGATAGCTGTGTTTTGATTTATTTTATTGTACATCAATCTATTTTACGATTTCTATTGAGTTGTTTGTGTTTTGCTCTTTCGTCATAATCGAATCTAATGACACGCCATTTGATGGAATATTTCCAAAAATGCTTAGTTCTGAAACAATCATGCTAGACCGTTTCCCATATTATCTACTATTTAATGAAATCGTTTGATGTTGTTCTTGCAAAGTGCTACCGTTTTCCAATGAGAGATGAGTCAATCATACCATTGACCAATACTGTTTGCAATAAACGATTAAAAACATTCAGTATTGAGCACGAACCACAGAACTCACGATTGATCTTCCATAACTGACACTTGACTCTAAAGCCTTGTGTATGGTTTCAAGCGAAATGGTGCCAAGCATCTAGGAGCTTTGATGTTTCAATTTGACAGAACATACAACAAACATTGTATCATCATCATCATTTCAGCTGGAAGACGCCCACTGTTGGGCATAGGCCTCCCCCAATTTGGGAGGGCTTGCCATAATCGCCACGCTTGGCAGGCGGGTTGGCGATCGCAGTATGGTGGTAAAATGCATAGAGAACGCTGCTGCCCATTCTCTAGTAAGTCCCTTAGTCGCCTCCTACGACACCCACGGGAAGAGATGGGATGATGCTATTCTTTACGTTCGGCACCACATGGTAAAAACATTGTATAACCTAATCATATAAAAAATTGTCAAAATGAATTTTATCTAAAATTATATAACCCACCTGGTAAAAACATTGTATAACCTAATCATATAAAAAATTGTCAAAATGAATTTTATCTAAAATTATATAACCCACCTAATCTAATTCAATTTTATGTAATTTTATCCTAATATTTTGTTATCAATTTTTTTATGTATATTTTGTTATCAGTTATCAATTTAGTACAATTTTAGTTTTTTCAATCTATGTATTGCTTGTTTTAATTAATTTGTAGTGTTATTATATCAGCACATAATGTAGTGCAGGCGGTGCTTTTCTGTAAGTAATGAGGCGCGTAATGTTTAAACTAGTAACAGTGTACTCATTGTTGAGAAGCCTAAAAAATATAAATAAAAACATTTTATACGAAAGTATACTTGTTGAATTTTTTAGCAGCTCTCTCTGAAGCCATATGATGTCATAAAATTCAAAAAGGAGTGAATTCCGTTTGTAAGTTTTTCAATCTATTGTTGAAAGAATAACATTTCATATTTTCTGTGCCGATTCGAAAGTAAGGAAGACCTAAAAAGGCAATCTCGTAGCTGATTAAATTTTCACTGCTTTCCAAGAAATGAGATCTTGTATTTAATCAATAACTTCGTTTCTCCTATTGAATAGTTGAAAGAACCTATCGGGGTCATACAGAAAACCATAACTTATAAGTTATAGATAATATGATAGACAGTTAAAATGTGTATATCACACATATTGTCACTTGTCATTCAGTTACTGTTAATGATCATGATGAGGCTTCTCATACCGCTGCGTCAAACGGTGTGGGCAGTATTGTCATGTCATCAAGCATTATTGTTCTTAAGGTAGCTCAAGGGTACCCCTCGAAATTCTAATTTTCTTCCCTTTTTTTTACAATTTGCAGGATTTCGGTATTACAGGTTTCTTTTTCGGTCAGTATGTTGAGCCCAATTTTATTCGCGGTCGTAACAAATATGTCTTTTCACAATTATAATAAACTAGGTTCATTTAATTCCGAAACTGTAACGGTTTACCAACAGTCGATTGGTCCATGAACCGTTGGGGTCAACATTATATTTAAACCATTAACTTTTCATCCAAAGAATTTTTCACCCACGAACGTTTCGCCAACATAACTCTACGTCAGTGAATGCTTAATCAACATAATGTTTTGACCAATAACTTTTCACCCAAAGAACAGTTAGCCAACAGATACCGGGACAGGTCATTACTAAATAGTCGAGTAACTGCCACTAACTTGAAAGTAGCGCTTGCTCGGCTGGTGCGCGGTTGGTTGCAAATCTAACCTAACCTAACCTATTCGGTCGGTAAGCAGGGTGCAGTACACAATTTGGTGACGTACCATATTTTTAATGTTATGTTTACAAGCTTCTACTTATCCCCGTGTCTGTTAGCCAATTGTTCTTTGGTTGAAAGTGAAAAGTGATTGGTCAAAACATTATGTTGATTAAGCATTCGCTGACGTAGTGTTATGTTGGCGAAACGTTCGTGGGTGAAAAGTTCTTAGGATAAAAAGTTAATGGTTTAAAGATAATGTTGAACAACGGTTCATGGACCAATCGACTGTTGGTAAACCGTTTCAGTTCCTTAAATTCCATTGAATGACTTTTTCATGAAATATTAATTCAATGGAATTAAATGAACAAAAATGAAAAAAATATGCAAAGAGTTATATTGATGATTTTAATAATTGTAATAATGTAAATACAAACGTATTACGGTACGGTTGCCAATCATTTTATATCAACACTAGTTTTTGCCAGCGGCTTCGCCCGCGTGGAGTTCGGAAATTATCCCACGGGAACATACTACCGGGATAAAAAGTATCCTATATGTTAATCTAGGCTAAAAACTATTATGTGTGCCAAATTTCATCCAACTCCGTTGAGCCGTTGCCGAGTTGTTACATGATCTAGTAACAAGCATCCAAACTTTTACATTTATATCTAATACTAGCTTTTGCCCGCGGCTCCGCCCGCGTGGATGTCGGTTATCGCGTAAAAAAGTAGCCTATGTCCTTACCCATATCCCAGGCTATATCTCGGCCAAATTTCATGACGATCGGTTCAGCGGTTAAGGCGTGAAAGCGTAACAGACAGACAGAGTTACTTTCGCATTTATAATATTAGTAGGGATTAATAGGACAGTAGGATATAACCTGACACTGATCTGCAAATTGCAAAACGCGTAAGAAAATTTGAATTTCGCTTCCACCTTTTTTTTTGTTGTGTGTGGCCAGTCATCAAATAACTTTTCCCGTTCTGGGTGGAGCAGGAGGGCGTGTCAGACTTTTACTGACCGTGTTCCCTCAATTGCCTGTGTGCCAGGGGCCACGGTATCTCTTTCGAACAACCCGCACCCCTGGCAGGCATCGGCTCTTGCGGACCCCACCAGGCATTTCCACCTTAAAGTAGTACTTTGAAATCTAAAATGCGTATATTCTTCTTCATCTTGCCTAGTCTTTATTCAAATTAGGCTGGGAATCAGCACTTCGAACGTCAAAAATTACATAGACGCAAAAGGCCCGTCCATTACCACTTCCCAGTGCTTTAGCTGGGTAGAAGTGGCGTAACAAACTAATGTAATTCAAGGTACCTCTCATCTCTATTAAATACTCTCATTAGGAAACCCAATCTTTTCTCTTGGATAATGTCCCGTCTACGTGACCTGTGCCACGAAATTTGTTAAACAGCTGTTTTAATATAATTCTCAGTAGTCAAATACATATTCATTATGTCTTTGGCGTGTAACCAAGGGACAAGGACAATCTGACATAACGTTTTAATATAACTTTAACTTTCAGTAAATTGACGACGTACAGCCTTGAATTTTAAATTGTGGCTTGTTTATCGCTCGCAGAAAGTGCGTCGACCTTTTGAATTTATTTATTAACTCAAAACGCCCACGTGCTAAAGGAATTCTCTTTATATTTGAACAATTAACCCGTTTTTAGAAGTAAACAACATGATGAGTAAATTCAGCGCTCGTCTTCTTTATGTTTATTTTTACAAGGAATGTCGGATATTTTAAGATCTTTGTTATGTAGTGTATTTAAAACTCCACCATATCCACAAGGACCAACTTTATAAAGCTTATTTTAAAAAGAACTATTCAATTTTTATTCTCATCATCATCATTTCAGCCGAAAGACGTCCACTGCTGGACATAGGCCTCCCCCAAACTCCGCCCGTTTTCTTCACCGTTTTGAGAGCAGTGGTGATGAAATAATTTACACAAAGTAAAACGCCTGTCTGGGTTCGAACCTACGACCTACAACTCGTAAGTCGCACGCAGCCGTTACTATTAGGCCACCACTGTTTATTTTCAATTCTAGCACTAGTAGACCAAGGCTGAAGGCCTTTGAAAATCCCCATTAGAAAACGAAAAGACAACACGACTGAAACAATTTTTAATTAATAATGTTTATTACTCAATCACTGAATTTATGGAGGATTATAATATTGTTGACAATGATCTTTAAAATTCTGACATAATTGTATTTCTATTTTATGGTTTGACGTTTTAATTGTACCTACAGACATTCAAAAATTTCTGAAATTATTATATTTCATTATTCTTGTGTATAATATTTGTATGCTTGCGAGTAGAATGCAGCGCACTAACATTATCAATATATGACCTAATATAAACTATGTACCTGCATTCTGACAAATACAATTATTTGATTTGATGAACAAATATTTTAAGTAAAAAAAAATAGTGTGTTTGGGACATGAAAAGTCGTGATTTTTTTTTTAAACGAAATAAATTAAAAACCAAAAACTCGGTTATTTCAAGTTTTCAAATACATTTTGAAGTTATGTGAAAAAAGTGTAATCTGTATCTTTTTATCTACAACTTTTCCATTCAACTATTTTCCATAGGACTTTTAGTTCTGCCAGAAATCGAGATAAACCGTTTTTTACCCTTAAAAGCTCACCCCCATCCACTTCCCGACCTCAGATCGCCCGTAAATTATTTATCTTTTAATTTTTTGTTATATTCTCTTCCTTTTCCAATGGGTTTCATCCTACAATTTTTTTTTTTTTTGGTTTCAATGATTATATCGCCCCTGGTCTATTGTGGTCGTATCCTGATCGTAGGACCGATAGGACCCACAGTACTCATAGGTACAAGTGATAATGGGATTACTGCTATCAACAAGATGCGTGTCGATAGTTGCTTGGAAGTTTTAAGCCGTTATCAAGAAAACTACGCGCTGCACGTAGAATTGGTTTCATTTATGATCGAATTCTTGCTTCAAGGTTTATTTGCTATAGCAACGTTACTCTGAACTTTTATAGGGAAAACTGGGAAAAGATTTGAATTTTTGTGTTTGTTACGCTTTCACGCTAAAACGGCTGAACAGATTTAGATGATATTTGGCCTATGAGTAGATCATGACCTGGATTAGGACAAATGATACTTTTTATCCCGATATCCCCACGGCATAGTAGGACACCGCGGGTGAAACCACAGGGCCGACCAACCAGAGGTTTTTTTTTGAGGGTGGGACATCATCAAATAACTTTTCCTGCACTGAGTGGAGCAGGAGGGCGTGTCAAACTTTACTGATTAAAACCCAGCCGTGTTCCTTCAGTTGCCTGTGTGCCAGGGCCACGTTATTTCTTTCGAACAACCCGCACCCCTGGCAGGCATCGGCCCTTGCGGACCCCACCAGTTAATGCTGACAACTCTTTGAGGCGCGCGTGGAACACAAAGCGCCGACGCACACTGGTCCCAAATTAAAAAAAAGTGGACATTGATAGTAGACCGCTGATATTTTTTTTTATTGTTGATACAATGATAACAGATAAGGCAAAAAAATATTATTGTCCTACTTCAAATACCTACTTTTCTGTAAAAAAAATATTTCTTTTTTTTTGTATGGGAGCGATTACATTTTACTCAATTTCTCAAAAACTTTAAGCGATGTCGAGACGACAATCACATATGTTAGAAAACTAATAATTCTGAGTATTTGGCTCGAAGAAACTTATTGCTTATCTCTGCGTACTTTCGAGATAATAGTGACAGAAAATAAAAAAAAAAATTTATGTTAATTGTTTGCTTTTTTTTAATCATAGCCTTACTTTAGCACATAATTATAATGTATGCGTAATGTCAAATAAATAAAAAGAGATTCTGAAAAAATATTATGGTGAAAGATTAATATTTGGGTCTATATTCTCTTAAGAAATCTCTATTTCCTCGTTTTCCAACGAAAGCAATTCATTGTTCAAGATCAAAGCACTAGCCTCTGGAAACAACTGTTTATGTAAACGAGCAAACTTTGGTTTGATATGGCTGATGTAAGGATCTGAGCTAATTAGAAAGCTGTGGATAATGTCTAAATTAGTCTGAACTCTACCGATTTTTCTTGTATGTGCCATTCTAACATTCCGGAAATCTTTATTCCTCGCTTCGGAAGCTTCTTCGGAAAGCATGCCTATCGGAATAAAGGAGAAATTTTCACAAATATCAGCACCGTGTATCAACAATTTATGGACACTTGAAGGCATGTAATACCATGGATATAAGTTTACATACAGCATTGCTGTTTCTTTACAATATTCCCTAAACAAGTTGGTATTAATAAGTTGACCAGATGAAATTGTTTGTAAAATGACTGCAAATCTCTTGATTAAAACGGGGTGGATACCCGTTATTTCAGCAGATACTTCATAATTTTCAAAAAACCTTCTTGCCGTGTTACCGTCATTGGTTGTACCAAATCCCTGTTTTACTATGTCAATTAACAAACCAGTTCTTTCCCGGAATTCTTCTTGTGTCAAATTCTTTTTAATTTCTTTTAACAATTTATCTTCTTTTCGTGCAGCCCACTTTTTGAAGTCTAAGTTGTACGAAATGTGTAAAATACATTCCATACATCTTATCCACATATGAAGCGAAGACAGACCATATTTATACATATCTTCTCTGATGAGTCTTTTGGATACAAAGTCCAAGTCATTCATTTTGCTAGGTAGGGTATTGCAAATATTACAAACAGCTGCAGAAGAAGTATTGGAAATCACAGTAGAAATTTTCCCATCAATCATAGTCATGTACAAAACATATTTAATATCAAAATTATCTACAATTGTGGGAACAAGATTACGAATTTCTTCCTCTAAGGATGCACTTTCCTTCTTTATCAATTCATTTGTTTCTTTTGCAAATATAAAGCCAATTGGACGACAATAGTTTGTTGAAGAGGGAGCGGGATTTTGCCACAAGATAGTACCACTCTCTTCTTCCAAACGAAGCGGAACCAAACTAATCATGAAAACTGAAGAATCGTCAATTTTAGTGTCGGAGTGTGACTTTTGTTTATAATTACTTTGAGAAGATGACCCGTCAAAACCCCATTTGCTTATTAGTTTTAGCGATTTTTTGTCGGCAGAGTTGTGCTGAATTGTTTTTAATATCCTATTGGTTGTCAAATCTAGAAGCGATTGAAGTCTTATCTTAGCATCAGATTCAGTTACAGTTATGTCTGACTCTGGAGGATAACAAGTTTTTTTAGCTTCCAGGAGCTTTTGATAGGATGGAAGACCATACATTTTCTCTGAAGCAAGAATAGTTCTTAAATTTCGATATTGCCATTTTGACAAATTTGTTGAGGTGTAAAGCGCTAACGTTTTATCATCTGGTAAACACGGTTTGTCAGTCTTTTTAGCGAATAGTACATCATGTACCATCTCACATTTTTCCTTGTTTTGGCTGAGTTCGTTTAATATAGCTGCTAATTTTGTTTTTTTAGACTCTTTTAATTTGGCACATAAAGCATAAACTAATTCCTCCTCTGTGTGATCTAGAAGTGTTAGAGAACGCCTTTTCTTCTGTTTATCAGATATATCAACAAATGGTTTTTTACTTGTACCACAACTTAATTGATGAGTATCCACTTGCGTTTCGTGGAATTACTTCCTCGGCAACTTTAAAAATGCTGCTTAAATCGATATTTTGACATTTTGGCCAAACTATTTGGGATTGTAACCAGTCTGAATTTTTGTTAAGAAAGGTCTTTTGAGCTCTACTGGAAGCAGACCATCTTTTTGAGATATTACTTGAAAAATTACGACAAAATAATTTAATATTACTCAAATCTTCGGAAGACAATTCAACACCAATACGTTCAATAAGGGCATTAAATAAAAATTCGACATTTTTAAAACCACCTCCTGATTTAAGAACAACGTATAAGTCTAAGTTGGTGACAAATGCGGACATATTATAATTTTAAGGAAAATTGAAAACAAATTAGAATCAAAGATATCAAAGACAAAGTGACTTTGATTTTAACAAAAAAAAATTACGAAAACAAATTCGACGAAAGAAAGACAAACAAAAATTATTTGATTTTAAAATCCAAAGATTCAAAATACAACGATAACAAAACAAACAAACAACAAGCATTTCTTCAAGCGCACAGAAAAAATAAGGACACGTCTTATCGCAACCACATTTAGTTGTACACTGAGGTGTACGCGCGCGATTCGTGACCGTATTACGTTACGTCATGAGAGGCGGCTATCTTGTTATCCCGGCAAACTCGCGTCGAAGCTCCATTTTGCTGGCCAGCGGACCTATTGCGATATGAGTAAGGCTATGAATAAAAAAAAGCGAACAATTAACATTAAAAAAAATTGTTATTTTCTGTCACTATTATCTCGAAAGTACGCAGAGATAAGCAATAAGTTTCTTCGAGCCAAATACTCAGAATTATTAGTTTTCTAACATATATGAATGCCATCTCGACATCGCTTAAGGTTTTTGAGAAATTGAGTAAAATGTAATCACACCCATACAAAAAAAAAAGAAATATTTTTTTTAGAGAAAAGTATTTGAAGTAGGACAATAATATTTTTTTGCCTTATCTGTTATCATTATATCAACAATAAAAAAAAATATCAGCGGTCTACTATCAATGTCCACTTTTTTTAATTTGGGACCAGTGTGCGACGGCCTGAGTTTGGTCCTTACCGGACAACGAGCTACCCATTACTCGCCATTCGCAAGACCGCGCCTAGGTGGCCGGGAATCAGCTTGGGATTCCCGACGCCCAGGGAGTCTCCTGCGGCGACGAGGGCCGTGAGGGCGCATATTCTGCCTCTCCCTTACGTGCGCCGCCTCCCTCTTCGCGAGCATTACTGCTTCGCAGAAGGAGGTGACGGCTACCCATGCACTCTCGCTCCGTAATATGGCCCGGACCAGCGCCGGACGCGAGACCTCGCCGCCGCGCCGCCGATCGCCTGCACAAGGACACGATGGTGCTCCGCCCGAGCTGGACAGACCTCCACCGTATGCTCCACCGTGTCCTCAGGGCGATCTACGCAGTGGAAACACCGGAGCGTTTCCTCCTGCTTCATGCGAAACAGAGGCCTCTCGAAACAGCCGTGTCCGGTGAGGACCTGCGTCAGGCGGAAGGTGAGGACAATGTGGCGCCTCTCAATCCACTCCTCAAAGAGGGGACTTACCGCCGCAATCGTGGCGTGCTCAGCACTGAGTTGCGACAATCGCATTCTCCATGTAGCCATGAGATCCCGCCGGAGTTCTGGTGGTCATTCTGATTAAAAATTAAAAACCGGTCAAGTGCGAGTTGGACTCGCGCACCGAGGGTTCCGTACAAACCTGTGGGTATATAAGTAAAAGTTCAAAATTGTCAAAAATTTTTTTTTTTATATGACGAAACTAAAAATTTACGGTTTTCGTAATTTTTCCTATATCTGTACTATAAGACGTAACTTCGTACAAAATTTCAAGATTCTAAGTTCACGGGAAGTACCCTGTAGGTTTTGATTCCCGTGCGAGTTTCGAAAATTTGCGGAATTTTGCGGCCTAAATGGCTGTATCTTTTGATTGCGTTGACTTAGAAGGTTGATTTTTCTACAGCTTCCAGGGACAGTAGAACTAAGTATCATATAGAAATTTCAGTTTGATACCTCCACGCGTTCCTGAGAAAAACGGTCTTGACAGACGGACGGACGGACGGACGGACGGACAACAAAGTGATCTTATAAGGGTTCCGTTTTTTCCTTTAGAGGTACGGAACCCTAAAAATCAGTCTCAGTGTTTTTGGGAAATCAGCCCCTGAGGGCGTAAAATAGGGGATGAAAGTATAATTGGGAAACCCGTTAGTTTTGTAGTTCAAACCATGAAAATTTGTATTTAGCGTTTTGGTTGGTAATGAATAATAACATTTATCAGTTAAAAATTATCCCAGAAGAGGGTAAAATAGGGTATGAAAAATGTGTATAGGAAACCCGTAAATTTTAAAGCTAACCCTTATAAATGTAAGTAATACCTTACTTTAAACTTAAATTAATGCTTATAGTAATGCATGATAAGTCTCCATATGGTATATTATTGAAGACATTGTTTACCTGAATTAACACATCGGGTACTTTTACCTCTCCGTGGGATATTTTCCGACATCCACGCGAGTGAAGCCGCGGGCCAAAACTAGTAACAAAATAAATATCAATTAACTTGCTACCTCATATAGCCACAGAGTAGTAGTACCTGCTACAGAAAACGATGAAAACGATACGCCTTCCACATTACACTGAGCCCGACATTCGATTAGGTACACCTGCTTCTAACTCAATGAAATCTTCATTGAGTTGTTATAATATGAACCCAAGGCCGATCCCTTATCGCATTGTATCGTTTTTTTTTTCAGGTAAGCCCACGAATCGGACACACTCGTTGCGGGTGAGTCATAGAATAAAAAAGGTATCCCCTGCCGTTGTAGTTTTTTTTTCAGCAGTCCATGGACTTTGTTGTCTAATGTTCCGTTGTGTTCTCCGAATTTTTTAAATTTTATTTAACGTGGAAATTTATTCCGACCTTGTTGTTTTGTTAGCAGTCAAACTAATGAATGGAAGTTTTATTTTTAATATTCATTTATACATTTTCCGCTTTAAGAAGTACTCTATTAAATTAAAGTTGTAGCAAAAATTCCAGTTGTATCAGGCTGATACTTTTCATACCGGAGAGTACCTACTAAGAAACAATCTGGCTCCATTGTCCTAGCGCATTTTCTCTAAACATATATGGGACTGTGTTCAGCCTGACCACATGGTTTGCCAAATAAACAAAACATCATCATAATCAGTCTATAATGTTCTCATTCTCACTGCTAGGACACGGGCCTCCTCTCGGCGAGAGGCAGAAAAACAAACATTACATTAGTTACGAAATACCGTAAGTATGTTAATTACTGTAATAGAGAAACCTGTTTCGCTAATCTAATAATATCGTTTATTTATTCGATAAAGGTTCGACCTTTATGTAACACTGCTAATTAAATTTCGTCAAAGTAATTACTAGTCATTGAGGTTACTTGACTGTAATTCAATTATTATTTTGCTCTTCATTGAATTACTCTAACTGTTGTATCTTTCTGTCAGTTTTCATAATTATAGTATTCTTCTGTTATGTAGTAATCTCCACCGATTGTAGTTATCTATTAGCAATGACCATCAATACAGATAAAACAATTGATAAACGTTCGACGAAATCATGATAGCACGCAATGATAACTCTGCCCTCGTAAATGAAAACACAGTAACTTCGAAAATGCCATTTTGTAAAAAACGCATTTCAATCGCTTACCTAAAAAAACATTTTTGTTTGTTGTAAACTGGAAAATAATTCAGAGTATAAAGAACTAATGTTTTACTGTTTTTGATTGAATAAAATCAGTTAATGTGTTATAAAATACGAACATAATTCATAAAATCTTATTCTTATATAATGTGTTTTTATCCGTCGTATCTCCTTAACGGTGGTAGATACAGACAAACCGAAAAATTTCCGAGATAACAGCACTCGGTCTCGTTATTTCATTTACGAGGGCAGAACTAACTAAATATAAAATCACAATTGAACTACGAAAAACAATTTTATCATCGATTTTAACTAAGCCATAGATCTCTTCAATCATATTTAGGTTTACTTAGAAAGACAGCTGCTAATGTGATTATCTATTCTGTCTTAGTACAAACACATTCTCACCACAGGCACTGTCTGTGAAGCTGCCAGTCAGAATATACAATGGTCAACATTGATAAACAGAGCAAGACGCTCGGCGTCTTGCAGGGCACTGACTTAGGACCTTTGGTGATATTGTGCAGAAGGATTAGTGTAAATTGTGTTTAACGTTCAGTATGAAATACCCTGCACCCGAGTATAAATAGCGAACAGCGACATGACTATGTTATTCTTTTCAATGAGAATATCGGACCAATTTCGAAGAACTGATACTACCAGCAGTCACGCCTTTCTGAGGTGCATTTCATGGGTGAAAGTACACGCGAGCGACACATGCGTAAAATCGATACAAATTTAATCTGATCCAGACGGTCCCCATCCCCGTATACTATTCAAGGTCACGTTCGCCGCCATTTTGGACGTTTTATGACGTCGACGTGTAGCCAACGGCGAACCCTCTTTAAAAGGGTGGCTGTCTACTGAGTTTGAAACTTTAAAAGGTTTTTTGGGCTGTATTAACATAATATGAAATAAAATAGACACTTTTTGTTAGCAAAAAAATGTCCAACTGGTTCGTTTTTTGACTCTTTTGATGCGTCTGGCATTGACACTTTGAGCATAGAGGTTTCATATTTTGGAACCAAAATAATAATCCTTTCAACTAAGGAAACTAGAAATATTACCTTAGTTATTTTTATTGTAGGTACGTCATATCATATTCATTTCGTTACACAATCCAGCCAATTTATTCGGGTAATAGTTATTGAGCTCACAGTTGAATAAATATGGTTTTCTAGTAGGTTGCATCATCACAATGGAAGGTAATTGGCATAACGGCGAGAGTCGTTCAGCAAATTTATCTGTTGATCCCAACAGTACTGGTTAATAATTCATATGATTCTCGTATTCATTCCCGATGATGACATAATTTTATCTATTTGTCGCTGAATACTACTATGGTCGAGAACTTACTGTTTTTTTTGGGAAAATGTTAGCCTTAGGTTTCATCGGTAGTGTAAACAAATCCATAAATGCTTAGTTGGTGTTAATAGGTGCTCAAGGAACAAAAGGATGTGGCCAACAATAAAAGATCTCAACGACACCCTTAAGTGCAATGGTACTCGTAAAGTGCCGTCGAGCTTACAATCTTTAATGTTCTCGATACCTTGATTTTTCTTTACGGGCGGATGTTCTTTCTGTCTTTTTGCTTACAGGGAGAAGTAATCTAGATAAGTAGGAGTATTTTTCTTTCACTTAACTATACTTCCCGATCTTCACTTTTCTTTTAATGAGAACAAGGCATTTGCGAAGACAAAAACCTTTGATCTCTCGTGCATAATTATTTTCTAATGCCCTAGCGGGTTTCATCTACGTAATTAATCATGGTAGATGATTGAAAAGAGAAAGCCTCGATGAGCGTACAAGACTTTTCTCGTTCAATATTACCATCATCACTCAGAGTCTGGTATATCTTATGAATGAAAAATGAAATCGAACATTGAAAACAATCAGGTGAAACGGTTACCAACAGCTAACACAGACTAATTATTTTTAAACGTTCCAATTCTTTCATGAAAATTATATTGGGATTATCTCTACTAAAAGGGCGAATAGATGTTGTTTGTCTTATTACAAAACAAAATCTAAGTTTAGTTCTAGCTGAAACCTTTGAGCCAGCATTTGTATTTAGATTTCTTATAGGGGTTCAAGTTTGGTCTGCAAATTGAATATGATAGTAGTTCCCAGCTTATTACTTATAATTATGCCAAAAATCTTCACGTAATTAAAGAAAATGTCTCCAAAGCCTATAGCTACCTCGTTTTAGGGAAACAATTTCACAGGTACACACGGCTACACATCAAGCTATAAATTTCCAGTTTACGCTGATCTCGCACTGTACGGAAATCCTATACAATGCGAGATCAGCTTAAACTGGAAATGTATAGCTTGATGTGTAGCCGTGTGTACCATAAAGGTACCTAAACGTAAAATCTTTTTAACACAAATCATACATCGTTGCTGGCCATTGCATTGGTCGGCCAATCGCCGACATAAAACATACAATAAGCACTAAATACCGTAAAGTGGCTAGTAAATCAATGCATAGTATAGACACGCGATGGAAACGAAGCCATACGAGTCGTAATTCCCTGGAACTGTTACATCTAATACATCTTGTATACTATTGGCTAACAATGATGCAGTCGTCAGAACATCGGTTTTAGACTGACCTCTGTGCTAATACTGTGTTTGAAATAATATATGCTGTATAGACGCATACATACATGACGGGATATATTTGGACGGTCGTGCGAATATTTGCAGCACCACGAGCAGCCAGACAAAACCCGGAAGACCTGACAACGAATCTAATTTTACGAAATTGGTCCATTAGACGGCTTGAGGTCAGTCTGCAATAATTCTATATCAACCCAACGGTATACCAGGTTAGCACTCAGCACCCGGTTGGAATTCAAATGTAGCAAATTATTCCAAAAAGCCTGGGAACAGATTACAATGGTGTTAATGTGGAATGTGAAACATAACACTTGTCTTTTATGGTGCCCTGGTACACGCCGTATACCAACAAAGCAGTTTTAAAATAATTACGCGTCGCCGCCGCCATTGCCTTCACACATCAAAGTGACCCACTTGCCACGTACGATTTGTCAACCAGATAAGGAACCAACCAGTAAATAAATAAACAAGTTCATAAAGATAGTGGGTAATAATGTTTTTTGCTTCATTAAATTATTTCTCCTCAAGTCTTTATTTGTCAAAAACGAGAAAGTTTGGAAAAGTTCAAAAGGAAAACTTGTGCCAAGGTAAACTTTCGCCTTTCACATTTAAATGTTTGAAAATTGACTGCTCTGTCTCTGTCAGATTTAAGAGGTTTCTTGTAGAATAATGAATTAGTTTGGAAAACCGAAATAATTATAATGAGCAGTGGAAGGGGTCGTACAAAAATTCAAAGAGCTTAATAGTACTCATAGTCCTGTAATGTAATGTAGCACGTTAATATTTTTTTACTTAAACAAACTCTTGGATTTTTTTTTGGGATTGATATAATTGCTTAATTAAAATTACATTTTATAGGGATACTTTAAAATAAAAAATGACATAATATTCATAACGTCCGTGACTCATTGCAGCTACTTAGGTACACTTCCTTAGCAAGTAAGGACATTGTGCACACGCAACCACAACCTACTATTACCAAAATCATCAACAAAATTCCATTGACGACCTTGCCCTACTGCTTTTTGTCGCTTGCCTACGTGACGCCCTTCACGCGCTTTTCTATTCCTCTAGCTGTCCCTTTCTAGAATGCTCGCTTGTTGTTTTTTAGGTCAATCAGCTGCTGTGGGAGTCACTCGAGTAGTCGAGTCGTTCCGCCGTTGATTGATACTACCGAGTTCTTTGAACTTCTGCTTGCCCATGTTCTCCTGGTTACATCATTCGAATTAATGTTATGGTGACTAATAAAAATAAGCGAAAGCGTCAGTTTAATAGTTGTTTATTTTATTTATGGTTATGATTTTGATTACCATTTAAATGGTATACTTAGTTCATTTCAGTAGTTGGATATTGTTACACTGCCAAGTGCCGAGTCAATCTGAATTTTGATATCAAGCTGTCTGTTTCGAAGTTTATTCACATTGGTAGATAGAATTGTCTGCAGCAATATTGTCCCGGATACAAAATTAGATTTGAATAGTGCCTGGACTGTTGTCTATATTACCAATCTATGCAAATTCATTGCTAATGAGCGAGAATATTTTCACGTAGGCAAGCAACTTTTGATAAATGACTTGTCACGGCCTGCTCCTGTGAAACTCAAAAACGAGCTACCTAAGTTATTTAAACTTTATAGTGTGTAAATTTTCTTAAACAATGCCTTTATGCAAAACATTGCGTGAGACTGGGAATTTGCCTCACATTGACAGAAATACTATCAAACGTATGCTGGGCATTCTTATTGCCGTAACATAAGATCCAAAATGTAATATGAATAATAAATCGGATACTGCTGGTGTAACATTGTATCTCGTTTCCTACGAAATGAGTGGCTAAGCTAACTTGACATCCGTTCAGTTTGTTAAGAGTTGTAACACGTAGGTATTTATGTGTGTGGGAAATTGGAAAGTTGATGGCAGCACAAGTACGCACTTGTCGAAGAAACTTAACATATACATTAATCACTGGATACTAACGAATCTATAAAGTTTGGAATTTCTATGCTCTACGTAATCGTTTACTTCAATCGATTCCGAGTCCGTGCTAGTTGAGCATGCTGAGACAGCCGAGAGCGACCTACTTTTGAACGGTACAAATATTTCGAAAAGCCTTCTGTCAAAATACTTAAGATAAAACAATGACTGGAAGTCAAAAAGCTCAGCACCTCTTAACAGAAACAAATAGAACAATAGCGTTGCCTAAGCGTGTCAGATCCTCACTCCGTTGACATTAGACTAAATACGCCAGCATTTACTGACAGATGTCAAAAAAGTTAATTAAACTAACAAACACAAGTCATCGATGGCCACCGTGACCGAAGCGTCTAGACCGGTCTTAAGCAGCTTACTACCAAGCCATAGAATTTGATCACGATGACGTAGACGAGGATGTGAATCACGTTTTTCCAATTTATGCGAGGTTGAGGCTGTTGTTTACGGAAGTCCTACGGAAATGACGAGCGAGACACCAAATGCAGTTGGCATCAAGTGGCCTTAGAGATGTGCACACGCCTTGCGTTAGTATAACACAACACAGTACAGTACAAGCTTGACTGCACGAAGTTCATTAGTTTGCAACACATGCAAGCGATCACAATCATAATCGCAAACGTTTTATTGTCTGATTGAAGATCAGCCGTGTGTGAATTTATGAGTTCACTATCCTAGCAGAAAATGTTAGTACTGAGATTAGTAGCCAGTTTTATAGCTGCTACTTCATTGGACTTTGGACCCAAAGCCAGGTGAATAGTAGCGATTACTCTCGGTAGATACTGATCTGGAAGGCCAGTGGCCCCACTATATCAAACCACCGAGGGGACTGAGTGAGAACATTGTTTTGAAAATAACGTCTATATCGGTTTTAATATCACATTGACCTGTAAAAAAAATAACTTGTCTTCTTAAACTAAGTGTATATTTATATTGAGTATCGCCTCCAATAAATGTGCAGGGGTCAAGCAGAGGTAACGTGTTACCGCAGTTGACGCAAGAGATTTATAATCACCTGTCGTTGGGTAGGTATGTACTTGAATGAATTTGTGTACCAAATACCTATCGTGATATTCAAACATAGGCGAAGACCTAACAGTAGTTTACGTGCTTGCTTGCCTTTACTCGATAGCTACTAGATTTAACTAACTGAACTAAATGACATGACTAGTTAAATAACACTTTCATTCATGCTGAAAATTAAACCAGCTCCTTATAAACCATGATACGACTACAAGGATTCAAGAAAACTGCCTTGAAGTAATCTTGCTGTAGCTCAAACATAAACAATACAAGGGAATCACAATATATGTAATACGGCATCAAAAAGCGTACTATTTTTAAACAACCCCTTTCTCATAACGAAATACTAAACTTCATAAACGGTTAGGTCACACACAAACCTATTATGAAAATAGAAAAGTGTAAACCTGTGAACCAAAATCACAATAGTATTGTTTCCAGTGTTAATAGTAAACTCTACCACGAGTTTAGCGTAGAATATTTAATGGATTCGCGTTCTATCGATTTCCGTGGCCTAATTCTCTCCCGAGTATGTCTAGACTAGTTTGGGCGTGTTGGATTTGCGATTGCCATACTTATAATGGAATTGAGGTAGCTTAATTGCATGAAGCACGGAAATTTGTCGCACTAGCAATTTTCCTGATTAAAAAGTTATTTCTAGCCTAGTTATGTTGGTCATAGTAGGAGTTGTTAGGTCACTCCTATGTGCTTGATTTGTCCTATTTGTATTATGGTTCAAAGCTAAAGCTGCTGTTTTTATTTTTAAATTTTTACACACGCCCACGGATAAATCATATTCAAAAATTTGCAACGTTGGATTCTTTGGAACATTTAATCTTATCAATCAAAAGAAACACTATCGCATAATTAAAAAGTGCATAATTATGATAATTATAAATACGTCAGATACAATTAACATAAGATTATTTATTTGAACAAAGTTAATAACCAGATAACCTCTTGTCATATTTTGCAAAAACAACATTATCCATTGAGTGGTTGTTGAAAATAAACCTCTTGATACAAGGATGTTTATATTCAAAACAGAATCAAAATAAATTGGGGTTCTGGCTCTCCTGGCCTCACACGTGAAATTTTGTGGAAAGCCAAGGACGATTTGATGCTGATGAGTTCATCATTTAGCATTGACGTGCTTCCGCGGTTTTAGAGTCGAATAATCAAATTATTTATTCTTCCAAACATCGTCAATGTTGGAAGCAAAAATTTATACGTAGAGGTCAACTAACGCATATACGCATGTATATGCGTTAGTTGACCTCTACGTATATTACTCTACGTAATTTTACGCAAAAATCGCTATGCCATTTTAATCTGCTGAAGCTTCGCAAAATTTTCTTTGCAAACTAGTTTTACTGAAACGAGGTCACTTGAAATAGTACGGGTAACTATGTCGGCATTATCAAATGCAAAACGTCACAATATATTTCAGTGGCGCCCGACTGTGGGCGAAATGTGTGGGCGGGCAATTGCACCGTCGCCCACCACACCTCCGGCCAGAAAACGAGGACTTTACAAGGAACGGAATCTTTGAAATATACTGCATCCAATGCTCCTTCTCTTTAATCTTGTGTCCATCTTACACTCTCAAAACCATCATTCGATGCTGAAGTTAGCAATTCTTGAATCATGTTCCAAGTATTTGGGTGAAAACCTATCTTGTACGATACTGAAACACAGTTGTTCCATTAATGTTGGCGTCTGTCTGTTTTGTAGCTTTGTGTCAAGGTACTGGTTTGTCCAGTGTTTTTATCGCTACTAACGAATCTAAGCCGGGATTGGACCATTTAGGACTAAAAACTTGTTCATCAACTTAGCAAGGATTTCGGCAAAGCTTCTTTAATTCATTATTTTGTGTCGCTGTTATATCGTTTTTTAATGCATTTGGGTTGCTATTTTATTCAAGAGATATTGTTATCAAGCAGGTGTGTCTGTGATTATTTAAATAAACACAAATAAATCTTTATCTGTTTTGTAATTACGTTGTTAACTATTATTTATGTTAAGTTTATAATTTTCTAACGTTTGTGAACTAAGTCTATCCAATTGAGCCTAGAAACTAGTAACAGTGAGATCGTTTTATTAGCAGTTTTAAAACCGTGTGAGCGTAAAGCAATAAAAATATTTTCGTTATCGGCCTCATTGTACTATGCAACGGCTATAACTAGTCTCCATAGCGACTGCGATTTCCACGTGTATCCCTCCTCGACCTTCTGCAGCCGTGATAACGACTAACATAGCCATAATTTTACACGACGTTGTGACTGAGTTGGAACTAATTTGCCAACTAGTGATCGGTGAAAAGAAATTAAAATGTACAAACGCGGACAATGGCGGTAGACCACTTTCCACTCTTATACCGTTAGCAATAAGGTTGAAAGATGTTAATCACCAGTGTTCGCATTGTTTTACTAGATGCCATCCTAAAATATGAAAAATGTCGCTGACTCGCTGGTATCCTATCCATTGTAGGGCCCATTGAAAGAAAAGCAAAAGCAGGTGTTTGGATTTTTGCAACCCTTTGGGATAAAGATCAAGATCACAAGCGGAAAAAAAGTCACACGAATAAAACCGACGGCTCCGGTCTCTACCTCGATGATATAATTAGCAGTTCAGCAAGTATTTTAAGAAGGAGAATTGTTACACCGACCTCAAATAAATTATAATAAATCACATAAGGATGATGGTCAACAAGTATTTTGCATCTCTCCAAGTCCAGTAGCCACCAAGTAACGCATTATGGAAGCCACGATACGCTATAATCGACAATAAACCCCTGTCGACAATCGCAGGAAATGTCTGCCATTGATTTTTCTTCACGCTACTTCTTATCGACGTTTCTAATTGTATTAACATTCTTTCAGTGTTGTATAACTTCACCTTGGCACTCTGCACCTGTTTGATAACACATTTTTCTTCTCAAATTGATTAATTCTTTAGTTTTGTTTACAGTTTCATGAAAGATGATATAGCTAGGAAAGGAAACGACCAATAGCGAAATATGGAAGAGGAAGACATTGTGCCGACTCCAAATAAATTGGGATAGCGGGCAACGGCGGAGAATCTATCTATCTATATAATAATACGTGAAGCAAAAACCTTGTACCGCTTTTTACGAAAATTACGCAAAGGAGTAAGAAATTGGTACAGTTAAACTTTATATGGAGAGAATAATTTTATTTAATTCAAACTTCAAGTTTAAAGGAATTATGTTAAAATTTTGACCACTGTGTGACCACTACTTCTACATGATTATGAAGGATAACTATTTAATCATTCAAGTAACAACTATAGTCGATAATGGAAGCGGTTCTTACATTGGGCGCATTGTTTAAGAAAAGCTTAGCCAAAATGCGAAAGTATGCTAAATAAGAAAGTGGAGTCGTGAGGTCATTGATTAAATTCTTCACTTGACTCTTTTATTTATTTTTGCCATAGTAACGGGCTCAGGATGTTGACGGAGCTGCCCCGTTTCTGCTGTGCAGCAGGTATGTTTGCGCAAGCATACGTCGATAGCTTCCACGCCATCGTCAGACATAAATCTGCCTCTTTGCTCTGCGGGATGCGGGGAAGCACCAACTCCGTCCATACTCGCACCTCCCCTAGGTGCGAGTCTCCTTTATCGTTTAGTCCACTCTCGGCCCCTCGACCCCTCCTAAAAGAAGATAAATTTTATTGTTACAATTACTATGGCAGTATATCGTAATAACGTCGCTTAAGTCGTGCGTTTTCTATAGTTCCATGTTGATCGAAGAGTTCCATAATTATAATTATTGTTGCTTAAGTTTTAAATTTTCCACTAGTTACAAGGTTTATGTTGATGTGGTCGGCAAGAAACTGCTTTTGTAGTCTTACGAGTATGTTTTATGACCGGAAATATATGTTTAAACGCGACGGTTGGGCTGCATGCATACGAAATGAAATGTTAAAATAATTTCGAGGAAACTTGTTTACGAATTTGTAAGAAGTCAAGATGACCTACAACTTTATTGTTTTAGTTAGTAAATAAAAAAATGATGTCCTCAATATCATGATCGCCTAGTGTATTATCATTTTTAGCTGCCAACACTTCAGTAGATCAACACTTGTTATGTTTACCTGCTGTTGACATATATTTTATTTCTGAAACTTGTTGTTTTTCAGTATTCCAAAGCAACCTTCGTTAGAAGTCTCATAATTATGTTGCTTATTTTTCTTTAGTCGTGCTCTAAAATCATTATGTTTGTTTATTTTGAGTTCATCATGCACTTCTCAGGTAGCTTCACGTCATCCACCTGATGGTGGATAGACGTAATGTGAACCTTCGACATATAAACAAGGAATATTGAATTCAATGTTGTTTTGTTTACTTTTTTCTCAATTCAAATGACAAATGTATTCAAAGATTTGTCATATTCTGAACTTCATGCTTCATACATCATACAATCAGAAAATCATATCCTTGTCACGATTGGGACGTGAAATTATTGCTGTGACAGGATTTCAATCGCCAACTACCCATTCATGGAAAAGGAAAACCAGCACTTTGTTTTTCAACAGTTTCTGCGATTCAATTTGTCATCGGAGACGAGTTTTGGTAACAAATCTAAGAATTTGTTTGATTACCTACATTGTAGCAGTGTTGTTTCATATTGGCTAAACATTTCCTCTTTAAGTATAAACCGCAGACTGCAAATAACTTTGAGTTCATTATGAATTTGCAACATGTTTACAATACAAGATTAGCCAATCACGAATGTGATAAAAACAACGCCAGCCTTGACGGGAGTAACAAAAAAACTGTTAATGGAAGCGACTTGCATCCCACGATAATTATAAAGTAACATCGGGGTATAGTATAACGAGTTTGTGTGAAAACTTGACGCTCGCATAATCGCCGACGCAAGTGTTGTATCGGGGTTTTTGTTGCGAAGTCGGCTACGGCTGTACGCACGCGCCTGCTGACGTTGCACAATTCACGGCGGGCCTCTACTAGCGAACTAGAGACGCGGTTCAGACGCCGCCTGCCCTCGCCCCCGTCCCCCCTGCACGTCGCGCGCCGGCACGCCGAGCTTCCCCCCCAGCACCACACCCGTCAGCGCGCCTTTAGTTGCCCCGCAGCTGCCGCGCGCGTCCGTCGCATACTCCATGCGACTTCGCTATCCCTCTACCGTAATATGGATATACAGCAAACTCGCGTTCTTATCAACATCCAGTTCGCTTATTTGTGGTTCTGCGAAGTCTTTGACAAATATAAATGGATTATATTGTAAAGTGCCACAAGAAACTATTAGTTTTATAAGGTCCGCATTGGAATTTCTAATATGGCAAACCGTAGCGCGCCGACGTGTTCGGCACATGGCTTCATAATAATATGGTGCTTGCGGAAATTACGTCAGGATTTACAACTGTCTGTGTGGCGGTAAAGCGAGAGTGTAAATATTGTGTCTGATATAGTCAGAAATACTTCATTTAATTACATTCAAGGATTGACTGCGTCGCAGCATGGCGTAGGTACTCGTGGCGTCCACGTTACATTATGGCGGGTTTTCGCTTTCTGACAATGTTGTACGTGTATTCGTATTTAAGAATCTCTTATTTATACAATTTCCACCAAAACCAAAACCAATGATACAGTTTAGTAAAAATTGAATAGATAAGGGTGACATAAATGTTTTCAAAAGTGGACGTGGTATTGTTGCAGTGAGTGTCTAGAATTCTTCAAGCAAAAAGAACATTATTTATTGCTTTGTTCAGACTTCAAACTACGATTTCGTCCGAGGTCAATTTCTGAATGAATCGCACGAACCTATACAATAATACAACCAATATCAAGCTTTTTCTAGCCTTATTAAAAATTTACTGCCTTTACTTCTTCAATTGTCATTTCCTTTTAACAGTAACCCTCAAATATGTTCCCCATTAAACACTTGTGAAAAACTTGGCATTGAGTTCAAATTTTTGTTTTCGTTCTGTCTAAAATGGCGGGTGAATTCCGCAGTCATTCTGCAGAACTTGCACCTATGTGCGTCTCAAAACTGTGCATGTGTGCGCACAGTCACAGCAGTGCAACGTGGCTGCAACATGCCATAGGTACTACTAATACTAACTAATAGGGTACTGTAGGCGTAGTCAGAGACATTCTCCGATTGCTGACTTCCTGGTACTTGAACTCGTTAAGATTGAACAAACTGCGTCAATTATTTTCCAATACTTAATCTTTCGAAAATTTGATCTCCATTCCTTTCTCTAAACTTTAGGTAGGTTAAAAATTGTTCAATAGGTGTGAATATATTTTGAAGTGGGTCTCACTTATTGTATATTAGCTAAACAAACTTAGGTTCATTTACCCGCAATAACGATGATATGTTAATTAAGCATGACACGCGAAACATTCTAACTTAATTAGAATAGATATGACTAGAGTGACACTATGTGGATTAACATCTGAAACTTGTTATACCAACACCATTCGGGTCTGCATCTTTCAATAAAAATTTGTGATTCATATATATCGTTGAAGCACTTTATAAGAATTCGCATCACTTAAATATCTATGAAATATAATCTAAAAGTATCATTGATGTTTTCGAAATAAGAAATAATGGTGTAGAAGGTTTTAATCTTATTTAGGCATAACCGAAAAAAATTAAAAATAAATCGAGATTGGCGAGACATCACCGCATTATGGGAAAGGTTATGCAACGGGAGATTGCCACGTGGCACTCACTACCCTTCGTTCTGCGCATGCCTGAGAGACAGATCCATGACATTGCTACTATATTCTAGACTAGACATAAAGTAAATAGCATTCTGAATGTCCTTTCATTATTTTGTCGAGTTGTTAGTATTTTAAATACTTTTTCATTGAGGTAATTTTAATTCATGTTCTGCATCTGCTCTTTACGAGTGTATTTCTGAGTGACTTTCTAGTTTGCGACACAGTATGTTCAAGAAAACGTAATATCTTTCTTCTAAGTGTTGTTAGGTCCTTTAACGATCTTGGAATCATCTTTCTGCTTAAGATTTGTTGGTTAGGAATCCATTTTAAAATGTATGGAGTAGCCACGTGGATGTAGACTCCAGTGCGCAAGTCCACAACTTCGTCTCAGCTGTGTTCTGAGAAAATCGTTACCATCGTCCAACGCACCCGCTTCATGACGTGGTATGTCGAAAAATCTAACTGTTTTTTTTTTAAAGAATGCTCTTTTCATTGCGCCCACATCTTTTGCATTAATTAATAGTCCCATATTTATGTTATGGTGTCAAGCTTTACGCACTGTTATTGTTTTCTTTCATTTATCTCGTTTCTTTCCCATATGTTACACTTTTATTAATAGTTATATAGATTAGATTACAAACCGAATTATGTATACAAAATATTTGGGAATCTTAATCAGTTTTATCAATTCAAGCCCATGTGTGCTCCAATTAAGCTTGAGATTACTAAAATTGTAATCGCTGATATTGATAAAAGGTTTTATTTTGTACATTGTACGATAGATACGACTTGACATCTTTTAATTTGGTAAAACGTACATAAACAACGTTCTGATATTTAATTTGCCCCTAAGTTTTTACAGGATAATATAAACTATGGCAAAGGACCATTACTTGAAATATATACTTTGCCGGTTGTTATACCCTCTTTCATTTCAATATCCTGATAACTTGGTAGACATTTCTGATAAATGTACTTCTCTGAAGGTATCTTGAGACATAAATTAATATTTTTAATCACTTGTATCGCCTGCAAGTTGGTCTCCAACTTCAATCGTAGAGTTCATCGTTTTATCGTTATGTTTTTAGGTCGTGGTCGCCACGAACACATCGCGTGCTTCATTTCAGGGATTTTTATTACCATCTTTCTCTTTTGCTTAGACTTCTATTGAAATGTTAAATGATCCATTAAGTTTTTTACTATTTTTCTATGGATGCAGTCAAATAGTGCACAGCATGATACTTCTATATTCATGAGACTTCGTTATTAAACTGCGTGCCAAGACGTGAGTACGTCCCGACCTTTATCGAGTTTCACGTGACTTATTTCCAGTTCAGTATATAATATATCGTGCATTTGCTTTTCGCTTGTGATCTTTGTGTCTGCCAAGTCAACTTTCTCTCTTGATGCATCAATTAATAAATACCCATAGATTTTCCATTGATATAATCAATTGTAAATATCGTGAATACGTAGTTCAGTAAGTTTTAGAAAATTGAAATGAAACCACAATAATAAAAACTGACAAACATTGCGGGCTGCGGCGTCGTTTTACCTCTTTCTGATTATGGGGAATCCCCCATTCCCATTCTCAGTAGAATAACAATTAAATATGTATACCTATTCAATTGTAAGTATACATACTACACTAATGTACCACCCATACGCGTCTAGCTAAATATACCCGAGAATCTTTAGAAGAAAGTTTGGCATCACAAAGGATTTTAAAATATACATTTGAATGCGGAGACAATGCACATCTGATAATGCAATCATACATAACGCTCTATGGCACTGTTTGTTCTCATTCTATTTATATTTTAGATCTTAAGTTAGTCTTTTTTTGAGAGTGCGACCTTGATCGGTCATGTCTAGACGACCTTGCCGTTAGTGGAGAATGTCAGTTCTACATCCGCTTCAATTAATGTCACATGTATTAACACGTTTAAAGACATTTACAGAGAGTCAACTTTCACAGTTGCTAACTCAGTAAGAACTTATCTACAATCTTGTTGCATCACGGAAGCGTTTGCATCCGAGGCGGAAGCCCCTCGCCTCTACAAGTCTTTACCTCTGTATAGGTACAATAAATTAAATATTCGACCGCTTCCAAGAATTAAATAATTAGCTTCGTTTGTTTATGGCCCTCCTCATCATCTCAAAGTTATCGTCTCGATTAAATCTCCTTAGTCTAAGATTCAAAAACCTTGTGATATCATTTGCCATTCACAAACATTTGAATTCGTGCTTTCCTCTTAAAGTACTTGAAATGATGACTCTATTTGCAAATTTAAATACCGCCATAACGTCATTGGGCTCATTGTCTGAAGATTTAAACTTCCGTTCAATACATTGTGCAAATTGCAGCGTAATGCCAGCAGGATCTTTTATTTTTTTCTCTCCTTTTATTTGCCCTTTGTTGTACTCTTACTAGTGTTTGGTTTGTGTACATAGTAATTGCGTTTACAGCGATTCATCGACGTGTACAGGTGAAGGTCATGGTCGCGCTCGGCGCCTCGCCTGGACAATGGACATAGCGCTCAGTCGCTCACATGACTTGTTGTTTGTATGTGCCGCGTTCACAACGCGGACTGCGTGTTCGAACGCGATTGGTCGGCTTTCACGAACCTCGTTACATAAATGCTAGTATCTCCGCTCCTAGTGCGAAGTACAAGCTATATGTATGCACTTGGTCGTAGTATCTTAATTTGGTCATGCTTTTGTAACCGACTATTACACAAAAACTTATTTACTATACATATATGCGTAAAATGTGTAGTCTATTCAAAGCGTTTTACTTTTTACTGACCTTACAAATAATAACATGGATTGAATTCCATTCAGTATTTCCATTTATTCCTAGAAACCACGCAGTGCTTGTTCATTGATAAGTCTTCCGCTATAATAGGACAAGCATGTTGTCTATTAATAGATTCGTTAATGAAAATAGACGTAGTATTCTTCATAGAATTAAACATGTTCGACGACCTAGAAGATATTTTCATGAGACTTGTTAAGAGTTTCAGAGTTTCTTATCCATAAGTTTTTCAGCTGTTGTCAAATTGGAATCTGACAAGTGTACAGCAAGGTCGTGTTTATAGGCCGCCTGGGAAAGACCTTGCTCTTATAACTTGAGTCATGTGGTCGGATCTACATTTGGGTTAATCACAATGTTTGTACCGGCCCGGCTTTGTCAGCGATGACTAATCATTGTTTGGTATCTCGATGTTTGAGATGTATTGTCATTGAATATTATAGTTTACTCGCAGTTGTTATCATCTGTGTTTATCTTTTTAATATTGGTTCATTCATTATGTTCATTTATTCCAACTTCGTATGGAAGTTGATCGTTTCTTTTTTCGTGTCTAATTAGGAGAATATAAATAGATGTAATGAATTCAATTCAAGCACGTTCTCTGAACTACTTGAAAGTTCAGGAGGGTTAAGCTTTATGGAAATCGAAGCAATATGAATAGAAAGTGTTGTTGCGGTCACGTCTTTCCTTGTTCTCTAAACTTTTGGATCAGATTCACGTAATGAAACTTTCTTAATGGCCCGAATAGGTTATCTGTCAACAAGAGCTTTCTTCGCAGTTTACTGCAGCCTCAGTTTTCACAGCTTGTGCAGTACTTTTTGGAAACTACTTCAATAATTGCAAAGCGTTAACTGAGAGGCTCCAACAAACCTACTCTTACCTATTTTTGTATTCGTTTTCAGGAGGTCTAATCTGCTTAAAAGCCTTTAAATATCATTTTATTTTAATGTCAGTTGGCATCCGTTTAATCTTTCAGAAATATATGAGATACTCGTAGGTACTGAACATTCTATACGACGGTGCATACTAAATTCTGTTGATGTCATAAAAATACTGGGGAAATCTCGACTGTCAGTTCCTGATATTTGTAATTTATATAGCTTTTGCTGGTTATGCTGCAATAAACCGTAAATAACTATTTTACGGTTCGCTTGTGTTGTATCGAGACTAGATTTCTAGCCGTAAGCACTTGGGGAAAGGTGAATAATACAGCCTCATTGAATAAGGTCCGTGCTTTGTCCTTAGACAGATTAAGGTGAAAATAGACTTGATTTATACTCCTTGTAGTATCTGATAGCGGTAGTTTATTTAAGTGTCGTTCGAACCGACAACTTTCTGCTGTTAATATTGAGCGCAAAATGGATATATTTTACACCTACCGATAATGTACAGGTTTGAATTTAACTGCTAAGGTACCTATAAAAGTTCTAGCTTAAATGCAGTCTTGTTAGTGAAGATTGGAGTTAGTTCTTGAACGATCATTTAATTTTAGTCGCTGTAGGTCTTGCAGCTGCTGCTGAAATAATATTTTTTTATCCGAACGATTTAATTTTTGAAGTAAAGAGTCGTACGCTTGTTGTTCAGTGTGTTATCAGATGTCTTATAATAGCTTTGATGTGTATCTGGACTTTGTTGTTACCTCTGCACCAGCCGGAGGGAATATCATATTTGATTAGAGTACATACGGTACGAAATACTGCTGATCTCCTCTCTCTATTGAAAATAAATCTTCAGAATGTGATCATCAAGCCTGCCTTGGGCACGAAAATCCTACATTAACCATTGAAGAAACAAATAAATCTTCATCGTTGTTTATGACACCCACAGGAGGAAATATAAAAGCTCCAACTGGAAACCACATCGCTAGCTGCGAATAATTGCAAATAATGAGAAGCTTTTACTCGAGGGAACCCCACTGGGAGAGAAATGACACGACTATTATGGATGCCATGGAGATAATTCACCATCAAATGGAACATACGTCTAGACTATTCACGCAGGAAAATTAATTGCCTAGATAATGTATTTAAATACAGCGTACTGGAACGATCTCATGTTTCATTCCATTTATGTCTAGTGTTAACACTTGACACTTCTATTTCTTAGCAATGGAATATCATTATCATTAATAGCTTTTGATATATTGACTATTTATCAGACGAAAACCGCTATGAAGCTGACGTCAATTCAATAAAACTACGATATATCAAAGAATGGGTCATTGTAATATTATTGGTTCTCTAACAGTTATTGGAGACATAATTTCTCTACAAAGTGACACGTAATGTATTTCTTTCGATTTAGATAAATGTAATGAACGTAATATATTGTGCTATAATTGCGAAATAGAGGTTTTTATCCTTCTTAGTACCTACTAACAAGTCGATTTACCGCGGTAAACAACTGTCAAGGATGTTTACCATTTTTTCTAACGACCGTCTCGGCTCGATTTAGCCAATAATAACCGTTTGTTTGTCTTGTACGTCGCGCCTGATTGAACAGGATTGACACTTGATTGAAATTTAACACTTAAGCACGCGATACTTGGCTATTTGAGCCGTTGGAATTGAAACGTTGCGCAAGATCATCGCGCAAGTAGCCAGAAACATTGCACAAAGCAAGTCTTCACACAATTTGAAGAGAATCTAAATATACATTTTGCAAGTCACTTCGAAGGGTAAATGTAAAGATACAAAGCGTTTGTTTGTCATCACATTTTGTGAGTTGTGGCGAACGATTGCCGCGATCCGTGTCTAACAAAAGGTCCAATCAATTTGATAATCCATCAGCGGACTGTGTGAATGTGCGAGGAGGTCGTCAATGAACCATATTATAAACAGCGTCCGATGTCCGATTCGCTTGTGTTTGTTTTTATTTCTGTATATAGTACCTGGAAAACGCAACATGATCAACTATGTCAATCCGTACACATGGTTTCCTCTTCAGTCTTGTTGCTATTTCCATATCCTCGACGCGGTTTGGCGAAAGCGGACCTTGGCCCACTAATGACGAATAATTATGACTTGGATCTTAATTACGATAAATATTTACATTTATCATTCCATATCGCATATTCTAGTTATACTACTTCCTTGTTTTCTTTCTGACTTAATTACTTATCTTTTGATTAGCAACTTCAAGGATTGATTCACATTTTGTTTTAAGTATGTTGAATGATCGTTCCTTGTTCTTGTGTTTCCAGTTTTCCATCTTTCGCTCTTCAGTAGGTTGTGTAGTTAATATACGATGATATTGTAAATATCAGATATAATTTCCTACATTTTCCTGGTTTTAAAATTATACATGTAACGCAGTTACGCAAGTGCAAAACTACATGTCAATTGGAACGTAGTGGATAATGTTACCTCCAACCGTAAAACAAACCGCAACAAAATATCTTTACATACATCCTAGTAAGTTTTCCGACTTAAAACCGTGTTTTCTAAGTCGTAAGAGTGGATTTCGTGCGAAAATTTAATTTGTTTAGTGTAAAAACATGTTTGTCGTAAGAAACATGAGAATGCTGGCGAACGGCGACAACTACGCTAGTTTGCGGTTCAGGAATGTGATACGCGGCCGCTTTGCTCGCGTCTTTCTATTGATTTCATTATAATGCTATATGCTGTATTTCCTTCTTAATTCTTTGATTTCCGACATTCTACGGTGCCCTTTCTAAAGATCCCCCTCTAACCACATAATGTTAATTTGAGTAAGAATGTTTGGCTGCAATTACAAACATATAATTGTTTAAAAACATTTATCGACACTTTCCGTATAGTTAACATACGGAAAGTGTCGATAAACGTTTTTACTGACCTCACTTGTGTTTTGTAATCACTGACAGCGCAAGCTTACTTTTTCAGTAGAATTATTCACGCAATTTGATGTTGTAATTCGCGCAAGAAATTCGAATCGTTCAATAAAAAAAAACTAATCTTGGTATAATTGCTGTTAAATCTTTCAAAAGGCCTTGCTGAAGGTACTTTGGTTCTTTTAATTGGATTCGCGGAGATCTATTATCTTAGATTCGTGTCGTACAGCGTGATTTACATTTTCATTGATACTTTTTTTCAATAGAACTTGTTTTTTTGCCTTTTTAACAATTGCTATTGTTATCGTCTACGTCAATTCTTTTAATGCATGTACCAGGACAGTATAGTTATCAGATGTGTCTATCACTCTGTAGGCGCCGGTGACCGCATTCTTTACGTCGCACAGAGCGTAATTTTCGTAATCTAGCTGGCCAGAATCTCATTTAACTACGTACTTACAGAAAAATACCAGTTGCACATTCTTGAAGTAGTTGAACCACACTTCCAAGAAATAGAATTTATTTTACAAAGAATCACGCCAAACAATAGAAAAAAGGGTCAGAACAACCGACTACCTGTTCGTTCCAGATCGGGTTTACCGAGGGACCGCGTCATTCGTCTGAATTCATTCGATGAATACGCTCGTGTTTCAGTTGCTAGTAGTTGTTGTGTGTTGTTATTGTGTTCTTGTGGGCTTAGAGGTAAGTTTGCAATGTCTTATACTTTCCTTTGTTATTTAATTTAACTGCAAGCACCATTACAATTTATCATGTTTATTTTTTACTACAATAATTCTCTCAATCACTTTGTACTTGAGTTTTAATACATTATATCGCATTATACAGTTCTCAAATTGTATTTTTCTGAAAGTATTACTTGTTAGCTCTATTACGTATGTCAGTTTGTTTGCGAATGATTGCGACACTCATAGAAGTTTTTCTTAATTTTAGGATGGCTTCGCAAATTTCGCGTCGAAAATGTTTCGATGTTTGGTCAAAACAAAACAGAATAGATGCTTTGCTACATCTTATATTGCAAGAGCTGGGAGATCCTTCCCTTTCGGAAGACATTTTGAAGAGTTTGAAAGTCACAATTCGAAGTGTTTGCCAAAAAATAGAACAAAAATGGTCGAAATCGGGAAGACATCGCGGGAACGATTTTTGAACGCAAATTCATCGTGGTTGGAAGAAATTATGTCACTGCCCGGTATAGTGACAAGCGCTGTCGTAAGCGTTTCACTTCCTACAACAAGTAATCGGGCTGGAAGACCACAAAAAGATTTCGCAAGCTGCAGCAATAGAACAAAAAGGCGGCGCATCCAACAAATGCTCGATACATAGAGTCAGGAAGAAATATCGATGGCATCTGAAGCTACGCTACGAAAGGAAGGAAAAAGAGATTCAGCAGCTATTGTTAAAGAGCTCTGTCTCTTTTCACCCAGAAGAGGTACTTCTATAAAGAAAGCACGAAAATCTATTGAAAGCCGTAACAAAGGTGGACTGTCAGTAGATCAAGCTCTAGCATTAATTGTCGATGCGAATCTAACGACTCATCAATATAGTGTGATACGCCAGCAAGCAAAGAACGTTGACAGCAATCTTTATCCACCGTATTATAAAGTAAAAGAAGCAAAACAGCTATGCTACCCTGACGACATAAATGTGACCGAAACGCACGCTGAAATTAAACTGCAGTCTTTAATAGATCATACAGTAAAAAGATTGTGCAAAGCTCAAGAAGAGGTCCTAAGTACAGTAACTGATTTAAAAACGTTGTGTTTAATTGTCAAATGGGGTTGTGATGGAGCAGAGCAAACTCGGTATAAACAGAAATTTTCAGAAGAACAATGCAGTGATGAAAGCTTATTTAGCATATCAATGGTGTCTATTCAAATGTACTCAGAAAATGACCAAAGCATTAAACAAATCGTATGGCAAAATGTTTCCCCATCTTCTACAAAATATTGTCGACCCATCAAGTTCGTATTTGCCAAGGAAACAGCAGATCTTATCAAAAGTGAAGTGGATAAAATAAAACAGCAAGCAAGATCACTGGCACCCACTAAAATCATTGTAAAGGACACAGAAGTCTTAGTCAAGCCAACAATGATTTTGTGCATGATCGATTGCAAAATTTGTAATGCCTTAGCTGCATGTATACATCCACACAGAGCTGTTATTTGTGTGGTGCTAAGCCCAGTGAAATGAACGACGAAAGGCTTATCGTGGAAAAGACTGTAAACAGCAACTTTATTTCCTTGGGCCTCTCACCTCTGCACGCTTGGATTAGATTTTTTGAATGCATTTTACATATATCTTATCGTTTAGATATAAAATCTTGGCAGGCTCGAGGGGTTGAGAATAAAGCCAAAGTAGCGGAAAAGAATAAGCTTGTACAGGAGAAGTTCAGAAGTGAGCTAGGTTTATTGGTGGATATGCCTAAGCAGCAAACAGGAAACACAAATGACGGGAATACGGCCCGCAAGTTTTTCCGGAACTCTGAAAAGTCCGCCGAAATTACGGGAGTTACTGTTGAGCTGATTAAACGCTTCCATGTCATACTAGAGTGTATCAACAGTGGATTTCCAGTCAACCTCGAAAAATTTGAAGAATATACGAAAGTGACGCGAAAATTATACTTTAAAGAATATCCATGGTACTCGATGCCTGCAAGTGTACACAAACTACTTTTTCATGGAAAAGACATCATAGCTTCTTGTGTCCTTCCAATTGGTCAGCTTTCCGAAGAAGCACAGGAAGCTAGAAATAAGGACAACAGAAAATTCAGAGAATTGTTCACAAGAAAGACGTCTAGAGTTGACACAAACACAGATCTAATTCATCGATTGTTAATAACATCAGATCCATACATAGCAAGCTTACGTGCTCCTCCAAAAACTAAGCGTGGACAAATAACTCCTGAGGTAAGCCAACTTCTACAAATAAGACCACCAGGAATTGAATTTGATGATATCCAGTCAGAAGAAAGTGATGTCGAGCATGATGATAGCGATTCTGACTGAGACTTTCTGTATATGTCTATGTTATATATTTTTTTTTCCGTAATCCGGAATATGTACTTTGTTTTAGTTTGTGTTTTCTACTTATTTGTTTTTAAACTTTTGTATTTTAAATATAATTGTAATATTTTGAATGTAAATATTTTTATATGTACCTACTTTATGTCGAAATATATGTTTTAAACCTTGACAGAGCCTTTAAATTACTATTATAATATTTTAGAGCATATTTTACTCATAGTACAAGGCCTAAATAAAATTGGCCAGCTAGATTGTGAAAATTACACACTGTGCGTCGTCGCAGCGTATTGAAAGTGGAGCAAGCATCCGTTCAACGTTTATAAGATTTGCAATACCATGGTTCTCGATATCTTCACGGATCCTAAGTACATATGTTTGAAAAGGGCTATGTGTATGCAAAAGGAAATTCGATATTGTGCAGTTTTCGATTTAAATGATAATTCTCTTCGTTGACATTCATCAGCTTTACTTTACAACAATAGAAGTGAAAGAAAAGGTGACCATTACCTTTGTTGAATGGAAATTCAAATGCCCAGTTTTAAAAGTGTCATGCCTTGATGTATTTAAGATATGTATCGAAATCTAGTTACATCACAAATACAATTTTAATTGTTTGAAATTGAATTTGAATTATTTTGTCAACAAACATGCGGTTGTTGTTGCGGTTTTCTCTTATAACTAAGTCTTTGTAAGATTTCACATAGTGGACCCATTTGCTGACTGACGTCTACAAGCCACACTTCCATATAATTTTGACGGTTCAAAAAACTTTACCTTTCTTTTATTCATTACTTTTTATTATTATAATCAGCATCAAACCCAGACGGATTAGAAAGGGTAGTCTTTCTAAGACCAAATTCTTTGATGTGGTCACTCATTTTACGTCTGCCGTCTTCTATCTGACATATAGATATTTCAGTACCTATTGTGTACTTTTAATACATTCGTATTTCTTTGGTATACGGGAGTGTTATCATCACTAAACACATTACCATACTAGTGAAAACACGTATACAAATATTTGGATTTGGAATAGCTACGCCAGTTTGGGGAAAATTCTAGAATTGACTCAAGTTTGAATGGATTATCCCGTATCCGACGGGGTCAATGAACCAAGTCGACTTTGAATTGTATCAACAACACATGCGTTATTTGCTCGCGATAACAAATACTATTCAATGACAATAAACAAAAGATACTTTGAACAATAAGAAGAGCAAGTGTTTTGGTTTGAGACAACCAACTCGAATTTTGTCTGTCAATTTTAAAAATGATCTATACTATTAGTTATTATAAACTTATGACTATGAGTAGTCAATGGGT
Organism: Polymixis flavicincta; assembly: GCA_949987655.1. Classification (NCBI taxonomy): domain Eukaryota; kingdom Metazoa; phylum Arthropoda; class Insecta; order Lepidoptera; family Noctuidae; genus Polymixis; species Polymixis flavicincta. Next base: position 19,918,364 of record OX465190.1, on the reverse strand, counting down.
GATAAAGTTGTATCTTTTCTTAGAAACGATGACAACATGCAGTGTCTTCATGCTTTGTTGCAAGATGTTTATTACTTGGATGATTTGATATTCCGTATGCGTCTTTCTGATTTTCGTTTTGAATATTGAAATGGTAAAATGATAAATGTATGAACGTAAACGAGGCAAAAGGAGTATGTAAGGATCGTAGCAAGTGGCGTTATGTAGTTTTTGCCTACCCCTATAGGAAAAAGGTGAAGTTTATGTATAGTATATTAAAATGTCCAACAGAAGAATAATTATTGATGACATGACGGTATATTGTGAATGTATCCACGCATGGTCGAGTCCAAAGTATATGTATATGGATAGTCTATCCAGAATTCCAGATATGGAGGTCAGAGAACTTAATCTAACTGAAAATCCTTCCGTTGTGGTTTTAGTACTAAGAAATAATAACAATCTCGCAATACGACACAGACAGTTTTCTATGAACAAGCGCCACATTATTATGAATGACGTCAATTGAACCTTCATACCCGCACGATTGGACGCATGACCTAAAATATATGCCTATCATACAGTTATTAATTACTGTTTCTGACACTACTATTAGCGGTAAACAAGGCTGAATTCGAATTCTACTTGGCGACCTCTTAAAGTATTGTGTGCTCCTGGTACAATTATTTTTTGAAAATCTGCTGCTGCCACTTCTTTAGCGTTCTTTCTCTTATACAGAATAAGCAATGAGCGTAATTAAAATATTCATTCAGGCTAGTTTTTGATTCATAGGCAATCTTTCTTTCAGCTGAACTTTTACTATGAAAACTCTGTAATATCGAAGAGTTTAGTCCCGTATTCAAATTCCCTGGATTTGAATTTTACTTCGACCTCTTGAACTGTTGTGTGCTCCTGGTACGTTTTTTTTACTTCTCATGCCCCTATTTCTTCTGTGTTCTTATTTATCTCCACTGTAAGCAATGAGCCTATTATAATATAGGTACAGACTTAGTTTTGATAGGTACATGGACAATCTTTCAGCTGAACTTTTACTATAAAACTCTGAACTAAATGTCACTCATATTCATGAGTACTTTCACGCCTGAAAATTGCCAATGATTTCGAAGTCAAGTCAAGTCCCGTATTTAAATTATTTATAAGCTGGAAGCCAAGTTGATATTATTAGCTCGTGAATCGTAATTAATCATAACAAATGCTCTTTGTCTTCCAAGAACACTTATCTTAGGGAATACCTAAAGACAAAACGAATTGTCAAGTCACTCCGGAATTTCCCATTACTATAATTGATTTCTTATCAACATGACAACTGACAATTGGTGATGAATTTTTAATATCTATGTGTCCCAAGTTTTATGGCCGGAAGAAAAATTCCTACTGTCCTACTTCTTTTCGACTTGATAGTAAATTGTTAAATGAGTTGAGCCCAGGGCTACGCCAATCGCGACACCAGTGTTTTTAGGTCCTCAGACATGGACACTTTAGGACACGCCAAACTATGTGTGGCACATAGTTTGGTCAAGAGCACCGCCTACTGTCCAACTTTGTGTGTCAGTAAAATTCCGCAGCTCTGCGCTATCAATGACCTTTCCAATAACACTATCGTCACATCACATTAAAGTGTGCTTTATACGTATTTAAATTACTGCACATAATAATATCAAAAGTGCATTTAGTTACTATGCTGTTATATCTGCCAGTTATTATTATCCGCTTTAACGTAACGTAATTATCGTTCGCCATATTACATCGCGTTACTTCAGTAATAACACGTATTAAGTTGCCAGTACACTTATTAAATGTTTTTGAAATATTCTCGTGTTACGAACGTTTTACGCGTGAATAAGGTTCAGTATGGCTATTAAAACAATGTGAACAAGTAGCAACGTGTTTCTCAAATTCCTGTTATCTGCTGAAGTCTTGGTAGCTCGATGGTATATCATAAAATTATGTTCATAGAGTTTTTTGTCACTTCAAAGATAAGCAGTGTTCACGCCCTTACATTCGCTGGTGGCCTTTTAACAGCTGTATCGTCACTGATAAGCGACCGAAAAGGCCTTGTTTTCAGTTGCGATAACGACCATAATAATAGTAGTGTCATAAACGGTGACAACGTAATAATAACCAAGTAACACCATTTTTACCAGATAAGTGTACGGTTGAACGGTGCAAATGTGAATTTATATTTATACAAGTGTAGTGAATGTATTAACTTATTTATTATTTAACATATCCAGATATATTATGAGGACCCAAAACATGGAACGTTACAAATCCGATGCGTTACGATGGCGTGCTTCCTACTACAGTGATTTAAATTTAAACTAGTGCATAGTGGTCGTAAAGTCTGATCTGTTAGACTGCGTTAAATTATTTATTAGTTAAGTGTTTATATCGTGTGGATTATGCTGATCAATACGTTTTTGGACACGGAGGATTTCGTGCACTTGTATTACCCGGAGGATGAGCCTGCGGCCGTGCAGGGCTGTGGAGCCGGTGCGCGCATGGCCTCCAAGTACCCGCCGAGACCACCCTCGCCAGAATACTCACAGGTTTGTACAGAATTGCAGTCACACCTCCTCCTTTTTTATGGAAGCCTGGTAAATTGTTGGTTAGGCGCCAAAACCGTCTGACGTTTGGGGTAGCCGATAATGTGATTTTTCTAAAATCTAGGCGGAACCCTCTATGTAGCCCGTGAAATTCAAATATTCTTACGGTTTTTGCAATTTGCAGGTCAATCAATATCAGGTTGTATGTTGATCTATAATTCGCAGCCGTAAAAAATATGTATAGTTTATTTAACATAAAAATCTATATAAATAAAACGAAAAGTCCTGGCTGACTGACTCTTCAACGCCCAGCTCAAACCCTTGGACCTAGAAAGCCGAAATTTTGCACAGAAGTTTTCTTTATAATGTAGACAAGGAAAAAGGAAGGATTTTACGAAATTCAACCCCTAAAAGAGTTAAAAGCTGGCAAAAGCTAGTCATCAATACAACTGTTTAAGTTCTTATTACCCTGTTTAAGGCGGAGATTTCTAGAAAACGCTCAAAATGGTAGTTTTTAAAACCAGTGTATCTCTGTAACTGTAAATAATTTGAAAGCAAAAAAAATATATGATATTTTCAAGTCTTTTTTGCATACAGTGATCAAAATATATTGAAACATACTTTAATGCATCAAAAAAATCATCAGTCACCTCTTAATTATCTTATACCATAAAACCACTTTATCCCTTCAATAACAATTATATTATTAAAAATATACCATAAAATTCTAAATGCCAAACTGCATCCAGTGATGGATTTATTATTATCAAATAGTTAATATCTAATTTTATACGAATTTTATTTGCATTTTTTCGACAATGCTTGCTCATTTATTATTCGAATTTATTACAACAGATTTTAACCCTTATCGGATTGCAGTAACAACTATTATCGCTCATAATGACAATACGACGAAGTACATTCAAAATTACCTGTATAAACTGTTTCATGAAATCATGACATTTGAGGCCAATTCTAACTAAAGGAAGTTGTATTGCTGATGCTAATGTATTATTATGTAAAGCCATATTTTGTTACGGTCGCAAATCATAATTTAATAATAAAACAACCTGTCATTGACCTGCAAATAGAGGGACAAAAGTAAAAAAAAAAAACGAAGAAAATTTGAATTTCGCGAACTACCATTAGCGCATCCTCCCTTAAGAAAATATTGGGACTATTAAATAGGAAAGTTACTTTTCAGGGCAAAAACTATTTGAAAAATTCTGAAAATAATAAAAAAAAAAAAACTTTTATTTACAGACTATATGTATAGGCCCACAATGTGTTAGTATCTAAATGACCTTATATGCTATGTTAGTATATACTTACCTACGTATTGCTAGGACCATTATACTAATTTCCATTACTTATTTATTGTTTTGCAAAAGTAATGTATACCTAAGTACTTACCTATAAATAATAATTAATTACATTACTATTAATTATAGTCTCAGCCATGTAACCGATACTTGTTGTGAAAACGTATAATAATGACCCGACAGTTACACAAGAGTAAAGAAATGAATCCATAAAATTAAATATCACTTGAGTATCGGCTTGCAATAACTCGATACTTCCTAGTGGGCGCCACGGCAAAAAAAAAATCTTCACTACGTAGGTAACGACTTTGTGATGTAAAGCAGGTAGTTAAATATTGACGAAGCGGGGAAAGTAACGGTATACGACGAGTCCTTCACCTTGAGACTAATAATTGTGTATACGTCCATCCCCTCCCTCACTCGTCCGTTCATTCAGAGGGGGGAGGAAGGACGGGAGTACTATCAACCTATGATTACTTGCAGGGCTTCGCGCTGAGGAAATGGAACTTTTCGTAGGAAATATCAAGCTTTTGAATTCTATTTATGATTTTCCTGTACTATAATAACACTGGAGCTAGTTATAAGTTTCTTTGACTGGAATGAGTGCGTAGGGATTTTAGAAGCGTTGAATGTGGGTATTTATTTATATCCATTTTGTTTTTGTTTCTTTGTCTTTTGAAGCTAATTAAGACTGTTTACTTATTTTCATTTGGTTTTATGATCAACCTGTCTTGCACGGGCGTAGCCAGGGGGTGTTTTGTGGGTTCAAACCCTCCCCCCCCCCCCCCCCCCCGAAAAGTTCAGATATCAACATTCATAGAATTAAAATAAAAAAGGCGTGCGCCATATCAGGTATGTATTTTTCACATCGTTAATATTTTTCTTATAAAAGGGTTATTTAATGTACTTCTAGTCGTTTTATTTTCTTGAACCCTCCGAAACTAAAATCTGGCTACGCCCGTGCTGTCTTGTGAATTACTATTTAAGAACAATAAAGACAAAAAAAAACTAGGTATGACTTTATTTCCAACGAAAACAATCACAATTTGTTTACAATCAACAACATCGTGACTCATACACTCAGAATAAAAAATGATACAAAATATTATGTTTACGTTGTGAACAAATATCACCCACTGTGTACTTCCATTGTTTGTTTGGACAATATTTTCTACTGGCAACCCATCAGTTTGAATTAAAAGCTTCCCTATAAAAGACGCAGTCAAAATCGTAATTTATCAATTGAAACTAATGGTAGGGCTATTATGAGCAGTAATGGTACAATGTCAGATGCACCGTGATGAGCCACACACTCGTGACTCATTATAGAAACATGTGCCCTCGCTACTGTCATTGTTGAACACATGTTGTGTTGTGTGATATCCTAATTTGGACTCTTCGTTCTTTACTACCGCCTAACAACTCAAAAAATATCGTAGAACTCCATGCTGGGAGGATGAACGTGTGTTCCAAAAAATGGTACATTATGTGATAAAATGATAATTATAATATTTATGTATTACGAAACGTGTAGCTGGCTAGTAGTTAATTTTAGATCTACATAACTTTCAGTGTTATTGGACATCTTGCCAAGCAATTTGTCATTACGTCATTGACGTCATAGATGCATTCTACCAGGATCACATGAGCACAAACAGATAATACTGCCCATAGTTGTACACGCCGGAAGTTTTTTAATCAATTGTTGTTTGCAATGAAGAGTGACACACAAAAGTCTACAGATCACTCCTCTGTCTGCGTCTATGTACAGCTACTACGTATCTTCCATCTCCTTCACGTGGTTGTATTTTGTACCGGGAATTCATAACATACCTACAAAATGTCAGTACTAAACTAAACCTTGAATGGGCCTTTCAATGCAACACACGGCCTCGAGCAGGGTTGAATGACATGAATGATTGAGTGAATGGATAATGAACGCTCCATTCATTCATTCACTATCTGTATCACTATCACAACCTATTTCAACGTACCTACTACTAACTTGTGAAGTTGCGAACACGTTTTAAACAAAGAAATGGACATGATAGTCAATTTAGTACTCTGATTAGGTAATACATCTTTTTAATCCGTTTCTTCTGGGGCTTTGTGTTGTGCCTTTGTTCCACACTGCTCCGACTACTACACGTAACGATGTAATTGTCTCTGCAATGCATATCAGAGGAAGCAGTGGTGGCCCACTGGCATCAGAAAAGCGATCCGCAGGGCGTAGGTTCGAACTCGGGCATTTTACTTTGTGTACACTATATCATCACCACTGCTCTCAAAACCGTGAAGGAAAACATCGTGAGGAAGGAAACCGGCATGTCCTAGAACTAAAAAAATCGAAGACGTGACATCTACGAACACGCACTGAGCCCGCGTGGCGGATTATGACCCACTCCTCGCTGTAAGGAGTTCTGTGAACATTATAGGCTGATTATGCTTATGCTAAGGCATATCATATCAATATGCAGCTATGTTCTTCAAGACAGTTACAAGCAGTGGGATGATAATTGTATAGTTCTGCAACACGCGGATGCTAGCTGATGTTGTCCACATGTTAACCTCAAACGACCTTATTCTATCTCCAACGCACACTACAGTTCCATTAGTCACGCTTTACGTTATGCAAGCGAAGGCTTGCCCCTTCCGCAGATGGTATTGCCTAATGCTACGCTTTAACCGCGTCGGGGATCTGTCTATTGCAGAACTGACGTACCTTTAGTCTGACAATTATCTTTGGAAATGTGTATAGCGGTTCAGTTTGTAAAGCGGGTTACAGACCTTCAGTTTTAACTGAACAGTTGAATTGTTCAGTTAAAACGTATGTGTGTAAGCAAAACTGAGAGCTGTACAGTTGGACTGATAATCTAATCAAAATATCGTTAGATAAAAAAGAAACTGCAAAGTTAGATTGTTCAGTTAAAACTGAAGGTCTGTAGCCCGCTTAAATGGAACATCAAAAATCTGTCAAATGCTTTCGAGTTAGTTCACTATTTCGCCGTTGGTCGATTCGCATTTTACGCGCCCGAATGGAGCAAGTTGATACTTTAAAAAATATTATATTATTTTCTATAGGCGACTAGAACGAACTTAATTTATTTGTAGGCGCATCGACGATTCAGAAATACGTATTATAGACAATTGGCACGTTTTGAATTTTATGCTATAAAGTTATGAGAAAAAGTTACCTGCAAGTACATGCAATAAGGTGCAATTGTGGATTCGCCCACAAATAAATGAACTTCGGGCTAGTCTCTTATAGAAAATAATATACCGACCGAGTAAATTCATGCGAATCGACTAATAAGCCATTTCTCCACGTTCATTTTGAATTTATTATCCATATCCATTCGAGCAGTGGTGGCCCAGTGGTTACGGCCGCGACTTAAGAGTTGTAGGTCGTGAGTTCGAACCCAGACAAGCGCTTTACTTTGTGTAAATTATTTCACTTTTGCTCTTAAAACGGTGAAGGAAAACATCGTGACGAAACGGCATGTCCTAGAACCAAAAAATAAATAAATTCGAAGACATGTGACATCTACCAACCCGCACTGGGCCCGCGTGGTGGATTACGGCCCAGTCCCTCTCACCGAGAGGAGGCCTGTGTCCCAGCAGTGGGAACATTATAGGCTGAAGATGATCGCACCATACATGAAGAACTGCAACAGTCTTTTATCATCTCCTATATTACTCTTGCTATCTGTGCCTATACCTATCTGCCTTAGTCAGGCCCCCAATTCTGTATCGTTATGATGATTCCCCACGGAATCTTACTACGTTCAAAACTTCAAACTACGTCAATATCGTTTTTTTAGAAACCAATGTAACGGTAAGGAAACGAAATGTCATAATTTCTGTATGTTCCAAGACAATTTGTCGATATTATTAATACGATATTGGCAGAATTCGTGTGTGATTGACGTGGTTACGAGTAAGGAATCGTTAAGTGGTCATAGAATTCAGGCCCAGGAGTCAGGAAACCAGTCAAAATTAAAATAATCTCAATATTTATGTATGTGCCATTGTTTATTACGTCTTGAGATATTTTGTATTCAAGAGTATTTATTTCTCAAATGACGTATATTCAATGCTTTATTTAAAATTCTCTAAATTACCTACTTCATTTGAATAAACGTTATATTAAGTAAAAAAAACTAACAGGTTTTACAGGTGGGCACAAAAAACAAGTTAACTCTAACTTAGGTGTGATGTAACTAAATATGTATCTACATAATTTTTGTAATCAATTCGTCTTGGGCAATTTATTTGGAACTAAATTGTTCATCAACCAAGCCATATCGTTTCAAGATTTATTCTTGCTAACAGTTAATTAACACTTCTGACTTGTACTGCCTGCCCCAGTGTTGCCAGCCGGGTCTTCTAAAAAGTAACCTGACATGGATAAAAAAGTAACCTTTTAGTGTGAAAAGTAACCTATCATATTTTTTCCACCATAACATTAAAAGTGAATATACACAGAAACTTACAAATAATTAAAATAGTTAATTTTGTAATATTCCATTTTTAAGTTTGAATTTACAAGCTATTTAATGTAATTTGCAAGTGACATAAAAAGGATAGAAAATAATGTACCTAACCTACAAGCCCATGGGCACGCCACGATTGCGGCGGTAAGTCCTCTCTTTGAGGATTGGCTTGAGAGGCGGCATGGCGTCCTCACCTTCCGCCTGACGCAGGTCCTCACCGGACACGGCTGTTTCGGGAGGTTCCTGTTTCGGATAGGGCGGGAGGAAACGCCCGGGTGTTTCCACTGCGAAGATCGCCCTGAGGACACGGTGGAGCACACGGTGGCGGTCTGCCCGGCTTGGGCGGAGCACCGCCGTGTCCTCGTGGAGGCGATCGGCGGCGGCGATCTCTCGCGTCCGGCCCTGGTCCAGGCCATGGTACGGAGCGAGAGGGCATGGGGAGCCGTCACCTCCTTCAGCGAAGCAGTAATGCTCGCGAAGAGGGAGGCGGCGCACGTGAGGGAGAGGCAGCATATGCGCCCTCGCGACCCCAGCCGCCGCAGGATACGGAGACGCCCTGGGCGTCGGGAATCCCAGGCCGATTTCCGGCCACCGTAGGCATGGGCTTGCGGACGGCGAGTAATGGGTAGCTCGCTGTCCGGTAAGGAACAAGCCCAAGTCGACGGCGCGTTGTGTTCCACGCGCGCCTCAAAGAGAAGTCAGCACAAAAAAATGATGGGGCCCGCAAGGGCCGATGCCTGTCAGGGGTGCGGGTTTGTTTGAAAGAGATACCACAACCCCTGGCATACGGGCTACTGAAGGAACACGGGTGGGTTTTAGTCAGTAGAAGTCTGACACGCCCTCCTGCTCCACCCAGAGCGGGAGAAGTTATTTGATGATTTCCCACCCAAAAAAATAAAAATAAAAAACCTACTAGCCCAAGCCGACGGCGCGTTGTGTTCCACGCGCGCCTCAAAGAGATGTCAGCACAAACGTGATGGGGCCTGCAAGGGCCGATGCCTGCCAGGGCTGCGGGTTTGTTCGAAAGAGATACCACAGCCCCTGGCATACGGGCTACTGAAGGAACACGGGTGGGTTTTAGTCAGTAAAAGTCTGACACGCCCTCCTGCTCCACCCAGAGCGGGAGAAGTTATTTGATAATTTCCCACCCAAAAAAAAAATAACCTACCGATTGAAAAACTTCTTTCAAAGAATCATTTTAAAATGTTCTGGATAAACATGCACATCAATAAATTCCTGCGCCTTCCCCATCCTTATTATTTTTGATTTTAGTTTTGACCAATGAGCGCGCGCCATAGCACGCGAATCTGTCCAATTGAACGACCGTCGAGCGAGTAACCGAAAAGTGTTATTGGAATACATTAGTGCGAGAGAGCCGGACTCGTTTTTTTATTAAGAGTTGCACTCAGGAGTTTTACTAGCCAACATTGGCAACATTGCGTTCCGTTTCAAGTAAGAAACTATCCAATAATATTCTACAAATTCCGCAAATCACCTAAAAGTAACCTTTCGAGTCGTGTAACCTAGAAATAACCTGAGGGAGTTAAAAATCACCTAAAAGGTTACAAAAGTAACCTTCTGGCAACGCTGGCCTGCCCGCCCCGGCATTTCATTCACAATTTCACACCACCTAAATGTTATACAGTCCAGCAAGCCTAGACAAAATACATTTCTGTTAGCATTCACGCCAAACGCTATGCCAAAATGAATGGGAATGACATTATCTGCGGAAAGGACCCGACGTAATTTTTGGCGCAGGTAATGCCATTCCCATACATTTTAGCGTAGCGTTTGACGTGAACGCTAACAGAAATGTATTTTGTCTCTAGGCCCTGGTATTTTTAAAACTTCTGCTTAAATTCTGAAGAAAGTCTCAGCTGACTTTACAAGTGCAGAAACACTGTAAACGTTGTACCAGCTAAATCTTAAAAGCAGAAAAGGTTACATCACAAAATACAGATACTGTATTTGTTACATTTTAGAGTCTTCATTCTCTTAATTTAATCAGGGTGCTTACTCTCGAATATAATTCCGATAGATCGACATTGGAATTGTCAGCCAAACGTCAGTAATTGGCTGGACTACTGAGTCTAGCGTTTAACTCAACCAACTGACGTTTGACCAATGTCGATCTATCGGAATTGTATTCCAGAGTAAGCACCCAGGTCTGGCCTCTGGCACTTCATTTTGTCCATAAAATGAGTTTAGAGTACGCCGAAAACAGAAACAAAAGTACCAAAAACATACTAATTATCTGATGATATTCCGTAAACACTAAAAAAAGCTTTTAAACATAAAAGAAAATCGAGGAAGACATCGACCTCTGTACTACGTTGTTGATTTCAATACAAAACCGATTACTTCAAGGACACAATGAAAAACATTTGAGCAAGATCCTGTTTTGTTTTAATTAAAGGTACCTGTGTGAAACGTTCTAGAATATATTTTGGTGCTCCTCAGACTCGGCAAGTATTTTTTAATATTTTACATCCATCAACACACGAGGTGAACGACCCACGCTTCAAATTCAACTATTAACCCGACCATATGTGTGAGTATCCTCGCTAAATGGAAGTCTATAATAACCAGTGGGGCTTTCCTAGTTGGTTGGTTAGTCATTCGGTAGTAGTCGGCTCTAGCATGGCGCCCACCCGCGCGGCTTTCATGAGTTTTAATGATTACGATCATGCTTTAGTACAGACCGTGTTTCTGTTTTGAACAGTGAGCTTTGTACATATATATTTACACTAGGGCTTATAAAAAGTATCCACACTCTCCTTTTAATTTATACATATACATTTTAGGTACTTATTGAATGAAAGACTAATCAAAAGGAACAAAGGAAGTCTATTAATCAAAATCTTCACGTTCGGAATACAAAATTGAGGAAATAATGATTATGTGAACCGAATGTACAGTCGTTACGGGTGGTCAGAAGACGCCCGAAAGTCTGACAAACAGTCTCCACCAAGGGGTATCGTATTACCCACTATAAACTAGGTTGTGGAGATTTGATAGGCAGACGCTCCATGTAAAATACTGGTACTCAGCTGCGTACGGTTAGACTGGAAGCTGACACCAACATACTTGGAAAAGGCTAGGTTAGCCGAAAGACGAAGGGAGGCCTATGTCCAGCAGTGGACATAGGCCTCCCCCAAAAGTGGGGTTTTGCCATAATCGCCACGCTTGGCAGGCGGGTTGGCGATCGCAGTATGGTGGTAAAATGCATAGAGAACGCTGCTGCCCATTCTCTAGTACCTAAGTCCCTTAGTCGCCTTCTACGACACCCATTGGAAGAAATGGAATGGTGCTATTCTTTTACGTCCGGCATCACACGGAACTTTACGTCCGGCACCACACGGTACTTTTAATATAAATCCGTTTTATTTGAAATTCGAATTCAACACCGTAAAAGGCAACAATAAAACCAACCGTCTTACGTTACGTTCTGTTCAACAAAAAATATATCTCAGATTTCGATCTAGTTTTTTTTGGTCATACGGTCTACAACCAACCCATTTGATTATCTCATCTCGCAAGAATGTACGCTATTTTCTTTCTTAGGTAACGCCAGGCAAGTTAGTTGGTCACGTTTGGTTAGTGCTAACAAATAGCTTTTTAAGTTTTTTGGACGTCTGTCTCCGTTGTTGCGCAAAAGCTTGTGTTCATTGAACTGCAGAGGGTGAATGTGCTAAAACAGCCGTGGGCGCACACCCACGATCGCCTAATATTTTAATGTCGCCTTTCCTCATTAGGCAATGTTTCATTACTCGTTGTAATGGAATCTTCAGGGTAGACCGCAATTTTTTTTAATTTTCGTTGTTTTTTTTTTTGCAATTTGCACTTCTTTGTCAGCCTGTTTGTTGAAAAAAATATGATTCGCGCTAATCATTAAAATCATCAATACCACCCTCTATGTTCATTTAATCCCATTGAATGTCTTTTTAGACGGTTTTATTTAACTTGTTTGGGTCAACTTTAGTACAGTCGCCAGGACATCAAGCTGTAAAGTAAAAGTAACTGGATTTTTTTCCAAATTGAACAAGAGCCTTATGCATATGGAATAAAGACAAAAAATATATCTAAGGAATTTGACAAATTGGAGTAGCTTCATCTGCTGGCCTCTGTACATGAAATTTTTCGCCCTTCCTGTTGGCAGATTGATCTGATATTTGGTACACGCCTTTAGTTTTGATAACAATACAATTTAAAAGAGAAATAATAAGTAACGAAATAAAAACTAAATACTTGAAAATAAAATAAGTTTTTTTTTATTCAAATGGTTTTTACTAAAAGCTAAAAAATAATTCGTTAAAATAAAATCTCAGGTTACGCTACGTTCCACGATTTATTTAACCGAATTAGTGACTTATTTTTTCATGAAATAGTCACTCAATGGGAATAAATGGACTTGAGGTTTGTATTAACGATTTTAAAGATTGTAATGCTGTAAAACCATATTTTTTACGGTTGCGTATCATATTAACCTAATACTGACTTGCAAATTGCAAAAATACGAAAGAAACATTGAATTTCGCGGACTACAATGGGCCATCCATCTTAAACCTTTATAAAGTCGTGCTCTACAGGAGCCATAAACCATTCTATACTCATTTTACTTCAAAAAATACTAAAAAGAAGTAAATCAACCAGGTAAACAACTACAGATGCGAGCTTAAATGATAGCCAGGGTCGTACCAATAGAAAATGTCGCCTAGGGCACGCATCACATTTGCGCCCCTTCGTAAATTATCTTCTCGGTCTATGTACACTGAGCAAAGCTAAGTCGAATGACCTTTCTTGATTAATTATAGCCTCCAATAACGAAGGTATTAATTTCAACTTGCTAAAAATCGCTTGCAATGCTGCAATTTTAAGAGAATTTGAATAGAAATAGGCAGATTTGGAAATACGCTTTCATCCTCGTACTGCACAATATATTCAAGTAGCTCTTCATATTCCTAAGATATACATAAATAACAGTATGCAATGGTTGTTTAATGTTTTTTTTTAATTTTATTTAATAACTGGCGACTTTTTGCGCCCCCCTTCGATAGGCGCCAAGGGCTCTTGCCCTGCCTGCCCCCACCCTAGTTACGCCTCTGATGATAGCCCATCGGCTTTAATAGACAACAGTTCGAGATGAATCATAGTCAAAGGCCATGTAAGTGTATGTTCTATGCTGAGCTCATGAGAACCGCCGCGGGAGATTACGTCATTACTATGGAATGCTGCACCAATTACCATGTGATGGAAAGTGGGGCTTAGGTCTGACGTTTATCTATTACATGTAGTGTATGTGATGTGGACAGTTGTTGATGCAAATACGTTTTTCATGTCTAAATAGTATTGGTTCATATTAAAATATTAGGTCTTTACCTATGAAATTGCCGTTCTGCAGTACTGGCCATTTCAAATCAAAATAATTTTTGTTTGGCTAAGAATTCTAATTTCAAATTAATTTTATTTTAAAAACATGGATTTTTTTTTCTAAAAGTAGTCATTTCTTTATTGATTAGTGTTACATTTTCATCGCATTTCAATCTTTTTCGTCATCATGGATACGTTAAAAATTCGAGTAATTATGGAATATGAGTACCGTCGTGGCAGCAACGCGGCACAAGCGGCACGCAACATCAACGACGTTTACGGAGCTAACACTACAAACCAACGCACCACCTGTTATTGGTTTGCTCGCTTCCGTTCTGGAAATTTCGACCTGAAAAATGAACCTCGCGGTCGTCCGAAGACTTTGGTCGACAATGACGAATTAAAGGCGATTGTGGAAGCTGATGATACACAATCTACGGCTGAATTAGCAGCAGCTTTCGACGTTAGCGTCAAAACAATATTGGTCCATTTGCGTCAAATTGGCAAGGTAAAAAAGCTTGACAAATGGGTGCCCCACGAACTCAATGATCGCCAGCGCGAAGTACGCGTTGAGACGTGCCTTGCACTGCTCAACAGACACACAAATGAAGGAATTTTGAACCGCATTGTTACCTGCGATGAAAAATGGATTCTGTTTGATAACCGTAAGCGCTCAGCAAGTTGGTTGGATCCTGGTTCAGCACCTAAACAATGCCCTAAACGAAAACTTACCCCTAGAAAAGTGATGGTCACTGTTTGGTGGTCTAGCGCCGGTGTGATTCATCACAGCTTCTTACCAAACGGGGTGAGCATTACTGCAGATGTGTACTGTGAAGAACTGAACACAATGATGGAGAAGCTGGCGCATCTCCAACCAGCATTGGTCAATCGCTCGTCTCCGCTGCTCCTGCACGACAACGCGCGACCTCATACTGCACAGACGGTCTCCAAGTTGCAAGAACTAGGGTTGGAAGCTCTCCGTCATCCGCCCTACTCACCAGACCTTGCGCCTACAGACTACTACTTTTTCCAGAATTTGGATAACTTCTTGGCGGGAAAAAAATTTAATACCCGAGAGGCAGTACAAAATGCCTTTGAAGAATTTGTTGCCTCCCGTCCAGCTGATTTCTTTAAGAAGTGCATCAATAAACTGCCACTGCGATGGCAAAGATGCATTGATTGCATGGGTGATTACTTCGATTAATACAAATAAAAAATTCATGAAAAAAATTCGTTTAAATTTTTTCATACAAAACGGCAATTTCATAGGTAAAGACCTATTATTTTGTTTTTAATAGATTACATACATACATAAATACACCTTCCCATGGCCGTAGGCAGACACTTCAGAACGCCTCCTGCTATACGATCCTAACATAGTCCTTTTGTCTTTTCATGTTTCCTTAACATCACCAATAAGGTCACTATAATGTGCTCCTAGAGCGTCCCTCCCCCCCCTACTTAAACTGTTAATTACTTTTCTTATAGTAACGAAACGGCCAAGCCTTACAGTGAAAAAAATTAGGACTAAACACCATTCAAATTTTAAGATTCGGTAACTGAGTATAATTCAAATTCTTAAAACATCATGTAAATCCACCTTAAATTGTAAGCAGGTACAGGAACGCAATTTTATAATTAAAAGCTGATAACGTCAGGCCTGTATTCCTCGAAGGGATTACTAGGTTATCTTAAGTAAAAATAACTTTGAGCCTAAATATCCTTTCATCACTTTGTACATAACAAGTTGTTAGTAGGAATTCACAGGAGGGAGGAGGTCAACTTGACACTTCTTGCAAAACTGTTTAGTTTCTGCTGTTTATTATGTTTTCCTGGTACTTCGAGGTATGAGCCCATGGTAAAGTACATGCGTGTGTATGAAGTAAAACAAAAATTGTGTAGTAGGTAGTAAGTAAGATAGGTAGGTACTTTTAAAATGTCAGTAGGTACCGGCTTTGTGTTTCTAACATACTTTACATGTCGTGTCACGAAAGTTTGTGCTTAAAAAGTTAAAAATAGTATTGAATGCATAATGCACTACTGTATGCATTATCTGTGGTCTGAAAGAAAGGTTTATTTATTACTATTATATTATAATAATGTCTTTGTGTTAATCGTTCATAGTATGTTGTACATGACTACAGCGTTGCTTGTAATGATAAAATACAAGTGTGTGCAACTTAGTGCAATTGCACTAATCGAGCAAACTTGCTCAACAGTAAAACATACATCTAGCAACAATAAACTACGAAAGACTGAGCTGATAGTGATATGACTTAATTTCAAAGTCAAATTCATGAATCTTTTGCATAAAAACCATTGAAAAAAAAGAATGTTTCGAAATCTCAGGAATTCGGCACTAAATAGTAATACTGTGGTTTGTTCACGAAGAAGCATGCAGCATTCCAGATGAATTTAAAAATGCAAATTTATACCTTTGAATTCCGTTCTTGATAGCTATCCTGTAGAAGTAACAAGCATTTAAAACTACGTATAAGTACGTAATGCGCATGAGTGGCAAGTTAGGTAACGCAAGGTCGCTTTCTAACGTGTTCTGTAGTATCCAACGAGGGACAGGCATGCAGTATGGGCGTGAGTCGAGTGTGAATTGCCTTATAGTATGTGCAACGGCTGGAAACGATGGGTTTTCTTTACTTTTAAAATTTTCATCACGTATGTTGAATTCTATAGTAAGGGCCGATTCGGTAGCCAGCTTCTAATGGAGGAATTATGTTCACGTTTTGATATCTTTTCTAAACTAAGAGAAACCAAACGCATGATTACAAAAGTTTTTGTTTGCGTCGAATCTTCTAAAAATATCCGGCTCGTAGGACCATGTTATGCTACTGAATAAGCACCTTATTTCGTCATCAGCCCTGCTAACGACCACCTTGATACTTTTTTTGACGCAAAAAGAATGGTGTTATAACTTTGTCCGCTACGTGTGTGTATGTCTGTATTACCGTAGCTAAACGGGTGAACCGATTTGGGTGGTGTTTTTTTAAATTTAAATGTAGGTTTTCTAGCGGTGGTTCTTAGACTATGATATTTATGTTTCATCAAAATCGGTTTAGCCGTTTGAAGATTATCAGCTCTTTTCTGGTTGATGAAGGAATTTGAGCATCTTCCACGGGTGTAATCGAGTCGAAATTTGGTATTCTATTACTTCAATGATATTAGACGAACAAAGGAACCTTGAACTGATGCTGGAGCACTTGGAGTTTCCAGGATACCCAAGTTACCAACAAACAGCAGAATTGGGCTCATTGAAAAGATCTCAATGAATTGTTTTATAATAAGAATTTATATTAATAGGTGTTCAGGACGAGGAATGATGATAAATTAGTAACAAACTTCATTTAGGGAAACATACGTAAAGCTACGCAGATTTAAGCGAGACATGTGTCGATCGTAGCGTGTTTACTATTACTATTGTTACGAGCTTGGGGTTCGTGACAATTAAAAACTGCCGATATGAATTACCAAAAATAACACTTTAATTAAACTCACTAATAACACAACACAATAGCACTACGGATCACTCTTAAGTCGCACTTGAAGATCGCTTTAGATGTTCTCGCATGTATCGCTTCCAATGAACTACCCCGAGACGCGCTCCGTTCCCGCTTATATAGGGCCCTCGGATAGTTCCAGAACCTTCTACCGTAGAAGCATCTAGAATGTTCGAGTACATATCGGCCCTGACCGAACACATGTCGATAGTTCCAGAAAGTTCTAGCATCGAACTTTCTAGAAAGATCTTGACCATTAATTCCGCTATTCGATAAGAGATGGCGCTAGTGGTAACCAAACATCAATCGTGCGGCTCAACACTATATTAAGTTTAAAAAACACGAAATAAAAGTGGAACCCAACAACCCAACCCAAAAAAACCCTCTAAAAAAGTAAAAAATAAATATTATCGGCCTTTGATCAAAGCATTTCTTATATCTTTATTTTAACTTTTTCAAATTATCTGCTGGAAGTAACCTACTGCTACGTTCACCAATTAGCCAACTAAGTAACCAGACAGGTTTTCCTACGCTTGTTATTAAATTAAATCCCGCAGAAGTAACCACATTCCACTAAGAGGTTTCGAAGCGCCACCAGTGAATCATAAGCACGCAAGATCATTATTTATGATTCGAATCGATTACTAAGCGTTTTGATTATTATACATATACCGGCGAGGCAGCGATAAACGATACCAAGGCAGCATAAGTTCACGTACAGTGCCTTTTACATAATATCTATGTCTTGGTTATGCATTTAGGCAATTAATTCAACTGCATCGAAATAGTGCATGTCATTATGCAACGAAAGTGTAATAATATTACATAAAGAAGACATTCCAGATTTTAAATAACGTCTTCTCCAAATATATTAGGTCTTTACCTATGAAATTGCCGTTCTGCAGTACTGGCCATTTGAAATCAAAATAATTTTTGTTTGGCTAAGAATTCTAATTTCAAATTAATTTTATTTTAAAAACATGGATTTTTTTTTCTAAAAGTAGTCATTTCTTTATTGATTAGTGTTACATTTTCATCGCATTTCAATCTTTTTCGTCATCATGGATACGTTAAAAATTCGAGTAATTATGGAATATGAGTACCGTCGTGGCAGCAACGCGGCACAAGCGGCACGCAACATCAACGACGTTTACGGAGCTAACACTACAAACCAACGCACCACCTGTTATTGGTTTGCTCGCTTCCGTTCTGGAAATTTCGACCTGAAAAATGAACCTCGCGGTCGTCCGAAGACTTTGGTCGACAATGACGAATTAAAGGCGATTGTGGAAGCTGATGATACACAATCTACGGCTGAATTAGCAGCAGCTTTCGACGTTAGCGTCAAAACAATATTGGTCCATTTGCGTCAAATTGGCAAGGTAAAAAAGCTTGACAAATGGGTGCCCCACGAACTCAATGATCGCCAGCGCGAAGTACGCGTCGAGACGTGCCTTGCACTGCTCAACAGACACACAAATGAAGGAATTTTGAACCGCATTGTTACCTGCGATGAAAAATGGATTCTGTTTGATAACCGTAAGCGCTCAGCAAGTTGGTTGGATCCTGGTTCAGCACCTAAACAATGCCCTAAACGAAAACTTACCCCTAGAAAAGTGATGGTCACTGTTTGGTGGTCTAGCGCCGGTGTGATTCATCACAGCTTCTTACCAAACGGGGTGAGCATTACTGCAGATGTGTACTGTGAAGAACTGAACACAATGATGGAGAAGCTGGCGCATCTCCAACCAGCATTGGTCAATCGCTCGTCTCCGCTGCTCCTGCACGACAACGCGCGACCTCATACTGCACAGCAGACGGTCTCCAAGTTGCAAGAACTGGGGTTGGAAGCTCTCCGTCATCCGCCCTACTCACCAGACCTTGCGCCTACAGACTACTACTTTTTCCAGAATTTGGATAACTTCTTGGCGGGAAAAAAATTTAATACCCGAGAGGCAGTACAAAATGCCTTTGAAGAATTTGTTGCCTCCCGTCCAGCTGATTTCTTTAAGAAGGGCATCAATAAACTGCCACTGCGATGGCAAAGATGCATTGATTGCATGGGTGATTACTTCGATTAATACAAATAAAAAAAAAATGAAAAAAATTCGTTTAAATTTTTTCATACAAAACGGCAATTTCATAGGTAAAGACCTATTATGTAGTTTGATGTTTGAAAATTTCAGCTTTGTATTTTCAAGGAAAAGGATTGAAGCTTAGAAACGGAAGGGGTTTTGTTCCAAGTTGATCCCGAATGAAAGCAAAATATAAACAGGGGCCCCTAAGTATTTTCAAAGTTTGTTTTTCCTCTTACAACTTAGAGGAAACTGAAGAAAATGTTATTGTGGCGCTGCATAAATTGGCAATGAAGTAGAAATGTGTCTATTTTTTATTTATGAATTATTTATGCAGAGTCTTTATTCCTTTTTCTAAGGCATTCGTGTACATAAACCCTTCTATTCTTCCAGTATGACCTCTAATCTTTCCAGATAGTGAAATATCATTATTTCTTATGGCACCATTAGACCTTTCGAACTTTAACTACCGGGGAAGAATATTGACTGATATTTTTAGCGTTTCGTATTGTCTCCAATGTTTTCAATATCTGGATATATAGTGTTGTATTGGCTACGATTCTGCTCCTCCATAAACCAAAAGAACTCCAAACATATATTCTAACAAGGAAAATACATTTCTTGATAAGGTACACACAGTTCTAGGAAATACAAGGGTACCTGTTTGTAGATACCGTATCAATAACCAAATACAGAAAGAGAAAGTGTTTTACCTTCCCGCTCGCACTTATTGTATTTTTAGGACCATCTTGTTGCCTGGAAGGAGTTGTTAAATCCAATTATAGTGACAGTTAGATAATAACCCAATACAAAACTGAACGCGCTCCAAACAAAAGTTTATCAGTAAATAATTTGTTCCATTAACATTTTCGTTCGTGTTGAATTTTAATTCGACCTTCTGGCTCATTGTGTGCACAATTTATAAACGATTGTTCAGTAATTTGTTCAATAGATACGTTGTTACGAGAGAGTTTGTTGAAATCTGTCTAAATATGAATATGTACGTGTCTGTGACGGATGTGATGTGTCTCAATGACTGTGGCCTTCTCGAGGTATTACGAGGATGGAGAGTAATTCAGTTTCTTTATTTCAAAATTAAATACACCAGATTGTCTTGACAAAATATTTCTGCTATACATATAACGCGTTTGAAGTTTTTTCACTGTCCAGAAGCTCCGCCTGCCTCTACATCTAAATCTGGCGAATATATTGGATTTTCTAAGCGTTAACTATTGTAGGAAATTACTTAGTTCAATGGAGCTGCTTTGGGATCATCAAGAAGTGTTTAGGGACCAATTGTTTGTCCAATTTTATTTTATCTAGAAATAAATATAAATAGTTGGCATCTTGCACGTAAATATTATACTATACGTTTGGAAGTATTATTTTCGGCTTTTAAAAGGACGGCTAATAAAGATGTGTGGATGAAGATGATTTTTGTTGCACCGATCATAACTAATTGTGAATAGGGCAGGAGATGTGATATGATTGCATGGCAATGATAGGGAATTTCGGTTTACAAGGCGATTTTTACCTAATCTAATAGGTATTTTCTTTTGTCCCCAGGTGGTAGTACCATCGACAAGCGAGATGGGTGACCGCGAGCGGTACCGCGCACCGCCGCAGCCTGAACCGCCGCCGCACCGCGTGCGTGCTGCTGATCTCTACCCGCGCTTGCGAACACACTACGATGAGCCCGGCCTGGATGCAGGGTTCACGCCTATATGTGGGGAGTTTGTGCAGGTGAGGTACTAGGATTACATGAATTAGCAAAGCTTTAGTTAAGTCTAGAGTGCCTATTGTTATATTCTCTCCTTTGATTGGTCATGCTGGAGCCCGAATATAGCCATCATGGACGATAGATTGTCAAACAGAAGTACAAGTAGCGACCCAGGAGAAGTCGTTTTGTCCAATTTTGGATGTGCTCCCAGCTCTAGACAGTGTAAGAAAACATCGCGATCGTGAGGCATATCCGAGTAGAACCAAATATCATTTCAAGACATGTGACTATCTACCCGCACATTGCCCACGTGGTGGATTACGACCCACTCCCCACAGAGAGGAGGCCTGTATCCCAGCTGTGGGAAAATTATAGGCTGATTATGCCCAACCCAAAGACAATATAGTGGCCTCCAATTTTTCACTATGGGGCATTGAGACATTCGAGGACATTTCTAAAGATAAATATACTTTGCAATAAAATGTATAAATAACTATAGGGAAAACTGCAAATAGGTTATTACAGTATTTATAGAGGGGAATATTATTTTATAATCACCTTGAATGCAGGCAGACATTCATTGTCGTAATATGACCGCAGACCTACTCAAACATCGCGCAATTTCAATAATTTGTACTTATTTGTAGGCACTTTTTTGGTAAAAACAGCTTGTTTACGGGAAACTACGGATTAGGCAATTTAAAACGAAAATTGTAGTAATCGCAGTTTAATAGTACGTTTTGTTACCTTCGGCCTTCTTACCGTATACGCTGTGCACGGTATTGTTTCCCAACATAAATAATTACACGGTTGCCGCAACCTCTTCAATACACATGACGTCTTGATGATTCCATGACGAATGTGCTACGAACACGTCTGTAAACAACCGTATTTCCTAGTCTAAAGTCCGTGTCAATACCTAATTAGCGAAATAGTTACTAACAGATAAAACACGCGCATATTAAGTAACTAATACTTACGGCTGATGGCCTAAAAGGTCAGCAGGTCTCATGCATCGGGTTGAACGAACCGCAATGACGTTCCGATAGTGTTTAGCTCCGTTCTAGTTCTGCATTCCTGGTAGTTCGTTGACTGCGCGTTATCAGCCCAAAGCGTGCACTTATGGTAGAAACTGCAGCTTTGCGAAAATAGTACTACATACATAATAATTATATGCATGTGCGTCTGTCAAGTGGGGCATGACAGGAGTAAATGTTATCAAAATCTCTCGTGCTGAGTACGTGATAACTGTTACATCATAATAAATGAATTATCAGAATTAAGAGCTCAGTACTTAGACTGTAGGAGCACACTAACACAATATTAATACATTTAATTAATTTTGAAAGTTTAGATCTTGAATTAACTATTCATAGAACTGTATTGTCGTATTCCAAAATTTGAGACATTTATCAAGCATGTAGCTTCAATCTTATCATTTTGTTGGCAGTGGGTGGGTCGAACAGCGGACGGCGGAACTATCGCAATGTCCAACTACCGTCTGCACGTCCAGCCTCGTAGAAGAAACGGACCGGGCGCGTCCATCCCGCTCCGTCTCATCGACGCACTGGAGATCCGGGACCTGCTGCACTTGATCGTGCTTTGCAAAAATGGAAGACAACTCAAGTTAGTATACTTTCGTGTTTATGACAGCTTGGTACAGACCGCAGGACCCATAATTTATTTTTAGTCCTAATTCATACTTCAATGAGGCTTCTTCCCCGCTTTGAAGGTTCCTTCAGTCCTTAGGTTCGATTCCCAGTTCAAGAGAAAGTTATCAAATCAAACAAACCAAGGATATTCATTCGGCTAACTTCTGTTCTACCCATAGGCACAATTTTAATTTAGTGGCATACCTGCCTACAGTGCCTACACTCTTGTTCAAGTGCTGATTAGATAGTTATTAAAGTATAAAGTATTTTATAATTATTGTACTAACTTATCTATAGTGTTTACATACATAGTTATGAGATATTCAAATGGGTAAACATGCCACGGTAAAAATATGTAAAAAATATCTTGTTTGAACAACAAAAAACGTGCCAAGTATTCAATATTTTAACACTTCATGTTGTCTCTGCTATGAAGTCATTTTGTCCATTTACTAACAAGTACAAATGTCCATAATTAAGTATTGACTTAATGAATGAAATTAGGTATTGAATGCCGAAAGCAATGTTAATTTAATTTTCGATTACCGTAAGGCCAAAATGGGGGTACTGACTGATAATCACATAGCGACTAAAGAAAGCGGACATGTAAATTTTCCTTCAATAATAAGATAATGTTGTTGAAACGAATGTTTATTATCTTAGTTGCTTACCTACTCGTGAACTAGTACATTTATGTTATAAATAGCTGATACGGTCACACAGATGTTTTCGGGGATACCCGAATCTGGGTAAGTCCGGGGGCTCTAACTCCATCAACGAAGATACGAGCCCGTCCGAAACTAGTTCTGAGTGAACCTTACACCCGATTAGGTAATTAACGATTTCAGACGGGCAAACGGGTGTTTGGGGCTCGACCTAATGCCACCAGTATCTTACAGTCGTCTCTACTCCCGATGTTTTCTGTGGCCCGTATCCTTTCTTGACGAATTTAGGCTTAGAGTAGGCCCCCAGGAGGTAGATTCTTTACGCATGAAATCCATACTTACGGCCGGAATAATGGGCGTTTCCTACTCCATAACACTTACGGATATAAGATTAGTTTGGAGGCCACCCAATCAAAGAATGATTGAAAACACGATTTGACAGTTCTCCCTCCCTACTCCCAAAATGTGTTATTGCCCGTCAGAAAAAGTTAATTAATCGGGAGTAGGGTTCGCTCTTAAATTCTGAACTTCTTTTCGACGGCCCCGTAACTTCGTTGACGAACTTAGTAGGCCCCAGCTTGTGGTCAATCGCAGTATTCGCAGTCCTTATCTTATGCGTAGGTAGCTAGTCTCCACGCGTTAACATCAGTGTGGGCAAATTATTAATTTAGTGATGTGACTTCTTATAGTTCAAAATGATGAAACTTGCTGATGAAAACTGTACCTGAAATAATATTTTTCGTTGTTGCAGATGCTCATTCAACACAGGGGATCAATGTATAGAATGGTGGAGGCGGTTGAACACCGCGCTCGCCCCTATCGGATCCGTTCAAGAGACCTTCGCTGCGGCGTACGCGGCGTGGGCCAAGGAACAGCCGCCCACTTCAGTACACAGAGCACTGATGAGGGCGTCACAGTCGCCACAGAGGCATTGGTTTGGTCCTGAAGTAAGTAACTATTCGTGGCAAATGATAACCTAGTACTTTTTTGCGTAACACTGTCTCTGGGTCTCCACTTTTTTATTATCTTGTGTCAATACATGAATGTGATCATGTCTCATTGTCGCTTCGGATTACCTGGTAGTTTCACAATATTTTTTTCTCTTCAAGTAAACTGATAGTGTACCGAAAACAAAATAATTATATTGCCGCTAGTCTACGCAGAGTAAGCGGCACCAGCTTTGTATTATTTAGGCGGTTAACTTTGATTAATCCCCACATTCCATCAAAGTTAAAGAAGAAAAATTGAGGCGGAAGGAAATTTTGGGAAAGTCAGCACTCGCAAATAGAGAATGATTGTTCAGTCTCGTTTGCACACAATGTTCAACAAACGATAGAAATAGGCGAACCGTTTTGTAAACCTTTCTTTAATTTACCTGTAGAACGTTCCCCTTTGTACCGTTTTATTTCGTCCCTTCCCATCCATTTTAACCTGTTGATTATCCACAGGTGGAGCGATTAGGCTTCACATCGAAGGGCGCGTGGCGGGTCACGGCAGCTAACGCGGAGTACAAGTTGTGCCCCTCGTATCCACCCCTCATCGTAGTGCCCGCGTCTATCTGTGATGAAGACCTCGACTCTGTCGCGAGGTAAGTAACCCGCGTCAATTTAGGCCTTATCCTAAGAAATCTTTATAAACTGATTGATTGCAAAATACGCGCTTGGACATGGAGTTGCGGTCAGTTATATTGCAGTCATTGTTTTCGCACCGCTAACCGTTTTTCGCGCTACAATTCTTTTGTATACTTACTATGGCATAGAGGGCGGTTAAACCGTTTAATTCCAATCCAGCCCGCCCCTTACTGCCCTCTTCGAGCGACGCCCTAAACCGAGATCCGGCCCTACAGGGGATGCCCTTAGCGTGTAATCGCTTAATTTTAAGTTTTAAGCTGTGGCCTTAGTTTATTTAGGCAACCATAGACAACCTCCTTTTTTTTTTTTTTGATTACGGGGGGAAATCCTCATGGATGTGGGAGGGAGGGGTCTGTCAGACTCTTACTGACTAAAACCACCCCGGTGTTCCGTCTCTCACGTACACCGGGGATCACGGGAACTATTGAGTCTTCCGCGATCCCCGACTAGTGCCGGCCCGCCTATGCGGGCCACCTCGCGATAGGGGGGAGTGAGGTGTTAAACTCCCCCCCACATCAAAGAGAGGCGCGCGTGGAACACTACGCGCCGCCATCTCGGGTCCTAAGAAGTAGGGGGCGACGGATTCCCCAGTCCGTCGCCCCTGGACCCATTTAGGGGGGCTGGAAGAGGGCGTTGTCCGCCCTCCGCCGACGCCCGGTGCGTCTGCTGCGGATCGGGTTAGCTGAAGCAATCTCCCGCTCCCTCTCCGCAGCCTCCTTCTGCGAGATGACTGTTTCGCAGAAGGACACCACCGCGTCCCAGGACTCCTCGCTGTCGACCATCGAGTCGACAACGGCCGGCAGCGACAGGTCACTGCCTACTCCTGAGATGAGGGCACGGCGTGGCTCCGTCCAAGCGGCACACTCTGCCAGCGTGTGCCACGCCGTGTCCTCCCGACAGTCGACGCAGTGGTGACACCGAGCGTCCGGCTCCCTGTTTATGCGACACAGGTACTTCCCGAAGCAACCATGCCCCGAGAGCACCTGTGTCACCCGAAACGACAGGGAGCCGTGCCTCCTCCCGAGCCAGCGCTCGAGTACTGGCCGGATCGCCCCGATGGTGGCGGAGCCGGCGGTAGGGCGTGAAAGCCTGTCCCGCTATTCCGCCACTAGGGCTGCGCGAAGCTGTGACCGACGCAACTCCAAATGTCGCGGCGTCAGCCACTCGCCCCGCGCCCTCGAGTCCTCGCGCCACCGATGCAGCGACGCGAGTACCTTCGCCTCGAGGTCCCACGGTGGGGATCCGGCCAGTACGCAAGCCGCCTCGTAGGAGATCGTGCGATATCCCCTGATGACTCTGACGGCCATAGCTCGCTGCGGTTTCCGCAAGACAGCGATGCTGCCGGCCGTCAGGTCAGCCGCCCAGATCGGGGCCCCATACAGGGCCATCGATCGCACGATCCCCACGTAGAGCCGCCTACAGGCGACGCTCGGGCCCCCCAGATTGGGAAGCAGCGTTGATAGCGCCCCAGCCGCGCCCAACAACTTGGGCGCCAGCCGCTGGAAGTGGGGTCCGAAATCCCATCGGCTGTCGAGCACCAGTCCCAGATACTTCATGGTGGACTCGACAGCAATTCGGGACCCCCCGACCACGATGTGTGATCCCGGCGGCGGCGCCCGCCGGGGGCCATGAAACACCATGGCCTCCGACTTGTTGAGGGCCACCTCTAGGCCAAGGCGCCGTATGCGGGTCACGACCTGTGACACCGCAGCCGTCGCCAGCAACGCTGCCTCCCTGTACGAGCTCCCCCGGGCCGTGACCAGCGTGTCATCTGCATAACACGTCAGGTCCACGCCCGGCTGGAGCTCGCCCCTCAGCACCCAGTCGTACCCGATGTTCCACAGGAGCGGTCCCACGACCGAACCCTGTGGAACACCGCACGACATGCGGCGCTGGTTTCCGCCATCACGTCCCATGTAGGTGACACACCTATCCGCCAGATAGGCCCCAACGATGCGGCGGAGGTACGGAGGCACCCGATGGTACCGCAGTGCCTCCCGGATGCAGCTCCAGGGCAGGGTGTTGAAGGCGTTGGAAATAGACAACCTCCTAGGTTGACCTGCGAGATGATTTAAAAAAGAAAATCTGTTAAATCGTTTAGCTGGTTACTTGTTAGTGTCGTCAGACTCAGATCCCAGCGAGTACTATTGCGACCACTGGCATCTATCTACTAGCGGTGGTTTAAGCAAATAATTGAAACGAAAGAAATCAATGCTTTACTTCGTCAAACAGGTACTCGCTCCAAAATTGTCATTAGGCGATCCTGAGGTGCTGACGATAATCCAACATTCCTTTTTTTTATTGGAGGATGTAGTTACTGTTTGGATTTGGACATAGATTTCTTTCGTGTGATGACTAGTGACCGATGTAAATTTTGTTTTCTAATAAAAATCTGCCGAAGCTTCGGCCAAGGCAGTAAGTTCGTGAATGGTCTCGCGTAATTCGGCCTAAGCTCGGCAATATCAGATGATGTTCGGCTAACTTCGCTTCGGGGTGAATCCAGTTCGCTCGTGACCACGAGCGGACTGGATTCACCCCGAAGCGAACTGACATAACGGACGCGATTTCTTTTTGAAATTGTAAACCGTGGTTTTGTTGTATTTTTAGTTTACGCATACAGTGCAGTATTATTACTAATATTTTTTAATGTCTAAATCATTTACTATTTGGGCCGAAAATACGCCGAAGAATCTTTTTTCATTTTTGGCTAACAATTCATTTTCGGTCGGACACTAGTGATAACGTTCTGCTCCCCTCAGATTCCGCGCCATGCGGCGCGTGCCGGCCGTGGTGTGGCGACACCGCGCCAACGGGGCCGTGATCGCGCGCTCGTCGCAGCCCGAGGTGGGCTGGCTGGGCTGGCGCTCCAGCGAGGACGAGCGCCTGCTGGCCGCCTTCGTGGGCGCCTGCAACCAGGACCGGGGGCTGCAGCCGGCCAATAACAATAAGGTAACTCACTCTATTTGACCCGTTGACTTGCTCTCTTGAGAAGCATGGCTATTGTTGTAAATAAACCATTTGAAACCGATCGATCGATCACGTGGGTCGTACATTACTACCTATTACTTTAAAAAATCAGTTATATTACTCTTGATATAACTTAAATTAGGAGGTAGGCGTGGTCTGATCACTTCGTGTCATGCCTTCAGACCATTATATTAAAAAAAATACAGTGGTTTCAATCGTTTTAAACCAAAAAGACTGTTTGAAACTAAATTGTTTTAAATCCGATTTGCATCTCATTGATCCAGGTTTTCTCATTCTGATATCAAATATCTTATTTTTCTTGCCACTCCCAAGTTACGCCACAACACACGGTTCGGGGGCCTTCCGTATCCAGTCAGTCCCAGCCAATAAGGGCAACCTTATTGGCTGGGACTGACATTTGTGATGAAAATGAATTCCTAAAAACGCACAAGCTATGATGACATAGGTTAAAAACCCTCATGGCAATATTTCGCAATTTTAATGTATGCCATAGCTTATAAACATAGCATTTTTATGTCAAGATGAAAAAGTTTTAACGATAATTTTACGTAGAGACTAGTTTCTGCACGCAAATTTATTCGGGTAGAATTTTGTGCCACCAACCCGTCGGCGTCGCGTCGTATCCTATCGCCCGCTCGCGCTGTTACTTCGTTTGCACTTAGCGTTCTTTCCGAGTGCACTTAGCGTTATTTCCGAGTGCACTTAGCGTTCTTTCCGAGTGCACTTAGCGTTCTTTCCGAGTGCACCTAGCGTTCTTTCCGAGTGCACTTAGCGTTCTTTCCGAGTGCACTTAGCGTTTTTTTCCGAGTGCACCTAGCGTTCTTTCCGAGTGCACCTAGCGTTCTTTCCGAGTGCACTTAGCGTTCTTTCCGAGTGCACTTAGCGTTCTTCCCGAGTGCACTTAGC
This sequence comes from Polymixis flavicincta, assembly GCA_949987655.1. NCBI lineage: Eukaryota > Metazoa > Arthropoda > Insecta > Lepidoptera > Noctuidae > Polymixis > Polymixis flavicincta. Next base: position 19,889,484 of record OX465190.1, on the reverse strand, counting down.
GTTCTTTCCGAGTGCACCTAGCGTTCTTTCCGAGTGCACCTAGCGTTCTTTCCGAGTGCACTTAGCGTTCTTTCCGAGTGCACTTAGCGTTATTTCCGAGTTTCTTTCCGAGTACACTTAGCGTTCTTTCCGAGTGCACCTAGCGTTCTTTCCGAGTGCACTTAGCGTTTTTTCCGAGTTCACTAAGCATTATTTCCGACTCTTTTCATTTGCTCGGCTAAGGTTCGTAGCGTGATGTTAAATAGCCTTTATCTTCCTCAAGAATTGCGCTATCGAATACAAAAAGATTTTATCAAATCCGACCGGCCGGTTTTAGAGATTAGCGCTTTCAAACAAACTCGTCTGCTTTATTATATTACAGTATCTACTAGCTTTTTCCAGCGGCATCGCCCGCGTGGAGATTTGTGTATTATACATAAAACCTTCCTCTTGAATCACTCTGCCTATTGGTAAAAACCGTATTAAAATCTGTGGCGTAGTTTAAAAGATCCAAGTGTACAAACACGAAAAGCGATTTTGTTTTATATACTATGTAAAGATTGATAGTATGGATTTAAAATCTTGTTTTGCACTTTGTTTCATCAAAATCTCGTCGATAAGGAGACGAAGATAAATGAGGCGCCATTGAAAATCGAATAGCTAAAATATACGCATTACACTATGTACATGAATAATGGTTATCTAAATTAGTTTATAATCTAATCTACCTAACTTCTTCGCAATTATGCTCCCCTGGTACCATTAATATTAATCGCCTCACAATACATGCAGAAGGAGTTCCGATAATATTATTAATAGAACTGTGATGTCAGGAAGTACTTGTGATATTTATAGGTTATTGCTTATTACTTAGTTGTATTGCCCACTCAGTATCTGTCCGTAATACATAAGTTACGATACAGGAAACTTTACTGAACAAGTTTATAATGGTGCTATGCAAACCTAACATTCAATTAACATAAGCCTTAACAAAGTACTTAGGACTTTATGTCGGTGGAATAAGGTTTAAATTGTAATGGTTTAGTTCTAAGCGAGTAATGCCTGAAATTAGGACGTTATATTTGTGGATTAAGGTTTAAATTGTAATGATTTAGTTCTAATCGAGTAATGCCTCAAATAAAACTTTACCATAATCATTATGTTCATTGCTTATTTGTGATCATCGCAAAGCGTTGTAATGTCAATGAACTTTAGAAGGAAAAATAATATTGTTATTATTTGGTAAGCATATGGTTGGTCAGAAAGTAATAATTAAAACTTTTGTGAAACCCTAATAATTATTATTTTTTCCACTGCATAAAGCAAACGCGCCATGGTAGCTCGCGAAATTCAATTATTCCTATATTTTTTGAAATTTTCATGGCATTATCAGACTTTTTGTTGATCAAAATATGCTACCGTCACAAATATGTATTTACTGAATTATAATCAGAAATGTTGAGTTTCGTTACTTTAGCTCATCGAATGATTTTCTGATAGAAACTCCTTTAAGCAAAAGACTGTCCTTTTTATCTTCCTAATGTATGCCTTTTCCATGGAGCGACTGCCTATCTGACGTCACACTTTTGGGCTTCTAAAATCCCGTAACGACTGTCAAAGATCCACGAATGACATCCTGGACCAGCTGCTTAACGTGCTTTCCGAGGCACGGAGGGGTCTTGGTATGTAAAGATGGTCACCCATCCACGGATCAACCGCGGAAAGCGTAGCTTTACCTGATCGATCGACCCGTACAGCTATTGTTACTTAGCCACGAGCACTTCTTTATCCTAATGTATTTAAGTTCTTGCAATAGTTCCTTTATCATAAAGTATCGTGTGTATTGTTCCAGCAACTAAAGTTGCTAATCGTGGACGCGCGTTCGTACGCGTCTGCGGTGACCAACCGCGCGCGCGGCGGCGGCTGCGAGTGCCAGCAGTACTACCCGGGGGCCGACATCCAGTTCATGTGCCTGCCCAACATACACCACGTGCGCAGGAGCTTCCAGCAGATGCGCGCGCTGGCGGCCGAGCCCAGCGACCAGACCAAGTGAGTACCGATTGCGGCTAATAGATTAGAAAGGCTTTTTGACGTCAAAATGATATAATTCAGTCCTCTAAAATTTCTGCCCTTCACTACTTAGTGCTTTAGCTGGGAAGAAGTGGCACAACAAACTCCGCAGCAGCACAACACTTTCGATGCCAAGCACCCAGCATATGGGTCGAAAAATTATTCGTTCGTGTGCCCACAACTCGCATCCGAGTCGTTGCCGTACCTATTAAGTTGAAGAACTTGATTCTATGCGATCTTCTCGATTGTATGCATGGAAAAGAAACACAAAAAAATCTGTCAACTACCACAAGCCAATATACCAACAAAGAGAAAAGTTTAACGGAGCAGTACTACCAGGCGAGTAGGGTGGAGTATAAAACAAATAGGTTTGTAAACAGGCTAACAATGGCCGATTTGGTGAAAACCGTTCGTCCGTCCGTCTTTGCCGATGGGAAGACTTTTAAGGCCAATTTAACTTGGAGAGTTGTATTGATGATTCTTATGATTGAAAGCCTATGTGACCGAGTTGAAATATTAGTTTTATCTGTAGAAATAAACCTGTATTACAACAATGATAAATGCGTGCCCTGACCGGACAGGTCCACTCAATCTGTGTGGTTCTTTCCTCTAAAGACCGTTTCACACACCAATCTACTTGGTCTTCACATGATCTGGCCAAGATTATCTGGACTTTAAAAGAGACCGTGGACCTTTGCGTTTGTTTCGTCCTTTCTATTCAGAGTAGTCGGATAGGAAACGCCGACCTCGTGTAGTTGAAAAAATACGATTGAAGTGTTTGTACAAACCTACTTACAGAAATAAGAATAATTAAAAAACTCCTCCCACTGCTGCGTAAATCAATAAGGGAATGTCACGGTCCGATAACAGTATTTATTTAAAACTATAGGTAAGTACATAACGCCCACCACAACATACTGGTAATGGGGAACCTCATAATAAATGCGTCACCAACTCATAAGGTTACGCCTACTTAAAAAAAATATGTACGTGTGACGTAATTACTTAATGTCCTCCAGTTCGGTTTGAATGTAGATATTACTAATTCTAAAACAGTCCAAAGATCGTAGAACCCGTGAATTAAAAAAAAAAACATGTTTTCGGGTTGTTATGATATCAATCAATAAAGATATCCATAGACTCCCTGCCCGCCATGTTGTGACGTATCACCTACCTGTCAAACTAACGTCAGGCAATAGGTAATGAATGAAGTTAGTACGGTCGAGGTCAAGGCCGTTATCCTGATGACCTAGTACATACTAGACGTAACTCTAGTTATATAGATGGCTGCCTAGTATAATCGATAGCAGGATGTCAATGGATGTGGGTGGCCCATTTAAGGCGAGCCGGCCCGTAATGCACTTAGGAGCACAACAAGGACGGTTATCGAGTTCAGTTTAACTTTACTATTCATTTCCTCTGGCGGTTTAATAACAGTTTAATTACTTCCTGCATTCACGCACGACTGTATTCTGCGAAGGAGTGAACAGATGTCATGCCATAAGAATGGATGGTAATTTCGCCAGTTATGTTAAACATGTAATAGAGGTCGAGCTTCTTGCCAATAACCGGTCATTAATCCAAACTATTTCCTGACGAGTAAATAGTCTATGTAAAACCCCATAAAGTCTACTTGACTTGGGAATCGAACCCAGAGTACCAAGCTCAGCAGTCTATTGGGATTACTAGACTTACTAGGCAGTCTCCCTGCACTAAATAGGCAATGTTTACATTACGCGGACCTAGGTAGTATTACAGCGGATTTTTCATGTCACTTGGCATTGTGCCCGAATGAACTCATCGTTTGAAACCCCGCCTCGCAAAATCTCTTCCGGAAACATTGCGCCGACAAACGTGTTTACGAGACGCGTTTTTATAACAAATACTTACATTTAAGATTGCACGTGATTTTCCAAGTAAATGAAAATAATTCTGCGCAAACGTGATTTGTGTCTTCAAATATTAAAAAAGATAATTCATTTAGAGTGGTGGATGACAATTTCCGCTATAAAACTTTGGTCGTAGGTATGTGAGTCTCCTGAGGTCGGGCAACGTGTTATTGGATTTTCCCATTATTAATTTCTCAGGGGCATTAAAAATCGTGTCCAGCATATTCTGTTGTGTGCACGCTACAGTAGTTGATAAACGCTACTGAAAGTGCCAAGCTAGTAGCCAAATTCTCGGGTTACTGTATATTGAATGCTCTCTATAAACTAATAAGAAGTAATAGTGAGTTTGGAGTTCTGCCAATCATCATCAGCCTACAGCAGTCCACTGCTGGACATAGGCCTCTGCAATTGCACGCCATTCAGCTCGATTTTCGGCAACTCTCATCCAACTGCTACCAGCCACCCGGCGAAGATCGTCGCTCCACCTATCCTGAGGGCGTCCTACCTTACGTTTGCCGATTCGCGGTCTCCACTCAAGAACACTTCTACCCCAACGGTCATCGGTTCTACGGCTAATGTGGCCGGCCCATTGCCACTTCAGCTTGCTAATTCTGTGAGCTATGTCGACAACTTTGGTACTCTGCCGGATCACCTCATTCCGGTTCCTACCCCGAATTCTGCCCGGCTGATAGCAATATGTTTTACATAGGATTCATACATCGCTGGTGAAATGTGGGTTACTATACCGCCCCTCCGCCTACGTCGTATTAACCCCAGCAAACAGTGCTAGTACATTTTATCAAATATTTTATTTACAACAAAAGTATGCTAAGATTTGTCAATATTTATGTCATTATTTCTGTTGTCCCAGTTGGCACAGCAACTTGGAGCGCACACTATGGCTGCAGTACGTCTCGGGCGTGGTGCGCGCGTCCAGCGTGGTAGCACGCGCAGTGGCCGCGGGCCGGCCGGTGCTTGTGCACTGTTCCGATGGCTGGGACAGGACGCCACAGATCGTGGCCGCAGCTCAACTCATAATGGATCCATATTACAGAACCTTAGAGGTGAGTTGTCTGTAGAAGTACTAGGGCTGCATAATTAGAAGGTACTTTACTGCTCAGACGGATGGCCGCACGATGCAGATAGTCGCCGCCGCGCAATTCATACTGGAAACATTCTCTTCTCAGGTCTTTAAAAGAAGTACCAGGGCTGCATAATTTAAAGAGGAGAGTTTATCGGGAAAAAAGCGGCATCACTAAATGTCCGTGTGATACTGCCGAGACGGGCGAAGGCCTACGCCTTCACGGTCAGAAAACAGTCAGAAGTGAAAAGTAAGGCTGTCTCTGTAACCAAAGGATCAAGATGTTAAAGTGGTGACATGCTAGTCTAATATTTATGATCCGTTTATGGATCTCATGTACAAAAACCGACAGCAATATTGTAAAATGTGTGATGTGCATGAAAGCAAGTAAAAAAATAAAGTCTACCAACTGCTACCAGGGCAGCAGACTAGTGCTGGAGGTTACTTCGAATCGCGCAGTTACATTTTATTCATTATCTTTCTCAGGGATTCCGTATATTAATCGAACGTGAATGGCTGGACTTCGGGCACAAGTTTGCGGACCGATGCGGGCATCAGTTCGGGCCAGAAGACCCTAACGAGCGGTCACCCATCTTCCTTCAATGGCTTGACGTCGTTTACCAGATGATGCTGCAGTTTCCTTGCAGCTTCGAGTTCAATGAGGCTTACTTGGTAAGTGGGAATCGAAATCATCGACATTCTCCTTGTCAATAGTCCCAGGGTTCATATAAAAAGTGATTCCATCCCCATCAGCTATAACATCTTTATTCTTCAACCTTTTACCCATTTGTTTTTCGAAAAATATATTTTAATTATGACAAAGCTACTACTTCATTCAACATAAAATTGTATCTAGCAAGAGATGTCTCATGGCGGCTAGAGACATAAATGTCGTCCTCATTTTCAGCTTCTCAGAACAATAATTGGACAATAAATACGAAGCTCTTGAACAAAGAAACATGTTGAAACGGAAAAAAACTGACCAGGGCACCATCACATCCCACCAATTACTAAACCTCTATCCCTATCTCTGTAGATGGTGAGAATGTTATAAGACCGTGTAACATGTACGCAGATAAAGCTGGGCACACACGTGCACTCGTGCATGTTCGGCACGTTCCTGTGCAACACGGGCCGCGAGCGTAGTGACAGTCGCACCGGTGACGTCACGCCGCACGTGTGGCACCTGCTGCGGGCCCCGGCCTACAGGAACCATCTCTACTCGCCGCATCATCTGGAACAGGTAGTTATTGATAGAAATGATGAAGATTGGCAAATAGTCAACTACTGAACACATATATAGCGTTTCAGTCTGAGTACAGAGGCCAGCACATCAAGCTACCCCAATCTGTCAAATTTCTTTGATGGTTTTTCAACTTTATAACGAAGGAATAAGGTTTATGTTCAATTGGGAAAATTTGACAGTTTAGGATAACTTGACCTGCTGGCGACTGTACAATACAATACTAAAAAACCTCCGACACAAACAAAAACCTCTAAAAAGTAAAAAACTAAAATTATTATGTGTAATTTAAGTTATTTAAGTTTAATAAGAAGTTGTCTATACTAAAATTATAAAGAGGATAGATTTGATATAGGCTATATTTTATACCCGTATTCCCATGGGAACGGGAACTACGCGGGTGAAACCGCGGAGCGCTGCTAGTAGATAATATTTTGATCAAAGCATCATCGCGTTGGGGGAATAATTTATCTTTCTGCAATAACATGCATTCATTGTTGCTGGATAAGCTAAATGGACCGACGACCTTAAAAAGGTGGCTGGGACAGACTGGATGCGGAAGGTGGAGGATAGAGTGTTGTGGTGCAGCCTGGGAGAGGTCTTTGTCCAGCAGTGGATTGCGATAAGCTGAGTTGATTACTGCTGGGTCTCGTCTGTTTATCGTTTTCATTGAACATCGCCCGACGAGGTCGGAGTTAAAAAAAAAACAAGTTTTCTGCAAATGTTCAAGTGTCTCCAAGGACCAGGCAGATCTAAAACTAACCTTCCGTAATTAATCTATCATCAGCAGGCGATCTGGCCGGAGTACTCAGTGCGTACAATGTGCGTTTGGAGTGGTATGTTCTGCGCACAGAGTCCGCGCGACGAGCCGCGCTCCGAACACAAGCCGGACCTGCCCGCACAATTGCACAGCACACAGAATCATAACGGTGAGAGAAGAAGTCCATTTAAGAGTTCATACAGCCTTACAAATTCCAAAAAAAAACCTAGATTTGTATACTGGCGTCAAACAAACAATCAACGCTGCAGATCAATCAAGCTACTATTATTTTACTTGGCTCCTGTTAAGTTGGTTTGGCGCCGACTCAAAACTAAGTGATTTACATTCATTTAGGAGGTTATTTAGATAGGCTAAGTTTATGGTTTATTTGTTGCATTTCAGTTTATATTTTCGTCTTGAAATTTTTTTGTTGTCTTTTTTTTTTGGGATATTGTTTTTCAATTCTAAATGGAACCAACTTCAAGTTACCAAAAAAAAAAAATTTTTTTTTTTTCTAAATCTGACTACTTTGTTTTTCATCGCATAAGTAAGTAAGTAAGTTACATCATGAACTAAAGTTGCGTATACATAACTCTTTACATGATGCCTCTGCATTAAAGTAAGCTTTTCTGAAATCACATACATTGGAATCGTTTTCGAAAGCCAATAGGAAAATTGAAAACAAAGAAAAGGAACAAAGTATTAAAAGTTGTTAGTTTATATTTTATTCAATCAATCAGGTTAACTGATAAAAGTTGATATTGAAAACCCTACTTTGTGAAATCTTCTAAATGACCACAAAAGACTCGACCAAAAAAGGAGTGAATTTAGTCAAAATGATTCTCGCTGACAAAATAATCGTTCCTTTTTATTACATGCTAATTGTGAATTATTTCATTATAATAAGTAATTAATAATAAAAAAACATTGGCTAATTTGTTTCAGGCCTAATGACGAAGACAAGATCATGTGATAACCTGCTGAGTGAGGGAGAGAAGCGAACGGCGCAGAGGAGGTGTAGTGACCCTAATCTGGCGCCTGACGTTATGTGAGTTAACTGCGGGCCTAAAAAGGCCACATTAAGCAATTCCTCTAAAAGCAATTCATTTCCTGAATTCAGCAGATCATTAGCAATTCCTCTAATTTTCGTAAAATGGTGACACAAGTTAGCTGAATCATATTCAATTCAATTCATATCAGAATCATATTTAGTGTAAATGTTACCGCATGCAAAAAATAAAGACCGTAATTTTACCGGTAAATATTTCTTTAAAGTTTTCGTTAATCAAATTGGTTTTTTATTTTTTATTTCTACAACTGAAATGTTATTTCATTATAATAACCTTTAATTTGATTAAAATACCGCAGATAAGCCCCGAAAAGGGAAACTAGAAACAATAAAAACTTAATAGACTGGCAACGCGTACAAAAAAGTTTTCAGTTTATCCCTTGAGTTATGTCATTTATGTTGACGTGGGTAATTTAAAACTTCAGTTTTTCGTGAGCATAATAGTATAAAATACTAATTTCGTGCAAATTGTATCATTTTTTAAATGCAAAGTAAGTGCACACTTGATTATCTTAGATCAATATTTAATTTTATCTCTGTACAAATTCAAATGTACGTTATATTTTGTATGAATGGAGAGACGTGCAGCTATGATTCCCAGTGGAACATTCTGCTCGATTTCTTGGAGCGTAACACCAACCTGACCAAGGCTCGGGGTTATAATAATACTGCCCGAGGTAGAGCAGAGTCATCTCGCCAGTGGTCTAAGCTGGCTGGATTGCTCAAAGCTGAGGGTAGTGGTACAACCAAATGCCCCAAAGATTGGTCTGTTGTAAGTATTTGAATTTCATATTTCACATTTCTCATAGTGTGCAACATCACAATTTCATCTTATTTCCCCTCGCACTTGGCCGGTTTTTTTTTAAACATATACATATTGTTTTGCAGTATGTCAGTAACTATAAAAGTAAGCTCAAAAAGATTGTAGCTGGCATAAATGCTGATGCCAACACAACAAGCGGAGGGCCTCCTAGTTTCCTCCTAATTTGTTCTGCGAATTTTAGAGGCAGTGGTGATTGCGACTGCGGATATGCTCAACACTGAAAGTGAGAGCTCTGTCGGTGTTGAGCCTCTCGCCGAAATCACGGCAGCCTCAAGTCCTGGGCAGAGTAAAGCGTCTGCACAAAGCACTACCCCGGTCAATGCTATTACAGTGCCTCTGCCTCGTCGAACTCTGCAGACAAGATACTGTAGTGTGTGGGATTTATAACCCTACAGCTATTTATTCATATAGCGATTAAGAATTATGATGACTATTGAAAACGATGATGTTACTAATTGTGATTATAACGTATTTTAGGTCGCCCTCTGGCTCCACTGGTTGAGGCTCGGGAGAGTTTTATCTTATGTGGAGATTCAACGATTCTACTACTGATCGTGCCAGCCAGCAAATAGCACAGAACCTCGGGAGGCTTGCTGATGCAGTCGAAAGATATTGGTGTCCCATAGAGATAAAATATTAATATTAAACATGTTATTACATTGAAATCTATATAAATAAAAAGAGAAGTACTGACTGACAGACTGATTGACTGACTCATCAACGCCCAGCCCAAACCCTTGAACCTAGAAAGCTGAAATTTTGCACAGAGGTTCTCTTTATAATGCAAACGAGGAATAAGGAAGGATTTTTCGAAATTCCACCCCTAAGGGAGTTAAATACGGGATGAAAGTTCCGCGCGGGCGAAGCCGCTGGCAAGAGCTAGTAATATATAAAGAAAAACAAAGAGGCAAAATAAAATTATCTAAATTTATTATCGCGCTGACCAAAGCCGTGATGCAGTTTCGATATGTGTATTTGTCATAAACCACACGTTTTCGTTTTCAGTCTGATGAAGTTGTTCCAAGTGGCTGTTAAGTGGATGGTGATTCCATATAAGCCCCTCCGTGGCTAGCATCGATACTCAAAATATTCAAATCAGAGTCGCAAAGCTGAAGACAAAAAAATACTGATTAATTATTTTGTTTAAATAGTACTATGAATAGATGAGAATTTGATTTAGTCAAATATATATCCTATTCCTATTGTTTTATTTTAATAATACGTGTAATGTTAGTTGTCCTCATTTATAGATACCTACTATCTAATAAAATTTAAGGGAAAGTATAGTAAGATAACATAACGTCACACCTTTATATTATCCTCGAAGGGTTAGGCAGACGTGTAGCTTCTGGTACACCCACATTTCGCCTGTTATGTTTAAAGCCCATGTAAAAAGGCCCATGTCCCATGAGGGTTGTAAGATAACATTAAGAATATATTATTGACAGCAACAACGTTTGGTAACTGTATGGGGTATGTACCTACTTATACAATTCTTACTTCATCATCATCATTTCAGCCGAAAGACGTCCACTGCTGGACATAGGCCTCCCCCAGGCTCCTCCACTTCAATTCTTACTTATTTATCTGGTAAAACCAGAAAACATTAAACATAAACAAAGGGAAAGGCCGTGTACAAACTATAGAAGGAAGCTATTCCTTCTAAATATAGTAGACATCGAAAGAGCGGCTTGCCTCACCAAAACTTACAAAGTATTCATAATGTAGGTATTGTGGTGGTATAATACATTTATTCTTCCTTACCCAGTTATGATAGAATTCCGTTATGCCTGGGTTTGCGGAAAACGAATATACTTCCTCCGGAAATGGTTATTGTTACACAATTAGAAACACTCACCTGGTGCATCTTATGGTGTTCACTAGCCATCTCGGCGGGTACTAAAGTAAGATTTCAGCTCATGGACGAGGTCGCGACACACACTTTTACCTAGCCTAAATAAGCCAACAAATTCGTGGTCCGGTCCATTTTCCGAAGCGCTAAACTTCGTCGGCGACACAAAAGGGTCTCCATAACCCGCGCGTGCTCAAGGAAATTTTCATAAAGGGCCAAATCGGCCATTATTCTAATATTTCTTCACAAAATCCTTAATATGAATTGTTAGATGTTGCTCTTGACTAACATCTTATGATTCTGCTATTTGACATTTAAACTTCATTAAAGCAATTCATTATTTGTGGACCATTTTACGAATCTCCATACAAAACTGTCACATAGATGAATTGCGTGATATGAATTGTAAGCAGAAAATATTATGAATTGTCAGTTTGGGACCATTTTACGATTTTTAATATGATTCATAATATGATCATATTATGATTCTGCCAAAGTGGCCTTTTTAGACCCGCTGGTCATTTCATACTTACATATTAAGCTGTTTTAGTCAATTGGCAAATGATTTAAAAAGGACCAATTTTTTAAACCTTGTTTTTCGTTGCTGATTACGTGCACGCTAAATTATAAAAAAAAAAATGCAACATCTATACGCATTATTTTTGTCGTAAGATGAGAATAGTATTAAATTAGTAGTTTAAATGATCCCTGGATTTTTGTGATTCGAGCTGTGTTTTTTTTTTTTCAAAGATGCCTGTCTGTGTGTGTACCTGCTCATTTATTGTTTATCTTGCAGGAAACTATCAATGGTGGTGAATAGCGAGTGTGAGAACCGTCGCGAGTGTCGCGCCGCGCTCACCGACAGTTGTGTTGACGAGCTGCCCGTTCTACCGCTCGCCAACGACAACTGTCACGACGCGGTCAGTACTAGGGTAACATAGAGATGTAGGAGATACCAAGTTTGAGAACCGTAGCGAGTGTAGCGCCACGCTCACCATACTGCCATCCTAAAAAGGAGTTAACTCTCACTTGGTAAATTTTTACTTTTTAATAGAATCTAAGAGAGTTCACAATTTATTCTGTCTAACAGACATTTTTACAATTCAAATAGTTCCCAAGATATGAGAGTCTGTAGGCCGTTAACTGGAAATAATTCTTTAGGATAAACAGAATGAAACATCAATTGATGTGTCCTACAATCAGTAACGTAAGTATCATAGGTTTTAAGAAATAACGATTCGCGCGTTTTTGCCATTTTCTCGGAAACAATTTTTAGGGCTTAACGCCTGTCTAGTTAAAGGACGGCAGGATAGTAGTGTTGACGAGCCTGCCCGTGCTACCGCTCGCCAGCGAGAATTGTCACGACACGGTCAGTACTAGGGTAACATAGAGATGTAGGAGATAGCAAGTTCGAGAACCGAGGCGAGTGTAGCGCCGCGCTCACCGATAGTACCGTTGACGAACCTGTCCGTGTTACAGCTCGCCAACGACAACTGTCACGACACGGTCAGTACTAGGGTAACATAGAGATGTAGGGAATAGAGGGTGTTGCGCCGCACACACCGATACTAGTGTTAACGAGTTGCCCGTACTACCGCTCGCCAACGACAACTGTCACTACTAGGCTAACGTGTGTGTGAGAACACCAATAAACTCTAAAGGCTGCGAATACTAAACTTACCTTCTTCCCCCCAGGTCGACGGCCTCCACCCTGACCACTTCGAGAACAGCACGCGTCTTCCCAGAGACCTTGCAAGCGGCTCTTCGTCTCTAGAACGTGAGCTAGCCGGCGAACTCACCGACAAACTCATACCCGACCAGGTCATCGACCACTCGGATGACCTGACCGCGTCGGACGACAGCCAGCTAAACGGCACTGTGGCCGATAGTGTGGCCGACGTGGTCACCAGCGTGGCCTCCCCTGACGTGGACACGCCTGAAGAACCGCCCGTGTTCGTCTGTGACACTTATACTGATGTTATTGGGATGGCTGAGGTGAATACTTCTTTTGTTTTATGTTTGCCTGGTACTTGAAATTGTAGTGTGATGAAATAAGTTCAACGACGGAATAGCCCGATTTTCTGAAAACCGGTAATATTGTTGGCTTATTTGTTACCCAAATGTCGCTAACATTTGTTCAAAACATCAACCTTCTTTGCAGTCAGGTAATAAAATATGTTCCTAATTCCCTTTTTCAACCCCCAGGCCGCAAGAGAATCAGCCCGCACTAGAAACATTAGCATAACCTGGCGCTCCATATCAGAGTCAAGCAACCAATCTTCAACCGGCTTCGACATCAACGAGGGTCGAGCAGAACCACCGGCTTCCAGAAATACCTCGCACGACTCCTCACCCCTCGACAACCACACCACAGAAGATAGGACCAACCACAATGTGGTCACCGATAACAACCATACGAGAGAGAATGGTGTGACAACTAATGGAACTATGAACGGGATTGATGATGTAGCTAATAAGTTTCTGGAAGTCGATCTGAATGGTGAGCTATTTTTTCTATTGTACTTTTGAAACTATACTTTTTCTCGGACTGTTATCTAATTGAATATAATTTGCTCGAATGTAAAAAAATGAATTTTTTTGTAGGATTTTTGCACAAGGCCGGTTAAAAACGAGAATAAATGAATCTTAATTATTTTCTTCTTTATTTCAGGAGGAGCAACATCAAGCAGTATAAGTTCAGAAAGCGAAGGCGAGGCACACACACAGCCGAGGCGGACAGCCCACACTCACACTCGCACGCGCGTAGCGAGCCAACTCACATTGTGTCCTACATCACCACGACGATTTGCCTGCTGCCACTGTTCTAGAAGAGCCAGCACTACAAGTGAGTACCTCTTTGTGTTTATAACGGCCTGGTACAACAGCGAGGCAAACATTGCCGTGTGTCGTGAACCAATTCCAACACACTTCACCTCAATGATGATGATGACCCCCCGTACCTTGCTGCCACTGTTTCAGGAGTACCAGTCAGTACAACCTCATTGTGATTTTTTGACAGCCTGGTAACGCAAACTTAAAACGCACGCGTTACGTGAAAATGGAGCAAATTTTTCAGTTCACTCAGCTGAATCGCATCGCCTGCTATGGCAGTTTCAGGAAAATTCATTATCTGTGATTTATGACCGCCTAGTACCTATTTTTGGAAAATATAAACACCGTGTGACACGCTCGCAGCCGCAGTAAATACAAAAGACATTTTACGAAATACATAAGAGGAAAAAAAATATTACCTTTTTACCCGTTTTATACCAATATGAACCAGAATTGGTCGTATATTAACCTAGTGCCTTCGCTAGGTGGTATCGAAACATCAGGAGAGTCAGGCGGCAGCTCGGAAGTGTGCTGGTGCGGCGTGTGCGGCGGCGCGCTGGGCGGCGCGCGCGTGCGCTGCGTGTGCGGCGCGGCCGCGCCGGCGGCCAGCACGCCCGCGCCGCGCGCCGACCCGCTGGACGGCCTGCCGCCCGCGCTCGACCCGCTGCAGGCGCGCCTGCACCAGATCATACTCTATCAGAAGGTCAGCGCACCGCTTTGTTTCTATGCTAGCCTGGTACTTTGGCTCGAGTAGACTGCATGTAGAATGCAGTTCGTTGCATTCGATTACATTGCCGCCGTAATTAATTATGTTAACCATTAACATCCCAACCACAGCTTACGCTTCATATGCAGTTTTTAATTTTTTATTAAACCTATATCACATGTTATCAATATGCTTATAAAATATTGGAGTATGAAAGAAAACTAGATCGACCTGGATGAACAAAAATGTGCAGAAGTTTCAATCTACATAATTTATTTACTACAGAAAGTAGTTGAGGAACTGAGCGGACAGCTGCGCGAGGCACGCGAGGCCCTGCGCCTGTCGTCCCCGCCCGCGCCCGCCCCGCCCTCCGCCCCGCACGCGGCCACACCCACGCAAGTACGACGACATCCATACACACACCGCTACATGCCCTTCTCACGGCTCATGCCACTCTGGTACTTTTGAATACCCTATCAAAAACATGGTCTTTCGTTACACAAGTAGACTCGAGCTAGATTTACCTTAATTGTGAACGCCTGGATATAAAGATAGACTGAGGTCAGAAATAGATGATATCTCACTCTCCCTTGGTGATATAACAACTTTCTTCTTCTCCTAACATATTTTTGCTTGTTGTTTGCCAAACCATTGTTCAACACCTCTCTAACCTCATATTTTCCTGGTACAGAAAACAAGCAGCGGGAGTGGGTCGGTGCGAGGCAGCGGCAGCAGCAGTGGCAGCGCGTCCGAAGTAGAGGTGGGCGAGGAGGCGCGCGGCGTCGTGTGGCTGCCCGATAGCGCCGCGCCGCGCTGTCAGTACTGCAGGAACCACTTCTGGCTGGCCAGGCGTAGGCATCACTGCAGGTGAGCACCAGGACCGCATAACTCCCGAAGATAGCTCGACAGGTTCCCCCTGCACTCGTAAAGCAACAGTATACTAAGTATACTATCAAAGTTAACCAGATGTCCACTTGTCGCAGACGGTGCGGCGGCATATTCTGCGGCTCGTGCTCGGAGATGAGCTCGTGGGGCGACTGCGGCAGCATGCGCGTGTGCCGGCGCTGCCGCGCGCTGCGGTGACGTCACGGGGCCGCCCGCTGCGGTGACGTCACGGGGCCGCCCGCCCGACGCCTGCGAGAGTGCGAAAACTGTTTAGACCGAGCCCCGCTTCCCTACCGGCCGATCTTACTAGATTAGCGTCCCTATAAAATTATGAAAGCAATAGCAAAGTATAAAGTTACGTCTAAACAGTTTTACGTTTAAAACTAGTCATGCCGCTTCGATATCTAGCTTGTGAAAAGTTTTCAAAACGCTATTTATCTACGAATTATGTATGAGAGTTCAAAATGATTGTCATCTTTATTTTCATTAATATCACCATGACATTATTGTTTCATTATTTTGTCCGAATGTTAAATGTGCTAACGACATTGACCGACCGTACCGAACTGTTTGATACTGCAACATGACGTGTAACAGATGATGTGCGAACATTGGAGAGGATCTAGTCTTGTGTGGTTTGTGGTGTGGCGTCGGATCTTGGATGGCTGGTCGCGGTAATGTAGTTAGGGAATGGTATAGTGAATTGTTACGCGAAGGCTGACTTTCTACGATTAATATTTAAACTTTTTTCTACGACTGTTTTTTTCGGTCTCTATAAATAAATTCACTAAATGTTTTTTTCTTTTTTTCGATTTCTTTTTCCTTTTCGTTTGTTAGTCGAGAGCGCGATGGTTGTTACTGGCCCCAATTGGTGTGAATACAGACACGTAGGTATCACTTTGTATAAACTTGTTTTTTTCTTTTTATTTTGTATTATAGTGTTTCATTTGTTCTATTATTATTTTTGTACAGTAAGGTTTTGTTTCACACTTGGTCAGACAGATACTGGGAAGTCTCCGGTCAGATGACTGTTCGCCGTCATCTGACCGAGAGACCGATAACCTTATATAAGACTTAATTTGTATATTCGACATTTTCCATTAATTTCAAATGTATAAAATACATTTCTTTGTACTATTAAATATTCGACTGAATTTGCTTATGGATAAGAATAGATGTCTATATTGGACATATTGATTTATAAAATCCATACTAAGCTTTATAATTACGTTGATACATTTATATTGTGTACTAAATTTTCACACCGTAATAATTTCGTAGAGTAGAGCGTCAGAGTTCTGTATTTTATTTGTGATATTGTGATGATAATTTTGTATAATGATTAAGAGTTTAATAACATGTTGATAGAAGTTAAATTTTACAGGTGAATTATTTTAACCCTCGCGGTGCGTTGATTTAGCTGTTGTCGAATACACTAGGAGCAAATGTCCAAGTGGTGTCAACTATAGTATTTACCTGCTTCGAGTGAGTGCGTAGCGCGGCCCGGCTTCCGTACAGCGACGTGCGCCATAGTGTAACGACCGACAGACAGCTCATAATAGATAATATATTATTAGAAAAAATGATTCTACTACCATAGTTTTTATTTTCTTAATACATTTTTTATACATGGATATAATAATGTTGAAACCGCACTGTCGCCGAGGGCCGCGCGACAGCGTATCAGCTTCGTATATATAAATGATTTTGTAATTTATTCGTAAACTGAGGGGATTGTTGTTAACTGCATATATTTTATATTGTAAACGAAAAGCTCGGAGTAAAGTGAAAGTATTGTCGAAGTGCAAACTTGTTTGTGACCAATGAATATTGACACGATGTGAAATAAAGCATATTTAGTTTTATGAATTATATTATTTTATTTTTCCTGATACTATCCGCCCCGATCCAAAATCTATAGTATATAAAAGGAGAAACTGACTGACTGACTGACATTTCAACGCACAACCGTAACTACTAGGACCAGGAACGTGAAATTTTGCACACGGCTTCGTAATAAAAATCTGCACCCTAATTGCATAACGCACTTTCAATCCATTGCTTCTTATGTTTGAAAAATTCGTCTGCTCAACAACGTAAATAAATAACGCAGTGAATTGAACTGTCAAAATTAAAGGCATTACCATTAAGTGCGCAATTAGCTCGCTGGTTTTTCTCAATTTCGAACTCATACGTATCGAATAGTGATATGACTTAGGGCTAATTTTTCTAACGTCTAATATCTTTTTCCGTGGAATAAAACTGACATAACATCACGCCTTGTTTCCCCTTAAGGTTGGCCAGAGCTGTATCTATAGTACACCCACTTTTCGCCCAGATATGTTTTAAGTGCATTCAATAGGGGCGAGCCTATTGCCATCAAGAGGACAAAAATCCAGACTCCGGTATGCTACGGAGAATTTCCAGATGGAAAACCCTCTACCCAACCTGCGAATTCGATTCTTAGGTTGGGCAAGACTATGAAAACTGACGTCTGACTGCCAAAAAGTCAATTATTCCTCAGAAAACAGGCGTTAGAAAAGTAGTAGATAGAAACAAACTAGAATGTTTTAGGAAAGTCATTTATTCTCAGCATCCATTAACATCAATCTCAGTAGCGCTTACAACTAATCAACATTGATAATAAACAAATGCAGTAATCAGCTAATCTGCCATAAAATAGGTAGGTACAGAGGCCAGCACATCAAGCTACCCAAATCTGTCAAATTTCTTTGATAGTTTTTCAACTTTATTTCAAAGGAATAAGGTTTATGTTCAATTGGGAAAATTTGACAGTTTGGGATAGCTTGACCTGCTGGCGACTGTACTTAGAGAGCTACAAGGATTTTATGGCGCCTGAATGAATGGAAGGGAACTGTCAACATGGCGCTGTCGTAGCTAGTTCCCAACACAACGCGTGAGGTGGTTTTATTTTTGCGAAATTGACGAGCTATGTTCCTAAATACTTCGAAGTTGGACTCCAACATTTTCCCAAAGACGCTAAAATTAGAATATTGTGGATTGAAGCTATTACTAGAGATATTTTTAAATATAACTGAGTTAAGTCGGAAACATTTTCAAGAAAGTCATTACGAGGAAATATTTAAGGTTTTAAATTCTTACACTTTCCATATCAAATACATGATTGTAGTCGTAGACAGTCGTTAATTAAATCTAAAGGGCTTATTACACTTGGCTGAATTTATTCATCTAAATTCAGAAGCAACTTTAAAAGCTATGGATGCTAGCTTGCTAATTGCGATCATACTTGCCTAAATTCGAGTAACGACTGAATTAAGATCACTAAATTCAGCCAAGTGTAATACGCGCTTTAATCATGAATGAACACAAAATGGAATTATTGAACGATTTGTAAAATTTATTGAAGGCCACAGGGACCTAGTTATGATCACGCCATCTACAGTTAGCTTTGCCCGAATTTTCCAAATGCCACATAAAGATAATTGACAAACCAAGATAGCGTGGTGTAGGTGTCATGCCAAAAAAAACCTTGTAGCGTTGTATCGTCGTCACATTTGTCCTAAAATTATATAAAAAAAGGAAATGAATTTCATTAGGAATGGAGTTTTGCAGATAAATGTAAGCAATGCCGACTAAATAATACTTTAATAATACTGTATAACAATATAAAATTGCTGATATGGAATAACATAGATATTGCTCTCATACTGTGTAATATTTTTTACATACAATTAACATTAATCAGTTATTTTGATTTATCAATGCATTTTACACCATTCATTTTAGTAGGTAAAAACGAACAAAAAAAATTACAAGAAAGAAAAATACTCACTCACAAAAAATGCACGGTACTTCTCTCTTAAACAGGATTTTTAGTTAACTATGAATAAAGAAATATGGCTACTAAAATAAAGCTTATTAATAAGATCTACAAAAAAATAATTGAATAAATAATGATTTTATAAAATTAATAAAAAATTTATACATATTATAAATTTGTTTAAATATTTCTTTCTAATTGAGATATCTAACAACAATTTCTAAAATAATAGTAGATAGGGGGCGTTTTTGTAAGTACTAGGAGCTAATTAGTGCATATATTAACCAAGTGCATTATATTAGGCTTCTTTTGAACTTTGAATGTGAATTTCGTTGAATTTCTTTTGCTTTTATAATAGCTAGGGATGTGCCTGTGTGGCCTTCGTGTATATTATGCAATCCTAGTAGCATTTTTATAATAACAACATAAGTACAATGTTAACTTGACTAAAGTTTGACTAGTATAAACTATTAATTATTTACTAATAAAAAATAAACAGTTAGGCCTTAAATTAGGAACAAATAAGTTTCTAAATATAGCTAATAAAGTTGTACAATAGATTACAGGCTTATAATATAAATTAATGATTTCTTTGGTACTGTTGAATAAGATAAAATACTGTTCAAAGTTTAACAAAACTATAAAAAGGTATACTTTTGCATCTATGTGATACCCGTATAACAAAGTTATTTCATAAAACACACAATATAATTATTGACAAATAATCATGATTGACAGAATATAAAGCTTGACAGCCCCCTAATTGCGTGCGTCAGGAATTCCAGGCTGATTCGCGGCCACCGTAAGCGCGGGCTTGCGGATGGTGAGTAATTGGTAGCTCGCTGTCCTGTAAGGACCAAGCCCGGGTCGACGGCGGGTTGTGCTCCACGCGCGCCTCAAAAAGATGTCAGCACCAATTGGTGGAGTCCGCAAGGACCGATGCCTGCCAGGGGTGAGGGTTGTTCGAAAGAGATACCGTGGCCCCTGGCACACAGGCAACTGAAGGATCACGGGTGGGTTCTAGTCAGTAAAAGTCTGACACGCCCTCTTACTGCACCCAGAGCGGGAGAAAATATTTGATGATTACCAACCCTCAAAAAAAAAAAAAAAGGTCGACAGTTTAGATAGCCTCAATCAGGGTAATAAATTGATATGGGAAAAATGTGTGTACACCTGCGTAAGATACAAATATCTCTTGGAAATGGCTGAAGTTTTAAGCTGAAGTGCTCAGAAACATACCATGATAATTGGTATGGGACGTATATATTGCATAAATGACACAATAAGACAAATTTTTTCCCGCGTGCACTGGATTTCAACGCAATGCTGGGCGCCGAGAGTTGAAAATCCAACGGACCAGCGCGACAAAAAAACATCACTCTGTTAGATCCTCAATGCTCCGCTCTAAATCGAGAGTTGAAAATCCAGGAACGCGTACTTAAGACTCGGAAAAAAAAAATACTCCGTCTGTTATAAGATTAGACAATTAAATGAACCTTTTTTTACAGTTTGTTCAACTGATTGTGACCTCTATTCCGTTGGTAGTATAAATGGCATCTGCAGTAAACAGTTGGTATTGTAACCACTTTTTGTTTTTAATGGCATCCTTATGCCTACGGAATAGAAGTTAAAATCGGTTGAACGGACTGCAAAAAAGGTTTGTTTCAATGTCTAATCTTATTTCAAATGGAGTATAAGTAATAAGACCATTCAATAATTAAATAAAGTGGTAAGACGTAACGTTCATACTGACTGAATACAATGTTACGATAACCGATACGCGAACATACTATACAACACAAAGCGATGATCTCAATATTTTTTATCGACCCACTCATGTGTTAATAAAGTTGTCCTATAGATTACAGACTTAAATATAATTAAATAATGTCTTTGGTATTGTTGTACTGTTTAAAGTTAAGCAAAACTATAAAAGTGGTATCCTTTTGCAGATCTATTTGGAACCCGTTTAACTATAAGCTACTCAAAAAACATATAATATAATGATCGTCAAGCCGACAAAATAAATAAAAATCTTGACTGTTTAGAGACCCTTAATGATGACATTTGGTAGATACGGGGGAAACATGTATTGGAAAAATATGTATAAACCTGTCTGAAATACATATATCTCTTGGGTATTAACTTGAAATGTGAGGGACATACCCTGATAATTGATATGGGAAAATATTTATGCAAAGAAGTGATGATCTCGATATTTTTAATCGATACACTCATGCATGTGCCTATCCTGTATTGCTACTCGGGAATATTGCAAAAAGACAATCGAATGATTCAGTAATAAGTAGAAGTACTTGAAACAAATTCTTAACGTAAACTAAGGTCTAGTATTGCATGTATGTCGATATCGACAATATCGATACAGTGCGGAAAATCGGGCATCCCTATAATTGCAGTTTGTTGAAGCACACGCTATGCAGCCAGCCTGCTTGAATTATTATATTTAGACCATTTTCCTCGTGTACGTTACCCTAGCAAGAAAGTGTCTCCTAGAGTTATATGAGTAGAACGTATAATGTGTGCCTTATCTGCTGTAAATGTGCCCCCACATAAAAAATGTGTGCCCCCTGTCGTTTTGGAGAAAAACGGAAAAAACGATTCTTGCTGGGGTAACGTTTTTCTAGCAGGAAAATTCTAAACGAACGGTCGGAGAGAGAAAATTTTTGCATGGCCAGATAGCTTATATGTGTGCCAAAATGTGCCCCCAAAAATAAAATCTGTGCCCCTTCAGGTTTTCGAGATATTGCATTTCCTGCTGGAGTAACGTTTTGATGAATCGTATATCTCTAAAACCATTGCATGTGCCCCTGTAGAATAAACATACACGAGTAGCTCTTAAGGGGCACACCTTAGTGCCCTAATTAGATTTTAGAAAATATTGATAGTTTTCAAGTTATCGCGGTTTTATGAAAACCCGAAAAAACATCGCAGCGCCTAAATGAGACAAGGCACAAGTTCGCTGAAAACTGTATTCGGTCCTTCTTGATGCTATTAATAACCATACAAAGTTTCAAAACTGTTCATGCATGCGTTTTTGAGTAATCTTGCTAAAATTCAAAACGATGGTGTCTTAACTTTGACGGCAAAATACAAGGAACCAGCTCAATCCCAGATGTGTAGGTGTGAACCAAAATTGTGTGCCTTTAGTCAAAAATATATGGTGAAAATATTCAGCTTGGAATGTTTCGCATTAAGTTAATATTAACAAAAAACCAAAATATGTAAACAACGGCTGGTTATCCGACCAAATTCCAATGACTACTAAAAAGCGACTGATTCATACATATCGATGACCTTCTTTATTTGACGTATTATACCTAAGTTGTTGTCCGTACAGTCGCGTTCAAAAGATTTGGGGGCTAATTAAAAATATTATATTAAATGCACCTTGTGACTATTAAATGAAACAGCTTGTTGATGTGGAAATTATTATTTTCATTCCCTTAATTTTAATTCTTAAAGTAAGTATTGCATGAAATCACAGATTAAATTTCCTAAAAAAATAAATAAATAGGTAAAGTAATGAAAAAAATCCAAGTACTTGATAAGTGTACAAGTATTTTTTAAATAAGTCAAAACAATGCCATTAAATACTTACCACTGCAGATCGTGCCATAAAATTCACCACCCCTACAACCACATAATTGTTATAAAATGCTTAATACGCCACTTTCAACCAACTTAAAAAAAAAGTAAACAAACAGTATCAGTGCAACTGCGTGACTCAACGTAACAGTGTCCTTGGCGTCATAACATAACTGCAGCTGTTTACCAATACCAAGTAATAATCCAAACGGACTTCCTAGTCAATAAACACTTCGTACCTATTATTCATATTAGAGCGACGTTACACGTAACTGTCTCTGTCACACTAACACCGTACGCGTACTAGCTGTCTCACTTTCTCCAAATTAGACAAAGAGACTCCTTGCGACACGACGGCAGCGGATGCCGCGGGGCCAGAGATATCTGCAGCGGTGTGAGGAGGAGAAAAAAAGGAATCTTCTATTAAGGTGAATGCTTCAACCAGCCCGCGAAATTCAAATTTTCTTACTTTTTTTTGGAATTTGCAGGCCAGTGCTAGGTTGTATGTTGATTAAAATATTATTCGCGACTGTAAGACGTATGTAGTTACAGAATTATAAACATCAAAATCACCAATACAACCCTCCAAGTTCATAAGGCGTAGGAACAAAAAAAAAACAAAAAGTCATTCCTATAGCTTTATGAACTTAGATTATGATGATTTTGATGATTATAATTCTGTAACTACATATGTCTTACAGCCGTGAATAATATTTTAATCAACAAGCTGCTGCAAATTGCAAAAAACGCAAGAAACTTTGAATTTCGCGGGCTGGTTGGAGCATTCCCCTTACTGATGAATAACTTACTATTAATTTATCTAACCTACGGCATAGCAATAAATATAATAGAAACAGCTAGTAGAATAATTATAATCCAATAACAACTTTATTTTATTACTTATTACTTTTCTACTTCAGTGTACTCAGGCACAACCGGTTAGTGAGTAAAGTAAAGAAGGTCATCGATATGTATGAATCCGTCGCTTTTTAGTAGTCATTCAAATTTGGTCGGATAACCAGCCGTTGCTTACATATTTTGGTTTTTTGTTAATATTAACTTAATGCGAAACATTCCAACCTGAATATTTTCACCATATATTTTTGACTAAAGGCACACAATTTTGGTTCACACCTACACATCTGGGATTGAGCCGGTTCCTTGTATTTTGCCGTCAAAGTTAAGACACCATCGTTTTGACTTTTAGCAAGATTATTCAAAAACGCATGCATGAACAGTTTTGAAACTTTGTATGGTTATTAATAGCGTCAAGAAGGACCGAATACAGTTTTCAGCGAACTTGTGCCTTGTCTCATTTAGGCGCTGCGATGTTTTTTCGGGTTTTCATAAAACCGCGATAACTTGAAAACTATAAATATTTTCTTAAATCTAATTAGGGCACTAAGGTGTGCCCCTTAAGAGCTACTCGTGTATGTTTATTCTACAGGGGCACATGCAATGGTTTTAGAGATATACGATTCATCAAAACGTTACTCCAGCAGGAAATGCAATATCTCGAAAACCTGAAGGGGCACAGATTTTATTTTTGGGGGCACATTTTGGCACACATATAAGCTATCTAGCCATGCAAAAATTTTCTCTCTCCGACCATTCGTTTAGAATTTTCCTGCTAGAAAAACGTTACTCCAGCAAGAATTGTTTTTTCCGTTTTTCTCCAAAACGACAGGGGGCACACATTTTTTATGTGGGGGCACATTTACAGCAGATAAGGCACACATTATACGTTCTACTCATATAACTCTAGGAGACACTTTCTTGCTAGGGTAACGTACACATTTTCCTCATCAATAACTTGATATAAATACATCCAATCACATCACAACACATAAATAATATACATTTACATTTGTACATTTTGTTAAACCTACCTTGGCTCGATTCTTATTAATTACACAATTAACTAGAAAAGCTTTATAATTAAAGTTTGAGCCGTTTCATTAAAGGATTTCATCGATCCACGGAAAGGGACAACACAACATAATTATTTTACCTTTTCTTTGCACTTTATCTACATAAATCTGATCTATATTATAAAAATACTGATATTATAAAGTAATGATCTCAGTTTTACACAAAATTGATAGGATACACAAGATTTATTTAAAACGATATAGCTCTCGAAGGGAACAAAAATGTTGCCACAAACTGCGAAGAAGTGTAGCCAGTATAAAAATATAAAAAATGATTTAATGACATAGTTTCGCTACCAGATCCTAGGCGATTAAAAACTATTTATTTTTACTTGAGATTAGGCCGTAATTTCCTTAAAAAAATCAAACATAGTTATTTCTGTTTGGAAGCAAACACTAGTCATATAATGCATAGCACTAATAAATCTTCTGTACCTATTAACTAAGTGTGTGTATAGTTACATAACAAGTTTCTTACTCTACCGTTTGCGGCTCATGGTGTCTCTTCTTATAGTCCATGACCATACCGAGCACTTTGTTCCTTACCTGATCCAGTGCTTTGTACATATCTGCTGTAAACGGCTCGAAGTCTTGGTGTTTTTTCTTCCGTCTGTAGATGCCTTCTTTGTTTGCCATCGCACAGTTCATGTCAGCCTAGTAATCAGAAAAAAAATACAACTTTATATACCAAGCTTATGAAACTGATAAGACAAGATCTAGACAAATTTTGGAATAGATATTAAAAGTCGGGTAGCAGCAATGAGGGTTTTTTTACGATTTGTTTACCTTTATTTAACTACCTAAACCTATGGAGTATAGGCAGTTGTTTTCTTCATAAAACTATGTACCGAATTACTGTTTTATATGCAGAAATGAAACCAATTGGTATATCGAAGTAAATAATTTACTTATCTAACCTCAGTAACATTATAACTCAAAAAGTCCAATATTCCTTGCATTGCGTGCCTGGTGTCGCGGACCAGGACCTCATAGAACACAATATGTAGCGGCCCGGGGAACCTAGTCAGCCACAATTCATGCAGGGTCTCCCAAGCCGTCAGTTGAGTCGACACGTATGTTGCCCAGTCTGAGGTAAGGAAAATATTTATTTTATTACTACAAAAATATTACATATACATACATAAACTCACGCCTATTTCTCATGAGGGTAGGCAGAAACTACAGAACGCCACCTCGTTTATACATCAGCAGGCTTAGTATGTCACTTTCTGTTTTTACGTAGAATAGACAGTGCTTTTAAAATACAAAGTCACATTTCGTTTCTCCATTTGTGACATCACACCATAGATATCCTTCTACGATCAGCCATTTTGTCTTTCGTTTTCAACGATCTTTGTCTAGGTCCTTATAAATGTAGACTATTTCAGAAGAATATTTCTTCCCAAACTGTCAAAATCACGCTGACAACAAACTTTTTACTCAACGGCCACAAAGTTTATACGATTATCTACAAAATCATGATTGGTTTAGAACGCATAACTGTGATAATAAATATAAAAACATAGTTATATTCTCCTATTGTACATCATTTACTTTATTTAATAGTCCTGTCTATTCTTCCGTTGACAAATCGGTGCCCGTGCTAAGGCTTCTGGTCATACATGGTCGCCAGTTACAAAAATATTATATTCATTTAATTAAATCCTACTAATATTATAAATGTGAAATTTTGTTTAGATGTATAGATGTTTGTTACTCGATCACGCAAAGACTGCTGAGCGGATTTGGATGTAATTTAGGTCACAGATAGTTTATAACCTGCATTAACACATATGATAATTTCCAACCTCCACGCGGGCGTAAAATTACTAGGCTTTTAACTTTCAGTTGGATTGCAATGGCTATTTGAGCAGTACCTAGTTACTAAGACAAACACGGAAACAAGAGGCGGATGGTGTGCATTCCACCCAGTTGGCTAAAAGCTGGCGCAGATCGGTCCCGCCAGGCCGCCACAGCGCAACGCATTCTAAAAATCCTACTTCATTTCATTCTTTCGTACATTTTCTATGAACCAACGCACACTACAGGTGGGTCGCACCCCACTTTTTGTTTGAAAATGCGTTGCACTGTGGTCCGTTGTGGCTGTAATGTGCGCTCTGGACATTCTTTGATTACGTATATATTTCGCAATGTCTGTGTCGAGCAAAATTGCGTTTTGTGTGGTTTGATGAAAAAACACCGCTCTTCATGTTTTCTAACAAGTTTCCCGAGAACGAGGCGCTTTATCAAACAGTTTTTAAACAATCATGATAAAAATAGTACTTTTGGCCGTCAATCAACTAACGGGTCTGGGCAGATAAATGAGTCCAGTATGGTTTACATTAAATTGGTTTTCCGCTTAGAATACGAAGCCACCTGTATTTGACTAAATATTCTGTATCATATTGATATTATTGTCATGCATTGGAACACTGAGGTCAGCACATCAAGCTACCCCAATCTGCCAAATTTCTTTTCTTTTCAAATTTCAACTTTATTATAAAAGATTAAGGTTCAGGTTCAATTGGGAAAATTTGAGTTTGGGATAGCTTGATGTGCTCCAGTCTGTACACACGAAACTGTTTTATAGTATCTTCCGGTTAGTTGCATAAAATTTTAAAGGTGGAAGCTCCAGGGTAGCCCCCGAAATTTTTTTTTTTCTTTTTGTGCAATTTGTTGGTCATTGCAAGGTTGTATGTTGATTAAAATATGAATCGCGATCGTAATAAATATGACTTTACATAATTATAATCAACAATTCAACCCTCTATGTTCATTTAATTCCAGTGATTGAGTATTTCGTAAAAAAAAGTCATATTTTCTTCAACAAATGTTTATGCTGATCTCGCATTGTATAAAATTTCCGTACAGTGCTTGATCAGCGTAAACTGGAAATTTTTAGTTTGATGTGTAGCCGTGTGTACAACTTGACACAGGATTTTTTTTTCACTGTTTGAATTTCGCGCGCTACTCTGGAGCTTTTGCCATAAGTTCAAGTTGTTCATATAGTCTTAAAAACATTATTAACATTACCTGATTTCTTATGTTCTTGAGATTTCTTCTTAAATGCAGATTTTGGCGCCGTTCCTATGTGTCCTCTGTGAAGTCTATGAAAATCAGCCTGAAAGCATTTGAACATTTTGCTATAACTAAACTGAACTTACTTTTGAGCATAATATTTTTAAATAAAATAATTTAGTAAATATAATTAAATGGTAAATAAAATGAGTGACCAAACAATAATCACATCAATTGATACTCGTATTGCGCAAAGTAAAAATATATGCAAAGACAGTCATAAATTCATAATTAACAAATTAAACTGAAGCAAAACAATAATAATTACCATTACCAAGAACCTCTTCTGTGGACCTGTCGCCCTGGTAGGCCTGGTAACAGCACATGAAGCAATGTGTGAGTGAGTGAGTGTGAGTGCAAATAATATTGTTAAAAACAAGGCATTTCATTCAAACAGCCGCAAACACAAACTGAAAATGAACACAATACATAAAAAGCTTTAATAAGTATTAATGAGATAGTTATAAATAAAATTAACAGAAATTATGTAAATTACTATGTTAGGTAGCTTTTTGAGACAGAAATGACCTTATAAGTACACACCAAATCACTACTAGCTAAAGGGAGATGGTAAACGTTATCCCATCAACAATTTTAAATCTTTTAAATTTAAAATGGTAGTGATCTACCATTTTAAATCTTTCACCAGTTAATAAATAACACACTAATACCATTAGTGTGTTATTTTATTAACTGGTGAAAGATTCTAAGAAAACAGCTTTAACCATTCACATATCACCTTTCATCAGGCACATAGCCAACATTAAATCATTCATACCAATTGAATTTATAGAACAACAATATTGAAAAAACCTTCATGACTTTACATGTGATTGGATATACCAATATTGGAATCTACAACGCCACATGCTTATCTATGCATCGCACAGACGTCAAATAAAATCCTGCATCGCGCAAGCAAAGTTTAGCGTGCGACTGGCACATTTACAACATTAACAAGGGTGTTTATGAATATTCAAGTCACCAGTTGGCGCCAGTTTGACAAGAGGTCTTCCGGTTCGACAATGAACTTAAAATATTTGATGTCATTCGTTTCATTCATCGTTCACCATTGAGTCCGTAGGCGCTTTGGCATTTTTGATAGGTGCCCAGACCTGACGTCTCAGTGCTGCCACCTAGTGAACGTCGTTTCAGAAAAGTAGAAAACCCTCATTTGTCGGGTAGTAGCTCACCAGAAGCAACACCCGTCTAGTCGGAGGATCCTCCCTATTTTACGGCGCATGAGTGAACTTTACACCCTGTTCCTCATGCCTACGTTAGTTACGTTTTAGTTTGAAAACATAACATCACGCCGTGTTTCCCCGAAAGAGTTGGGCAGAGATGTACCACCTTTAACTAAACCCACATTTCGCCAGTTATATTTCACTCTCATATGGGGCGACCCTATTGCCAGCAACCGGGCACAAATCCAGAGTCAGGGTTGCTACTGAGAAATTCCAGATAGAAAAACCCATTAAAACTTTGCCCAACCTGGTAATGAAACCCAGGACATCATGTTCAGCGCTTATAACCACTAGACCAGCAAGGTAAATTGTTTTTAGCTTTACTATTCATAAAAATGAGAAAAGTTTGATAAAACTTCTTTCAAAGTTCCAACTAGCATTCCATTCATTCACTTCCAAGTCACAAACTTCAGTGTAGCCCTGGGTCTTGTACAGACGCCAGCAGGTCAAGCTATCCCAAACTGTCAAATTTTCCCAATTGAACATGAACCTTATTTCTTTGTGATAAAGTTGAAAAACTATCCAAGAAATTTGACAGATTGGGGTAGCTTGATTTGCTGGCCTCTGTACTAGGAGTTCCTGTATCACTAGTAAATAACTTTTTTTTTTTTTTGCATTTCACTTGTGAGTGTGCTTCATCAAATGGTTCTCTTTTGGTTCCTTGGCTCTTTTTGTCTAACACACATCCACCAAATCCTTCATACTGTCATCCCAAACTGTGTGTGTTTTGAATTTGTTGCTCTAATCAATAACACCTTGAAATAAGGTCATAATAATTTACATAAAACAAGTTTTTATTACAACTTTAAATAGTCAGCTACAGGGCCTTATATTATGTACAAATAATTAATATAAAATAAATTCTTTGACATAAGCCTTCATACTTACCAATATAGCATCTCTCGGGTTCCTTATAAGAAGTATAGCAGATCGGAATTTGTCGGAATCCATTGGGACTGCATGTGTTTTGACCACAAGCACTGAGCCATCTGTGACATTCTCCGCAGGGAACCCATGTACTCTCAAACCATAGTCCATGTATATAGAACCGGTTACGATTCCTGAAAATATTTTATTGGAGTCTAAAAATGCTTAATGGTTTACACACTGAAATTAATTTGGCCCAAACACACAGCTTTGCTACTGGCGTGTTTGACGCTCCACTTCTTCCTAGCTAAAGTACTAGCAAGTGGTGAAGGGTGGGCATATTGGAGGACTGTTTTTGTAATTTTCTAAACATTACATACACATTAAAAACTGTGAAAAAAAAAAACCTGACTGCCTAAAAAGTGAACTTGAATTAAAAAAGATGGAAAGAAGAAACTTGTTAAAGGGATAGTCAGACTGAATACTATAGTAATCAGTCTAATAGTCATCCCTTTAACAAGTTAAGAAGATGCCTCCAACTGCATGAGATTGCTTAAATTTATCAATAAAAACTTTATTTTGATACTCCACTCAATAGTTTTGAGGAAAAAAATAATGAAAATATTAAGACAATATTTTTCAATTTTCATATAGGTACCTAGTGTCACTCTCATAATTAAGACGAATCTAACGGCATCTCGTCAAGCTGAAATTGATCAAGCCGTTTAGGGTACAGAGAGTGCCAAAAAATATACATACATACACTCGAAAAACATAATCTTCCTTCTGGAGCAATCGGGTAAAAATACAGATGTAATATAATAATTTTGCTGTTCAAATCAAATCAAATCATTTATTTGCATAATACAGGTAGGTATAAGAGATGTTACAAATAAATATAAAGTACACTGTTTCATTACCTAAAAAGATGTGCAAATATTTAGGTTGACACAACTTCATATAAGTAGATGTTCACACGGATATAATAATATTGCGGCGGGATTTGTGGGCGCACTAGATTTACAACTCTCTAAGCATTGAGAATCCAACAGAGAGCATCTCAGCGCTTCGAACAGTGTATTTTGTTCGATTTTTTACTCTCGGCACGAAGTTTGAGTCTACGTGCGGAAAAGGGAGTCCCATCATCATCATCATCTCGGCACGAAACAGTGCGTTGAAGATCCCGAAGTACGCGAAGTATCCCGAAGCAATCTTATTACATTCGTATTAATGTCGACTAATATTTACCTGTAACTTGTTGCAGAAGGTATCTGAGCCATGTGTTGCCACTGCCAGGGTACGACACTAGCGCGACCACGTCCGGGGACGGTGGTGACCGCCACCGCAGCTCGCTGCACCAGTTCACAGGTGGGTCATGACGAAACGCGAAATTATTCATATACCCGCCCCCGTAGTAACCACCTCTCGAACCATGCAAAGGGCTCAACATAAACAGAATTATCGAGAAATATAACATCACCACTGCAGCCGCAAGGAAAAATATCGATCTTCGCGACATAGCTGCTAATTTTAACTCAATTCTTTTTAGAATAAACATTTTTTTGATTCATGATTTTGCGATTACCGTGCACCTGCCCACTTTGTGTTTTGATTTCGCTAACATGTTGTTTTTACGCAAGGATACGTAGAAACTATCATTGAATTTTATTTTCTTGTTTAGTTTATGTACGTATCTAGATTGCTTTCAGTTATTATTTTGTATTTTAAAGTCTGTTTTTCGCAATCTTGGTAAAAAATAAATAAATTGTAACATTTTAGTGACAGAAAATTTTGACAGGCGTTATTTTTTGTGCGTAAAAATGTTACCATATGAAATTCATTCATATAAAAACTAGTAGAAACTGTATGCTAAACGGTGACCTCATGGCTCATTCATTTTCCGTGCGAGGCAACGATTGCACACGCTCCTTTTTCAGTTGTTTTGTTCTGACTTTGGTTCAACTTATGTGCCGCGATCTGTAGTAACTTTATATTTATTGCAGCTTCTGCTAAGGGGTGACGGGGTAGTATTCAGAGAGCCTGCCCATACCTACATATAGTTTTAGATTTTCCGATTTCATAAAAACTATTTTGAAGATTGGGACGATTGTTTAACAGAAAAATAAAAATAAATAATAATACACATTTTCTCAATTAAAAACAATTAAAATCTAATGTATTTTTCGTTGTTTTGAATTTACCTCCAAAACGCTCCTTACGATGACTTTTTATCACGCGACATGTGACGTCAACTTTGTGTAAACGGCACCGGTACAAATACTTAGTTTGGCGCCGTTTTAGCAGTATTTGTGCACAGAAGCACCGCCAGTTATATCACTTTATATCCATTAAAAATCTTGTTAATTATAAACTCGACATTCACTTATTTACTTACTACTTTAGTTTACACAAAGTAGACGTCACGTGATAAAAAGTCTTCGTAAGAAGCGTTTTGGCGGTAAATTCAAAACAACAAAAAATAAATTTGGTCTAAATCGTTTTTAATTGTGAAAATGGATAGAAATCAATTTATTTTAATTTTCGGTTAAATATCTCGTTCCAATCTTCAAATTAGAATAGTTTTTGAAAAATTGGAAAATACCCTATTTTACTTTTTCATTATGAGTATGTTAGGATGAATGAAACTGATGGCCCTTTAATTTTTTTGTGTCTTACCAACGCCCATTCAAGTGGTCTAACACACCTAACAACAATCGTTTTAGAGTTCGCTATTTACTCTACAACTAGAAGCCAGCTCAGTAGCAGCGCGAATTCTAATATTGAGCTGGATTCATGGTAATTGGCTTGACGTTTGTATTTGTGATTATGACCCATCAATGGCGAAATGTTGGTGTATTTACACCGTGTTGCCTCGCCCTTAGTAAAACACAGACGTTATGTAATTTTATGTAGCACTTGAAGGCTTCTTCTTTATAAATAAAAAGAGCATAGACATCATGTGCACAAAAAAGGTATATTTATTATGTACAGACGCCAGCACATCAAGCTACCCCAAACTGTCAAATTTTCCCAATTGAAGATGATCCTTATGCTTACTGGATAAAGTTGAAAATCTATCAAAGAAATTTGACAGATTGAGGTAGCTTGATGTGCTGGCGTCCGTACACGATTTTTGGGCCTACAAATTGTGATTAAATAATGTAAAATCTGTTTTAGATTCGGTATATAAACATTTTATTGTAAAATAAACAATTTATTGTGATAAGCTAGTAAACCTAAGTTTTCTTAGTAACGTGTGACAGTTCTCTATATTCCCTGTACATATTTCTAAATACATTTGCAATGGCAACACTCGCGGCGAATTTATTTGCAAGAGTATCTTTCTGGCTGTGACTAAATCACCTCTCAAAATATGACAAACTGCGGCTTTTGCCCACACACTGACTGCTATCATATCTCTCATTTGATATGGCAACACTGACACAAGATCGTGGATCATAGGTGGGTGTAAATGCTCCACCGCATCTGCTATTCGGTCCAAATTTATGAGAGCCTCAGCTGCATAAATGTGTGCCCATGCTTTGTGGCTACTAGAAGCTTCAACCTGACTTAGCAATTCATTTGCACTCATCAAAGCAGACAATGGATCCTGTAGATGAAGTAACACATAACTCTGGAGAACAAATGTGGAGTTTTTCAGTTCACACCTCTGTTTCCAGTTGATCGGTGGGCCTGGAGGTGCTTGAATAATAGGTGCAGTAGCATCAGCTGGTGCTTCCTGATTCGGTAGTAACGTTATTGCATTTCTTAAACATAATGCTGCGAATTCTAATGATAATGAAGGAATGGCAAATGATTCTCCTGATGTTGAATATTTGTCTTTCCCTTCTTTTGACAATAAGATGCGTGTATGTGGACCACTGCCAAGTTTCTTTACAGTGTACTGTTGTGCTTCTTCACTGCAACATTTTTTCACACAGCATTCAGCTAAGTGCAACCAAATGCGAGGGTTGTTTGGGTAGTGCCGGGCTGCCTCAACTAAACACTCAAAGGCGCCTTCTGAATTGTTTGCCGAAAGTAACGCTAGCCCCAAGTTGAACACATAGAGCGGTCTGTCTCTACAAGCTATTAACTTTTCACTGTCTTCACATTCCATGGCCTTGAAGTGTTCTTTGACTGCATGTTGAAAATACTTCGATGCTAAAAACGGTTTCTTTATTGATAAATATATGACTCCAAGGTTATTATTGATGGCTGCCCATATGTCTTCTCCCTGAGTTTTCAAATCATAATTATATTTGAGTGTTTTGTATTGACCTAGTGTAGCTGAAGCTTCTTTGACATCTCCATTCAGATATTGCTGTTGAGCTATAATAAATACATTTTCTATTGAGTCAGGTTTGAGATTTAACTTTACTTTCTGTCCTAGTAACAACTGAGCCCTACTGACAAGCCTTTCAAAGAGATCACTCACTTCATTGTTTGCTTTTAGAGGGTCACCATGTGTTTTTGCTATGTCCAATGTTTTCTCATAGGTCCGTCTGCACAGAGAAGCTTCTAACAGCAGTAGGACAGTTTGCTGAAATAATTTATTGTCTTTGACATTCTTACAACCAAGTAATCGTTCTAGGAGCACAGTACATTGATAGTAGTATCTCGAATGGTACAATATCACTGCATAATTGTATAACAAGAAAGGTGAACTGAGGTCTTTTGTATCGATGTCCGGAAATGCGAGGCCGGTTAACTGAGCGATAGCTTTCTTTAACTTATCCACGTTTTTCATGTCGCTGATCATGAACTCAACCACAGCTTTGTTGTGTTGCACTCTCTTATTACTCGTGCCAACCAAAGTTTCCAATTCATTGAGATGTTGTAATGCTCCCGTGTAATCCTTTTTTACATAACACTCGTGTGCGAGAATAACAGGCTCGTCCTTTGTGTTGGCCATTGTTTTTTTTTTAATTTAAATAACCTGAAATAAGTTTAGGGAAGATGATTTTTATTTTTGTTTACGCGAATAGGTCGATTTTTCCACTATTCCTATGCTGATTAACGCCGAATGACATTAATAATTGACATCACATTGACACTGAACACATGTGTCGCATTCCGAAATTCAACAAAAGTGATAATATCGCGAAGCCAACCAAAATAAAAATCAGTACTAATGACCTGATAGCTCTTAATGTTTTTGACTATGCAATTTGGTCGGGTTCGCGATATTATCTCTTTTGTTGAATTTCGGAACGCGACAATGAACGGAACGCCTGTCAATTTGACATTTTTGTTTTTTTTGTCATGGCTTGGAAACTGATTTTTTTTAACCCAGGTCTTGGTTTTGTAGTATTCTTTTGATTTCCTATTTAATTATAAATTAATGCAATATTTTGGAGGGAACTGATAACCATAATTCCGTCCTTTAACTAGAAAAGCGTTAAGCCCTAAAAGTTATTTCCGAGAAAACGGCAAAACAATGCGCGAATCGTTATTTCTTAAAACTGTGTTATTTACGGTACTGATCATTGAGGACAAATCAATTGATACTAGATAATAATAATTTCATCTAGCAGTTAAAGTATTTTAAAGTACAGAGGCCAGCACATCTTGCGGCTTGATGTGCTGGCGTCTGTACATGCATTTAGCTGAGAAGTGTGGGTTATGCGCTTTCAAGTGATGGAATCATGCTAAATTATGTTCATGTTATGTTTCATATATTGAGAACTATTTGTATTGTCAAAATATTTGTTAGACAGAAAGATAGAGAATTTTGAACTATCTTAGATTTTATTAAAAAGTAAAAATTGACCAAGTGAGGGTTAACACCTTTCTAGTTGAAGGACGGCAGCCAGTGGCGTAGCTAGGTAACCGTAGGCCCTGGGGCAAAAAGTAAACTAGGGCCCCAACTAAAATCGTTTGTTCCGTATTCGTCGACTCGTCGTAATCCTTCTCCTCTGACCCCAGGCCTTCCTAATTGGAAGACCACTAATGTCTATTCCAACGAAGCCCATCACCGCATCCAGACCTAACAGATACGAGCTCCTAGAGAAGATGAGGCAGCACTTTTGGGACAGATAGCGCCAAGAGTACATCTCTGAGCTGCAGCAGCGCACCAAATGGCGTACTGGACAACAAGAACTCACCAGCGGTGACGTGATTGTACTGAAGGAAGACAACTTACCGCCATTACAATGGCGGCTAGGGCGCGTGTGTCGTCTATATCCAGGAGAGGACGGCGTCAGCAGGGTAGCTGACGTCACTACTTCAAGGGGCACTATACGAAGGGCGATCAATAAATTATGTCTTTTGCCAACTTCAGAACCTAAAGATAACAACGAAGCAGAGAGGGCCGCTTCCAGGCTCCCTACCTCGTCTACGTCTTGAAAGTTAAGGCTTTCAACGCGCTGGAGGATGTTCAAGCATCATACGCGTGATCCAGCAGCGGCGGGGGACGCGCGGTTGGAGGGGGTCACACAGCTGATCAAGCCGACGGCCGCGCCCCACCACTCGCCTACAGAATCAGCCATCGACGCACGTACCGTGCTATCTATTTAGATTTTTATAATTTCTAACCAGTTTCTGTAATTAAATAAGTTTATTCCACGCGGGTCATATTATTTCAAATCTTAAACAATTGGCGTCGTACTCGTCTAAATCTAGATTCGTCGTAATACAGTCGACTCCATAATAAAATTAAAAACCAAACACAAATTGTAACTTATTTTATGGACAAATTAATACTATTTTATGAAAACAAAAGAAAATATCTACCTACTTGTTATCATTCAAAAAATACAGTCCTGTGACAGACACACAGACAGCGGAGGCATGTTAATAGGGTCCCGGTGAGCACCCTCTGGGTACGGAATCCTAATTAACACCACTTTCTTGACCTACTAAACGTTTTACGACGAATCTGGAGTACGACGAATCTGCGTTCCAACAAATCTGGAGTACGTCGAGTTTGGAACACGACGAATACGGAACAAATCTT
Organism: Polymixis flavicincta; assembly: GCA_949987655.1. Taxonomy (NCBI): domain Eukaryota; kingdom Metazoa; phylum Arthropoda; class Insecta; order Lepidoptera; family Noctuidae; genus Polymixis; species Polymixis flavicincta. Next base: position 19,852,812 of record OX465190.1, on the reverse strand, counting down.
TAAAATCTTATCAATACAAGTAAAAATATAAATATGTCGTTACATTTAAATACTTTAAAGTTGCAAAGCTTTATCATCAGTTCTTTATTGTGCATAGCAGGGCACGTCCTGGTTCTACACGCACAGCTTGGGAATGAATAATTGGATAAATTAATTAATAAAAGTATTGGTATTAAGGAATAAAAGTAAGGATGTACAGAAGCCAGCACATCAAGCTACCCCAATCTGTCAAATTTCTTTGATAGTTTTTCAACTTTACTGCAAAGGAATAAGGTTTATGTTCAATTGGGAAAATTTGACAGTTTGGGATAGCTTGACCTGCTGGCGACTGTACAGCCCGCACATCTAGCTACCCCAATCTGTCAAATTTCTTTGATCGATTTTCAACTATATTTAAGTTTATGGTTCATGTTCAATTGGGAAAATTGGACAGTTTGGGGTAGCTTGATGTGCTGGCGTCTGTACACCGAACTAAACTATAACTAAAATTCCTTACTTTTGACTATGAGAATCTTAACACTATTCTGCAAAAAAAAAAAAATCTAAATTTAAAAACAATTTTGACATAACTAAAATCGAATTTGACAATCGCGACTCGCACGTGGTATATTTTGGCTTCGCAACGTGGTACTTGTTTGCCCTACCCCGTGATTTTTTTTAGAGCCAGAGGCACGCAGGGGCGGCATCATCGACGTGATTTATATGGAACTTTCACTTTTTTATGGAAAATTTGAAAAATTATTACTTACCCACATGTTGAGTTTTAGAGGTGTATGGGGTCTCATAAAGGGGGTCGGAATCTTCATTATTTTTGCGATAGGACACACCATTTTCGAGATACATATAAGCAAAAGAAAATAAAAATACAGTACAGAGGCCAGCACCCCAATCTGTCAAATTTCTTTGATAGTTTTTCAACTTTATTTCAACTTTGTGTCATGTCAACTGTGAACTACGTACGTAAAATAATCGTTACATTTTTGTCCACGAAACTAGTTGGGTCATTTTCAGAAAAAGTGTACACTGTTAAAAATATGTTGCTAGTATAACATAACGTCTACACAGGGAATTTAGAATTAATCCATTGACAATGTTTAAGACTCAGACCAATAAAAAAGTATAGACGGAGCCGTCGTCGCGTCGTAAACATTCGCGACTAAATAAGTGAGGACTGAGGACTACTTTCGGCTTTGTGTGCGTAACTCGGTGTAAGATATCGTAGACTTGCGCATGAGTGCTAGAGAAAAATGTTGCAAGCGTAATTGTGCTGAAACTGCCAAGTGTGAGAGATATACTTTGGTGAAAAGTTTTGTTATTCGGTAGTATTGTGTTTTATTTGTCTTGGTTGTATGAATTGAAACGTAATTCATAATTTAATAAGAGTAATTTATTTTCATAGAAAGAATAATACAATTACTAATTTAAAAAAAACTTACATCAGAACTAGCACTTTGCCCACGACTTCGACGGCGTGGATCTGTGCTTTCCTCTAAAAAAATTACACACAACTATCAGTATTTTTGACAGTAAAAAAATAACTTTACTTTTAAGAGGTGCTTTTGACCATCGAACTGAATGACTTTTACTAGTAGACCAACATAAAATTGTGAAAAAAAAAGCTGTCCCACACAGTTTAGAACAGTAGGTAAACTTTAGCATGGAACGACTGCTTTTTTTGGCGATCTCAATGTTGGGCCCATAGTAAATTTATTCAATTCGATAGTATAAAATAAAATACGCAGTAATGAGATTAATAAAAACGCACTAGTTGTAACGTGTCCGTACAAAAATCTCAATTCCTTACTTTTGGGAAAAGTTAATTTTCTTAACTTGCAATACTGACACAATTTCGTCTAGAATTCGTGTTCCGACAACTGATGTCAAATATTTTGCGATTTTGTTAAAATTTTGCAGAAAATCGGTTACTTACCTACATAAGAAAAGTAATCCCAGAAGACTTTTTTTTGAAAGCATGAGTTGTTTTTGCAGCAGTATAAGACACAGGATGGCATAATTTCGCAATTATTATTTTCCCAAAAGTACAGACGCTAGCAGGTCAACCTATCCTAAACTGTCAAATTTTCCCAATTGAACATGAACCTTATTCCTTTGTGATAAAGTTGAAAAACTATCAAAGAAATTTGACAGATTGGAGTAGCTTTGATGTGCTGGCGTCTGTACGTCACTGGAGCTCCCATTAAAATAAATTATATTTATGAGCGCACAGAATACTTATTATATTATTATACTCTTTGACATATACACCTAACGGAGACCGACTTACCGAGCGGCCGTCTTCATATTTGACCGAATCGTCTTCAAAATACGTTCCTCACTTTTGTGAGCGCAATGTTCCGTCTATACTTTTTTATTGGTCTGAGGTTTAAGAAAATTTTGTTTTTGTAAATAATTTATGATAGGTTATAGAAAACTAAACAGCAGTGAAATTAATTTGTTAATCCTGGCTAATGAGACACAATTACTTTTCTCTTGTAATCGAACAGTTTGGTTCCGCGCCGGACCTAACCAGTTAAATTACTTTGGTATCAAAGTAAATAAATTACCTGTTAACTTTGCACAGCGTGTTATAGGACCTTGCGGTCATGTCTCGTTTATGTGTCCATTCGATAGATCTAGCCATGATACAGCGTAGCTAAAAATACCTACGGTATTTTTTTGCTTAGTTATTTAGATATGAATTTTTTAGAGAAAGGGCAATGACCTTAAGAAAATCTTAATTTCAAGATTACTCAAAAAATATAAAACTTATAGTTTTTTTTTTATTGATAATGATGTTGCAGGATTTTATAAAACTACATGTTAAATTAGAGGGTTGTAGCTTAAATTATTGAAGAGTAAGGATTTTTTTTCTGAATTTCACATATATTTATTTTTTTATAAAACTATGGCGATGTAGCATTTTTTTTTTTTTACATAAAATAGTCACTACTGTTGGTAATCATATTCTAAAATTTCACAAACTAAACTCATGCGGCAAAGGAGATAAATCGTTTCTATGTATTTTAGGAATTTCTATGGAAATAGGGTTGTACGTAATAAAAATTGTGACATTATATTAAATACCTAGTACATTTATCGTATCGTTTGAGGCGAAATACTCGACGAATCGTACAGCGACGAGGGTGATGAGGAGCCGAGAATACTTCCGAAAAAATTATAAATAATAGAATGAAAAATCGTTTTGCCATAATTATTAGCAAAACATGACATAAACTTTCTTTTTATCCCTCGCTTTGCTTTCACTAGGTTGAGAGAAGCAAGGGCCACTAACAGCCTGATATGAGAAATATAAAATTTTAATAATTTTGTATTTAGAAAACAAATGTTAATCTGTTCAGTATTTCTTAACAAATTTAATAACACAATTTAAATATTCAAAAAACATTACCGCCTCTTTGCTGAAATTTAAAAAAAAAACAATCACCGCCGTCTATAGGCATTGAAACAATAAATTTAGATCGGGTCGATCGTCTTTGCATAATTGGTCTCCTAGGATGTTAACAGGTACACCCGGAGAGTGAAGAGTACCTATATCTGCCACTCGCTGACCAACATGAGGGTTGGCGCCCTCATGTCCCTCTTGCACTAAGTCACTCGGTCGAGGCCCGAGATGACATCCCCCAACAGGATGGGTCAGCTCCTGTTGAGGCGAAGCAGCGCCATAGGTCTTTGCCGGCTCCATGACGCCTCACCCCCGCTTCTCCGGACATCGTGTATGAGTATTGGATTTTAGCATAGCTTAACGAGGGTGGACCCCTTCCCAATACCACACGATGCCCATCATAAAATAATTAAAAAAAAAAAACATAAAATGTTACAATCACTTTGTTGACAACCCTAAGAAAATCTTTAAAAATCGATATCTCTGGTACCCAGCCTTTGTAGCGGCTGATTTTTTGTACGAATATACATAAACATGTATTCAATATAAATACACTGAAAGAAAATACGACCATGCAAAGTTTCGCCAGAAAAAGAATGATTATGAAATGATATAAAAAATAAAAAAAACTGCTTACAAGAGTTTGATTAATCAGTTATTTATACGTTAATTTGTTCTTTTCGTCATGGTCTATTATACCGCTAATCAGTTTATACTTAAATAATAGCTAGAATGGAAGTAATCACTTTTTTTGGTTTCTATGGAGTTTTCTCGATTTTTTTAATTTCTCAAAAACTACTATAGGTAAAGTCACCGGGATTTTTTTAAAGGTTATTTCCTAAGAATGTCTTTCTAATAAGCATTGAAAATGGTGATGACCGCAACTGGGCTCCCATAACACACTGTGCTTTGTTACTAAAGTAAATAATTACTTGTTTACTTTGTTACTACAGTAAATAAATTAACTGTACACTTTGTTACTAATGTAAATAAATTACTTTATTACTGAATTACTTGTTTACTAAAGTAGATAAATTAATTAATTACTAATTTAATTTAGTGAAAATTATAAATAAAACAATATATTTTATAAATCTGGATGAATATGTCCCTTTATTTTTTTAGTAGACCTTTCTGCAGGCCGAATACATAAATGTTTACCAAACAAAGTCACTTTACTTTTTTCTAAATACATTTCAAAGACACAATCTCTTTTAGGTATTGTAGTTGTTATATTGTCTTTTGATACAATTTTAAATGTGTTTCTTGTATCCATAATACAAATTCCACTTTTACCAACATAACTCGGACATTTTGATCTGACTACATTTAAGATGCTTCCATGAAAATCTGCCTTGAATAAAGTTTGAGTAAAGGTTTCCCAAGCTTTGCTCATACAATTTGGTATGGGTTTGTCTAACTGTAGCACACCACTAATATATTTTAGCCACATTTTGTTTAAAGGCAAGACATCATTGTATTTCACTCCTTTCCTTGGTATTGCATAAAAACCTAGAGATTTCTTCTCTACTTTTGTAAGACAGCGTACTTTCTTCTTCTTTGGTTTTCTTTTCTGTCCTTTACCCCTTTTCTTGGCAAGAACAAAATCGGTTTTCAATTCAGTGTCCATGTTTTGTTGTCCTGATTTTGACACGTTGGATTTTAGAAAACCAACTATTGCTTCAGCGGCGCCTTTGTTGAAAGTTTCTTCTGCTGACATTTTGGCTTTGTATTTATTTTATGAATTATCAAAAAAAAACTTTGTAATTCAGGCATGCACTTTGTTGATAATCCACATGTCATAGTTGGATTGTCAATGTCAATTTGACACGAAGTTTACTCTAGCGATGGGCGTTGAATCAACGAACTAGTTGAATCAACCGTTGATCTTCTGTCAACGGATTAACGTTAACTGTTAATGAATCAACTAGTTAAATTTCTCAACGACGTTTATGAATCAACTAGTTAAATTTCTCAACGATGTTTTTGAATCAACCTGTTAAATTTGTCAACGACGTTTATGAATCAACTAGTTAAATTTGTTAACGACGTTTATGAATTTGACTCGTTTATTATTCAACTAAATTCGAGAACGCAAACGCAACGAACTGAACAAATTAAATTTGAACTCTAACGCCCGGTTTCTAGACGGCTGTTCAAATCTAAAATTAACTAACCTGTGATGTGTCAAATCTCTTGTTAAGTCGAAAACGAGTTGCACGAACGTTAATTAAGTACTTTGATTTATATCGTTGATCACTTAACACGACAATCAAATTAGTATAAAAATCCCTTGTTAATTTAGAATTTGGGTTTCTGAACGAACGATTAAGCTTGAATGTCAGGTCAGCAGCTGTCAAATGTTGTATTAGTTAATCTGTCGAGCTTGGGCGATTATCTTTGCGTTCCCTGTGATTTTCTGTTTTCTTTGGATATTTTATAGTTATAATTAATAAAACAACTTCGGCTACCCATTGCGGACTCGAGATTGATTAATTTTCTACTCGATATTTGATAACCGGACAATTATATTTCTTACAAACAAACGGAACCGTGAGATGCTTACGAAAGATTTGTTTAATGATATTGACTACATTGGTACATTTATTTTCCATAATAGATTTATATCTGAAAAAAGTAATCATCGAAAGTAGAAAACTTTACAGGTATTTACCTTTCTGGTCTGAGGTATTTGCCAATAAAAACGTGCAATAGTTACTTGCCTATCTATTATACTCAAAAGTGAACATTTCTCGCGTTCTGTATAGTTTCTCCGTCTTGATGTCGATGCCAATGCCATAATTAAATGAAAAACACTAAAAAGTTTTTAATTTATATCTATAAATACCTCGAACATTCAAAACTTTCAAAATTAATCCGCCTTTAGAAATGTCAACAGTTTCAACTTGATATTATATTGAACGAACTATCTAACAAAATGAATGAAGAATACGATGTTGCCATACACATAATCTATTTTCGTTAATCAGTTGACATTGATCGTTGATTAGTTAAGTTTATCGAAATCGCCAATTCAGCAACCCAATTTGATTTGACTGTTCTGTTAATTTAACAGGTTTGTTAGTTGATTATAGATTTGAATAGCCGTCGAGAAACCGGGCGTAAGTAACGCATGAAAGACTTGATTTTTGAAATATTAATTTTAAGAAAATTCTAGCAATATATTGATAGAATGGCGCGCGTGGCTGTTCGTTGTTTACGTTAACGATGCCTAAGTTCGCTTTCTTCAATTTTTGACTCACAGTTTGTGATGAGTTGCGCGCAAGGTCAGAGAACGTCGCAGCGTTGATTAGAAACCGTTCAATTAATAAACGGTTTACGTTGTAAATCGACATTAGTTGCACGTTAACTCGTTGACGAATTTAACTAGCTGATCAAATAGTTGACGAATGTAAATCAACGTTAACGTTACGTTAACGGAAAAACCGTCAACGACCTATCACTAGTTTACTCTTTGCACGAAGTGGAGTTTTTGAGCATTCTATCATTCATTCATTGTGCTGTTTAGACATGGGTCGTAACGTCTTTCGGGCGTAATCGGTTATACGTAGTTTCGTGGATATGAGTAACTAGTTTCAATACCGATTATTTTTGTAACTACTTACTTTTGTAAACAGTAGGGTGTTGGTTGGTTTTGAATTTGTATTATGTTATGATTACGAAAATGTGACAGGTTATACTTACTAAAATATATTTTTTACCTGTGTGTTTTGTTACCTAGAATTATTAATGTACGTAACAGTTTATAATTCCGAAGGGACCCTTTACTCTTTTTGTTCGAGTCGTATTATGTAACGTAGGTACCTATAATCATTTTAATAATAATCTGTTGAACGAAACGCTTACGAGCCTTACGCGTACGCCGTTCGTTGTGTGTCATGTCAACTGTGAACTACGTACGTAAAATAATCGTTACATTTTTGTCCACGAAACTAGTTGGGTCATTTTCAGAAAAAGTGTACACTGTTAAAAATATGTCGAAATTTTATTTTTTAACGTATTTCGCTTTTTTCAATTAAATTTACAATTGATATTCTTTTCATTATACGATAATTATAACAAAACCTCTTAATCAGTATTATTTACTGAAATATAACTTATTTATTGGCCCTGTGGTACAAAATTTATTCCATTCCTAAACTAACGGTTTTCGGTTTATATAAATAAAATAAAATTCGTTTGGTATAAATCAAATAGTATAATTGGTTAGCGATATGTTGTACCTCAATACAAAATACAAAACGTAAAATCAACAATAGCAAACATACACAATCATCATTTTAATTTCCATTACGTTACTATTTGGACCAAATTAGTTCAATACTTTTTGGTATGCGTCTCAATTAGGATACAATTTAGGAACTCTTTTTTAATTACATTAATCAAATTATTACACTCTAAATTATCAAAATCTAATAACAATTAAATAGCGTTTCACTCTAAAAATAATATTTATAGTAAAATATCAAATAGGACAGTCACGGAATAGACTATGCCTATAACGGAATAGAATTCTTAAGACTATTGCACATTATCAAGAAAATGAGATCAAATTATTACAAATATTCTAATGTAAAATTTTGAACACAACTCAAATTTTACATGTTGGTCTGGGTCATACATACACCCCCCTTTTATGGTTGGGGATAAAAAAGTAAAACATTATTATTATTTCCTATTCTTGGAATAGGAATAGGCACATTGACAAGAAAATGAGATCATTTCAATTGAATGATAAAACTTTTTAATAAAAAAATTAAACCGCCGAAAAACCGAAAAATAAAAAATTGTAAACTAGCTTTGTCCAACCCCAATAACTAAGTTCGGAAGGCGGTGACATATAATCAAATACATATCCAAAGTCACCGACTTCCGAACTTAGTTATTGGGGTTGGACAAAGCTAGTTTACTATTTTTTATTTTTCGGTTTTTCGGCGGTTTAATTTTTTTATTAAAAAGTTGTTATTTTATAATTTTTTGTGGCTTTAATCTACTAATTACTACATGCTTAATTTTTGATTTAATACACGACTCAGTATTAAAATCTGTGAGTAAACAATCAATCATCCCCTGTTTTCTTACCCTTAGGGTTGGAATTTTTCTTCGAAATTTATATGGGACCAATTTCGAGGTATACCCTGTCCAATAAAAAAAGAATTATCAAAATCGGACTACTCTGGAAAAAGTTATGCGTGGTCATACATAAAAAAATAAAAAAAAAAAAAAAATATACGCGTCGAATTGAGTAACCTCCTCCGTTTTTTCGTCGGTTCGAAAAATGAGAATGTTTTGGTGAAGAATGTACTCGTAATTGTGTTGCGATATTTTTAAATTTTATTTTTAGGTTTTTCTTACCCGACTGCAATCGGGTAAGAACTAGTAAATTAAAAAAATATATAATAAACAGATCGATACTACAAATATAATGTATCATCTTCCTAAGAATTCCATTCCGAAACTTTTCAATTCCAATTCTACGTTACCTGCGTTTTGGTTACGGAACGGAAGTATCGGAAGTCGGACTTTAAATACTTCTGTTTTAATTATTTTAAACTAACACATCAGATCAACAAGTTTGGTATCAATTTAAGTTCACTGAAAGCTAATAAAGATATCAAAATAAATTGCAAGAAATAAACTTGTAAACTTACTTTGAAATTGGTCGCGGCTCTGGAAAATTAAAACCGGACCGTTACTGAGGTGTATTGTTCGTCCGCTGGCCGCCGTCAAATCGGCCGAAATACTTGTTGAAACTCGTTGACAGCATTAAAAATGTTGCTGACCGATAAAAAATACGCATAAATGGTAGATTTGATTGCATCATCTTGCAAAAATTGCAGTTTCGGAAGGGAATTTTCCATTTTAACCAGTTTATGTCCCCACAAAGATTAAATTATTTAAATATTTTGAGCGACACTAGACTATTGCTGTAATTATATAACAAATCGTGCATAACTATACTTTCCAAAATATCAAACACATTGTTATATATAAGTCAACAAGATACATTAAGGTTAAGTTATTTTACTGAAAATGGTAGTGGGACAGCGCTAAAATATCTACAGCTACCTTCTATTTTTGAAAATTAAGGTAATATGACTGTGTTTATAAGCAGCAACATTATACAATATTGTTAAAAACTAACCACAGATCCAAATTTTTAGTGTTTTTTATCTTAAACTTAGATATTATTCTAGTAAAAAATTAAAAAAGTTGTGGGACACACCCGAAACACGAATGTACACTTTTTGTGAAAATGACCCAGTTACACGATTATCAGCCTCGTAAGCAGTTTCTGAAACTAGAGATGGGTCGTCGACGTATTTGGCGTCGACGCAACTAGACCGTCCATTTTCGTTTATCGACTAGTCGATCAACTAGTCGAATTCGTCGACTAGTTTACGCGTTAACTTAATAAACTTTGCGACGTCGTCTACGGCAGTCGACGACGCCGACGCGGACGGCGTGAACGCAGGCGGTAGATATTGGAGATTAAGGTAGCAGAGCGTGGTTTATCCAAAAGAAATACATATAATCACAAATGCACAAGAACAATACTTTACAATAAACTTTAATAAAACACCACGAGTTTTTCTTTTACTTGACACGAGAGTGACAAAACAATAGGTATACAGTTGCTAGGTAACCAAATTGAAGATCCAATTTTAATATCTCCTCTCAACAAATACCTATCAGGTCAGAGATCTTTCTGATCCTCGGTCTTGCTAGTGGCTTGGTCAGGATATCTGCCAGCTGATCTTCACTAGATACCTTATTGACTTTTAGTTCACCGCCCGTCACCAATTCTCTCACAAAGAAATGTCGAACTCGGATATGTTTAGTTCGTCGATGGAATTCAGGATTTTCAGCCAGCCTGATTGCAGCTTCGTTATCCACTCTTATGCATGGAGTTTCTTTAAGAACGACAAGATCGTTCATAAGCCGAGATAGCCAAATAGTCTCTCTGGCTGCTTCACTTGCGGCAACAACTTCTGCCTCGGTGGTCGATATTGAAACGCTTGCCTGTCGTTGGCTTAACCACGACACCGCTCCTCCTGCATACATGCACAGCACTCCAGTAGTGGATCTACCAGTGCTGACATCTCCTGCATGATCAGCATCACTATAGCATTCCAAAATGCCTTGTTTGTAATTTTTCTTGTACATGATACCTAGATCTGGCGTGTACTGCAAAAATCGCATTATGCGCTTTAATCGGACACAGTCTGCTTCTTCTGGTGTTTCCAGACTTCGTGAGACTACACTTACAGCATATGCAATGTCAGGTCTAGTGCATACCATCAAGTAAGCCAAGGCTCCAACAATTTGCCTATAGTTATCTTTCATATAACTCATGTCCATCTTCTCGCTCCATGTGCCGTCTTTTGCAATCGGCGTTGAGACCGGTTTGCAGGTATCCATTCCGAATCTTCGCAAGATCTTATGCACATACGACGTCTGGAATATCTTAATTCTATCTCCTCTGCTTTCTATCTCTATTCCAAGAAAATAGGATGCAGTTTTTGTGGTTATTTTGAAACGACGTTTGAGCTCCTTCATCAAGTCGTCTATCAGTACGTCATTGGATCCGACGACCAGACCGTCATCCACGTACAGAGCTACTATAAGCTTTCCACAACCTCTCTTTCGTATCAAAAGACAAGGATCTGCCTCACTTGCCTTGAAACCGATTTCTTTGAAATAATCTAGAATGCACCGGTTCCAGCACCGTGGTGCTTGCTTCAGCCCATAGAGACTTTTCTTCAGAAGACATACTTGACCGGAGCCGTCATTATAACCTTCTGGCTGTTTCATGAATATCTCTTCATCTAAAGAGCCATACAGGAAGGCAGTCGAAATGTCGAACTGTCTCATCGACATGCCTTCGCTCGCTGCTGTACTAATCACTGAGCGAACAGTTGCCATTCTGGTCACAGGGCTAAAGGTCTGCATGTAGTCTATACCTTTCTTTTGATGAAAACCTTTTATCACCAATCTAGCCTTGTACTTATCTATAGAGCCATCAGCATTCATCTTGACTTTGAAAACCCACTTACTAGGTAAAGCTTTTCTGCCCTTGGGTAGATTCACAAGCTTCCATGTGTCATTTTCCTTCAAAGAACTGATCTCGCTGTCCATGGCCTTTTCCCATAGCTCTTTATCTGGGCTTCTGATCGCATCTTTGTACGTTTCTGGTTCATTGTATCCCATTATCGCGTTCATAACAAAGTCTTTGAATCTGTCTGGAGGACGTAACAAAGAACGGTCTCGAAGTATCATCTGTTCTGGGAACACATCTTCACGTTCATCTGCGATAATTTCATCATTGATATCATCTTCAACGACATTATCATCTTCGTTAACGTTTCCATCTCCCTCTGATTCAACAGACTGTTCAGTTATTACATTTTCTGCGTCATGAAACTCTTCTCCAATATCTAGGTTCTGTTCACCTAAGTCCATGTCAGTTTCACCGACTCTTTCAATATCAGGCATAACAGGAGTTCTTTTATCAAAATCTCTTAAAGCATCTTTACCAAAGTCTTCTTCAATTTCATTTTCCGGACTGCAGACTGCTTTAGGGTATTCATTCATTGAAGTCTCTAGTGCTTTTTCATTGAAAATAACGTCCCTAGATCGGACTAGTGAATTTCTTTCCCGATTCCAAAGTCTGTATCCGTCGTCATTGTCGTATCCAATTAAAATGCACCGTGTAGCTTTCTTTTGCAATTTCCTTCTCTTCTGTTTTGGTACATGCGCAAAGCAAGGTGAACCGATTATCCTCAGGTGCTTTATCTGAGGCTTCTTGTTAAGCCACAGTTCATAGGGCGACTTGTGTTTCACTGAAGTACGTCCTGTCCTGTTTAGTATGTAAACAGCAGTATTTACCATCTCAGCCCACAAATTCTGAGGAATCTCCTCATGTGCGTGCATCATCGCTCGAGCAGATTCGACTATAGTGCGATTGTCTCTTTCACTACACCCATTTTGTTCTGGAGTGTATGGCATAATGAGTCTTTGCTTTATTCCAGCTTGTCCAAGTATATCTCGAACTTTCCTGTTATCATATTCGCCTCCATTATCGCTTAAAACCTCGATAATAGTATGTCCAGCATTTCTAGCCTCAGACATCATCTCTTTTAACTTTTCGGGAACATCAGATTTATTTTTAAGGAAGTACACATACCTATATCGTGTGAACTCATCCTTAAACAGTACGAAGTATCGATATCCAGAGATACTCCAAGGAAAGGGTCCACAGACGTCTGAGTGTATGCGTTCACCAGGTTTTGTTGCCTTTTCGCGAACACCAAATGGCTTCCTGTGCGCTTTACCAAAGATGCAACCTTCGCATAATTCTCCACTGTTAGATGTCTTTATTCCTAACTCTTCCTCTATCAATATTTTGATATGTCTCTTGTTTTGATGTCCCATGCGCTCGTGCCATACTTGCAGCATATCTCCATGCTCAATTAAATTGACTGAAAAATCAGCACATATGGCTTTGCAGTCTATCTTGTACAAACCGCCATACCTTTGCCTTTTTCCTGTAAAGACAACCTTACCATTGATCTTCATGGAACATGTTGTAACCCGTGACTCAAAAATACTTGAAGGGTTCTTGTCCTGTGTACTAAGCACAGAGAAAAGGTTCTTGCTAATCTGGGGAACATACCAAACATCTCTTAACAAAAGGAAGTCACGTTTTCCTTTAACATTGGCCTCTAAACGGACTGTGCCTTTTCCAACTGCCTTTATAATGTTTCCGTCAGCCGTCGTTACTGTGTGAGTTTCACTAAAATGTTTAAAATCTTGAAATAGATCTCCTCGACTTGTGACGTGATGTGTTGCTCCATTGTCTATGTACCAATGATCACAATCACGGTTAGTCCCAGAATCTGTTGAATTCACCGTCAGTAACATCATGTTGGAACTGCGAGCTAGATTTTCCTTCTCTTTCTTGCCATTATTCGGGCAATCTTTCTTAAGATGTCCAGACTCTTTGCAAATAAAGCATTTGTACCTCTTTTTATTTTGCTGATCTCTTTGGTCATTTCCTTTAGCAACCTTTCTATTAGTTCTTACACAAAGCGCACTTCCGCTCGATTCAGTGTCAGCCATCGTTGCATTCAGCGCTTTTTCATGTGCACACAGTTGGGCCGTAATATTGTCCACTGTTCTTTCCTTCTTAGACATCAATAGCCAACTAGACTTGAACGAAAAATAAGTTTCCGGCAACGTATCCAGAATCTTGCAAATCAAAAGAACTTCAGGCATTTCAACGTTCTCCTCTTTGAGCAATTCTTCCTTCAGATTGTGCCACAGATTCTTCAGTTTCGAGACATGAGTTGACATGTTATCTGACGGATCCCTTTTAAGTTTAAAGAAGTCCAAACATAAGTCGTAGAGCCTGCCCTCATCAGGACCCTCATACAGCCTATGGAGTTCTTTCCATACTTCCTTGGGAGTGGACAACCTTATTACTTTCCCTAGTGTTTCATCCGTTACATTGTTTGTTATTAGCAGTAGGGCTGTGCTCTCCAATGTAACAAAATCTCGTAAAGTTTTATTGTAAATTTCAACTACGGCATCACCACTGCCTTCCGCTGGTTTCGCCGGTTTTTGTGCCTTGCCTTCCACAATCTCCCAAATTCCGTTAATGCCTTTTAGTAGGGCAACCATTCGGTATTTCCAGGCGACCCAATTGTGGCCATCAAGTTTTGTGATTTGTATTTTTGAAAGCTCCATTTTACACTTCTGCGTTCTGGGCCCATAACCTATTGGAGATTAAGGTAGCAGAGCGTGGTTTATCCAAAAGAAATACATATAATCACAAATGCACAAGAACAATACTTTACAATAAACTTTAATAAAACACCACGAGTTTTTCTTTTACTTGACACGAGAGTGACAAAACAATAGGTATACAGTTGCTAGGTAACCAAATTGAAGATCCAATTTTAATAGTAGACGTCTCATCTCTCGCGGACTGTACCTATTCATTTGAACTTTCCTTCATACTTTTCCAGGCTTAGGACCATAAGAGGAGAGTAATATATCGGGTGCTTAGGACTGGCTGAATACTGAATAGAGTTAATTATAAAGTCGTATTCACTATACCTGTGTCCCAGCAGTGGGAACATTATAAGCTGATGATGATGATGGTGATGATGATGATGATGATGATGCACTATTCTGGCTTAGTTAGAAGATCAATTGATTTTATGTACATTAATTATTATTTTGTTAAATATTTACAAATTCAAAAATCAAAACAACATAAAAACACACACAGTTTGTTAAACAAATACAAACCGGCTGGTCTCGCATCGCCCGACCAGTCCATCGCCTTCCTCTTCGCACACGCGATACTACTATATCTGCATACTTTCCTTCCCATGACAATAATATAATAATAAATATTCGACCCGTACAATTAACAACTCCCTCATATTAGATTTAAAGTTCAAATTTGTTTGCACGATTATTTTATTTCCAAGGGCGCACGGACGAATGAATCGATTACGTTCTCGTCTACGTTTCAGTTACGCCGTCAGAGGCGTCTGCGGATTCGACTAGTCCATTGATTAACGGTGAACCGTCGCATCGTCGACTCGTTCACAACTTGTCGCGTTCCGTGTTTCGGCGTCTAGCGTCTACGGATTCGACTAGTCCATCGATTAACGGTGAACCGTCGACTCGTTCACTGTACGTCGACGGTCGAATTAACTAGTTCGTTCATTCAACGCCCATCGCTAGCAGACGATTACGTTAAATAACGCACACTTCTAGTGCTGTTGCATTGTGATTTGATTTGTGAATTTTAGTCGAGTTTATATGTACATCTCGGCGATGTGTGAGTTTACCACTTTGCATAATTACTTGTTTTGACTTTTGAAATCATTTGTTGAACTTGAACTTTTTGATAAGATTGTGAAATAAACTTGTATTTTTCTTATCTTTTAGAGGTTATATAAAGTGTCTGTTTCTTACTGCTGAAAATTTCTACATTTTGTGCAAAAGATGGTGTCTAAAGTTCTATCCATAAAACTTTCGACTGGACGAGATATGCCCATGGTTGGCCTTGGCACTTATGCTGTAAGTATTTATTGGTGATCAATTAACTATAGATAACATCCTACTCGTCATCATATCTGATAAAAGATGTAACACCGAAGTGGTATCATTTCAGCCGAAAGACGTCCACTGCTGGACATAGGCCTCTCCCAAGCTCCGCCACTTCGACCGGTTCTGTGCTTCCCGCCGAAGTAGTATGCATGACTATAACTCCCTAAATGGATAGAAAAATTGTTTCAGAGAAAAGCCGACCCTGGTCAGTTCAGACAGGCAGTGGAATGGGGCATTGAGGCAGGGTACAGACACATAGACACAGCATCGTTCTACGGGAATGAGGAAGAAGTTGGAGAAGGAATCAACAACAAGATTAAAGACGGATTAGTCACCAGGGATCAACTGTTTGTGACAACTAAGGTAATTTTTATTTAACTTCAGTAAGACACAACAAAACATCACACCTGTATTCTCATAAAGCTCATGCTCGTAAACATATGTGATGTGCCACCACTTAGGCTTCCCATCAATTCCTCAATAATTAAACCAATACCATAATTTTATAATTATGTCTCTCCTATTTTAGTGTGATACATAATTAATTATGTTATTGTTCCCACTATTGCATAAAACATTGATAGTTCGATAGCCACTTGAAAAGGGAATAGTACAACACTAGTGTGACTTGTAACATTGGAAATGGAGACATTTATAAAATATGTAAAGAGGAAATAAACACAACATAACATCACTCCTGTAGTGCCCAATGGGTTAGGCAGTGGTGTACCTACACATGCATGTTACGTCCCATCTTATGGGTGAGAGTTTATTGCCATCAAACAGGCATAACTTCAGACTTTGTGATGTTACTGAGAAATTCTTGCTGAAAAAATCAATAATGTATAAATATGCTGATCGGCTCTTGGTTTTTCCAAATACACTGGCAAATGATCTTTTAAAACCTTCCCTGAATACAAAAAGGCTGAAAAGGAAGGATGGGCTCTAGAAAGGCAGTTGGCACTGTGGTCTCTTCGCCTGTACGCCATTTTCATTCAGCTCATCTGCTTAGAGTCTTGTGACTGATTGCAGATTAAACAGGAAAAAATCTATAAACCCAATAACACTGCCCAAGGAGTATCAGACAGTCCGCTGTTCAGGGCATGCATGGAGGACGACGAGACAATAGTGCACGTGCTGCTAAACTGCCCAGTGGTCGCCAATTACAGGGCTAAATACTTCGGTAACCCAGGTACCCTACGTGAGATTGTCAGCAACACCAAGGCGTTGCTGGCCTTTCTCGAGTAGCTGGGAAGGATCGAACGACCGATTATCTCAACCGTACGCAAAATACGGGCTTTTGACGTGGAGTTGCGAACAACAGCCCGTATTACCTATTAACACTGCCCAATCTGCAAATCGAACCCAAGACCCCATGCTCAGCAGTAGCGCTTGCGATCACTAGACCGAAACATAAGTTTAATCATTGATTTATATATGTTTCCTGGTTAATTTTCCAGATTTGGAACGACCACCATGCAGAAGACGAGGTGGTGCCATCATTGAAGGAGTCCTTGGCAAAGTTCAAGCTGGATTATGTAGATCTATACCTTGTTCATTGGCCATTCTCAGTTAATGTAAGATTCTTTTATTTTCTAAAACCTTTTTTGTATGTGGTCTTTTGATGTAACAAATTATGAGATTTTAAATAGCTTAAAAGAGTAGCAATAGTAGTAGTAGTAGTACATTTGGAACCGAAACATGGTCGCTCACAATGGGCCTCATAAGAAGGCATAAAGTCACCCAAAGGGCAATGGAGACGACTGTGCTTGGAGGTTCCCTGCATGATCGAATCAGGAATGAAGAGATCCACAGGAGAACCAAGGTAACTGACATATCCCGAAGGATCGCCAAACTTAAGTGCCAGTGGGCAGGGCACTTTGCCCGCAGAACAGATGGCCCATGGGGCCGAAAAGTTCTGGAGTGGCGACCGCGCACCAGAAGACGTAAAGTTGGAAGGCGTCCCACAAGGTGAACCGATGACCTTGTGAGGGCCGCAGGAGTCCGCTGGATGCGGGAAGCACAGAACCGGTCGAAGTGGCGGAACTTGTGGGAAGATGAACAGAGTAGCTACCACAACTTCTACACCACTTTCACCTGGTTTTTAAATTGTGAACTTGTCAAATTCTACAAAGTACAGTCGCCAGCAGGTCAAGCTATCCCAAACTGTAAAATTTTCCCAATTTAACATAAACCTTATTCGTTTGTGATAAAGTTGAAAATCTATCAAAGAAATTTGACAGATTGGGGTAGCTTGATGTGCTGGCTTCTGTACCTACTCAACTACAAATTCTCAATACCTACCTACTGAAACCGCCTACACAGTACTTTTGAAGTGAAACTTCTTAGGCCGCGATTATTGATGGGCGGTAGATAAATACTTTGAAGATAAATACTCGAATATTTATCAAAAATGGATATACACTCGATCTAACTCATTCTTATCAGATATTTACTCAAAATGATGTATACCTATATTTTTTGCGCATCGGCTGATCATTATTGTAATGTTGTACTTGTATTGTTATTTGGAATTTCCAAAATACTGTAATGAAACATTATTCAGTTCTGATGTAACATTGCCAGGGCTGTTATTGTGTCAGGAGCCCTGCTGTCTCTAATAGAACATGCTTTTTGGATACAATGTTTTAGAACCTTTCATTGTTCAGAGTGTACAGATTCGCTACACAAGTGTATAGCCTGAAGAAATTCTAAAAGTCATGAAAACATTATGGTGAAGTAAAGTTTGTCGTAGTTATTGGTGACAATGCTAGAAACTTGCGATAGGCTTTTCAGTTAGTAAAAGATGTTGAGCCTTTAAACTGCACAGCATGCACTATTAATTTGTTTGCTCATGGTGCAATCAAATGTAAAGGTTTCAAGCGAGACTTGAGAGGTCCAGTCTCCAGTCTTGAGTGAGCTAACGAATCTCCATCATCGAAGAGGGTCCATGGCCGTAACGTGGAGCAGAGGAGCGGTGGTTGTCAACATCAAAAAAGGTGACAAAACCTTGCTCAGGAGCTATAGACTTGTGGCGGCATCTACAAGGCCACATGCGAACTATGCATCAAAGACTTGACGTTGTTACTGAATGAATCGAAATTTAAATCTTGTTTAAAACGCACACTATGCAGCCATGGTTATTATAAGTTGGGGGATTACATCGCTGACAAAAATGCTTGGCTAAACGCTGCTTGTCCTGCTCCACAAGGTAGCTTAAACTAAATTGAATAACATTGAAAACATTGTTGGAGCTGCTGAAGACTGTAAAAGCTAGATATCTTTGCATTGTATAAATTCAAATTTTTGTATTGTATAATTGCATAGCATATGTGTGAGCACTATGTTCCTACTATAATGCAAACATTTACAGGGTACGTCTTTCATTGACTTGAATGTGCCCTGGCAGCTGAGAGTATGTCATGCTCACTCAAATGTCTCGCTGGTGGTGGCGTGTGTGTTGGATCATTAAGTTCCCTTCAAAATGGTTGAGCTGAATGGTGCTGATGCATACGTCATGTCCGTGAACGGGCGCCGCCAGTAGGGACTGGTCATCTCTTAGCTCCCACGGCTTATTTTAATTACGGACGCTTTTAATGTGCACTTTTTACATCGTTCTCACATTGATAATTTCAACATAATGATGTAACCAACTTTTTGTAACAAAATCTTGATTTTAAAAGAGTGTCCATGGAGTTTCTTGCCCGTTCTTCTCCATAGGTACCTACGCTTTGGAATGGGCAACTAGCTTCATCTTTCTAACTCACCGACCTTGACAATTCAAAAGTGCCTGTAATTGGTTTATTTGAAATAAATGCTTTGAGTTTGAGTTTGACGTCACACAAATCGTACATCGCGCAAGCAGACTTTACCGCGCGACTCTTATATATACAACATCCCGACATCAACCGTCGGGCAGTTGCCCACCAGACACAACACCCGTCTGGTCGGAGGATCCTCCCTTTTCCATAGAGTATGAGTGAACTTTACACCCTATTCCTCATACCTCTATAGACCGATCTCACTTCTGAGCCACGAATACAAGCTGTTCTCGAAACTCGCCACAAACCGTCTCGCCAGAAGATTTGACGAGTTTCAACCATCAGAACAAGCCGGTTTTCGAAAAGGCTTCAGTACCGTAGACAACATCCATACTGTTCGGCAAATTAAACAGAAGACCGAGGAGTACAAACATTCGCTGTGGATGGACTACGAGCAAGCCTTCGATTCCATCGAAATATGGGCAGAACTGCTCATATTTGTATAGAGTAAAGGCCTCTCTGCAATGATGTTGAATGGACTGACGCTACATCGAAATGTTGAGATGCTTATACATGACGCTGCCACGATATACCAGATCCAGGATCAGAAAATCAGGTCCATCCAACTGCCCAAAGGAATGACGTTAGCTCACTCCTTTGTACTCAAGGTCAACTCAACTACTGTTGGGTGGGCCTGGATGTGGTATCCCCGAAACTTTTTACCATTGCGTTGGAGGACGTTTTCAAGACGAAGGACTGGACCGCAAAGGATATCAACATGAACGGCGAGTACATGTCACACCTTCGCTTTGCCAATGGCAGAGACGCCAGACAATTTAAACCAGATGCTGCGTAGCCTGTATGGAGCCTCTCGGCGGGTTGCCCTCGGCATGAATTTGGAGAAGATGAAAGTCACGTGCAACTCGCACGTCTAGCCGAGTCCAACCACATCGAAAGGTCGCTTCTCGAAGTTGTGAAGGAGTATGTCTACTTAGGGCAAGGCATCCATCTTTGTAGACCCAACTTTGAGAAAGAAGCTGAAAGAATGATCCAGTCGGGTTGGGCAGCGTTTGGGAAATTTCGTTAAGTTTCCTCGCGTCGCCTATCCCGTAATGTGTGAAGACTAAGGTCTTTAAACAGTACGTCCTGTCTGTAATGACATACGGTGCCGAAACGTGGACACTGACAGTTGGGCTGGTCCACAATTTCAAGGTTACTCAGCGCGCTATAGAGCGTTCTATACTCGGAGTTTCTTTGAAAGATGAAATCAGAACTGAAATAATCTAGAAAAGAACCGGAGTTACCGACATAGCTTGCAGGCTTTTAGGGGGACAAAGTGTTGTGGTGCAGCTGGGGAGAGGCCTATGTCCAACAGTGGACTGCAATAGGCTAAGTTTATTGTACTACAACTTCTAATATTGTTAGTACTTCACGAAAATAGTCATAAATAGCTTTTGCCAGCGGCTTTAAAAAGGGGTAATGGCTGAGTATGGTATTGACGTAAATAAATTTATCCATCATTAATCCACTAAAAATGTAAACAGATTTGTAATATACTTCAAAACCTTTAGACTGATTATTACAAACTTAGAGACAACAGTTAGCATGCTATTTGAACTTTCCTATTAGAATTAACTTCAATCAATTGACCCATCCTCTCTCCGTCCACTGCTGCACGGAGGCCAGGTCACCCAGGCTGCGTAACAACACTGTCCTGACTTCCGCATCCAGTCTGTATCAGACACCTTTGATAGGTCGTTGGTCCCAGTTAAAGTCTACATGAGCTAAAATAATTGAAAAGACATTAGAATAAATCGTTTTTGTTATTGCAGACTTAGCACGAGCACCGATTTGTCGACGGAAGAACAGACATGACTATTAACTAAATGATGTAGATACAATAGGAGAAGATAGCTATGTTTTTTCTATTAATTATTATCACAGTTATGCGTTCTAAACGAATCATGATTTTGTAGATAATCGTATATACTTTATGGTTGTCGAGTAGAAAGTTTGTTTTAAGTGTGATTTTGATAATTTTTGGAAGAAATATTCTTCTGAAATAGTCTACATTTATAAGGACCTAGACAAATATCGTTAGAAACGAAAGACTAAGTGACAGATTGTAGAAGCACATCTACGGTGCGATGTCAAAAATGGACAAACGAAATGTCACTTTGTATTGAAAAAGCACTCTCTATTCTTCATAGAAATAGAAAGCATCATGCTAACCCTGCTGAAGTTCCCACTTAGATAAAATTGTATTATTTCTAGGATAAAGGTGAAGAAGCTGACATAGATTACCTGGAAACCTGGAGAGGTATGGAGCGGGCTGTGAAACTTGGCCTGGCCAGGGCTATTGGAGTGTCCAACTTCAATGAGGAGCAGCTCGAGAGGTTGCTGAAGAATTCTACTATTAAACCTGTCATTAATCAGATTGAGGTAAATTATTATAACAATCACGACAAAACGGCTGAATGGATTGGGATAGCCTGGTATCTAGATAGCCTTGATAACCTGGATTAACACAGAAAATAATTAATAACAAGGAGTGCTATTTCAAAGAGAAGGATGTACAGTCGCCAGCAGGTCAAGCTATCCCAAACTGTCAATTGAACATAAACCTTATTCCTTTGTAATAAAGTTGAAAAATTATCAAAGAAATTTGACAGATTGGGGTAGCTTGATGTGCTGGCCTCTGTACATATGTATTTGTTTCCTATTTTCTGTTTGCAAGGATAATTGTCAGCAACTGAGTCCCAGTATTTCGCGGCTTGCAATCGATTCAATTGTACAGTGACGTATCTTGTGGTAAATCAAAGAGTTCTTCACTTGGACGTATCTCCCTATTTTCAAGGCCCACACAATATTCGCTCGCGACCCATAGTTTAGGAAATGCTGTAGTAATATAAACTTTATAGTATTAAGTTCAATATCTACTCATCCTCCTAAATTGTAAAGTGTTATTTTTCCATCTTTTTATTATCATCACTTACGTAGTCGGTAGTTTATTTCTTATGTAGTCTTTTGCTTACAGCGACAGTTTTGTGTATAGGTACATGGATGAAAAAAGGCGCATGCCTAATTATGCCATATTCATATGCGTCTTTTTGTCTAGTAAGGCTTTATTTTCATTACAAATATTTTTCATACCCCTTAACTTCTGCCAGGGGTTCGCTATCCGGAAAGGACCAAACCCGGGTCGAAGGCGCGTGGTGTTTCACGCGCGCCTCAAAGAGATGTCAGCACCAACTGGTGGGGTCCGCAAGGGCCGATGCTTGCCAGGGGTGCGGGTTGTTCGAAAGAGATACCGCCGCCCCTGGCACACGGGCTACTGAGGGAACACGGGTGGATTTAAGTCACTAAAAGTCTGACACGCTCTCCTGGTCCACCTAGAGCGGGAGAAGTTATTTGATGATTTCTCACCAAAAAAAACCCCTTAATTTTGACCCCTTTAGGCATTGACTGCCTTACACCAAGCACCAGTATGCACTTCTAAGCTATAAAACTATTTACAGGTAAACCCAACCCTTACTCAGCACAAACTGGTGGACTTCTGCAAGCAGCACTCTGTGGTGCCTGTAGCATACACTCCTCTGGGTCTCATATCTGAAGCTAGACCGGAGTTCATCGGGAAGGATGGCATCAAGACTGACCCAAAACTTGGCGCGTTAGCTGAGAAGTATGGGAAGACTCGCGCACAAATCGCTTTGAGATATTTGGTAAGTAGATTTTATTCTTGACTGTAATTAGACAACTAGATTACACACACTAAGTATAGACGATTTCATTTCCGATATCAGGTTTGTACAAACACTTTTACACGTCAATCATATTTTTTTAAACTAGATGACGTCGGCGTTTCCTATCTGACAATTTTGAGAAAGACCGAACCAAAGCTAGAGGTTGCAGTGTCTTTTTAAGGTGCAGACAATATGATCATGTGGATTGGAGTCTGAATTGGACTTCTGAGGAAAGAATCGCACAGATTGAGTGAACTTATTGAGCCAATGCATTTATCAGCAATCATGCAGCTCAACTCAGAACTTGAGGAGCTCAACGATTCAACGAACCATTCCAAAGAAAGGACATTTGGGACACTGCGCACTGTCTCGCAATTTGCCTACTCCTAACAATACCTGGTTTATAATAAACAATTTTTCATCCAATGGAATACTTGTAGGTATCATTCCTCAAATGTCTCTTGGCAATAATTAAATAACTATCTGTGATCATTAGAGATCGGTTATTCGGATGCGTATTCACCTAAAGTTGAGATGTTGGCTAATATGGAATGCGCTTTTGCATCGAAAAAATCCGTACGTACACATAATTGCAGCGGGGGTTAAACAATATACATCTAAATATTAGTTATACTTTCCAAGAATCCTGAGAATTTTTTAACATTAAATTTAATACATCTGCCTAGTTAAGCATTCTCGGTGTTCCTGGCATCCTGGGATTAATTTTATTTTTAAATATAAAAAAAATACTTCCGTTTCCATTCTTTTTACTTTACGAATATATTTGTAATTATTTAATTTCAGATTCAACGTGGTATACCGGTGATCCCAAAATCATTTACAAAATCACGTATCGCCGAGAACTTAAATCTTTTCGACTTTGAACTCACGGACAGTGAGATGGCGCTAGTAGATAGTTTCAATATCGATCATAGATGTGTTCCTGCTATTGCCTTCAAGGGCTTGAAGAATTATCCTTTTAAAAATGAATAACTCTTCGTGTTTTAGTGTTGGTATTCTGGACAGTCTATGATCAAGGTTTGGTAACGATAAATGTGATATTAATACGTAAGGAATACAAAAATATTGTGATGCAATACATACTGTATATTTCTTGTTGAATTTAATATATATTTTGGTTTTGATACAGACTTTTTTTTACCATTTTTATATTTCATCAGTTGTTGGTAGCCATAAATAAAAGAAATTTTCAAATTGTCTGTCAATTTTATTAAATGAAAAAATAAATAAATAAACATGTCAACATCATTAAAACTGAAACGATAAAAAATAATTAACAAAATCATTAGCGTCAATGTGTGGAAGTTTTGGAATGTCTTTTTAAGATATCTTAAGGTTTCGACACAAAGGCCTAGGACCATACAGTCTACTTCAAAAGTGACCTTAAATAGGATTCTTAAAAAGAGAAAAAGTGAAATGCATTATTTGGAACATAAATGTTAGATAACCCGATTCATATATCTAAAAGCAGATTATTATTTGTGTTACCGACAACAATTGGTAAGATATACAAATCGGGCATGAGGCAATAGTTATATTAATTATACTTTCTATTATTACATGTAAGACTGTCGAAATATTATAAGTATCATGTAACTACTATGTGGAAAACATGATAAAAACTATTCCAAAATATGATACTAGTACATTTCATTTAGAGAATTCATACGAACATTGGTTTTATCAGGTAAATAAAAATATAGTAGAAAATCTACTTTGCAGAGTAACAATATATAAAAACGTTTTGGACTTCATAACAACTAGAAAGAATCGGTCGTTGCAAAAATCACATAAAAATAATCTATAAACAAATAAAAATAAATAATATAGCCATATAAAACCCGGTAAATAAAAATCACATACATATTCCCGTTTCACTGAAAATTATTTACGAAATGAAATATAAATTATAATATACATAAAAAAAACCCTGGTTCATGTCAACAAACTACAATATTTTTAATACATCCCTAATGGGAAAGCATTGGCACATTTGTATGTAGTTACAATAGTTCTTCTAATCCTGAACACATTCTTCCCAAACTGTGATGTCAGTTTGGTAAGTATAGTTCAACACTTCACCTTACTGTAACTACTTACACATATGCCATTGGTGTATCACGATACACCCACATTTAGCCAATTCATTATATTCAGGCTGATAATGTCCATCCGGGAACAGAACCCAGGACCTCGAGCTGCGCCGTGCGATCTCTAACCAATACGTTATATTTAACAACACAAAAACAATAGCTTACATAAGCAAGTCTTACAAAACTATATTTTCGATTTACTTGAAAACGGTTACAGACAGCCATGATAAATATTTCATTAATTTTATCCTGATATAATCTGTAATGTTGGATTTAACCTGTAAATTGTCCCTTTGAATGGCAAAGGTCTCTTCTCCTACCGAGAAGAATATTTTTTTTACAGTATTTTCTCCAGCTTCTTTTGTTTAGCAGGTACTATTAATATTAGAGCTAAATCTGTGACCGCTTCAGCTCAACACACTTAAAATAAAAGTTTCACTTAAAATTACAATATTGATCGTAGGCGCAGCTCAATTATATTTGTACATCTACATTAAATAAATGAGTCTATAACATAGGATTAATGTGACGGTACGAAGATCTTATTGGCTTCTTGTAACTTTGACGCAGGCGGTTTTTTTGGTACATAATATTGCAGATTCACAGTATCGGAAAACTATTTGAACTGGTAAGACCATTGTCCAAGAAGCCATGATTATTTTATAGCAAAATGGTGTCGTAAACGTATAATCAGAGCTTTTAAATTGGCCGTTAACTGACCCTCTTCTTTTTTCGCTCAAAAGCATACTTAATTGTTCGCAAAAATGCGTTTCACGTCATTAGACGTTACCAAGTTCAAATTCTTTTAATTGATTTCTAATTATAAAATGCGAGGTATACTTAATATGTTTGTACACACTTTGGTATATCAAGAGTAGTAACAATATTAATATAACTGTCTTAGCCTACCGCCACATAACCTATTACAATATAGGAGTCAGTTCTTACTAAGTCGTGACGAAGTTTATCAAAACTTGTATTTTAGAAATAGATTTTGTTAAGAGATATATATTTTACGTATATCTCATTACCGCACGAGATAATACGATGACAAAGTTCTGTCGCGTGCAGAAGCCTGGCTGATCTAACATATGCAAGTACAATGACTTCGAAGACATATTTGCCCTTCAAATTCTCATGATTTTCTATCAGAAAGACATATGGTTCCTTTTTTTCCAACACCACGACTTAATAAGAACCAACTCATTCGAAAATGAATGCCTAAAAACAAAGATGGTGGACTCAACCAGTTCTATTTCCACGCATAGTTGAAAAGATCCATGATTGAGTCGTAAATAGTGAAAGTAATAGCTACATCAAAGACTACTCGAGATAGCCTGGGTACCGTTCCCTTGTAGAATGCGAAGGGACCTTCTGCTTTCCAGGTCTTGATAAAACAGTCCCAGGTGTTCTTGTATTTGGCTGCTTCGAGACCTTGCATTCGGGTTTTGACCACGTCTATCGGTGTGTTGCCGAATACTGATGCAGCACCTGTGAAGATGGAATGAGGAGGCTATTAGAGCGGTTCAAAATGATAAATCTAGGTCTACATAAAAAAATAAAACTTTGTATACAAGTGTGCGAATTCCGTTAGATATAAAAATTGCTAAAATAAAAAAATGGTAGAAAACATCCTGCTATTATAATAAACGCGAACGTGTGTGAGGATGGATATATTATTATGTTTGTTAGGTACTCTTTCACGCAAAAACATCTGAACGGATTTTGATAAAATTTTACAGTAATATAGCTCATAGGCTGTAAGTTATAAGGAACGCGAAGCCGCGGCAAAAGCTGGTCTTAAATATGTCACAGAAAACCCTTCATTAGTTCGCGTCAAAATGTTTGGTTGCTCTGAGATCGAAACGTTTTCGCGCAGGAGTTGGTCGTCAAACTTTTGAATGTTTTCGACACAGGTTCCCGATCCCGAGTGTTGATAGGTTTTTTAATAATGAAGCGTAGGATCTTACCAGCCATGCCACCGAACAGCGCCACAATGTACTTGGGCACATGCTTGTCCCGGTCGCCTCCTTTGTACCAGTCCCTCAGTGACTCCATCACGAAGAATCTGATGGCTTGGTTGCTGCCCTGCTTCATCACTGTCGCTGTTACACCCTTGTATAGACCTCCGACACCTGGGAAGTAGAATATGCTTTATTGTACTTAAATTGATAAAAGTAAAACATTACATTACCTTCACAAAGTGTTTGGCCATCAGATGTTGCATCATGGTCTTCGTTTTAGGCATGTCACCCAGAGCTTATCAGTATAAAATTAGGCTATTTGCACCTATTTGTGCTATAGATCACTCTTTTCCTCAAAGAGATTCTTTATTATAGAATAGTGGTTTTGCAAAGTCAGCATTTGCGCAAGGGTTTTGGGGACCACAAGACTTCATTGCATTTAGATGAATAAAGTTACCCTACGCGATCGAATCAGAAATGAAGAGATCCGCAGGAGAACCAAGACAACCGACATAGCCCGAAGAATTGCCAAACTTAAGTGGCAGTGGGCAGGGCACATTGCTCGCAGAACAGATGGCCGATGGGGCCGAAAGGTTCTGGAGTGGCGACCGCGTACCGGAAGACGTAGAGTGGGAAGGCCTCCCACAAGGTTGACCGATGACCTTGTGAAGGCCACGGGTATCCGCTGGATGTGGGAAGCACAAGACCGGTCGAAGTGGAGGAGCCTGGGGGAGGCCTATGTTCAGCAGTGGACAGGCAGTGGCGTGGCAGTGGTTTCGGCTGATATGATGATGATGAATAAAGTTACAGTAATGAGCAAAGACCTTCCCATATAACCTCCAGTTACTTAATTCCAAGGGTAATGTCTACTATTACTAGTTTCTCTTTCCAGCTGGTCCCACCATTTTCTACTAAAAATAAATTTCCAAAATGCAATACTCACCATCTTCCCTAACAATAGTCCTGACTCCATGGAAGAACCCTCTGAACCTCGGCTTCTCCAGCCTCAAGTCGTTGATGAACTTGACTTTGACGGTCTCCATGGGGGTGACCGCAAAGATAGCCTCGGAGACACCAGCGGCCAGACCACAAGCCAGCTTGCCGGTCGCGGATAGTGTGCCATCTTCTGTCACCATGTACAGCCGAGCTTGCTCAAACACGCCAAATCTGAGGAGGAAGTATAAATAGATAAGTCATTGCCGGGTAAGTAATTTCTGTGGTTGTTGTGGATGATTTATCATCATCATCATTTCAGTCGAAAGACGTCCACTGTTGGACATAGGGCTCCCCTAAGCTTGTCATATTGGGGGGGGGGGGGGGGGGGGGTTCGGCCGAAACAATGGGTCTCGCGCTTACGGAGTAAACTTACGGGGAGCATTCTTTTGACGGCCGAACTGTAGCTAACTTTTGCCGCGGAATAGCCCGCGACCACGCGTGGGTGTCGTAAATTATCCCATTGGAACGTCCTGGATAAAAAGCATTGCTGTGTTCAGCTGTTAAGGCGTCATAAGGTGACAGACAGACAGAGTTATTTTCGCATTAAAATATTAATTTAGTAGGTATGGATTGGTATGGACTATGTCAGGAATTTGGTCGACCGTGTCACATAAAATCTGGACTGCAAATTACTTTTCCTCGTTACAAGTAGGTACACTGACCGCCATCATTTGAATACTAGTGATAACGAGGCCACATTTAACAATAGTGTTGTGTTGTAAGATTGTTATCGTCTATGTGACGGGTTTCACACCTGTCATTCGTTATGCTCCGTTCGAGCTGAGCGGAGCAAGAAACTGCACCAATAATAGCTGGAGTCTCACCCATTTATTTTTAAAGTGGGCGAGACTGACCTGTAAATTCATACTTACTACAGATCGCGGCACGTAAGTTGAACCAATATAGCGGATTTTGATTCAACGTACCTGCCGCGATCTGTAATTTATTTCCCAAACTTCAGTACACGTTACATCAGAGACTATGCTATGTGACCTCATTCTTTTTCAAGGCAGCGAGTGCACGCGCCCCTACCTTCGGTTGTTTGTTCTGATTTTGGTTCAACTTACGTGCCGCCATCTATATTAATATGTAAATCACGAAAATGACTCTGTCTGACTGTTGCCTGATTCTAAAATAGGTAGCGGACGAAGTCGGGAACAGAAGCCCGCGACTTTATCCGTGTGAGATTTCTTGTTCCGACTCACTCCGCCGCATCGGATCGCCCGGTCGCGCCATTGCTTCGTTAATAGCTTAGCGTTCTTTCTACTTTTTTTTTCTTTTTCCTAGGCTCCTAAGGGTCGTAGCGTGATGTTAAATAATATTTTTTATTTTTTAAAATATTTTTTTTTTTGATCCGAGTGGCTTTTCTAGAGAATAGCGCGTTCAAACGAACAAAGTCTTCGGCTTTTTTATTAGTGGTAAAGATAATGTAATAAAAATTAAAAAAATTAAAAACCCCCGACCCAAACAAAAACTCAAAAAAGTAAAAAAATAATATTTAAGTATAGGCCTTTTAATTTGAACGTAATATTTTGACCAGGGCATTGTCAAGTCGGAGGACGGTCAATGAAAACGCCAAACAGAGGCCTAGCCGTCCCCCGACTTGACAATGCCCTGGTCAAAATATTACGTTCAAATTAAAAGGTCTATAAATATTATTTTCTACTTTTTAGAGTTTTTGTTTGGGTCGGGGGTTTTTAAAATTTTTAATTTAATTTTTATTTCTTGCTTTTTAAACTTAATGTCTCCCTTAAATCACCATTTATCTATAATCTAATCATTGAGACCTTTTCAATGAGCCCAAACACGATACTTCTGCTGTTTGTTGGTGAATAACTTGGGTTTCCTGGAAATTCCAGGTGTTGCTCCAGCATGAGTTCAAGGTTATTTTTTTCATCTAATATCATTGAAGTAATAGAATCCCAAATTTTGAGTTGATCAGACCCATGGAAGAGGCTAAAATCTTCAAACGGCTGAACCGATTTTGATGAAACATGTCTAAGAACACTCCCGACTAATACACCTTTCAAACAAAAAAAACTAAATCAAAATCGGTTCATCTGTTCGGGAGCTACGTTGCCTCAGACAGACAGACAGACACACACTTTTGCGTCGGGGGTTAAAAATAGACAAGGAAAGTTATTTAATAGGAACTGTTGCATTAATTTAATTGGATGAAAATCCAATTTGGGAAACCCTACGCGTAGGGATCCCAGCGTAGGGATTGAGGTCATGTAGCTCCCTAAAATAGGGTTGAGCCGATCGATGACTTGCTAATGTAATACATCGGTCGGGAAGGCTTGCTTCGACGAACTCCACAATATTAATCAAAATAATATCATAATATGTTTGACCTTGTTTTCGCCGCCAGTTACATTCGACTATTATTTTACAATCTATTTAGCTTCAAAATAAAAAAAATCTGTCGGTGACAGCCACCGATCTAATTATACTACAGCTGTGATACCAAAATACCTACCCACCCATTCGAGAATTTTTCCTATCCGGTTTTATCGGTAGCGTTTCATTCACGTGGTCAATGCGTAAAGATTGTACATTCCACGAGTAGTAATTGCTAGTTTATAGCAATAGCCACTAATTTATGGTTGCCTAGTACTTTCGTGGAAAGTTTCAAGTCTGCGGTGCAGTGTTGGCTTCGATGAATAGTTTTCATGTGTAACATTGTAATTAATTGCCATTTTTTGGACTCTTATGTGAAAGACACGACGGATTTTGATGTATCTTTGAGTCATTTGTTTAGAATCTTCGGCATGTGACATTTCACGTGTGTGGTTGAAATCCTAATTGCTTACTCTCCAGTAAATAAATCTTTTACTGCTATAGTTCTGTTATTTTTGTAGGTATTTGGTTTTACGAACACAGGTACCAGATACTTAGAGCGATTTATTTTGGTACACACATCAAGCTATACATTTCTAGTATTCGCTGATCTCGCATTTTATAGGATTTCCGTATAGTGCGAGATCAGCGTAAACTGGAAATGTATAGTTTGATGCGTAGCGTGTGTACTAGCGGAAGGATCCCCTGGGAGAACACATAATGACCTGGAAAGGTCAGGTGCGTAGTGCTCGCAACCGGTGTGCGTTTATGACCAGATGTATGAACATAAACGAGGCAAAAGGAGTATGTAAGGATCATAGCAAGTGGCGATGGCATTTTGTAGTTTCTGCTTACCACGCGCGCCTCAAAGGCATATCAGCACAAACCGACGGGGCACGCAATGGCCGATGCCTGTCAGGGGTGCGGGTTGTTCGAAAGAGATACCGTGGCCCCTGGCACACAGGCTACTGAGGGAACACGGGTGGGTTTTAGTCAATAAAAGTCTGACACGCCCTTCTGCTCCACCCAGAGCGGGAGAAGTTATTTGATGATTTCCCAACCAAAAAAAAAAACCCATGATAAAAGGCTGGAACATTTGAAATTGACTGGCGTCAAAAAAAAATACAAATGCCATTCCCTCGAATAGCCCTGGCAGCTCTTATACTCAGCTGGCCTGTGAAGCAAGGAAAAGTGATGTTACCCTGACGCTTTCTAGAGCTCCGTGCCACGAATGACAAAAAGGACACACTTGAGGAATTCGCGCGTGGCATTACTTTGAGAGTTGCGAATAAAAGCCACCCTAGTCATTGATATGTGATCCTAGTACAAGTGATGTCTGAACATCTAGCAGAAATTCCAGAGACGGTAAAACTTAATTCTCCTCGCAACGCAATGCCCTGAATGTCATTGAGTATATTTATCTGCATCAACCTTCGGCTAAGTGACACAATGAACTGTTGTTATCAGCCATTAATGCTCCACTTTGCGGTAACGTGAGATATACGTGTCGACTTTATACTCGGATAGATTACAGAGAAATGCGAGAACTACTGTCGAGTTATGTAACCCTGGTACTAGGTCGTTTTTCTGATGGATGTATTTAGGACACTTCTATTCGCTATATGCATGGATGGAGTCTTATGGGTATTGTAAAATGTTCAAGGGAAGGTTATGTTGCGTGTTTCAGCGTGTTCTACTAATAAATTAAGTTTATGAGGATGCTCAAAACACATGTAGGCTCATTATTTTTTAGTGGACGGTCTGACAAAAAGTGCTCAAGTTCAGAGTTAATCTACACGATTAGTGACGTATGCTTACAGTTTTTGTTACTAAATGGGTCGGCTCTTGATTTCGATCAAACCTGATGGATCGAACTTGCCCAGAAGATGCCTGGACTGATCCACTCAAATCTGTGTGGTTTTTTCCTCAAAAGACCATTTCAGGCACTAATCTACACAGTTTTCACCTGACCTGACCAAGATATATCTGGACTCTAAAAGAGTCTTCGAGTCTTGAGATTGTTTCGCCATTTCATCTCAGGGGTAGTCAGATAGGAAATGTCGACTCCGTCTAGCTTATTTTTTTTTAAATAATATGCAAAAGGGATTCCGATATTGTATTTTCGGAATAACCAATTTCATTTCTGTAACCGGGCGGGCACAAAGATACTCGAGAATACTCTACTGATAATTTCTGAAGAAAACCCAACAACACTTTGTCCAGAAATCGAACCCAGGAAGAACCCTGGCTCACGCAGGCTCAGCAAATTGTTGAGCCTGCATGCATGATCAGCTAATACAGGAAAAGTTTTTATCCAGTGTGCAAATTGTAACCATGAATTCAGCATATCATTGTAGTCCCCCTAGCGCAGAAAATGTTCGCCGGATAAACAAAAAGCTGAATTCATGGTTACAATTTGCGCACTGGATAAAAACTCACCCTGTATAATGTTCCCATTGCTGGGATACAGCCCTCCTCTCTTTGAGGAGTGTGCCGAAATCCACCACGAGGGCCGATTGCAGGTTGGTAGATGTCACATGTCTTCGAATTTTTGGTTGGTTCTATTCTATGACATGCCGGTTTCATCATGATGTTTTTCTTCACCGTTTTGAGAGCAGTTGTAATGAAATAATTCACACAAAGTAATGCGCTTGGCTGGGTTCGAATTCGAACCTACGACCTACATCTCGTAAGTCGCGGCCGTTACCACTGGGCCACCAGCTGAGCCTGGGTTCGATGGAATTTCAAATCAATAGAGATATTTTTTTGCAGCGTCGTACTACTTATCTATTGCTAAGGAAATATTAATTATTATCAATTGTGTCATAAATAGAGCACAAAGTAGCAAAGTCAACAAAGGGTCAAGGTGACAAATATGTATCAATATCAGCGGCAATTTGATATCTAGTTGCGTAGGTAAGTGCCTACAACTACAGACGCCAGCACATCAAGCTAACCCAAACTGTCAAATTTTCCCAATTGAGCATGAACCTTATGCTTATGTTATAAAGATGAAAATCTATCAAAGAAATTTGACAGATTGGGGTAGCTTGGTGTGCTGGCGTCTGTACTATAAGCCCGCGTTCCCCCGCACGTAATAGAATCGCGGTGGGATTATTTCGCTCACTGGATCAATTAAATTAAAAAAAAAACTCCGACCCAAACAAAAAGTAAAAAAAATATATTCATCAATCGGGGGACGGCTAATGAAAATGCTAGGTCTCTGTTTGTCGTTTTCATTGACCGTCCCCGACTTGACAATGCCTTGATAAAAATATTAATTCTTCAACTTAACAGGCCAATAAATATATATTTTTTTACTTTTTAAAATTTTTGTTTGGGTCAGGGGCTTTTTAAATTTTTAATTTAATTTGTATTTCTTGCTTTTTAAACGTAATGTCTCGCTTAAATCTGCGCAGTGTTGCGTATTTTTCCCACAGTGAAGTTTGTTACTAATTTATCCTCATTCCACGTCCTGATCACCATTTATCTATAATCTATTCATTGAGACCTTTTCAATGAGCCCAAACACGATACTTCTGCTGTTAGTTGGTGAGTAACTTGGATATCCTGGAAATACCAGGTGTTGTTCCAGCATCAGTTCAAGGTTACTTTGTTCGTCTAGTAATAGAATACCAAACTTCGAGTTGATCAGACCCGTGGAAGATGCTCAAATCCCTTCATCAACTTGAAAAGAGCCGATAATCTTCAAACGGCTGAACCGATTTTGATGAAACATGTCTAAGAACACTCCCGACGAATTCACCCTTCAAACAAAAAAAAACAAAATCAAAATCGGTTCATTCGTTCGGGAGCTACGTTGCCTCAGACACACACACACACACAAACACGCGCGCGCGCGCGCACACACAAACACGCACACACACGTCAAACTTATAACACCCCGTCGTTTTTGCGTCGGGGGTTAAAAAAGACGTTGAAAATCGAAGTGTTTTTT
This sequence comes from Polymixis flavicincta, assembly GCA_949987655.1. Taxonomy (NCBI): domain Eukaryota; kingdom Metazoa; phylum Arthropoda; class Insecta; order Lepidoptera; family Noctuidae; genus Polymixis; species Polymixis flavicincta. Next base: position 19,818,383 of record OX465190.1, on the reverse strand, counting down.
CGACGTGCTGGGCCCTAATTCCATATGGCAACTGAACGATTCCTTACTTCGAAACCACGTCATTTCTTTATATCACACACGACATCTGTTAATACTCAAAAGAACATTTCCATGAAAAATTCATGGAAGTAGAGGATCTACTAGAGAAGATTTTTTTATTTTATTATGCAATAAAACATTCTAATTTGGATCCGAAACATCAGAATTTCTCTCTTATGCAGTGAAGCAGTCTCTATAAATAGACCTAAGTAATTTACACTAACGAAAGAACAATGCCCACCTTCCATACATTTAAAAACCTGATAATGAAAGTATATGTATAGTCATAAGATATAGTAGAAATACTTCATATAAGTTTATAAAATAATGTCTTATAATCATTTTGGCGATTTAAACGCCACGAAGTCCAAAAAATATTAATGTTTCTTTTTAGGTTAGGATTTGGCGTTACCTACCAAAAATAATGAAACAAACGTGCATGAACTAATTAATTCCGCTCGAAGTTTTGTCTAAAATAGGAGTATTTACCTAACTATGGTCTAAAACATCCTTTTTACTTTGTTAATTCCTTGAAACTAACTGCCCATAAGTCAATGCTAATTTAATTCAATTATTGTGCTATTTTTATATAATTTAATTTATCCCATGACTAATAAAGAAATAGTTACTGATCAAATTAAACGTAAAATAAGTATAAAACTACGAAACGAAGTTAAATATGGTCAACCAGAAATGTGTAAAATGGAACGTTTAAAAAAAAGAATGATTGGATGCGTTCAAAATATGTCAATACGATAAGTCATGAGGTAGAATTAGCTTATATATATGTTAAAAAATCTTTTTTTCCTGCGTTTCTTTTAACATTGTGATAAGCGTAATCAATATACAATTCAATAAGCTATATTTTAAGATTTATTTCATTTCTATACATAGTCAGGTCAAAAATGAGCATTCTTCTTTATCATAATAATTTCGTGATGTCTTTTATTAATTAGTTCCTAACGATGCTTGCTTTGCCTAGCGATTCACAAATGATACTTAGTCCAGTCATTATAGTAAGTTCACCTCGGAATTCGAGATACCCAGCTGTAAGTCTGTAAATACTTCTATATTGACACCCTAAAACTTGTCTCAAAACCTACGCATGGTAGGGTGTACGCAACTATAAAATTTCAAGGTCAAAGGTCATAAAAATCGGTTTTTTGCGATTTTTTTGTAAATATCTCATTTCCTATGGGTTTTTTTGCGATTTTTTTGTAAATATCTCATTTCCTATGGGTTTTTTGCTATTTTTATTAATTATCAATATTGTAGAATACAAAATTCTCTACAAATTTTGTTTAAAAATTTTTTTATACGGTGAACCGTTTTCGAGATAGAGGACGGAGAGCGCGCGGTCACAGTATCACTTCAGGTCAACCGGTGCCTCCGGTCGAAAACGCGCCATATAGTTGACTAGCTTTTGCCCGCGGCTTCGCCCGCGTGGATGTCGGAAAATATCCCACGGTTACGTACTACCAGGATTAAAAGTACCCTATGTGTTAATCCAGGCAAACAATGTCTTCTTAATGCTTATATAGTATCCGAGGAGTTGTGCGTGGATTGATATATGATTGATGGAGGATCATCATCATCATCTGCCTAGCCTTTTTCCAACTATGTTGGAACTGGCTTCCGGTTCCGTCCGGTCTAACCGGATGTAACTGAATACCATTATTTTACATGGAGCGACTACCTATCTGACCTCCATAACCCAGTTAATGGGTCAGAATACGATAACCTCGGTAAGGCGGGTTGTCAGATTTTCGGGCTTCTGACGACCCGTAACGACTGTCAAAGATTCACAAATGACAGCCGGGACCAATGGCTTAACGTGCTTTCCGAGTCACGGAGGGGTCTTGGTATGTAAAGATGGTCAACCATCCACGGACCAACCGCGGCAAGCGTAGCTTAACCTGATGGATCGACCCGTGTGGCTGTGATTGGATTGGAAATAATAATAGAAACGGAATAAATAACGGAACGGAAAAACTTGCAAGCCAAATTTGAAGGCAACTTTAAAGTTAAATATTAAATCCTCTTTATTCTCTATCCTGTGAGAATAAGAAAAAAAAATCGTTACGTAAATAATAACAGGTATGTAAATACCGGACCAGACCTCGAGACTTGTCCTCCTGCAGCGAGGGGTGAGACAGGGAGACGTTATCTCTCCGCTGCACTGGAGGATGTCTTCAAAGTTCTGGACTGGAAAGAGATTGGCATCACCATCAATGGCGAGTACATCACTCACCTTTGGTTTGCCGATGATTTATTAGTCATGGCTAAGACTATGAAGGACTTCAGTACAATGCTCGATGACCTCAGTGGAGCTTCCGAAAGAGTGGGTCTCAAAATGAACATGGACAAAACTTAGAAAATTTCGAATGTCCATGTAACACGCACTCTTATGAAGATCGGAGACTACACTCGAAGTTGTAGACGACAATGTTAACCTAGGGCAAACTGTCCAGTTAGGTAGGTCCAACTTCGAGAAAGAGGTCAATCGTCGAATCCGACTCGGCTGAGCAGCGCTCTTGAAGCTACGCAATATCTTCTCGTCCCACATCCCGCAGTGACTCAAGACGAAAGTCTTTGACCAGTGCGTGTTGCCAGTGATGATAACATAATAATATGGTTCTGAAACAAACGTGGTCGCTCACAATGGGTCTTATCAGAAGGCTAAAAGTCACCCAAAGGGCAATGGAGAGGGCTATGCTCAGAGTTTTCTTACGTGATCGAATCAGGAACTAAGAGATCTGCGCGAGAACCAAGGCAACCGACATTGCCCGAAGAATTGCCAAACTTAAGTGGCAGTGGGCAGGGCACATTGCTCGCAGAACAGATGGCCGATGGGCCGAAAGGTTCTGGAGTGGCGACCGCGTACCGGAAAACGTAGCGCTGGAAGGCCTCCCATAAGATGGACCGATGACCTTGTGAAGGCCGCAGGAATCCGCTGGATGCCAGAAACGCAGAACCAATTGAAATGGAGGAATCCGCTGGATGCGGATAGCACAGAACTGGTTGAAGGGGTGGTCTTATGTCCAGCAGTGGACGCCTTTCGGCTGAAATGATGATGATGATAACGGAAAAAAGGAAAATGTAAGTATTTATTACTCACTGGATCCCTTAGTAAAGTTATTGTTCTCATAATTACGAAGGTGTCTTTGGCGATGGCGCAAAGTTGGGCTGAGCGATGATGAGTTAGTAGGGTTTTTAACCGCTTAGGGAATGATTTTACAACAACGCCAAAAGGCTTTTATTACCAATTTTATTGGTGAGCTTTAAAATTTACGGGTTTCATAAAAAAAAAAACATCCCCTCTATAAATTTTTACCCTCTTCTGGGATGATTTTTCAAAAACGCTGATAGACTTAATGATTAATTATTACCAACCAAAAGGCTAAATACAAATTTTCATGGCAAAACTTACGGGTTTCTCATTTCTACTTTCATCCCCTATTTTACGCTATCAGGGGATGATTTCCCGAAAACAATGAAACACGTGTTTTTTTAATTTTTAATCAGAATGAGAAACACCAATTTTCATGGTTTAAACTATAAAAATTTCAAATTTCCATACAAACTTTCATCCCCTATTTAACTCCTTTAGGGGTTGAATTTCGAAAAATCCTTCCTTATTCCTTGTCTACATTGTCTAGTGTAAATGGGAATTTAATTAAATTATGATTTAAGTTTTTCCCTTAAATATTTTTTTAATTTTAGGAAACGGTTATCAGTATTATTGAGTAGATATAGATTTAATGCATGAAGAAAATGATAAAATATAATTTAATAGTTAATAAAAATTGACAAATATTTTTATTATGATTGATTTATCGATAGTTCATCAACTATATATGGCGCGTTTTCGACCGGAGGCACCGGTTGACCTGAAGTGATCCTGTGCCCGCGCGCTCTCCGCCCTCTATCTCGAAAACGGTTCACCGTATAATTTTTTTTAAACAAAATTTGTAGAGTTTTGTATTCTACAATATTGATAATAAATACAAATAGCAAAAAACCCATAGGAAATGAGATATTTACAAAAAAAAAGCGCAAAAAAACTATTTTTGAGACCTTTGACCTTGAAATTTAATAGTTGCGTACACCCTACCATATGTAGGTTTTGAGACAACTTTTAGGGTGTCAATTACAAGTATTTACAGACTTACAGCTGGGTATCTCGAATTCCGAGATTCTTACCTAATTTAAGCTTAAATGACTGGACTAACTGATCATTATTATATGACAAGACATAACAGCGTATCTCAACATTTGATAAGATAACCAAAACAAGATAAGGTGGAAACCAAAATGCGGTTTCATCGAAAGTGGCTAAATGTTTGTTTGAATAATTGAGTTTACTCAGAAATCGTTTTTCTCTATTGCCGCGTGGAATACTCGCTTTTTATTGATTTGACCTATAACTGGCCCAAATTGAGGGAAACGAATGTCAATGGTTGGGAGGGGATAACTGTCACATGTGGAGCATCTTGATGTAGTTCAATTTCTTATTTTCTGTAGTTTCTTACAACACGAAGCTACCGTAGACTTGCTTTAGCGCATGTTTCAACGAATGCAATTTAAATTTCGAGTACGTAGGTACTTCAATCACGACAAGCCGTTGGTCTCGATTGTCATTCGTGGATCTTTGACAGTCGTTACGAGTGGTCAGAAGCCCGAAAGTCTAGCAACCAGTGTTAACATGGGGTATCGTATTACCCAGTAGCTGAGTTGTGGTCAGATAGGCGGTCGCTCCATGTAAAGTACTGGTATTCAGCTGCATCCGGTTAGACTGGAAGCCGACCCCAACATACTTGGGAAAAGGGCCGGCAGCTGATGAAGTGGGTACTTAATCATTCAAGGACATACATTGGGCTGTTCTTTGGAATATTTATTTGAAAACCAAAACAACACAATCAATTTAGGTCGCGAGATGTTTTAAAAAATAAAAATACGCGAATAACAAAAACAGAATGCTGTGATCCAATCCAATCTTATCTGGAGCGGTTGCTTGTCAAACAACCGTATCTTACGTTTTGATAATCTTTGCGCATTCATATCTATCCACACAAATAAATAATATTGAAGTCAAAATCTGCCTAGCCTTTTCCGAACTATGTTGGGGCCGGCTACCAGTCTGACTGCCTATCTGCCCTCCACAACCGAGTGCCTGACGCTGGTTTTCAACTGGACCCTATGACCATAATGAGTACGACAAAGATTACCTTTATCAAATTTCCTATTATCAAGGGTACGCTGAAGGCGCGTCTACAGGCTCTATTTTATTCTAGGTCATCATCATCATCATCATCAGCCTATAATGTTCCCACTGCTGGGACACAGGCCTCCTCTCTGTGAGAGGGATTAGGCCGTAATCCACCACGCGGGCCCAATGCGGGTTGGTAGATGTCACATGTCTTCGTGTTTTTTTTGTTCTTGGAAATGCCGGTTTCCTCACAATGTTTTCCTTCACCGTTTTGAGAGCAGTGGTAATGAAATAATTTACGCAAAGTAAAGCGCCTGTCTGGTTTCGAACCTACGACCTACAACTCGTAAGTCGCGGCCGTTACCACTTGGCCACCACTGCTCTATTCTAGGTAATGAGATTAATAGTTTACCTGACGGCGGATTTGGGAATCGATCCATAGACGAGAACACTGAGTCCCCTGTACAGACCGAACACTCCATGTGACTTGACAGTCTTCCTCACGCAGTCGCCAATGCCTGTGTACTTCTTCGCACCTCCTGGAAAATTAAGAAGGTTTTGTTTAAGATAATGGTGATGTTTCCGTTGTGCTAGGCTATTGTTATCTTTTTCTTTCTGACGAAACAAGAAAGAGCCGGAAATAAACAAGAGCTGTAACATTTAGTTGACGTAAGATTTAGTTGGACTGAATTCACCATGCTTAAATTGAAGGCAAATTCAAGGCAATTGAGGCGTAATTTAGTTTGACATTTTAAAGCTTCACTTTCTTTTTTTTCAGTCTGGGAGCTTAAAATAACGCACAGGCTAATCGCTTTCGTAATGGTAGAAGAGGTGAACAAAATTCACCTCTTAACTTCTTAAGAGGTGAATTTTGTTCTGCCTGCACTTCAGGCCTGCACTGTCCTCCCATACCTATTATCCCGTGAAAAATTGGAACCGTGCTCCTAGCTTCTGACGTTTCATAAGTGCCCATGCAGGTTTAAATGTGAAATAAAATATTATGATTTGATTTATAAGTGGTGAACAAAATTCATCTCTTTACTAAAACACCATTATCTGTCTGTAGAGGTACCAATGAGGCAAGATTTCAAGGCAAAGGCCCCTTCTATTACAAGATAAGTTTTTAACCAGTGCGCAAACTGTAACCATGAATTCAGAATATCACTAGAATGATACCCCCAGCGCAGAAATTTTTCATCGGTCATACAAAAAAAATCAGCTGATCCATTCATTTTAACCGCGTAGGTATTGCACTTTTCTATGAAACAACTGATTTATATTTGCATAACCGACGAAAATGTTCTGCGCTTGGCGGTTAAGAATGATATGCTGAATTCATGGTTAGATACAGTTTGCGCACTGGTTAAAAACTTATGCTGTATAGAGAGGATCTTCTGGGATCTGCTTTTGCGATCAATAATGGGACCTTAGCAAAAATATAGAGCACCGACCTCGACTTACGAATTGTATTGTAGTTCGTGAGTTCGAACCTAGGAAAGCACTCAACTGTGTGTACTTCATTTCACCACCACTTGCCGGCGTGGTGGGTTATGGCCTGTTCTGTGATTATGGCCCACTCCCATTCACAGACGAGGTCTATGTCCTAGTAGTAGGATTGTAGCCTATTAAGAAAATACTTTTTTATTTTGTGACGTCAGTAGGTACCAAAGTACTAACCGTGAAAATTATTAGCTGAAGAAACAGCGCTGCAGTCGCTGCATGCACAAAATATTTTTATTTATATTACCACTCTGGTTAGAAGCGTTTTAAAATAATTTCGCGTGGGAGGTAGATGGGAAAATTATGAAGTGCATATTTTGTTACCGCATTATATTTTTTCTGATTCGTGACGTACGGTGGCACCAAGGCGATTTGATTATCTATTACACTACGTACGTATACCTACCTATCTACATATACTAATTATAAAGCTGAAGAATTTGCTTCCAGTTGGTTAGAAAAAATCTTATTGCATTTGATTTAATAGCCCAATGCTTGAGGAAATCTATACAGCAGTATAGTAGAAGGTCGTTTCAGGATGAAGATAAAAATATTTACATACACAATTCACTTGAGTAGTTTCCTTTTATACCTAGGCATTTTAAGGCTTCAAACGCGCGAAAACAGCGCAGCGCGGCGCGGCGTGAGTGCGTGACTCTCGTGGGACAATTTCTACGAAAAACAGAAAACTTGAAATTGGGAAATTGTCCTATAAGTGTCGCGTCGCACCTGTCTGAAGAAGCCTTTAGATTCTTTCAAGGAATGATGGTAATATTAAAATTAATTAGGTATTATTTCCGACATCCACGCGGGCGGAGTCGCGGGCAGAAGCTAGTACGAAATTTTTCGTCCGTTATACAAAAAAAAAATCTGCTGTTCCATACATTTTGACCGCGTAAGTATTGCACTTTTCTATGAAATAGCTGACTTTTTTTTGTATAACCGACGAAAAATTTCTGCGCCGGGGTATCTAGAATGATATGCTGAATTCATGGTTACAATTTGCGCACTGGATAAAAACTTACCCTGCATAAGATAATACTTAATACATTCATAACCCACGACACGACAGAAAACCATGTAACACGTGGTCGCATTGACCATGGATTTTGTAGGTCAAGTTTGTATCAGACCACCTGAGGTTTTTAGCCTTACTAACAATATTTTCAGACAGCTAGATTGATCGCTCTAGATCTTTAAATACTGATCCTACTATCCTAGTAATATTATAAATTAGAACGTTTGGATGTTTGTTACTCAATCACGCAAAAACGGCTGAACGGATTTGGATGAAATTTGGCACACAGATAGTTTATAATCTGGATTAACTTATAGGACGCTTTTAATCCCGGTAGTACGTTCCCGTGGGAATATTTTTGACCTCCACGCGGGCGAAGCTGCTGGCAAAAACTAGTAAAATATTAAAAGCTGGAGTTTGTTTGTTTGAACGCCCTAATCTCTGAAATTACCAGTCTGATTTGCAATATTCTTTTAGCATTTGATAGCTCAATTCATGAAGACATTTTTCCACTGGATGCGAGCGAGAAGCAGAGAACCGGTCGAAGTGGCGGTGCTTGAGGGAGGCCTACGTCCAGCAGTGGACGTCTTTCGGCTGAAATGATGATGATGATTCTTGAAGAAGGTCCTTAGAATCCACGCAAAAATAAAAAAGGCACAAACCGAAGTAATAGGGTAGGGTGCAGCCGCAGGAAATTTCACGACGGAGTCGCGGGTAAAGCGTATTTAGAAGTTTACCCCTTTATTTATAAACGATGCTCAAACTCAAACCCCCTTATTACAAAACAAGGTTTTTCTTTAGGTATGGTTTAAACCATCGAGCCTGTTTTTGAAATAAGAACCTAACTGAAGTCGAAATACAGCTCCTTTTACTAAACTGACTACTTAGTCCAATGTTATATTGTCATTTTTGTATTAAGAACTTTACCCAAATAGAAGAAAAGTTGGTAATGCAAAAACTGACTTACAGTTTTAGGCAAGAACTAAAGTTAGATCGCGTTTTGTAATAAGACGGAATGCGTTTATTTCAAATAAACCAATAACAGGCACTTTTGAATTGTCAAAGAGTCGGAAAGATGAAGCTAGTTGCCCATTCCAAAGCGTAGTAGTTACCTAAGGAGAAGAACGGGCAAGAAACTCCATGGACACTCTTTTTAAATCATGATGTAGTTAGTAATAATTTGTTATAGAAAGTTGGTTACATCATTTATGTTCAAATTGACAAAGTTAAATAATGATTAGCGACTGTTTAACCATACATTTTTAACGTTTAAGCATCTGTTAACTTTAATCATCGTTTATAAATAATGCTACAAATTGGAAAACGTCTTTTACGTCAAAACCTCTGCAACTGACTTTAACCTGGTTTAACGTAAGTTAATTCTGTTAACAGCAGGTTAGCGTAGACATTACGTAAATGACGGGTAGGTACTACGGTGTAACATCAAGTTAATCCAGGATACTGTAACCTTTAGATTCATCGAAATATTATAAACGTATGTGGTGTGCCTTGTCTTATACATACATTAGTGTACCTTAAAGGCACATTTTCTCCGGCCTTTGCCCCCTTGGGTTAGTGCAAACAGATAAAGTAATTTATACCATAGATCATGTTATCAAGAGATACCGCGTTACATGACAACGACTGATAAGGATAATAAAATGTATATACATGTTTAGGTATTTGTATTAAAATACCACCATGTTTTGATAACAACACTGAATATTTTTAACCGACATCAAAAAGAAGGAGGTTATGAATTCAACATGTTTTTTTTTTGTTTATGTATGTTCGGGCATGATTCCGTCGGTAGGTAGACGGATTTGCAAAATATTTTTTTGTTCGAAAGGGGTTCATCCTGAAATGGTCCCATTTAAATTTCATATAGATTTGATGATGCGTTTCAGAGACAGACAATGGAACTCTTCAAAAAATGACAGCAAATCAACCGCGAGTGCTGCTATCGCATAAACATACATTGTTTTGACCCCAAGGATGATGAAATTTCGAATTAGTGTGGGGTAGGTACAGAGGCCAGCACATCAAGCTACCCCAATCTGTCAAATTTCTTTGATAGTTTTCAACTTTATTACAAAAGAATAAGGTTTATGTTCAATTGGGAAAAGATGACAGTTTGGGATAGTTTGACCTGCTGGCGACTGTACTAAAAGTGAAAAGTTAAAAAAAATTCCAAAAAAAAAACAACCGACTTCCGGAAAAACACTACAAAGTGAAAAATAACTTTAAATTCCAAAGTCACCGACTTCACGACGAAGTCGGTTGTTTTTTTCTAAAGTTTTTCATTTCAAGTCATTTCTTTCTTGGACAACACTTTTTTTTCGGTCATCATAATCAGCCTATAATGTTCCCACTGCTGGGACACAGGCCTCCTCTGTGTGAGAGGAAGTGGGAAATAATCCACCTACGCGGGCCCAGTGGTGGATGTCACATGTACTTATTCGATTTTTGGTTATAGGTTTCCTCACGATGTTTTCTTTCACCGTTAGGAGAGCAGTGGTAATGAAATTAAATACTTAAAGTGCTGGTTCGAACTCACGACCTCCACCACTCCTAACTCAAGGCGTAAGTAACGTATACGAAGCAAATCGTAGCAGACTAGCAGCTGGCGTTCTACAGTTTCTGCCTACCCCCATGGGAAGGAGGCTTGAGTTTATTTACGTTGTATAATAAGTACAGACGCCAGCACATCAAGCTACTCAAAACTGTCAAATTTTCCCAATTGAACATGAACCTTATGCCTATGCGATAAAGTCGAAAATCTATCAAAGATATTTGACAGATTAGGGTAGCTTGATGTGCTGGCGTCTGTACTTCAAGAAAATAATGAATAAGCTACTTTTGACTATAATCTCACATGATGTTAAGGGGCGCGTTTACTAGTTGTCATGCAACAACTCAAAAATATTGCAAGTTGTATTATTACAACTAAGAAACTCTTATCAGTGGTTACTGTAACTCCTAATCACTTGATAATTAAAATAACACACAAATGAGCTGTGTTGTTTAGCTATGGAAATCTGTATTTAAACTACAGCTAATCTCAGTTTAAGCCATGGTTCCAGCAAACCTTATCAAATCTTTGATTATGATTAAAAACACAGCGGTTAAAACTCATGTTTGCTGTTATGACTGGTTAAGAAAATTTACATTTACTAATTGTATTATTATGTCAATATAAGCACGATATAAAAAAAAATAAAAAAAATACGAAAGTTTGGGTACAGCTAAGTAAAATAGTGCATTTGTTAATAATACGAATATACATATTTAAGATTTTAGTAGTCAACCTACAGAATATAGCGGGTAAGACTTGGATGAGGTTCGCACGGACCAGGGAAGCATGGCACAAAAGCAGTGGTTAGAACAAGTATGTTGTTTCCTTATTGGTAACTTGTTGCTAGGTAGAATTTGCTTGCTTGTTTTGAACAGTTGTTAACAGGATGCCAACAACTTTTGTAAACCTATGAACTTGACAAGTGAATGTTAATTTTCAGTGATCACATGTTTGAAAAGTTTCCAGTTCTTTTATTTTGTCTTTTGATCTTGTATCTTTCATATTTTTCTGCCTCGAGCAACTATTATTTCCATTAATAAACATAACTAGATAGGTATAAGATTTTGGTAGGTAAGTAAAGTTTAATGGTTATTGCCCGTAACAAAAACAATTGTACAAATAAAAATCATGAACAGTCTTCATATATGTAAATACCTACTTAAATGTCTAGTTAATTCTATTCAATTCAATATCAAAAAGTTTTTATGTTATTTGAATTTTATGGAATGATTAGAATGACGTGTTCTTGCACAATATTGAAAGCTGGGCAGTTATTTTCTAATAAGAATATTGTAACTAATTAATTATTAGTAACTTAGTAAATGGTATTTAAAACTTGTTGTGACAATAAGTTTTTATTAATTTACATCTTAGATTCTATTTTGTTTCTGTGCGACTATAACTAATGAATAGCTAAAAGCCTAATTTATCGGTCTATAGGTTTTTACAGAATGATCAACAAAATAGATTACATGCTGTAATAATAAATATTCATAAGTGGTCATTCACTTAAACGATACTCGAGTGTCGCGCACTCGCGTCGAAGGAAAAAACCTTGAATAATTTTATTTGTCTGTTCTCTGACATAACTGGTACCGGACCAAAGTCCAATTATTGTAGTTGTATAAAACATTTCTACGTTAAGCGAAGAGATATCGAGCGAAAGAGCGCTTCTCCAAACCCCAAGGTTAAGTAACCTAGAATAAATTTATTTTTTTAAGTAGCAGTTTATTTAGAATCTAACTATAAAGTGTTCGAAAGAAAGTTTACATCCAGAAACAAATGAATATCGAGCCGATATAGAATTAAAATTGTGAATGACGTCTGTACAACAGTATTTTTAGCGTATGGTTTTTTTAAGTGCGATGTTTACAAAATACCTATGACACAAGAAGCGAAACTGTTCTGAGAGCGATACGGAACTATCGATTACTGAATGAAACCGAGCTTTAGTCGAAAGAGGAGAAGAGTAAACAAACCTTTTTCGTCTAATTGCAGCTGTGTTTTCACGTATTCCGTCGGGAATGTTATACAAATTTCAATGCCACCAGTTATTCCGCCGGCCACAACACCTTTCAAACCTTTAGCTTTCTCGCCAGCCGCAGCCGCTGCGCCAGTTTCCGACATCCATGGCCTAGAGAATGGATTTTTGAATGCTAGTGGTCTGTTAGACATAACTATTTATTTTTAGGCACTTGTCGTTTACGACAGCGGCTGCGTCGACTTCCCTCTTTGACAATGATTTCGAAACTAATGGGAAATTGGGAAATGTTTTGAATTATCGTGGGAAACGGGGTAACTAGAGCAGAGTTGCCAACGTTAACGTGAAGAATTCCCATTTATGTTCATTGTGGCGATGGGTAGTAAATTGTCCGTGGGCACCGCGCAATATATGTCTGCTTCGATAAAACGTACGGAAATATATGCAATAACGCACACTAAGGACAAGAGTCTGCCAGGATTTCCAAAAGTTCAAACGTTGCGTACACACGGCTACACATCAACCTAGACTGTTTGGACTTTGAACTATTAGAAGTTGAACGCTGCGAATAGTGCGAGAGGGTACGATATGTTTTTCATATTTCGTCCCGCTTACGCACGTCGCCTGCGGGAGCGCGCCGCTACCACCACCAAACGGCGTTCTATTCTATACCTAGGTGTGTATATTATTTTGTAAACAAGCTAAGCTCTCGTTACGTTCATTTACGATAATATGTGTTATTTATTTTTCGATTTGCGCTGCGCCTGTGAGTTTGCACCAATACATCCATTAGGCATTTATTAACAACTAGCTGACCCGACAGACGTTGTCCTGTCTTAACTATGAATATTGAATTCGCATTGGTATAATATTAGAAAATTATATGGTTATGTTACGCGCAACTTTCTTATTTTTTCTTTCATCAGAACCATAAAGTGTTTGTAATTCTCCTGTCAATAACAAACACAACAAAAAAAGAATTAACAAAATATTAGTCCAGCCGTTCACGTGTGATGCCGTGACCAAGGGAAATAGGGATTCATTTTTATATACCTATATTATTATGAATTTCTAGCTGTTACACGCGGTTAGCACGCGTGCAATTTGGAAATCTAGTTCATGTTGGGTTTTCAAACAAACTTACTACTTATCCCTTTTTTGCCACCATTGATTTTATAAAATCAACTAGCTGACCCGACAGACGTTGTCCTGTCCTATCTATGAATATTAAATTGGAATTAGCTATACAAACCTTGTCCTGACAATAAGGAACACATAAAAAAAAAAGAATTATCCAATTCGGTGTAGTCGTTCGGAAGTTATGCGCGTACATACATTTCGGCGATTCATTTTTAGATAGATAGATTTGTAATCAAAATTCTTCACGACAGTCAAAAATTCAATACGTATACGTGATTTTGCACAGACGATATTAGAAGCCTGCGCAATAATTGCTTGACGCACGATCAACCATAATCTGAACCACTTTAAAACAGATTGCTAAACCATTGATTCATATGTTCGAAAAAATGTGTCTGCTCAACAACGTAAATAACGCAATGAATATTGTTAAACTGTTAAATTGTAACAAATTATGATTGACCGTGAGTTTACGCAATTAGGGTGCTGGAAATTCTCATTGCCAAGGGAAAATACCTTACTGATATCTATTTAAATGCAAAAAAAAATGCAAGCAAGTATATCTGCTTCATTAACTTTTACAGTAAAACGACTGAATACTGAAAGCAGTGGTGGCCAAGTGGTAACGGCCGCGACTTACGAGTTGTAGGTCGTGAGTTCGAACTCAGCTAGGCGCTTTACTTTGTGTAAATTATTTCATCATCACTGCTCTCAAAAACGGTGAAGGAAAACATCGTGAGGAAACCGGCATGTCCTAGAACCTAAAATTCGAACACATGTGACATCTACCAACCCACACTGGGCCCGCGTGGTGGATTACGGCCCACTCCCTCTCACCGAAAGGAGGTCTGTGTCCCAACAGTGGGAACATTATAGGCTGATGATGATGATGAGGACTGAATAAATTAGGGGTAGCTTGGATTGGTTAATCCCTTGGATGATAGGCAGACTCATTGAGTCTGATAATAATAGAAAAGTAATTGTGTTAAATTACTTGATACTTAAAGGTAGAAAATTGTTTTCAAATAGGTCAACATGGATACACTATACCTACTAAGAATACGAGCTTTATTTTTCGTAGTTAGGTTCAATATTAAAAACGAACTCTTTAGTGTTTCAACTAAATCACAACGTTACCTTTTAGGTGGCACATTAAACTTATTAACTAAAAACATTAGCTAGAGGCCTATTCTATTCAGATACTTTTAAGCGATATTCGCTAGATACCTTTTTGTGGGTAGCGAAATTCGAGCAGTATTCCGCCGGGTGTGTAGGTTTTCGTATTCTGGTTTCGCGCAAACGGCGGGAGATAATAACCTAGGCCATACCATAGCCCCATATAGTCACTTAATGCATGGATCATTATAAATGTGTCTCCGACATGACTTGACAGGGAACGAAATCAGTCGATTAGAAATTTAAAACATAAATTCACAAAGCTACGCACGGTCCTCGTCGACAGCAACAGATAATGATTAATTATAAACGTTTGTAAGGATAATATTAAATAACTATCACAATCTGAAAATACTATAAAAATACTAAAAGCTTCCTCAGGAGCCAACAACAATTAAAAATCTAACCAACAATGAACATACGGCGCGTTGTGTTCCACGAGCGCCTCAAAGAGATGTCACTGATGTCAGCACAAAATGAAGGGGCCCGCAAGGGCCGATGCCTGCCAGGGATGCGGGTTTGTTCGAAAGAGACACCACAACCCCTGGCATACGGGCTACTGAAGGAACACGGGTGGGTTTTAGTCAGTAAAAGTCTAACACGCCCTCCTGCTCCACCCAGAGCGGGAGAAGTTATTTGATGATTTCCCACCCAAAAAAAAAGAAAAGCAACAATGAACATAAAAACATCACAGTTGAAATTTATGTGAGCATTTTAATCAACACAATAGGTAGGTATATAAGAGATATATTCCACAGTGATAACCCCCATAATCATCGTGACAAATGAAACTTGACATGGTTTATTATTCTATGCCAATAATAGTTAAGTATGAGAAATCCCTCACGCTAGGCAAGAGTAACTTTATGTAAATAATACATAGTTTTAGATCAATTATATTTATGGCTTTAAGCTGAATAAAAACAAACATTCAGCTGAAATTACTTTAAAAAAATGTAGAATATTAAAAACATTTAACAATCAAATATTGTTATCAAATACAACAAACTACTATTAAAAAAAATAACCAACTCTTCAACAAAAATAAAAAAATAGAATATTAAAAAACATTCAACAATCAAATAATGTTATCAAGAAATACAACAAACTACTATCAAAAAAATAACCGACGCCTTTGCCGCGTAATTACGTGAAGCCCGGACGATACTTGGGAAATGGGAACTGACTCGCATGGCATGCAACAAAACACTGAACACGAGCAAAAAGAATTTGAAATATTTGAAGCTAAAGTTTTTGGCAAAAAATGTGCATCTGTGTGTGTGGTTGCGTAGGCCAACGCAGCAAATGCTATGATTGGCCGATGCCACGATGCGCAGTCCCTTTCGTACAATTCTCTGTATTGCTGGTAGCGTAGTTATAGATATATAGGGTGTCTAACTTGATGTGTAGCCGTGTGTACAAATGTTCCTTCGATTGCTAGCGCTTAGAATCGACTAAAACGCAAGAGTCCATTTTTTCTTTGTACCAACATTGAATTGGCTGTCATTGGTTTTGAATTTTGACATCTTTTTTGACAATTTTGTCTTGTCATTCACATCATTCATTCCATATTCATTCTAACTAATGTCATGTTCACCAGTTCACAGTTCATGTCATTCAACATATCGTAGCAAATGGTAGCAAACCGTTTTATCAATTTGTGAAAATATACAGTTTAAATTAGTTAATTTTTAGTTGGAAGTAAGAAAAACAGAGAAAATGGCGTTGAGAACTTACGGCGATAAGCCGATAAGCTTCCAAATAGAAGAAGGAGGAGAATTTTATTGTGTCGGCTCAGAGGTTGGTGGCATTCATTTTGTTTATAGTTGATGCTTGCTTACAGGAAGTTTTAACTCTCGAGCAATTTAAACGAAAGTTTTCGCATTTCGTTGAGCCGAAGCTGAATCCAAAATACCCCTTCTTTATGTCAGTAAGTGCAATAAACCCACGATCATACTACGAAATCCGGATTGAATGGTGTAGAAGTTCCCTGCTTTCTTAATAATGTAGTGTATCCATATTGTCTTGATATTATGTCTTTTATACAATTATACAACACATTTGAATGCTTAGTAACTAGAATACAACATGAATTCTTTCCCCATTCAGGTCGGCAACTACCTACGGTTATTCCGTGGGTCCCTCTATAAGAAGTACCCGGGCATGGCCCGACGTACGCTAACGAATGACGAGAGGAAACGTCTCATCGACAATGGACTTGGAGCTCATGTGCTATCCAGTTCGGTATCACTCCTCAAGGCTTCCGAGGTGGAAGATATAATTGAGGGCAACGATGATAAGTATGTGTACGTTTTACAATTATTGTTTTATATTTTAGGAATTTGATTCTGAATGAGTATCTTGATGATACGATTGAGAGAATTTGGTAAGTGATAATTGGAGATGGTCCCTATCATTATCATTCAAATCTTCACTCTATCATTTGGGAACCATTTTGGTACTACAATATTATGACCTGCTTTTTCAAAAAGAAAAAAAAAACATTTAAACATCATAATTATATTTTATGCATCAAGGTTGTGGATCTTCATATTTTTTTTATTTTTATAATTAGGTTTTTTATGTTTTTATAACCACTCAAACATCTATAACATTAACCAAAGGTACTGGCCATGTAATCTTTTCAATATATATGTATAAACTCATATTGGTGTCTGTGTTGCAGTATATCTACAGCTTTTGGTTACATTCAAACACCACTAACATGTCAACAGCTACCAAAGCAGTTCAACTGACACTATGTCTTCACAATCAGGTACAAAGCGGTGTCCGTCAGCCAGGAGCTGGCAACACCGAGGGAGAGCAAGAGCAAGAAGCCTCACAATCAGTCATGGCTGCCTGTAATGCCCAATTCTTCGCACTTGGATGCAGTACCTCAAGCCACACAGATTAGCAGGACTAGGGTGCATACTAAGAAGGTGATTGTCTCTTATATTATGGTGTATAGACGCCAGCACATCAAGCTACCCCAATCTGTCAAATTTCTTTGATAGATTTTCAACTCTATTCTATAAGTTTAAGGTTCATGTTCATTTGGGAAAATTTGACAGTTTGGGGTAGCTTTATGTTCTGGAGTCTGTACATAATGAAGAGTATTCTATCTTATTATTATTATCTGTCCTTTCTTTCCTTTCTCCTTTATTTAGTTTTTTTTAACCATAACTCTGCATTCAGTTAAAAATGTCATCTAGTAAACATGTTGATGTATCGATTAAAATCTAATTTTCCAGGTCCGTACATTCCCTCTGTGTTTTGATGACACGGACATGACAGCAATGCTGGAGAATTCTTCACAGAAGCAGATCCTGGTGCCCATCAGACTCGACATGGAGATTGAAGGGCAGAAACTGAGAGATACATTCACTTGGAACAAAAATGGTAAATAAATAGTCTTTTTTGCATTCAACTTATGCTATTATTGCAGTGAAATCAGTAGATTTTTAAGTCGCGAGGGGTAATTCTTAATGAATACCAATTGAGTCAAGCCCATTTGTGTTCTTCCATGTCCAGTTTTTCTTGTCTGTGCTTGTAGTATTTATAATAAATCGTTTCCATTATTTCAGAGTCAATAATAACACCAGAGCAGTTCGCAGAAGTGCTATGTGATGACCTAGAGTTGAACACCAGTACATTCATCCCTGCTGTCGCTTCATCCATCAGGCAGCAAATAGACGCGTACCCCAGTGAACCACCTGCGATACTAGAAGAACAGCCGGACCAGAGAGTTGTCATCAAACTCAATATACATGTGGGGAATACTTCTCTTGTTGATCAGGTTAGTAAGAGCATGTGTATCAAATAGACATGTTCCTAGCTGCTCTCCTGGAAGTACCAGGAGAGCAGCTGGACCAAAGAGTTGCCATCAACTCATTAAACATGTGGGGAATGGTTTCTGTATAACACGATAACCCTTGTTAAGACTAAGTAAGAATTATTTTAACATTAACAATTGATTAATATTTCCAGGTTGAATGGGACATGTCAGAAAAGGAGAACAACCCGGAACAGTTTGCGATGAAGCTGTGTGCTGAACTAGGGCTTGGCGGCGAGTTCGTGACCGGCATCGCGTATAGTGTGCGAGGACAACTGAGCTGGCATCAGAGGACTTATGCCTTTAGTGAGGCACCACTGCCGGTCGTAGAGGTAAGGGGCATAATACACCGTGTCGCACCTTTAAAGACAAACCGCTACTAAACGAAAACACAAAATTTTACACACGATTAGTAAAGACATGTTATTGCATTTAACAACCAACTCGTATAAAGTTTTGTAACGGTCTAAATTAGCGCCATCTACCTCTTATAATGGATTTTTTTATGAATGTGTCAAATTCATCGTATAGTTTACGTAATTTTAAGAAAGATGGCATTGTTAACTAAATTCTTGAAAAATTTCGTTTAGTAACGGTTTGTTTTTAAAGGTGCGTTTTATAGAATTATGTTAGTTTTCTCGTGTCGACACGTACTAAAAGTTGATCGCTACTCCTAGTACGTGTCTACACGAGAGAACTGGTAAGGTAACATTCAGTACTACAGTGGTCCACTGTACATATTTTCACCAAAATTTGCCCACCTTCCCACGGGTGATATAAAATCACGGCAGGAGTTCTTCGCGCGCTGCTTGGCGCCTAGTTTTTAAAATCGAACAGTAAAACACACTTAGATTTTCGACGCGCTGAGACGCACTCAATGCTGGTTTCTCAATGCTAGGTTCAACAATGAGTTTTGAAAATTCAGCGCGCGAAAAGATATTATTACGTCTCTCTTTTCTCTTGTAGACTCCTTACCGCCAACCATCAGAAGCGGAGCAGTGGGCCCCGCACCTGGAGACGCTCACCAACGCAGAGATGGAGAAGAAGATTCGCGACCAGGACCGCAACACGCGCCGCATGCGGCGACTGGCCAACACCACGCCCGGTTGGTAGACGTGCACACTTACATACTGAAGCTAAAGTCATGTTTATATGGCATGGTTGCGTTACGTGAGTAGGTATCCAAGAGACCTTGAAAAAATGTAGTGTTGGATTACTGTTAAAAATGTACGTGTATCGTATTCTAAAGATAAAAATCTTAAATTCATTCATTCACTGACACAACGCGCTCCCTAAACCGTTGAGTCTAGAGGCATGGATTTTGCACGAGACGTTCTTGTACGGGGTGGCAGGGATACCGACGTGCAAATTATAACCGTAAATTCAGCACATAATTCTAGATCGCCTAGCGTAGACATTTTTCTTCAATGATTATCAAAAGAAAAATCTTTTTCATGGAGAAGTGCAATACCTACACAGTCAATGTATGGAGCATCATTTTTTTTTAGTTAAGATAATAATTTTGATGTTAATGAGACCTATTTATGAAACCCTTTATTTTCATACCCCACCCACTTATGAAAAAAGAAATCATTTTTTTTAAGACACAATAAGGCGCTAAAATCGGTGTCACTCTCACAATTAAGACGAATCTAAAATGAAAGTGAGCACTGCAAAGGAATGAGTTCTAAAAAATTAAGAACTCATTCCATAAAAGACTTAATTTACGGAAGTTCGTAATTTTTGCCAATGGGAAACTCCACCGACTACATGACTGGTTCTTCTAAACGAAAAATAACTATTAATAGCTATATGCTTTTGAATTTTCTGGAAATTGGGGCATTACCATGTCGCGTTTGGGAACGTAGTATACTTCCAGGTGTGCTTTTTATGTCTCTAAACACAATCAGGTATTGTAATAAAAACTGGTAATTTTTTCACAAGTGAATTTACTATTGCATACCGCGTTTATGTAAAAAAAAAAAACTATTGCCTGTGCCTATACCCACGATTTCACGCTTGATTGTGCGTGATGCGACCGAGCTTGAATTGTATCAATCGCAGCACTATTAAAGAGTTGGTCTGTCTTGGATATTTACTCAAGTATTTAAGAGAACAAAATTGTGCAAGTAACTTCTATGCGCAGCTATGACTTGACGGTGCAGTATAAGAAAGTAATGCCTTCTTGATGCAACTAAATTATACTAATATTATTCATGTTATAAAACTGCACCGAGTTATTTGCGCAATCGAAACGCAACTTCGAAGTCTAAATTATTTTTATTGCATTTCATGAAGACATGACGTGTCATCGTGAATTGCAATTCTTAGATACACAAGTATACTGCCCATTGAAGTCAGAAATATACTATGTCCAGTATATCTTGACATATGGCGACGTAGAACTAACTTAAAATTACTGAATTTGACGTTTGGTTGATATTAATTGTGTTTACAAGCAGCGCTGTGAAGGACCAAAATATACTGGACGCCTTGTGATTGTTGCATTTCACGAATTTGAACCTTATGTCGGTGTCGTAGGAGGTGTTATCGTGAAATGCAACAATTATAATCTGTGGGTAAGCAGGTCTTCTGCATAGTTGTATGGAATGGGTAAATATGTTGGATAAGGGTCTTTACACACAGATCGGGGTCTGGTCATTTTGGGCTCACTGTCCTGTCATAAATTGATTGCTTGTATACATTTTGTAATACCTTGATCATATGTATCTGGGCCCTCAGTGGCCTAGGCTTGCTTCAACGTATATAATCACCGAGCCTAGACAATCTGGAGACCGGAAAACTCTGACCCAGAACTGTGTGGAAAGTCTATAATATAAGTCAGTCAATGTGATAGGAATGTATCACAAACAGCATGCGACGGTTCGCTAACAGTAACACTCGGGTAGGTTACACAAACATACAAGTACATAAAGTATACAATTATACATTTGGGAAAAGTGGATGTGTCAGATACATTTTCTAAACATAAATTTTCCAATATGACAAAAGTCTCTTAAGTGTCAGATAAATTTTCTAAAATTTTAGATTGAAAATACACATTGAGCATAATGATCTTCCCTTCTTTGTTCAAGAAGAGACAGTTCAAGTTTACAAATACACTTATAGCTTAAATCCCTTCTCTGTTTGAGAAGAGACTGTTCGGTAACGTATGAAAACAGTGGCTTCAATATGACAAAATTCCCTAAGTGTCAGATTTTTTTTCAAAACGTACGTTTGAAAATACACATTGAGCATAATGCCCTTCTCTGTTTGTAAATGAACAAATAATAGTCAGAATAGGGTATTTTCCAATTTAATAAAAACTATTTTAATTTGAAGATTGGAACGATATATTTATCAGAAAAATAAAAATAAATTTATTTAAATCCATTTTCTCAATTAAAAACGATTAAAATCAAATTTCGTTTTCGTTGTTTTCAATTTACCGCCAAAACGCTCCTTACGATGACTTTTTATCACGTGACATCGTGACATCGTGACGCCAGCTTTGTGTAAACGACACCGGTACAAATACTTAGTTTGGCGCAGTTTTAGAAGTATTTGTGCACAGAGGCACCGTACGCCAGTAATTCCACTTTCTATTCCTTTTAAAATCTTGTTAACTATTAACTCCACATTCACTTTTTTACTTACTAACTACTTTGGTTTACACAAAGTTGACGTCACGTGATAAAAAGTCTACGTAACGAGCGTTTGGCGGTAAATTCAAAACAACGAAAAGTAAATTCGATTTAAATCGTTTGAAATTGACAAAATGGATATAAATCAATTTACTTTTATTTTTTTGTTACATATTTCGTCCCAATCTTCAATTTACAATACTTTTCAATAAATTGGAAAATACCCTATTGAGCTACCATATTTCTTTACGTTAGTTGGTTGTAAC
This sequence comes from Polymixis flavicincta, assembly GCA_949987655.1. NCBI lineage: Eukaryota > Metazoa > Arthropoda > Insecta > Lepidoptera > Noctuidae > Polymixis > Polymixis flavicincta. The sequence goes on along the minus strand of OX465190.1, from coordinate 19,796,003 downwards.
CAGGCTTTCATATTTAGAAAACCCAACACTCATTTTCTTATTTCTGACGTATCCACACTTCCCTGTTCCACTTGAAGAATCTAGTAAATCAAAAAGTACATAAATATGTATACACTTTTACATTGATCACATAATTGTGATGATGAGAATATTTACATTATTAACAAATTAGTAGAATTTTCATGCAATCACTATACATTATACATTTATACAAGTTTTGACGGGATTCCTGTTATTTAAGTGTTGTTATTATTTAAAACAAATATTTTTGCATAAGGTACTTAATTAAATAAAATGTATAGTTAGTATTGCTGGGAATTGCAGATTTTTTGACGATAATTTGAATTGCACTGAGGCTTTTTTATTTATTATAGGCCGAATTATACTCGGTGGATGTGCGTACTTATTTATATTAGAATACCAGAAGGTATTACAACTATCGGCCGCCAAAAAATCTGCAATTTTCAATGTTAAGGTGCCTACAGATTCAAGAGATTTTGTCGATTGGAATTAAGTGTTATTAAATATTTTGTTGAATGACTTATTCGTTATTCAAAATCAATTAAGTCTGTTGGCACTTTTAGTGTTAAGGATCTTGGTAAACAAAGCTGCCTCAATAGTCAAATTAATAAAAAAAAATAACCACTGGTCTTCCTAAAAGAGACGTATTTAATGTTGCTAGTGCGATATCAATAAACGCGGTGTTGTCATTACAAAGTTAATGGTCGAGTTGAATGTGATATAGTCGATGGAATCGAATAATCTATCCAAAACGTATTGGCAGCTGTTTTGCCGCAATTAGTCTATAATACTTAAATAGCTGCGTTATTTGTATAGTTATTTCATTACTGGAAGTTAATAATATACACTTCTCACACACTAACAAATCTAGGGAGCAGAGAAAAATTTGTCAAAACTTAGACATTTGGAGCTATTTTTTTTAAAATTTGCTGTACGACCATTTTTCTTCAAGATTCAGCCCATTGAAAATCGACTAAAAAAAGGTGTTTTTTTGGTCCCTTAATTTTTGTCAGAAGTGTATTTTAATAATTAGGATGATATTATAATTTATCACATAATCTTGTTGTAGTCAATTATAATTTATATTAACTTTGAAGTGACAATACGCTATTTTATTGACCAAGCAATATATTAATTAAATACAATTAAATGGGTTATCAAGCAGATTATTAAATATTAAAAATAATATATTAGCAAATAGGCATTTTTGAGGCTAACTTTGTTTGCAAGTTACAGTCAAATCAGTTTTACAATATTTAATTAGTTATAAGTATTAATATTACAATTATGGACTGAGGTATTAAAAGTATTAACACTTTGGTTGCTTAAAAAAGTTATTCGAACATGACTGACCGAAAGATACATTCAATTATTATTTCATTGTCTTCCGAAAAATCAGTACATACAAATAATTAAAATATACTTATTTATTCAGACTTCTGTAATAGGGACGATAAGAATGTTTTATTTGTTTTATGCAAATATTTAATGCAAATAATATTATAAAAACTCTAAAAGCTTTAAAAAACAAACAAGTTAATAACATTTTAAAATAACTGCTAGACAAACACGGCATAATCAAAAAAGTGACGTCACGACTATGTAGCTTCATAAGCGTCATACATTATCCGCCCCGCTACAAGGATGGGAATAATCTCGTCCAAATACTTTGAAAGACAGCTTCTCCATATTTCCATCGATTTTACAGATTTCTTTCGATCTAATTTTAATATGCCTTCTTTGAAATGACATTATTTGTTCGAACATTTCTAAAATCATCATCATACCTAATAGTCGATCGATCAGGTTAAGCTACGCTTGCTGCGGTTGGTCCGTAGATGGGTGACCATCTTTACATACCAAGATCCCTCCGAGCCTCGGAATGCACGTAAAGCCGTTGGTCCCGGCTGTCATTCGTGGATCTTTGACAGTCGTTGCGGGTCATGAGAAGCCCAAAAGTCTGACAAACTAGTCTTACCCAAAGGTATCGTATTATTCAGTAACTGGGTTGTGGAGGTCAGATAAGCAGTCGCTCCATGTAAAATACTGGTATTCAGATGCATCCGGTTTGCATGGTTACCGACGGCGACGTAGGTGGGGTCGGCTTCCAGTTTAACCATGCCAAATTCAATCTGATTGATCTATAAAAATATCCTTATTTATTCAACAACTGCTGAAATGTATGATTTACGGCCACCGTAGGCATGGGCTTGCGGACGGCGAGTAATGGGTAGCTCCCTGTCCGGTAAGGACCAAGCCCAAGTCGACGGCGCGTTGTGTTCCACGCGCGCTTCAAAGAGATGTCAGCACAAAAAATGATGGGGCCCGCAAGGGCCGATGCCTGCCAGGGGTGCGGGTTTGTTCGAAAGAGACACCACAGCCCCTGGCATACGGGCTACTAAAGGAACACGGGTGGGTTTTAGTTTGTAAAAGTCTGACACGCCCTCCCTCCCCTAACCCTCACGCGTCTTGTTCCATAGTTAAAGACTGACGGACGCTTTTCTAGGCAGTCAAAGTGTTAATATAAAAAAAAAGTCATGTTGAAAGTTTTATCTCAAGTATTTTCTAGTTAATTTTACAATTTACAATATTGTTCAATAAAATAATTAATGAAAACGTATTGATGCCTTCCATGAGTACAATGTCATAATAGATTCAATATAGTAAAGATTTTAACTAAAATGTGCACGAAAAAACGGCGTACAACCAAAAGTACTGTCACTGCCAAAAACAAAGTGAATATTTAATTTAAATTATTTATTTGTGCGTTGATTTTTTCGTGCAGTTTTTATGTGTTCATGTAATGTGTTAAGAAAGTAAGTGGACTGTTAAAATTCTATCACATTAAAGAGGAATTTTCTAAATCACTTTTCGTTTCATTTTTTAACCTCATTTTGATAACTAACATAATATTTTGTTCGCAACGGGTGATTCAATTGACACAATCTGCTTACCATTACTAGAATATTGGAATATGGCAACACTATGTCATGTAATTATATTACGTTAGTCTTTGGCTGTTCATATTTCGAAAAAGTATTTTAAGGAAATAATATAAGTGACATTTACTATATTTCGTTTAAAATATACATTCGTTTTTGATCGGTAGAACTGTTAACTCGGTCTTGTCAGACATGTTTAATAAGATCATTTATTCGTTTTTTGTTCGTAGAATCTTGAATCTTGGATACTAGCATGATACTTAATTTGAAACTCGAAAATATAACCTATTTTAAAATTGGTAACACTAATATGTATTGCCGATTACGACCTTTGAAAAAACAAACAATTTTGGAACATAGTATTGCCATACTCAAAAACAAAAACGTACTAAAATAGAAAATCGACTAAATGAGTTGATGTTTGTTTCTGGTGACAGATGTGTCGTTGAGTCGCGCCGTCAACCGGCTGATTCGCGCCGACGAAGCCCTCTTCCAAACTACCCCGGAAAAGAGAAGAAAAAAGATTTAATCGCCCTGCCTCCAAGGGAGAAACTGCTGTGTCCTCTGGCTATAGACAATAGATTTAGATTTTTTTTGTATCCCATATAATATTACAGATATTTCTATAGATGTGACAATTTTGAACTTTTACAGTATTTTTTTAGTTTCTGCTGCTTGAACTATAACATTGTAACTTAGTAAATTAAGATGTAATATATGTTTTGGTTGCTAATAGCATCTCCTTGATGTTATACATCTCTGGTACATGTCTGTTTTGGGGCAAACAATTATTATCTTCTAGGATCGGTGTAGAGAGAGCCAGTAAATGCTCGAGCATGCTCAATGATTCTTGTGAATAGTTTGATTGTAAAAATACATGAGTATGCTCCCAACACACCAGACGGAATTATCTCTAGCTCGCTATTTTGAACTCTATTGTGGTTGTAATTAAGTTAATTATCAAGTTGTAGACCCCCCAGCACAGATTTTTTTAAAATAAAACCGACGAAAAATATAGCATATAACTTTTAAACTTTTCCTGTATAATAAAGATAAGGAAATCATTTAGTTTACAAGATCATAGTGTTAACCATTTTTTTTTTGTAGTGAGATACCATCTTGCCAGCACATGACAATTGCTAGTGGACATGGCTATTGATTTTTTTTATTCTTTTTAAAATGTAATGTAATTTTAAGATTTTAATACGTAAATTATATTATAGGATGAGTATAAAACGCCTTGACCGCGAGAGATAGTTTTCCTTAACTAAAATCTGCTTCCACAGTCAGAAACTTTCGGACGCCTGAAGGCGAACTACTATATTTAAAATAGTTCACAATCTATTCGCAAGGTTATCTTGGCGACAGTCAATTTCAAAAACTTGTCTAAAATGAAGGGGGATTCGAGGTATTTTTGACAGATGGAGATTGGAACGTTGTAAATGTTCTTACACGAATTTCGATACCGAAACCGCTCTAGCTAATAGCCAGGCGATCCTTCAGACGCCGTGTTATGTATGACGTTTTGGTATCAAGCTTGTTTCTTTTGAGAGAGAGAGAGATGGAGCTATACAGGACGGATAGCACCGTCTCGTTTTCGCAAGGGAACGATGATGTCTTTAACACTTAATTATATAATCCCTGTCCATTGATGTGTACGCTAGATTAAACTCAGATTTCTATATTTTTACTCTATAGCGGTCGAGGTGTGTGGTGTTAGGCCTAAGACATACATTAATTTTTTTTTGTTGGGTGGGGAATCATCAAATATCTTCCCCCGCTCTGGGGTGGAGCGGGAGGGTGTGTCAGACTTTTACTGATTAAAACCCACCCGTGTTCCTTCAGTTGCCTGTGTGCCAGGGGCCGCGGTATCTCTTTCGAAGAACCCGCACTCCTGGCAGATACATTCATAGGTAAGTTGTAAGTTTACAGGCCTAAGATACCTCGTTTAAGTAGGTATAATTTAGCTTTGTTAAGTATCTACCTAAGTTTCTGTTGACTTATTTGGCATGTCGCTCGAACAGATTTAATTGCATGTATAGTCACCAAAACAGATAAGGTAATCATGTTCTTCGGATATAGTTGAAGTTTAGTAAGTAACCGATAGATATTTTGTAATAATAAATAATTTAGTTAATAGTAAACAAACAATTCATTTATCAAATTAGTTTTCTCTCGAAAACAACATTCAGTTTCTTACTAAATTTCAACTATATCCGATGACTCTCGATTTTATGTCTTTTGGTGATTGTACATCACAGAGTATAAAGGGTGACGCACATTACATCCGCGTTTAGCCACAGCACATTTCAATACAAAGAAGCGCTGTAGTATGCGCTGCGCTTAAAGCTAGGTTTTGAAAACCCAGATACGGATTTGACAGGTCAGACGAAGGAGCGAGCCTTACAGTAGTCTCGTATGTGAAACAACTGACATCTCACCATGGTAATAAGCAATATTGGTTGCTACCATTTGCCGGTCAACTCTACCAGCGCACGCGCTCATGGTCAAATCAAATAGCGTGTGCTTCCCCGGCTTCCTGTTTCACACTTTCGTGTTTTCACGAAATCAATCAAACCACAGATTGTTGGGAAGCGAAAGCAGAGATGTTACACATCAAATAGCAAATACTGACTTTAAATGTCTTATTAGACTCTGGGATTAAAAACGAACAATACATCCCATTTTTTAAAAGGGTCGTAATTCTGTAAGATGGGATAGATATTACAACAGTTCTATGTGTAAGTCTATGAAAAGTAGAACAATTTATGTCGCTTGCAGTAGACGCTCATGTAAACCTGCATAAAACTATTGTTTATGCATTTAGTTGTGTTACACGACTAAGCTCTAACAGGATTACTACTCAGACTCTGTAGAAATGAACAGTATTCAAGTAAGTCAACGGAACAGGGTAGGAATTAAAACCTAGTAATTTAAAATACAATAAAGACCAGAAGACGTACTGTTGGAAGGCCTCCCGCTAGGTGGATCGATGACCTTGTGAAGGCCGCAGGAATCCATTGGATGCGGGAAACAGAACCGGTCGAAGTGGCGGAGCTTGGGGGAGGCATATGTCCAGCAGTGGACGTGTTTCGGCTGAAATGATGATGATAATGAATTAAAAATTTCAAAAAAAAATATAGCTATATTGAGATTAATAAATAATTATTCCATTCCACACGGTATTCTTATTCGAATAAAATAAGATATATACATTTATAGGGATTCCTTTTTAGTGTGTATTTTAGTATACAATGTGTAATTGAACTAATGCACATTATGAAACTAGTTTGTTCAGAATAGAGTCCTGTCATTTTGATTAAAAGTAATTTTTATCCCAAAAATAATTATTACTATGTAAATTACAGTCACACTTCCGCTGTACAGTCGAAACAAGCCAAAATTGACGAAGTAACTACTGCGCTAGATCCTTATACTGTGTGTGTGCGTAGATTTGTAATGTGACCACAATTTTCTCCCGTAATGAGTATAAACAATTTAATAAATAAAGCAATGTTTTATACCTAAATAACAGTAAAAATTCAGTGTATGTATTATGATTATATACAACATAGTATTCTAATTACTATGTTTGGTGGTGTGCGTTGTACAGAGGCCAGCAAATCAAGCTACCCCAATCTCTCAAATTTCTTTGATAGTTTTTCAACTTTATCACAAAGGAATAAGGTTCATGTTCAATTGGGAAAATTTGCCAGTTTGGGATAGCTTGACCTGCTGGCGTCTGTACATGTTGTGTATTTGTTTTTTAGTCGATGTTAAATATTAATAAAGACTCTGATTGTATAATTTCTGTGATTAATGATTACTTTATTCGCAGTAAGGCCTTGTTTAAAATAAATTAGTATAGGCTTTGCTATTTCTTTTTTACGTGTCTTTAAATTAATAATTGTTGATCGTACAGTCAACAATTAATAATTGTTGAGCGTACAGTCAACAATTAATAATTGTTGAGCGTACAGTCAACAATTAATAATTGTTGAGCGTACAGTCAAGCACACGGCAGTGGAACTATGAAGCTACGGGGGGTTGACAGTACTTCTTAAGAATATGATAAATTTTTTAATACGACTGTGTTATAAGAGGTTATTAAAATAATCAGATCTGATTTTGGTTTACTCAGTTTTAGTCGCTCTCTATTTTAGAGTAGTGTCAAGGAATAGAACAGAATTTTATTTCGCAAATGTGGGTAATATACAGGGTTATTGGAAAAACACCAACAACCTCTTAAAAGGTCATTGTACTCATCATTATGAAACAACTTACTATGTGACCAAACCTGAAATCGCGAAAAACAACCAGCTGTTCCTGTTCCCTATAAATGTAGTTGTTGAATTCGCATAACTCGTCAAAATGTAGGGAACAGCTGTTTCTTTTTTTCGCAATTTCAGGTTTGGTCGCATTGTAAAAGTTATTCATGATGATGAGTACAATCTCCCATTTCGGTTTGTCGCATGTTTTCAATTTCAACCTGTATAATATCAGCAATCTTTTTTTACATAATTATTATTCACTGAGGTGTAATGCGCAATTTTGCCTGGTTGCAAGTTCGGCTTCCGAACGGGATAAATTAGGGTTCAAAGCGCAGTTCCAATGTTTCCCACGGCTTTGCTACGTACGTGTGAAAACTTTTGTATGAAAATGTATGTAGGTAGGATGATCCACTGCGATCCTCGTCCACACTTTGTATGTACGGATGCGTAGCTCGCAAACAAATGAACCCGTAGATTTGCTACTGATAGTGTCACTAGTAATGGCTTTAATTTTGACAGTTCAACAATATACATTGCGTTATTTACGTTGTTGAGCAATCAATTTTTTCGAACTTTGAAGCAATGGATTAGTAATAACCTTAATGATTTAGATTCTGATTGTTAGTGTGTAACGCAATTAGGGTGCCAGGCAGCAATGGAATTTGTTTTTTTTTGGGTGCGAATTCATCAAATAACTTATCCGAGAGGGGGTGTCAGACTTTTACTGACTAAAACCCACCCGAAAAAAAAAAAAAAAAAAAAAAAAAAAAAAAAAAAAAAAAAACCCGTGTTCCTTCAGTTACCTGTGTACCAGGAGCCACGATATCTCTTTCGAGCACCCCTGGCAGGAATTTCGGCAATATTCCGAAATAAGGTATACAATGGCGTTTTCTGTTTTATTTCCATGTAACGCCTCAATATGCAGCTTGGAACGTTAACAACATTAAAAAAATCGATGTTCAATGTTTTAGCAATAATATCTTTAGTGGTAGTATTTCAGCGCTGTGAAAATACAGCCTAATATCTATGCATAGTTTATATCTTTTAAAAGAATAAAGACATGCCTTTGACACAGTTGTTTGTTTTATCTCCTTATAAATTCGCCTGTGGCTGAAAAGCGGAGGTAGGACTCTTCAAGATTTCCGTCACAGGAGATAGATTGACGGGGGGCTTGTGGCTAATTAATAACAGTCGCATAGGTCAATAGATCAGGTTAAGCTGCGCTTGCTGCGGTTGGTCTGTGGATGGGTGACCATTTTTACATACCAAGACTAATCCGTGCTTTGAAAAGCACATTAATCGTTGGTCCTGGCTGTCATTCGTGGATCTTTGACAGTCGTTACGGGTTGTCAGAAGCCCGAAAGTCTGACAACCAGTCTTACCAAGGGGTATCGTGTTACCCAGTAACTGGGTTGTGGTGGTCAGATAGGCAGTCGCTCCATATAAAATACTGCATCCGGTTAGACTGGAAGCCGACACCAACATAGTTGGGAATAGGCAAGGCAGGTGAGACAAGAGACTGACGGACTGTTGGTTGCCACCAACTGTTCTGGTGCGAGCTGTGATGCCTGGAAGCGACACGAAGGTGGAGCTGTGATGCGGTGGAAGAGACAAGATAATAGTTTAGTATGTACGTAGGTACCATAAATAGCTTACAAACGGGCCATAATTCAACACTAATTCACATGTGCTCGTCATTCTTATGTGCGCGTGAACTGAGGGACCCAACTGGGAATCGCTAAAAAAAAATCCGATGATTTTGTAGTAGTCTTAAAACAGCAATTTGTAAATAAATATATTAAAAACTACAGCCCTCAAAATATTTGAGGGAAGGAGGTAACCCGACCCCTTCGTGTGCGAGTCTGACTCGCACTTGGTCGGCTTTAAAATTTTCCCAACTGAACATGAACCATATAATAATATGCATATGTTATAAACTTGAAAATCTATCAAAGGAATTTGTCAGATTGGGGTAGCTTCATGTGCTGGCGTCTGTACCTACTAGTCATTTTGAAATTAATTTAATTATCACGCATGTAAAGTTCAATATCAATTGAAAACAAGGATGAAAAAACTCACGCCTTTTTCATTTGTGCGTAGGCAGAACTGCGAGACGCCACGACCCACTTGTTAGAAATAATTTCATAGGTATTCCTTATGTTGCATAACACATCACGCTTTGTTTACCCGAAGGGTTGAGTAGAAATATAAACAGGCACACTTCTACTGGGTAGGTGTACCACAGGGTACACCCACATTTCCGCCAGTTATGTATAACGTGAGGGTAAGGAGGCTTGCGGGGACGTCATAAAAGACGACCGATACGCTGCAGGTTGCCAAAATGTTCGTTGTCACCGTCGCAACTGTCAGTCGCGGGCGAGACCGCGACTTTGCGTTTACGAACATAGCATTCGGCCGTGGTCGGTCGGTAGTCGGATAGACCACAGCCTCAGTCCCATATAGGTAATAGGGGGTGACCCTATTAGCGGCGAGGTGTCAATTTTTCTAAGAGACAAGCCGAAACGAAGTCGGTTTTAACTGACTGACTTATCAATAAAGAATACTTACTATCATTCTAAAATTAATATAGGAATGCAAAAATAAAATTATTATTGATTGTGAATTAAATACCCGTATTGCAATTATATTTTTTGAAAATAGTACCTATAGCCACTATTGACGTACCATTTTTCAATAACGATAGAGTTGCCGATGCGAATCCCCAAAGGGCAGCAGCGGGCTTAGCATGACGCTTTGTATTTCTACGAAGAATAGACAGTGTTTTTTCAATACAAAGTGATATTTCGTTCCTACATTTTTGTTATCGCACCGTAGATATCCTTCTACAATCTGTCATTTAGTCTTTCGTTTCTTACGATATTTCTCTAGGTCCTTTTATATGTAGACTATTTCAGAAGAGTATTTCTTCCCAAACTGTCAAAATCACACTGACAACAAAACTTTCTACTCGACGGCCACAAAGTATATACGATTATCTACAAAATCATGATTCGTTTAGAACGCATAACTGTGATAATGAATGGAAAAACATAGGTATCTTATCCTATTGTACATAATTTATTTAATAGTGTTGTCTATTCTTCCGTCGACAAGTCGGTGCTCGTGCTAAGCCTGCTGGTAGGAATCGTGTTTTATGGTGCTTTCGCCACTGCCCTATTGCCTTTCGAAACATATACGACATATATGTATGTTCATATTATGTAGGTATCAAACTTAAACTCAAAACATTTATTTCAAATAAACCAACTACAGGCACTTTTGAATTGTCAAGGGATCGGTCAGTCGGTAAGATGAAGTTAGTTGCTCATTCCAAAGCGTAGTAAGTTACTATGGAGAAGAAGGGGCAAGAAACTCTACGGACACTGTTTTAAATCGAAATATTGTTACAATAAATTGGTTAGATCATTCATTTTGTAGTAATAGGTACACCTGAGATCTGAGAACGAAGAATGTAAAAAGACGTGCACATTAAAAGCGTCCGTAAAAAAAAACATTAATACCTACTTATATTAAAATAAGCCGTGGCAACTAAGAAATGACGTATGGATCAGCACCATTCAGTCATTTTGAGGGGAACTTAATGATCCAACACGCCACCAGCGAGGCACATTCAAGTCAATGCAAGACGCACCCAGCAAATGATTATTATATGAGTATTGATTGCAAACCCATAACAAACCCATCACCAATCCATGTCTTATCGCCCAAATCCCTTACGAAAGCAAATTCGCGCAGGATCCAAGCACATCCACCTTTATGCGCTCCAATAGGCTGTCATCAATCACTTACTCTAAGCGACGTATAATGGAGAAGAAATTATTATGAGCGGCGACATATTTGGGTTACAGGATCTTGTGAGATCACAATATTTGGGTGAATATAGATTTTTGGGGAGCATTTTATTTTGGCGTGTGCGGGATTTTGATTTAGGATTTGTTTTTATTTATTAACTTAGGTTACCAACAATTTTTTATACTGGTATTAGGTATGCTAAAGATAACTTGCAAGATAAATTAATATAATAGTGTAACAATCACTACTAATATTACAAATGCGAAAGTAACTCTGTATGTCTGTCTGTCACGCTTTCACGCCTAAACCACTAAACCGATCGTCATGAAATTCGGCAGAGATATAGCCTGTGATATGTAGAAGGACATAGGCTACTTTTTTCCGCCATAACCAAGATCCATGCGGGCGGAGTCCCGGGCAACAGTTAGTCACTTATAAGTATAGTCAGCATGCGTAAAGAGAAATTTGTACCTACCTACAAAATAAACTAAACTAGGTTAAAAATGCTTACACTTGGACATACGTAGTATATCTATGTAGTCTGTGACTTGAACTGACTACACTCGGAAAAGATCATACATCACTAAGGATGTTTTAGAGTAAATGTAAATCAGAATCAGAACTTTATTTGCTATGAATGTAGGTACAGGCATAAGATATGAGATCGGCTACAGTCGGCAATTTATCAGAATCAGAATCAGAATCAGAATGCTTTATTTGTAAACATAGGTCAAATTACAATAGTGTGCGAGATGTTACAGATGAATAGATCCTCTATGTTTTGCCCAGAAGCGTACAAATATAATATTTAATTAACATTGTCGAAAATTTCACTTTTAACACCAATTCAACGTTTCAGATTCATATAATGGTAGAATTATATAAAATTATGTCAAAATTAGAAATAAAAACAGAATTAATAGGCACATGAATACAAAATGAAGAAAATATAGTCAATATCAATAAATGTCAAATAAATTTAGTTACATGCCTTATTAGTGGTAATGTCAAATAAAATTCTAAATCGTCAAAATATGTGAGGTGATGTACAATTTTTTGAGGCAGAAATCATAGAATTATCGTCCAAATATTCCTGTAGTGAGTAATAACATTTATTTATCAACATTCTTAACAATACTTTTTTGAAATTTTCCAGATTTAACGTTTTTATTTTTTCAGGTAGTTTGTTAAATACTTTTTTGGCCATACAGAAGGTACTTTTATTCATTAGTGCAGTTTTTCCATAAGTCACTTCGAGTTCTGACTTATTTTTGTCGCGTAATTTTCTGTAGTTACTTTTAGTAGCTATTTTGTAGGATGAAATATTAGATTTGACGAACGTATTTGTTTCGTATATGTACAGCGATGGCAAGGTAAGAATTTTCAGACGTATAAAGTATGGTTGACAACTGTCTGTGCTTTTAAGGCCACACATAGCTCTGACACATCTTTTTTGGGCTCTAAATACGAGTTCTCTATCAACTGAATTGCCCCAGTATATTATGCCATATCTGAGTGTTGATGCAACGTAGCCGTGATAGGCTGTCAGTACGGATTCTAGGCTCACTATTTTTGATAGTTTATAGAGTGCATAGGCAAATTTATTAAGTTTTTTACATATTTCGTCTGTCTGGGGTCTCCAAGACAAATTATTGTCGATATTAATACCAAGGAATTTAGTAGCAGTAGTTGATTCTATTTTTGTCCCTAAATAGCTAATGTCAAGGATTGTATTTGGAATTCTTTGATAAAAATGCATAATTTTAGTCTTTTCTAAGTTTATAATTAGATTATTCTTGTCAAACCATGTTATAATTCTATTTAATGTCATATTTATTTCATTTTCATAAGTACTCGGATCATCACACTTAATAATTACGGTGCTATCATCGGCGAAGAGTACCATGGGGTGTTTTATTTGTCTCGGAAGGTCATTTATGTAGAGCAAAAAAAGGGGGGGTCCCAGCACGCTACCCTGAGGAACGCCGTATTTAATAATCTCCCTTTCGGAACGATATTTTTTCTCGTAACTAGTATTTGAGGATACTTGTGTGATTTCTACAAATTGCTTTCTGTTCGTTAAGTAAGATCGAATGAGGTCAAGTATATTTCCTCGGATGCCATATTTTTCAAGTTTATGTATTAGTATCGGATAATCCACATAATCAAAAGCCTTAGTTAGATCCATATATATAGCACAAACAGGATTTCTGTTATCTATACTTGACAAAATAGGGAGAAGCAGGTCATGTATAGCCATATTGATTGTCTTCTGCTTACGAAATCCCTTTTGTTCATTTACTAATATGTTTGATTTTTCAAGGTAGTTGTACAACGACTTATAAATGACTTTCTCAAATATTTTTGAAAAGACGGGTATCAACGCAATAGGCCTGTAATTTGACATAGTTTGTCTATCATTTTTTTTGTGTAACGGTACAATTATTGACGTTTTTAATTTGTCAGGGAAGATTCCGCTGGAAATACTCATATTAATTATGTGACTGAGATGCGGAGCTATGTAATGAGATACTTCTTTGATAACTTTAGTGCATACTCCGTCATAGCCAACACTATTTGTATTTCGAAGTGAGGAAATATGATTATTTATGTCTTGAGGTATGGTTGGCTCCATAAATAAAGAGTTCGAAGTATTTAAGCGTACGTTAATTTCTGGTATAGTTTTATTTTTTGGTTCGGTAACTTGATTAATATAAAACCTGTTAAAAGCCTGAGCTATATTTAACGGGTTCGTGATTTTCTGTGTCCCTGTTTGTATTTGTACTATTGGTTCTTTAGGGAAGCAGGTCTTACAATTATTAATTACAGTCCATGCCGCTTTAGATTTATTTTTGGACGTCTTAATGAAGTAGTTATTTCGCGATGCTTGTGTTAATGTTATAACTCTTTTAAACCTTGCAGAATATGTCTTAAACGATTGTTTATTCTTTGGGGAAGGATTTGTTCTATATTGCCATAGCAAATGCCGTTTCTTTTTGCTACATTTCCTTATCCCGTTCGTGATCCATTTTGCTTTCTTAGTAATTGATTTTGTTATTATTTCATAGGGAAAGCAAAGATCGTAAAAACATTTGAATAGGTCATGAAAACGGTCGTATGCCTCATTGACGTCACTAGTTGTATATATGTCCGAAAAAGTGAGATTCTTAATGCAATTTATAAATTTCTCCATATTATCTGGACAATAATTCCTTCTTTTTATTTTCCAACGCTTTAAGACACATGTCTTCTTAACAGGACATTTCAAAAGTTGCGCGGTATGATCTGACAGACCCAATTCTATAATTTCTCCTTTACAACCTTTTATATTATGTGCTATATTATCCAAGCACGTCCCACTGCTTAACCTTGTAGGTTGAGAAAATTGTAATTTCAAATTATAATTTAACAATGTACATTCGAAGTCTAAGGTTTGTTTATTTCTTTTCAATAGGTTGATATTAAAGTCCCCACATAAAACAATATTTTTGTTATTCAATTTTAAACACAGTAAATGCAAAACATTATTTAGATTGCAGAAAAATTTATCCAAATTAGATTGGGGCACCCTATATATACATACAATAATAATGTTGTGTTCTGTCAATTCTATCGCGCAGCATTCAATTACGTTGATTACTGAATATTTCCTTAAGTTTAACACTTTATACTTGTGACCGACCCTGGTTAGAATGCACGCGCCACCTCTTCTATTATCTCTGGAGAAACTTGTTGCTAGGCTGTAGTTTGGTATATTTAGTAGTCCTTCCTGTTCAGGTGTCATAAAATGTTCGGTAATGCATATAACATCGATCTGTTTTTTACTATTTTGTAGTTCTTCCAAATACACACTAAGCGTATCGCTTTTACTTAGGAGTCCAGCAATATTTTGATGAAGGATGTGTATATTGTTATAAACGAAAAAAGTTGGGGGTTTCTTTCAGGCTTGAATTGTGTTCGTCACCAATGGCAGTCGTTAAACTCTCGTCATATTCTTGTCTGTTGTTATTATTTTCCTGTCTGCTTTTCTGACAATATAAGTCTAAATCAATCTGAATGTTGCTCATAATATTGTCATATATATTTTTAATTCCGTATTTATTGATTCTGCCCGTAGTGTAAGAAAACATCTTATGTGTTAGATCACGATTGCTGTCGAAGATGTATGCATACTTATGGTTTTGGTTATCTAGGTGAAGAAGGTTGTTGAACATCTCAACTTTGAAGTTAAATATAAGTGATCCTGCCTTGTACGTAGGAAGACAAATGACTACGTTGGTGTGCTGAATTTTGCGAAGCGACTCATTTAGTAAGTTTATTAAGTTTATGTAGTTGTTTTCATTTGTAATAATATGATTTTCTCCAATAAAAATTAGGCAGTAGTCGTTTAGGGTGAATCCCTTCAATCTTTCTTCGATGCCGCTTAATAATTGTTTTATGGTACTGTTAGGCATTATGTGGTGACAGTACTCGAAGTATTCGAAGAAAACTTCCTCTATGATTGATAAGGATCCGTTGTTTTTGTTACTACTTAAGATATACAATTTATTCTTTTCGTTAGGTTTCGATATTACAGTTTTCGGAGTTGCGGAATTGGTCGATGGTACAGAAATCGGCAATCTTTTATCTTTGTGTGGTATCTGATTACGACTATTAGTAGTCTGAGCTCCTTTATTGTGTTTGTTGGTCGCGCATACTGGTAGAATGATTGGTGGTTCACGTTTATTGGTTAGGTCATTTGGTGAATTAACTTGCCGTGATGCCTTACTTATGCGTGTTGGTGTTATACTCTTTTTCTCAGGCGTTGAGCATATTTTCTTGTAAATGTTAACAGTCGTAATCATATTTAGTACATCGGTTTTAAGGTGTAGGTTTTCCGCGTTTAAATTGTCGATTTCTTGATGAGCGCTTAGTAATTGCTGTTTAAGTGATTTGATTTCATTAGTTAATTCACGAATTTCGTCAGTGGTGTCGTGGAAGCTATCCGGAACACTCATCATCGTTGCATCCAATATCGTTTTCTCGCTATCATTTGCTGTCATTTTAGATAGGTCGGTTAACGAGCTTGTTCTGGTAGGTTTATTCCGGTAAGTTATGTTGTTGCTGTCGTAGTCCATTATTATTATATTATTATTATTATTTTTCCTCGAAGGTATCGTAGCGTCCTCTGTTGTGGTGTTTTATAATTATATAATTGGTGACTTTGGAGAGCGGTAAGTAGAAGTTTGGAATTTTAGAAAACACAAAAAGAACCTAAGCTTTAGTGGGGCTCGAACTCAGGTTCGGTCGATTGTTGGTATAACGCCACACTTATAGCCACTGAACCAAATGTGCTTAGATGATTACAGTGAAATTGAGCCTTGCAATGCACATATGAAATATTTAAACGAACGAAAACGGTTAGAAATGACTCATTCAATCGGAATTTTTTGGAATGTCGAACACTTAGGTCACTTTGTCTTTGTTTTTAAAATCTATGAAATTAGACACTTTCTTGCAGTTTTGTGTTTTGTTTATTGGAGATTGTTTATAAATTAGTATATAGTGATATTTTTGATGTCAATGACACCGATATTAATCATAGTTTTTGATCCACTTTTTATGTACCTAATAATTTGAACGCCGTAAGGTATTACGGCGTGCAAATTATTAGGTACATAAATTAAACTATTAATGCAAATTAAATTATGTCAGCAAAACGAAACATAAATTAAAGTTAAGTCAATTAATATTATTATAGTCCAAAACCAAACCAAACCAAAGGATACATTTTTACCTGACTTTGACAATTCCAAAAAGAAGGGTTATGATTTCACCAGTCTATTTATGTATGTTTGTTTGTATTTACCTACGTGTGTTCCATCGTAGTGCGTATACTATATAGTGGATTTTACACGTAAATTGCTTAATTATATTAAGAAGAAAAACAAGTCAAAAGAAATATTAATAATTCGGATTTTTTCTTAGCTCGATAGACGGTGTAATCGTCGAAGTATATCGCGCCATGGTGCCGTTCAAAGCACTGCTATTGGAATTTAATTGCCTCCTGACTTATAGTATTACGTTGTCATAACGTATAATATTAAGCTTTAAATCGGAAAAGTATAAAATAAAAAAATTGTTTAAAAACTGTAACTCAGCTACGGAAAAATAAAACAGCACCCTAATTGCGTAACTCACGATTCATCATAATCTGTTTCGTTTTGAAACGGATTGTTAAACCATTGCTTCTTATGTTCGAAATATGTGTCTGCTCAACAACGTAAATAATGCAATGAATATTTTTGAACTGTCAAACCGGAACCGATTATGATTATTCGTGAGTTACGCAATTAGGGTGCAGATCTAAAAACTACGAAACAATAAATAATTTTAGACATAAATCGAGACATAAGTACCTACAAAAATAGTCAAGATAAAGCCGTGGTCGCATGGCTGTACACCATGTGGATGCCAGGAAAACCTCCAAAGTGATAATAGCATGCGACCACGGCTAAGGTAATTAGACCGTTTTTGAACATATATGGCCCAGTGGTAACGGCCCCGACTACAAGGAAAACATAACACAAGAAAACAAAATAAAGTCATTACCACCACGAAGACTGAAGGGAGGCTTTTGGCATGCTGTGGGACACAACAGAATAATAATAACTACAGGTCATTATATTTTACTTTACTTAAATTTAATCATGTATTTTAATGTTTTATTCTACTTACAAAATAATTATTTCAATGCTCAATCTTACATGTGTAATTGTTAAAGTATTTTTATATTTTCTCTAATCTCATTTATTTTTCATCATTTATCATTGTTTTCTTCATGTTTATCGTGTTTACACTTAGTTATATTACGTGCATGCTGTGGTCTCCTGTAATTGAAGGAGCACACGTAAAAGGACCTTGTTATTACTTTGATTTATAATGTATATGTGTATCCTTTGTTGGAGATCCTATAATATAAATAAATAAATAACCAACTAACAACCTATATATTAACATGTGAAACAAAATCTTTATACCCCTTTTCACGGAAATTACGCGGATGGAGGAGAATTAAATTTGGCACAGTTATGGGTTATTATGGAGAAGGAGCTTAAGGTTGTTAAAAAAAGCTAATATTTTAATTTAAAAATGTATTTCAATGTCAGTTCCACCAACTGCTGAGTGTAGGCCCCCTCTCTTTTGTGCCATGCTTGCCTGGTCTGTGCAAGTCTCAACCAGCCGATTTATTCTGTAAAAATAACATTCTGGAAAACTTACGTCAAGTGAGCTTAGCTGCAGGGCCCGATCTAGGGGGGGGGGGGGGGGGGCAAGCCGGGCAAATGCCCAGAGCGGCAAAAATGGAGGGGCGGCAAAATTGAGGGTTGCACGACGTACTATAACTAAATCTTATAAAAATTACCATGCCTAGCAGCCCGACAAAATAGTATTTTTAAGGATTTCTTAGCTATGATTTCAATAGAACATAAAGTTTGTGACGGTATTAAATTTATCAGAAAATAGAGCAGCAAGTGCGAAGAAAATTATTTTAATTATTACGAGGTAGAGTATATTGTTTTATTTACCTAATTTAATTATTTTACAGAATTACTGATTCGTTTTGTAACGGAATATAATTAGTTTCTGATAAGGCGGGAGGAAACGCCCGGGTGTTACCACTGCGTAGATCGCGTGGAGGTCAGCCCGGCTTGGGCGGAGCACTGCCGTGTCCTCGTGGAGGCGATCGGCGGCGGCGATCTCTCGAGTCCGGCCCTGGTCCAGGCCATGGTACGGAGCGAGAGTGCATGGGAAGCCGTAACCTCCTGCGAAGCAGTAATGTTCCCGAAGATGGAGGCGGCACATGAGGAAAAGGCAATCTATGCGCCTTCACGGCCCTAGTCGCCACAGGAGATACCCTGGGCAATCCCAGGCTGATTCCCGGCCACCGTAGGCGCGTGCTTGCAAACGGCAAGTAATGGGTAGCTCGATGGTAGGACCAATTAAGCCCGGGTCAACGGCGCGTTGTGTACCACGCGCGCCTCAAAGAGATTTCAGCACCAACTGCTCGTGTCCGCTAGGGCCGATGCCTGCCAGGGGTGCAGGTTGTTCGAAAGAGATACCGTGGCCCCTGGCACACAGGCAACTGAAGGTACACGGGTGGGTTTTAGTCAGTAAAAGTCTGACACGGAGAAGTTATTTTATGACACCCTCAAAAAAGAAACCGTAATATAATAATGTTTTTTTTTATTGCATTAAATTAAAAAAAGCAAATAGTTCCTTGTATTTTTTAAACCTTAAAAAATATAATTTTAACAGTTTGGTCTTAATCTTTTTAACTACTGAAACGATTTTGATGAAAAATGTTTATTGTCTCTTATGAAAGGGTCATAAATTAATATAGGAAAGATTAGACAGGGAAAGGGAAAATGGCAAAAGGGAAAAGAGGCCTATAACCAGCAGTGAGTGGAAACAGGTTGATGATGATGATGAAGTCGTTAGTTTACTACGGCTTCTGAACAAGTATACAAAAATTCATGAGAGTATGTTTGTAAGTATATAATAGTAAATAACTTAGAATAATATACAATTAAAACAATATCACATAGGTACGTGGGACACTCGAAAGTTTTGCGAAAAAAAAAAAAATGTTGTATAGGTAAATATATTTTTATCAAATATTTTCAAAGTACTCTCCACTATCATTTAAACAAAGTTTCATGTGTCTGAACCAATTTTCGAAACACGTTTTCCAGTCCGCCGCAGACACCTAGTTTACAGCCTGGTCGAACGCTGACAGCGCATCTTCCGGCGACGAAAAAATTAAAATAAGTCACACGGTACTAGGTTTTTTTTTTGGGTGGGAAATCATCAAATAACTTCTCCCGCTCTGGGTGGAGCAGGAGGGCGTGTCAGACTTTTACTGACTAAAACCCACCCGTGTTCCCTCAGTAGCCCGTATGCTGGGGCTGTGGTATCTCTTTCGAACAAACCCGCACCCCTGACATCTCTTTGAGGCGCGCGTGGAACTCAACGCGCCGTCGACTTGGGCTTGGTCCTTACCGGACAGCGAGCTACCCATTACTCGCCGTCCGCAAGCCCATGCCTACGGTGGCCGGAAATCGGCCTGGGATTCCCGACGCCCAGGGCGTCTCCGTATCCTGCAGCGGCTAGGGTCGCGAGGGCGCATAGACTGCCTCTCCCTCACGTGCGCCGCCTCCCTCTTCACGAGCATTACTGCTTCGCTGAAGGAGTTGACGGCTACCCATGCACTCTCGCTCCGTACCATGGCCTGGACCAGGGCCGGACGCGAGAGATCGCCTCCACGAGGACACGGGGCGGTGCTCCACCCAAGCCGGGCAGACCGCCACCGTGTGCTCCACCGTGTCCTCAGGGCGATCTTCGCAGTGGAAACACCCGTGTCAGGGCTGTAAGGTGAGTGACCCAGGTGTTTGACCGGCCAGCGTGCTGTTCAGGGAGTCCTTCGTTTTGAGCGCGGTGTGTGAAGGCGCGTTGTCGTGGTGGAGCAGTAGCCCGCGGAGCCGTGTTTGGTCGCTTGTTGCTCACAACAGAGAAAACTTCTCCCAAGCATTTGGTAGTATACCATTCAGCGTTGATGTTTCTTTGGTTCCGTAAAGGAATTGACACCAATTAGCCAGTCATATTGAAAAAGCTCGCTATCGAAATCTTCCCCCTGGTTCTAGATCGATGCTGCTTCTAATGATGTCGTAAACACGGCGAGACGAGCCTGTTTCAAATTTGTTAATCATATCACTGCACCACTCCGCCCGGGCCTGCTTCTGAGCATCGGTGATGTTGTGCGGCACCCAGCGTGAAACTATCCTCCTCACGCGAAGATGCGCGTGTAGAAGGCTTCCCGATACAACCTGCAGTGTGTGAGGCAGGTTGTAAATGCTACGTAACTCGCCTATTATCATGGATTAAATTGTTCACTGCTAGTACGTTTCCTTCCGTAATAGCCGTCAAAGGGCGACCACTTCTTTCCTTATCCCCCAAAATTAGTCCACCGCACTTGAATTCGTTATACCAACGATACACGGTTGCCTTAGAAGGGCCTTCATCCATGAATGACATTTGAAGTCTATCGTACGATTCGTCCGATTTCAGGCCACACTTGAAATCATAAAAAATCATAGCGCGAAAATGTTCCGGCGCAGAACCATTTTTTAATGAGAATCGATAATTTAAATTAGCTCGCAAACAATGTGGAGGGAAATTTTGAAATTGGAACGTACCTATTTTAACTTAGAAAAAAACATATTTTCAAAATAGATTATGACTGGCCAGTCTCTCATATGTATGTATGAGTGGCCTGGTATATATATCCCATCTTTGGATTCCAAAGATGGGATATATATACCTATATATACATGACTTCTATAGTGTTATGTAAAGGGCGGCGAATATTATTTTTGCCCGGAGCGGCTAAATAGCTAGATCGGGCCCTGCTTAGCTGTCAATAGTGTCAGTGCCTAGCAGGAATAACAGAGGGTCAATTCCAAATTCTCGTAATTTTAAGAAAGTTCACAGACTCAGCGTCGATCTGTCAAAAATTCTTCGAGTTTCAACATTCAATTGTCGCCGAGATGACACTGCGAACGTTTTTAATTACGAGAATTGGCATTAAGCTCACTTTGCTCAAGTTTTCAGTAGTGCTAATCTTCTCACCGTGCTTACTTGGGTGAATCGACCTTAAAGTGACCTGTCATTAGTGTCAATCCTTATTGTCAGATGGAATGACAGCTTACTTGAAGGTTAATTCACCTAAGTTCTCACCGTGAGATTTTAACAGAAAAGATCGGCTAACGCTAGGGAATTTAGGGATTGACAGCTCATACTTCACCAAAGTAGATATTAACGGTGAGATTTGTATAGAATAGCACTACTGATCTTAACCGCAATCTTCTGCTGGTACACCCATCCTGGCTGGTCTGCCAACAGTCCTAAACTGTAACAAAATTAACAACATCTACTTAACTTAAAAAAAATTAGTGCGTATTGTTTTACTATTTTCGGTAAACCTGAATTATTTAGTTTCCTGAATTTACCAGCCAAAGTTAGTGTAACCACAAACGGACCACACGCGACTGCTTCTAGTGAAATTTCATACATTTAAAGGCGGGGGTAGCCACTATAGCTGCGGTCGAGTGGTTTGTGTGCCCAGCCTTCAGCTACAGTTTCAGGGGTGGCTTAGGTACTTGCGTGCATTTCCCGATCTTATGACTGCGTCTGTGAGCGGAGTTCGCGCAGCTGAAATATGTTTATATTTTTGGCATCGATACGCTAAGAAGAAGAAAGAAGAAGAAGAGGCGGCTGTCATGAAATGGCTGCGGGGTTTCAAAACTCAAACTCAAATCATTTATTTATTATAAATGTATACTATTAATAAAGAGGAAAGATTTTGCTGTCCCCCATGACGAGAATCTCGTGAAAGCTGAGCAAGATAATAAAATCAAGTATCTTGACTTAGCTTAGACATGTGGGACGTGGACTCAGCAATCATTGTACCGATAATCATTACAGTAAATAGCCTAGTAGCGAAGAGCCTCGACCAACATCTCAGGAGGCTCTCATTGCACGGCTGGATCAAGGGCTTGATTCAGAAAGCAGTACTCCTAGACACGGCACGCATAGTCAGGAGGTTCCTTTCTCTAGAGCCCTGACCACTGGCATCATGGACCCTGCTCCTGATGCCGATGGGCCACTATTTTTTATATTTTTAAATGTCTTTTTATGATTTTTGTAAAAATATTTAAAAATATACTTAATAAGTTTAAAAGAAAATAAATGAGAAAGAGGAAAGATTTGTTTGTATTTTTTTGTATTTTTGTTTGCATTGAATAGGCTCCGAAACTACTGAACCGATTTGAAATTTTTTTTCACTGTTGGGAAGCTACACTATCCCTGGGTAACATAGGCTATATTTTATCCCCATATTCCCACGGGAACGGGAACTACGTGGGTGAAACCGCGGAGCGCTGCTAGTGTCAAATAAACCAATTACAGGCACTTCTGAATTGTCAAGTGGTCGGTCAGTAAGACAGATGCAGCTATTAGCTAGCTAGCTATATAGCCCATTTCAAAGCATCGTAAGTACATAGAGAAGAATGGACAAGAAACTCCATAGACGCTCTTAAAAAAAAAATTGTTACAAAATGCTGGTTACATCATTCATGTTGAAATTATACATGTGAGAATAATGCAAAAAGAACGTGCACATTAAAAGCGTACGTAATAAAAGACAAAAGAAACAGTTTAGAAATTCAAATATGCTGATACCGTCGCAGCTAAGAGATGACCAGTCCCAACTGACAGCACGGCGGCGCCCGTTCTTGTACAGACGCCAGCAGGTCAACCTATCCCAAACTGTCAAATTTTGCCAATTGAACATGAACCTTATTCCTTTGTTATAAAGTTGAAAATCTATCAAAGAAATTTGACAGATTGGGGTAGCTTGATGTGCTGGCCTCTGTACATGACGCATGGATCCTTGAAGTTACGGTTTTAAAAACGATCCTGTAGGAAATCACAACAACATACTTTCTTATTATATCCTTTCAGTGACGTCATTTGCCGATAAATTTCCAAACACTTATTTCCTGTTTTAGAAATTTTATTTTTAATTCTAAAATTTCGAAAACGTCATAATAAATCAAACAGGCACGAGTCAACAAAACTAGATATTTCCCGTTTCTTATTACAGTACGTAAATTCAGGACATAAATTCATGTTCTATGGACCACTTAGGTATTTTTCTTTGTCCTGAATCCGTAGGAACTGTTAAACTAAGTGAATTATAATGTTCTGCCAGATCTGCGTAGGCATTGGCTCGTAGACCTACGTGCTACGCCGGCCTACGCGGCTACGCGGCTACGAGTTTTGAGCTTTTGGGTCGTGGTCGTGCAGGGTAGATATATACCCATAATATAAATTAAAGTCGTAGGTCTGTATGATCACGTTTTTCTTCTAAACAACACAACGGATTTTGATGCTGTTTACATCATCATTTAGAGAACTTACTACCGTAAGTGTGCGTAATAAATTGATATCAAACTTACGTATAATATATAAACCTCAATAGCTTGTTAAGTCGTAAAAACCATGCGAAGTAAGGGCGGGTCGCTAGTTATACAATATTTAAAAAAAAAAGAAGGAAAAGTGACCCATTTTATTTTTGCATCACGAAACAATAATAATTTTCGCAGTATAACGTTTAGTACGCTACACTTACTCACTTATCTGTATCAGACTATTACTAAATTGCCCGGGGCTACGCGCCCAAACACGACTATACCACGTGAAATTATGTTATGCGAAACTGACGCTATTAATGTACTTACTACGAAATACGATGGTTATTTAAGCTAGGAGGTTCAAAAACGGTCTTTCTATTTTACTTATTTTTCAAGATGAGGCTAAAATTTTAACAGATGTACCTACTTTGTTGAAAATCTTTTGTTTTCAATTTAAATCTATACTAATATTATAAAGAGGAAAGATTTGATTGTTTGTATGTCTGTTTGCATTGAATAAGCTCCGAAACTACTGAACCGATTTGAAAAATTATTTCACTGTTGGGAAGCTACACTATCCCCGGGTGACATAGGCTATATTTTATCCCCGTATTCCCACGGGAACGGGAACTGCGCGGGTGAAACCGCGGCGCGCTGCTAGTCAGTAATAAAATTGTTTATTGACACAAAATACAGGTGTAACATACTGTTGTGTTGGGCATAGGCTGTATGTTGATAATACCTTGGCCAAGCGACGCGCCTGTTGCGCCCCCGCCATATTGAATGAATAAACAGTGTGTCTCTAACCGGCGTTTGATTGTGACGTGCCCTTTCCCGTAACGAGTACCTACCGCGTGTGCAAACTCAACAGTGGCGACGAGGATGAACGCGACTTACGGAATATTAGCAACGTTCGACCATAATGTTCACGACTGGCGGACGTACAAAGGCCGCATCACGCAATGGTTCATCGCTAACGATATCGACGCGACAACCGACGAGAAAGGAACAAAAAGGCGCGCCATTTTGTTGAGCGCACTCAACGACGCCACCTTCAAACTTGCCGCAGATTTATCCGCGCCAAACGACATTCAAAATGTGGCCTACGCCGAAATAATTCGTTTACTGGATAACCATTTCGTACCCAAGCGTTGCGGTTTCGGTGAGCGTTATAATTTTTATGCAGCGGTGCAGCAGCCCGGCGAAACGCACACGCAATGGGCGGCAAGACTTCGGGGGCTTACAGTGCACTGCGACTTCAGCAACGTAGAAGAAGCTCTTCGGGATAAGTTCGTGATGGGTATGCTAGCGGGTCCAGAGCGCGAAAAGCTGTTTGCACGGGACGTGGAGTCCTTGACGTTGGCGAAAGCGGTGGAGTTAGCAGAGAGCGTGCGCTGCGCGCGCGCAGGCGCTGCCGCCGTCCTCACAACTCGGGGCTCCTCTACATCACAACAGGCTGAGCTATACAAGATAGACAAAGAACAGGAGGCTAGCAAAACGGCTAGCTTGTCAGATGAGAATAAGTGTTCAGTGTGTGGTGGTAAAAGCCACAAGTCATCCCAGTGCCGGTTCAAAAACTATAAATGTCAAAAGTGCAACTCGAAGGGTCATTTACGTAGGATGTGTAAAAACAAAGTGCATTTTGTGACGGCTCAAGAGGCCAGTGAGGTGAGCGAGGGCGACGATGGTAAGTCATTATTTAATATCGGATCAGCCCGAGGAGAACCTATGACAGAAGTGATTGCAATAAATGGGTTTAGGTTTAAATTTCAGTTAGATAGTGGATCTGCTGTGTCAGTGGTATCGGAAAAAACGTACAATCAAAATTTTTGTAAGATACCGTTACTAGCTGCGGAGCAAACGTTTTATAGTTACACGGGTGACGTCATGGAATGTATAGGCTACATGCGGCTGCCCGTTACATACCTGCAGCACACACACACGCTCAACATGTACGTCATACGTAACGGAGGCCCGCCGCTTTTAGGTAGAGATTTTATTTCTAAGTTTCAACTCAAGCTTACTAGTTGTCATTTCGTAAATAATCAAAATAGTATCGTTCAACAATTACAAAACCGTTTTCCCGATGTTTTTTCTGACAAATTAGGTAAATTTACAAAGTATTGTGTTAAGTTAGAATTAAAAAAGGATTCGAAACCGACATTTTTTAAGGCACGCCCGATTGCATTTGCTTTACGCGATAAAGTTGACAAAGAAATACAGCGCTTGGTGGACTTGGGAGTTTTAAAACCAGTACAGCATTCTGAGTATGCATCACCAGTGGTACCAGTGCTAAAACGTAACGGTTCAGTTAGACTGTGCGCTGACTATTCGGTCACGATTAATAAACAGCTTGTTATTGAGCAATATCCATTGCCGACCGTACATGAGTTATTTTCTAAGTTACAT
Source organism: Polymixis flavicincta (assembly GCA_949987655.1). Taxonomy (NCBI): domain Eukaryota; kingdom Metazoa; phylum Arthropoda; class Insecta; order Lepidoptera; family Noctuidae; genus Polymixis; species Polymixis flavicincta. Next base: position 19,769,537 of record OX465190.1, on the reverse strand, counting down.
GGTGGTCAGCAATTCTCTAAGATAGATTTATCTATGGCATATAATCAGTTTTTATTAGATGAAGAGTCACAAAATTTAACATGTATAAATACTCACCGAGGCTTATTCAAATATACTCGACTGGTCTTTGGTCTTTCTAGTGCACCCTCTATATTTCAAAGGGCAATGGAACAGGTGCTGGCAGGGTTAGACGGGGTATTATGTTTGCTGGACGATGTGTTAATAACCGAAAAGCTTCATGTAGTCCTACAAAGACTCCAAGATGCAGGGTTAATTTTACAGGAAGAAAAATGTGAATTCTTCAAAGATGAAATTAGTTATTTAGGATATGTGATTAACAAGGACGGATTAAAAAAGGATCCATCAAAGATTAAAGCTATTATGGAGGCTCCAGTTCCCACAGACATTCACAGGTTACAATCTTTTTTAGGGCTTGTAAATTATTATAGGAATTTTGTACCAAGAGCATCTAGTATCTTGTGCCCCTTGTATGATTTGCTAAAAAAAGGGATAAAGTGGGAATGGACAGCAGTACACAATAACGCTTTTATTGAAATAAAAGAAAGGTTAACATCTGATCAAGTATTAACACATTTTGATGCCAGTGCAAAAATAATTTTAACCGTTGACGCTTCTCCATACGGTCTAGGTGCTGTGTTATCACAGATTGGGAATGATAGAGTTGAACGACCAATATCGTTTGCATCCCGCACCCTTAACTCAGCTGAGAAACGGTACTCACAAATTCAAAAAGAAGCAACAGCCATCATATTTGGGGTACGGCGGTTTCATCAGTACCTGTATGGAAGATCAGACTCTTTTATCTTACGCACAGATCACAAGCCTCTAATATCAATTTTCGGGCCACATAAGGGCATTCCAGAAGTATCGGCCAATAGGTTACAAAGATACGCAATGTTTTTATCCGCATACAATTATACAATTGAATACGTACGAAGTGCCGATAACAACGCGGACTTTTTGTCACGGGCCAGTTTACACTATGAAAAACCGCAAGCGGGCGCAGAGGGGGACGGCGGCGCTCACGCTGCCGCAGCCGCTGCGCTGATCGACCGCGCGTCATATGTCCACTTTGTTGTAGAGGGTAGCTTGCCAGTGAGCTTAGATGAGTTACGCGATGCAACTGATAACGATACTACTTTAAAAAAAGTAGTTAATTTAGTCCTTAATGGTTGGCCTAAGAAAACTGTAGATTTACGTTTAAAACCTTATTATTTGTGTAAAACCCAATTATCCTACGAGAACGGATGTTTAATGAGAGGACATAAAGTTGTACTACCGGAAGTATTACGTAATAAGGTTTTAAAAGAATTGCATAACTCACATTTAGGGATTGTTAAAACTAAATCAGAAGTCAGATCACGCTTTTGGTACCCGGGTATAGATGAGGCCGTCGAGATAATGATCAATTCGTGTGATATTTGTAAAAAGCTGCGGCCTTCTCCGCCACGAGCGCCTCTCGCTCCATGGAAATACCCACCAACGCCGTTCCATCGACTGCACATAGACTTTCTCGGGCCTATCAATAACAACCTTGTGTTTTTGGTAGTTGTAGATGCACACACTAAGTGGGTGGAAGTTTATGACGTCAGTAACTCGACCTCATCCGCGACAGTAACCGAGAAACTTTATGATTTCATGTCCAAATACGGGTTACCGCATACAATCGTTAGCGATAATGGTACAGCGTTTACGTCTTTTGAGTTCAAAAATTTTTGCTCACTAAACGGTATAAACCATTTAACATCACCAGCGTATAATCCAGCTAGTAACGGTCAAGCGGAAAGTTTTGTAAAAATCGTAAAGAAAGGAATAAAATCAAGTATTTTATCATCACACAGTAAAAGAGACTGTAAGTTAAAGCTTTTAAAATATTTATTCGATTACAGGAACTCCGTTCACTCTGTCACAGGTTTCTCACCGGCTGAGCTAGTGTTCGGGCGTAAGCTCGTTAGACATTCTTAACCCGACGCCACCGCCGCCTCCGCTCACATCACTGGTAAATAATGTTAAACGAAAACAGTGCTCGCAGATTAAGTTTAGCGGAGGGAACAACCGACAAGTGTTTAAGCCGGGAGACGAAATTTTATATAAAAAATACGTAAATAAAAACAAATATCAATGGTGTATGGGTATCGTCATAAAAAGATTAGGGTCGGTGTTATACCTTATTAAAGACAGTGTCACTTCTACCAACGAACGAAAACACAAAAACCAAATGGTAAAAAATGTAAGGGATCCTCATTCTTGTAGCATAGAGGACGACGACTTGACAGCTGGGGTGTACGAGCCTCAACCTCAAACGGGGGAAGAAGGGGTTGGGGAAAACAGTCAGGGGACACCGATTTCTAGGTGTCCACACAGGCTCCTACGCAACGTACCAAGGGTTGATTATGCACCCTATTTGTAATTGTATTTTTATATTTAGTGGTATTACTATTGTTGATTGCATGGAGGTTGATTGTATATTATTTTATTATTGTGTCTTAATATTCTTATGGGGTTTGTTAACTAGGGTGGGGAGATGTTGTGTTGGGCATAGGCTGTATGTTGATAATACCTTGGCCAAGCGACGCGCCTGTTGCGCCCCCGCCATATTGAATGAATAAACAGTGTGTCTCTAACCGGCGTTTGATTGTGACGTGCCCTTTCCCGTAACGAGTACCTACCGCGTGTGCAAACTCAACACATACTTAATTGAAGCCCTGGCCCTGAGCTAAGTAGCAACCTGTGTTACAGGAGCCAGTGTGTTCACCCATTTGTAGTACCTACATTTCATGACATAGCCTTTGCAACGAATTAATTCGGTAATTAAAGTAAAAAAACATGGTAAAATTAAAGAAATGAAAGATGCATCGGTGGATCATGGATGTACAGTCAGCAAAAGAGATTATTAACCAGGGTCGTCAGATATGGTCTATTGATAATAGCCACTACTTATGAGTTGGTCGTAGGTTCGAACCCAGACAGGCGCTTTACTTTGTGTAAATTATTTCATCACCACTGCTCTCCAAAACGGTGAAGGAAAACATCGTGAGGAAACCGGCATGTCCTAGAACCAAAAATTCGAAGACATGTGGCATCTACGAACTCGCACTGGGCCGCGTGGTACGCCTGTGTCCCAGCAGTGGGAACATTGCGCCTGGGTTCGAACCTAAGACCTTCAGACTCGTAAGTCGCGGCGGTTACTAGGCCACTACTACTAAAAACTGTTTAAACTATTATACAACAAAAATAGTAATTATTACGAGTTAAATACCCCATCAATTTCGACTTCTAAAGTACTACAAAAAAGCATCTTCATAAATCCGAATCCCATTACAACTTTGTCCATCATTAAGTTTAAGAAAATCCACAATATTTTCATTCAACTACAATGTCAGGCAGATAAACTTAAGTCAGTTCAACTTATGTAGATGTTTACTAAAACCTGTACTACTCGCAAATGGGCCGCTTCGTCTCATCCTTAAGATTTATAGGCCGAATACAGACGAACTGATATTCAAGTTGAGTTGAGAAAAACATGCAGAGCGCATGCGCGAACTCGACCAATGTTGTTCCCGTGCCATGGACAGTGCGTGACGGGTGCTCGAGACGAAGTAGGGAGGATCACTGTCGACACTATCGAGTCGATGACTGATAAGGATATTTTTTGTTGAGTGTTGTGTGCAATTTTAATTTATTTTAATGGTCGAAATTATTCATTGTGAAAAGAGATTCAGATTAATTGATTTAACTATCTGGAAACCGCTGAATTGATTTTATAAAGATCGTTTCTGGCAACGCGATCATATTACGCGAGATTTTTCTGCAACTGTCTGCATCTGTTGTATAGAAAGGCGTGAGAACTTTTCTGTCAAGATAATTTCACTGATACAGAATTTAGTAATACTTTTCTTATAGTCGTAAATCTGTTGTTGTCGAGCCAAATCGCTCGCCAATTCATGCCTAAAACAAAACTGCCTCCATAAGATGGCCTTTCCATTTTACTACACACTTTTTTACCAATAAAAAAACATTACATCCGTAAAAAACACTGCAAGGCGTTTATTGCAGTGTTTATTTGTTCCGCGCGACCGTAAGATATTGTTTTCGATAGCGAGCATTATTGCAAACAATAAAAGTCGAGATCTCGGTACGTCCCTAATGGCAGATTTCACCAATGTTCAGTGTGATAAAATGGTTGGGACGGGCGGACTGAAGCGCGCGCTCCGCGACCGAAGCCCGCCAAATTAAAATTCAAATTTCATTCTTAAAAAAATAATTAAAACTGTGCCAGTAACAAAAAATGTGTAAATTAAATTTGAAAAATTATAAATATATTTATTTTCTGTGAAATTAGGCCTGTGTAAGTTTTGCGAACAATTTTAAAAACTGTTCGGTGATTGGTAGTTTTTTTTTGTTGTTGAGAAAACAAATTATGTATGTGAAAGTTACTGTTAAAGAACTGAATTGTGTTTCCTGGCCGTTATGGAAGTTTCTCATAAGGTAAGTGAGATTTATTTTCAGGTTTTCTTCCTGTTATCTAAAAGTTATGAAACTTTTCGACTTCCTGCTTCTCAAATTGAATTTATATGGTTTTGATATTTTCCTTTAGAATGTTTTCGAACTTTAGGTACTTACGTGATTATGACTGTATTGTTATCCAAATATAATACGGAACCAGCAAGTTTTTTTAGGGTAATTTAAAATGATGCAATTCTTTTTTGTGGTTTAAGTATAAAATATAGCGGGAGATCTCTACATACCTAGATCTCATTTTAAAATAGAATAAGATTTTTTTGACATGGAGATCTAGCTCTAAATAACGGTAGTTTTCCGCGTACATTTCATGTTCATGACTAACTTGAAGACTAAAGAAATCAAACAATTTAAGCCGACTTCCTACGCTCTTATTTAATCGAGCAATTCCCTATAAACGACCCATGATTAAGTTTAATTTCGAAGCGAAAATAATTAATGAAACCATTTAACAGTCACTTCATTTAAATTGACGCTATTTGAAGACATTCCGACGAATAATAGATGGTTGATTGCGATTGATGGCGGCTCTAATTTTGACGATATTCATTCTAAAATGAAGTAAGAATATTAAATCTATGAACAGTTTCGACTAAGCTGTTTCCTAAAGATCCTTGCGTCCTGGTATCTTACGAAGTCTTAAGCACGCGAATAAGCCAGGATTACGCTCTCATCTAAACGTTCGCCATGAATCTTCATTAACGTCTTTATTAACTACTCTTATTTAATTTAAGAAAGCTTCTTATGGGCATACGTTTTTGATAGAAAATACGTTGTTGGGGAACGACTCTAGGATGTTACGTCACAAGTTACATTCGTGAATGGAGAATTGAATGAACTTGGTATAATTCTTCGCTTGCTTCAATTGTTTCGTTCGGCGATTTAAATTGCAATGACGATAATTGGGAAATGATTATATTTATAGATATATAGAAAATTCTTTATCAGATATAATAGCTACACCATAAAAATATAGATATTATTGTGGAATATTAACAATGGATGACACAAAGGGCTAGTGTTTTCTTTTAGGGGATTCTTTGTCTATAATCGATTAATGAGAATAGAATATAATGTATTTATTTTAAAAGAATGTAGGTATAACAAATAAGATGTTACAAAAATAAAGTTAGTGTCCTTGTTCATTCTGCTTTTAAGGCATGCAAAAATACTTACTTACTTAGTACTTATACAAATATAAAAATAAAGTAACTTGCAGGGACATAAAAAAAAAATCGGCAAAAACATCAGCAATAAAGTAATAAATTTTTATTTAACAGTAAACACGTAAGATTTTTTTTTATCTAAATGTCTTTAATATTGTTAGGTATTGTATTATTCATAGCCATACAAATAACACTGTTTTTGTAGTGCAATATTATATGCATCTGTATACAACAAGATCGAGATCTTATGCTTGTATTTCTTACAATATATTACAAGTGATGTTTCTACTATATATAGTAGAAGAATCACTTTTCTTTCATTTCATAAAAATTACGATCTCAAATACGCTTTTGAATTAGACATTTTTACATTTAATAAAAAAAATATCTAGAAGCTTTGCTCGTTTTTTTTTACGTTTTCTAAAAATGAAACCCAGCTAGATCGATTTATCGCCCCCGAAACTCCCTGCATACTAAATTTCATGAAAATCGTTGGAGTCGTTTCCGAGATTCAGATTATATATATACAAAAATGGCTCGCTTAAGGGTATTAAATATCACTCACTTGGTTCATTACATACAAATCTTCACTAACTGCATATTCTATTGCCTCAAAACTACGTTCAGATCGCTAACAAGAAGTTAATACAAGTACTTCAACTACTCGACTAGCAAACGTATAAGTTAACGGTGCCCTAGGGGGGAAAGCTAACATTACGTACTCCTGTTCAAGACAGAATCAGCGTTTCTATAAGATTTTCAACTGAAGTCGAGTACCTAGTCGCGAAAGTTCAGCTGTTCAAGAAGTCTGCAAGAATAATTAAGTTTTCACTTATAATATTTGAAAATGCAGTTAGCGAGGTTGTGTCTGCATTCATCACCATCATTATCATCAGCCTATAATGTTCCCACTGCTGGGACATAGGCCTCCTCTCTGTGAGAGGGATTCGGCCATAATCCACCACGCGGGCCCAGTGCGGGTTGGTAGATGTCACATGTCTTCGAATTTTTGGTTCTAAGACATGCCGGTTTCCTCACGAAGTTTTCCTTCACCGTTTTGAGAGCAGTGGTTATGAAATAATTTACACAAAGTAAAGCGCCTGTCTGGGTTCGAACTCACGACCTACAACTCGTTAGTCGCGGCCGTTACTACTTGGCCACCACTGCTCTTTATAGTGATTAAAATATGATAATTAAATGATTCGATGTTTCTAAAAATATAAGAAATACTAGTTTTTAAAAGCGGCTTCGCCTTTGTGGAGGTCGGAAAATATTCCACGTGAACGTACTACCGGGATAAAAAGTAGTAAAGTATTCTATGTGTTAATGCAGGTTGTTAGTTATCTGTGTGCCAAATTTCATCCAATTCCATTCAGCCGATTTTGCGTGATTGAGTATCAAATATCAAAACATCTAAATATCAAAACATCTAAATATCAAAACATCTAAATATCCAAACATCTAAACAAACAAATTTTCACATTTATAATATGAGTAGGATAGTAGGATTCATCATCATCATCACCATCATTACAGCCCAAAAGACGTCCACTGCTGGACATAGGCCTCCCCAAGCTCCACCACTTCGAACGGTTCTGGTCGAAGTGGATCCCACTGCCACTTAAGTTTGGCAAACTTAAGTGGCAGTGGGATACATTGCTCCCAGAACAGGTGGCCGATGGGGCTGAAAAGTTCTGGAGAGGCGACCGCGTACCGGAAGACGTAAAGTTGGAAGACCTCCCACAAGGTGGACTGATGACCTTGTAAGGGCCGCAGGAGTCCGCTGGATGCGGGAAGTCGGATTATTGAAATAAAATTGTTAATACTATGCCTGCTGTCAACTCAACCTATCGCAGTCCACTGCTGGACATAGGCTATTCCAAGACTGTGCTACAATACCCTATTCTCCGCCCTTTTCATCCAGTCTATCTCAGCCCACTGAAAGAAAGAAAAAAGTAAGAAAGAATACCGTTTATTTGGACACAGTTCGTGTAACACAAAATAAATAGCAAAAGAAAGTGAAAATAAATAACTAGGAACTATAATAATCTGTGCCTCACTGCCACTTCAGCTTGCTCACTTCCTTTCCGGATTATTCCATCTTTTCGACAACGTTTTACTTTATCAAACATGTGACATTATGAAGCCGGTTAAAAATCAATCATGCAATCTGCATAAATAAAATGAGACACAATATCGTATTAATTTAATCAATTTTAAAGTTTGTATGTTCGTTACTCAATCACGCAGAAGTGGCCGAGCGGATCATGATGTTATTTAGCACACAGACAGTTTGGATTAAACCATTGGATACTTTTTATCCAAGTGGTTCGTTACTGTGGGATAATTTTTGACCTCCACGCAGGCGAAACCGTTTGCAAATCTACTGACTAATAAATCCAGACTTAAATGACAACAGAACATTATTTAGTCTTATGTCACTAATTTCATGATACTTCATCAATATTGCTCCAGCTCGATTCACAAGTGGGTGGTGACTCCGTGTGGGTGTATTAGGAATGTAAGCATAACCATTATATTTATTTATATTTGGTTCCAATGATACTCGTAATATCGATGATTCCAATCTCTGGGTGGGATGGAGATAAAAACTTTTACAAAAAATAAAAAAAACAACCGACTTCCAAAAAAACACTAGAAAGTGAAAAATAACTTTAATTTCGGAAGTCGGTGACTTTTGAAGTCGGTGTATTTTATTTTATTAATTTCTGGTCACCGTCTTCCGAAATTAAAGTTATTTTTCACTTTCTAGTGTTTTTTTGGAAGTCGGTTGTTTTTTTTTTACGTTTTTTTTTTCACGTTTTAGTTATGGTACTTACCCCAAACCAATTCGAAATTTCATCATCCTTGGGGTCAAAACAATGCATATTTATGCGATAGCAGCAATCGCGGTTAATTTGCTGTCTTTTTTCGAAGAGTTCCGTTGTCTGTCTCCGAAACGCATCATCAGATCTATATGAAATTTAAATGGGACCATTTCGAAATAAACCTTTTTGAACGAAGAAAGAATTATGCAAATCGGTCTATATAGGACGGAGTTATGCCCGAACCTCCACTTAACTCCTAACCGTTAAAGAGTTGTACCTTCCATCGTCAACTCAGCGTCATAAGATGATGATGACCATACGCAAATGTCTCAATAGCTTTAGAAAACATATGAAAAACATTGTTAATACCTACAAATCTTTAAGGGTTGCCCTCGATTTCCCTGGGATTCCATCATCAGATCCTGATTTGGTGCCAATGGGACCACCTCAGGAGTATACTCTTTCAAATAAAAAAAGAATTTTGAGAATCGGTCCACAAATGAGGGAGAAATCTGCGAACATACATTAAAAAAAAATACGTTCGGTGGAACTTTAACCTCCTCCTTTTTGTGAAGTCGGATAAAAATCGGATACGTTACGTGATATTTTTGTACAATTATATTTTTGTAATGTTTTTGTCGTTTAATTGGCAAATTAACTCACGGTGTCCTTTTTATAGCAAAGTAACTAGGAAAAAAGAAACTTCTACTACTTCTACTGGTATGTACCTACGTGTAGGTACTAGTGTACTAGTGTGTATGTAGGTACGGGTTTTTCACCTAGTTCGGCTGCAGCAGGCTTAGCACGAGCATTTGTCGACGGAAGAATAGACATGACTATTAACTAAATGATGTACAATAGGATAAGATAGCTATGTTTTTCTATTAATTAACACAGTTATGCGTTCTAAACGAATCATGATTTTGTAGATAATCGTATATACTTTGTGGCCGTCGAGTAGAAAGTTTTGTTGTCAGTGTGATTTTGACAGTTTGGGAAGAAATATGCTTTTGAAATAGTCTACATTTATAAGGACCTAGACAAATATCGGTAGAAACGAAAGACTATATGACTGATTGTAGAAGGATATCTGCGGTGCGATGTCAAAAATGTAGGAACGAAATGTCACTTTGTATTGAAAAAGCGCTGTCTATTCTTCGTAGAAATACAAAGCGTCATGCTAAGCCCGCTGATGCTCTAATGTTGTATTATTTTCTTAATAGCCTTCAACTTGTTTTACGCAATGTTGGTTGTCGTTTTGGTATCAATAAATAAAATTATTATTAATTATTGTTATTACTAGTGGGATGGGAAAAATTGGATGCGTAACTTGATATTTCTGTACAATTATATTTTTAGAATGTTTTTGTCAAATAAACCCACGTGTCCTTCAAATAGCAAAGTATCCAGGAGCAACTTAATTCGTGTAATTACTTCTGAAAGAACATTCTGTGTGTTAATTCTACCGTGTTTGTGAAGCGTGATGAATATTATCCTAATTCGTCTATGTACTTTGTTTAGTGGACAGAAAGATGAAGAGAGAGAAAACCATGTTTATTTTGTCACACAAACACGTGTATGTAAAAGAGACAGCTTGAGTACCTACTTAAACAGATCATCCTTTTCCCAACTATGTTGGGGTCAGCTTCCAGTTTAACCGGATGCAGCTGAATACCTGTATTACATGGAGCGACTGCCTATCTGACCTCCACAACCACTGGGTTGTAGAGGTCAGACAGGCAGTCGCTTGGTAAGATTGGCTGTCAGACTTCCACGCTTCTGACGACCCCTAACGACTGTCAAAGATCCACAAATGGCTGCCGGGACCAGGGGCTTAATGTGCTTTCTGAGGCTCGGAGTCTCGGTATATAAAGATAGTCACCCATCCATGGACCAACCGCAGCATGCGTAGCTTAACCCGATCGATTGACTCGTGCGGCTGTTATTAGTAAACCACGAGCCTCTCTCCCTCTTTAAACGAAACAAGATATATAGTTAAAAACCGCTGTTACATCTGCGATGGTTTCTAATGGTATGTTCTTGTTAAATCTTGAGTAACGTAGCTTATTTTTTTATTAAATATATAAAACACTTTTTTTTGCAATTAGCCTCATCATATCAGCCGAAAGACGTCCACTGCTGGACATAGGCCTCCCCCAGGCTCCTCCACTTCGACCGGTCTTGTGCTTCCCACATCCAGCGGATACCCGCGGTCTTCGCAAGGTCTTCGGTCCACCTTGTGGGAGGCCTTCCTACTCTACGTCTTCCGGTACGCGGTCGCCACTCCAGAACCTTTCGGCCCCATCGGCCATCTGTTCTGCGAGCAATGTGCCCTGCCCACTGCCACTTAAGTTTGGCAATTCTTCGGGCTATGTCGGTTACCTTGGTTCTCCTGCGGATCTCTTCATTTCTGATTCGATCGCGTAGGGACACACTTTTTTTTGCAATTAGCCTACACTGCCCCAAGTCCTTTCGGGCATCCTTTTCCAGGGCCAGCCCTTGAAATACATGCCTAGGTCGTCACGCCACCTTTTCTGGGGCGGCCTCGGCGGCGCCGTCCATCCTCGGGGACCCACCGTGTAGCGACAATTGCCCAGCGGTCACTGTGCATGTGACTGGTGTGTCCCGCCCAGTCCCATTTTAGCCTGGCAGCCTTTTTGCCCACGTCTAGGATTCCCGTTTTGGAGTGCAGCGTGGTATTTTATATTCGGTCGGTTCATCTAACGCCTAAAATGCTGCGCTCCATTTCTCTTTGGCAAACCCCAAGGCTGAACTTTTGCGACTCGGTGAGCGAATAGGTCTGAGCACCTATGATATTTATAATCTCGCCTTAGATTGCCTCGTTGGTGTAGTTGTCGTAAACGCTAACTGCTTATCAAGTCCTGGGTTCGATTTAAGGCAAAGTGTTCGTGGGTTTTGCAATCTGGAATTTCGCAGTAGCAGTCTAGAGTCTGGATTTGAGCCCGTTTGATGGCAATAGGCTTGCCCCCTATTACATGGGACTTACAAATGGCAAATTGTGGGTGTACTATTGGTAAACCTCTGCACAATCCTTTGGGAGAACAAAGGGTAAGTTCATAACTTAACATCACGCAAATTTCGCTATTTCTCACTATTGAGATTTTTATAGTTCAGATCAAACAATAAAAAATGCATGGGAAAAAGAACACAAGAAGACAGTTGTCTTAAACTTAAAGCAGCGGCCAGTCTCGAAACTTTCCTTAAACATTCTTTTTACCTATCTTGATATGGTAATATTATTCTGGGTGCATCGTTTTCACACATAATCATATAATGAATGTATTACCATGTTAAATATTGTACTTAAAGTATTGTACTTAGAGTTTCTCGTCCATTCTTCTCTATACGAAACTACATTTTGGATTTTGGCATTTCGGGGGGAATTGATTCTTAATTCAATTTTTATTTTAATTTTTTTGCCTGGAAGAGATCGTAGAAAGCGATAAAGCCGCCCATTGTATGTTTTTTTTAGTGTTTAATGTTTTTATTCTGTCATGCTTTTTCTGGTGTAAAATAAAGAGTACATAAATAAATAAATGTAGGTAAATGTTGACGTTCAAAAGTGCCTTTTATGTGCCTATTTGAAATAAACGCTTTGACTTTGGTGTTAGACCGTGTGTATGTAGTAGGCCTTATGGGTATCCATCATCACCGTCTCTAAGAAAGGGTGTGGGTCTTCGATCAATATTATTGATCGAAGGTGTGGGCCATAATCCACCACGCAGGCCCAGTGTGGGTTGATATTGAAACCGGTATGCTTTCGAATCTTCGGTTCGAAAGCATGCCGGTTTCCTCACGATGTTTTCCTTCACCGTTTACGGGTAGGTGGCCTGACGAACAATTCCTCTTGTTTTCGTTTCCAATACATTTCAATTTATTGGAATGCTTTAGGTACCTACTGTTTCTCTGAACACAGATGTTATTGATTAAGAGAATTCAATTCTATGAGAGTAGTTTTTTATTGTATTATATCTTGAAGTCAAGGCATTTATTAGTAACTAGCTTTTGCACTTGGCGTCGCTCGCGTTACTTTAGAATTTGACAACCAATTCGTGTTGATTAATAATCTTACGTAATATTAATAATCTCTGCTTGTAATAAGATAAATCAATCATGATTCGAAAGACACGTGGCGCCATCTATTATCATAAGAACGTTATTGTTGTTTTCCTCGAAAGCAGTAACTTTTTTCGGGATGAAAGGTACCCTATGTCCGTTTCTGTATACCTAACTTTTTTGGGTGGAAAATCATCAAATAACTTCTCCCGCTCTGGGTGGAGCAGGAGGGCGTGTCAGACTTTTACTGACTAAAACCCACCCGTGTTCCTTCCCCCCCGAGTGGGTTCCCGCATTGTCGTTGCGGGGGGGCTTAGTAACCGTGGTCTCCCATCCACGGTGAAGCCAAGAGGAACCCAACGGTGGGGCCGCTCGTCAGGGCTTTTGCCTTCAAGCCATTGACGTAGCGGCCAAAAAGTAGGTTGCGGTGAGGTGCACCGCAACTGAGGTGGGCCGCGATGTCGAATGGGAGGCATCGCGGCTGAGGGTTACAGGCTGCGGTAGAGGAGGAGTGCCGGTGCTTCTGAGCAGCGCTCTTCCCTTCCGTGGCCTGGACGGGGCCGCCACCGTTTGATGGCGGACGCGGTGGGGCCGCAGGGGAAGAGGAGTGTCGGTATAGCGTCAGCCGCTCTCCCTATCCTCTGCGGCCGAAAAGTGGTAGACGGGACGGCGCGTTGTGTTCCTCACGCGCGCCGTCAAAGATGTCAGCAACCACTGGTGGGGTCCGCAAGGGCCGATGCCTGCCAGGGGTGCGGGTTTGTTCGAAAGAGATACCACGGCCCCTGGCATACGGGCTACTGAGGGAACACGGGTGGGTTTTAGTCAGTAAAAGTCTGACACGCCCTCCTGCTCTACTCAGCAGGAGAAGTCATTTGATGATTTCCCATCCAAAAAAAAAAAAAAAAAAAAACCCGTGTTCCTTCAGTAGCCCGTATGCCAGGGGCTGTGGTGTCTCTTTCGAACAAACCCGCAACCCTGGCAGGCATCGACCCTTGCGGGGCCCATCACTTTTGTACTGACATCTCTTTGAGGCGCGCGTGGAACACAACGCGCCGTCGACTTGGGCTTGGCTTCCTTACCGGACAGCGAGCTACCCATTACTCGCCGTCCGCAAGCCCATGCCTACGGTGGCCGGAAATCGGCCTGGGATTCCCGACGCCCAGGGCGTCTCCGTATCCTGCGGCGGCTAGGGTCGCGAGGGCGCATTTGCTGCCTCTCCCTCACGTGCGCCGCCTCCCTCTTCGCGAGCATCACTGCTTCGCTGAAGGAGGTGACGGCTCCCCATGCCCTCTCGCTCCGTACCATGGCCTGGACCAGGGCCGGACGCGAGAGATCGCCGCCGCCGATCGCCTCCACGAGGACACGGCGGTGCTCCGCCCAAGCAGGGCAGACCGCCACCGTGTGCTCCACCGTGTCCTCAGTGCGATCTTCGCAGTGGAAACACCCGGGCGTTTCCTCCCGCCCTATCCGAAACAGGAACCTCCCGAAACAACCGTGTCCGGTGAGGACCTGCGTCAGGCGGAAGGTGAGGACGCCATGCCGCCTCTCAAACCACTCCTCAAAGAGGGGACTTACCGCCGCAATCGTGGCGTGCCCAATCGGTACAGTGGTTTAGGCGTGAAAAGGTAACATACAAACAAACTTACTTTCGCACTAATAATATAAGTTAGGATATTTTTGGTGATACAATTAGGTCTTAAAGTTCGAAATGGTGACCTAAAAATCTACCCACTGGTCATATCTGATCCATGCGTCCTATATATTTTAATTTATCACAGGTATTTTTGATTTAACAAGAAATTAAATTCATCTTGTGCCTTGTCTTTTCCTAACTATGACGGGATCGGCTTCCAGTCTAACCGGATGCAGCTGAGTACCAGTATTTTTACATGGAGCGACTGCCTATCTGACCTCCACAACCCAGTTACTGTGTAATACGACACCCCTTGATAAGACTGGTTGTCAGACTGTCGGACTCCTGAAGATATAAGAAATTAAAACAAAACATGCAATAATATTAAATTAAAAGTCATTCGTCTTCCGGTACGTCGCCACTCCAGAACTTTTGGGCCCCATCGGCCATCTGTTCTGCGAGCAATGTGCCCTGCACATTGCCACTTTAGTTTGTCAATTCTTCGGGCTATGTCCGGTTGCCTTGGTTCTCCTACGGATCTCCTGATTCGATCACGTAGGGAAACTCCTAGCAGCGTTGCGTAGCGTTGGCAGGCCTCCCACAAGATGGATCGATGACCTTGTCACGGCCGCAGAAATCAGCTGGATGCGAGAAGCCCAGAACTGATCGAAGTGGAGGACCTTGGGGGAGGTCTATGTTCCGCAATGGACCTCTTTTAGCTGAAATAATGATAATGATTGATACATTAAAGCTCTCGGAATAAATTCTCTAATTGACAGTGAAAACGTATACTTAATTTATATATGTATACATATATCTTAAATGTAACAATAGCCCTGGACTAACACAGTCCAAAGCTATTGTAACAGTAATTACAGGTAACTTGACTTGGAGTCAAAACAGGCCAAAACGGTAAAATTTTTTGAACAACAATTTAACAATGAACGGTTTTATGCAGAATTTTAATAACGTCAGGTATAGTTATTATTTTCGGGAAGCTTTCATTGGCATAGACTTTTAAATCTCATTATTTTCATGCATGTGTTACAGTAGAGTAGGTTTTTTAATGATATTTCAATATTCCTGACCTATTTGTGACTTTTGACGCGAAAATCCTGCTTCTTTGTGATACAAACTCAAACTCAAAGCATTTATTTCAAATAAACCAATTACAGGCACTTTTAAATTGTCAAGGTCGATGAGTTAGAAAGATGAAGCTAGTTGCCCATTCCAAAGCGTAGGTACCTATGGAGAAGAACGGGTAATAAACTCCATGGACACTCAAAAAAATTACAAACAAATTAATGCGTTTTGTAATTCATTGTTAAAACCTGAGTCAAATGATTTGGGAGTACAATCGATACGTCTCGTAATGTTAGTTACATACTTTGCATACCTACTATTGATGATCAAGTGTTTCTAACTAAACATACAACCGTCCTGCTGGTAAGTTTCACGCGCCACTTCTTCCCAGCTAAAACACGAGGAAGTGGTTGCATGGCGAGCGTTTTGGGGGACTCACTTATGAAATTTTGACCTTCGAAAAGCGCTGCTTCTCAGCCTAATTTGTATAAATGCCATGTTGGCAAAAGAAATGGTGCTTTCTAATTTGTTTATTTGCCAATGGCTCCGCCCGCGTGGATGTCGGTTATCGCGTAAAAAGTAGCCTATGTTCTTCTTCATATCCCAGGATATATCTCTGCCACATTTCATGACGATCAGGTCAGCGGTTTAGGCATGAAAGCGTGACAGACAGACAGACAAAGTTACTTTCGCACTTATAATATTAGTAGGGAGGGCAAAGTAATATTAGCCGCACGGGTCGAGCGTTCAGGTTAAGCTACGCTTGCCGCGGTTGGTCCTTGGATGGGTGACCATCTTTACATACCAAAAGCCGTTGGTCCCGGCTGTCATATGTAGATGATTGACAGTCATTACGGGTCGTCAGAAGCTCGAAAGTCTGACAACCAGTCTTACAAAGGGGTATCGTAGGGTAGACTGGGTACGGATGTGACAATTTTCATTTGACGACCAATAATTTTGTTAGTATGGCAGTTAGCTGTACAAAATAACTTTTTTTTTGTGAAGTGTACATTTGCCTACGTATAAATACTAAAATTGTATTTCTAAGTACTATGGTTAATTCACAGGAGCAAGTTAGAAAAAAAAGAGAAAATGTCACAACTGACCACACCCCAAGGGCAGTTGTGACAGTACTTGGGGTCGGTAGTGACAGGTTCCAAAATACACTAAAATGGTCATTAATCACTTTTATTGTACAAAATATCCATTCTTCTCAAAATAATTAACGTTGATGTGACACAAGAACATTTAATGTTTATAAGTAATAAGTATTTGCAGTTTCTATCGATCCTACAGGCCCATTTAACAATTTGATCATTTGATCGTGATAACGAACCCAAGGAAACAAAAAAAAAAGAAGGTATTCCTCCTTAATTTTATTTAAATTTATAATTCAATAGCATTGCCCAAGGCATTTACTGCAAATATAACTGTGATCAATGTGCCTCGTTCAGCTGAAGTAAGAGCTCTCACTTGCCGTAAACGTTCCTGGTTTGACTTCTGTAGGTATGAGCTTCTTCATATTTTCCCATTTCACATTGACCTCTTTCCGTCTTCCTTAAGCGTTTTCTTGGCATCTAAAAGCACAAAATAAAAACAAAAAATTGTCACAACCGTACCCAAAAAAATCGTCACAACCGTACCCAAAGCACTCCTTCGCAAAAAAACAATCACTATGGCAATATAAAAATAAAGTACGTACAAAGTAAGCATTGCTATTTAACCACTAATGTTTAACTAAGAATGAAAAAGAACATTCATTACTGTATCTGAACACATATATCAACAATCATAAAAAGAAATCGAATGAAAATACTTACTTTTGACCGTTAAAAAGTAATGAGGGCCTCTGCTAACGTCAACGTCGCGCGTTTGCTGACCCAATACTGTGAAACACGTTCAGACCCACATGGCGCTCCTCTCTCCCCTTTACGCTTCCCCGGTATTCCTTATAGTTTCGCCAATATTGCGATTGTCACAACCGTACACTGACACAACCGTACCCAGTCTACCCTATTACCCAGTTACTGGGTTGTGGAGGTCAGATAGGCAGTCGCTCCATGTAAAATACTGGTATTGAGCTGCATCCGGTTAGACTGGAAGCCGACCTAACGCAGTTGGGAAAAGGCTAAGCTGATGATGATTTCCTTTTGTATCTATATTTGAGTGGTACAGAGGAGTAAAAAAGGAACTTTTAAATTTAAAAATCTTACTTATAAGTCTTGAGTTTGTTTGCAGGCAGTTGGATGAGTTTCAAAGTAGATGTAGAACCACCAATATCTATGAACTATCTGAAGACAATTCCCTGTAAACGTTTCTAGATAGTTAAAACTATTTTAATGCTTGCTACGAAAACTAATTTCAGATTTGGCAAAGAAACTGATACGTAAGTTAAACTGAATTGTATGCCAAATTGTGTAAGACAGAAGAATATTTAATTTTGGCAAGCTTGAATAATTGTTTACCTCTGGCTGCTGCACTCAAAGACATCACTTAAAAATAATCAACTTTAAGCGACCAGAATATGTTCCGAACGGTGCCGGACGTAAAGAATAGCACCATCCCTTTTCATCCCGTGGGTGTCGTATAAGGCGATTAAGGGACTTACTAGAGAATGGGCAGCAGCGTTCTCTATGCATTTTACCACCATACTGCGACCGCCAACCCGCCTGCCAAGCGTGGCGATTATGGCAAACCCCTCCTTTTGGGAGCGGCTTCTGTCCAGCAGTAGACGTGTTTTGGTTGTAATGATTATGACTAGCATTTTAAACTAAAAATAGTCAAATCGGACTAGCGGTTCTCAAGGAATGCGCTTACTAACGAATATCATTTCATTTTTATTAAATAAACCTCCCGTTATACACATACATTGCTAAACGACAGTGAAAACTATATCTCAATCCGTTGCTTAGTAAACTACTCGGTTACACAGACAGACACGAAATGCGACATCAGAGGGCAATTCTGGTAATTTTAAAAACGTACACATCTCTATCTCAATCTGTCAAAAATACCTTGAATTTCCATACATTTTTGACAAGTTTTTGACATTTGTTTGTTTCCGAGATGAGACTACGAGTAAATTTTTAACGTTTTTAATTACGGGAATTGGCCTTCAGTTATTAATATGTACAGATTTTTAAGTGCCTACCGAGATCACGCCAAAATTCAAACTATTTAGAATAATAATAAAGAGGAACGATTTATTTCTTTTATTTTCTTTAATACATATTAAGTATTTTAAATATTTTTACAAAAATGATAAAAAACATTTAAAAATATAAAAAATAATAGCCCACCGGGATCGGGAACAGGGTCCAAGCTACCGGCGGTCAGGGCTCCAGAGAGAGGAACCTCCTACAATGCGAGCCGTGTCAAGAAGTACCGCTTTCTGAATCAGGCCCTTGACCCAGCTGCCCAACGAGAGCCTCCTCAGGTGTTGGTGGAGGCTCTTGGCTATCAAACCATTGGCTGTAACAACTATCGGCACAATGATCGCTGAGTCCACATTCCACATGTCGACAAACTCGCGAGCCAAGTCAAGATACTTGATTTGTTTAAGGAAAGATTTGATTGTTAGTTTGTTTGTTTGTATTGAATAGGCTCCAAAACAACTAAACCGATTAGGAAAATTCTTTCACTGTTGGGAAGCTACACTATCCCTGGGTGACATAGGCTAGGAACGGGAACTACGCGGGTGAAATCGCGGAGCGCTGCTAATTTAGAATGAAATACAAAACTCTCTCCATAGTATAACTTCAAGGTTCTATCACTTCCTTACATTAGTGTGCAATGAACTTTACCCCCAGACTAGACGTTTACTTGGAAGTCGGTTCCCCAAGGAGGTACCACCAGAAACTAATACTAAGTTCGAATCGAACTTGAGTCTCCTTTGTCAGTTACCTACCCATTAAGCTGTAACTATATCATATGTTAGATTTGTTCAGTACCTTGGTAGCCACATATTTTGACCAAGATGTAGTTTGTGAAGTTAGGCCTTGTAGAGTTAGGGAGAAGGCCAATTCTCGTAATTAAAATCGTTCAAAATCTAGTCGCAGTGTCATCTCAGCGACAGGCAAATGTCAAAAATGTATGAAAACTCGAGGTATTTTTGACAGATTGACACTGAGATCAGACTGTGAACGTTCTTAAAATTACCAGAATTGCCCCTCAGATGACTTTTTGACAGTGCGAGTCATATGGTCTCGTCTTGGCAACATTTTACATGAAAATGTTTTTGGTGGTATTTCACTATCTTCATTTGGCTGTTATAACTGAGCCACAAACCTTATCGAAGTTTACCGTAGACAGTCGTAATTGTCCGCTATACGTAATAGCAGTCGATCACAAAAGATCGATAGAGCAGACGGAAAATAGAAACAAGTTAATATTTTATTCATTTCGCTGGTACTTTCTAGGCTAGTATTTCCTTCCCAGCGAAGTTTGCTGTCGTATACAACAGTAGCTATGAAGTCTGAAACCACTAAGATTTGGTTTCTGAATTGAGAAATTGAAGTTCTAATCTACTCCTTAATTGGTGTTCGAACGAACAAACAAACTGTTCAGCTTATTATCATCATCATCATCTGCCTAGCCTGTTCCCAACTATGTTGGGGTCGGCTTCCAGTCTAACCGGATGCAGCTGGATACCAGTATTTTACATGGAGCGACTGCCTATCTGACCTCCACAACCCAGTTACTGGGTAATACGATACTCGTACCACATGGTAAGACTGGTTGTCAAAATTGTCGGGCTTCTGACGACCCGTAACGACTGTCAAAGATCCACAAATGACAGCCGGGACCAACTACTTAACATGCTTCCCGAGGCACGGACGGGTCTTGGTATGTAAAGATGGTGACCCATCCACGGACCAACCGCGGCAAGCGTAGCTTAACCTGGTTGATTGACCCGTGCAGCTATTGTTATTTAGCCACAAGCCCCTCATTTTAAGATAAATTGGGTACTATTAAATTGTAGTTACATAACGATACAGTATTACACAAACAATTTATTGACAATCAGATGAATTCTGGTCATCTTTTAGAAGATGACTGTACATTGTCGAATGTCGAACCGGTTCATTGTGGATAGGTGGAAATCTCAAGGGAATACTGTCACCAGTTTGTATGTCCACTGCTAAACATGGCCGCCAAATCAAAGCTGCAGTGAACCCACGTGCGGGGAAATGACACCTGTTTCGTTTAGGTCAGTTTCGTGTTGTCAGAAAGAAGAAAAAAAATGTTGCTGATAAACACGAATACATAAATTGTATGCTTAAGGAATTTTATATGATACCAGAAGGCCAATTCTCGTAATTAAAACCGTTCAAAATCTAGTCGCAGCGTCATCTCAGCGACAAGCAAATGTCAAAAATGAGTGAAAAATCGAGGTATTTTTGACAGATTGACACTGAGATCAGACTGTGAAAGTTCTTAAAATTAGTAGAATTGCCCCTCAGTATTTTGACAAATCTTGCTACGCCATATGCTACGCGCCGTGCTACGACGTAGCTTGCGCTGTGCTACGACGTAGTGTGCGCTGAGCTACAATGTCGCTTGCGCTGTGATACAGCGTAGATTGCACTGTGCGTAGTGAATACTACGCCAAAAACGTAAAAATACAGTTCGAGGTTCTTAACGAATGACTGAATCATTCGTTAAGAACCTCGAAGTGTATTTTTTTGTTTTCCGAAATTATTTTTGAGAAGTAATTTATATTTACTACGATTTAAAAATCTCCATCTAATATTGCTCTGATGGTTTAAGGTGTCTACTGACCGAATTTTCACGAAATTATATTTTGCGTATTTTAAATTTTGCCCTCAAAATTGCGTTGAAAGCAAAGCTAATATAGATACGAAACGCAGTCAGGACACTGCGTTTTGAATCTAGCTGCCAAAGCGCCATGACACGATGTCAAAACCCATGATAGTGTCGAAGAAAAACAGCAAATATTTTTTTTAAACCAATTTTTATTCAAAGCGGGAAATGCAACATTCCACTCACAGACATGGTAATCAGTGTCATGACATCCTGTGTCACTTTATTTCGAGAGAAAGTCGTTATGACAACTCTCTGTACGTGTTTCATACCATGTGTCTGAATTTAATGGTTTTGTAGGAAGGAATATTTTTTTGTAAAAAGTTTTGAGTTAAATGTAATTTGGAAACCCCATGATGATTTTTGTGCTCTTAATTTTAAATATGCGTTGCTATGTCTTTAGTTCGGATGAAATAAAAAAATATATAAGAATTGTTGAAAAGAGTTCCGTGTGGTGCCGGACGTAAAAGAATAGCACCATCCTATTTCTTCCCGTGGGTGTCATAGAAGGTGACTAAGGGGCTTACCAGAGAATAGGCAGCAGCGTTTTCTATGCATTTTACCACCATACTGCGATCGTCAAACCGCCTGCCAAGCGTGGCGAATATGTCCAGCAGTGGACGTCTTTGGGCTGAAATGATGACAATGATGAAATACAGAGAGGTTTTTGGCTGTTTTTTTTTACTGTCGGATAGAGTGGCCTTAGTCCATCAATTTCTACAAAAGGCGGTATTAAGAGCGCTGTCACAGGTCCAGTAGCGCCACTCCTTTAAAAAAATATTATCTCGTGACTGAAAAGGAATTATGAAAAACGGCTCAATCAGCTGTCTCGGTAAGTGTGTCTATAATATTCTAATACCTTTTATAAAGTTTCATATTGAGACACGAAGCAACAAAATATGATCTAAAGAAAAACGGCTACATTCCTCTAGATCGTATTTTGTTGCATAGATATCGAAGACAATCCTCTTCCTTGTTAAAAGTCAATTAAATATATTAAATGCATTTAGTATGGTAATGAGTATCTTGAATATCTATCTACCTTTTTACTTGTTGTAATCTGATTTACGTTAAACTGATGTTTCAAATAATCGTACTGTGAAAGTTTGAAAGAAAGAAAGAAGAAAGAAATAAATTTTATTTGCTTGAACATGTGTATACACACAGAATTAAAATAATACATGCATGCAAGATCTTAAAAATAAAGAGTGATTCACGACATGTCTGCCATTTCTCATGGCATCTTAGGTACAATTATTATATTTTTTTATTTTTATATCAATGATTTTTTACTTTTACATTTAGGTATACATTAAATATCAGTCAACAATTAAACTATTTTTTAAATATTGTATTTAATCTTTTACTTTATCCAATTATTTATTTTCCTTAAGCATTAATACAGATTATAACATCACAATTATAATTTACAGAACTTTTAAGCATCCAATTATTTACAGTTAAGTTCTCCACTACTACATGACCATAATTACTATAATGCTAGTTATATTTATTTACATTTAATATTTTTCATGAGTCGTTTAAAAATTCTGCAATACTACTAGTGCGGAACTTGCATCCCCTATTTAACTCCCTTAGGGGTTGAATTACATAAAATCCTTCCTTATTCCTTGTCTACATTATAAAGGGAACCTCTGTGCAAAATTTCAGCTTTCTAGGTCCAAGGGCTTGGGCTGGGCGTTGATGAGTCAGTCAGTCAGGACTTTTCTTTTTATTTATATAGATAGATAAATAGATATAGATAGAGAATACTACTGTTTGAAATTCATAATTTATTATTTTTAGCTATATCTATTAAGTTAATTAATGTAATAAATATTTCAGACACAATGCGAATTGTTTATGAATGAATAAAATAAATCTGACCTCCACAACCCAGATGGTAATACGATACCCCTTGGTAAGACTGGTTGTGAGATTTTCGGGCTTCTGACGACCCGTAACGACTGTCAAAGATCCACGAATGATGGCTGGGACCAACGGCTTAACGTGCTTTCCGAGACAAAGGTCAGAAATGCATTCCCTTTTAATATACTTCTGGCAAAGATACCTACGTACGAAATCTTAGTCCATTCATCCGCAAACAGATAGTAAGTTGGATCAGAATCCAAGAGTTCTTGCAAAGGTCGAGAGAGCGAGATATTGCAGTCGTGGCACGTACGGTACTGCGATATGATATGACAGTAGGTACCTATAATATTATGGATTACTTTGATTCCGCAACTTTTACTCGTGTTTATTTCGGATACAAACTAACCTTCGATCGATCCATGTCATTTAGCCAAAAGCCCTTCGTTCCGTGAACGTCTTGATCCGTGACGCAAATATTAACATTAATTTGAATTATGTTTACACACATGTAGTTAGGGGCGTCGCTACTAATAACAACAAATGTTTTAAATCTTCTATTGATTTTAACTAGATATTAAAATTTTGTTTGTTGAGCAGTGGTGGCCCCGTGGTAACGAGTTGTAGGTCGTAAGTTGAAGCACAAGTAGGTATTTTACTTTGTATACAGGGTAAGTTTTTATCCAGTGCGCAAATTGTAGCCATGAATTCAGCATATCATTCTAGAACCCCTAGCGCAGAAATTTTTCGCGGCTTATGCAAAAAAAAATCTGCTGTTTCATAGAAAAGTGCAATACCTACGCGGTCAAAATGTATGGAACAGCTGATTTTTAACCGACTTCAAAAAGAAGGAGGTTATCCATTCGAAATGTTTATATATTTTTTTTATGTATGTTCGGGCATAACTCCGTCGTATATAGGTGGATTTTCAAAAAAATTCCGAAATAGTCCCATTGAAATTTCATATAGATCTGATGATGCGTTTCGGAGACAGACAACGGAACTCTTCAAAAAATTACAGCAAATCAACCGCGAATGTTGCTATCGCATAAATATGCATTGTTTTGACGCCAAGGATGATAAAATTTCGAATTGGTGTGGGGTAGGTAACTAAAAAGTGAAAAATTAAACTTTTTTCAAAAAAATAACAACCGACTTTCAAAAAAACACTACAAAGTGCAAAATAACTTTAATTTCGGAAGTCGGTGACTTTGGATGTGTATTTTTATTATTTGTTTTTGTATATCCGGCGAAAAATGTCTGCGCTAGGGGGTCTAGAATGATATGCTGAATTCAGAGTTACAATTTGCGCACTGGATAAAAACTTTTCCTGTAAATTATTTCATCACCACTGCTCTCAAAACGGTGAAGGAAAACACATGGTTACCTCACTATGTTTTCCTTCACCGTTAGGTAGGACATCCTAGAATCAAAAATTGACATGTGACATCCACCAGCGCGCACAGGGTCATATTATGGCCCACTCCCTCTCACAGAGAGGAGGCCTGTGACCCAGCAGTGGGAACATTATAGGCTGATTATGCTATGCAAATATTATGGTAAATATCATAATATTACATACACCATGTTAACAATGTAATATGACATTTATTTACCATGAACCAAGGTCTAAATTCATCATCGTCATTTTAGCTGAAAGGCGTCCACTGCAGGACATAGGAGTCCCCCAGACTCCTCCAATTCGACCGGTCTTGTGCTTCCCACATCTAGCGGATTTTGGGGGTTTTTTCCATAATCACCACGCTTGGCAGGCGGGTTGGCGATCGCAGTATGGTGGTAAAATGCATAGAGGGTTTTGGGTGGGAATTCATCAAATAACTTCTCCGAGGGTGTCAGACTTTTACTGACTAAAACCCACACGTGTTCCTTCAGTTGCCTGTGTGCCAGGAGCCACGGTTTCTCTTTCGAACAACCCGCACCCCTGGCAGGCATCGGCTCTTGCGGACCTTACTAGGTGGTGCTGTCGTTATCTCTAGTAGTTTTTTTACTGTGCTGAGTAATTGTGGTAGAAAACGTATTGGTTTCAATAAAATTTAATTGAAATGGTAGAAGGAAAATTACTCTTCCGTTTGACACTTATTTGAAAACAATTCGAATCTAATTAATTTGATTTGGAACTTACAGGTGTCAATGTCAAGCCCAGTAATGACTGCTGAATATATTCCTCCATAAACTTAATACGACGAAAGCTTCTCAGAAATAGGCAATAGGCTTGCCCCACATTTCACCAATTATGTTTAAATCCCACGTTATTACATGTTATTTCGTCTTATTAACTTTATGGAGGAATATAAATATTCAGTAAAGTTATTACATGAGGCTTATATCTTACTAGGACTACATGGGGGCACAACCATGGTGGCCCTTCCAGCAAAATATACACAACTCGGATATCTCACCAAGCGTTCCATTCCGCCACTGGTGTCCAAGTGAAATAGGGCCGTTAAACATAATTGGTGAAAGGTGAATACTTACTTATGTATACTACTGGTACAGGCGTCATTCTGGAAAAATATTTAATAAAAACTGTTGTACGATTTTTCCATTTTCACGAGAGATTATCGACCCCTATGAGGTTAAATTTCACTTGACCCACATACAAACGTCTGTCAAGATAATTACTATGCGGATGGGACAGACTTCTGGAGTATTTAAATAAATGGTGAAGTTACTTAACAGTGGTAACAAACTGTTCAGTAAACAATAGCTATACTGGGTAACCATTGTTACTCTTAAGGGAAAACTCTCTTAAGAGTTTTTTTGTAATTTTCCAAATAATAAGAACACACTTCAAAGATTTAAAAAAATGTCCTAATATCCCGTCATCGCGAAAATGGGGTAATTCTGACCAATACCTGTAGGTAAAATCAGGGTCAAAACTATAGAGACGAAGAGACCGTTCAAAATGATAACTAAGAAAATTAAACCATCTCTAAAGCTTTGTTTATTTAGCTGATAGCGCGACCATGGTTGCTCCCCCCCGGCGCTGACGGCATCACCAATAAGGTGATCCAGATGCTACCCGCCCACTTGATCATGCTCTTGACCACCATCTTCAATGGAGCCTTGAGCAATAACATCTTCCCCCAAGCATGGAAGCAAGCCACGGTCATTGGAATTCCAAAACCCGGCAAACCCAAAACGGAGCCCACGAGCTACCGGCCCATCAGTTTACTGGACAGCCTCGGCAAAATCTATGAGCGACTTATTTACAAGCGCCTCAGGGACTTCGGCGAGACTAAAGGCCTGATACCCAACGAGCAGTTCGGCTTCCGAACCCAGCACAGTTGCGTACAACAGGTACACCGGATTGTAGAGCATATAAGCGTTGGTCTCCAACACGGCTATGCGACCGGTGCAGTATTTTCCGACATAGCGAAAGCCTTCGACAAGGTCTGGCACAACGGCTTGATTTACAAGCTATACAAACTCGTCGTGCCGGACCGACTCGTACTCATCTTACGAGACTTTCTGTCGAACTGCACCTTTCGCTATCGCATCGAAGGGACTCTGTCATCCCCCCACCCGATTCGCGCCGGCTTCCCTCAGGGCGCCGTGCTGTCCCCTCTCATCTTTACGCTGTTCACTAGCGATACCAGCGCAGCTGAGCCAGTAGCTTTAAATTCCCCGTTTAGTAATTATTAAAATACCTTGATCCAGCCTGTCCCCATTAGCTGCCTCCCCCCCCGCCAGTGACTCCCTGAGCCGAGGTTCGTACCCCACAGGGGGTGTCCTCAGTGCGCAGTCGCTTTAGGTTTAAGTAGGTTTACGCCCTGGCTGGAGGCTTTTAGAATCCTAAAATCCGGTTGAGCAGTCACGGCCTCTCAAGGTCAACTGCGAGATGCTCTTCCCAAAAAAAAAAAAAAAAAAACCATGGTTGCTCCACCGTGGTGTCCTAGTGAGATATATACCTAAGCCAAAGATAACATCATATTCTACCATGTATCTGATGTACAAATCTTAATTAAAGGTTTTAAGTAAAATAATAAATAGCACATAAGTACACTACCGTACTGTACCTACTTATACAAAAAAAAACTTTAATGGCAAGAATGAATAAGAGAAAATATCAAGAACAAGTAAATCAAGTTGAAGTGTCCGTTTGTAATGTTAATAACAAGCTTATAACTAAATGCGTATAACGTATATCGGAACTTAAAACAAAAAAAAGAACTGTCTTCCTTTTTGTTCTCGAAGTTGCGAAGCCGCGGGCATAGCTAGTTTTTTTAAATAAAAATCATAAACGGAACTTCACTAGTTTATTATAAATTAAAAATAATCTGAATCCAAAAATGAACCTTGCAGCTGTGTTCGATTCTAACGAAGACCTTGCAATGTTAATTCTAAGAACATTTTATATGATCGACACATCGGCGTCTTTTCTTGTGGCTATTGTCATTTGGTATCTACATTTATATCACGAAGTCAATGTCGTGACGAGACATGCGCTACAATTCACATCTCTGCAAGGGAGCTATTTGTTCCCGGGAATGGGAGAGAGAACTGTACTGTTGTACACAAACATTTAGAGGAAACGAAATCTCAGGAAATAAATTTAATGTTGTATTATAAATATTACACACATGTTCGGGTCGAAACTTGTAATTCGGTAGTATTTGTTGAACAATAAAGCCGACCCGAGGCTCTACACATATTCGGTTTTCATTCGGCTCGTGTGATCAGTTTAGTTCATCCGGCTTCTACTCTCGCTTGTTAAACAATATTGATCCTCTTTGAAACCAATTTTGGTGAAATTTTATGGGATACAAACTGATGCAATCTTTCAACAAATTCTAAAGACATAACTAAAGCATTCGATTTCTAATCTTAACTTGCAATACTGATCCCTCACCTGGTTACCATAACTTAAGCCCACGGAATACCGAAGCGAACCCTTAAAACTATTGAGTATTTGTACAAAAACACTCACACCCTGAAAGAAAATTATAAGCATTTTCCATCACAACTTTCGTTCAGCTTTCATCTCCGGCTGTATTCTCTAAGACAGACAAAAGTACCCGAAATCTAGACCCTATCATCTCTAGAAAATCTGTTAATAAACTTCTCACATCAAAAGAAAAGCGAGTGAGAGTAATATTACGAAACTTATATTTCTACCCTTATTCGTTGCAAGTCGTACAGTCGACCGCACGACGTGGTTACACTTTTATTTTGGGCTGGTTTAGCGTAGTACGGATTTTCTATATAATATGAGACCAGCAGTGTGTGTGTTGGATCATTAAGTTCCCTTCAAAATGGTTGAGCTGAATGGTGCTGATGCATACGTCATGTCCGTGAACGGGCGCCGACAGTAGGGACTGGTCATCTCTTAGCTCACACGGCTTATTTTAATTTCTGAATTGTTATTTTATTTTTGTTCTAATTACGAACGCTTTTAATGTGCACTTTTTACATCGTTCTCACATTGATAATTTCAACATAATGATGTAACCAACTTTTTGTAACAAAATCATGATTTTAAAAGAGTGTCCATGGAGTTTCTTGCCCGTTCTTCTCCATAGGTACCTACGCTTTGGAATGGGCAACTAGCTTCATCTTTCTAACTCACCGACCTTGACAATTCAAAAGTGCCTGTAATTGGTTTATTTGAAATAAATGCCTTGAGTTTGAGCATCTAAGAGGGGCTCATGGCTAAATGATAACAGTCACGCGGGTGAATCGAAAGTTAAGCTACGCTTGCCGCGATCGGTTCGTGGATGCGTGATTATCCATTGTTACCTCCTATCGAGGCCCCTCCGTGCCTCAAAAACCACATCATTGAATTGGTTCCGGGATTGGGGCTTCTAAATACCCATAACGACTGCGTTACGGGTATTTAGTAGCCCAAAAGTCTGAAGCTAGTCTTACCTTTGGATAACATTATGCTACCCAGTAACTGGGTTGTGGAAGTCATAGGGTTAGTTTCCATAAGTTTAAGAACGTTCACAGTCTGATCTGTCTCAATCTGTCAAAAATACTGCTAGTTTCCCTTCCCCTAACATGAGATTTTGATTACGAGAATTGGTCTTCAGAAACGCAGTCGCTTCATTTATAATACTGGTAGTCAACTGAATCCGGTTAGACTGAATGCTGACCCCAACATACTTGAGAAAATTCTAGGCAGATTGACGAGGCCAGCTATAATGGATTTGTTACTACAGATGACCGGCCCACTGTACCTACTTAGCACCCTTCAGATGCCGCCATCTTGGAGGATTAGTATCTCAAAGTTGTGCCCCACTTTCGACTGGTCTAATAAAAACAATTGGATTCTTTTCTTTCGCCTATTATTATAAACATTTCGTGCCTTTGTCGGGCAGTGATTTTTAAGTGTTAATGTTATTGTTTGAGGGGCTGCAACGTTAAATTTGAGTTATGTGCTGTAGGGATTCTCAAAGACTGCGTCCTTCTTATCTACTTCTTGTTCGAAAGAGATATCGCAGCCCCTAGCATACGGCAACTGGGACTCGAGGTGGCCTTGCACAAGTCCGAGGCCATGTGGTTTCATGATCCTCGGAATGCGCCACCGAAGGGTTCCCAGATAACGGTGGGAGGGGTTTACATCGGCGTCGAGTCGACGATGAAGTACCTGGGACTCGTCCTCGACAGCCGGTGGAACTTCGCGGAGCATTTCTGCCGTTTGGTTCCCAGACTGGAGCGGGCCGGGGCTGCGCTGAAGCGGCTCCTGCCCAATCTAGGGGGGCCAAACGCCTCCTGCCGGAGGCTCTACGCGGGGATCGTGCGGTCCATGGCCCTATACGGGGCGCCGGTGTGGGCGCCTACATTGAGGCGCCAACCAGCTCGCCGGTTGAGGGCGTCCCATAGGGTCATGGCCATCCGAATGATCCGAGGATATCGCACGATCTCCGGCGAGGCGGCGGGCCTCCTTGCCGGATTACCGCCATGGGATCTGGAGGCAAAGGTCCTCGCGCACATGTGGCAATGGCGCGAGGAGGCCAAACGCCGGGGTGTAACTCCGCTGCCGCGGGAAATCGCGGCACAGCGGACAGAGCTCCGGCGGGATCTCATGGCGACATGGAGAGTGCGATTGTCGCAACCCAGTGCTGGGCACGCCACGATTGCGGCGGTAAGTCCCCTCTTTGAGGAGTGGTTTGAGAGGCGGCATGGCGTCCTCACCTTCCGCCTGACGCAGGTCCTCACCGGACATGGTTGTTTCGGGAGGTTCCTGTTTCGGATAGGGCGGGAGGAAACGCCCGGGTGTTTCCACTGCGAAGATTGCCCTGAGGACACGGTGGAGCACACGGTGGCGGTCTGCCCGGCTTGGGCGGAGCACCGCCGTGTCCTCGTGGAGGCGATCGGCGGCGGCGATCTCTCGCGTCCGGCCCTGGTCCAGGCCATGGTACGGAGCCAGAGTGCATGGGTAGCCGTCACCTCCTTCAGTGAAGCAGTGATGCTCGCGAAGAGGGAGGCGGCCCACGTGAGGGAGAGGCAGCATATGCGCCCTCGCGACCCTAGCCGCCGCAGGATACGGAGACGCCCTGGGCGTCGGGAATCCTAGGCCGATTTCCGGCCACCGTAGGCATGAGCTTGCGGACGGCGAGTAATGGGTAGGTCGCTGTCCGGTAAGGACCAAGCCCAAGTCGACGGTGCGTTGTGTTCCACGCGCGCCTCAAAGAGATGTCAGCACAAAAAATGATGGGGCCCGCAAGGGCCGATGCCTGCCAGGGGTGCGGGTTTGTTCGAAAGAGATACCACAGCCCCTGGCATACGGGCTACTGAGGGAACACGGGTGGGTTTTAGTCAGTAAAAGTCTGACACGCCCTCCTGCTCCACCCAGAGCGGGAGAAGTTATTTGATGATTTCCCACCCAAAAAATAAAAAAGAAAGCCCCTGGCATACAGGCTACTGAGGGAACACGGGTGGGTTTTAGTCAGTAAAAGTGTGACACGTCCTCCTGCTCCACCCAGAGCGGGAGAAGTTATTTGATGATTTCCCACCCAAAAAAAAAACGTTTACGGTTTATTCAGAGAATATAGTCTTTACGAAAAACCTGAAACAGCCGCTAGTCTAAAACAAGACAGATGCCTTATAAATTGCCAATCAATAAACCGAAAACATTAATCTTAGAAGATTACCTCTTTACCTATAATAAATAACATATAAGCCTGTGTAGACGAGGCTATTTCAACTTGGTATCAAAGCAGTGTTTACTTAACGACATACTGCATGTGTGGACATTGTCAGTTTACTCTAAAACTTTTGTAATAACAACTAGTATCTCTCTCCTGGAGATTTATGTTCCCCTAGTACTTTATTGTTAACAAATCCCACGCAAGGTTGTAACTTAATCGCTGTTAGCAATCGTTAATTCGCTAATTGGTTCTTTGAAACGTCTGTGAAAGCAATAATACTGAAAAAAATTTAAGATTAAAAGGATTCACATGTACTTTAAACTATTTTATGGTTTTATGCAGCCATGAAAACACAATTTTAGGCAAAGAACCGATTAACAAAGAAAGATCAAATCGGACTACACTTTAAAAAGTTACACGTAGTCATACATCATCACCTGACCATATTAGGGTCAGTTTCCAGTCTAGCCGAATGCAGCTTTTTTTTTTGAACATGGAATAGGCGTAAACATGCATTAAAAAAAAAAAATTGGTACACGTGTCGATTTGAGAATCATCTTCTATTTTTTGTCGGCTAATAAATTCAAATGAATTCTAACAAATTCTTTAGTTTTATAATCGACCAAACAAAAATACATTCAGAATAGTTTGCGTGCTATTAGGGCACCATAAAGCTAAACAACATGCTGCATTTGAATTGCATCACGGTTATGCAAAGCGTTGCATAAAGCATAACGGTCTACAAAAATGTGGACATATTTATGTGACAGTCACTGTTTTCTGTGACAGTAATATTAGCTTTCCTAGTTCCAAAGTTTTATGATATTAATTAATATGGGCAACCAAAGTTCAAAATCAGAAATAAAAAACCGCCTTATTTTTAAACGTTGCTCAAACTTAAACGGGGCTTAAACGCCAAAAATGTATGGTTAAACAGACGCTAATCATTACTTAAATTTAAGCAAAGTTTATAAATAAGGAGGAAAGCTGTCGACTTAAATGTCCTATATCAAATACTAGCTTCTACCCGCGACTTCATCCACGTGCAATTTATTGTTCCCTCGTCCCACCTCGTCGTATCGCATCGCATATTTTGATAAAGAAATATAAAAAGAAATCATGAAAGAAACGGTTATAATTATAGCCTCGTATTTACCTGCATATCATTGAGTTCGTTAGGTATCTTATTTTTAAGTTTCTTGTTGTGACAGTGGTTCTCGAAACTAGAGCATAGCACGGTTGAGGCTTCACTCATTTCTCCGACATCATGTTTATGTATCATCTTAAGTACTAATATACTTAAGGGGAACCTAGTCGCGGGCTCGAACTCACTGATGGGCTTGACTAAAAATCACGCTATCTCACCAGGCTTCGTGTCCGACAGAGGTAGTACCCGTGATGAGCAGTTAGACGCTAATTTATACGCACAAGATTATTGAGTGAGCTGCAGGATCAGTTTTAGTAAAACAGGCGAAAAAAACTCTGTATAAATCAATGACCAATAAAGTTTATTGAACTTTTCGAGAATTGAACTTTGTCGGTACTGACTTAGTTTTGGAGATTTTATACTTCTTTTATTACTTAAACACGCCCAAAGTTAGGTTAAATTAGCAAGAAAAACTATGTTTATTGGCTTAATGGTTTTTGATTTTAATATTCTGTTTCCATACAGACAATATTAATAATAGGTCTTTACCTATGAAATTGCCGTTTTGTATGAAAAAATTTAAACGAATTTTTTTCATGAATTTTTTATTTGTATTAATCGAAGTAATCACCCATGCAATCAATGCATCTTTGCCATCGCAGTGGCAGTTTATTGATGCCCTTCTTAAAGAAATCAGCTGGACGGGAGGCAACAAATTCTTCAAAGGCATTTTGTACTGCCTCTCGGGTATTAAATTTTTTTCCCGCCAAGAAGTTATCCAAATTCTGGAAAAAGTAGTAGTCTGTAGGCGCAAGGTCTGGTGAGTAGGGCGGATGACGGAGAGCTTCCAACCCCAGTTCTTGCAACTTGGAGACCGTCTGCTGTGCAGTATGAGGTCGCGCGTTGTCGTGCAGGAGCAGCGGAGACGAGCGATTGACCAATGCTGGTTGGAGATGCGCCAGCTTCTCCATCATTGTGTTCAGTTCTTCACAGTACACATCTGCAGTAATGCTCACCCCGTTTGGTAAGAAGCTGTGATGAATCACACCGGCGCTAGACCACCAAACAGTGACCATCACTTTTCTAGGGGTAAGTTTTCGTTTAGGGCATTGTTTAGGTGCTGAACCAGGATCCAACCAACTTGCTGAGCGCTTACGGTTATCAAACAGAATCCATTTTTCATCGCAGGTAACAATGCGGTTCAAAATTCCTTCATTTGTGTGTCTGTTGAGCAGTGCAAGGCACGTCTCGACGCGTACTTCGCGCTGGCGATCATTGAGTTCGTGGGGCACCCATTTGTCAAGCTTTTTTACCTTGCCAATTTGACGCAAATGGACCAATATTGTTTTGACGCTAACGTCGAAAGCTGCTGCTAATTCAGCCGTAGATTGTGTATCATCAGCTTCCACAATCGCCTTTAATTCGTCATTGTCGACCAAAGTCTTCGGACGACCGCGAGGTTCATTTTTCAGGTCGAAATTTCCAGAACGGAAGCGAGCAAACCAATAACAGGTGGTGCGTTGGTTTGTAGTGTTAGCTCCGTAAACGTCGTTGATGTTGCGTGCCGCTTGTGCCGCGTTGCTGCCACGACGGTACTCATATTCCATAATTACTCGAATTTTTAACGTATCCATGATGACGAAAAAGATTGAAATGCGATGAAAATGTAAGACTAATCAATAAAGAAATGACTACTTTTAGAAAAAAAAAATCCATGTTTTTAAAATAAAATTAATTTGAAATTAGAATTCTTAGCCAAACAAAAATTATTTTGATTTGAAATGGCCAGTACTGCAGAACGGCAATTTCATAGGTAAAGACCTAATAATAAGACAAAACCATACCATGTTTAATTTTTGACGTACATTGTGAAACATTGGAGTAATACACTCCCTAAATTTGTATGGGAAAAATGTGGACTAGGTTCACCTTAAGATGTTCCACTGCATTGCACTGCACTGCACAGTTGCACAGTTTCCAACGAAAAGAAGTCCACTGCTGGACGTAGGCCCCACCCAATTATCGTTACTTAGTCCGGTTCTGTGCTTCTCGCATCCAGCGGATTCGAGGGCAGCGGCGTTCTCGACGCATTTATAAAACCATACTGCGTTCGCTAACCCGCCTGCCAAGCAGTGGCAAAACAGTAATATTCTCTTTCTCAGTTCGTTTTTAATATTAATCTGGCAGTTTGAGTACTTTATGCGGCCTACCCAAATGTCCTTTCTTTGGTATTGTTCGTCAAATCGTTGAACTCCTCAAGTTCTGAGTTGAGCCGTATGATTACTGATACATGCGTGCACTGAATGGAAAGGTCCACTCAATCTGTGTGGTTCTTTCCTCAAAATACCATTTCAGACACCAATCCACATGGTCTTCACGTGATCTGACCAAGATTATGTCTGGAATTTAAAAGAGACTGTGACCTCTGCGTTTGATTCGGCCTTTCTTCTCAGAGTACTCAGATAGGAAACGCCGACCTCATCTAGTTTAAAAAATATGATTGACGTGTAAAAGTCTTTGTACAAACCTACTTACAGAAATAAAATCATTTATCATTTATTACGCCCGGAGGGGATGAAGATGTGAGCTTATGTGTACTACATACATACTATGTGTAATATTATTAAATTCTGAACAACATGATCAAATGTTTTGTAGAAAATTATTATTGTACTAAAATTATTCCTCTGAATTAAGTGTTTGTTTCCATTAAAGCTTGTTAGTAATATTAATTGTTTGTACCTGTAATATTTTCTTTGAATTTCTTTATCCTTGCTAAAAGGAGCGGGCTTACGTCATAATTGGAAATCTCTGCCAACGTCTGTGTTCACATTTAACCCGTCTCCCTTCAGAGCAGAGTGTACAGGCATCTTCTGGACACGCTCGTTCCGTTAAAGACCTCATCTATCGCTTTCCATCGAGCGTGATCTAGTTCAAAATGTATTCAACAATAAAAACACTGTAGCGATGATACAACATCTCAATTACCAGTCCCATTGTTTGACTCTTGTCATCTGAAGTAATCTAGATTACATAAAAAAGTAAGTTTAAAAACTCAAACCCGTCTACTAAAATGATACTCCCTATAAAAGTATGAAACAAGAAAATATAGCGATATACTACTTATACTTTGTTTTCTGAAAATTGTGAAGTTCTAAAGACCACTGTATTTTAGTTTGATTAAAGTGGATAGCGCACGCAAAATGGTTACAAAAGGCGCGTGCAAACAGACCAGTGCCTACTCCAGTTGTATTTGCTGGCCTGTCCTCGATAATCTACCCTTTTCTAGTTGGCTCTAGCGTTTGTACACAATGGTCCATGTCCGTACGTCCGGTGAAAATTGAGCCGTAGCGGTTGAACTATTATAAGTTGTAGTAGCATTATCTACCTATTAGTTGTTGTAAAGTGGTTCTTATTCAAAGGTTGAAAGATTTTTCTTATTTTTTTAAATCGCCAGACGATATCTTCTTCTTCCGTCCCTGGTTCCGTTATTTGGGATCGGGTCTCCTCGGCTTGTCTGTACTTCAAACTTCTTTTTTTTTGGAGTTTGGGAAATCATCAAATAACTTCTCCCGCTCTGGGAGGAGCAAGAGGGCGTGTCAGACTTTTACTGACTAAAACTTGAACATTTCATCATCGTAATCAATCAGCCTATAATGTCCACACAGGCCTCCCCTGTGAGAGGGAAGCAACACTTACTGGGTCATAATTACTATAAAACTATGGGTAGAAATAAATAAACTTTATTGCAACCAAATGTAAAATTTGTTTGGATTCATCTAACACGGTCATTATGTAATCATAAGAAATCCCGAATCTGCAATTCAGGTGAATTCAACACAGAAACCAGGACCGCATAAGTAACGCAGAAATGGTTCAAATGTTTCCGATAAAGGATAACTCTACCAGTTCGCTCGATCATGATCTAAATCCTTTGATATCCATACGTACGTCAGGATACGTGCAACTGTTCTGAATGTACGTGAAAATCGAGAAGCACGCATTTATATGGTTGAACCATTCTCTATCTCGGAAAATCTTTATCCGGACATCACATCCTTAAAATGAGAATTAAATAGACTCATCTAAAAATGTTTTCTTTCTTTTTTAACCCCCGACGCAAAAACGACGGGGTGTTATAAGTTTGACGTGTCTGTGTGTGTGTGTGTGTGTGTGTCTGTCTGTCTGAGGCAACGTAGCTCCCGAACGGATGAACTGATTTTGATTTAGTTTTTTTTGTTTGAAAGGTGTATTAGTCGGGAGTGTTCTTAGACATGTTTTATCAAAATCGGTTCAGCCGTTTGAAAATTATCAGCTCTTTTCTGGTTGAAAAAGGGGTTTTAGCCTCTGATCAACTCAAAATTTGGGATTCTATTACTTCAATGATATTAGACGAATAAAATAACCTTGAACTGATGCTGGAGCAACACCTGGAATTTCCAGGAAACCCAAGTTATTCACCAACAAACAGCAGAAGTATAGTGTTTGGGCTCATTGAAAAGGTCTCAATGAATAGATTATAGATAAATGGTGATTTTAGGGAGACATTAAGTTTAAAAAGCAAGAAATAAAAATTAAATTAAAAATTTAAAAAACCCCCGACCCAAACAAAAACTCTAAAAAGTAATCCTTTTGATTTGAACGTAATATTTTGATCAGGGCATTGTCAAGTCGGGGGACGGTCAATGAAAACGCCAAACAGAGGCTTATCCGTCCCCCGACTTGACAATGCCCTGATCAAAATATTACGTTCAAATCAAAAGGCCTATAAATATTATTTATTACTTTTTAGAGTTTTTGTTTGGGTCGGGGGTTTTTTAAATTTTTAATTTAATTTTTTAAGTTGGTTTTTAAGCGCACTTACATATATTTTCATTATGATAGGTATACGTCAAAATCTGTGCCTAAGTACAGAGTTATTTACCTAGCTTAAGCGAGTAAGCCTTCAAAATGAGCACAATTCAGGTTTGCCAGACCAAATATTATTAACTTTCGGGTGTCGTAAAATGTAGCCTTACTTCTTTTTTTTCTAAAGCAATGTCCTCACAGTTATCATGCGTGAGTATTTTCCCTAAGAGTGTACGTATAGGAGTGTCAAGCTTTTAAATCCAGGATGAAACGGTTCACATCAGAATGATATCGGATTCCAGTAGCAAACACAAATTGTATCGTGTTTTATCGTATCACGCGAGCCGACGTGCGTTATTGGCTGGGCTCACATCTACGTGGTTTATGATCTCCTGGTATCTCTATCAAAATTATTAGTGAGAACTAGGTGTACATTAAGTATCTACTACGAGTATTTCATAAAATTAAAACTGGGATAATAAAGCCAGATTTTCCGTCCTAATAATAAATGCTAATGAGAAAAAGAAACAAATAAAATATGTCGACTTAGCACACGAGGTTGTTGAAAGGTGGAAGGTGAGTTCGGTTATTATTGTGCCGATTGTTGTAACAGTCAAGACCTGACGACACTCTCGTTAGGCGGTGTGATCAAGGGCCTAATTCAGAAGGCAGTACTCGATACAGCTCGCATCGTGAAGAGGTTCTTGTCTCTGGAACTCTAACCACCGGTAGCGTGGACCCTGCTCCCGAAATCAGTGAGTAGTTCACTCGTATTTTTTACAGTTGTAGGTATTTTAAATATATATATTTTATGAAATATCTAAAAATGAATTTTGTATGGAAAAAGAAATATAAATGGATATGACCTTTATGGAATTTAAATATTTTTCGTGAAAGTAGGAGTACCTACTTTATAAAAGGAACAGATGAGATCAAGGAAAAGGCTTGGGTAGTATAAAATCTCGGTATGAAATCTTAATTATCCAGAGGGGGTGAATTGAACACCTAATTATTACAATAAACATCTGCTGTTAAAACATATTTTCAACAAAGCTATGAAAAAAAAAACGGAATTTTCCGATATGCAAAAACAAAAGGAATCAATTGCTACGAGTAAATTGATGAATTTCTGATTTCCGGGTAAGATGGAACGGATGAAAATACGGATGCAATATTTAAATTCCAAATTAAATAGTTTTAAAATTTATTAAATATTTCGTCGAAAACAATTTTGAATATTGACATGGCACGGTTTTATTGCCCTTGTTCGAAGAAGGTGTTTTAAATAAGAATAAATTGCCAGCTGTAACTGAGGCCTAAAGATTTATTTAAACCTAATGAAACTTGTAGAATAATTAAACTTTTTATACAGCCCCGACTTTTTACGAAGAAAAACACGAGTTAGCGCTTCTTTTCACTTTGTTTCGAACTTTGATAAATCTGAATAAGAAAATAGAAATTGAATAAGTATAACTAATAGGTGTCGTAGGTTGAAACTCAGACTGGCTATTTACTTTGTGTAAATTATTTCATCACCACGGCTGTGAAGGAAAGCATCGTCAGGGAACCGGCATGTGCTGGAACGAAAAATACTAACATATTATGTGACATCTATCAACTCGCACTGGGCCCGCGTGGTGGATTACGGCCCACTCCCTCTCACATAGAGGATGTCTGTGTCCCAGCAGTGGGAACACTATAGGCTGGTAATAAAATAATAAATAATGGATCGCGGAAATGAAATATAATGACAGATAGGAAACGCCGACCTCATCTAGTTTAAAAAAATACGATTGACGTGTAAAAGTGTTTGTACAAACCTACTTACAGAAATAAAATCATTTATCATTTATGACATGTAATGTAATGTCCATCGATTCATAATGCTAATCATCATCATCTGCCGCGTCTTTTCGCAACTGCGTTGGGTTCGGCTCCCAATCTAACCGGAACCATGTGGAGCGACTGCCTATTTGACCTCCACAACCCAGTTACTGGGTAAGACTGGTTGTTAGACTTTCAGGCTTGTGACGACCCGTAACGACAGTCAAAGATACGCAAATGACAGCGTGCTTTCCGAGGCACGGGTGGATAATAATAATGCTGAAATGAATGATAAAGTATTGACACGGTATAAAGTTTTGAAAGTATGGACACGGTGGTGCTGAGGACACGGTGGAGCACACGGTGGCGGTCTGCCCGGTTTGGGCGGAGCACCGCCGTGTCCTCGTGGAGGCGATCGGCGGCGGCGATCTCTCGCGTCCGGCCCTGGTCCAGGCCATGGTACGGAGCGAGAGGGTATGGGTAGCCGTCACCTCCTTCAGCGAAGCAGTGATGGTCGCGAAGAGGGAGGCGGCGCACGTGAGGGAGAGGCAGCATATGCGCCCTCGCGACCCTAGTCGCCGCAGGATACGGAGGCGCCCTGGGCGTCGGGAATCCCAGGCCGATTTCCGGCCACCGTAGGCATGAGCTTGCGGACTGCGAGTAATGGGTACTGTGTCTGTCCGGTAAGGACCAAGCCCAAGTCGACGGCGCGTTGTGTTCCACGCGCGCCTCAAATAGATGTCAGCACAAAAATGATGGGGCCCGCAAGGGCCGATGCCTGACAGGGGTGTGGGTTTGTTCGAAAGAGATACCACAGCCCCTGGCATACGGGCTAATGAAGGAACACGGGTGGGTTTTAGTCAGTAAAAGTCTGACACGCCCTCCTGCTCCACCCAGAGCGGGAGAAGTTTTATGATGATTTACCAACCAAAAAAAAATAGTGTTGTCTTCTTAAAATTTCGTACCTAAGAATTTTAATTATAATTAGATTTATTTCTTCTATTTTACAGTACTTCAGTTCACCTTTGAAATGGAGGTTTGGCTAATATTAGGCATCTCGCTTATACGCGTACCGTCACGGGAAGTATCTAAAAATGTCTATCTGTTTGCTGAACTTTCAATAAAATATACAAAAACGTGAGGCAAATAATTTCCATATAACACGTGATATTTTATATCTCTGAAATCTTACACTTCCGGTAAGTTTGCAACTCGCGAAACAAAGTTAGGGAAAACAAAACTGCGTCGAAGTAATGTTTGGCTAGAGATAAGAAGACCTACCGAATTATGTTCTCCTGGTACTTCTGACCTCCTGAGTTTTATTACTTTTCTGTTACGAGGCGTCGCCGCGTCGACGGAGAGCCAATGAATGAGTTACTACTAACTTTCAAACTTTCAAGCTATCGCTGAATCGACGGATTTTACTCTGGCCCCCTTTTACAAGTAGCGAATTTAATTAAGTGAAAAGCATTTATGTGGAGGAGACATTATTTTAGTTTGATTTTTTCTCCCTACGTAATTTTGGTAATCCATGTTAGTAATACATAATTGCGGAACAGTTTATCTGCAGGTTTTTGTTAGGCTACTTATAACTTCTAAGCTCTTTACGTACGTGTTATCCTAGTAGATACCTATCATACGGATGATGACATCATGTAGGTACTTTAGGGTGTACTATGCCAAATAATCGAATATCAATTGATCGACCACTATAAATCGAACGTCTAAATTCTCGAACGTTCATAATATCGGATGGTTAATAGATCGAACATTCAATATGACGTACACTCAATCCATCGAATGTTCAAAATATCGAATGTTTGTTTGTCTTGTATTCTATATAAAAAATAGCTATACAGTATATTGATATTTCGATCGAATATAGTTCATAGAATAATTTTCGTTTATTTTCTTTTGTACATATTAGGTATATTTTTAAATATTTTTACAAAAATAAAATAAAAACATTTAAAAATATAAAAAATAGTGGCCCATCGGCATCAGGAGCAGGGTCCAAGATGCCGGTGGTCAGGGCTCTAGAGAAAGGAACCTCCTGACTATGCGTGCCGTGTCTAGGAGTACTGCTTTCTGAATCAAGCCCTTGATCCAGCCGCGCAATGAGAGCCTCCTGAGATGTTGGTCGAGGCTCTTCGCTATTAGGCCATTTACTGTAATGATTATCGGTACAATAATTGCTGAGTCCACGTCCCACATGTCGACAACCTCGTGAGCTAAGTCAAGATACTTGATTTTCTTATCTTGCTCAGCTTTCATGAGATATAGAATAATTATTATTATAAACATCACAAAAAACCCACTGAATGATTTTTTCATGAATCGTATTTGTTGACACTGACCTGAAAATTTCAAAAGAAAAAATACGATTTCAAAATTAACATTTCGCGGCTACCCTGGCGCTTCCCTCTTCACTCATGTGGTCACCCATATACGATCATCTAAAACATGTAACAATTGCTTCCGAAGATCAACCTGCAACGTTTTGCACCGTGAGTCACCCGCTTGTTTTCCTAATGCCCTGGTTACGACTATTCATGCAAAAGTCATTCAATGAATTCAATGAACTTAGAGGGTTTTTTTTGAGGGTGGGAAATCATCAAATAACTTCTCCCGCTCTGGGTGGAGCAGGAGGGCGTGTCAGACTTTTACTGACCAAAACCCACCCGTGTTCCTTCAGTTGCCTGTGTGCCAGGGGCCACGGAATCTCTTTCGAACAACCCGCACCCCTGGCAGTCATCGGCCCTTGTGGACCACATCAGTTGGTGCTAACATCTCTTTGAGGCGCGCGTGGAACACAACGCGCCGTCAACTCGGGCATGGTCCTAACCGTACAGCGAGCTATCCATTACTCGCTATCCGCAAGCCCGCGCCTACGGTGGCCGGGAATCAGCCAAGGATTCCCGAAGAACTTGAGAGGGTTGTATTGATGATTTTCATAATTATAATTCTGTAAATACAACGTGTTACGGACCTGACATATTTCAGCCGAAATATGCCCACTGCTGGACATAGAGCTTACCACAAACACTTTTTTGGTGGGGTTTTGCCATAATCGCCACGCTTGGCAGGCGTCTTGGACCTGACACTGAACTGAAAATTGAAAAAAAATTAAAACGTTAGAAAATTAGAATAACGTGTGCTACCTTAGCGCTTCCAACTTAAGAGCATTCATCCCGCGCGGGCTGGCAACGTCGCATTGATAGTGATTTTTCGTGATTATTTCATTAAATATAAATCAAAGTAGGTACTGTTTTTTTTCAATCAATCACTAGGTCGTCAGCATTTATAATTATTTTTAACATTTCCCTTTAAATAAAAACATTTAATTGTAATAAGTAATGCAAATAGAAAACAATTGACGTTATGTTGATTTTTATAAGTAAATACCAAAATAATTGTAAAAAAAATTGCATGCAAACTTATCCAACCAACGATCTAGTGCTTGCCTGAAAACGAAATGTACTTTTATTCAAACTACACGCTCTTAAACTTGATAATTTGAAAGCTAGTCACACTAGCTTACTATCTTTTCTCTCTGTATACACGAGGTCAGAGTCGCTAGCTTGCTAGTTTACTAGCAAAATCTTGATATCCTAGCTTGAAAAATTAGCCTCGTGATACCAGGGCATAAGACACGAAGCAGTGCATCCAAGCGCGTGATTCGATCCGACAGTCGTATTGCGGTTTTGCCAGCCATCCTGACGTGCCGACGACGACTGCGGTATGGCTAAGCCGACTAACCACTGCTGCAACGACTTAATTTCGCCTTATAGTGGTTGCTGCAGCTAGGAATTTACCGAGAAGTAGCTTTGTCTTTGCAGTTCATTTGGTGTTAGCAGGTGCGCAGGCCAGATTGATAATGAAGGTAGTCCGTGGTCTCTGTTAGAAATATCGCAGTGGGATTTTCAACTCTCGATGTTGAACCGAACATTGAGAATCTAACAGAGAAGAAAGAAAGAAAATACATTTATTTAGCACAGACTAAATATGCACACAATATACAGCAAAATAATAAAGATAAAAACCAACAAATAGTGTAAAG
The DNA here is from genome assembly GCA_949987655.1 of Polymixis flavicincta. Taxonomy (NCBI): domain Eukaryota; kingdom Metazoa; phylum Arthropoda; class Insecta; order Lepidoptera; family Noctuidae; genus Polymixis; species Polymixis flavicincta. The sequence continues at coordinate 19,726,523 of OX465190.1, read as the reverse complement.
TGCGTCAAAGTGTGCCTCACGGCTGCGCTAAAAAGGCTCAGTTCAGCATAAATGCTAGACAACTAGTGCCTGACGCTGGCATATCCCAGTGCGTCGAAAATACTCACTTTTCTATTCTATTTTCAAATCGCGGCACTAACCAGTACGCTGACGATACACAGTGAGCGTAAAATTCCCGTCGCATTTACGTCCGTCCGAAAGGACTGGAAATGGACTTGGGCTGTCAATTTTGTCAGAAAAATAACAGATATGATAAAAGAGAGAATAGTAAAATAAGAGTTAATTAGTATCTATCTTAATTTATTCGGACAATGTAAAAAAAAAAAAACACCCGACTTCCAGAAAAACACTACAAAGTGAAAAATAACTATAATTTTGGAAGGCGGTGACAAAAATTCAAGTACATAAAGTTTATTTGTCACTATGTAGTCTTTTTCTGGAAGTCGGTTGTTTTTTTTTTTACTTTTTATTCTTCGACGTAGTTTACCGTTCCACAATCTAAAAAAAAATCAGTACTCCAGTAAAATGTATTCTCTCCTACTTTATCTAACCTACTCCGCATACTCGCTTCCCAATCTATATGAGGTCGAAGTTGATCACAATCTTAAGCCTAAAAACACAGTTCCCTTGTTCACAAGATTGAATCCCGCACTCTTGGGTCATAAAGGGGCTTAATTAAACCTCCGAACGACCTCTAAGGAAAATGTCCCGCACTAAATTAGACACTGATATAAAAATTTAGAGGGTCTTGTGGCCGTACGGGTCGATCGATCAGGTTAAGCTTCACTTGCCGCGGTTGGTTCGTGGATGGGTGACCATCATTACATACTGAGACCTCTCCGTGCCTCGGAAAGTACGTTAAGCCGTTGGTCCCGGCTGTCATTTGTGGATCTTTGACAGTCGTTACGGGTCGTCAGAAGCCCGAAAGTCTGACAATCAGTCTTACCAAGGGGTATCGTGTTACCCGGTAACTGATTTGTGGGGGTCAGATAGGCAGTCACGTAAAATACTGGTATTCAGTTGCGTCCGGTCAGACTGGAAACCGACCCCAACATAGTTGGGAAAAGGCTAGGTAGATGATGATAAAACGGCAAATGTTCTTTTTCTCTTGACGAATGATTTGTCTACTTATTGTAATAGAGAGAGTTGTGTTACGAGTACAAGACATGTTAGATTTATTAATGTTTTTCAAGATGTCTCCGATTTCGAAAATGTGTGCCTTAAATTAGTCTTGTCTTGTTATAAAGGACACAGGAGACGCGGTCGTGGCTAATGGTTGGTCAGAATTTTATTTTAGAGAAAAGAATTTCGAAATTGAAACTTATGTTGTGCCCTGCTAGTAGTGTGTAGTCGTAGTGTTACTGACGTTTATTATAGTGATAATGATAATTATTGACTATTTATTTATTTGCTTTTTATTATTCTATTAGTTTTTGACAGCGGTTGCCAAATTTTAAAAATAAGAACTGAATTTCGCGGGAATTAATTAGGGCATTATAAGTTTTACCGTTTTTTTACTGCTATTAAAAAATACTACCTGACCTCTTGAACACGTAGACTTATCATGATAGGTTTTAAGACCTAGGTTGCACAGAGTGGCAGGTACATCGAAGCGCTAACTATAACCATGAATACAGTAAATGATTCTAAAGGGTCCCCTTAGCATAGAAATATTTCGTCGGTTGTAAAAAAGTAGCTGTTGTACAAATAACGACACATTTTCAGAATCATGTACTGAGTTTAAGGTCGATGTGCCTGCTACCTTGTATTTTTATTCAATTTCAATGCAGAGTATAGGGGGCCTAAAACCGCCACATTGAACAACGTGATTAATTTCTTAAATTCCCATAGACTAATGCTATTTGACCTTTTCAATATAACAATTCATAATTTGTGGACCATTTCACGAATCTCCATACAGAACTGTCAAACAGATGAATTGCGTGCTATCTACTTATATAATATTATGAATTGTCAGTTTGTGACCATTTTACGTTTTTGAATATGATTCATTATAATTATCCCATTATGATTCTGCCAAAGCGGCTTTTTTAGACCCCTAGACCTTGGTACGTGAAACGTTCACTCGAGATTCATGATCGTTCCAGAATACGGGCCCGTGTGACAAATGTTTTACAATACAGATGAAAGTACGCTTTCTAATACTGCAAGCGAAATCCTAAAAGGAGTAATAACAATCTATACTTATAAACTGCAAAAGCAATATCTTGGTATTCGCGCCTTTCCGCCTTTCATTTTCACGGCCTATATTTTACTCCTGCGATTAGAATTTGTTTCGCGACAGTTCTTTTTCGGGTCGCCTCTTTGGTTTTTAAATATGTAATTTTTGTGTTATGCTTTTTTTTTAAATTAGTTTTATGGCTTGGTTACAGAGACCTTTTAGCCAAGTCTTTATTAAGAACGTATTCTAGTCATTACAAAGTTATTGTAAAGCGGTAGTAACTTTACAATAACCTATTAGGAGTTTTTGGGGGAACACGAAAAGTCCCCGTTAGACACTTATTTTCACATTCACTACACTTGTGCACTCACACGTAACTAAATTGGATAATTCACTGCCGAAATTATACAATTTAATTCGCTATTTCGCAAAATTTAATGATAATGAAAATTCATGCGACATGTTTCAACGCGATCCCGCCAAAAACTCCTGTTTGGTTGGTTATTTTTGTTTTTATACAGGTTATCTTTGAAATTGTTGAGAACAAAAAAAAAAGTGAAAATTCTTTTGTCGCTCAGTAACAATATTTTTCAAAAATCTGTGAACGCAGATTAAAAAGTTAAGAATAGTCTTCCGACCGTTTTCTTGTAGTGACAACGGCGTAGGTACTTACGTGACACCTACTTTTTAAGACACCATTTCAAAAATATATATCTTTGACAGTCGTTACGGGTCGTCAGAAGCACGAAAGTCTGACAACTAGACTTACTAAGGGGTATCGTGTTACCCAGTAACTGGGTTGTGGAGGTCAGATAGGAAGTCGCCCCATGTAAAATACTGGTATTCAGTTGCATCTGGTTAGACTGGAAGCCGACCCTAACATAGTTCGGAAAACTAAAGGCAGATGATGGTGATCGACTGTGATTGTGAACGCGGCACAGTACAGTCATAAACAGTGTAACAAATGTTGTTTACATCTGTTTTACAACCCTTTACAATTCACCGTTCGTTTTAATAGACCACAGTATACAGAGAACAGAGGAACGTTATCTAAGGTTGGCTACACTGTATTCTATTCCTGCTAAGTTGGAAATACATACTTATAAGTATATCTTATGTGTGTATAATTGTGTGTATTCTGTTAAATTAAAAGATATACACTAGATTAAAATAAAACAAACACAGCTTTTTTGTGAAAACTCTGCCTTTTATTAGAAAATAACAACAGATAGCATTATGACGGGTTCATCAAACAAATCGTTAAACTCATTTTGGAAAATGAAACAACCTATAATTAAAACAAGCCTATTCTGATGTTTGGGCACGCCACGATTGAGGCGGTAAGTCCCCTCTTTGAGGAGTGGCTTGAGAGGCGGCATGGCGTTCTCACCTTCCGCCTGACGCAGGTCCTCACCGGACACGGTTGTTTCGGGAGGCGATCTCTTGCGTCCGGGCCTGGTCCAGGCCATGGTACGGAGCGAGAGTGGATGGGTAGCCGTCACCTCCTTCAGTGAAGCAGTGATGCTCGCGAAGAGGGAGGCGGCGCACGTGAGGGAGAGGAAGTCTAGTCTCGCGACTCTAGCCGCCACAGGATACGGAGACGCCCTGGGCGTCGGGAATCCCAGTCCGATTTCCTGCCACCGTAGGCATGAGCTTGCGGACGGCGAGTAACGGGTAGCTCGCTGTCCGGTAAGGACCAAGCCCAAGTCGACGGCGCGTTGTGTTCCACGCGCGCCTCAAAGAGATGTCAGCACAAAATGATGGGGCCCGCAAGGGCCGATGCCTGCCAGGGGTGCGGGTTTGTTCGAAAGAGATACCACTGCCCCTGGCATACGGGCTACTGAGGGAACACGGGTGGGTTTTAGTCAGTAAAAGTCTGACACGCCCTCCTGCTCCACTCAGAGCGGGAGAAGTTATTTGATGATTTCCCACACAAAAAAAAACCCTATTCTGACGTTGCTTTTATAGAAAAGCGGGGCAATTATCGTATTTTTGCTTTCTAATCTCAAGTCTCAATCTATCAAAAATACGTCTTGATTTTAGACAAGTTTTTGACATTGATTGTCGCTCAGACGAGACTACGACTAGATTTTCAACGTTTTAATTACGGGAATTGCTCTTCAGCCATTTAGCGTAATCAGCCTATATGTTCCCACAGCTGAGGAACAGGCCTCTTCTCGGTGAGAGGGAGAGGCCCGTAATACACCACGCGGGCCCAGTGCGGGTTGGTAATCAATTCAAATTATTTAATTTCAGATAAACCTACATGGGCACTTATGTAACGTCTGAAGCAAGATGCACGGTTCTAATTGGTTGCTTCCTATGGAGAAAAATCGGCAAGAGACTCCAGAAGATACAGAAGGTAGATGTCACACGCCGGTTTCCTCACGATGTTTTCTTTCACCGTTTTGAGAGCAGTGGTGATGAAATAATTTACACAAATTAAAGAGCCTGTCTGGGTTCAAACCTACGACTCACAAACTTGTACGTCGCGGTCGTTAATACTGGGCCAACACTATTCACAGACCATTTACCTACTGTATATTTTATACTGTGTCAGATCATAATACGAGTAGCACTGCTCAAACGAGATGCTTCGTTTTATTTATTGAAAATGTTAATCAAGTGTTGGCTACAAACTGGCCTCTGGGCGATTTTGGGACAATTTTACGACGCCCTTAAATAAACTGATTTGTTTCTGTGATAAGACAGGTTACAAAGTCAATGAGCTACTCTGGTTATTTTAGTTTTTTGAAAATGCATAACATCACGCCTGCACCTATTCCCCGAAGGAATAGGCAGAGTTGCACCTGAAGTATGTACACTCACATTTCGCCAGCTATGTTTAAGTCCCATGTAATAGGGGCGAGCCTATTGCCATCAACCGGGCTCAAGACTCGTGCTGTTACTGAGAAATTCCAGATCATTTTTTGAAGTAGTTAGTAAAATTATTAAATAACTGCCACCTTGGTCTAGTGGTCGCAACTCGCTATTGCTGAGCATGACGTCACTGTCGTGAATCATATTTTAAACAACATACAGTCATACAGTCACAGCCTTCTTTCTTATATCTATGGTCACAGCAGTGGTGACCCAGTGGTGACGGCCGCGACTTACAAGTTGGAGGTCGTAGGTTCGAACCCAGACAGGCGCTTTCATCATCATCATCATATCAGCCGAAAGACATCCACTGCTGGACATAAGACTCCTCCAAAAGGGGAGATGATGATGATGATGATGATGATGGGACTCCCTTTGCCGCACGTAGACTCCCTTTCGGTCCGTTGTGCGTGGGGATTCTGGCTAACAGAGCCAGCCTAGCTCCGCCCAAAAGCACAGAAGCTTCCTGGGAGCTTCACAGGCTTCGCGGAGCGACCTCACTGTTCCGAGGATTTCTTCGCGTTGAGAAGCCACGGCCTCGCATTCCAGGATGACGTGGGCGGCTGATTCCTCGGCGTCAAGGCAGCCCCTGCAAAGCGGGCTGTCTGTGGCGCCTATGTTAAAAAGGTGTTTGTTAAGTGTGTTATGGCCCGTAATCCAAAAGGGGAGGATTTGCCATAATCGCCACGCTTGGCAGGCGGGTTGGCGATCGCAGTATGGTGGTCAAATGCATAGAGAACGCTGCCGCCCATTCTCTAGTAAGTTAGTCGCCTTCTACGACACCCACGGGGAGAAATGAGATGGTGCTATTCTTTTACGTCCGGCACCACATGGAACAAGCGGACAGGCGCTTTACTTTGTATAAATTATTTCATCACCACTGCTCTCAAAACGGTGGATGAAAACATCGTGAGGAAAACGGCATGTCCTAGAACCAAAAAGTGAGATTTAACATCACTTCTTGTGCCCTTTTTTAAAAGTATCCGCTAGTTCTAAAGCCCTACGTTGTGTTACTAAAATCTTTTGCTGTTCAAGTATTTTTCTCAAAGAAATTCATTTTACGAAAATTGGTTCTGTATCATGAAAGTTATAAAGATGCGACGTGAAGAGTAAGTTTATCTTGTTTTTAAAATGTAATATTTTGATACACAAGATACCTCAGGCTTTCAAGTTTTTTTGTCGTACTGTTACAGAAACTTAGATCGTGATATTTTCAGATAGTGTAGAATACATTCAAACGTTACATCACGCATGTAAACTCCAAAGGGGTTTTTTTTTTTTTTGGGTGGGAAATCATCAAATGACTTCTCCTGCTGAGTAGAGCAGGAGGGCGTGTCAGACTTTTACTGACTAAAACCCACGCGTGTTCCCTCAGTAGCCCGTATGCCAGGGGCTGTGGTATCTCTTTCGAACAAACCCGCACCCCTGGCAGGCATCGGCCCTTGCGGACCCCACCGGTGGTTGCTGACATCTTTGACGACGCGCGTGTGGTACACAACGCGCCGTCCCGTCTACCACTTTTCGGCCGCAGGGGATAGGGAGAGCGGCTGACGCTATACCGACACTCCTCTTCCCCTGCGGCCCCACCGCGTCCGCCATCAAACGGTGGCGGCCCCGTCCAGGCCACGGAAGGGAAGAGCGCTGCTCGGAAGCACTGGCACTCCTCCTCTACCGCAGCCCGTAACCCTGAGCCGCGATGCCTCCCATTCGACATCGCGGCCCACCTCAGTTGCGGTGCACCTCACCGCAACCTACTTTTTGGCCGCTACGTCGTCGGCTTTGAGGCAAAAGCCCTGACGAGCGGCCCCACCTTTGGGTTCCTCTTGGCTTCACCGTGGCCGGAATCCACGGTTACTGAGCCCCCCCGCAACGACAATGCGGGAACCCACTCGGGGGCGATCTCCAAAGGGTTAGGCAGTAGTGTACCTAATATATCAGCTACACGTCTCCAGTTATGTTTAAGTTCCATGTTATTGGGGACGAGTCTATTGCCATCAACAGGGCACAAATCCAGGCTCCGGGCTGTTACTAAAAAAAAAAAAAATCCTAATGAAAAAACCAAACACCACTTTGCCTGACTTGGGAATCGAACCCAGATTCTCATATCCAACAGTAGTACTTGCGACCACTAGACAACGATGGAGTAGAAATCAATATACTTAATTAAAAAATAAAAAAAAAACCCTCTTAAATATTTTTACGGGTATGTGGCATTGTAGTTCGTAGACAAAATTCGGTTACAGGTACAATTAAAATCTTTTATTTATTATGTTAGTATTAAAATTTAAGTTTGCTTTAAATTTAATATCCTAGACAAGTAGTTGAAAATACAAATATTGGGGGCATGTATTTGAAATTAATAAATGAGCAAGATTTCTTGAATTTTAATCTTCTTTTAAATATCATCATCTGCCTAGCCCTTTCCCAACTATGTCGGGGTCGGCTTCCAGTCTAACCGGATGCAGCTGAATACCAGTATTTATAAGGAGCGACTGCCTATCCTCCACAATCCAGTTACTGGGTAATACGATACCCCATGGTAAGACTGGTTGTCAGACTTTCGGGCTTCTGACGACCCGTAACGACTGTCAAAGATCAACAAATGACAGCCGGGACCAACGGCTTAACGTGCTTTCCGAGGCACGGAGGGGTCTTGGTCTGTGAAGATGGTCACCCATCCTTGGACCAACCGCGGCAAGCGTAGCTTAACCTGATCGAACGACCCGTGCGGCTAATATTACTTAGCCACATGCCCTTCTAAATATATGGCACAAAAATAACAATTGAAAGACGAACAAAAAGCCACCACGCTGTGAAAAAAAGCATCACAGATTTAAATATAACTAACTGCCAGAGATATGCTCTCTCTATGCGAACTACGGAAGTTTCAAAACTCACTATTACTAAAAAACTAAAATTTTCCACAAAATTAATTCGAGAAACAATATTGCAGAATTACCCACCTACACACTATACCAGCCGCCTTACAAGAAACAAACATGAACCCATGATCGATAGTAGAAACTCGTGTCTAAGGAACTCGCACCTGCCGATAATTGTCGCCATATACGGCTTCAACGTAATCGTGTTACCACCAGACTGCGTCTACAAGCCTCTAATTACGACCATTCACCCAACGCAGCATGGGCCTGATAATCTGTTATACGGTGTTAGAGTTACAACCTCTTACGTAATATGTGCTCCTGGTGATTGAATGTGATTGCTGCTCCTTGTGAAGGTAATTCTCAATTTGGCGGAAGGAATGTTTGGGGCTTGTTTTCAACCCAATGTGTTAAAATTTTACTCTAGATTATGTTGAAACGATATCGAAGAAGATGAAAGTAAGAAAGAGACACAAAATATTTTTAAAAAGACGGAGAAAATAAAGTGTGACTTGTTAACTGTGGTTAGGAGCTGCAACCTCTTTTGTAATATGCGGTCCTAGTGGACCTAGCTATGAAATGCGTTGTCGACACACCTATTTGAACAATCTATAAGATAACAGGCATCTATTAAAGTGAACTTTACATAAAATAACAATTTAGTTTTATGACAGACTTAAAATAAACCAAACTTTGTTATATTTATGATAAAATCGAAAAAGTTTAATAGAAGTAGTAAAATTTGGAATTTTACGGGTAACCTCGTGACTTTGAAACTGAAAATGAAAAGTAAATATCTTCGATCCTACAGCCCGTGCTTAACGACCATCTTCTTGAAAATAGAGATCTGACATTATTTTACTTGAATTAAAACCAGTTATATATAAGCAATAATCCTTAAATCATGAATTTGTAAACACAGTATTCTTTTAAGTATGTTTATTTTCATCAATTAAAAGTTATATTAATAGTATCTACGAGTACATGTATTTAACAAAAAACAGAGAAAAGAATCAACAGAGAAAAAACTCGTCTACATCGCTGTCAATGAGAAAAGTGCCCGAAAGGCTGGCTGCATTGCCACGTTGGATGGCGATGCTGATTCTCTTAAGTAAAATAATTCTGGGCCCCAAAAAAATGCCTCCCAATTTGTTTGGGGAGGCCTATGTCCAGCATTGGACCTCTTTCGACTGAAATGATGTACATGATAATGTAATAATCAATTATTCTTTTTTTTATACTTGTGCATATTATTATTTTTAAGACCAGTAGTTTTTAAATTATGTAAGTATCTAAAAAACAAAAACAAATAAAAACTTAAAAGTAAATAAAAAATAAGTAAAACAATTTTATGCATGTATTTTTTACTGTTTCGACACTCAGAATCTTGGGCACGCCACGATTGCGGCGGTAAGTCCCCTCTTTGAGGAGTGGCTTGAGAGGCGGCACGGCGTTCTCACCTTCCGTCTGATGCAGGTCCTCACCGGACACGGTTGTTTCGGGAGGTTCCTGTTTCGGATAGGGCGGGAGGAAACGCCCGGGTGTTTCCACTGCGAAGATCGCCCTGAGGACACGGTGGAGCACACGGTGGCGGTCTGCCCGGCTTGGGCGGAGCACCGCCGTGTCCTCGTGGCGGCGATCTCTCGCGTCCGGCCCTGGTCCAGGCCATGGAACGGAGCGAGAGTGCATGGGTAGCCGTCACCTCCTTCAGTGAAGCAGTCATGCTCGCGAAGAGGGAGGCGGCGCACGTGAGGGAGAGGCAGCATATGCGTCCTCGCGACCCTAGCCGCCGCAGGATACGGAGACGCCCTGGGCGTCGGGAATCCCAGGCCGATTTCCGGCCACCGCAGGCATGAGCTTGCGGACGGCGAGTAATGGGTAGCTCGCTGTCCGGTAAGGACCAAGCCCAAGTCGGTTCCACGCGCGCCTCAAAGAGATGTCAGCATAACAAATGATGGGGCCCGCAAGGGCTGATGCCCGCCAGGGGTGCTGGTTTGTTCGAAAGAGATACCACAGCCCCTGGCATACGGGCTACTGAAGGAACACGGGTGGGTTTTAGTCAGTAAAAGTCTGACACGCGCTCCTGCTCCACCCAGAGCGGAAGAAGTTATTTGATGATCTCCCACCCAAAAAAAAAACACTCAGAATCTGCTTGCTTACTTCTTTGAATGATTAGAGAAAGGTCAAACGCCATACAATTAAAAAATAAGTCGAGATAAAAACATGAATAAAATAAAATCAGGAGATCAGGACCGGTGGTTAGTTAAATGCACATTATATTTCTGTTACCAAGTTTTGCTGTAAAACAACCGTTATGGCTCTCTACCACCGGAGGCAAGTTGTCCGTCAAAATAAAATTATGAAGATCTTTTGTTCAAAAGTTCGTCTTCATTTTGTTGGTATGAAAATTTATACGAATTTATAACGACGGCCTCGATCCCTTAATGGTTAAGGTAAAAACATTAGCCTCTTTTTGGGGTATTCGGGTGAAAAGGTGTGGGCATATACTTGAAATTGATTGAAAGCGTAAGTAATGCGGTAGCAATTATTAATTTACCGGAAAATCCTTGCCAGGGTTTATAATCATAAGATTCTGGTCGACTAAGGATACTCAGGTCGGATACCGCTCAAGGTAAAATGTGAATAACTGAAAATGTCATAAGGCGTCATTGTCACAGTCAGTCACATAGACATGAAATCGCGAACAAAATCAGCTGTCACTATACATTGTCGAGAAATGCGAACATGAATTTATATACGAGGCACCTTCAACCTGAAGGCCAATTTTCGTAATCTTAATCATTTATTTGTCATACTATGGTACATTATATGGTATTCATCATCTGCCTAGCCTTTTACCAACTATGTTGAGGTCGGCTTCCAGTCTAACCGGATGCAGCTGAATACCAGTATTTTACATGGAGCGACTGCCTATATAACCTCCACAACCCAGTTACTGGGTAATACGATACCCCTTGGTAAGACTGGTTATCAGACTTTCGGGCTTCTGATGACCTGTAACGACTGTCAAAGATCTACGAATGACAGCCGGGACCAACGGCTTAACGTGCTTTGCGAGGCACGGAGGGGTCTTGGTATGTAAAGATGGTCACCCATCCACGGACCAACCGCGGAAAGCGTAGCTTAACCTGATCGATCGACCCGTGCAGCTATTGTTACTTAGCCACAAGCACATTATATGGTATTATCATTAGTTAAATGGTATCATACAATGGTACTGGTAAAACCGTTCAAATTCAAGTCGGAATCTCATTTCAGCGACAGTCAATGTCAAAAATGTATGTAAATTGATTGTATTTTTGACAGATTGAGACAGATTAGGGTGCGAACGTTTAAAAAATACTATAATTGCCTCTCTGCTTTTGCAATGTCAGTTTTGGTTCCTTACTAAAAGTTATTCATAATGACGAGTACAAAGACCCATTAAGAGGTTATCATTAAGTATTTATATTGCATATTGTATTAAAACATTGTGTATAGCTAGTTTCGCTAACTCGTATAGTGTCTTTATCTGCTTATCTAGTCAATTTTCTATTAGGCCGCTTACCCATACGTGTACCAAACGGCCGTGTCGTTTTTTCTTTTTAGGGTTCCGTTCTCTTCTGTTCATACCTTAGTCCGTCCATTCGTCTGTCACAGCTGAGTCTTTTGAATCGTAATAGATTAATACTTGAAATATTCACAAACTATGTACCTACTACTAGTGCCGCTACAAAAAAAAAAAGGATATCGTACCAGAAACGTGTTTTTCGGCATTTCTCGTGAGTGTTTGAAAAAACTCTCGTGTTAAATATACGAGGAGTCCGACTTGCACTTGGCCACTTTTTAAAGCCTCATGACATTTACTAAGCTAATATCTTCAATACAATTTCCCAAGGATTCAATAATATCACTTGCTGCCTACAGTGCCCACTAAGTATTCCGTTTAATTACCTATTAATTATAGTCAGTGGGCGTCGAAGCCACAACTGCAATAACACCCAATTACCACAATTAATAAAATTGAGTACGACGGTATAAATATGGACGAAGTGAAGGGCGACGAACTTTCTTCCAAAGCATAAATATCATTCAAACAAAATAAATTGGTTGGTAAAAGAAAATAAATTATGTGTGAAACAATTAATGTATTATTTATTTTCTATCCTTATTGAATACATTTTTAAATATTTTTATAAAAGTAACTTAACAAAAACATTTAAAATAAAAAAATAAAAATTGTGGTCCGCCGGTATCGGGAACTGGGTCCAAGCTACCGGTTGTTAGGGCTCCAGAGACAGGAACCTCTTCACGATGCGAGCCGTATCGAGGATTACTGCCTTCTAAATCAGGTCGTTTATCCAACCGCCTAACGAGAGCCTCGACAGATGTTGATCGAGGCTTTCGGCCATCAGTCCTTTGGCTGATACAACGATCGGCACAATTACAGCCGAGTTCACATTCCACATGTCAACACCCTTGTGAACTGCTTATTATTTAAGTACCGAACACTATGCTTAGAAAGGCCCATGGAAAAAGACGCGATGTCCCGCCGACCCCGAATAAATTGGGACAACTGGTGGGGTCCGCAAGGGATGCCTGCCAGAGGTGCGGGTTGTTCGAAAGAGATACCGTGGCCCCTGGCACACAGGTAATTGAGGGAACAAGGGTGGGTTTTAGTCAGTAAAATTCTGACTCGGCCCTCCTGCTCCACTCAGAGCGGGAGAAGTTATTTGATGACTTCCCACCTTAAAAAAAAGGGCAGGATACTGATTATGAATAAACAATACATTCAAACACACATGCCTAATAATTTAAGAATAGTTATTAAAACATTAGAACTTCCACATGTTCGATTTCAAATAAACAAAATGGCTCGAAAATCGAAACTAAAAAGTTTCGATTTCTGTTTGTTTTGTCGCTTACTTATTATGGATAACACACACACGTAACATACACACACAAACACAACGCAACACACATGCATGAAATGGCCCAACGAATTTGCATACAGACTGAACATAACACATATTACTTTTAAACCCGATGCAGAAAGTAAAATTCCACGTGCACCAAATCCGGGACAAAACCTACTACTTCGATATTATATTCATAAAACAAATTGCTCTGTTGTTTACGCATATAGAACTTTGTTTATTTTTTGTCGGTCTCTCTATCCGATATGTCAAAGTTTTATTTGAAGCCCGCACATGGTGGAAATATGCTCAACTTTGATTCATTTGCAATTTTCAGATACGGGACGGCAAAAATGGATCGTATGATAATGTTTGTAGGTATTTTTTTAGGAAATGTAGGTATTTTGTTTCAGGAATGAGTTGTAAAAGTCAGTGGATATGTACAATCCATATTTTGCCTGTTTATGGCATGCAAATTAAATTTGAAATTTATGATGGCATTTTTTATCTGATGGCTGATTTTTCAATAGTCAGGTAGATAAATAAATATTGCGGTTTGACATGTTTTGTATAAAAAATATGCCAAATTGTCAGATTTATTCTTCTTCTGACCTGGCAGAATAGTCGACATCGGCTCGGACTATTGAAAAATAGGACCTTAGACAAATAAAAGGTAAACAAATTATTTTATGTAAGGTATCAAAATGATTATTGAGTGCTTAAAAGTTATGCATTTTAAACATTTATCACCGAAAAAGCCGAGATGATGACACCTTACAAATAAAAAAATAAAAACTCAATTTCACAATCAATCATTTGCTTTACAGCACCAGGGGCGCATAGCCCGCAGTAGTTCGGTGATAGCTTGGAGTAAATTTCTCATTTTCCAGCGTTCCCCCTGAGATTGCCTCGACGACTGCACCACGGAAATAGATTATTTGCTATTGATTGAATTGACTACTTACTTCTCTCTTGACATAAACAACAAACGAGTTTCTCCAGCTCTTAGAGCTTTCTGTTGACCTAGTAACTACTTTAATTTTGATGAGCTAGAGAGGATTCCATTTCTGATATTGTTTTCACATTATCTTTTCATCTCGGTCCATAATATGTGTAATATGTACTTAACACGATAAACAAATAATCACCCATTTTATAAGCAAAAGGCTTCATCATCATCATCTCCCACTGCTGGACATAGGCGTCTCCTTTCTTGTGCCGATTCCCACGCTCAAACGCAAAAAAAAGGCTTAGCCTCACTCATATTTATCACCCGGAAACAACCTTGAACAGACAGCAAACGTGCTCAATCTTCTACCAGGGCATAGGATATCATAATCACGAGGAGCAAAGTGGCTCCTTATAGAAATTTTATTGCCTCTATCGGCGCATGTGAATGGTTTAATTTAGCTGGAAAACATCCTTATATGCGATATATCTAGTTGTAATAGTAAATCGTATATTACGTGAGGTTAAACGACCTGCCCTGTAGGGTTCCATAATAGGATTTGTAACTTGTTTTAGTATGTTTTTATACAATGTAATAAAGTAAACGAGCGTGTGAGTGCTCGAAGCGACGGTACATGATGTATGTACGTACAGTTGATGTATATGTGTTTATCTTCTGTTATGTGGAAGATGAATGTTCTTGCTTTCTGGCACTCCGTAAAAAATCTTTTGTTTGAAGTAAGTAAAATTCTTTTGTGTTTTCATGAATTTCGTGCAAAACAAAATTGATAGCTCGGCCCATTGATATACAATGGCTCGCCCACATAATTAACAGAGCTGTCTGAAAATGGTTGAAATTCATGGGTAACTCCCGAGAAAAAATAATATGTTGGTCACGTATTTTTTAGTGGAAAGAATATACTTTATCTCCAGTACCTACCTTTTTAAATATTGGCAGTTCTTTGGCTAAAGTTTCAGCGCTACGAGATAATCAGTTAATACAACAAAGTTATGATTATAAAGTCCCACTGAAAACAAACAACAATGCATCGTGTTTAAAACACGACAGGAAAGTATAAATATTTCCTAGTTCTTGGCAATGGAGCGAGCCGGATACATTGCTTTTGGTAGAGTATCACTACGTCTCGAGAAACTTATTTGAATACTAGCTGTGCCCGCGACTTCGTTCGCGTGCATGTCGGAAAACAATAATGTGTCGCTTTGACGGTGTAGGTACCACTCCTCCGATCTTCCGATCTATCCTGGTAGGAATCTACCACAGCTTTCGAATGCAGTCCAGAGCCTAGAGACAAAACACATTACTCTTGGCGTTCACGCTAAACGGTACGCCAAAATGTATGGGAATGACATTACCTGCGGAAAGGACACGGTAATGTCATTCCCATATATTCTGGCGTAGAGTTTAGCGTGAACGTTAACAGAAAGGTGTTTTGTCTAGGCCTGCAGGCGTCTTTAGGGGCTATAATGATATTGCGACGAAGTCTCACTCAGATTTTTAAGAATAAATATAGATCAAAGCGCCTGGTCGAGGCTCATTTTATAATAAATGTGCACCTGCCGTAGGTACAGTAAAAGCTCTTTATTCGCGAGGTATACGTTCCGTAAAATACCTACCGCGAATACAGAAACCGTGACTATGGAATGGTAATTTATATGGGATTATAGGGGATACGTTCCTAAGTGACAAAAAAAAAAACAATTTAATTGAAGTTTTTGACCATATTGATTAATTGTATGAGCGTGATATGGATGCAAGCGACTCTCCAAGGCGTAAACGATCAAGCATTTCTATGCGTTAAACAGATTTTTTCGCGTCGAAAATCGTTTTTAAGTAAAAAAAAAATTTCAACATTTTGCAATAAATGGAAAGATGAAACAATAGGTAAAACACGCAAAGCGGCTCGTACCAAAGGATGGAATGTCTATTAAGTCGCAGCATTTATAAATGTGGGGGAGGCCTATGTCCAGCAGTGGACGTCTTTCAGCTGAAATGATGATGATGATGATATATAAATATACTTTATGGTGATGAGGTTGGTTTCATTATGTTTGTTTACATTCTCAAAAAACTTTTTTCAAAAAAATACCAACCGACTTCCAAAAAACACTACAAAGTGCAAAATAACTTTAATTTCGGAAGTCGGTGACGTTGGATGTGTATTTTAATTATTTGTCACCGCCTTCCGAAATTAAAGTTATTTTGCACTTTGTAGTGTTTTTTGGAAGTCGGTTGTTATTTTTTTGAAAAAAGTTTTTATTTTTCACTTTTTTGTTACCTACCATACACCAATTCGAAATTTCATCATCCTTTGGGTCAAAACAATGCATACTTATTTATGTGATAGCAACATTCGCGGTTGATTTGCTGTAATTTTTTGAAGAGTTCCGTTGTCTGTTTCCGAAACGCATCATCAGATCTATATGCAGGGCCCAATCTAAGGGGGGGCAAGCCGGGCAAATGCTCAGAGCGGCAAAAATGAGCGGCGGCAAAATGTATACTTACAAACATACCTACTCTCATGAATTTTTGTATACTTGTTCAGAAGCCGTAGTAGACTAACGTATGTGAATATTATATAGTTAAGAGAATATCACATAATTATGGTCATACCATCTTTGATGGTGTTAGTGCAAAGGGCGGCGAATGTTATTTTTGCCCGGAGCGGCTAAATAGCTAGATCGGGCCCTGTCTATATGAAATTTCAATGGGACCATTTCGGAGTAAACCCCTTTCGAAAAAAAAAAAGAATTTTGCAAATCCGTCTATATACGACGGAGTTATGCCTGAACATACATTAAAAATATAAACATGTCGAATTGATAACCTCCTTCTTTTTGAAGTCGGTTAATAAATCGACTACGCGTCTGGTTGAGTGTGCTGAAGCATTATTCCACGCGGGGGCGGGCGCCTATTTCGGCCCGTACAGGCGCGTGTCTTTTAGCTTTGTTTATCAAACGTTGACCACTGAATAAAACCACAGCAGTGGGAATGCTCTGCACGGACTGCGATAGGCCTCGACAGGTAGCAGTGCAGTAACACCTGACGCCACCTGTCAGTTAACGGCCCGTGGGACCATGGCGTTATCACGATGAAGAAAGATCACGCTGTAAAGGTGGATACTGACCGGCGTCACGGGTCAAAATGCACCTAATATGTTACCAAGCAAGTATTCGTGCAGTCAGTAGTACCTACGGCAAAACATGCGAGCGAGCAACACTGATTTTAGCACACGGCGTAAAGACATGCTCGCTGCGAATGTTACCATTACCTACGCCCCGCAACGTCGGTCATTATCCACATTAAAAGCGCTGTTGAAAAAAAAACTAAACCAGGCAAAAAAAACTATTTAATTGTATAGCACGGGTTTTCTATGAACATAGTAAGTACGATGTTGTTGCTACGTAGTGCCATACCGCGCGCGCACCCACCTCTCTCCCCGCTGCTGACGCAGGCAGCAGGAAGAGAGAGAGCCCGATCCCGAGGATAATGGACGTAACAGAGCGATCCTCCGCGACTCTCAGTTGCGATGCCTTTTTATTGTAAATTGTAATCAAAAATGTTTCAGTGTTTCTTTTGTTCAGCCATACATTTATTTGTAGACCAATAAATAATTATATTTAAAGAAGCGACTTTAAAATTGTCAATATTTTACTATTGTGATTTCTATTGTTCCTGTGTAGGTAATGTATCCTTTGTTGGAGATGCCAAATAGATAAATAAATACATTTTTAAACTTGTTTTAACTAAGAAAATGCTTCTCTGTAAGCGATGTTGCTCGGAAGAGCATCGACATAACTACAGTTGCCCGTGTGAAAACCTATCTATTTACTCAAATCCACCAGTAGTTATGGTCGCAATTTTGGATTTTTTTTCCTGACTTTCACCATCCGACCTCGCTTGAACCCCTCCCCACCTCGAAAACTAACATCACGAAAATTAGCACATAAGTATTTACAACTCTTTACTCCCAAAACTCCCATTATTTGAATCGAGTAATGCTGTAAACACGCATTTAAATTTAACATTATCAAATTTCGCGCGAAATCAAGTTGTTGTCTTTGCATGTTTGCTATTCAAACCTAGATGGCGTTACTGACGCTAGAGATTAAGAATTTGGAGATGTTCCTCTAGCCGCTCTAATTTTGCTACATTATGCTAGATGGCGCTACTAAGACTTTTAGATTTCTTCCCCTCTATTTGTATTAATTTGATTGATAAAACTAATAAATATTTATCTAACATTGCATTCTAGGTATATGACTCAGAA
This sequence comes from Polymixis flavicincta, assembly GCA_949987655.1. Taxonomy (NCBI): domain Eukaryota; kingdom Metazoa; phylum Arthropoda; class Insecta; order Lepidoptera; family Noctuidae; genus Polymixis; species Polymixis flavicincta. The sequence continues at coordinate 19,708,426 of OX465190.1, read as the reverse complement.
CACCACGTCAGTTAATATTATCACAACTTTTTATTTGAAATTCTTTTAGCTTTTTTGATTCGTGGGAATCAACCACCAACGGAAAGCGATTTTAGTAATCAGTATCATTACTTTTTGAAATAACACAGACACAGTAAGTAACCTAAATGAGAATGACGTGTTAATATTAAGTATTCGTTAGTACCGTTTCACGCCAATAGATGTCGCTAAGTGTTTCAACATTACGTAAATAAATTCTTCTTGAACACTTTAAATTATTTAGATAGGTTGACCGAAGCGATTGCGATGAAACAAAGACTAATATAAACTCTGAGTTATAAACAATATTTGAGTATGAAAGATAACCATATTAGTTTCGTTCTTTTGACGTGATACTTGATCTATTCAACATAGAAACTGAAAAACCGAGCTACAGACAAAAATTTTGATAAGGGTTAAAATGTCATCTGTTGATTATCCCTTACCACCCCAAGCAATTATTTTCGAAATATTTTAAATGTACAGAAAAAGTTCCTTTACAGATTTATTATATGTATAGATTGGTAGGAAAGAAAATCTTTATTTGAATTTGCTGAGGAACATCGTTTTTGGCATTTATTTTAAAAATAATATAGAGAATTCACTGCATCAATCAAATTGGTCTTTCACACTGTTTCTAGGTAATCATCTCCAAAATTATCTTGCAGCTTACATATTAACCTTAAACACGGCTGGTCCTTTGGAAAATACTTTGAAAGTAGGGATTGAAATCCCGCAAAACCGGATCACGCATTCCCGCGGGATCCCGCTGCTTTTATTAATCTGCTGGATCCCACACCTTCAAAACGCGGACCCGCGGGTCCCGCAAATCAAAAATTGAGCCGAGAGAGCGTTTCAGCATCAGGATATATTTGCAGTTGACTCAGAAGCAGGCTCGGAGATGATACAATAAATGCTATTTGCTTCTTAAGAGCGAATTTTCAAAAGTTGTCAGTATCACCATAGGATGATATCATAGTAATAGCATTTAAGAGAAAGTTGTGATTTGATTATTAGTCATTTATGAATAAGACTGAATTAAAAAATATAAAACTGTTGTTAGGAGTAAGGGTAAAATTAAACAAAACTATTAAACTATGACAAACATTTTAAAGATGAATCTAAGAAAACAGATTACTAATTACTTATAAGTACTTAATTAATAGAAAATAAATAATTTATGTTGCTTAATGTAAGAAATGTTTCATAAAAGTTGATTTTTAACCGACTTCAAAAAGAAGGAGGTTATCAATTCGACATGTTTATATTTTTTTTTTATGTATGTTCGGGCATAACTCCGTCATATGTAGACGGATTTGCAAAATTCTTTTTTTGTTCGAAAGGGGTTTATTCCGAAATGGTCCCATTCAAATTTCATATAGATCTGATGATGCGTTTCGGAGACAGACAACGGAACTCTTCAAAAAATGACAGCAAATCAACCGCGAATGCTGCTATCGCATAAATATGCATTGTTTTGACCCCAAGGATGATGAAATTTCGAATTGGTGTGGGGTAGGTAACTAAAAAGTGAAAAATAAAAACTTTTTTTCAAAAAAACAACAACCGACTTCCGAAAAACACTACAAAGTGCAAAATAACTTTAATTTCGGAAGGCGGTGACAAATAATTAAAATACACATCCAAAGTCACCGACTTCCGAAATTAAAGTTATTTTGCACTTTGTAGTGTTTTTCGGAAGTCGGTTGTTGTTTTTTTGAAAAAAAGTTTTTATTACACAAAAATCTGTAGTTTCAATTTGATTTTATAAAATATTTTCAAAGATGCGGGATCTCGAGTGATCCCGCGCGGGATTGAGCAATCCGGCGGGATTGAATGAGCTGCGGGATGGCAATCCCTATTTGAAAGTAATTTAACTTCTTAGGCGATGAGTGCGTACCTAAGTTGTGACTTTTACTTCAATATTTAAAAAAATGCGTTCATTCATGAGAGTCAATTACTTTACATTACAAACTGAATGTGTAATGATTAAAGTTCCCCAATAATTATAAATCCATCCAATATATTCCACTTCAGATCCCATGTTTACCAAGACGACATGACTATCAAGAGCTATCTATACGAAGGTCCATCCCTTATAAGTGTGATGTAAGAATTCGCGAGCCGTCACGTTCGCACGATAAATTACAGAAGTTCTCGACTTGGCCCATTACTCATCGCCCCATCCGGCACATACTTCGTATCGGCGTTTAATTACTAAACTGATTAACTCGTACCACTGGGACTCGGATAAATTTTATTAAGTATTTTGGGTTTAGGGTTATGAAAATGAGGATAAAACTCGATGAAAATATTCACCTACATACTTTACTTAAAAAAAAAAACGTAATAGGGTATAATTGCTTGCGTAATTGCAAGGATAAACGTCTAAAAAGAAGGAATAATCTTCTCTAATGGATACCCACCCTATCAGAATTTATAGAGCTCATATCTAATTGCGTACAAATAGAAATTTGAGAAAATTAAATTAAGTGACTCTTCAAAATAGGAAAGAAAGAAAACGGTAAGTTGAATCACGTAATTCCGTTCCTTCATAAGCTGATTAGGAGGGAAATGGGCTGCCACGCTGCGCTGCTCGTTTAAATAGACTAGCTATCTCTTGGCATGTATGCGAAGTCCGATGGGAAATTTTAACCTCGATACGTTTATGCTGCCCTGGTACCAAATATTGAAAGAATCGATTTTCAAATAATATTTCGTGGAAGTCGTGGAACTGCCTCGTTTGTGTCTGTCTAGTGTTTGCAAGTGCTTCTACTTATCATGAGGTTGTGGGTTCAATTCTCAGGTCTGGGAAAGTGTTTTTGTGTTTTTCTGTCTGAAATTTCTCAGTTGCCCGGAGTTTGTGCCCGGTTGACGGCAATAGGCTCGACCCCTATTACATGGGCCTCAAACAAACTGGCGAAATGTGGGTAGACTTCTGCCCAATCCCTTGCGGAAACAGGCCTTGATGTTCTGCTATGTTTTCCCGGAAATGAGAAAATAAAGTTAAGTAAATTCATAGATTTAAAAAAAAATGTTCGTTATTGTTAATTTCCTCATCAGAGTTTTTCGGTGTAACAATATTTGTCCCCCTCAAACAAATTGTTAAATAATTCGGTTTGGTTTCATTCTTCCGAAAAGTTGACGGGCCCATCGAAAGGCGAGGTTGAGCAATAATTTAACTTCGTTAACTTTTAACCTAGTTTATTAATGTTAAGAATAGGCCAACCGCGCGACGAAATTATTGCGTTTTCGAGGTTTAGAGTTGTCTTCAAAACCTGGTGATTTCTGTAAAATCAACCTAGCTATTTATTGCTGTGGACATATAAGAGTAGTTTAGGAAACTGTTGCAAATACGAGTCTGTGTGTTAACACTGAGCCGTAGGCGAGATTTCTTATAGTAGGTATCTATCACATACCTAGTTATGTGTAGGTAGCGTCTTTATTTATCTACTCTTATACATTGGGATTGAATCAACTAACTAAGTCAAATAAAAGAGTAAGAAATAGTTTTGTAATGCTATAAAAATGGCACGCCCTGCATATGCGTTCAATGAAGGTTTTCTGGCAGACTGAGACGTCAGGTCCGGGTGGTACCTGTCAAGTGTCAAAGCTCTAACAGACTGAATAGTGAACGAATGAATGAAACGAATGACATCGAATATTTTAAGTTCACTGTCAAACTGGAAGACCTCTTGTCAAAGTGCCCTCATTAGACAAAAATAATTGATTAAAACTCGTTGGTGATATTACTTCTCTGATTTGCCCTGTATCGTACTGCAAAAAAAAAAAAAACAATACTATTTTGTTAAAGAAAAAGTGTTATTTATATCTGTAATAATATTTTTAATTTTGGTAATAGGTATATACAGTAGGTATGTCGATGTAAACTCAGTTTGAAGTTTATCATTTGAAATTTACGATATGAGAGCAGATAAAGAAAGTTATGGTAAAACGAACTTATATCGTTTTTAGGAAACCACGTTTAAGAAAAGTATGTTTGCCTATCACACAAACATAATTCTACTGTCAATTGAAGGATACAGGATAATCCCATAGCCAAACGTTTATCCGGAAAAGAACCGGAGTTACCGACGTAGCTTGAAGAGTAAGCAAGCCGAAGTGGCAGTGGGCTGGCCATACCTATCGAAGGACCGATGGCCGGTGGAGCTGACGAGTCCTGGAGTGGAAACCGCGTACCTACCGGCAAGCGAAGCGTGGGACGCTCCCACCTAGTTGGCCCGACGACCTAAGAAAGTGGCTGGGACAGACTGGATGTGGAAGGCGGCGGGTGTTGTGACGTAGCTTGGGAGAGGCCTATGTCCAGCAGTGGACTGCGGTCAGCTGAGTTGTTTGAAATGTTATTAAATAATTATTAAGCGTAAAGCAATTGATGATTTCTAAACGAATGCACGTCAAATAGAATTGTTCCCGCAAATGATCTAACCATTCCCGGTAAGAAAACCGATTCAAGTGTTTTTCCCTGATTTCAGTCTATAAAGATGCTATCATAAAATGGTTAAAAGTTTCACCGTTCTGCTCAATGGGACAAACTGACAAACAGTTTCCAGAATGCTTTTCCTGATTAGAAAAATTATAACAAAGAACATTCACTCACAAATAACTTTTACCAAAAATATAGACCACCACAAATGTAATACGAGACAGGCCAATAATATCCGTTTGAAACCACCTCGAACTAACTACGGAAAAAAGAGCATTCTGTACGAAGGAGCCCAGAATTATAATAAGTTACCAAAAGACACAAAAGAGGCTAAAAGCTTTTCAACCTTTAAGAAACTATTGAAACGCCACATTTTGAAGGATCTTTCATTAATGGAACGTTATGGATAGATTTGTAAATTTTACTGACACTACGAAAACTAACCCTAAACTAAATAACCCACAACCCTACACCCACTTACTTACCATACGAAAAGTATCATTTTATGTATGAAATCCAAAAACAATGCATCTGTTTATATCGCTTATTCAAACGCACTGTGCCACGGGCCTTATCAAACAAACTTTGTTCGCGCCGCAGCGTATGCGCGCACTCACAATCTCCACTAACATTTTTAACATCTACCCTACTAAAAACGCTAATCGGTTATTTTGTTCATTCATTATCGTATTTTCTCTGTAAGTGATTATTGTAATCTTTTGAGAAAATAAAAATGTCTTAAACCATAATGCTTATAGCTTCTTTTTACTGCGATGTTAGTTTACTTTTTGTGCTATCGAGGATAAAGTTTCGTAGTACTTTGTTTTAACAGTGCAATTTTGTGTTATGGTGAATAAAATATATGTAAAAAAAAAAAAAAAAACTTAAACTGTCTATCTATAATAAATGCTGTGGAAACGTGAATATTCACCTACTTACAGAATTAAAATCATTTATCATTTAGCCCCGCGGGTCGATCGATCAGGTTAAGCTACGCTTGCCGCGGTTGGTCCGTGGATGGTGACCATTTTTATATACGAAGATACCTATATACCTCAGCCGTTGGTCTTCGGCTGTTATTCGTAGATCTTTGACAGTCATTACGGGTCGTCAGAAGCCCGAAAGTCTTACAACCAGTCTTACCGAGGTTTATCGTGTTACCCAGTTACTGGGTTTTGGAGGGCAGAGAGGGGAGGACAGAGGGCAGTTGCTCCGTGTAAAATACTGGTATTCAGCTGCATCCGGTTACACTGGAAGCCGACCACAACATAGTTATGAAAAGACTAGGTAGATGACATTGAAGAAGAATTCTAAAAACGATATTTTAAGAATAGATATCGAAGTATTAAAATTTTCCCCTAAATTAGTCTAGCAAAGGAAATAATTATAAATATTTCATGGAAACATTAATAACACCTATTAGTTTAGATCAAAAATATTCAGCTGTGAATACTCGTATGATCGGGTTATCACTGGATAAGTGGAACTAATTAATTACTTAGTTGTTTACTTGAAGGATTCACGATATTTAGAATTTATCGGATACGTTGAAATTACGCACAGAAGCGATGAAATTAATCTATGTAATTCGAATGTATATCTGTAGAATGATTGAAATTCATGTCTAGATAATATCTGCAATGGTATCATATTTATCATAATTATTCGCAGCTTTGTTCCACCCACTGCTGAGCGTAAGTCGTTTCTCTTTAGTTCCATGCTTCCCTGGTCTGTGCGAGACTCATCCAGGTAGTTCGTCCACCCCACCTGGCTATTGATTGGTCTGTTTCTTTTTACCGTTTCTCGGTAACCATTCTCTGCATCTCTACTATGATATGTATACCTAGTACCCACTACTTGTAATTGGTAGTATCCAAGTACCAATAGTGTAATATTGAACAGCACCCTAATTGCGTAACTCCCGATTCATCATAATCTGTATCGTTTTGAAACGGATTGTTAAACCATTGCTTCATATGTTCGAAAAAAGTGTCTGCTCAATAACGTAAATAACGCAATGAATATTGTTGAACTGTGAAAACGAAACCGATTATGATTAATCGTAAGTTACGCAATTAGGGTGCTGGTATTTGATTGACCCTTGTATGTAATTGTGTGGTTTCTATAGAAATTCGGCTTAGTAGAGTCCTTTTGCAACCGTTTGATCCTTGTAACAATTGTCTCTAAAATCTGTCTATTTGCAAAGTTGTTTTAGGAAATAGAAGAATGTAATCAATCCTCTAAGTTTTTGCGATGCATAAAACTGTCTTCCTCAGTTCAGATTTTTTGCTGGCAAGAGTCTGAAAATCACAGAGTGCATACAGACAGGAAGCACGCCCTTTCCGACCATATTACAAACGAGGTTCATCTTTAGACCCAGGTATAACATAAAACCATTTTTGAAAGCCAATTTCGAACTTTATTCCGCAACAATTCCCAGGTATAACCAGGATATCAGGAACTCAATAATGACGTAGGTACGGTATACTTATGTTTTTTAAATTCTCTAATCCATTTAAACAAGGTTGTGTCGCGTTTTGCATGACAATCAACCACGAACGATGACACCTGACCTGAATCCGTAAAAGTGAACAATGTCTACATTAGTTTAGTGACATACGGGTTTGAGGGTTGACTAACAATATTGATGGGTATTTTCTTTGGCCGCCATGTTCCTGAGTTGACATGGTTCGTCATTATCGAGGAGGAGATGTATTTAAGTATCTATTATACAGCTTAAACATATATTATAATGCAGTTATGATCACCCCACTTTTATGTCCACGCGATCACTGTCCATTCCAAGGTTGCCTGGACGAGAAGTATGTTTTGTAGTGTTTTTTTTTTTTTTTTGGGTGGGATATCATCAAATGACTTCTCCTGCTGAGTAGAGCAGGAGGGCGTGTCAGACTTTTACTGACTAAAACCCACCCGTGTTCCCTCAGTAGCCCGTATGCCAGGGGCCGTGGTATCTCTTTCGAACAAACCCGCACCCCTGGCAGGCATCGGCCCTTGCGGACCCCACCAGTGGTTGCTGACATCTTTGACGGCGCGCGTGAGGAACACAACGCGCCGTCCCGTCTACCACTTTTCGGCCGCAGAGGATAGGGAGAGCGGCTGACGCTATACCGACACTCCTCTTCCCCTGCGGCCCCACCGCGTCCGCCATCAAACGGTGGCGGCCCCGTCCAGGCCACGGAAGGGAAGAGCGCTGCTCAGAAGCACCGGCACTCCTCCTCTACCGCAGCCTGTAACCCTCAGCCGCGATGCCTCCCATTCGACATCGCGGCCCACCTCAGTTGCGGTGCACCTCACCGCAACCTACTTTTTGGCCGCTACGTCAATGGCTTGAAGGCAAAAGCCCTGACGAGCGGCCCCACCGTTGGGTTCCTCTTGGCTTCACCGTGGATGGGAGACCACGGTTACTAAGCCCCCCCGCAACGACGCAATGCGGGAACCCACTCGGGGGGGATGTTTTGTAGTGTTAAATGTAATTTTTGTATTAAGAACTGTACTTCTTTTTTTTTTTTGGGTTTTGGCTTCGCACGGTTTGTACATTTAGCCAGTGTAAAGTAATTTTACTTTTCAATCAAGTAAATGGCCCGATATAGGCACGAAGTTACAAAAAAGTCATAGTCAGTCAAGTCAAAGTTATTGTAAAGCGGTAGTTACAAGAACCTATTTAGCGTTTTTGGGGGGAACACGAAAAGTCCACGTTAGTCACCTATTTTCACCTTCACTACATTTGTGCAATCACGTAAGAAAATTGAATAATTCACCACCAAAATTATACAATTTAATTCGCTATTTCACGAAATTTCATGAAAATTATTGATCCCGGCAAAAACCAGAACTGTACTTTGATCGAATTTGTATAAAGTTAGAAATGCAAAAAATGGCTCAGAGCATAAGGCTACAACTAAAGTTAGATCCCGTTTTTTTAATAAAACGGTCTATGTTTAACTGCAACTTAAAGATTAAAATATTTTCCCTCGTTTTAGCAGGTGTTCAATCGAATCGACACCTCGACAAACCGTTTGATCACAAAGACACCGTTGCAATCAGCGTCCTATAAATACTTTCAATAAACCAGACGATCTATCGCAGGTCTCTGGGGTGATACAGACAAAGACTAATAAGTAATTGTAGGTATTGATGAAACTTAGGTAATATAAAAGTGAAGGTTTTAAGCTGAACTAATGTTTATTGTGATAAAGTCAGGGGCTTATGGCTAAGTAGTAACAACAGCCACAAGGGTCGATAGGTGGAAAGGTGACCATCATCGGTCGGTTCGTGGAAAGCTGACCATCATCCGTGAATCGGAAACCATGTTCATCCGTTGGTTGCTGCTGCCATTCGTGAATCTTTGGCAGTCGTTAAGTCTGATAACCAGTCTTACCAAGGGGTTTCGTATTTACCCAGTAACTGGTTTCTGGAGTCACTTGCAGTAATAATTTTGATTCCCATTTATTTTCTTTTTTATTTATTAAGTAAAATTTAAATATTAAAAAAAAAACATTAAAAAATTAAAAAAATAGTGGCCCAAGATGCCGGTGGCCAGGGCTCTAGAGAAAGGAACCTCCTGACTATGCGTGCCGTGTCTAGGAGTACTGCTTTCTGAATCAAGCCCTTGATCCAGCCGTGCAATGAGGGCCTCCTGAGGTCGAGGATCTTCGCTATTAGGCCATTTACCACCAGTATTTTATTATTATTGGGGTCGGCTTCGAATCTAACTGACTGATTGGTGCTAATAACTCGTTTTGCGCATTTATAAAATTAAATATGGTTGATACTAGGAGAACACACAGGAGCAGGAGCATTTTTTTGTGAATGTACTCGTTCATCGTAATTCATTCTATAAGATAGTTGCTAAAGTTATAAGAATGCATCATCCCACTGCTGGGCAAATGGCCTTTCCCCATGTTGCTGCTGGGCATTTGCCCATGACCTCCAGCTCTTTGGATATTTTAAGGGGTCTGCCACGCCTTCTGGCTGTGTCAGGGCTTTACGTACAGGTTAATTTGGCCCACAGCTCATTGGGCACAGTGGCCAGCCCGGTCCCACTTCTGCTTATCGATTTTCAAAATTAACTTTTATTCGTTCTTGTTTCTTTTGGTCTGCAATTTAGCAAAATTTGATTATCCTGTAATCCAAAAAAAAAAAAAAAACTTTTAAATGACTAGGTATGCTATTTTCTTCATAATGTAATAAATATAGGTACCTAAGTTAAATTGATATTCAATCGTTTGTAATAGTAATATGATAAAATTAAGACCACAATTTTTCTTTTCATCCTACAGGAAGCCAGAAAAATGAAAGGCGAAGATTAAAAATAGAACTAAAGTGCCGGTGGGCGCGGAACATTATCAATTCCGGCTTCATTTTAATTTCCTGTTAAAAATCGAACGTTTTAAATATCAAAGAGGTACTAGGATCACATAAAGGCCGATGAGTTATTGATAAATTAAAAATGAAACCTTAGAAAAAATCTTTTCGAACCGTGATTTGAATTAAGAATATGTCGATCAATTTGACATTGACAGCGCCTTTATGTCGTGTACTTGTGAGGGCGATTTTCGTAGTGCAATCACTGATGTGCGGTTAAATGTACTAGGATCGCACAAACTTCAAAGAGCAAAAGAAAAAAAAAATGGAACGCCTTTTAAATTGTTACGTGGAACTGCATGGAGCCACAAAAAGCGCTGACATCGGTACCGGTAGGGTATCTCCAATCAGTATTGTGGCGGGATAGCGAGAGGCTATTGTGAGGCATACAAAGCGCCCGTTTAATGAAATACTTTAGTGGACAACTACGTAACTGTGACGTCATAGTAACGTCAAAGTTGGCGCTATAATAGTGAACACAGGTAATATTTTGACCACGGTAACAGCTGGCAAGTGCTACTTTCAAGTAGATTGCGGTTTCTTGGCTATTTCTTATCTTTAACACCCCATAATATGTGAGGTTCACAAAAAGGGGTGCAGTCATAATAATAGTGCTCAATGCAATAATGGAAAATGGGAATAATTGCAGGTTCCATTAAATAACATGCAGAAATCATTATGAATACTTTTTAATAGCGACTGTAAGGAGTGTGTGTGGCCCAGTGCTAACAGACTTACGATATTATCTACTTATTACATAACATAACATCACGCCACGAAGGGATATGTAGATGTCTGACTGTAGTACAGACGCTAGCACATCAAGCTACCCCAATCTGTCAAATTTCTTTGATAGATTATCATTAAATTGGGAAAATTTGACAGTTTGAGGTAGCTTGATGTGTAACCCAGAGTGGGTGAAGTTATTTGATGATTTCACACCCGCAAAAAATTAACCCTGTTACTAAGCTTTCGCTATCCGTCCATTTCCCTGTCAGCGGGCTGTATCTCATGAACCGTAATAGGTAGATAGTTATTTTTTTTTTCAAATGATAAAGAAAAAATTAAGTTAATAATAAGGAAACCTTCGTGGGTGGGTGACTGCGTCTCGCACTTGGCCGGTTTTAAAATAATTGAGACTTTTTTACACTGACCTTTTCTTAAAGTTGTTCGCAGTAACTAGGCTAGGATAGGTACCCAGGCCAAACGTGTTAGGTTAGGTTGGAACTGTAACCAACCACGCGCAGGCCGAGCGAGCGGAGCGAGCGAAGCCACGGCAACCACTGGCGAGTGCTACTTCCAAGTAGATCGCGGTTTCTTGGCTATTTCGTATTTTTAAGACCACATGATATGTGAGGTTCACAAAAAGGGGTGCGATCATAATAATAGTGCTCAATGCAATAGTGCAAAATGGGAATTATTACAGGTTCCATTAAATAACAAATCATGGCAGTTTTCCCAGCTAAATTTTCTCCCGCCTAATTCACGAGTGTCCACCACCGTTTAGGAACCATCGATTTATAAAGTCTTAGTACAACGATCTCTGCGTATAGTATGTTGAGCCTTTGTACAAAGAGATCTGAGGCATCTGTCCACATTGGACGATGTTGACCACACTTCAGTGTCCATTGATAGATTACTAGCCACTATAATGGATCGCTTGTATATGCATAGAGCGGTGAATGGTAAAGTCAGTTTGCGTAAGATAGTCTGTAGTTAAACAGAGGTTGTCTAGAATAGTCAGTGATAGTGTTACTAATAAATATGTTTTTTTAAAACAGTTGCTCAAAAAGTGGCGTATTGCAAGGACGTATAGCGTTCGGGATGTGGGCTATTACATACTAGTGCTTTTTTTTTACCTTTCCCGAACTCGTGCGTTCTCTTTCCCAACTGTCAAAATAATGTCTATTAAAAAAAAAAAAAACCAACCATGAAGTTTTTACTAAAGAATTTTTGTGAAAAAAAAAACTCTGCTTAGCGCCATTTTCCAGAAATTTTCTTTGCGAGTTTAGTTGTTTGTTGCACAAAATGAGTAATACCGACCCTATTTTTTTTGAATTAACACCACCGGAACTCAGTATAATGGCACAAAATGCTTCGGAGAACATTTTACCGGAAAAGTCGTTACATACGAGTATCTACATGCGACGAATTTATTGCGTGGAGAGAAGAGAAAAAAGCAAATAGTTTTTCAGAAAATGTTATGTTGGCATACTTCTCCGAACTCTCAGCAAAATTAAAACCGTCTACGTTATGGTCGAGGTTTTCAATGATAAAAAGTATGCTGAAAATAAGGAATAACGTGGATATAAGTGAATATCCAAAATTAAATGCTTTCTTAAAACGACAATCAGACGGTTTTACAAGTAAAAAGTCGAAAATATTAACATCCAATGAAGTGATTGAACGAAGTTCCCGATGATCGTTATTTAGCCGTAGTTCGTCCATCTACGAGTATCTTCGTTGATAATGATAATTCATCAGATCCAATTCCATCAACTAGCAAACGCTATTGTATGACAAATATACATGAACAATCATACGAAATTAATAATATTTTGTCTCAAACAGTAAATATGCAACCTAAAACTTCCCCAGTTAGTATAAAAACTGTCCCAATTTCAATGTACATGTGTGCTATAACTTTTATAAGAAATAAATTATTAATTGGTTGAGTTTATCGTGATTTTATTAAATTGCTTCATTTTTTCGCAACTGTATTAAAAATAGTCGTTCAGTACACTTGCGGAACCGTCATTGCAACTTGTTCCGACATTTGTCGGAACTCTTTGCAATGACAGCCTTTCCGCACTTGTAATGAAATATACTATATGTATATTTTCACTTAGGCTGTTGTCCTGGTATGGACATGTAATGCACAGGAACTAGGAAAATGTCATGAGGAAAGTTTTGAGTATGAATTTGGATCGCTAAAAAAATAGGGGAAGACAAAAGAAACGATGAATGATGGACGGTGATGAAATCCATTTCAGTACGTAGCTCCAAAATGTTTGGAAAACGATATTATTCTTTAATTTCGAATAACGCAAGCATTTCCTCGAAGATAAATAAAAGGCCATCTAAAAACAGGCAATAACAGAATCAACTTTAAATTTAGAACAGAACGTGTGACGCGTTTTGGTCACAGAATATATATGTTTTGTGACGTAGAGACATGTTTAGGAGATGAGAAAGGAGATTGGAATCTGCGATACGTCAAAGTTACCATTTAGATGGTAATTTGTATAAATACAATTTTCAGGGAGCGAGATGTGTGTGGAAATTGAAAGAATTTGGCGTGTTCCGACTGTCAACCCTCGCCTTCGGCTGCGCCTCGGCTCGGGTAGACATTTGTCGGAACTCTTTGCAATGACAGCCTTTCCGCACTTGTAATGAAATATACTATATGTATATTTTCACTTAGGCTGTTGTCCTGGTATGGACATGTAATGCACAGGAACTAGGAAAATGTCATGATGAAAGAATTTGGCGTGGCTACACGCTCGTTTATCTAATAGTTGAGAAAGGCGCCAAAAAATTATACAAAAAAATAATATACTTTCTCGTATTCGCAGTATTTTAAGGAGGCCTCGAAATTCAAATTTTCTTAAGTTTCTTGCAATTTGCAGATTACCTGTTCAACAAAGTTTGTTGTAAGAACTTACTTAACTTACTTACTACGTTCTTTTTTAGAAACCAATGTATTGTAAGGAATCGAAATATCATTCTGTATGCTCCAAGACAATTTGTCGATATTATTAATACGATGTCAGCATCAGATTTCGTGTGTGATTGACGTGGTTATGAGTAAGGAATCGTTAAGTGGACATAGTGGATTCAAGCCAAAAATGATAAATCATTAATATCATCAATACAAGCTTCTAAGTACAGACGCCAGCAGGTCAACCTACCCCAAACTGTCAAATTTTCCCAATTAAACATGAACCTTATGCGTACGGTATAAAGCTGAAAATCTATCAAATAAATTTGACAGATTGGGGTAGCTTGATGTGCTGGCCTCTGTACATATAAATTACTAGCTTTTGTTAGCGGCTTCGCCCGCGTCGAGGTCCGAAATCATCCCGCAGGAACGTACTACCGGAATGAAAAGTATCCTGTGTTATTCCAGGTTAGAAACTATCTGTGTGCCAAATTTTATATACATCCGTTCAGCCGTTTTTTGCGTGATTGAGTAACAAACATCTAAACATCTTCATAAATTTCACATTTATAGTATAAGAAGGATAGTAGAATGACTAAGCTCTCTGCTAATGTTTATGTGAACAAGTCCTTGGAATGCCATAGTTAATAAATAAATATAACGTTATTGATTTTTGGATCTCCGTTTGGGATGAACGGAGGGTTGAGTCGGAATCCTACCGACTAAAACCCCACTGTTCCTTCTATTACCAGTTGTCGGGGGCTCGGGAGATACTTGCACATTCGCCGCACCCCCGACTGATATCAGCTCGCCATACCTGGCGAGCCCCATCACCAAGTGCGGCCGATCCTTTTATTAATTGATTTGAAATACTAATCAATAGCCTGGTGCTGCCCTCATATTTTTTTTGTAAATTCTAGAACATTCGGCATTCAAAATTAGATTTGTACTGTAGTTCTAGAACATTCGGCATTCGAAATAAGATTTGTATTGTACTGTGTAGTTCTAGAATATTCGGCATTAAAAATAAGATTTGTACTGTAATTCAAAAATATTCGGCATTCAAAATTGGAAAATCTCACGTTAAATTACAAAGTGTGAGGCAACGTTTAAAAAATCAATGCTTCAAATGAATTGTTAATTACACTTCAGCCTTCAAACTCCAGTTCGGTTTAAATAATTAATTTCGTCACCTAATATGTTTTCAACTTTTAACTTGTTCGACATTTGACATAGGCTTTCACAAAAAACTCGATCAAACGCGATTTGCTTGTTAGGAATTCAGCGACTTTTAGTTTTTAATTTAATAGCGTTCATCCGGTGTGGCATGGCAATGTCGCATTTCAAGTAGTTTTTCGTGATCATCTCATTATGCTTAAATCAAAGTACATTTTTTTTTTAGCCTAACACTACACCGTTGGGATTCACAAGTTTGTATGCAATTTATTTTTTACAGTTATTTTGGTGTTTACTTATAAAATCGAAATATCTAGAAACTATGAATAGTGATTCTTTATCATCTTGAGTGCTTAAGGTGACACTTGTCCACATTTTTTCCACACAAACTTCAGTAGGGTTTTACTCCACTGTTTGACAATGTACATAACATTGTCAAACAGTGGAGTAAAACCCCTGAAACATCAAAAATTAAACATGGTATGGTTTTGTCTCATTATTAATATTGTCTGTACGGAAACAGAATACTAAAATAAAAAGCCATTAAAAAGTTATGAGCCAACAAAAATCGTTTTTCTTGCTAATTTAACCTAAGTTTGGGCGTGTTTAAGTAATAAAAGGAGTGTAAAATCTCGAAAACCAAGTCGCTACCGACAAAGCTCAACTATCGAAAAATTCAATAAACTTAATTGGTCATTGATTTATCCAGTAGTTTTTTCTGAAAACCCGATCTTCCGAAGGACTTTTCTTAATTTTTACGCGCCTGTGTTACTTTAACTGATCCTGCAACTCACTCAATAATGTTGTGCGTATAGACTAGCGTCTAAGTGCTCATCACTGATACTACCTCTGTCGGACACGAAGCCTGGTGACACAGCGTGCTTTTTAGCCAGGCCCACCAGTGAGTTCGAGCCCGCGACTAGTGTACCCTTAAGGATAGCAACAGGGTTTCTGTTACACTCTGTAGATGTAATTTTCGCGGGATACTCTGTCGCTTCCCTCTTAAGACCTTTTGTTCCTTCCTACGTATTTACATGGACTTGTCTCTATAGAGGTATCTACGGTTGAATGTTTATCCCTTGAACTCTGACTGGTTTAAGTGTACTTTAGTAGCTTAACGCAATGGCCTACTGACATACATTATATTGTTGTTATTTGGTCCCAGGATTATTTACCATGAAAATGAGAGTAATAACAACCGCAAGGGCTGATTGATCAGGTTAAGCTACGCTTGCCGAGGTTGGTATGTGGATGGGTGACCATCTTTAGATACCAATACCCCTCTGTGCCTCGGAAAGCACGTTAAGCTGTTAGTCCCGGCTGTCATTCGTGGATCTTTGATAGTCGTTACGGGTTGTCAGACGCACGAAAGTTTGACAACCAGTGTCTTACCAAGGAATCTTACCCAGTAACTGGGTTGTGGAGGTCAGATAGGCAGTCACTCCATGTAAAATACTGGTATTCAGCCGCATCCAGTTTTACTGGAAGCCGGCTCCATCATAGTTGGGAAAAACCTAAGCAGATGATGAAAGAGCAAAATCACAGAAATAAGATTTCTGTGAGCAAAATTAACCGTCATATTTTGATAGTAAAAATATCAAATCAATACTTTATCTATAAAGTAAAATATTCTGAGTTGATTAGTTCATTCTAGCGTATCGATATAATACTAAGTCTTCAGCATGATTAAAGTTTTTCTATTTTCAAGGCATCTAACTTTGCCAATCATCGCGCTATCCAAGCTTTCATACTTGTAGTTAGGGTATGAATGAGAAATAGATGGCTGAAATAACAAAAAGTAATTAAAATAGTCCATGTAGTGCTGGACTAAAAGAATAGCACCATCCCATTTCTTCCCATGGGTGTTGTAAAAGGCGATGTAGGGACCTACTAAAGAATGACAGCAGCGTTCTCAATACATTTTAAAAAACCGTACTGCTATCGCAAACTCGCTAAGCGTGGCGATTATGGAAAATCCTCTCACTTTGGGGGAGGCATATGTCCAGCAGAGGGCGTCTTTCTGCTGAAATGATAATGATGCTGATGTAAAATGCCTTAAAGTAGGGATATGTGTGATAGTTACTTCTTAATGCACAGGCGGAAGATGAGGTAGGGGAATACCAAAGAAATGACAGATGGACTGTGTGAATGAAGATATGGCTAGAAAGGGGGTGATTAATGAGATGACAACTAGTAGAGAAGTATGAAAAAAAATACATGTTGCACCGACCCGAAATAAATTAGGATAAGGGCAGGAGAATGTTGATGACTGTTTAATATTCGCATGTATACAATAATAAACCTTGCACAGAGATTATAAATTTATTTTCTGTTCGCATCTATCACCTAATTATCTTCCGTTTCACCTATCGCTGTTTTTCTAGCCGATAAAATTACAACATGTACAAAATAGAGAGCTGTGACACTAAGGACATTTTATTGAAAACTAGGTTTTGCCAGCGGCTTCGCTGCATGGAGGTGAAGAATGATCCCACGGGAACGTATTACCGGGATAAAAGCATTCTATGTGTTAATCTTTCTATATGGCAAATTTCACCCAAATCCGTTCAGCCGTTGTTGTGTGATTAATTATAGTAACAAACACCCAAACATCTGAATATCCAAATATAAAAACTTTCCTATTTATAATATTAATAGGATAACAGGTGTAAAAACACCATTATTGAGGCCGAGAGTCACTTTTTATTTCCGTTAGTATGATCATTTTTTATTATGGATCTTCTGGGAATCTTCGGGTTACGGAAATGTTAAAGGTCAAATTTCCAACAAAAAAAAAAAAAGAAAACTGGATTTTAAATATTATTACTTAACTTTAAATTTACAGTTGTCGAGCTTGACTAATTTATACTCTCTTAGCACCAGGGTAGGTACTTATTGGATACTTTTGAAACTTTTATAATCGTAATATTTAGGTAAGGTTAGGACTCTGATACACCTGGTTTTAATTATTATCCACGAAACATAATTGCTTGGTTGTGTAAATTTTTATAGGTGGTTTTAATTAATATCTGTGTAATTATAATCAAAGAAGGTAATAATTACGTACTATGTAAATATTTATCAGTCTTATAATAATAATTTGTACATGTATGTAAATTTATAAAAGGAGGGAAAATAATCATAGGGTAACAAAACATTTATCGGTATCGCTGTCAACAGGAAACAAAAGGCTGTGTAATATAATATGTTCGACAGGCCATTAATTGGGTATAATGAGGATATTTATGAATATTCAAGCCACTATTTGGCGCCACTTTGACAATAGGTCTTCCAGTTTAACAATTAACTTAAAACATTTGATGTCATTCGTTTCATTCATTCGTTCATCATTCAGTCCGTAGGCGCTTTGACACTTTTGACAGGTGCCCGGACCTGCAGTGCTGCCACTTAGTAAACGTCATTTCAGAAAACCCTCATTGCGTCGATAGCATTATCGTTTTTTTGCGGTTTTAGAAGTAAGCCCACGTTAAAATATCTCATCGGGATTTCATCGCGCATTGAATTTTCAACGTTCTGCTAGGCGCCGAGAGTCGAAAATCCAGCGTTGTTTTATCAACGTGCTAGGATGCACTCTGTTAGATTCTCAACGCTCGGCTTTACACCGAGAGTTGAAAATCCCTTGAGCAATAAAATCCACCTGCGATTTTTGAACGTCCCTTGGGTACGTGCGTTAAGTGTTATAATATCTCACTAATTCTTCAACGCTTAAGAGGCCTACGTACAATGAACTGCCCATACATACGTAATACCTAAATCATTTGCAACTTGAGCATATTTCCATCATATTATGATGATATTCGGATTCAGACAGTATTTATCTAGGCTCGTAGGGGTTTTTTTTTCCAAAATACTTACCTGAAATGAAGTTTAAGCGAATTGCATTTCGCACATTTTTACAGCGTAAATGACATGTTTTCTCACTGTTTTTTTGGTATTATAACCAACAATTTCCGTAATATTGTTGTCTCAGAAGCATAGCTCATATTATCAAGTTGTAAAATGTCGAAAAAAATAATAAAATACAATAAGTTTTCATTCATCATTTTTGGTATTACGGAACACATCCAAATTCATCTTAAATGGTCAGGAGCTAGTAGCGCTATCGCATCAAGCCATTGTCAATGTGTGTGTGATCGTATTGCTCACTGTAGGTATGTATCCTCGACAGGTACTAACACTAGCGCAACGATAGCAATTTTCAGACGAAATATTGTCTCCGCCCGAATCCTAGTTGCGAGCTTCGGTCGTAGGATCCTTAAGGCCTCAGATTATAAAACAAACGCAGATAGACCGCGCCCAAATACTAAAGCGTCGCATTGTATGTAATATACAATGCGACGTTTCGTGGCGTACTAACTCGAGTTTTGAATCAGTTTTTGGTTTTTCTCTTGGTGTTCCGCGCAGTCTATCTGCCTTTGTTTTATAATCTGAGGCTAAGACAACAATGAACTATACAACAAAAGTAAAAATACCTAAACCTAACATCACACACACACAACACACATTTTCACATTCAGACTTCCATGAATAAAATATTTCAGCTAATCACTTAAAACAAAATAATTACTCAACACTCACATATAAAATGTTTGTTTTTAAAACAAATTTAAGCATTCTCTTCCGACTTTTACGCCAGAAATAATGGCAATAAATTATTTCCAGTACACTTGATGTCAGCTTAATTAGGACGCGAGTTTTAGATCGTTACCCGGTACTGGTGCTATAATTTTATAGACAGTGCATGGATTACTGCCGGACTTTCAACTGTTTTTAAGTTGATTTTACATGGAAGACATAGAGTTGGAAGGCCTCCCACAAGGTGGACCGATGACCTTATGAAGGCCGCAGGAATCAACTGGATGCGGGAAGCACAGAACCGGTCGAAGTGGCGGAGCTTGGGGAGGCCTATGGCCAGCTGTGGACGTCTTTCGGCTGAAATGATGAGGATGCTGATGACATGCACGATGTGTATTAAGGCGCGGATTGGCAAAGCTTTTGACGTGACAACGTCTTATAATTCGATGGAGCCGGCTGCACGCACGAAAAAACATGACTCATGCGGCGTTACCTCGCTCTGAGGCGTTCCATTTAAGGCTTAAAGTGCAAGCGAGAGCGCGGAACGAGCGACAAAGAGGCACAATCGGCCTCCGCGTTCAGCAGCGTTCGACATCAGTCTCTCTCCTACTTGAGTAAGCGATGCGTCTGCGTGGATAGCTGCTATACAATAATAAACAATAGTATTATCTTATGACGTTGTCACGTTCAACTATCTTCAGTAAACCGACTTTACAGACAACCGATTTTTTTGCTTCTATAAAGGGGCTTGTGGCTACAGCCGCACAGGTCAATCGATCAGGTAAAGCTTCCCATGCTGCGGTTGGTCCGTGGATGGGTGACCATCTCCAAAGCATGTTAAGCCGTCGATTCCGGCTATCATTCGTGGATCTTTGACAGGCTTTACGTGTCGTCAGCAGCCCGAAAGTCTGACAACCAATCTTACTAAGGGGTGTGTTCGTGTTAACCAGTAACTGGGTTGTGGAGGTCAGATAGGCAGTCACTCCATGTATAATTCTGGTATTCAGCTGCATCCGGTTAGACTGGAAGCCGAATAGTTCTAAACCAATGGCGGCCTTCCCAAATGTCCTTTCTTTGGTATTGTTCGTCAAATCATTGAACTCATCAAGTCCTGAGTTGAGCTGCATTATTACTGATAAATGGGTGCACTGTTTAGACAGGTCCAATCAACCTGTGTTGTTCTTTCCTCAAAAGACCATTTTAGACACCAATGCGCATGGTCTTCACATGATCTGACCAAGATTATGTCTGGACTTTAAAAGAGACTGTGACCTCTGAGTTTGTTTCAGCCTTTCTTCTCAGAGTAGTCAGATAGGAAACGCCGACATCATCTAGTTTAAAAAAATATGATTGACGCGTAAAAGTGTTTGCACAAACCTACTTACAGAAATAAAATTATTTTTATTGATTTACCGACGAAAAGAAGGAGGTTATATATTCGACATGTTTGTATATACTTTTTATTTTTATTTTTCATGTATGTTCGGGCATAACTCCGTCATATATAAATGAATTTGCAAAATTATTTTTTTTGTTCGAAAGGCGTTTAATCCGAAATAGTCCTATTTAAAGAACAATGTCAGATGTCCACAGTAACTTAGGCTCAATATAAATTTGCCATGGACAGAGAAAAATCTTATAATTTTTTGTGTAATTTAATGTCAAAAGCTTTTCTGTGATTTCCATTTTTACACTGAACTTCTAGAAAGGAAGTTATTTGGACATTTTGAATTGGAGGTTATGTATTTTTACAGAGAGTAAATTAAACAAATAAATATACAGTAATTAAATAGTTTTATTCTTTTTCACCATTATCATTCATTATCATCAATTTCGTTATCAAATTCAATTAACAAATCATCAAGGAATTGTGCAGGGGGCTCAATATTGTTTTGGTGCCGAGCCCAACCCAAATACCATAAAATGGTCATAGTGTGGGAACAGCATCCCACAGTTCGTTTACCTACCTTACAATTACAATAATATTGACTAATTGCCTCTCTCCCATTTAAGCTGTTATCAATTAGAATATACACAAAATACGCTTTACTACTGATATGGCGACTTTGAATTTTGGCTCTTAAAAGCCAAGAGCTTTGAGAGAGAGACAATTGTTCTCTTAAATTGTTAATTGATGCCTCCCTACATACTTCAATCATATATCTGCCATTAAAGCGGATATGCTCACCATAATATGATCGGGCTTGACGGAGTTGGTAAGTACCACAAGCTATTAAAATCAAATCGTGATACTCAAGCTGAGGAAACTCAGTGACATTGCTGTTATCAACATTTATATTTGAAAACTGTGCCCTTCTTCTATTATAATTATTTTGTATAATAAACTCACTTAATGTATTAGTATGGAACATTTTCTGTTGTATGATTTCTAATATCTGGGCAGCATCAAACCTGTCTGTGAGGGGTGGTCGAAATCTATTGATTAGGGCAGCAGCTATGGAAAAGTCAATCATGAGATGTGGTGAAGCTCTATTGTTGAATTCATGTCGGAATATTTTAAACCGCTGCTTAAAAATCCCATTCATAACTTCAACCACCCATCTGCAAATAGTAACAGCCCGAGTTTTGTTCGCCTCTAATGTTGACAACTGATTTTCATCATCCTGTAATGATGATGGCATATGGACAGAGTAGTTACAGTTTTGCAACAATGGGACTGCATCTCTGAAACCTCTATCTAGAATAAACACATCACCCTCTTGAAAATATTGACGCAATGTACTCTCTGGGTTTCCAAACTCATTATTTACAATATCAGCATCAGATGTTACGGCTGGATAGGGGCCCAAAATCTCAATTATGTAACCATCACAACATACAAACAAGAATGGCTTTACTAAATTCCTATATTTATGTAAAGAGTAAGTTTTCTTTTGGTAGGCATAGTTGGCACTTTTATTACAATATATGTAGGTTCCATCAACTATTATTATTGGTCTCCTCACACCCTCATTTTCTGTGCTACCAAAAAGGCCATTTGGTATTAAAAGATTTCTTTGTGCTATCTGTTCTCGTGTAATGTGACCTATACCTAAATGCCTTGGAACGAAATCTTGATGTAAAAGTTCTCTTGCTCTTGCCATTAAACCCTCTAATGTAGTTCTAGGAACTTGAAATAAAGAACTTATACGATCTCCAGAATCACCATTTCTCAATTTCATTAAAAATGCAGCAAGGGCAGTTGAACTTCTGTGCATATTCGCTAGCCGTGGAGTTTCTAGCAATATATTTCTGAAGTCTTCCTTACTCATACCAAACCAATAATGCACCAGGTAGTCATCCATATTTTGGACATCTTCAAAGTCAATAGAGGTTTGATGTTTTAATAATTCTGTAAAATCATAAATATGTTGCGCCGTAAATGTGTGGATTACATTTTCAGGTTCCATCAATTCAGGCCAGTCATTGCTCCTCAAATGGTGAGAACAAATTCGACAGTTTTCTGGCACATAATAATTATACTCCGAAAATAATCTTCTTCTAATTGATATTGGAACACTCAATCTCTCAAGTTGACGGCAATTAGGGAAAAAGCAACGAGCCTGAGTGTCTGATGCCCGGCCAAATTCCAATAACTCAATGACATTAATAGGCACCTGTGGGACTGACAACGTCGATGATGACCCTGGTGTTGGATTTAGAGATGGCTGAAATTCTTCTACAATTGACTGACTTGAGTCACTCTCCACATGCAATGGTATTGATACATCAGAGGCTGTTGATGGTTCATTAATACTTGATGATGATGGTGTGGTTAAATTCCGTTGAACAGAACGGTAACTCCTTTGCCAACATGGGTGACAGATCTCATCTGTTGATCTCAGCTATAACAATAACAAAAATAATGTTATTGCAATCACAAAAAAACTATAGTTCATTCATCAACCAGCAATACATAAAATCATTTAAGGATCTTGCTTACCTGTAGTGGTGCAATCTGCTGCTCTATCACGCGTCTGATGGCATCTTCTCTTTCTGAACTGTTATTTAAAACGTGAGACCTTACACGATGCAATGAATGACCGCAACCAATGCAAATATTTCGATGCACAGTTGATTCAGTTGGCGCATTGCTACTTGTTGGATTTCTTGTTTGTTCAATTAATAACCAACAGTTATGACAAACAACACTGTCATTTGGAATCTAAAACAAACAAAATACAGTTGTTTTGCAAATTAACATTTAGCTTAGCTAAAACAGTTGACATACTGTTTATAAGAATCTTACTTTACCTCAGAAAGTGAAGTCCATTGCCGTAATAATGAACGGACATCGTCAGATTCAATTAAATGCCGTTTCATCCGGAACACATTTATACCACAATTAATACAACGTAGTTGATGGGACATTGTCACAAAATGTGTGGTATGGATATAAAATAAGTCTATAACGCAAACGCAGAGGAACTCGAGAAGGAAACAAACGTATTTAGAGAAAAACACCGACAACTGTGGCCCTAGTGTGAGTTTCATTTAACCATCTCGATAAAACGCATCGAGCGCGTTCGGCGCTCCGATTGGTCCGTCACCAATCCAGGGCCAATCGGAGCGCTAAACGTGCTCGAAGCGTTTGATCGAGATAGTTAAATGAAACTCACACTAAGGCCTCTGAACAACCATAAAATCACTGTCAGTTTACGCGCTCGCGCCTACTGACAGAACTGCAGATGACGTAACCTAACAGGGTTGCCATTACAATGCGATTAAGTTATCGAACACAGATCAGGAAAATCGATTTCTTGAATTTCGTTTTTATATTCATTAAAAATACTAAATGTATTTGTAGTAAATACGATGACCGTATTACGTAGGTATAATAATAATAATAAAAGACAATTGTGAGGTGGTATGTAAAAGTAAATCGCTTTAATTATTAAGAATAATCGATTACAGTGGCAGAACAGGTTACTACCTGACATTTTTTACAAAAAAAAAAAAGAAAAACGTAGAACATGAATTAGTAAAATGATTACTTATTAACATGATTTTCTTTTTGATAAGTTTTCGAAAAGAACTAAATATTATTTATTAAGTTGGAATTTTATATTTAAATTGTTGTAGGTAAAAACTTTGTGTCCGTGTGAATTTAGTTTTAAAAGTTGTGTAGGCCGAAACCTGACATTGTTCTTTCATAAAGAACTAGTGTTTCGGAGACAGATAAGGCAACTCTTTTTTTTCTATTTTTTACTTTGCAGTGTCTTTCCGGAAATTGGTTGTTTATTTTTTTAAAGGGGCTTGTGGCTAAGTAACAATAGCTGCGCGGGTCGATAGATCAGGTTAAGCTACACTTGCCGCAGTTGGTCCGTGAATGGGTGACCGTCTTTACATACCAAGACCCCTCCGTGCCTCGGAAAGCACGTTAAGCTGTTGGTCCCGGCTGTCATTTGTGGATCTTTGACAGTCGTTACGGGTCGTCAGAAGCCCGAAAGTCTGACAACCAGTCTTACCAAGGGGTATCGTATTACCCAGTAACTGGGTTGTTGAGGTCAGATAGGCAGTCGCTCCATGTAAAATACTGGTATTCAGCTGCATCTGGTTAGACTGGAAGCCGACCCCAACATAGTTGGGAAAAGGCTTGGGAAAAGGATGGTTGTATTTTTTTGGAAAAAGTTTTATGAATGCGCTACTACAAGGAACATCCTACTTATTTCAATAGGTATCTATAACTTGCTGATCCTAGTTGCAGAAATGTCTTCACCTATGTCTATGACCCACGGAGCAATTTCCTAGTAACACATTATTAGTAGCAAAGCTTTCATTTCGCCAGTTCAACAATATTCATTGCGTTATTTACGTTGTAAGGCACACAAATTTTCCGACCTTTTGAAGCAATGGATTGCACTCCAAAATTATTCAATTATTATTGAAAGTCTGATACGCAATTCGGGTGCTAGATGAGGGACACATGGAACCGGGAACCATCATTTCAGCCGAAAGACGTCCACTGCTGGACATAGGCCTCCCCTAAGCTCCGTCACTTCGACCGGTTCTGAGCTTCCCGCATCCAGCGGACTCCTGTGGTCCTCACAAGATCATCTGTCCACCTTGTGGGAGGCCTTCCAACTTTACGTCTTCCAGTACGCGGTCGCCACTCCAGAACTTTTCGGCCCCATCGGCCATCTGTTCTGCGAGCAATGTGCCCTGCCCACTGCCACTTAATTTTGTCAATTTTTCGGGCCGGAACCGGGAAGTATGGCAGAAAAAGGGGAGGCCTTATTACCTAGCTGTGGGTGATTCCGGGCTGAAATGATGATGCCTAGAGCCAATGCCAAGTCTTTTATGAATGGCAATATCTTTTCAAATCAATGTCATTTATATTCTGGCAGCCGTATACATAAATGATAGACGTCTATAGCCAATCTATTTAGCAATACAGAACCACAGACTCTTAATAACATATTCCCGTAAGTATAAAGCCTCGTGCCAATTGGAGTAGATGATAATAAGTATAGATTTTTTCGTCCCGGAAAGAGGGGTTTAATTTGGTCCCCGCATTCATTTCGTCGTCGTGTCGCTCCTAAATTGAGTATGTGCCCTAATATCGCTCCACTTTGAGGGGCCGTTATTTGTGACTCAAATACAAAAAAGAGTATTACGTTTATCACCATCGTTTGCTGTGCCCCTGGTACAAAATGTGAAACGAGAAATAATGAATATGAAGATATGACTTGAACACAAGAAGCATTTTATTTGATCTTTCCTGTTTCGTTTTTAATCATAATATTGATAGTCGTGAACAAAACTTAATAAAAAATATATTTTATCAACCAAACCCATGGCAGTGCTAATTAAATTCATGTACTATTTTCTGTATCCTTATTATCTACGTCCTGATGCGCTGAATACCAGTACTTTACAGTCGACTGCCTTTGTGAACTCCACAACCCAGTTACTGGGTAACATAATACCCTTTGGTAAAGCAGGTTATCAGATTTTCGTCCTTCTGACGACACGTCATGTCAAAGATCCACGAATGACAGCCGTGTCCGAGGCATGGAGGGATCTAGGTACATATGTGTAGATGGTCACCTATCCATTGACCAACCGCGGTGAGCGTAGCTTAACCTGATCGAACGGCCCGTACGAGTATTATTACTTCGCTGCAAGCCCCCTGATTATCTACGTATATTTACATAATTTATGCATTTTGGTTGGTAGATAATTTTGATCTCTTTCACTTTATTTTGCGAGCCTTCTCATTCATTAGCTCTCGGTCCAGGGGCGTAGCTACCGCCGTATTTGCCGTATCAATTATACGGGGCCCCCGGGCCACGGGGGCCCCCAAAGTGTGTAAGGAAAAAGAATAAAAACTTTCTAATTTATTTATTTTACAAATGACAAAATTCTATAAAGCAATTCCTTTTTTTCCCGCCTTAAGCGTGCGTTCAAAAGTTGGCAACACTACATCGTTATGGCGGGCTGCGGGACTTCCCCGTTTTACTTACTTCATCTTCAACTCAGCGGGGAATCCCCGGGAATCCTTCATCGATATCGCGATGTACGTGTACGTTGTTGTACTTTGCATTGGATGTTAAACCACGGAGTGCAGTGCACTGTTTATTTACGCGCTTTATATAAATGTGCATTACATTGTAATTCAGTACAAACAATATTGTTCTTCTGGTTTAGCAGTATTAGTAACGATTTGTAAAAGAAATGAGTGAAAGGAAAAGAGATTATCCCAGCGGCGCTGAGAAAAGAAAAATTAAACAGAAAAGGGACGAGGTTATAAAAAAAGTGCCCAAAATTTCTTCATTTTTTCAGAGACAAGATACTGTGAGTGATTTAGATTGGAAAGGTAAGTACTACACTACTACCCAACCCATTTATTAGGGGCCCGTAGTGATAAACAAGGAAATCTTTTAATTTCGGTCTGTCCATCTGTCCGTCACAAAAAGTTGTCTCCCCCCTCGACTTTCAGAATTATACTGTTTTTAGGGTTCCTTGCCTTGATTAAAAAAAACAAAATTCTAACTTATCTATAGGATCGATTTGTTTTGTTGTTTGTTTATCAGTCCGTATCGTATCGTTAATTGCGTGTTGAGAACTTCAGATGTGCAGACTCGCTTTCGGGTTCTCGTTTTGTATGGCCACTACACTACGCGCTGCGTTTAAATAGCACGCAGGTGTATAGTAATGCACGGACGGGCTGCAGGTGATTTTGTATCTACTAATAGGTACGAGCACAATCCGCGTAGAATCTGTGTGCGTCTGAACTGAACACTCTCTAACTGTGACCCTTAGTAACGTTATTTATTTATATATAACTCTTTTTAGTTTAGTATCAAAGCATTCGTATTTATTTTTTAACAATTACTCGTTTATTTTTAGATTCTTCTGAAGCATGTTCTTCGTCACATATCCATCATATCCATCCGGAAATAGAAGAAAGCCAAGCACATACTTTATCGGATGTCCATCCAGAAATCGAGGAACCCCAAGTCAACGATTCTGATATATCTGCAGATAATGCAGATTGTAATATAATTTCATCAGATAGAGGAAATTTTGGTGACAATTTAACTGAATGCGAACGAAAAATAATTTTTAAATTGGGTCCATTTAAACCACAAGGACCATTTCCAAAAGTTTCAGAAAATAACCGACCTTTTTCAGCCTATTATTATTCATATTTCAATCAGGCAGGCATAAAAATTATAAGACCATGGTTATGTTATTATAACGTTTTAAACAAACCGTACTGTCACTTCTGTTGGTTATTAGCAGATCGTCAAAACAAATCGTACTCCTCTGCTTGGGTTAACGGTGTTTCGGTTAGAAGCAATTTCACACAAACTATTCTTGACCATGAAAAGTCACAGCAGCATATTAGTGCCTCACTCTCTTATAATAATTGGTTGCAAGGAAATACCATCGATACTCTATTGAAAAGTGAAATCGATAGTAAAATTACATTCTGGAGAGATGTACTGCATCGTATAATTAATGTTATAATTACTTTAGTATCTTGTAATCTACCTTTGAGGGGGCATGATTCTGATTCTGGCAATTTTATGGCAATTTCACGTCTGCTATCTAACTATGATGCAACTTTAAAAGAACTTTTTCTAAAACCGAAAGGTGAAATAAATTATTTAAGCCCTACGATTCAAAACGAAATTATTAGTTTGCTTGGTACTAACGTTAGGAACAGTATTATCTCAGAAATTAAAAAAGCTCCATTTCTGACAATAATTCTGGATACAATACAAGACTTGTCAAAAATTGACCAACTATCTGTAGTTTTTCGATATATCTCGGTTACAGAAAATGATGATAATGTGCCTAAAGAAATAAAAATCTGTGAGTCCTTTTTAGGATTCATAGCAGTAACCGATTGCAGTGCTGCAGGTCTGAAAACTGTCATTTTAAATTTGACTAAAGAATATGGAATTGATTTGACTAAATGTAGAGGACAGGGATACGATGGAGCAAATGTTATGTTGGGTGTGTATGGAGGATTACAAACCCTAATAAAAGAGCATGCTCCAAATGCCGATTATGTTCATTGTGCTGCGCACGCTTTAAACTTGGTTTTGAACGATGCTGCGAGACATGTTCGTGAAGTATCGACTTTTTTCGATAATTTAGAAAAAATATATACTTTTTTTGGCAATAGTATAAAACGCTGGGCTATGCTAAGTGACGATTCATCTGAAAAATATTTGATTACCCTTAAAAAGGTATGTCCTACCAGATGGTCTTCTAGGAACGACGCTTTATTAGCAGTAAAGAAAATTTTTTTACTAATCATGAAAACTTTGTACCAACTAAATTTAATTTCAAATAAAAAAAATGAACGTGAAGAATGTAAAAGTATAATTAATATTTTAGAGAGTTTTGATTTCTTAGTGCTCGTTACATTTTTTTCTTCACTATTTGAAATTATTAATCCTGTTTCTAAAGCTCTACAGCATGATAATAATGACTTACAGAAATCTAGTATTTTATTAAGTAATCTTTTAAATAGACTGTGCCAATTAAGAAATCAGAATTCATTTAATAGTTTGCTAAATGAATCCAAAGATTTAGCAAAAAAGTGGGGGGTAACAACTGTTTTTAAAAACAGTAGGCGAAAGATAACGAAGCGTTTTTTTGATGAGTTATCACAAGATGAGAGAATTTCCGACCCGGAATCCTATTTCAAAGTCAATGTATACTATTGCTGTTTAGATATATTAATTTCTCAAACTAAAGAAAGATTTCAGAGCCTTTGCAACCTGAGTAGTATATTCGAAATATTACAACCGGAGAAACTCCTATCTTCTTCAAGCGAAGAGATATTAAACGCTTCCGGAAAACTGTCTGCTAAATACAGTAAAGACATCTCACTTAATCTTTGTGACCAATTAAAGGCTCTAAAAACATGCTTATTCTGAAATTAAAAAAAAAAAATCCATTAAAGAACTCATTGAATTATTGCTAGTAAAATTCAATAGTCTTGCATCCAGTTTTCCCGAGGTAATCACAGCATGCTTTTTATTCTTGACCCTTCCAGTTACAACCGCAACGGCAGAAAGAAGTTTTTCAAAACTATAACTAATAAAAAATTACTTAAGAACTTCGATGGGACAAGAACGGCTGTCAGACATCTCACTATTGTCCATAGAGGCAGAAACTTTAGAAAAACTAAAATCATCATCAGCCATAAATGATTTAATAAATCAGTTTGCCGATATAAAGGCAAGGAGAGTGAATATTTAAAATTCGATTTTTATTTGTAAAATGGGTAAATTATGTGATAAATAAATATTACTTACTCAGATGGTTTTCCTCTTACATAGAAAACAGGTCGCAAGCTGTGGTACTTAATAATTATAAATCAAGCTGGGTTTTAATCCCCAGCGGAGTCCCCCAAGGTTCGTTGCTTGGTCCTTTATTATTTATCATCTATGTAAACGACATTGATTCCTGTCTGACCTCATCCAAATTATTGTGCTTCGCTGACGATATGAAAATTTATGCTACCATATCATCGACTGCGGATATGATGACATTTCAAACTGACTTGCAGAGTCTTGAAGTATACTGCCAAAAAAGTAAGCTTGATCTCAATCCCAAAAAATGCTCAGTTGTAACGTATTCCCGTGGAAGGTCAGTCCTAGCCACGACATATACTCTTGGTGGCCATATATTACCTAGATGTAGTACTATTCGTGATCTGGGAGTTCATCACGATTCCAAACTTATATTTGATAAGCATGTTGATGCCATCGTCGCTAAAGCCTTTAAATCCCTTGGTTTTATAATGCGGTTATCCAGGTGCTTCACGCAAGCTAAAACGTTAAAAATTCTATACTGCACTTTTGTTAGAAGCCACCTGGAATACGCATCTGAAATATGGAGTCCATGCTATCACAAGTATATTGACCGTATTGAGCGCGTTCAAAAAAGATTTATAAAATTTTTATGTTTCCATCAGAGGGTGCCGTATCATTCTGATAACTATCTCAGTCTCTGTAAAAAATATCATCTCTTACCATTGATTAATCGTCGTGAGATCTCGGACTGTATATTTTTGTTGAAGACGGTTCAAAGCGACATAAATTGTTCTGATATTTTGTCAGCTTTCTACTTTAACGTTCCAAGCAAATCCAAACGGTACAATTTACCATTACGGGTGCCATTTGCAACTACTAACTACAGGCAGAATTCGTACGTTGTGCGTGTAAGTAGGTATTTTAATAAGGTGTGCAAACAGTTCGACTTTGATCTTTTTAATACAGGTGTGACCTCGGCAAAAAAGTGTTTAGCAATGAATTTCTTTAAAGCTTAAATTCCTTAGACTTTTTCTTTTTATTATTCCTTTAAATTGAATTTTTAACATCTTGGTACTTAAGGGAAATAACCTGTCACAATTATCCCAGTGTCTATTTAGTTTAGGTGATTTACTTTAGTTTTTATTTTTTGGCAATATTCGGCAGTGTGTTTGTGTGTGTTCCACAGTACTTTTATACCAGACCAGCTCTATACGTGAAGACATGTAATTGGCTGTCAGATTATCATACTGTTATTTAATAATATTGTATTTAGCTGTAAGTCTTCCAAAGTCTTTAAATAAATAAATAAATAAATTACTTCTCACAATATTTTTTTTCTTTTGTGAAAAATCTTTACCTCCATATAAGGGCCTCCAAAAAAATTTTTATACGGGGCCCCGACAAGGCACGCTACGCCACTGTCTCGGTCATATAAATTGGGTATGTTCCTAATGAGAACTTCGTTTGTTTTCGGTGTTTCGCATTATGTCGACCATCTTTCAAATAATAATTTTTAATAAACCCGACTGCTTTATGTAAATTTTAATTACAAAAGATGGAAACAAGAAACTTGTTTTAACGTGCTTTTCGAGACCCGGAGCGGTTTTGGTATGTTAAGATGGTCACCCATCCACGGACCACCTGCAGCAAGCGTAGCTTAACCTGATCGATCGACCCTCGCGACTCTTAATACTTAACCACAAGCCCCTCTAAATGTCCATTTTTCAGATTAGCTAAAGTACATTCATCTTTTATGGGGTACTGTGTTAAATGCTATAACAAAATACCTTGTGATATATTACAATTAAATGAAAGGAAATTTAAAAC
Source organism: Polymixis flavicincta (assembly GCA_949987655.1). Lineage (NCBI taxonomy): Eukaryota > Metazoa > Arthropoda > Insecta > Lepidoptera > Noctuidae > Polymixis > Polymixis flavicincta. The sequence continues at coordinate 19,676,538 of OX465190.1, read as the reverse complement.
TCATATTAAAAGTACACTTTGTAAACAAGCGTATTATAAATTAGAGGATTATATCCAAGATAAGAATGCTTGGAAACATGCTGGTCCTGCTCCATAGGACAATCTAGAGTCTAGACAAAATCAAACTGGTTGCTAATTGAATTAAATAAATAATTATATTTATGACATTGATTTACACTCACACACTGACTTATTTCTTGTTAATATTCTAGGAAAATCGTATATTTACTCTTACAATGTTTGTTAATATGTGGGCACCATGTATCTATCATATAATTAATTTATCTTTATTGCTTCAGTTGCATTTTGTTACCTTTTTTGGTATAGTAATTTTATTCTGGGTGCATCGTTTTCACATATAATTATATAATGAATGTACTATGATAAATTGTATGTAAAACATTTTAAAAGAGTAACGGTGGAGTTTCTTGCCCGTTCTTCTCCATACGAAACTACATTTTGGAATGGGCGACTAGAATCAATTCTGTTTAAATGTAAATGTTGACGTTCAAAAGTGCCTTTTAAGTGCCTAATTGAAATAAATGCTTTGACTTTGACTTTCCAGCCCTAATAAAAGTAAATAAAGAAAACTTGTGAAAATAGTCTGCAAAACCGTCAAAGAAAGTTCTTTACTCTGATTAATTCTAAACCTATAAATCTTCATTGAAAAAGAGCCGAAACCTTTTATAAGTAGGTGATATACGACTATACAAGTATACAGTCGGGACAGGTATAAATTGTACGAAATATTGGCAACACCTAAGTTCGGCACATAGCTGTAACAAAATTAATTGCCGTAGCGCTGGTTCACAAACAAGTACCTAATTTAGTGATGCGCAAAAAACCTCCGGAGGGCATTGCTTCAAAAGTCCGGAGATACGGTCGGTAAATTGGAAGTGACTTTGATGTATGTCCAATGTAATCGCTGGTTAAAGGGACATTTGACGGGCATCAGTTTATGAATAGTCCGATTTTGGTTTCATTGATTTACATACACATACATAATCTCACAATTTCTTCCCATGAGGGGTAGCTATGAGTTTCACAGGGTAATCAGTAACATTATTCCAAAAAAGGCTAAAACTATACCTTATTCAAAAATATTTCTACTCAGTGAAAGAATACGAGTATCTAGAGTTTAGCTTAACACTTAAGGACTCGCACCTTAATTTGTAACACAAATACTCGCTACCGGGTTTGCTGGACCCAGTACAATATCAGATGCTTATTCAAAAACTGCTTAATAAAGGCGAATGTTAATTTTCTTATGATCATAATACGTGAATAAATAAAGCTAATATTTAATGAAATACTAATATTTATTATTTTTACTTAATTTATTAGTCAGTACAAAAATAAGAGGAATTTCACCATACTTTTACGACTACAATTAGAATAATAGTTACTATTTACGAAATTATGTACAACAAAAAAAAAACTTCTATATTTTAATATACTACTATTATCTATGTATCTACTTACATAAAATATCAATGAGAGATCAATCATTATAACAAAAAAAAACATAAGTATGGAAATCAATAAAAAAAATATCTTCTGTGGAATATAGTTACTCTTTATAAATAAAACTAAGTATTACTAGGTATAACAATTTGAACAAATCTGCTTCATGTGTTCTCCACAAAATGCTATTTTGCATTTCACGCAAAAAACTTTGGTTTTTCTATCTTTTTTTTCCAATTATATAGTCCGCAACGCACTTTTCGTCCACTAACTGTTGGAAGTGGGTTAGATGCTGTAGTTTTTTTTTTTTTTTTTTTTTGGGTGGGACATCATCAAATAACTTCTCCCGCTCTGGGTGGAGCAGGAGGGCGTGTCAGACTTTTACTGACTAAAACCCACCCGTGTTCCTTCAGTAGCCCTTAAGCCAGGGGCTGTGGTGTCTCTTTCGAACAAACCCGCACCCCTGGCAGGCATCGACCCTTGCGGGTCCCATCACTGTTTGTGCTGACATCTCTTTGAGGCGCGCGTGGAACACAACGCGCCGTCGACTTGGGCTTGGTCCTTACCGGACAGCGAGCTACCCATTACTCGCCGTCCGCAAGCCCATGCCTACGGTGGCCGGAAATCGGCCTGGGATTCCCGACGCCCAGGGCGTCTCCGTATCCTGCGGCGGCTGGGGTCGCGAGGGCGCATATGCTGCCTCTCCCTCACGTGCGCCGCCTCCCTCTTCGCGAGCATTACTGCTTCGCTGAAGGAGGTGACGGCTCCCCATGCCCTCTCGCTCCGTACCATGGCTTGGACCAGGGCCGGACGCGAGAGATCGCCGCCGCCGATCGCCTCCACGAGGACACGGCGGTGCTCCGCCCAAGCAGGGCAGACCGCCACCGTGTGCTCCACCGTGTCCTCAGGGCGATCTTCGCAGTGGAAACACCCGGGCGTTTCCTCCCGCCCTATCCGAAACAGGAACCTCCCGAAACAACCGTGTCCGGTGAGGACCTGCGTCAGGCGGAAGGTGAGGACGCCATGCCGCCTCTCAAACCACTCCTCAAAGAGGGGACTTACTGCCGCAATCGTGGCGTGCCCATAGATGCTGTAGTTGGTCCTACTTCTGGTATCATATTTCGGATACGGTTTTTGATATGCTGTGCAGAATATGTGTGATAGAAATTCTTTCATGAAGGTGTGGTTGAATCAAAGAAATAGACAACATTTTGATGAAATCTCTTCGTGTGAAACCATCAGAAGGTATTGTGGACTTCTGAATAGTTTGATTAATTCTGAATAGTTTTCTATTTCTTCAATGACATATTTTTCTATGTCAATAAGTCTCAAAGGCCTGTTGGTAACAATTTTCTGTGAAATAAAGTAAAAAAAGATTTCTAAATAGTATTACTTCTTCTTAGCGTAAAGATGGATAAAAAAAAAACATCTTTGCCCAAAATTCGGCCACACGAACTCCGCTCGCTGAAGCAGTCATAAGATCGTCAAATGCACAAGTAACAGGGCATGCGGCGCAGGATGGAAGGTGAACCATTGTCTGTGGGGAGGTGCCGCACACGCACTTCAGATCTGAGCCATCCATGAACCCACTAACATGATGGAACAAAAACACTAACGTATTTGGTCGCTACCGGGTCCAGCGGACCCATACGCAACTTTTACGTCCTTATCACTCACGCACAACGCGCTTACTGACGACTCAGACCACCACCCGCCGTGCTGCACTATTGCTGAAAGGTACTAAGAGCGACAACGTCGTAAACGTCAAAAATTAAAAGTTATTCAACAACATACGAAGTACTGGGTCCGTTGGACCCATTAGCGAGTCCTTAAGTGTTAAAATAACGATTTTCTCTCATGTACAAAAGTGCCGATCTGTCCCATACAAACAATAAGATTTAGATTTCCTATTTCACTTCGTATGATATTTAATTATAATTTATACTACTTGAAAAGGATGAATTTAATGTTGCTGAATAATTATAATAAATTCATTATTATTGACATTAATTTACACTTGACTATAATTTCACAATTTAATTGTAATAATATGAAAGATAATAATTATGTGATAATAATCTTTAATGCATGCTATGGACAGGCGAATGATTTTTATTGCAATGCTTGTAAAAGGCTGCTAAGTCATAAGTACTAACATTAGATAACACCAACACTGAACTTAGTTCGCAATAAACGTTTTGACTTTGACCCAGAAACTAGAGACCGCCACTTGCTACGATCCCTATTAGTATACTTGTTTTGCTTCGGTTACGTTCATAAATCTGGTTAAACACGAACACCTGTTGCGAATACTACGCACCTGTCCTTTCTGAAGTGCATCACCAATAAGGTCACTTTATGCCCCTCCTAGGGCGTCTCCCCCCGGCATTTCCTCTCACATCTGCCTTCTTAATATACCTTTTGTTAGTGGCTCTTCCTTCATCAACATGAGCAAACCATCGAAGCATACTCTTTAGAAGAGAGGCGTATTTATCGTAACAGCTAAACATAACAGGTATCTGATGATAAAAGACTAACTGTGACAAAAAAACTGAAATAACAGCTACTGTTAATCTGGGCACGCAATGATTGCGGCGGTAAGCCCCTCTTTGAGGAGTGGCTTGAGAGGCGGCATGGCGTTCTCACCTTCCGCCTGACTCAGGTCCTCACCGGACACGGTTGCTTCCTTCGGAAGGTTCCTATTTCGGATAAGACGGAAGGAAACGCCCGGTTTCCATTGCGAAGATCGCCCTGAGGACACGGTGGAGCATACGGTGGAGGTCTGCCCGGCTCGGGGGAGCACCGCCGTATCCTTGTGGAGGCGATCAGCAGTGGCGATCTCTCGCGTCCGGTCCTGGTCCAGGCCATGGTACGAGCGAGAATGCATGGGTAGCCATCGTGCCAAGCCGGGCAGACCGCCACCGTGTGCTCCACCGTGTCCTCAGGGCGATCTACGTAGTGGAAATACCCGGGCGTTTCCTCCCGCCTTATACGAAACAGAAACCTCCCGAAACAGCCGTGTCCGGTGAGGACCTGCGTCAGGCGGAAGGTGAGGAGGACCCTGTGGCGCCTCTGAAGCCACTCCTCAAAGAGGGGACTTACCGCCGCAATCGAGGCGTGCCCATATCACAGTGGAAGGAATATGTGCAGAGGGAAAAATATTCAAGATTTTGTTGTTAGTGTTTCTCATGAATATTGATTAGCAAAAGGACCGTTTGATGGACAATAGTTATTTATTCGACCATAAGGATAGTAAAAACTTTTTTCAAAAAAATACCAACCGACTTCCAAAAAACACTACAAAGTGCAAAATAACTTTAATTTCGGAAGTCGGTGACGTTGGATGTGTATTTTAATTATTTGTCACCGCCTTCCGAAATTAAAGTTATTTTGCACTTTGTAGTGTTTTTTTGGAAGTCAGGTTTTTTTTTTTGAAAAAAGTTTTTTTTTCATCTTTTTAGTTACCTACCCCATACCAATTCGAAATTTCATCATCCTTGGCGTCAAAACAATGCATATTTATGCGATAGCAACATTCGCGGTTGGTTTGCTGTAATTTTTTGAAGAGTTCCGTTGTCTGTCTCCGAAACGCATCATCAGATCTATATGAAATTTCAATGGAACCATTTCGGAGCAAACCCCTTTCGAACAAAAAAAGAATTTTGCAAATCCGTCTACATACGACGGAGTTATGCCCGAACCAACATTAAAAAAAAACATGTCGAATTGATAACCTCCTTCTTTTTGAAGTCGGTTAATAAAAAATTTAGCCTAAAAAAACTCGAACGACGACGACGACGACGATGTGTTAAAACTGTTCTGTAACATTTATTTTGATTCAACATTTTCATAGTTTTCTAATTAATGCTATTGTTACGGAAAACGTTCTATTAAAACGAATTAATGTTTATTTTATCACTCATACATAATTTGTGTGCTTTTCTGATAAAAATTACCTTATGAAAATTTTAATGGAGTTTTAAAAGAGCCCTTTGTATGTGTGTGCAACAAATATTTACTTTGAGCTTGGAACTTAAAATATGCACACATTTTTTTTCTCACCACAAAAAAAAACAACGCTTTTTTATGTTTCAAATACATTTTGTTTCTTTATAAGTTTCCCAACGACAAATGTGTTTATTCCAAAAACAAAAGACTTACAAAAATCTGGCCAGTGTCAGCCGCAGACGAATTATTTTTACGTGTCATCCATCACATTCATTCAACAATAGCCAAGGGCATCTCAACAAGCTAATCTGTTTGAAATAGGTAAGACATAAATGATATGTTTAGGTGAACATAAAATCACGCGTATTTCCCTAAGCGTTAGGTAGACGTGGCACACATTTCGCCAGATATGTTGAAGTCCTAATAGGGAATGCGTCTAATTCCATCAGCCGGGCCCTGGGCTGCTACTGATAAATTCCAAATTTCCAGTATTTCCACTTTGGCCGACTTGGTAATCGAACCTTAAACCTCATGCTTAGTAGTAGCGCTTATGACCACCCGGAACCGGGTAATAAACCCCGGAAATAATATTTGATAATTCACTCTTCAATATTTGGTACCAGGGTTGCATAAACGTATAGAGGTTAAAAATTCACGTAGCAATTCAAATATATGCCAAGAGCAACGGGGCAGTCAAGGTCGAGGCAGTTAGGTTTAGTAATTAACAGCTACTGCAGGCTTAGCACGAGCACCGATTTGTCGACGGAAGAATAGACATGACTATTAAATAAATGATGTACAATAGGATAAGATAGCTATGTTTTTCTATTCATTATCACAGTTATGCGTTCTAAACGAATCATGATTTTGTAGATAATCGTTTAAACTTTGTGGCCGTCGAGTAGAAAGTTTTGTTGTCAGTGTGATTTTGACAGTTTGGGAAGAAATACTCTTCTGAAATAGTCTACATTAATAAGGACCTAGACAAATATCGTTAGAAACGAAAAACTAAATGACAGATTGTAGAAGGATATCTACGGTGCAATAACAAAAATGTAGGAACGAAATGTCACTTTGTATTGAAAAAGCGCTGTCTATTCTTCGTAGAAATACAAAGCGTCATGCTAAGCCCGCTGCTATAACATTACTATAAAGTATGTCAGGTAGAAGAAAAGACATACTTTAATGAAGTGTAGTACTCATGAAATCGAACAACTTTGACAAGAGAGAGACTCCAAAGTATGAAAAAAGACAGCTGTTCTAGTCATTTCGACTTTTGTTACGAACATTTCAGAGTTGGTCTGAAACTAATTAATATCATTGTTGTAACATCAAAATGTGATAATCTCTTCCCAATTTTGGTAATATTTTCGTGAAAAAACTATTAATCAGGCAGTTATCAAGCACATTTTATTGAAACGATCAGGTTCCCAGACTACATAGGTGGTATATCTACGACAACACACAAGAACGTGGCGATTGACGCCTTATAGAGCTTAGACGTAGCACTAATAGTTGCAGTAATTGCTCCAGCGCTGTAAAATACTCGTTTAGTTCGTGATCGAAGATAAAACGATCTGCTTGGCTTGCTTGATTGTTACGGTGCTACTATTTCTTGGGTTTACGTACCAGGGAAACATAATGTGCAGGAAATGTTTGTCAGTGAAGGTGAGATAATAAAGCAAATAGATTTATACATGCGTTCAGCATTTGATTCTAGACTCGTAGCGTAGAAAATTTCGCCGGTTATAAAAACGAGCTATTCCATACGTGATGAATTAATATCCAGAAAGTAAAGCTCCTGTCAGGGTTTGAACCTACTACCTACAACTCGTACTTATATATCTATCGTAACTAAGTATAATGCATAGCACATACACACGTTTCTCCAATTGACGTGTGCGCCAGTAATCGCCGTTCGGATCAATCGCTCTCGCATGTCGGAACTTGACAGCTAACGTCGATGGTAATGACGCGGAATATTGCGCACGAAAAATGTCTACACACACGTATATTACAACTCTTGAACACAGATATATGTAACCTTATGATTGTGACGCGCTTGTCTGGATGTGATTCGAACGTATCCTATGTCAATGGCCCAAGTTTTTATGAGATTTTTCGGTTGTTGCCATAGAAAAATTGCCTTTAGGACAAGGACAAAGCTTTTGAAAACTCCCATAAAAACATCGGAGAGAATCGCTTATTATTTCCGGTGGAATTCTTAAGCATACATACATTCATAAATCATTTAATCCGGTTGACAGCGCTAAACCGAACCGCAGCAGCGCTGCAGCGCTACAAATAACACTGGGTAGGTGCCAGCGATCGCGATTGCCAATATGAACACAAACTATGACCTCCTCATACCTATGCATCACGGGTGGTAAGACTATGGGACTAGGAACAGTTTCAAATAAATGGAACGAAGACAATTCAGTAATGTTTTCTACAATTTACTGACTCAATTTTCGCTGGACGCAGTTCAATGGATTTGCATGCTGTCTGGATTTTATGACCTCTTTCAATTTATGTGCCACTAGTACTTTAGGAAATATCGCAGGGGAAGATATCAAATTACCTAAATAGTTTCAGAGAATAATAGCTCTGTAAAAAAAAAGATTGCTATTTCAGTTGAACTATCCTATCCCTGCATGTTTTTTAAGTGCAATTAGTGAAAAATAATTATAGATCAACCACGATTTTTATTTTTGCACCATTTATTTAATCATTTTATCGATGAAAATGTAGATTGAATAAATACAGTTTACAATTTAAGATTTCATTATTTCATACTCTGTGCAACCAATTGATATGATAATTATGATTCTGTTAATAATTCGGTTTCTGATACTACGTGAAATATTAATAGGTAAGGATGCAAAAACAGACTGCTAGAAAATAAATTCACCCAGCTTCACAAACCTGACTGCAGGTATAATGGAGTCAGAGAAGAACAAAAATGTACAAACCAGTCCGCAAGCATATACGTACAGCTTTTATTCACTGCACATGTACGAGTATCACGTCGAGAAATACGTATTATTATGCCACTTAGCGACGTTGCTCAGTAGAGGACGCACGTCGCACCGTCTTTACGCTAAAATGTGTCTCCATTTAAAGATATTCAATTACTCTTATTTGTCAATCTTCTTTCCACAGATTGTTTCTTAGTACAGTCGTGGCAACCCTAATTTTACCGCCTCAGGCAACGTTTTCATCCTTGTCACATATACGGAAAGTTTTATGTCTCTCTCATTCACAATTGCGTGACTCTGTAATTTCACAGTGAAGAGCCTTTAGATCTTCAATTGGATGGAACAGTACAAGGTGCTTGAGCTAAAAATAAAACTTCATTTCAAAGACATTCAATAAAAACTGACGTCATGTAGTTGAAACTATTTTCGAATAATGCATTCAAAACTATTCTAGAACACGTTCCAAACAAAAATAATTTCAAAAATGTAACCAATTATTTCTTTTTGCAGGAACATTGGGGACTTACATAATTAAACGATAGGTTTTCTTTTTGAATTTCGAATTAATGCCAAAAAAACAAATATGATAATTTTTATTCAATGTTAAGTCCTAGTAGGATAGATGGTAGAATCAATATATCAAGTCGGAGACGACGCTCATTTAGGCCTCATAGCCTTCGCCCGTTTCTGGGTTTCCCGCATCCAATTGATTCCTGCGGCCTTCATAAGGTCATCGGTCCGCCTTGTGGGAGGCCTTCTAACCTTCTATCCTACTTCCTACAAACCTATTTTAAGTTTGTAAGTTTGTATGTTTGGATATTTGTTACTCGATCACGCAAAAACGGATTTCGATGAAATTTGGCATGCAGATTAGTATTTTTTTTTAAATTATTGGATTAACACATAGGGTACTTTTTTATCCCGGTAGTACGTTCGCGTAGGATAAATTTCAAGCTCCACGCGGGCGAACCCGCGGACAAAACCTATTGGTTCATATTTTTACGGTCGGGTACAGTCCGATTCAAACTTTATGACGGCTCTGAAGTACGCTCCTCGCTGCGCAGTACCTCACCCCTCACCTCACCGCTGATGGTTTTTTTTTGGGTGGGGGGTAATCATCAAATTAATAACCTCTGCTCTGGGTGGAGCGAGAGGGCGTGTCAGACATTTACTGACTAAAACCCACCCGTGTTCCTTCAGTTGCCTATGTGCCAGGGGCCACTGTAAATCTTTCGAACAACCCGCACTCCAGGCTGGCATCGGCCCTTGCGGATCCCACCAGTTGATGCTGACATCTCTTTGAGGCGCGCGTGGCTTGGTCTTTACCCGATAGCGAGCTACCCATTACTCGTCATCTGCAAGCCCGCGCCTACGGTGGTCGGGAATCATCCTGGGATTCCTGACGCCTAGGGCATCTCCGCTGACAGGTGAATGCTGCGCAACGACTCGCATCATGTGCCGAGCAGTCATAAAGTTTAAATCGGGCTATACAGTAGGTATTCTGTTTGATGGATATCCACAGTCTACCATAAGGCGTCGGTTAATTGTGTGTGCGAAGCCCTCATGTGCTAAAACAAAGATAAATGAAATTAATATGAGATAGATACCATGAAAGTCAGGTGCTTGGAGCTGTCTTGGGTATTGTTGAAAACACCTACTGAAAATTACTTCCAATAAGCCTTCCAATCAAGAACCTATCCAGATTTATTAGATAGTACCTGCCAAAAAATACCAGGTAAGTACATTATTCCGTTTGTTTTTTATAACGTTATGGTGATATGCTTATTCTTAGTACTGTAATTCAAAACATTGCAATGTAACCTATCTGTACTAAACTCATTATAGAGAGATAGCAAACTTTGTGAATACATGTAGTGTGCAATATATACCTATTTATCAACTATCTTGAGTTCATGCAAGCCTAGTACCACTAACTTTAAACACACTGTTTTATCTTTACCTATCAAGTAAGATTTGCGGTGAAGTTCCACGGCTTTTGTTTGACTTTCATTCGCATATTAGCATCCCGTAGTAAATTTCAAGTTTTCTTAGAATACGTTGAACAAGAAGAGAGCTTGCATACTCGTACCGAGTTATTGAAAGTTTATTATGCGGTGCTGCTCATCTTATGAAGTCCTGGTACCGTGCGGGGATTATTCCTGTTTGCTACGACTTACACAGAGGCAGAATGTCTCTCTTGTCATTCATTGTCATTGCCCACGACGACTGAAGGTCAGCATTTTTTTTATAAATCTCCTTTTGAGCACTCCTAACGTTCGTCGTCACTGGCAAATGTTTTAAGAAATGTACGTACGTTAACTTAGGATTTGGCTACAACACATAACTTGCCTCTTAACAACACAAAAGCTGAAAATACTCAAAGGAAACTAAAGATCCACTTACATATACCTCTGCTAAACCTTCGGGGAAATACAGGCGTGATGTTAAATTATATGAAACTGAAATAAATAAAAATACTTGTTCTATGAACGGCGTCTTTAATGAAAACGTGCCGTACAGTGGGAAGGTCCCACATGCCAGACAGATTGACGCCTCACTCAGATAGCATACGGGGATAATTAATATGTACCACCTACGAATAATTTATTTCACGCTGCATCTATTTGATAGGTATTCACTATTAAATATACCCACTTACTCTTAATACGAAAAATACTTTTTAAATAAATATGAAGCATCCAACAAATAACTTACTTTAGAGATAATTAATAACAAATATTAATGACATAATAAATAAAAATAAGAATAAAACCACTAATAAATATATAGGACAATCATTATAATTATTAAATTGAATTCCGTGATAATGAAACACTATAACTTAACTAATAATATGTATCATAGTAATTCTTCCTCCGCCCTCCTACTTGATCTATGCTATGCCCGACAGGTTCCATAATTGTGACTAATATTATTTCCCTATCAACTTTATACATGGTACGCAATAAAGAATTGAGGTAGTAATTGAGGACGTTTTATTAATGGTGTAGTAGGTTGATCTACGCCTACCAGGACGCTTTTGGTTTCATTCCACTCAATATATCTCCTTTTCAAATAAAAAATCCTTTGCTGAAGGTTTATTACATGGTAATCAATGGCTCCAAGCGTGCGGGGTTTATTCCATCTGAACGGGCACACGTTTGATCTGTGTTCTTGCTAATATCGTAGAACCCACTCCAAACTTAAGCATAAATCGTGTTTATTTGAAAGAATTGTATCTACTAATTAAAAGTTGCTATTATTTTTAATCGAAATAATGGCAACTAAATTAATTTTGGTCTTAGTATTTCAAACGGCGAAACTTTCCTGATTTTTCTTTTGTCTAAAAACCATTGTTCAAACAGAAATTGGTCAGCGTAATCCAATACGGGTACCAGGATAACAGAAAAGAGAAGTAATGTGATTACGCACTACGTTGGGATCAGTCCCGGATTACGAGATGACATAGTACATCACTCAAACGGATAGGGAGGGGTCTTAGAAGTCGTTTGTAGAACGTATACGGTTCGTTTAATATTATCTAGAGGGATGCACTTGTTTTCTTGGTGTTGCTGTGAAACGAGGAGCTTGCAGGAGTTTATAGTACTAGATTGCTGTATAAACAAATACACAGAGAAAGACGGACCAAACAAATTAAGGTTTTATAGCAAAATTTAACCCAAATTAATCAGCCGTTTTCACTGCTAATGTTTATATCATGTTAATTATATTAACTTTGTGTAAATAACGGTACCGAAACGTGGACACTTACAGTTGGGCTGGTCCACAAATTTAAAGTCACTCAGCGCGCTATTGGCTGGCCATATTTGCCGAAGGACCGATGGCCGATTTCGCCAAGCGTAGTGTGGGACGGCCCCCAGCTAGGTGGATGACCTCAAAAAGGTGGCTGGGTCAGACTGGATGCGGTATTGTGGCACAGCATGGGAGAGGCCTCCTAAGTCCAGCAGTGGACTGCGATAGGCTGAGTTGATTGACTGATATGCAAATTCAAACCCAGTTGTAACGCTGCTACCTAACGATTTTGTCTGTGTTAATTACATAATTACCTACACATTGGTCTCCGTCAAAATACTGATATTGGAAATCGATCGTTAATTTTATACACTAACTGGGAGCGCATGAGATAAGTCATCTATTGTACCTTCGAAAGCATGCTAGCCTGTCTGTATGAATTGAGTTTGTGAACAAAATAAGGTTCAGGATGGACTGCCCAGTGTACCAGAAACAGCTTCTTGACTTAATCTGTCAACACTGAAGGCTTTGAGCATGGTCTATCTTGCACTTCTGTAAATAATTCACTCAAAACTTTTGTAAATTTTATTAATTTATGTGTTTATATATGCTTTATCGTGCACCAGAAAATACATGTCAAAAATAAAACATTAAACACTAAAAACATACAATGGGCGGCCTTATCGATTTCTGCGATCTCTTCCAGGCAAACTTGGAATGGACAGTGATTGCGTGGACATAAAAATGGGGTTGTCATTGCTGCAAAATATAGATACAATTTATTATATTAGATACATTCAAATGTATCCTGTATAATAGATGCTTAGTAATTATATATTTTCTGATATTCTATGACAATTTTCTGATTTAATTTTAATATTTTGCCAAGCCTGTTCTGAAATATTTTGGGGTCGGTTTCCAGTCTTACTTGTTGCAGTTGAATACCAGTATATTACATGCGTAACACGATACCCCTTGGCAAGACTGTTGGTCAGACTTGGGCTGCTTACTACCCGTAAGGACTGTCAAAGATACGAATGACAACCGAGACCAGAACCTGGTAATTGTTTATCCATCAGTAAGATTCGCATTCATTTTGACAACATTCATGGCGTTTTACGTTGCTAAGCAGACAATTTTTACGTACATATGAAATAATGGATTGGCAAAAAAACTTAAAAATAATTCAAATTCTGATTCATCATTTCAGCCGATAGACGTCCAAGTATGGACAAAGGCCTTCCCCAAAAAAAAATGGGGATTGGTTTGCCATAATCGCTTAGCAGGCGGGTTGGCATTCGCTGTTTGGTGGTAAAATGCATAGAGAACGCTGCTGCCCATTCTCTAGTAAGTAAGTCCCTTAGTCGCCTTCTACGACACCCAGAGGAAGAAATGGGATGGTGCTATTCTTTACGTCCGATTACGACGAACCCAGATTCTGATTCCACACGGAACCCAGATTCTGATTAGTAGATTCAATCAAAATCAAAAGTCATTTATTCAAACTAGGCTAGCTCTTTTTGAACGTCAAAATTACATAAGACAGTCCCCCAGAAACGCCCGCCCTTCACCATGTGTGTTACACCAGTGTGTTACGAAACTAGGGTGTCCTTAGCGTGCTTTCCGAAGCTCGGAGGGTTCTCGATATGCTATAGAAACCTTCCAACGATAAATATGAGTACCTAGGTACTTAGGAGCATTATATAAATTCTTGGAAAAAAATAAGCCGGTTCTACTTTCCACAACAGAATACCAAGGGCCGCCACTTAGCATTCTACTGACCGAATGTCCCCAAAACCATTGTTCCCTATGTTTATAGTTTTGCATAGTTTTTTTGCAGGTCCTATAAAGGGATTTGGTAGATATCAAAATGTTCTGGAAAAACCTTTACTGATAGTTATTGCGTGCGATATGGGAACGCTTGAGTAGTGACATTTGCTGTGTGTATGTATTTTTTTTGATGTATAATAGTTTTAGTAACTGAACAGACAGCTGAGCTGCTGGGGAATTTGTTGCGCTACTTCTTCTTACCAGCTAAAGTACTAGGAAGTGATGAAGGGCCGGCCGTTTTGGAGGACTGTCTTAGCTAGCTCAATTTGTAAACGGACGCATGATGTACCTAATTATGAATCTTAGTTTGAGGAACAATGAAGCACGCGAAATTCAAAATATCTTTGCGAAAAACATAAGAAATGTGGAATTTTTGTACTTGGAAGATATCACCTTATATAATACTAGACTTTGACTAATTTACTACTTCGAATTCTCAATTCAGAAACCGGTTGTAAATAATTATCAAAATACAAGAATTTGAAAATACAAGATGGTAAATAGAACAAGCAGACATTCATACCTGTTTTATCAGTTGTTTGTATTTAGAAAAACACGAGGGGATTGAAGAATGAAGTTTTTTGCGTTTTTTCTACAAATATCAGCATCATTCAGCCGAAAGACGTCCAGTGCTGGAAATAGGCCTCCACAAGCTCCGCCACCAGTTCTTTGCTTCCCGCAACCATCGGATGCCTGCGGCTCACAAGATCATCAGTACACCTTTTGAGAGACAAATAAAAAAAAAACAAATACATCAATACTAATTTTTTTTGACCACACTGTCGTTTTCAGCACCCTCGAAAACCATGAAAATGAGCTCATTTTCTCTGTTTTTTTCAATTATAAATTGTATAAAGTCAAATGGAGGGGGCATTTTCGTTATGTGACAATTTTTATAATTTCACTCCTACCCCAAGCTGCGTTAAAGAACTTCGTCCCAAAACGTTACACAGTGCAAGATCAAGATTGCTCTTATGGGCATTAAGATTTTCATTGCTCGACTGCACATAAAACTATGCACACGAGTGCATATCAAGTTCATTTAAAGTTACTGTAAATCTAAACTTAATAGTTAGTTATAAACAACAAGATGTCTAAACTTTAACGCAGTTGTCACACACACTGACAGACTGAATTACATGTTACAATAGGATTTCTAACTGAATTGTGCTACAGTTATCATAATTATTAATTATGTTTCAGGTAATCACATCAGCATGCACCATGACAGCTCTTAACTTTGACAGTTGAACAAGGTAACATAGATATAATTATTTTACATATCATACCTAATCACTAGGCTCACATACTCGTTGTAGTTAAGAGGTATGTTGATAAGCAATATCGACGGATAAAGACACTTCTGGAGATGTTCCTTGAATAATTCCTCTTTCTTCTACCGCTCTTCTATTTTTGTACCTCGGAATCCTTCGGTTTCTGCCAGCCTGGTAGTGTACGATGAGTAAATAAATCGCATGTTATCTGATTAACTTGATAGGTATGTTTCAACGTAAGCAATATTTATTAAACGACTAGCTGACCCGACAGACGTTATCCTGTCTCTATGAATATTGAATTCGCATTGTTATAATAAACCGGCGCGCAATCGCTGACAGTTATATCAAACGCCATAAGGTTACAAACGGTTTTTTTTTTGGGTGGGAAATCATCAAATAACTTCTCCCGCTCTGGGTGGAGCAGGAGGGCGTGTCAGACTTTTACTGACTAAAACCCACCCGTGTTCCCTCAGTAGCCCGTATGCCAGGGGCTGCGGTATCTCTTTCGAACGTACCCGCACCCCCTGGCAGGTAGGTTACAAACGGTTACATTAGAAAAATTATTACGGTCATTAAGGTTTCTTAGATTGTCTAATGTTACGCGCAACTTCCTTATTATTTTCTTTCATCAGAACCTTCTACTGACAATAACAAACAACAAAAAAAGAATTACTACAATTGGTCCAGCCGTTCACGTGTAATGCCGTGACCAAGAGAAATAGGGATTAATTTTATAATATATATGTAGTTGGTTAAAAACGCTTCTATTCTATACATAGTAATTCCTCAGTCTTCTACCGCTGTGGAAAACCATAAAATCAATGTTTTTTCTTGTCTCTATGACATTCAATCAATCTATGACATTTGTGTTTGATTGCTCTGTGGTTCTAATGATTGACACAACTATTTTCTATGAATGAAAAGATGTCTTCGACGAATGATCAAACTAATAGGGTGTTACTTTAATCGCCAAAATTCCACAAGATCAAGAACCTGTATTATTATTTAACGAGGAAGAATCTAATAAAACCGCACTTTTTACCACGGTATCCTTCGTTTTCTGCCAGCCTGGCGGTTTCTGATCAGTCAATCTGCTGACAGATCTTATGTTTTCGGATAAACAAAGTAGATATTGACATCCTCGATGATAGCCTGGTAGTTTGTGATTAATACATCAGTTGACAAATCTATTTTATCTGTTATGATTGGTGACGAAAATAACAAATTTGGTATCGAGACATTATATGAGTTTATTTATAAATATTACTCAAAGTTAGGCAATGATCGTATGCTTAAATATTTATCAAGATTTATACAGAAACCCCTTTACGTTCAATAAAATCGGATTATAATAAGGGATAGTACTGTTTACCCCTCCTCTTAAAATCTTTAGAAAAGGAACATCAATAAATAAATAATTGCACCAGAAATGTATTATGGACGTGTATTAAACTAACCAATAGGATTGTTTAATTTTCATAGCGAGTATGTGAAAACGCAGCGTTGTTAAACACACTAGACCTTAGTGAAGCCATGACATTCAAAGGATATATAAGGCAGCCTAGTCGTCATACACTGCCAGGAAACATTCCAAATTATCCTTAAGACGATTCCAATCATTGGACCGTGCTTGCAATATTACTTCGATCTAATTCTATCACGGTCTGTGGTGAAATGGACTAGATAAGGGGTGTTATCAGCCTGACCTACATCGCACCGAGTATATCTTGAGGGCATGACTTATATTGATTGCAAAGTTAACGATTTCTTGGAATGTGAGTATTAGGAAGCAAGGCTGTGTTTCGTTTAGGATGTAAAAAGTTTGGATTTCAGTGGTGTATACATTTGGGGTTTATTTATAAGCAATGCTTAAAGTTAAAATACGTGAAAAATGTATGGTTAAGCAGTCAAAGCTTAAAAATATTGGTCTATGTATCTAGCTAACTAGCTACCGTTATAGTAGTAAAGATCTTATAATAATTGTCATAGGAAAATTTTCGGTCAGTTGTTTTTTTTTTTTCGAAAATGTTTTAGTTTTTCTTGTTAGTTATAGTACCTATCCTACACCAATTTGAAATTTTATCATCCTTGGGGTCAAAACAATGCAAATCTACGCGATAGCAGCAATAGCGGTTGATTTGCTGTCATTTTTTGATGAGTTCCGTTGTCTGTCTCCAAAACGCATCATCAGATCTACATGAAATTTAAATGGGACTATTTCGGACTAAACACCATCCGATTTTTTTTTTTAAATTGGTCTATTTATGACGGAGTTATGCCCGAACCTCCACCTAAGTCCTAACCGTTAAAAAGTTGTACCTTCCTTTATCAGCTCAGCGTCATGAGATGATGACGAACATACGCAAATGTCTCAATAGCTTTAGAAAATAAATGAAAAACATTGTTAATACCTATATATATCATTTGAGGGTTACCCTCGATTTTCCTGGGATTCCATCATCAAATCCTAACTTGGTGCCAATGGGACCACCTCAGGACATACTCTTCTCTTTCAATAAAAAAAAAATGAGAAGGAAAAAAGACCATTCCAGCGGGCTTAGCATGACTCTTTCTATTTCTACGAAGAATAGACAGTACTTTTTTTCAATACAAAGTGACATTTCGTTCCTTCATTTTTAGCATCGCACCGCACCGTAGATATCCTTGGGCACGCCACGATTGCGGCGGTAAATCTCCTCTTTGAGGAGTGGCTTGAGAGGCGGCGTGGCGTCCTTATCTTCCGCCTGATGCAGGTTCTCACCAGACACGGTTGTTTCGGGAGGTTCCTGTTTCGGATAGGGCGGGAGGAAACGCCTATGTGTTTCCAGTGCGAAGATCGCCCTGAGGACACGGTGGAGCACACGGTGGCGGTCTGCCCGGCTTGGGTGGAGCACCGCCATGTCCTCGTGGAGGCGATCGGCGGCAGCGATCTCTCGCGTCCGGCCCTGATACGGAGCGACAGGGCATGGGTAGCCGTCACCTCCTTCAGCGAAGCAGTGATGCTCGCGAAGAAGGAGGCGGCGCACGTGAGGGAGAGGCAGTGTATGCGCCCTCGCAACCCTAGCCGCCGCAGCATACGGAGACGCCCTGGGCGTCGGGAATCCCAAGCCGATTTCCGGCCACCGTAGGCATGGGCTTGCGGACGGCGAGTAATAGGTAGCTCGCTGTCCGGTAAGGACCAAGCCCAAGTCGACGGCGCGTTGTGTTCCACGCGCGCCTCAATGAGATGTCAGCACAATTTGATGGGGCCCGCAAGGGCCGATGCTTGCCAGGGGTATAGAATGTTATAACACGTATACGTACATATATATGGTATAATTGCAAAAACATTGTCCATTTTGGACCAACTGCGAATTGGACCAACTGCGAATTGGACCAACTGCGAATTGGACTAACTGCGAATTGGACCAACTGCGAATTGGACATTTTTTTGAACATTGGACTAATCACGAATTGGACCAATCGCGTTTAAAGGGCTAACAGCTGCTAACTTCTTAAGCAACACGTCATTATCGACTAGGTTGAATGCTTTTTAAAGTCGAAGTAAGCAACGTCAGCTTGTTCACTGTCTACAATCGGCAGCACATGAGCCATATAACTCAGTAAGTTACTGGTGGTGCTCCTCATTGGTCGAAACCCGTGCTGTTCATTTGAGAGTTGCGTTCTTACTTGCATAAAAATGCTGTTATGGCATCTCTCAGCTCATCATCATTAACAGAAAATGAGAGAACGTTGTAGGCCTTACAGACTAGATTTGTAGACGATTTTCTATTCTGTATTTTCATTCCTCTGGTACTTATTGACAAGCCTGCACTGTCCTCCCATACCTATTATCACTGTAATTTTAAAACATTGTTAAAGCCAATTATTTTTAAAAGAGTAACCGTGGAGTTTCTTGCCGGCTCTTCTCCATAGGAAGCGACAATTTGGAACCGTGCACCTAGCTTCTGACGTTTCATAAGTACTTATGCAGGTTAATGTGAAATAAAATATTTTGATTTGATTTGATTTGAACATTGACAGCCTTGTTCTACCTACTAAGTCTTCTCTTTTCTTCCCTGCTCCCCTAGTCTATGCGAGCTTCGTTCAGGTCTTACTAATATATCTATCTCTTTCTGAATTTCGTTCAAAAAATCATCAGTGCTTAAAAGTAAATAATACAAATATCGCGCATTAATATACAGCTACATTATCAATCCACCATCAAGTTGTGCCAGCGTTTTAAAATTGCTTTTAAGATGTTTCCCTGGTATGTCCTGACGAGGTACTTAAGAGACCCTTAGCGTATTACAAGAGGTCCGCAAAAGATTGCAGTATTTTTCACCAAATCAAACTTGAATACAGAAATGGTGTGAAGAGAACGCTTGGAGAATGTGTCGGAAAGGGAGTTTATTGATTTCTAGATTCGAATTTTAGATAAGACTAACTTCTACCCGTGGCTTCGCCAACGTGGAACTTATTCATTTAATCGTAAGTTTGGCCATTTTTTTGGCGATCTCGGTTACTTTGGTTCTTCTGCTAATAACACTGGTCAAAACAAGTTTTATTTTCTGTTATTGGATATTTCTATGGCCCTGACTATGAAAAAAATATTGGGAGATTGCTAAAAACTATTTGAAATATACAGTTTCATTATTTTGACAAAAAATACAAAAAATTAATATGCTAACAAAATTTCTCTTGAACACTATTAAATGATCTTTTATAAAATTTCCTTGAATGAACGACTTTAGGTAGATCTCGTTCCAAACTCCAGCAGCAGTATGCCATCATATGTGAGTCCCACCGCCCTTGATAACGCTCTTCCATTGTCCAAAGATCCTGATGGAATCTTTCACCCTGCTCCTCACTATGATCACCCAGATTTTGTGGAAATAGGTCTAAATGCGAGTGCAGGAAGTGAATTTTTATGCTCATGTTGGATCCTAGCTCTTGCAAGTTCGATAGCATAGCTTGAAAAGCTCAACGTGGTCGTCAGATTTCTTTTGAAATTACTCATAACCAAAACAAATGAATTACAAGCTTTGGATTTCACTTCAGTCATTGATTTGACAAAATTAGGATATTTCACGAGTTGCTTAATCTATGGCCCATCAAAAATACCAGCTTTTATTTGTAGTCTGAATCAGAGTCTTCAATTTATGTATTTCGTTGGGGTTCACAGGGATTTGGGTCTTCAGGAGATTCAGATGTGCTGGGTTGTACCTCTCGTGATTTTAATTGAGGTCGTTGAGCAGAAGATGAGTTAAGATATGACCACTTATTTCGATTTCCAAGGTTAATTCCGATTATTTTCACAACGCAGAAGTAGCAATCGTCATGATGCTTTCGAGGTTCTCGCCAAATCATGGGTGTTACGAACATTGCTGCATCTCTTTTTCCAGTGGACCATACCCGTAGACATACCACACATTTTTGTCATACAATATGAAAAACCCATGGTTTGTCCTGATTACATGCACAATTTTCTTTTAAAGTATTGATGATACGCAGTATTTTACAAAGTCCGACATAGGTTTTCGATATTTTGCAAATACATATTCACCATAAATATAGCAAAAACAATCGGGATTAAGCACACAACATCTTCTTGACGAAGTCATAGCGAAAACAATAATAAAAGATATTGCAGTGTCCAATAAAAAATGCAAATCTAAATAAAAATAGTAAATAAGGGTAGTTAGGTGTAACTCAAAAACAAAAGCTGTTAGAGAAAAATTGTTGCTATATTTAAAAAATACACGTGAAAATGAGATAGAAACAAAAAAAATTATCACAGGAAACAAACAATTTTTTTTTGTTCGCTAGTGTAATATATCTGACGTCCACAACCCATTTACTGGGTTACATGATACCCCTTGTTTGTCAGATTTTCGGGCTTCTGACGACCTGTAACAACTGTCAAAGATCCTCGAATGACAGCCGGAACCAACGACTTAACGTGCTTTCGGAGGCACGAAGGGGTCTTGGTATGTAAAGATCCACTGACCGGCACGGCAAGCGTAGCTTAACCTGTCCGATCGACCCGTACGGTTGTTATGACTTAGCCGCAAGACTCCCTTTTTTTGAGGGTGGGAAATCATCGAATAATTTCTCCCGCTCTGGGTGGAGTGGGAGGGCGTGTCAGACTTTTACTGACTAAAACCCACCCATGTTCCTTCAGTTGCCTATGTGCCAGGGACCACGTATCTCTTTAGAATGTAGCGGCACTACAAAAATAAATACTTCGTAACAAATATCGAAAAACGAAAAAAGAAAAGTGGCGCCATCTACAATGCCACAGGCGAACTATCATAGCAATTCTACATCGCGCAATCAGAGTTTACCACGCCACTCAGATAGGTACAAAATCCCGACATCAACTGTCGGGCAGTTGACCGGACCAGACACAATACCCGTCTGGTCGGAGGATCCTCCTTTTCAATAGAGGATGAGCGAACTTTACACCCTCCATGGAACTTTACACTCATACCTCTAAAAGAACAACCCGGACCCCTGGTAGAAGCCCCCTTATTCCAATACCATAAATATCAAAAAATAATTTTATGGAACATCACAGAGATCTATTTCAAAACCGCCCTTCAACCTTTTAGCTATATTAGATTTGTTAGAAAAGGTCGTATTCGTATGGTCGAGCATACGAATCATATTGTTGGTATAACTTTCAACAAGTTTAGGCAATCCCAATGTTTATTGGGACAATTGGATCGGCGATAATGACTTATGGGTCACTAGTACCCAGCGTTATATTGTTATAGTTCCTTATTTAATTTTTTCAGTCCAAGATATTGAGGATAAAAAGGCTTGGGATGGAGCTACACTAATAAATGTACACAGTGAATCTATGTTATCTATACTATTTTACTCTGTATTATATTAGTTTATTATTTCCTTAATTTTAACATAAAAATAATAATTACTATGTGGGTTATTGAATCACTGAGGACACATAGTTCTCAGTGAGTCAATAACCCACATAGGGTTGTTGATTCACTTTTGATCATAGTCTGGCAGTTTGAGTTGTTTATGCGGCCTACCCAAATTTCCTTTCTTTGGTATTATTCGTCGAATGATTGAGCTCCTTAAGTTACGAATTGAGTTGCATGGTTAGTGACAGTTGCGTGCACTGACTGGACAAGTCCACTCAATTAGTGTGGTTCTTTCCCCAAAAGACCATTTCATACAGCGATCTACATGGTCTTTACATGATCTGACCAAGATTATGTCTAGACTTTAAAACAGACTGTGACATCTAAGTTTTGTTTCGGCCTTTCTTTTCAGAGTAGTCTACCTAATAGGAAACGCCGACCTCATCTCGTTTAAAAAAAAAATGATTGTCGTTCTAAAGTGTACAAACTTGCAGAAATAAAATAATTTATCATTTAACATGGTTTGGTTTTCCGGTAAAGAATAGAATAAGCCTTTGTAATCTGTCAGTTAGTCTTAATGGATGGAAGCACTTTTCAGGGTGAAACTAAAACCCTTCACGAAACCATGATCTACGCATTCTGTATATGAAACGGAGACCAATGGTGGCTCCAGTGGTAACGGCTGTGGGTTCGTACCCAGGTAGGCACTTTAATTTGCGTATTTTTTTCATCTCCAGTTTTCTAAAAATGTTTAAGGAAAAAACGTGAGGAATCCTCGATATCAGCGTACCACTGCAGTCCACAGCTGGACTTAGGCCTCTCCAATTGCACGCCATTCAGCTCAATTCTCAGCAACTCTCATCCAGCTGCTACCAGTCACCCGGCGAAGATCGTCGCTCCACCTAGCCTGAGGGCGTCCTACCTTACGTTTCCCGATCCGCAGTCTCCACTCAAGAACACTTCTACCCCAACGGTCATTGGTTCTACAGGTAATGTGGCCGGCCCATTGCCACTTCAGCTTGCTAATTCTGTGAGCTACGTCGACGGAATGTTAGAAACAAAAAATCGACGACATATTATGTGACATTGCTAGACGTCAAATCTCGTCAAATTTTTGTTACCCGCACTCTGTGCCCACACTGGGCCCGCGTGGTGGGTTACGGCACATCCCTTCTCATTGAGAGAAGGCCTGTATCTCAGCAGTGGGAACGTAACTAGCTCATTTTGTACTAGCTTTTGCCCCAGGCTTCGCCCACGTGGATGTCTGAAAATATCCCACGGGAACTAATGGGTTTGTTGCAACAAAAACACAGGCGAACTTAGAAGACACGTTTATTGCGTTTAAAAAAAAATAGATGGCCGAGTGCGCAAAAAATATAAGATCACAGTGTGACTAGCATGATAGCGTGTCCTGACTCTTAACTTAATTAGTGAAGGTTCTTATTAAATAAAACTGATATATAGGCTAACAGACATAAAATTGTATTTTAATAATATGTACATGTATATAAAAAAGAGAAATGTATCACAGGACATCAAATAATTCATCCGCATCGCTATCAATCGGAAAGTGCCCAAATGGCTGGCGGTATTTCCACTAAAACTTAGATTATTACCTAATTTCACAATTTTTATATCTTTTAAGCGCATCACTAACAAATGCACAATATTAGATCGAGATTTATTACAAATTTTATACAAAAATTGAATAGGTACCTTGTTTAAATATGTAAAGCTATATCATGATAGTCATCACACCAACAATGACAAGCATTTATAATGAATGTGATCTAAATAAAATAAAATAATAATTTCTTCAGATAAACAACATCCCTATCGGTTTGTAAAAAAAAAGATAACTTATATCTAAGTTAGTATAGTACAGTCGCCAGCAGGTCAAGCTATCCCAATCTGTCAAATTTCCCCAATTGAACATAAACCTTATTCCTTTGCAGTAAAGTTGAAAAACTATCAAAGAAATTTGACAGATTGGGGTAGCTTGATGTGCTGGCCTCTGTACATTATGGTACAAGTGTGTAACATTGGTCTTAAGAGAGCCGAGGACGGTAATCATCAATACACACGTGTATCATACGACGTTTTTCAACACACTTGTGAAGAAAATTATACCAAAAAATATTTTTTTCCTTGGAGTTTTTAGGTAGTAAACTTTCCATAACGTTAAGGGCTTCACATCTTATATAGGACGGTATTACTCGTACAACATAAATCATTTTTTTCATAACAAGTACTTGTAGTCATTTTAATGAATAAATATCTATCTAACTATTTCAACAGTGAAAACGAGTTGTCATTTTTTTTGCCAATGGCTCAATGGCATTTTCATCAGTTTAACAATGGCGATCGGCCATAGACTAAGGCCGCATTCCGAATTAGAAAAATAGCGCTGTGAATGCTCACAGCGATATTTTGCGTTCCGAGTTAGATATCACGATTCTGACAGCTAAGAACCGTCATTTTTGTCATCAATACGGAACGCTCGTGATCGCGATAAAAGTGTTCACTCAACGTTAAAACATATATTCACTATATTAAACTTGTATAGGTACACCACACATTTCTTCTTCTTAGATAGTAGCACTATTTCAAATAAATGTGATATTAGTATAACGCATGTTCGGCGTTATCGCAAGATGGCGCTTGTCATGACGTCATCTATGACGATTCGCGGGACGTCGTTAGCGCGCTCACGCCAATTCGGAACGAGTGTGAGCGCGCAAATCGATAATCGATATTATTGTAACTCGGAACGTGGCCTAAAAGAATGAGGTTTCTTTTTTTTGGCTTTTCGCGGATAGGGTTTTAGCCACGTACAAAATGGGGAATTCAAAGTTTTGAGTGAAAGTTTTATTTATTAAAAACGTACAAGTTGAAATTATCTATTTAAATACGAAGTTGCATGAAATGAGCAAGCAATAGGTACATTAATTTATTTATACTACTGAATACGACCTTTTTTGTATCGAAAGTTCGAAACTTTTTAAGAACAAAGCAACTCAACCAATAAAAAAAAACCTACAGCTAACTTGTGAATAATATTATTGAAAAAGTCACAGTTTGATAATGGGTGTCATTATGTGCTTAATTGCGGTGAAATTAGAGCCATTTTATGAGCAAGTGTGTTGAAAAAAATATCATCTATTGGGAAACAAGGCTGATATGCGAAACACTTCGAACTACATCACCTAATAAAGGAGACCTCGCACCTCCCCTCTATTGGTCTTCTGGATAGAGTTGGAGCTTCCTGCAAAGAAGAAAGAGGTACATTTCTGTCACACAATGGCGTGGAAGCCATCGACGTGTGCTTGTGCAAACATACCTGATGCACTGCAGAAACGGGGCAGCCCCATCAACATCCTGAACCCGTTATTATATTGGATGCATTTAGTAAAAAACTGTCATTTCGACATTACAAACAGACACTTCAATTTTATTTATAAGTGCCGAGATTTTGTGACAAAACTATTTGCCATCTCCTGCCTATGTATGTACCGGTTTCTCACATACAATCTACCTATAATGTCCCCGCACTCTACTCGAACCTGCTCTCAATGGCTATTGTTGGCACTGATATCGGCTTTCACAACATATTGCCTATCATCCATGTGTAATGGTATACGGGTTTTCTGCAGACTTTAACTACCTATAGGGACTATTAAAGCAAGACTAATACTGTGGAATTACTTCCTTGGCCATAGAGCGTGTTGTGAACTAAAGACGCCATCTTGTTTTTAGAATACATTTCAAGTGACATTTCAGAAAACAATTTTATTGCACAAATTATTCTTGTAGCAGTGATACAACGGGTAGAAAAATACCCTCAATGACGAAACATCGATCATTTATGATCAGAAAGCTAATTCTCGTAATTGAAAAATGCTTAAAATCTAGTTGCGGTTTAATTTCGCCGACAATCCAAAACTTGTCAAAAATGTATGGAAAGCCGAGGTATTTTTGACATAGGTATTAAGACTGAGATCAAACTGTGAACTTTTTGAAAATTATGACGAATTACCCTTCAGAACATTTCTTTTTCTGTACTCGACCATATCTGGGACCTTCTGATTACAGAGTTAATGAAGCAAAAACTTTAAAAAATTTGTCGTTTGCAAACAAGTTTTCAATCTTTTACATACAAAAAAACTCATTTTTCTTAATAGGTACGTGTTAAATGAAAGTTAATGCGGTACTTATCACAAAAAAGAAATTGTGGCGGTCTTTTTGTTACGACTAATCTCCAAAACGGCTGGACTAATTTTGACGGGATTTATACAACACACGTAATACATAATATTACGTGTTATTTTCCTGGGATGAACAAATATTTTTTTTGGTGTGAAGAAACTTGTTGTGATCGTGTTCGTGAAGAAGAGGTTAATAAACATTAAACTCTTTTCACGAACACTTATTTAAACAAAAATAAAATGATGATGAGCCAATTTATTCGAAGAGAATTATGTACAAAATATGATTTTCGTGCTCGTTTTAATGTGAAAATGTTCGATGGTGCTTACTGCAACATTTTCAGATTCTTTGCATTAAGTGCACACCGATACTAGGGAACTATGAATCTCTAGCGCAAAATCTATACGTAAGCGTAGTTTAATGTTTCACGTATATTTTTGTGAGCTATTGTAATTTCTGTGAAGTCAAAGTCATTCTCGCTAGATTCCAACTAAGTTAGAGTTCAATTCCAGTCCAATCTATGCAGCTTTCCCAGTCAGTTTTTTAACTGTCCCAGAGCCTATTGCGAGTCGCTGGGTACAAGTCCAAACTACACAGAACCGGGCAACTGCATAGAAATCCCTACCGAAAAACCCCAAAACACCTTGCTCAATCGAAAATACATTACAATCCAATCCGATTGAAAACAGACACATAATCCTATTTACTCATTTAAATAAAAGTCTGTTATCAAATAAGAGATTTAAAAATACGGTTCTCAAACACGCAGAAACTCATTTAACACGATCAAAGCATTAAAATATTCAGTTTCATATTTCGCCACCGCGACGCGGAGCCTCCTTCAAAGTTCGTTATTAAAAATTCAATATAAAAGTTGGATTGAGTTCGTGTATCGTTGGAGTCGACACTCAAAAAGTGACGATTGATGCTCTACTGGTCGTTTTCACTTACACAAGGCGTCTCTTGAATGAATGCCGAAATAAAAGCGTGCTAGTTTCGCTCTGTACTGAAATTGTACAACTTATTAAGAACATAATAGTGTAGAGGTAAAGTTCACTAAACCATCATAGAATATGGATGATTCTCCGACCAAACCGATGTTGTGTCTGGTAGGTGGTAACTACCCGGCGATTGATGTCGTAACGTTGTCCATAAGCGTAGTTCGCATGTGGCATTACAGATGCCGCAACAGATTTAAAAAAAAAAAAAAGTTCTGGATGTTGAAATACGGGTTAAGTTCTGAAATAGAGTTGGCAGGACACTTGGCTAGACGTAGTGAAAACTAGTGCCTTTAAATTATGATTCCCTCAGAAGCCCGAAAGCCTGGCAACTCATTTTACAGCGGGTATCCAGTAACTGCTACAGCTGCATCAAGTCAGACTGGAAACCGACCCCAACATAGTCTGTTAAATATTTCGCCGATCATATTCTGTTTGTTATACGATCTGCTAGTGATCCATATTTTATGTTTCTGGGAATGATTTTTTATTGATTGTATAAGATACCAAACCTCAGACGCATAGTTTGGACAGATTTCATCAAAGCCATCGAATAAGAAAACAAGTTTTTTTGTTTCATAATAATAATGCAGGAACATTTTCAATTCGAATGCAGTCCAATCATCACCTGTACAATCCTTCAGATAATAACAAGACTTGTGTGACTCTTCTAATGTTATTTGTACATCCACCTTTTTGCTACTTTCCTCGCTAAGTGCCACTTGACACAAGAATTTTAAAGTTTCCATAGCATCGATGATTGAATTATCTTTCTGCCACTCACGAAATTGTCTGGAATGCTCAAATAAGTTAATTCTAATAATCCAAATTGTTGGATCCTGTTTTTTCATTTTAAGAGACACGTTGGTGAGTAGAGTCGACATTCCCACTCCGGAATCCCCAAGAATAAGTAAAACTTCATTTTCAATGTCATGTACTGATGAGATATTCTCAATACCTCGTTCTTCATTTTCTTCATCCTCTGACTCTTCAGGAAGTGGGCATTTGTTTGAGTACTCTCTTTTATAATATATTACAGCTTTTTGACGGCGTAATTCTTCTATATAACTTAAATGACTTACCGATTTTCCAATTGTATTTTTATTACAATGCATAATTTTATTTAACACATTTCCTCCAATGTATCTAATTGATTTGTCGTCTAAAACTTCGTCTAGGGTTAATTTCTCACCTTGAAATATAACTTTTGAGTTCTGAAGAATACTTTTCTGCGATTCTTCACTCATATCAATTAAATTATTTCTTTCATCCCTGACTACGTTATCGTTTAGTGAGAAATATTTTTTTGCGTTTGCAATGGAGTTTTGGTCTGTAATAACAATAACTCTTTTAGCCTTTATAGAGTTCGCAATATGTTCCAATTTATTGCTGGAAATTGTGGTAATTAGTGATTTGTCAAAGACTACAATAACTGTTTTTACTGCATCTGTATTTGTTAGATCTCTACGTAGTGTTTTGTCATCTCTTGCAGATAAATTAAAAACATATTTCAAGTCTAACACGGCACAGTCTTTATTTATTAAATATTTTGTAAGTTTAGCAATAGTAAGTTCACTGCTCTCTGTAACAATAACAGTTCCTGTGGGCAGGTCTTCTAACTTAATTGAATTTATAGCATCTTCACTAAAAGTGTAATTTTTATTCTTTATCCTCTGCATCATATTTATAACGCTGATTAATGGCTGACTTGAAGTATGTGTTACAGCACTTTTATATTTACTTCCGTCTTTGGTAAGATATTCTCCCACTTTAGGATCCATCCACCATTTTTGCATCTCATCATGATACTTGAGAAATATCGCGTCAGATGTAACTTCTCCATTTTGTACATCATCACATAAACTATCATTAATTTCATAAATTAATGTGGTCTCCACTTTATCCTCATTAGATTGGGATGTGTAAAATAGTAACATTTTGGAAAAGTCGCTCAAAATGTTTTTAGTATATTCGTCAGTGGTGAACGAAAGTTTTGGAAATATTTTTACTTTCATATTAAATTTATATTCATACAAGTTTTCGATATCAATTTTCAGTTTATCAAATAACATTTTGGCAAGCTTTCCCAGTGATTCGTAGTTATCATTGAACTTCAGCAGCTCGGATACGTCATCAAAAACTAATAAATTACCAACAGCAGAAGCTATGCCACCACTGAGCTGTAGAAATCCTTGTCCCATAGATTCATCTATTACAACAATCTTATCTGGTCCTGATTGTTGTATCAATCCTACAATTTTCAATGACAAATCTTTTAATTTTCTTTCGATTTTTTGGTCGCCTCCTTTTATTGTTAAATCTTTATTGCCGAACGAAGTTGGAACTTTAAATTCTTGTGATGGCAAACACTCCTTTACTGCCAGTGCAACAGCTTTTTGTATATTTTCTTGTGATTCATTCATTTTGTCCAGCAATAGCTTATGATTTTCCGATACTGTTTTATCTAGGAACTCAAATTTTCTGTTTTTGAACGTAATATTACATGGAATTTGTTTGTTAACATGTTCATTATCAGTAACATCGCAGGCAGCCAAATCAAATTCATGCAGTAAACGGCCCAAAATAATTGAATTCAGCTTTCGTCTTTTGAAAATCTCTGTGCATAGTTCATCTTTAAATAACCGCAGAAATTTTTCGTTGATATCAAAAAAATCTTGTCTAAAGCGTGCGACACGATGTCCTCCAGATTGATTCTCAGAAATATCGAAAACTTTTTGCGCCAAAATTACATGGTAACGTAGCACGTGTTCATCCTGCATCAACATTTGGATATCATTAAATTCTCCAAATATACATTTCGCCATGGGACGAGCCAGTGCTGTGATTTGTTCTTCCAACACTAGCTCATATAGCTCCTCATTGATAAAACCATGCATTGGTTGTGAATCTGGTTCCCCTGTTTTTATCAGACCATTTAAATGTTCAGAAAAAACACCTTCGTATTTTGTGGTAAGTTGGTCAACTTTAGCCGTTGTGTAAATAACGAATAGACATTCTGTTTCACAAAATGTCCCATCAAACAACACGTCTTTACTTTTGGGTTTGAATTTACGTCTTATTTCCAAATAACTGTTAAAATACGTCGCCAAATCACTTTTAAGATTGAGCGCTGAAACTGCATTATTTTCTCGGTGTTTTGCTTGTATGAACACTGTAAGGGGCTTATCTATCCCTTTCACTTTAGCCCTAAAACAAATGTCGTCGAAGGAACCTAATTTGTCTACATTTGTGGCTAAATGAAACTCTTCAATTCTATCATTGTGTATAGCTCTGAAATATATTAAACTAAGAAGTTTGGTCTCGTACAAATGTCCACGTATCCCGGATGTTCCAGAACGCTTTGAGTATTGTTTAGGGATAGTTTTTGTTGAGTTCGCCATTGTGTGCAGCAGTAGCAGGAAGTTCTCATCATCCGTCAGCACAATCGCAAGAGCTCTCTGCTAGCAGCAACCAGCACCGCTAAATCGTCGCGTCGTCTTCAAGAATCACCTTCTTGTGACTATAGGGATGATCTCTGAAAATCAAAATGTTTGTATTAGGTTCAAACCGTATTGCATAAATAAAACACGCCTCACTCGAACAAAGTCCTCAGCAGCACAGCTGTCAGTTAAGTTAGAAGAACTTGATGCTATACAATACCTGTACTAAGTATTTAACATTCCGAAACGTTAAACGATTTGCCACATGTTAGCTAGCACACGTCAATGTACCAACAAAACATTGAAAACTATACTCAAATATACCTGAGTCCCGCCTCGCAAATAAAACAAAAAAAACAAAATGCCTGGTCGACGCGCGTTGTGTTCCACACGCGCCGTCAGAGATGTCAGCAATAACTGGTGGGGTCCGCAAGGGCCGATGCCTGCCAGGGGTGCGGGTTGTTCGAAAGAGAAACCGTGGCCCCTAGCACATAGGCTATTGAGGGAACACGGGTGGGTTTTAGTCAGTAAAAGTCTGACACGCCCTCCTGCTCCACCCAGAGCGGGAGAAGTTATTTGAAGATTTCCCACCATCAAAAAAAAAAAACAAAAAAAAACTGAGTCCCGCATGATTTTGATGATATCCCATAATAGAATATTCCGGTAGTTGCACTTAATTTTAAAGTTTCAGTAATGGCTGTCGTGAAAAAAGGAAACACTGCTCCATAAATGTTGTCATTAGGTTTCAGAATGGTACTGCTACAAACAATATACTACTGACGATGAACAAATAAGGAAATAAATTTATTTAAGTTATTAATAATAGTCGGCTAAGTCGATAGGGAAGGATAATTGACGCGAAACCTCATACATCCCAATCGGAGCATTGAGTTAAAAGCATGTGCAACTGTTATTATTAAGAGTGTTCATCCTATGCGGGCTGGCAACGGCGCATGTATAGCGGTTTGTCGTGATTATTTATTTAAATACAAACAAAAGTATTAAAAAAGTCAGTGTGTGTGTCAGCACTATGTAGATCGTTGGTATTTACAAGTTTGAATGCTATTTTTACAGTTAATTTGATATTTTCTTATAAAAATCAATATACCGTCAATTATTTTCTGTTTGCATCACTTAGTACGATTAAAGTTTTTATTAAAGAGTAAATGTTAAAAATAATTATATACACCAACGATCTAGTGCTTGGCTGAAAAACAAATTTTAGGTACCTTTGTTTTTATTTAATTAAATAATCACAAAAAAACCTACTATAAATATGTTGTTGCCAGCCCGCCTGGGATGAACGCTCTTTAGCAAAACGTGTTGTCTCTAGCATTACTTTATGCATTTAAAATTGAATCTTGTTGCCTTGGAATAAGAAATTTTGAATTTTCTTTGGCGTGAGGTGAGCTGTCAATAAAGTCAATTCCTAGCATCAGGTTTCCTTTAGACCCCAGCTTAACCTTGAAAAGCAGAAAAGATACAATAAAGGAAGATCTCCGAACTAAAACCAAGTTCACCCGTAAACAATACAAACAACACTCAGCTCAGCTGTACAATAGACTTAACAAAGAGATTTACGTATTTTATAACAAACAAATTGAATTTAAAATAACTGTAACTGATGTCCGAGATACTTATTTAAGTAAAGGAAGAGCGGAGTCTGCTAACACAGGCTTATCTGTGTAAAAGGAGACCAAGCACTTGTTATTAAGTTTTACTTGTTAAATCAATAAACGTCATTTTCTTCATCACTTCACGTAAGTTTTCTCGATGAGGTTATCACAGAATAGATAATCACTTATACTCAGTTGTAAACGATGTAAAAGCCAAATATTATTTAAATTGTAACTGTTCGGGCGCCGTCGCCTTTCTACGTCAGGCGTCGGGACTTGGGTGGCTGCGCGGCCGATGGACGGCGCGGGCGGCTGCTCGGGTCAAGGGGAGGGGCCGAGGGCCCAACACACTTCACTAGAGCAATTGACGACAAACGCACGTCATATTTTCTTATATTGTACAATTCTTTTGGAAATACTTTCACCCCCTTATTACAAAACAAGGTTTTTCTTCAGGTATGGTTTAAACCGTGGTCCTGTTTTTGAAATAAGAACCTAACTGAAATCGAAATACAGCTCCTTTTACAAAACTGACAAGTTAGTCCAGTGCTAAATTGTCAGTTTTGTAAAAGGAGCTGTAATTCTATTTCAGTTCTAAGTTCTTATTTCAAAAACAGGCTCGATGGTTTAAGTCATACCTAAAGAAAAACCTTGTTCTGTAATAAGGGGGACACAGTTTATACGGTCCACTGTTTTTATTTAAAAGTCCATTGTAAGACCCTTACAGTAACCGTGGAGTTTCTAGCCAGCTCTTCTCCATAGAAAACGACTAATTTAGACGGTGCACCTAGCTTCGTATGTAGGAAACATCATCATCTGCCTAGCCTTTTCACAACTATGTTGGAGTCAGCTTCTAGTCTAACCAGATGCTGAATACCAGTATTTTATATGGAGCGACTGTCTATCTGACCTCAACAATCCAGTTACTTGTTAACACGATAAACTCAAACTCAAAGCATTTATTTCAAATTAACCAATTACAGGCACTTTTGAATTGTCAACCCC
The DNA here is from genome assembly GCA_949987655.1 of Polymixis flavicincta. Lineage (NCBI taxonomy): Eukaryota > Metazoa > Arthropoda > Insecta > Lepidoptera > Noctuidae > Polymixis > Polymixis flavicincta. Next base: position 19,643,154 of record OX465190.1, on the reverse strand, counting down.
CCATTGCTACCCCTTGGACTGGTTGTCAGATTTTCGGGCTTCTGACGACCCGTAACGACTGTCAAAGTTCCACGAATGATCGCCGAGACCAACATGTAGGAGACATGTTTAAAAGGTAGCAGACAGACAAAGAAAGGTTTATGTTCGCGCTTAATATTATGTTATCTGGATTTTGAAGTAGCTACTTACTTAGGAATAGATAAATTTTTTATTCCAGAATCACTCACAAAAACGTTAGGATGCAACCCGTGGGATTTCACCGAGACACTAAACCACTAACAATTATTATTGACTACAGTGAAATGACACATTGCAACAAACATATTGAGTCATTCGCAGGATCACGACGCAGAATAGTACATAATTCAGAAGGTCGACTACCGACTATCGTACAAAATCAAAACCGTTTATTTTCATAAAATATGATAGATAAAGAGAGAGAGATGCCGAGTCTTATGGGTTGTGGGTCGTAGGTTCGAACCCAGACAGACATCTTACTTTGTGTAAATTATTTCATCACAACTGCTTTCAAAACGGTAAAGGAAAATATCAGAACCAAAAATTTTGAAAAGTTGTGGCATTGACCCGCGTGGTGGATTACGGCCCACTCCCTCTCACAGAGAGGAGGCCTGTGTCCCAGCAGTGGGAACATTATAGGATGATTATGATGGTAGTAACAAGAGATATTTATTACATACTAGCAGCGCTCCGTGGTTTCACCCACGTAGTTCCCGTTCCCGTGGGAATACGGGGATAAAATATAGCCTATGTCACCCGGGGATAGTGTAGCTTTCCAACAGTGAAAGAATTTTTCAAATCGGTTGAGTAGTTTCGTAGCCTATTCAATGCAAACAAACAAACAAACAATCAAATCTTTCCTGTTTATTATATTAGTAGAGATAAAATAAAATAATACAATACAGCGCAAAGTCACATTTAACTAGCTTTAGCACGCGATTTCGCCCGCGCTGATGTCGGACAATATCACACGGGAACGCAATACGAGGATTAGAAGTACTTAAGAGTTGTAAGGATCCGACCTTCTGTACTATTCTGTCTTTATGGTAATTATTTATGTCACTGATAGTGCCCTTAACGGCCATAGTATCCTCATCGACCTTGCTCATGTGGGCGGAGCTAAGCGCAATACTCCCGCACACTCGTAACGAGTGGCGGCGGCGCGCTACACTAAAACGACGACCAAAGAATATGCCGTGGCGCAGATGGGCAGGTGGGTCGACATTTTTGCCTACATTTCCAGAAAGATAGATGCAACTTTTTAAAGTTTGTACTGGTCATAATTTTTTAACATGTAGGTAATAGGTAAGTATGTGAATAAAGTAAAATTTGATCCTTAATATATTTATTTCCTTAAACATGTGTATACACAAACAAGAATAAAAGCGTGCATGTAGGACATATTTTGTTTTGTTTTTTAAATTATAAATTGTTGTACTTACAGATAATTATTATGAATAATTATCAATAATTAATCTCACGTTGATTCGGACTTAAGGTGGCGTAACTTAGTAAACCAAAATAAATACATAAAAATGACAAAATAGGATACTTACATAAAAATATTTTTACTTAGCTACGTTCAGTAAATTAGTAAAAGTTTAATTTCGTTTTGTTTATTACTCTCGACGCAATGATTAGGTATGTTCCTCTTTTTGTTTTTTAACATATTTTATGTGATTAGATACCTACAGTTAATGTAAATGGAATTGTATTTTATTCTAAATAAAATATTCCTGTGTGATTCACTTCTAAGGTTTCAATGAACCGAACATGGTATAAAAACTTTTTTCAAAAAAATAACAACCGACTTCCAAAAAAACACTACAAAGTGCAAAATAACTTTAATTTCGGAAGTCGGTGACTTTGGAGGTATAGGCATTTTAATTCTATGTCACCGCCTTCCGAAATTAAAGTTATTTTGCACTTTGTAGTGTTTTTTTGGAAGTCGGTTGTAATTTTTTTGAAAAAAGTTTTTATTTTTCACTTTTTAGTTACCTACCCCATACCAATTTGAAATTTCATCATCCTTGGGCCAAAACAATGCATATTTATGCGATAGCAGCATTCGCGGTTGATTTGCTGTAATGTTTTGAAGAGTTCCGTTGTCTGTCTCCGAAACGCATCATCAGATCTATATGAAATGTATATGGGACCATTTCAGAATAAACACCTTTCGAACAAAAAAATAATTTTGCAAATCCGTCTATATACGACAGAGTTATGCCCGAACATACATAAAAAAATTAAAAAATAAACATGTCGAATTGATAACCTCCTTCTTTTTGAAGTCGGTTAAAAATAAGAAAAACTAGTTAATAGATAGGTAGGTTCTATACAAAATGGTACTTATATCCAAAGGGCTAGCTGCTTATGGGTAGTTCCAAATAGCGCAAAACGGAAACGTCGGTTCATCTTGTCCTTCTATCCGGATGTCACACTTCCCTTTTACTTGGAGATATAGTTGTACGACAGGGTCGAATTAAATTAGCTATCGAACCTTTGCAGAGGGGATGGATAGTTTTTGCTGTCATATTTAGATTATTGATATTCATCACGTTTTCGGAGTTTCGCTAACTAATTTCATTTGACCCTTTATATCGATGAAAATGATAAATTATTATTCGCCATGCAATTTTATACTCACAAGGAGACGGCAAGGGTCCTCAAATCAATCAAACTGAGGTTCCGCGTGTAGTTAGCACTCAGTGAGTGTATTCATATACTCTAACCCTAGAGCGCACTACTTAGCCATTGTCGAGAAAAAAAAACAAAGTTAAAAAAAAAAAAATCGCGTTAAAAATTTAATAAGTCGTTATAAACAATTTCTTTTGAACTTTTATACATTATTGAATCGCGAATTGAAAATTGTAAATTCGCATGTGGTTGGAATTAAATACAATTCGCAATTAATTGAAGAAAATCTGGAAATTAACTCTCGTGAAAATAGTATTAAAATTCAATCAATTGTTCATCATCAGCTCTCTTCTCCAATTTTTTCAAAAATGATCAAAAATAGTACTGTATTTTTTCTTTTCTTTTGCTTATATCTCAAAAATAGTGTGTCCTATCGCAAAAATACTGAAAATGTCGACTCCCTTTATGAGACCCCAAACACTTCTGAAACTCAACATGTGGGTTATAATTTTTCATGTTTTCCATACAAAAAGTGTAAATTCCATATAAATCACGTCGAGGCTGCCGCACCTGCGCGCCTCTGGCTCTAAAAAAATCACGTGTAGGGCAATCAAGTACCACGTTGCAAAGCCAAAGCATACCACGTGCGAGTCGCATCCATTGTCAAATTCTATTTTAGATGTGTCAAAATTGTTTTTAACATTAGAGTTTTTTTTTTGCAGAATAGCGTTAAGATTCTCATAGTCAAAAGTAAGGAATTTGAGTTATAGTTTAGTTAGTTTAGTTCGGTGTACAACAGAATCGGCACCAATGGCTAATTAGTGCGCTCTAGGCTTTGAATATATGAATACACTCAACACGCCAAGCCTCCGTTTGATTTAAGGACCCCACACCATTGCCGTCTCCTTGTTAGTGAAATTATGAAAATAATAATAAGGTGTTTCACTCCTCATTCAAAATGTGACCGAGGGAAGATCAAGAATTAAAAATAAAATGGTGTTTCTAAGTGCCTTTATTAATAGTTTTATTTTATTAACAGAACATAATTAAGTCAGTATGAATGTATGAATGTATGAATGAATGTATGAATGTCTTTATTTGCCAGAAACATGGTACGTAAAGGATATTATTAAAATATTGGTTCAACAAGTTTCGCCGACACAGCGGCATGCAAATACAATCTAATATTAACAAAACAAACAATAAAATAAGGAATGGACACAATACAAATCATTTTAAACATTAAATGACAATAAATCAGTGTCTATTAGTTTTGATATAAGGGAATTTAGATTTATACAGAAATAACTTTGTTTTTTAAAGTTTTTTAATAAAATACAAACTTATTTTTACGGTTTAACAAAACAATACTTTGCATGCGTACTTATTCATATTAACCACGAAACCTTCAATGTGCGGAACCTGACACGCATTTGACTGGTTTTGTATTTACAAAAAAAAAAGTAATTTAGAAATGGCACCACTAATAAAGCGTCCTCGCGCACAACGAATTAGCCTTTCTGCAGCGATCTAATCTATAAACACACACTGTTACAATACGTTCGTAAGTATTTGCACTAACACACACACCACGCGTAGTCGATCGATAGCTGGAGCAGAGCAGCGAGCGACGCAACCCTCCCGTCTGAATGCCAAAGCACGACTGACGCCCGCGCCCGCGCAGGGCACCTCTGAGCCTTTTATCTCAAAATGGGGATATTCATTGGAAATTATTGATTAGTTTACAATGTGCTTCGCAATTCTGTGGTACCTCTAACTATCTATTTTTCAGTGTAAAAATATTTCCAAATAACAAAGCCGTTTAGTAGGTGTATGGAATAGAAGCCAAAATATTGCATGTTGGAAAATATATTTTTACAGCAACAGTATTTACCATACAAAAAACGTATTTTCGGCAAAATGATGTACATGAATCTATAGTAAAATAATATATTTTTCAAGACTTCAAGATATACCGTTAATGAGCAGTGCGGTTCATAAAGTGACCGTGTTACGCTACTAAACGGGACTAAGGCCCTTAAAGGCGCTCCCGTAGATAGACGCAATGTGTCTCGACTGGAACCATTTCTATAACAACATTATGGAAATTGATCTACTAAAATCACGTCGCGCTGGTCTGCGGCAGCCACCAACTTTTATAGACGAATGGCAATTTTTGTATTTGTAGCGTTATTTACCTACATATGACGTGAGGCTGATAAACTGGGTTATAATTAAAATTCGCAAGTACAAAGCATGAAGTTATTTATTGGTAATCAAAATAATACATTCTGCATTATATTTCCTGAAACAATTTGCTAGCCGTACTATTGAATACGTAACGGTATTATTTCTTCAGTAAATAAAGGTTCAAACTTAAATTGATAGGGTTTTCAGTTTTGCAGTACATAACTGTGTGCAGTTTAGTACAAACGATTATCAGCTGTAAGTTCTGAGGAGTATGGATAGTTCTCGCTTAATAAAGCCCTGGAGATGGGATCGTTTGCATCGGCGCGGGGATTTGATCTGGACTGAGTTTCTTTAACATCCTGGCCGAGAACATAGATCTGAAAAAAGAAGAGAAAAATTTAAATAGGATTCTTGGTACAAGAATCTTAAAATAATTAAGGAATACCACTACTTGTAGTTTTACATCAGAATTGAGTGACACACATACAAACTTTTACTACACAAAGGTACGATCTGGATTAACAGGTAATTTGTCGATTCGCACCAATTTACGGCCGGAATCTGACGAATCGGTATTTTTAAATATTTTTTTTTCTATGTGCGACACGCATGAATTTAGTTTACTTGTGGGCGATTATACAACTCCAGAAATAGCATGAAAAATTTACAATATCATTATGGATTTGCAACATCCTCATCACAAAACTTTTAAATTGTGAAGACTCCAACGAAATGCAGATTGTGTAAATTAAAAAAATAATGTCGTTTACGGTTAAAAATAACGATTAAAGCTTTGACACTGCATTTATTATACTTTAAAAAATTAAGAAACACATACTGACAACAAAAAAAAATAAAAAAAATCGTTTTCAGTATTCTGCCGAAAATAAATTCAGGCCGAAATTGCTTTTCGAGGCGGGCCGAAAAAATAAAACATGTTCGTTCAGCCTCTAGCTCTAAGTTACCTTGAAGTCGTCCGAGCCCCTCTTCTTCCTCAGATAGTTGAAGCAGCACGCTCGGAAGCGTCTCGTGCCGCATGCGCGTGCGCATTCACTGCCGCACGAATCACACGCAGACCACACCGAGCTCACTGCAAGCAAAGGATAACAGATTAAGAATCAACATACATACATAACAACACGCCTGTATTTTGCAAAGAGTTGGGCAGAGGTGTACCAATGATACACCCGCATTTCGCCACTTATGTTTTTTTTTTTCTTTTTTGGGTGGGAAATCATCAAATAACTTCTCCCGCTCTGGGTGGAGCAGGAGGGCTTGTCAGACTTTTACTGACTAAAACCCACCCGTGTTCCTTCATTAGCCCGTATGCCAGGGGCTGTGGTATCTCTTTCGAACAAACCCGCACCCCTGGCAGGCATCGGCCCTTGCGGGCCCCATCTTTTTTGTGCTGACATCTCTTTGAGGCGCGCGTGGAACACAACGCGCCGTCGACTTGGGCTTGGTCCTTACCGGACAGCGAGCTACCCATTACTCGCCGTCCGCAAGCTCATGCCTACGGTGGCCGGAAATCGGCCTGGGATTCCCGACGCCCGGGGCGTCTCCGTATCCTGCGGCGGCTAGGGTCGCGAGGGCGCATATGCTGCCTCTCCCTCACGTGCGCCGCCTCCCTCTTCGCGAATATCACTGCTTTGCTGAAGGAGGTGACGGCTACCCATGCCCTCTCGCTCCGTACCATGGCCTGAACCAGGACCGGATGCGAGAGATCGCCGCCGCCGATCGTCTCCACGAGGACACAGTCGTGCTCCGCCCAAGCCGGGCAGACCGCCACCGTGTGCTCCACCGTGTCCTCAGGGCGATCTTCGCAGTGGAAACACCCGGGCGTTCCTCCCGCCATATCCGGTGAGGACCTGCGTCAGGCGGAAGGTAAGGACGCCATGCCGCCTCTCAAGCCACTCCTCAAAGAGGGGACTTTTCGAACGTCAAAATTACATAAGACAGTCCCCCAAAAACGCCCGCCCTTCACCACTTCCTAGTGCTTTTTATAGGGGCGAGCCTATTGCCATCAACAGGGTAGAAATTCAGACTCCGAGCTGTAACTGTGAAATTATGGATAAAAACCGAATATAACTTTACCCGAACCGGGAATCGCAACCAGCACCTCATACTCAACAAAATAAATTATAAACAAAATCATTTATTTTTCAAGCATAAAATGAAAAATCTGCTGTTACATGTTTCATACATTTTGACCGCGTATTACACTTTTCTATGAAACAGCAGATTTTTTCCTACCCCCGACTATTGGTTGTTTTGCGTCCTGGTACATTATGTTGCTCACATTATGTGAGAAAAATTAGCCTATAATGCTCCCAGTCCTGGGACACAGGCTAATTCTCTGTAACGGAGAATGGGCTGTAATCCACGACGCGGGACCAGTGCGGGTGGTCGATGTTACAAGTCTTTGAATCTTTGGTTATACAGGGTAAATTTTAAACCAGTGCGCAAACTGTAACCATGAATTCCGCATATCATTTCAGACTCCCCAGCACAGAAATGATTCATCGGTTAAACAAAAAGAAATCTGCTGTTCCATACATTTTGACCGCGTAGGTATTGCACTTTTCTATGAAACAGCTAGATTTTTGCATAACCAACGAAAAATTTCTACGCTGGGGGTATAGAATGATATGCTAAATTCATGGTTACAGTTTGCGCACTGGTTAAAAACTTATCCTGTAGATCCGGTTTCCTCACGATGTTTTTCTTCATCGTTTTTAAAGTAGTGTTGATGAAATTAAAATACTCAAAGTAAAGTGTAAGTCGGGCCGACGTCACTGGGCCACTGCGTACATTAATGTTTTTAATTACCGATATAATTATACCGGAAGACGTAGCGTTGGAAGGCGAAGGAAGAAGGACCGATAACCTGGTGACGGCCGTAGGAACCCGCTGTATGCGAGAAGCACAGAACCGCTCGAAGTGGCGATGCTTTGGGAAGGCCTATATGTCCAGCAGTGGACGGCTTTCAGCTGAAATGATGATGTAGCGGCACTACAAAAATAAATACTTCACAACAAATATTGAAAAATGCAAAAAGAAAAGTGGCGCAATCTACAATGCCACAGGCGAACTATTCTCAGAAATTCTACATCGCGGAGTCAGAGTTTACCACGACACACAAACATACAAAATCCCGACATCAACTGTCGGGGCAATTGCCCATCAGACACAATACCCGTCTGGTCGGAGGATCCTCCTTTTCAATAGAGGATGAACGAACTTTACAGCCTGTTCCTCATACCTCTATAATGATAATGATGACTTACCGATAAACAGGAGACTAATAATTGCTGTGATCTTCAACATTTTTGGTAAAACGTATTCTTGGAGAGATGACACTGTTTCCGAAGTCGACGGTGGAATGTCTTTCAAAGGGTGGCATCCCCTTTATATATGAGTTAAGGTTTACTTATGCGTAGGCGAATGCTAGACAAAGCTTTCAGCTTAGATCTATTTGATGCCTATGATTTCTTATTTATTTTGACGTAATATTAAGTGATAATGGGATTTTCCATCTGGACTTTGTCAGTAGCAGCTCGGAGTTTGGAGTAATGCTCGGTTGATGGCAATAGGCGCGCCCCCTATTACATGGGACTTCAACATAATTAAGGAAATGTGGGTGTAATATAGGTGTCTCCCTTCGGGAAAACGAGGCGTGAAGTTATGTTATGTAATAAATAAAGAGTCGCAACCATTCGTCAGCATGTTCAAAAGTTCGTTAAGTCAACATATATGTATATGTGCACAGGTACCAATGGTCCTTCTTCCTGTCGGGCAGGTACAGTTTTTTTTTAAACGTGATATATGTAGTCCAATCTTCGGTATTTATACAGAAAAATGGTATTTTTTCAATTGGCTCTATCTCTGTTCTTCGTTGACTTTGGTACTTTTTGCAACGATGTGAAATAGAGTACAAATTATAAGCTAAAAGTTGAGATATAATTTCAATTCTGATTGACTTACGCCCATTTTGACCGCCATCCGTAAGTACTCGTTTCGTACAAAATGTATTTATTTATATGGGTGATAATATTTTTTATTGCCACAAAAATTACCTTACCTTATTTATTTATATTTTACTGTACTCCAAAAAATACATAGCAAAAAAAAAAAAATGTAACACTACAACATACAATCGGATTTATCGCTTTTTGAAATCTCTTCCAGGTAACCATGGAATGGACAGATGATTGCGTGGACATAAAAAAAATGGGGTTGGCATTGGTGCAAAAGTGCAAAATACAGATACAATTACCTACTTCACGTCGCCAGTTTATTGTACGGGCCCGAGGACTGTGAATCGAACGAGGTCTAAGTGGATTCTTCCCTTCTAATTATACGGAACGTGTGATTTAAGGGCGTTTGACAGTTAGCAAGCTTTAGTTTTTCGTCTGTTTTATTGGGTCTGACAAAGGATTTCACATTCAGAAGAGCCTTTTAAAGCTTTTATATGACTTTACAGTCAAAGTGCACAGGTGACTGCTATTCGTTAGGAGTGTATATATAGACAGAATATTCCGACATGTTTTGTGAGTAGATGGACATTCTAGGACACTGGTGATGTTTCGGAAAAACTGGATATACAAGGTGGATATTTGGGACTTTGGGTCAGACAGTTAGGGGGCTTAACCTTTGTAGTTACAGAAAAATCTATATAAAAATCTTAAGACCGTTCTTATTTTTAGGAGAAATTATGATTGATCAGTCAGCAAGGAAATTGGTATAGACAAACACAATTTTAATGTCAATAAATGCTTTTTATATTAGGATAAAAACCTAAGTGGATCAACTGAGGTTTGAGTAGGTACTAGAAAAGCGAGAAATCACAAAGAAATAGGTGCTGATCATACGTACGAAACGCATTTTAGAATGGAAACTTATAATGTTATGTAGCTATATCGCAGTTTTAACGAAATTTTTGTGAATAAGGCATTGACCTTTTGACAAGCACAGTAAAGAAGCTCCTAGCAAAGTCATTTTTTGAACAAGCAGCGCCTGCCTGCACTTAAATCGTTTATTGTCCGGATAGGCTTAAGGTTTGAACAAATTAGAGCAACTTTGAGGGAATCCCTAAATAGAACAGAATAGTTTATTATTTTTTATTATTATGTAGGTAAAGGTATACATATAGGGATAGGATGTAACTTGGACTATGAAGGAAACACACTTCCAAAAATAACTAAAATATAAAATGATAAATGATTTTATTTCTATAAGTAGGTTTGTACAAAAACTTTTACACGTCAATCATATTTTTTAAACTAGATGAGGTCGGCGTTTCCTATCTGACTACTCTGAGAAGAAAGGCCGAAACAAACTCAGAGGTCACAGTCTTTTTTAAAGTCCAGACATAATCTTGGTCAGATCATGTGAAGACCAGACCTATTGCATTGCTAAACATTACTAGTCCTGGATCGTAACCCGAGCACTATTTAGTAGTTCAAATGCACTTTATTCCCATTCGAGCTAGTTCATTAACGAGCTAGAAACAAATGCACTCAAATTCTCTTAAATTGTCGAGCTCATGTTACAGCTATTTGCTTTAGTTTGCTCTTCTCGTACTAGATTAAAGGTAATTTCGGATGTTCAATGCTACACAACTGTACCTTTGGGTGTAATAAAGATCTTTTTAGGACTTTTGAGATACGTTAGACTTAAAATTAATGAAGGAACTGTTTAGCCGTTCTAGTAAAGTCTAAATTACAAAATGCCATTGCGTTGGTAGGAAGTGAGCAATGTCACGCTATCCTTTAAAGATACTCGTTTTCACCACATAAATAAAAGGCGGGTTTTCGTAAATTAAAAAAAAAATTAAGTACAAGAATTGGACTTCAGATCTTGTTCGAACGCAACTTGCAAATTTCAATATGCTACGCTCTGCTATCAGAAGTAGGATACCTACGCGCGATCCGTGTGAAAATACCGCGTACGCGTATGATTAATGTGCCGATATGAGCCTTGTGAAAAACACACTACCACAAAAATAAAATAATTTCGCCCAACTGTGCCAATAACTTAATCCAATCCATACCACCGGGATTCGGAAAAATAGAGGTACCAAGGGGGAAGAAGACTTCAAGAGGAAACCACCGGGCTTCAAATGTAGACACGCAGGGTACATCGCATACATGAAAACATTTAAAAAAAATGCAGTAAACAGATACTTAAAGCCATAATTAAGGCGCGAGCCAGTTTTTCTGATTCATAAGGCTTTAGTTCAATTAAATAAGTAATGTTTCTGAAGTCTTACCAAAAAAAATCTTGCTCTCACTAAAATTTTCTAGAACTACAGGGTAAGTAGAGCAGAAATTTTTCGCCAAATATACAAAAAAAAAAAAAACAGCTGTTCCATACATTTTGACCGCGTAGGTATTGCACTTTTCTATGAAACAGCTGTTTTTTTTTGTGTATAACCGGCGAAAAATTTTTTGCGCTAGGGGTTCTAGAATGATATGCTGAATTCATGGTTACAATTTGTGCACTGGATAAAAACTTTTCCTGTATTTATAAGTCCATTCAAGTTACTTCATTTTAAAAATATCAACAAATTGAACAAGCGTCATAATATTAATATATCAAGTCAATAATTCACCAAATTAATTTGAGCCACTTCCTTCTTTTGTACATACTTACCGCTTATATTGTAGAAAAAAGGTCTTTACCTATGAAATTGCCGTTCTGCAGTACTGGCCATTTCAAATCAAAATAATTTTTGTTTGGCTAAGAATTCTAATTTCAAATTAATTTTATTTTAAAAACATGGATTTTTTTTTCTAAAAGTAGTCATTTCTTTATTGATTAGTGTTACATTTTCATCGCATTTCAATCTTTTTCGTCATCATGGATACGTTAAAAATTCGAGTAATTATGGAATATGAATACCGTCGTGGCAGCAACGCGGCACAAGCGGCACGCAACATCAACGACGTTTACGGAGCTAACACTACAAACCAACGCACCACCTGTTATTGGTTTGCTCGCTTCCGTTCTGGAAATTTCGACCTGAAAAATGAACCTCGCGGTCGTCCGAAGACTTTGGTCGACAATGACGAATTAAAGGCGATTGTGGAAGCTGATGATACACAATCTACGGCTGAATTAGCAGCAGCTTTCGACGTTAGCGTCAAAACAATATTGGTCCATTTGCGTCAAATTGGCAAGGTAAAAAAGCTTGACAAATGGGTGCCCCACGAACTCAATGATCGCCAGCGCGAAGTACGCGTCGAGACGTGCCTTGCACTGCTCAACAGACACACAAATGAAGGAATTTTGAACCGCATTGTTACCTGCGATGAAAAATGGATTCTGTTTGATAACCGTAAGCGCTCAGCAAGTTGGTTGGATCCTGGTTCAGCACCTAAACAATGCCCTAAACGAAAACTTACCCCTAGAAAAGTGATGGTCACTGTTTGGTGGTCTAGCGCCGATGTGATTCATCACAGCTTCTTACCAAACGGGGTGAGCATTACTGCAGATGTGTACTGTGAAGAACTGAACACAATGATGGAGAAGCTGGCGCATCTCCAACCAGCATTGGTCAATCGCTCGTCTCCGCTGCTCCTGCACGACAACGCGCGACCTCATACTGCACAGCAGACGGTCTCCAAGTTGCAAGAACTGGGGTTGGAAGCTCTCCGTCATCCGCCCTACTCACCAGACCTTGCGCCTACAGACTACTACTTTTTCCAGAATTTGGATAACTTCTTGGCGGGAAAAAAATTTAATACCCGAGAGGCAGTACAAAATGCCTTTGAAGAATTTGTTGCCTCCCGTCCAGCTGATTTCTTTAAGAAGGGCATCAATAAACTGCCACTGCGATGGCAAAGATGCATTGATTGCATGGGTGATTACTTCGATTAATACAAATAAAAAATTCATGAAAAAAATTCGTTTAAATTTTTTCATACAAAACGGCAATTTCATAGGTAAAGACCTATTATAAACATTTCCAACATAATAAACTTAATACCAGTATACAGCGGCCATCTAATAAACTTTTTATTGGTGTGTTCCGTAGAAATTCCGTTTATTAGAATGCCTAAATGTGATTCGCCCTCGGCGCTCACAATTTCGGCCTGGATGAGACTTTTTCGGATATTCTGTGATATTTCTCGTCCTTCGTTTTGAGTTATTACTGAGAAGGAGGGAGGGAATATCAATGTAGGCCAAGTCCATTTATGGAGACGGGCCTTCATAGTAAATGGACGAAATATACGACTACTTCACGCTTGATCTCAATTTAGTTTATCTATACCGTGTCAGTGTAGTTACATTCATGTTTTTAAATGTCATGTGTCTTTAAAGTTATGCTAAGACAAATAATGAGGTCATGTCTGGCGCTGACGGCATTTTGTTTTATTTGTTGATTTAAAAATCCATTTATTGATTATTTATTTATTTCTGTAACTGCCCGTAACATCACATCAGGCCCCATCAGTGCTGTGACAATTTTTTAATGGCGCAGCTGTATCATGCTGAAATAGGAGCTTTTTGGCTTCGTACAGGACTTTCTGTTTTTATTTTTACTTTTAAGAACTTTGTTTTTCATAATTTTTATGAATGTGTGTTTGGTTTAGTATGTGATTTACCTGTGCCAGTCACAATAAACACTTTTTCTTTCTATCATTATAGACTATCGTATTCATACATACCAAGTAATTATTGTTAAGCATCATCCCAATATTCCTGCTATTGCTGCCTTGCAGCATCATGCTGAGATAGTGGCCTATTGGCTTCGTACAGGACTTTATTTTTTATTTTACTTTTTTGTATAAATCTTATGTTATTTTTAATAGTAGTGTAGCATAGTAGTGTTTTAGTTTATTCTCTTTTATGTGTTTAACTATCGTATTATATAGTAGCAAGTTTGTAAGATTCCTGTGCAAGTCCAATAAATAATTTTTCTTTCTTTTTATTTTTAAGGTTCCAGGTTCATGTTTCAAACTCAAATTCCGTTGTTCGCAAGTCTGATGACCCAGCCTTTGGGTTGAAATTGACCGCCGCTTAAATTGACTGTCAATTGAATTTAGTTACTTTGCAGCCATTCAAGTGAGTTTACCATCTTCACTAGGATAATACTCGTAAATAGCCGTAACAACTAGAGGCGGTCCAAACAGTGACTAGGAGTTAAGAAAGTTCAGGAGATATATTTTAATCCAAACTTTTTGGCAGCGGTAACAGTTCTCGAGTGTGTTCCGCTTGAGAAACAAAATGCAATTTGGAACAGCCTTAGATAGCGTTTTAAATCTGTTTCACTTTGGGAATTACCTTTCTGATCATTCGTCTTAATTTTAACTGTATTTATGGCCATAAAGTATGTTTTAATACACGTTGGCATGTTGGCATAGCAACACATAAACATTATCCCCAAATAATGTTTTGATCTCCGTCGTACATCCTAAGGACAGTTTATCCAATTTCGTTGCCGAGTACCAGGGCGTCATATGTCCTTGACACTGCGATCGGGTCTCGAGAGACATTATCAATATTTTTTCGGCGGGAAACTCGGCGGGTGCTGTCCTCATCATGATGGATGTGTTGTAGGGACGGCCTTACGTAATGTTCCCGTAGGTTGCGTACACATGTATGTGTGCCGAAGGTCTTATAGGGATTAGCAGAAAAATCACAAGTATATTTAGAGGACGAAATTTACTGAGCATCAACATTTTTAAATTATCTTGCGTTCTTTTAAAATATCCACGAAAAATTCTAACACGATATATTATAGTAATTATCTAGTGACTCAGGTTTCCTACATTGTAATTACCAGGAACACAGATCTCAGTAAGGAGTTACTTTGATTGAAGTACGTGGAAGCAAAACACTCCGTGTGAGTGCACCGCGCGTTAATTTAAGTCGGCTGCTGTAATAAATGATACACGTGCTGAATTACCCACGAGACCTGAGGGGCAATTCTGCTAATTTTAAGAACGTTCACAGTCTGAGGGGCAATTCTGCTAATTTTAAGAACGTTCACAGTCTGATCTCAGTGTCAATCTGTCAAAAATTCCTATACATTTTTGTCAAATTTTTGAAATTCGATTGTCGCCGAGATGACACTGCGAACGTTTTTAATTACGAGAATTGGCCTTCTGATCTCAGTGGCAATCTGTCAAAAATTCCTCGAGTTTCCATACATTTCTGACACATTTTTGAAATTCGATTGTCGCTGAGATGACACTGCGAACGTTTTTAATTACGAGAATTGGCCTTCTGATCGCCAGTGAGTGTATTTAATGTACTACTTACATACAAGTCTTGCCGCAAAATAGAAAGTCATTACAGAGTCGCGGAAAAGTCTTTATACAACACTAACTTTTGCCAGCGGCTTCACCAGCGTGGAGGTCGAAAATTATCCCGCCGGAACGTGCTACCGGGATAAAAAGTATCCTATGTTTTAATCCAGGTTATAATCTACCTGTGTGCCAAATTTTTTAACCGACGAAAAAACGGAGGAGATTACTCAATTCGACGCGTATATTTCTTTTTTTTTTATGTATGACCACCCATTACTTTTTCCAGAGTAGTCCGATTTTGATAATTCTTTTTTTATTGAAATGGGAATACCCCGAAGTTGGTCCCATATAAATTTCGAAGAAAAATTCCAACCCTAAGGGTAAGAAAACAGGGGATGATTGATTGTTTACTCACTGATTTTAATACCGAGTTGTGTATTACAAAAAGTAATCAAAAATTAAGCATGTAGTAATTAGTAGATTACAGCCACAAAAAATAATAAAACAAAATCTTTTTATACATATAATTAAATACATATCCAAAGTCACCGCCTTCCGAACTTAGTTATTGGGGTTGGACAAAGCAAGTTTATAATTTTTTACTTTTCGGTTTTTCAGCGGTTTTTTTTATTAAAAAGTTTTTATTCCAAATCCATTCAGCCATTTTTGCGTGATTGAACAACAAACATCTAAACATACAAACTTTCACATTTATAATATACTAGCTGACCCGACAGACGTTGTCCTGTCTTAACTATAAATATATGTACTTTCTTATTTTTGATTTTATAAGAACCTTTTCCTGAGAATAAAAAACACAACTAAAAAATAATTGGCAAAATTGGTCCAGCCGTTCACGTGTGATGCCGTGACCAAGGGAAATAGGGATTAATTTTTATATATAAGACTAGCTGACCCGACAGACGTTGTCCTGTATGTCCAATAGTCATTCATACAAAATACCTTCCCTACCTACCCTATCTACCCTACCTACCCTACCTACCCTACGCTACCTACCCTACCTGCCCTAAACATAAAAAAAAACCTAAAAACCATCCATGGACTTCAACGAACATTTAAAAAAAGAATTTGTAAAATTGGTCCAGGCGTTGTTGAGTTATGCGCTTACCAACACATTTTGCGATTCATTTTTATTAGATTAGCTTTTGCCTGCAGATTAGCCCGCCTGGCGTTCGGAAATTATCCCGCGGGAACGTACTACCGGGATCAAAAGTATCCTATGAGTTAATCCAGCTTATAATCTACCTGTGTGCCAAATTTCATTTAAATCCGTTAAGCCTTTTTTGCGTAATTGAGTAACAAAACATCAAAACATCTAAAGATTCAAACATCTAAACATACAAATTTTCACATTTGTTATATTAGTAGGATTATTAGGATGTCCCTAACTTAATCACAATCACAAGCACACCACCAAACACCCAAATTAGAAAATTGTCTTATAATCATAATAGGTACCTACACAAAAATATCGGGACTGTCATTGATTTAAATAGTAAAGATACGGTCGTCCGAACATTTGACAGACGCGGTCGCCCTACAAGAAACACTAACGCCATCTATTACAACTAGTATGAACTACGATGTCAATCGGCGTGGTCTGACGTAACCTGGTTCTGGATGTAACCTTGTAGCGGGGTGTATTTTTCGAAGTAGAAAGAGAAAAAAAAAACCTTTTATTTTTCAAAAAATTTATTTGTTGCAGTTTTTTTGTGTTTTATTGTCCTTCGAATAAAACAATTTTTTTTAATTTTTGTCTTTTTGTTACTCATATTTTCCATTTTGGATTCGTAGTGTTTTCTGACGTTGGTATATCTTTCAATTATTGACCGAATTAAATGTAATCTATGATTAAGTAACACAGGTTGTTCCATTGAGTGACAATCCAAAATGGAAAATATGTCTTTTCCTTTCAAACTTTCCAAAGTTTTGATAGTAAAATGTTTGAACTCACGTTTATCTAAGTAGTTTGTTTTTAGACGTCTAAGATTTTTCTCGGTCTCTAAACATACCGTAAACAGATCTACTGATGGAAAAGTAAGGCCTCCCATATTTTTAAGCTCAATCATTTTATGAAAGCTGAGCTTTTCCTTGCTAAGCAAACTATCGACACATGGTTCACATTTCAATTTTTTACATAAAACTCTGGCCACCCACCCAGCAATGTATCCTACGATTAATTCTATGTCAATGTCTATGTTATTTACTGAATAGGTGTCCAAAGTTTACCAATTCAATACGTATTTTCACTGTAGGTACTTATAGCTTTTTTACCAGTACATGAAAAATACATTTTAATTTGCTTACTAACAATAAAAAATAATTTTGTACAAAATGTAATCATAAAGTAACATTATTAAATCTTTTAATTTCATCGCCTACAACGAGCGCCGCTGCAATGTTATGTCGAACTTTTACGCGGCTTCGCGTCATCTTTACCAAAGGTTGAGAAAAATAAGAAAGAAAATTGTTTTAAATAATGTTAGAAGTGGATTTAATGACATATTTTTAACTTTCCGGTGATATGAAATGTTATAATTTTTTTTATTGTGCTTTTTGTCGTAGTTCACGCAACCCTTCACGGCACAATTTGGCATTTTTGCTTGTGAAATTATACGTCCGCTCCGAAGACAGCCGATCGCGTTCTAGTTCACTTCACTATAGGGAAGACCATTTTGGGACCAAGTTCGAGGCGTCATTTTAACGTGCGGTCCGCCCAGTCCTTATTATATATGTCTATGGGGACTGTTCAAAATGGTTTCAACAACTAAGAAAATGAAACTTTATCGCAATTGGATAAAGTTCTTGTCAGAATGACATTTGTCGTGTGGTATCTTCATTCTGAAACATTCTTTGTGTCACTGAGTTTATATTTATATTTAATTTGCAGAGTTCGTCCCAATACTATTGACGCTGACTGAACATGCACTAAATTTTAACTGATTATAAATATAACTTTTGATGTAGAAACGTCTTTTCGCTCGGAGCACCGGTAGTAAGTTGGGCACTCCACGATTGCGGCGGTAAGTCCCCTCTTTGAGGAGTGATATGAGAGGCAGCATGGCATCCTCACCTTCCGCCTGACGCAGGTCCTCACCGGACACGGCTGTTTCGGGAGCTTCCTGTTTCGGATAAGGCGGGAGGAAACGCCCGGGTGTTTCCACTGCGAATATCGCCCTGAGGACACGGTGGAGCACACGGTGGCGGTCTGCCTAGCTTGGGTGGAGCACCGCCGTGTCCTCGTGGAGGCAATCGGCGGCGGCGATCTCTCGCGTCCGGCCCTGGTCCAGGCCATGGTACGGAGCGAGAGGGCATGGGTACCCGTCACCTCCTTCAGCGAAGCAGTGATGCTCGCGAAAAGGGAGGCGGCGCACGTGAGGGAGAGGCAGCATATGCGCCCTCGCGACCCTAGCCGCCGCAGGATACGGAGACGCCGTGGGCGTCGGGAATCCCAGTCCGATTTCCGGCCACCGTAGGCATGAGCTTGCGGACGGCGAGTAATAGGTAGCTCGCTGTCCGGTAAGGACCAAGCCCAAGTCGACGGCGCGTTGTGTTCCACGCGCGCTTCAAAGAGATTTCAGCACAAAATGATGGGGCCCGCAAGGGCCGATGCCTGCCAGGGGTGCGGGTTTGTTCGAAAGAGATACCACACCCCCTGGCATACGGGCTACTGAGGGAACACGGGTTGGTTTTAGTCAGTAAAAGTCTGACATGGCTCACATGGCCTCCTGCTTCACCCAGAGCGGGAGAAGTTATTTGACGATTTCCCAACCAAAAAAAAAAAGCACCGGTAGTAAGTTCATTATTTCTAACCGACAAAAACATGGAAGATTTCAACCGCTAATAACTACGAGAGTTTTCATAATCATAATCATTATCATTTATTTGCAATAAGTATTGGTACCTACAGTGTTGGTCTTAAAGTAGGTAATTCAGTTCCTAATACATAGACATAATTTGACATGCAAAACAATATATTACATTTATTATATATTACGCTCAATGGCATGCTGTCTATCATTAATTTTTCAAAACATTCAATATTAATTATCGTCACATTAGTTTAAAATTCATTATTTAACATTATTTAGAAATTCATTTATAGAATAAAAATGTTTTTGCAATAGCCTTAATTTTAGCCTAATAAAAAATAAGTTATAAGATAACTCTTTGAAATTCTTCGGTATTTTGTTATAGATAAGTCCACACATATGATAACAGTTCTTTTTATACAGAGAAGTCTTTGGTGCCCTAGGCAGAACTAATCTATCTGGATCTCTTTCTTTTTTGGTGCCCTAGGCAGAACTAACATATCTGGATCTCTTACTTTTTTGGTGCCCTAGGCAGAACTAATCTATCTGGATCTCTTACTTTTTTGGTGCCCTAGGCAGAACTAATATATCTGGATCTCTTACTTTTTTGGTGCCCTAGGCAGAACTAATCTATCTGGATCTCTTACTTTTCGAGGGCAGCGGTCTTGAGTCTTTTTACAGGTCAAAGTGCTGACGGACAAATTTAGCACATTCTAAAATATACATACTGGGTAATGTAAGGAGTTTTAATTTTAAAAACAATGGTTTACATGATTCCCATGGTGGGATGCCACAAATGGCTCGAACGCATTTTTTTTTGCACCTTGAAAGCTTTTGAGTTACCCCATAGTATGAGGCCGTATTGTATTGTTTGTACTAGAGTAATGGATGCGTATTTAAAAGATAGGTCATATTTAAAACAATTTTTACTCATGATATAATTTGCATGAGACGTCACACTGCGTGTGCATGCGCATACGCACGGGCCTCTATTTTTCATGAGTCGAAATTCCAATTAATGTAGCGCAAAACGGCTTTTGTTAGTGTTCTAGCTGACGTGAAGTAACACGCGACTTGCGATAGCAACTGCAGAAAAAACAAATGTAAAAAGCATGCTCACGAGTCACGGCGAGTTGCAACGCGACTTGCGAGCGGGTGGTGACGCGAGCTGTTCTTGTTTGACGCAACTCCCATCGCAAGTCGCATCGCTCAAGGCCGTGAACTGGGCCTTAGGGTGTCCCTAAATAGCTCCGATTCTTAATGCCCAGCACATTCTTTAACGTCAGCAGGACATAATTATTCCCTAGGGACTAAAATGCAGGGAATTAACTAGACTTGACCTATTTCTTTCGTTCTTTTTATGGCGCCCTTTGTAACGGCTAAAACTTTTATTGTTACGTCATTCATAAATGTGATTTATGAAGAATAATGGCGCAAAATTTCTCATTCATGTCAGTCCGAGAGAATGTTTTACTCTTCCGTTCTGGCTCTTAGGAAGTACGTGTTATTGGGTAGCGTTTGATGTCAGAAATATTATTTATACTCCAGAAGTAGGCTTGGGTGTTTTCAAAAGCATTGCTCTGATTTATTACGTCGTATGTGTCGCAATTTCCATGTAAAGAGTAGAAGTAAGTGTGCGCTTTTATAATTTCTAACGCGACGATAACACAGGGAACTAAAATATAAGGAAATATATGAAGATTCTTTTAAATTTCCTTCTACCATAACGTTATAACATGCACGTATTGCCATACATTTTACGGAATTCGACATCCACGATATCTAATATCGTCAAGTTTGAAATTTGGAAAACGCGCAAGGCTCAAAATAATAGTGTGATATCTTTAACACGCAGTAAGCAAAAGTTTCATTCTAGAAAGGGTTTTTTTTTAAATACTGTAAAAGTGAGAACGTTGTAGGCCTTGCAAACTTGTAGACCATTTTCCATTCTTCATTTTCATTTGTCTTAATAAGTACCTGGTACTTATTGACAGGCCTGCACTGTCCTCCCATACCTGTTCTCACTGTAATTTGAAACTAATATATCTTTTTTTTTTATATGTTTCACTTTCTCTGGCAGAACGGTTGTTTAACACTTTCACGCTAAAAGGGTTTGGACGGTAATTTTTCAAATAGATAGATTGTGACCTGGAATAGGGGCATAAAATACTTTTTTATTCCGATATGCGCACGGTATCGAGACTTATGCAGGTGAAATCACGGGACACAGCTATTATGGATTAAAATAGTTACTATTAACTGTTTAATTAAAGTTGGACACAGCATTTCATGATTATAAATCTCACATAACTACCGCCTAAGCATCACTAATTTGCGGCATGTAACAGAAGAGCCCTAATAAACGACACGAGTGAATGATAAAGTAGTCACAAAAACTACGGAATTCGGGTAGCAACAGTAGGAGCATTGCCAAGAGGACGGAGATTAAGCCCCACATTAGATAGCGGGGACAATCAAGTTGGCACCGTGGTCTTATCAGACAGAAAGATACAGAAGACCCATAAAAACAGTCATTGAGTTTTGGTCATGGTCACAGTGTAGATGATAATATCTACTGGGATCGTCAGTTTGTGAAATCTTGCGATAAGCCATACTTGCGGGATGCGTGTCTTTTCTTGCATATGATTGAGATCACAACGTTAACGAAATTCGGCATGATTCTGCCGATAGGTTTGTGGAAGTATTAAAAAAATGCAGTAACAATCTTTTAATCACTACATTTAACCGTTTATGTTCAAATTACACGACGTTTGGTGCGCCGCTCTAGTGCAACTCCGGCAAGCCTCGAGTGAGGCGCGCGTGCATCGCGCGCGCGGCTCTTGCGCACATTGCTTCTTTCGCGTTGAACTAAATTAATGTGGGCGAGGGAGGTGCACCGCAAGCGGCACGCGCGCACTTCTTGCGCCGCTCGAGTACGGCGCGTAGACTGCGCGCGAGCGTCGCATGGACGGCACAGGGCCTGCGTACAAACATGAAATGCAGGCGCGCAGTTCGCAAGCGGCTCGCGAGTAGCGCATTCGCCAGGTCTGGACACACCCTTAACATTGCTCAAAGACATAAATTTACTAAACACTTGCTTTTCCCGCGGCTTCGCCCGCTTGGATGTCAGAAAATATCCTATGAAAATGTATTACCGGCATTAAAAGTACCCTATGTGTTACGGTTATAAACAATCTGTGTACCAAATTTAATCCAAATCAGTTCCGCCGTTTTTGCGCCAATCCGGAAAATACAACCAGATAGATTCTAAGTAACTACACTAAGCAACCCGCCTGCCAAGCGTGGCGATTATGGCAAAACCCCCTTTTGGGGAGGCTTATGTCTAGCAGTGGACGTCTTTCAGCTGAAATGATGATTATGATGATGAACTACACTCGAGAGCAATGAATTAGGGTCACATAAAGATACCTGAAAGTTTCGGAAACTAGGAATGCAATAAATTGCATAATAATTAAAAACTAGCATAATGAAATAAATTGTGTTTAATAGACAATCAAATGTTCCTTATATGAAAGTAATAAAAAATGTGTACTTTGGATGTTTAAAAAAATACAAGAACAATAAAATAAACAATCTCACTATAAAATTCTCTTTAGTTTTAGGACAAGACAAGTTTATAGTGGTAGAAAAAAAGTTGCTTTTCTATTTTTGATATTAGATGAGATTGGTTATTTTTTTGTCTATATTTATTGGTTTTATTTTTGTATATAATACAAATTGACACATGCATTTTGTTACTTTCATTTAAGGAACATTTGATTGTCTACAGATTTTTTTTCATTAAGCTTACATACTTAGTTTCCGAGTCTTTCAGGCATCTTTATCTGATCCTAATTCATTGCTCTAGAGTGTATGTTTTTTATATTTTTTACTAAAAATAATCGAATTATTTGATAGTAAATAAAGGGAAAAAAAGGATATTTTTCTGCATTTGCTCAGTAAGTTATCTCCTAATAAATGAATTGAAGGAATTGTTTGGCACTTTTTCTTTTCGGCCTCCATCGAAACTTGACATTCTGACTTATCTCTTTTCTGGTATTGTGCATGTCGCGTTAATAGGATTGGGAACGTAATTTAATAGTCTTCGGAAAAAATGTCCCACTGAAGATAGCGGCGTCAGCAGTGAGAGTGATATCTCTTGAGCAATGGACAACTTTGTCGGTTTATTGCTGAAAAGATATAACTTAATATGGACGTAAATAGTCGTAGTATAGGTAATTGAAAGTAAGTAAGCTCTTTAAATGTATATGGCATGGAACAATGTGTTTAGCTAAAAAAAAAACGAAGTAATTTTTAATTAGGTTTGATGGTTTTGGGAAAAGAATTTACTACAAAATCAGTATTTTTTCTTTGAGGAAATAATCCTTGGTTCTTGGAACGGTAAAAATACTTTGATTAACTCACGCCTCAAGCTAGTATTATCTTTTGATGAAGCAGTTACTTTCCAAATTACGCGTGCTAATAAAACGTTATAAAGGAACCACTTACCACCAATATTTAATATTTTTTGCTGTTCTGTCGTGAGCCGTCATAGATGAGATTACACAACAGCACGCCTTGTTTCCCTGAAATTTCTACCTTAAACACGTTATAACATTGACACAGTCTAGTTTTGATATAATTATCCACATATTTAACTAAACAGAATGTATCAATTGCATGCAAAATAATGAATACACGAGTAAAATGTCCGATGTCGCAGATTAATTGGTAATATAATAATAGTCATTCAGATCATACATCATACATATTTCATATTATCAAGTTAAATTAATCTTTAATGCCATAAAAGTTATGTCTATTCAGCTGTATATAATATAGTTTGTTTTTAAATGAAATAGTATTATTTAACTATTTTATTTTTGTATCTCATTAGGTATATTATAAGACTTTGAGATAATCGTTAAAATATTTAAATAAATTAAACATATCAATGTAAATAATCTTAATCTTAAATAAGTGATAGAAAAATAATCATTTCTTTAATATATTTTTTCATGTGATAATTATAAGATGGGCATTGCAAGGAAAAATGAAAACAATATTAAATTACGAATTGAAATGTTTAATTATGATTGTATGCAGTGTTTTTTTAATTCACACAGCAAGAATTATAAAGCTTTTATTTTATTTTTTATCTCATTATAACGTAAATGTACAAGTACACATCACAAGTTGAAAGCTTTTTTAAGGAAAAGTAATTGTTTGCTCTGTATGTATATTGTTTAGTAACATTGATTATGTTAGCTGTAAGTTTCCCGAATAAAATAAAATAAAATAAATGACAAGGCAGCTTTTAGCATCCTTGGCTATTTTGGATTATCCTTTAATACAAGTCTGTGTGGATCCCTTGTTGGTCGAGTGATTACTTCATACGCTTTATTGGACCATCCCATATTACTGCACAGGCTTCTATTCCTCAAAATTAAACGTTATAGTTTTGTTAACAATTCATAAAAGTCTAATATTATGTAATATATTTCACGCTTTCGAGGATACGTGTATATAGGTAGGTAGGTATACATATAACAAAAATATTGTAGCCTCACATCTCCCAAACGGGTGAATCGATTTAGACGAATTGCTAACATTAGAACGAAATGGTCCCACATTTGTCGAAACTGCTGTCACTGATATTTAATATGAACAATTTGATATTTAGCTGTAACAATATAGTGTGCCATGCTAGTTACGTTTCTTATTATTTTCTTAATACAAGGTTATATTTGTCAAAGTCGCCTTGTGTATATGTCGCATGTCGCAGTATGATAGATAAAGCCGTAATATAGTTATATCCCTAATGATATAATTATGTACCGTAATATAGTTATACGAAAGCGATTCATTACTAGATAGTAGTCCTAGTATAATACGGTTCAAGTTTAGTTATATAATTATATTACTTGATTAAGTTTAGTGAAATAATTGTAGGAGTGTAGTACGGGGGTGCGACGGAGACAGCGGCGGAGGCTTCGTTGTGTTTGTGAACCCCGCACGTCGCTTGCTGTCCCAGTCTGTCGTTTGCTCACTTCATGAAATGCTCGAGAATTTCATGAAATGGTCGCATTTCATGAAATTCTCGTCTTCTTCTGGTTCTTATATTACAGAAGAAGACGGTCGACGTCAGGTTGACGGAGCCCCACTGCGTACCGAAATAGGAGCCCCACTGCGTGGGGCTCCTATTTCTGTCTGCAGGGTTTAAATGAACCTAACCAAACCGAACCTCGGGATGCCCTTGACGTCGATCGTCTTCTCGAGAAAAAACTCTCGAGCATTTCCTGAAGTGAGCAAATCTACGATATGGCCATGATACATAGGTATTAATTGAATTTTCCCCACTTTTTTTAAATATCTGTTATATATTAGTTTTATCATTGTAAATGACTTCTTATAAAACCAATATATTGTTTTATTTGATTCTAGGGTAGATTAATAACTATTTAACCAGATTAGTTTAGTCAAATAAACATATAACTAGATTACGGCCGTAAGATAGTCATGAATCGCTTTCGTATAACTATGTTACGGCATATGTTTATATCCCTAGGGATATAAGTATATTACGGTTTTATCTATCATACTACGACATATTTTCTGAATCATATGTCCTAGAGAATAGAGAAAATTGCTGTCAGGAAAATATTGACATCATTTGAAAGTTTTTTTCTACCCGAACTGAAGTATAAAACTTACCCATAATGGCTAAAAATAACACCCTTTATACCAACTTAATCTTTGGTAAGTAGTACCAACTGCAAGTGCAGCTTAGCAATGCAGGTTTTCCCTGCCTAAGTTTAATTTGCCTCTTGGCTCTCGTATTGAATGTCTAGCTGCTTAGTATTCAATTTTCATTCGACAATTTTGAATGGGGTTGATTTGTATGCTAAAAGGGTTAGACAATTTAATTATGTTGGTGACTGTTGTTGGCAATGAATGTTTGTTTTTTTTTTCGTTGATTTAAAGGCTGGGTTTGGAATACAAAAACTAGCCAAGTGCGAACCGGAATCGCAATCGAAGACGTTTCAGGTGCGATTCCGTACCACCGTACAATAGTTAACACTAAATATTCGAACGTGAGTCCAGTCCTGGTTTTCAGTTGCATTCGATTCATGAAGCCGACGTCAACATAGTGGGAAAAAGGCAAGGCAGATGATGATAATAATCGAGCCTGAGCAATAAACACGTTTCTTGTATACCCTCTTTAATTATTAACTTATGAACCCCCGGCGTCCGGTCGCTCACAACGGGCCTCATAAAAAGGCTTAAAGGGCGATGGAGAGGGCTATGCTTGGAGTTTCCCTGCGTAATCGAATCAGGAATGAAGAAATCCGCAGGAGAACCAAGGTAACCGACATAGCCCGAAGAATTGCCAAACTGAAGTGGCAGTGAGCAGGGCACATTGCTCGCAGAACAGATGACCGATGGGGCCCAAAATTTAAGGAACTTGTTTTAAAAGGATGCAATAAAGCAATGCAAAAATGCAGTTGGACGCAATAAAGGTCCTTCTTTATTGTTAAATTTAAGAAGATGCCTCTGACTGCATGAGATTGCTTATAGTATTCAGTCCAATAGTCATCCTTTTAAAACAAGTTTCTTGTTTCAATTTTTTTTAATTAAAGTTCACTTTGAGCTAGTCGGGTTTTTTGAATTTGTATTCTTTTTTTAATCTGTTCTGGTTTTGCTATTTTCAAATTGGAATTGAAAAAAAAAAAAAAGAAATGAATCATCAAATGAATGTAGAATCAGCCAATACGTTACCACTAGTCCAACACAGGTCTCGTCCCTTTGAGAGGGAGGGGGCCAAAGTCCCCCACGCGGGCCCAGTGCGGGCTGGCGAATGTCATATGTGTTCGAACTTTTGGTTCCATGACATACCCGTTTTATCACTACCGCGACGTTTTCCGTTTACGTTTTGGGAGCAGTGGTGAAGAAATAGACTACACGTAAGTCGGAACATCAACGTGTTTAATATCCGTTTCATTCAAAAAACTTATTTTTATCTATTCAGTTAGACTTTTAGATCACTGTTGGAATCACTTTATTATTGCTATTTCTACTCTAAGAATTGCTCAAGTTTCCAGTACATTGCCTACTACCATTCGAGAAGATAGTATTAATACTTCTAGTTAACTTTCAGTGTTTCCCTAAGGAGACATTTAGCTGATCTTGTCGATAGTTGATAGTTTCCTAGCTAGAGCTGGCAATGATAACAAAATGTAAGTACGACACGAAAGAGCTTTAAGCTGTTTATCAGTTTATTTATGTTTTAAAATGCTTTATTTCGAGCAGCATAAAATCATGGAAAGAGATTGCTTTATTCATCATCATCATCATATCAGCCGAACGACGTCCACTGCTGGACATAAGCCTTCCCCAAAACGAGGGGATTTGCCATAATCACCACGCTTGGCAGGCGTGTTGGCGATCGCAGTATGGTGGTAAAATGCATAGAGAACGCTGCTGCCCATTCTCTAGCAAGTCCCTTAGTCGCCGTCTACGATAGCCACGGGAAGAAATGGGATGATGCTATTCCTTTACGTCCAGCACCATACGGTGCTATTGCTTTATTGGGCTCACTGTATTGCAACATTTATTAAATGTATGATACCCAAAGTATCCAATTGATAGAAAGAAAGAAAAAACGTTTATATACGGTAAACATGACGCAAAAAGAAACAGGTGAGTACAAAAGTAAGAAAAAGTTGAAGGGAACATGCGTCACATCCACGCAAAACGGCTATCGCTCAGCATTTTGCTGCGACCCTATGCGAGACAGAGCCCCAGCGCTGGTTTTCAGCGACAGCCGGCTTTGACGTAAAGACGTCGCCCGGTGCATCAAACAATAATTAGGACACTGTACTGGCACAGCGAACTTATGGAAAAAATAATATAATTAAATGTAAATGTGATAGAACTAAACAGGAATACAAAAATAATCAAAACAAAATGTAAAATAAAAAGGAAATAGACAAACATGCTACGAGAATATCATCCTCAATAAACATTTTACCCTTTATGAAGTGGCAACATTTCGAAGCGTCATCCATAGACAAAATTGCGTGTGCATCACAAAATTGATGTACTCCTAGAATAATTGTAAAAATTTGACACATGATCTATCGGCATCGTTGGGAGCGACTTAGTTGAGTGCTGGTTATAATGTTTTTTTTATAAAGTCAAACCGGAATCATGAAATCATAATAAAAAGAAAACATTTTGTTAATGCTCTCTATACAAGTTTTATTGAATTATAATACCGATGAGGCGTTGACCTCTTCCCACTAAACAATAGCTCTTTTAGTGATGTTTTAGTTAATGATCTTATTTCTCAGTGAGCTAGTTAGACGAAGTATAATTATTAGTATCACTGTAATCTACAGATCATATGGAAAAAAACAACATGCGTTTCATTAATATGTGCTACAATTTTTCTTGGGCCTAATTGCCGACCCAAAAAATCTACCACCGTTTTCATTGATTTTCAATTTCTTTAAAACCAATAAAATTGTAATCAAAATGTAACTTTTTTTAAATTTCCAACACACATTAAATTACACAGAGACATCATTTTATTATGCTTAATACGTTTTTAATTCAAATGCCATCCCTAATTCGAATCTCATGGTAATTCACAATCTCTCTTGCGAACTTTTTGCCTACCCTACATACGTCTGGCGGGTATTATTCATAGATTTAGCGGGTAGTTGGGTAGTACGCTACCAGGGTAGCAGGCGACGCAAGAGATAAATGAGTTTGATCCTAGGATAAACAATGGGTAAGATAGAGCATTGTGGACGTGTTAAGTTACTGTAACTGTTTCGGAGTGTTTTGTTCGAAGATGTTTTAGAAAATATGGCCTTTATGTGGATTAGGAAAGTGTAGAACAATATGTAGTTCTTCTTAAGGGTTGGTCCTTATATCTCTTCTCTTTATATGCTATGGTTGCTGATAGTATAAAGACTCATTTCATCAGGCGGAGACTGGCCTTTTATTTCCGATGCCTTCAAAAAATTCAAGGCATGTAAAAAAACCATGCCTTCTCGAAATTAAATTTACGACAACTTATACGTATTATAATCACAGCGGACTAAAACTAGGTCAGTGCCTCGCAAATTAGTCTAAATTAACTTACTATCTATATAGGGACTAAAGGCCATCGACACGTTTCTGTTACCAACTAATCAATCAGTACATAATTTTATATCTACCAGAGCTGAAACTATTCATTAGTTATAAAAAAAAATGCTTTCTTAAACAAAAATACTTACATCATGATCAAAATGTATGTTTTTTTTATAACTTACTAAAAATACTACTCTTCCTACCTGTATTTATTTATAGTAAATTTAATCAGTTCAACACCAATTTTATTACTTTAATTATCATAGACACATTATACCCCCTTATTTATAAACGCTGCTTAAAGTTAAGAGGTGATTAAAAGTCAAAAATGTGTGGTTAAACAGTCGCTTATGATTACTTAACTTTAAGAAAAGTTTCCGCATTTTTAAAGCAGACAAAAATGAACATGGTACAGTAGACTCCCATGCTTCCTTGTACCTGTATAATTTAAGTAAAAAAAACTTACATACACAAAATTCACGCCTCATTTTCATGGGGGTAGGCAGAAACCAGCTGCTACAATTCTAACATACTTCTTTGGCCTCTTTTATGTTTAAACATAACCAATAAATAATTATATTAATTTATAATTGTTGGTATACTGGCATGGCTAGCTGACATATGACTAATTTAATTTAATTAATGTATGTCTTATTGTTTATTACTTTGCCTATATATGTATAGAATCAAGTCCATCCGAATAAACAGACAGCTGTGCTGCTGGGGAGTTTGTTGCGCCACTTCTTCTTCCCAGCTAAAGCACTAGGATGTGGTGAAGGGTGGGCGTTTTTGGGGGTATGTCTTATGTGTTTTGACGTTCGAAAAGTGCTGATTCTCAGCTTAATTTGAATAAATGACTTTTGATTTTGAATTAAAATAATTAATATCAATTAAAATCATATCCTTGTGATCTTCTTTTTCGTTTTAGTATTTCACAATATTAAACTTAATTCTTTGTATATTTGGTAACAATACAGTACAGTTTGTGTTGTATTTTCGATAGCATCGTCGCGCACGTGTATAGTGCCTAACAATGTGGTGGTTTATTTGATGGTCATTTTAATGCTATTTATTTTGTTTGAAGAATTCAGTAGGTATTCTATATATAGTTAAATTGTTAATTTAATTATTTTAACAGACGGATAGCAACTTGTAATAACCGCTGCACTATTGATTGTTATATCCTAATCGCCACTGTGTATGTCCTCCTAGGCCAGGGATGGCCAAACTGTGGCACGCGTGCCTTTGATGGCACGTAACAAAATAATATGGGCACGACAGCCTAAGTCACAGCATGGTAGGTTCAGTATGATAGAAGTCTGGTAACTTCATCTTCTTAAGCTTGAGCCGTTACTTTCAGAAACCGTACCTTCACATGCTTCTATTCTATGTCATATGACCTTAATACCAGATAACAGAAGTTGCACTAGTTTCTTTAAACGACTCCAAAAAGAAGGAGGTTATCAATTCGACATGTTTTTTTATGTATGTTCGGGCATAACTCCGTCATTTATAGACCGATTTACAAAATTCTTGTTTTGTTCGAAAGAAGTTTATTACGAAATGGTCTCATTTAAATTTTGTATAGATCTGATGATGCGTTACGGAGACAGACAACGGAACTCTTCAAAAAATGACAGCAAATCAACCGCGATTGCTGCTATCGCATAAATATGCATTGTTTTGACCCCAAGGATGATGAAATAATTAAAAAGTGAAATACAACCGACTTCCGGAAAAACACTACAAAGCGAAAAATAACTTAAATTTCGGAAGGCGGTGGCAAAAAATTAAAATACATATCCAAAGTCACCGACTTCCGAAATTAAAGTTATTTTTCAAAAAAGTTTTTTTTGGAAAAAAGTTATTTTAGTAGTCAATAAGTCAAGATTGTTTGTTGGCACGTCAATGCCATATCAAATATTGTTTTTGGAAATATTGGCTCGTAGAGGTTAAGAGGTTCACCATCCCTGTCTTAAGACATCTCCTCCCGGCGTTACCACTCGCATCTGCCTTGTAAGTAAAACCTTAAAAAAAAACTTTATCAAAGTAATATCATTGCCGCATCGGTTATGGGCATTGTACTAAATAACGCAACGTTTTTTGATAAATCGTCTCACATTTTAGGGAATGTTTCATAAAACTTTATGTTACCGCGCGAATTTTTTCGATTTATTCCCAAGTACAGGAAAAGTTCTTGAACATAAAATACTCTTGGTTTTTATTAAGGTTTTGGTGGTGGCCTAACTTTTCAGTGGGAAAGAGGTAATGTGGGTAGGTAAGTACTAAACCTTACATTTTTACTTGGTATTCAGCTGCGTCCGGTTAGACTGGAAGCTAACCCCAACATTGTGATGGAGGTCTGCCTGGCTTGGGCGGAGCACCACCGTGTCCTCGTGGAGGTGATCGGCGGCGGCGATAATTCGCGTCCGGCCCTGGTCCAAGCCATGGTACAGAGCGAGAGTGCATGGATAGCCATCACCTTGTTCTGCGAAACAGTAATGCTCGTGAAAAGGGAGGCGGTGTACGTGAGGGAGAGGTAATAAATATATGCTCCCTCATGGCCCTAGTCGCTGCAGGAGACGCCCTGGGCGTCGGGAATCCCAGGTCGATTCCCAGCCACCGTAGGTGCGAGCTTGCGGACGGCGAGTAATGGGTAGCTCGCTGTCCGGTAAGGACTGAGCCCAGGTCGACGGCGCGTTGTGTTCCACGTGCGCCTTATAGGGATATCAGCACCAACTAGTGGGGTCCGCAAGGGCCGATGCCTGCCAGGGGTGCGGGTTGTTTGAAAGACATAGTGTGGCCTCTGGCACACAGGCAACTGAAGGAACACGGGTGGGTTTTAGTCAGTAAAAGTCTGACTCGCTCTCCCGATCCACCCAGAGCGGGAGAAGTTATTTTATGAATTCCCATACAAAATAAAAAAAAACCTGCAAGTAGTTGTTCCGAGTCTGGCTGTTTGTGAATGTGAGTTTAAATGTTTGTAAGCGCACCCACAATACAGGAGAAATTCCTAGTGCGGGGCAACGTTTAAAAAAATCCTTTCCTCCCGCCTTATCCGAAACAGGAACCTTCCGAAAATAGCCCCGACACGCAGCACAGTGCTAAAGTGAAAAAAAAAAAACAGTATGTTGCTCACCGTGCCGTTTTTAACAAGCATTTTCATTATTTGCTTCACCTGTATGTTTGTAAGCATGTTTGTTTGTAACCGACTCCTTTGGACTTGATTTTGACTCAGTTTACACCGTCAGATAAAGTAAAAAAAATTCATAAATTTGTTAGATAATTTAAAAAATAATAATTGGAAAATCACGCTTTTGTAGTTAGCAGAACTAAAAAAAATAAAATTAAAAAAATATCAAAAAAAAAACACGCTTGAAAAACCAACTACAAAATCAAGAAAATAATTTAAAAAAAGCGTGGGGTGCTTCTTGACCTATTTTTGTAATCGATTAATATCAAGCACCCCACGCTTTTTTTAAATTGTTTTCTGCTTTTTTAATGTGGTTTTTAAACCGTGTTTTTATCTATTATTTATCTTATTACATAAGACTTGAACATAACTCTCGAAATGAGGGTGATCTATAGGTACACGGTACACCTCTGCCAAACCTTCGGGGACGAGGCGTGATTGTCGATTAAAGCAAAACAATTGGTAAACTAGATACTTCACAACAACATAATGTTGTAGAGTACTTAGTTTACAGATAGTTTCGCTATAATCAAAACGTTTACATAACCTCATTACATCTATATAGTACACCTCGCCACTCACATCATAAGTCCCACGTAAAAGGAGAATTAGTAGACTAAAAAAAATATAAACCTTTTTAGGGTTCAATAAGCTTAGCCATGTGATCGTAGGCGTCACGTCGTTATTAGTTTATCAAGGGTTCCGTAGTTACGTGACGTGCCGTGGGCGGAACCCATGTGTTGTGTGTAGGGATGTGTCATTCACAAAATTAAATAAGTTTCATGCATTATCTTAATTGGGTTAATGGATACTAGATTTTGCCAGCGGCTTCGCCCGCCCGGAACTTTCATCCCCTATTTAACTCCCTTAGATGTTGAATTTCGAAAAATCCTTCTTTATTCCTTGTTTACATTATAAAGGGACGTCTGTGCAAAATTTCAGCTTTCTAGGTCCAAGGGTTTGGGCTGGGCGTTGATGAGTCAGTCAGTCAATCAGGACTTTTCTTTTTATTTATATAGATGTGTAAGTTCTGCTATCATCGTCATCATCATTTCAGCCCAAAGACGTCTACTGCTGGACATAGGCCTCCCCTAAGCACAGCCACTTCGAGCGATTATGTGCTTCTCGCATCCAGCGGATTCCTGCGGTCTTCACCAGGTTATCGTAAGTTTTGCTATAGAGCAAACTTCAAACTATTATTGTTGGGGTTTTAAAGTCATCTTTAGGTGCCACTTTGCGCTCGTTCTAATCAGTGAACGAAATCGAACTGTCACGCTCGGGTCGGTGACGTTGAATCGGGTATTCTCGGCTCCGTCGGCCGGTGACGCTGATTCGGGTACCTATACTCGGGTGCAGTAAGTCGGTGACGTTGAATCAAGCATACTGGGCTCCAGTCGTTTTCACTTCATAATCGTGTCATAACCACACACCCCCTCTTTTTTAAAATTTTGGGTAGAAACACTTGAGTCCGAAATAGTGAAGATCACAATAAATATTTATCAAGACAAGTAAAAGTTTACTATGTACTAGTTTATGCACTGGCATAATTTAATTTAATTTATTTATTCGGAAATCAAAGATCCATTGGGTTGGTAACAATAGTCTTAACCTATGTTAGTACTCAACTAATAACACAGACAGTGACAAGTGACCTTACCAACGGGCTGTCATGTCTCCCGGCTGTAGCGCGTAGAATGCTGTTGGGGCTGTCACGAAGTCTATGGACGCTTTTTTACGCCATACAGCATACGCTAGTAGATAATCAACTTTAAACCTGAAGCCCATTGGCTTCGCCCGTGTGCAGGTTGAAAATTACCCCACGGAAACGACACCGGGATAAAAACTTGTGTTAATCCAGTTTACAGAACTACTTATATACCAAATGTCATCCAAACTCTTTCTGTCGCTTTTACATGATTGAGCAACAAACACACAAAGTTGTCATATTATAAGTAGGATCATCTGCCTAGCCTTTTCCCAACTATGTTGGGGTCGGCTTCCAGTCTAACCAGATGCAGCTGAATACCAGTATTTTACATGGAGCGACTGCCTATCTGACCTCCACAACCCAGTTACTGGGTAATACGATACCCTTTGGTAAGACTGGTTGTCAGACTTTCGGGCTTCTGACGCCCCGTAACGACGGTTAAAGATCTACAAATGACAGCCGGGACCAACGGCTTAACGTGCTTTCCGAGGCACGGAGGAGTCTTGGTATGTAAAGATGGTCACCCATCCACGGACCAACCGCGGCAAGCGTAGCTTAACCTGGCCGATCGACAAATCTACTTCACAAAAAAAAAAAATCCTTTACCTTGGAAAATGACAATGCCAGATCCTGTCCCACCTTTCATCAATTTACAGGAAACTATATTTACAGGTAACTTAATCAAAATTATCGCATGAAATTATGACACTTTATTACGTAACTGTTATTCTGTTACACTTGAAGATAAAAAGTTAGTGATAAAAAGGAATTTAAAAACCCAAAGCCTATTTCCTGTGTTTGTCGCGACCCTCCGCTTTACTTAATAACGCGCATACACGCAGAACAAAAATTTATGATTAATAAATTATATTCCTTTTTAAACAACCAAACAGTTAAGGAATATTGTTAAAAGACATGACAAAAGACCCAAGAACCTTCAATAAGTAGGTAAACTCGTTTCTTACAATTTTCGCTTCACCGAATTGAAAAATTATTTTCTTGGTGATGGAGCAATGTTGAAGACTTAATTTTCTGGGGTCGAGGGTTTGACTGACCGTAACGACGCTAATTACCACCAATTAACTTTACAAACTTCATAATTTTACGCAGACTTGAATTTTCTAAGGAATACACGTTATAAAGGTAGACGATTTTTTTTTCTGAACTGAACAGGTACTATTAACGTTAAAAGTAACTGTAATGTTCCATTTTAAGTGTTTTCATCAATGAAAATTTTCTAAACTATTTGTTTTAGATTAGTTTGTACTGAAATTGTAAGTATCGATCTTAAACAGCATAGCCTATATTATCATCTGCCTAGCCTTTTCTCAAATTATGGGGTCAGCTTCCAGTCTAACCGGATGCAGCCGAGTACCAGTATTTTTACATGGAGCGACTGCCTATCTGACCTCCACAATCGAGTTACTAGGTAATACGATACCCTTTGGTAAGACTGGTTGTCAGACTTTCGGGCTTCTGATGACTCGTAACGACTGTCAAACTCCACGAATGACAGCCGGAACCAACGGATTATAGTACTCTCCGAGGCACGGAGGAGTTTTGGTGTGTAGTCTATAGTCTGGTCTTTGTATGTCGTAGGGGTCTCGTTATATTTAGAATTGTTTACTGTTTTTTTACATTGTTCTCACACACAGAAGCAACAAGAATAATTTTCCCAAAATTTTGTAATCTCTAACTTGATTTTAAAGAGTCCGTGGAGTTTCTTTCCCGTTCTTCTCCATTGAGATCTACGTTTTGGAATGGGCAACTAGCTTCAACTTTCCAACTGATCGACTTTTTGACAATTCAAAAGTGCCTGTAAATGGTTTAATTAAAATAAATGGTTTGAGTTTGTAAAGATAGTCATCCATTCATGGATCAACCGTAGCGGCAAGCGTAGTTTAACCTTACAAAGCATAATCGATTATATCATCATCATAATCATTTCAGCGGAAAGATGTCCACTGCTGGACATAGGCCTCCCTTTAGCACCGCCATTACGACCGGTTCTGTACTTCACGAATCCAGTGGATTCCTGTGGCCTTCACCAGGTCATCGGTCCACCTGGTGGGCGACCTTCCAACACTAATCTATGTATATAATAAAAAAATTAACTGTCCGTTGAAGCCGTTTGGCGTAGAAATTCTAGGGCCATGGGGTCCAAGTGGCCACTTAGTATTTCGAGACATTGCCAAGCGGCTGGTCGACTCTTCATGTGACATGAGGGCTGCCCTATTTTTGTACAAAAAAGCAGTATTGCCATCCAACGTGGCAATGGTTCCAGCATTGACAACGATGCAGACGAATTTTTTGGTGCCCTATGATTGTTTTCTTTTTATATGCTTGAAAACAATTTTTTAATTCTTACCTTTTAAATTATGTGTAATTATTAAGATAATTATAAAAGTGTGTGTTTATCAAAATAACAGCTTTTTACTAAATGCAAATAAAAGATATAAAACAAAAAAAATATTTTTTATGTCTGTCCGTATGTCTATTTTTTTCCGACTAATCTCCGAAACGGAATTGGCAGATAGTTGATATTATAGGGAGTAATATAGGGATGTTCCTGTGGGAAAACTTTCTAAATCCACACGGAAGCCGCGGGCACAGCTAGTAAATAATAAATCAGTATAACAATTGCCTCCTATATTAAACTTCATAATATTGAACATTTAATAATTTAGTGACGAGTAATTAATTCATAGGTACCCCGGTTGACTGTAACGGGGTAACAGTCAACCGGGGTACCTACTAATTAATTACTCGCTCACACAATAGAATGTGAAATTCAATTGGCCAATATCTTACACTACCTTCATATCATGAAAGGACCCATCATCCCATTCATGTATGAGAAGGCAATTCCTGTAACAGAATATGCGTTCATTGTATGGAAGACATTGTCAGAACTCTTGACCTGATTTGCGTCTTGAGGCTTACCGACTAAGTAATGAAATGTCTGGACGTTTTCCATGTTACTAGGAGAACAGTTTTTATAGAGAGCGTAGTAATCTACCTAATAGAGAAGTATGGAAGAAAAAGACACAAGATGGTGATGAATCTGCCTGACTTTCAACAACTTTGTCTTAAGGCGCAGACAGCCGACTTTTAAGGACTTTTTATTGAAGATCACGTCTAAACGGCTTGTCTTATGTATTTGAAAAAAAAAAAATTTGTGAAACTAGACAATTTTCTCCGTCATTTGAAATGTGAATATTTTAAATAATATTTTCATAACATAATGTAATTATTAGGTAAAGTAATGTCTATCGCGGAAATAAAAACGATAATCACGCAAAAACTATCGGGTATATTTCCATGAAACTTTCACCATCTAAAAGACTGTTTAATCACCCAAAATTTAGTATACGATTTTTCTTTGAATTGTGTGTGATAAATCAACATGGGTTGTTTTTCGAAAAACTTGATGCGCGTTGAGGCGGGGTCTCTTGCGAGCGACGGGCGGCAGTGCATCGCTGTAGGTAGCTGTCATCTATCGTCGCCTTAAATTGAATGTCATCATTTCAGCCGAAAGACGTCCACTGTTGGACATAGGCCTCAATTTGGGGGGATTTGCCATAATCGCCACGCTTGGCAGGCGGGTTGGCGATCGCAGTATGGTGGTAAAATGCATAGAGAACGCTGCTGCCCATTCTCTAGTAAGTCCCTTAGTCGCCTCCTACGACACCCACGGGAAAAAACGGGATGCCATTCTTTACGTCCGGCACCACACGGTGAAATTACATGTATTATTACAAAACCAATTTTTGTATATTATAAATAGTGCTGTAACACTATATTATGACAATTATTATTAAGACAAGTGAAATATAATTATAGCCTTAATTTGTAAAAAGAAGGTGGGTTTATTTTGCATCATATGAATGTGTTAATTTTTAAAAGAAAAACGTCTCCTAAAAACACGGTGCATAAATCACCTTTTAATTCCCATTTCCGTGCGAAAGTACTCGGAGTGCATATGCGAGAAGAGCTCTCAAGACGGTGCTCAGGAAACAACTGAAGGATGCAATTATAGAGCGCACAGAAAACAAAGAGATGCCACGTCGTGTGTAGCTTTGTACACCGGCGGCCAGAAAATAGTACCAGGCAAGTAGAATTTATGAGAGCTAATACTTAAATACTTGGAGGTGTTGAAAATTCTGTAAATTACACAATTACCACGCGTGAAAGTGTAATTTAAACGTTTCTTAAGTGAAGAAAATGAGGTGAGCGTTTAATTTTAAGAATGATTAATTTGAGGGTTTAAAGGCCACGGCTTTAACTATGTACTTATTTTACTCAACACCTGTAAAATTATATAAATCTTTTTATATGTCAGAAAGATGGTGCAGAGGTCTGGTGGTGTACCTGATAGTAACCACACATCTTAGAGACGAACTTCATTAAACCGGTTTTTTGTACCGTAACAGAGTAAAGCGACATCAGAAATTTGATAGAAATAGGTAGTACTTTTTTTTTTGGATGGTAAATCATCAAATGACTTCTGCCGCTCTTTGTATCAGACTTAAACTGACTAAAACCCACCCTTATTCCTTCAGTTATCTGTGCCAGGGCCACGGTAACTCATTTGAACAAATCCGCGAACCTGGAAGGCATCGGCGTTAGTGGACCCCTTCAGTTATTGCTGAAATCTCTTTTGTAAAATCTATTCTTTGATAACACAACGCGCCATCGACCAAGCTTGGTCCTTATCCGGCGAGCAATGGGTAGCTCGCCGTCCGAAAGCCCGCGCTTACTGTGTGGTAGGCCGCTGTGAACTCCCGATGCCCAGGACATCTTCTGCGGTGGCTAGGGGCACGAGAGCGCAATCTCTGCCTCTCCCTCACGCTCTCCGCTTCCTCTTTCGTGAGCATTACTGCTTCGAAGAAGGAGGTGACGGCTTCCCATGTACAGGATAGGTAGCTCTAAGTTTTTTCTCAGATCTTTCTTAAAGTTGATAAGTTTTACTTTAGATTTATTTTTCGAGCTAATTCAGTTTGTTAAATTATATAGAAAAATTAATGATAATCTGAACATGACCCCAAGTGTATCCTACGAGCTGCCACGAAGCGTGCCGGTCTCAAGATAAGGCGCCAGAATTAATTACGGGCGTATTATCCGCGCTTTCAATTAAAAGAAAACTGTTTTAAAACTAGTTTTAAAGCGCCGTTCGTTCTTATTTACCAGGGTATTATGAACGGCGTGGAGTTTGAAGAGGTGGGTGTATTGTAGGACGCGATCTGTTGGTATAGGATTTAGTATCAAAGAGCACGGGCTCAGGAAACTAGTGGTATTTTATCTTTAAGAGCAGGTGTTTTAGCAAAAGACATGTCTTACGGATTTGATTACAACGTGCATTCTTCTCGCACGAAACACACAATTTTAACTCTTAAATTACAGAGGAATAGGCCTCTGAACAAAAACAGATTATCAACAAATTATAATATAATCTAACTAGCCCGTATTGGTCCCACTGCTGAGCAAAAGTCCTTCCTTTTCCATACAATTCTGTCTTTTGTCAGCACTGACCAGGCCTTTCGGAAGGAGTCAAGCCCGTCCCGCAATCTTCGTCTTGGCGTGCTACGATGTCGTCGTGCGTTTATTGGGGCTCAATCAGTGGTTTTATCCAGGGGTGCGGGTTGTTCGAAAGAGCTATCGTGGCACGGGCTCCACACAGAGCGGGAGAAGTTATTTGATGATGTTCACAAAATCGTTGGTTCTATTAGCCCATTTTTCGTCTCAATTGCGGCAGACATGTCCGGCCCAGTTTCACCAGCTTTCTGGGTAATGTCTGAAATAATGTAATGTTAATGTAGGCATAATCCAAAATTCGAACTACACCGATTACCTTATTAATGAGATTAATTTTAAGCGCGCCATTCTTTTGTAAAATTGTTTTTGTTCACTAACCGATAAGTAATTTTATTTCCGTAAGTAGATTTGTACTATAGTTTGACCAATACCGCTGTAACGCGCCATAAGTATGTGCGCGGCGGGACGGGGGAGCAGTGCAAGCCGCTCATTCGTCCGCCCCGTCCCCCGCCTTGCCGTGCATACCTAAGGCGCGGTACAGCTGTACCGGTCAAGCTATAACACTTTTACACGTCAATCATGTTTAAAATAAAAATAAAAAAAATCTGTCCTATCTTACTACAGACATTATTATTTCAAGCTGAATATCGATTAAGATATTTCACGTTAGTAAATAAACTCAATGTTTATGTTTTTACTCACAACTTTTCCCTATGTGGAAACTTTTGGCTTAACACCGTGCGAGCATTTATCACCACTTTCTCCCTTTTTACAGATAGGCATAAATCTAAGGGAAGCTGAGAAAACATCTGTAGAAAACGTTGCACGACATGAGTAATAAAAAGTTTATTCACCTTTGAGAAACTTTTTGGTTTTATACGTTGTCCGACACACGGATCTTTGATGAATAGTAGGTGTGCATTGCTGACATCGGCAAAAGGAAACATCGTGAGGAAACCTGGTCTTCCAGTCAAAATAAGTCTGTAATCGTTTCGAGCATGTTCGGTGATCAATGCCACATCCATGCTGGATATAAGGGCAGTCCAACCTGTCGGCTATCATTGCCAGGATGGCATTGGGGCTGGCCCGCACCCGGTGTACCGGTAGTACGAGTACGTTTCCTGGGGATAATTTCCAACTTAGTTGTTAATAATAACTTTCAACGCTATTCCAACCGTTTAAAATTAAATACCAATTAAACTACCAGATAATTGTAAATATATTCAATTTATTGAATGTTTCAGAACAAGTTACAACAACACCAATGAACTTGTTACAAACTGTTTTTGTAACTTGTTTTAAAAGTTTTAATGCCAAAGTAAACCATTTGGAAATAAAGACTGGCTAATATAATTATGTTGAACTCAGTTGTTTTAATTGAGGGGCTTGTGGTTAAGTGGCCAGCCACACGGGTCGATCGATCTGGTTAAGTTACGCTTGCCCCGGTTGGTCCGTGGATTGGTGATCATCTTCACATACGCTAGGCAGATGATGTATTGTTTCAATAGAGGAGGAATAAAAGTGTGATTTGATTTACTATTCCAAATTTTCTGATCATATGTTAATGCAGGTTATAACTATATTTGTGCCAAACATCCAAATTCGTTGGGCCGTTTTTGCGTGATCGAGTAAAAAACATGCAAACATCCACAAATATACGAACTTTCACATTTAGGTTAAAATCATTTAAAATGACCATTTTGATTGCAAAATTTGTCCACACCCGATATTTTATGATACAGTTATTTTTACTATGTAAAAACTACCTATTAGTACTCTGATGTATATTATCTAACTATATAACACACACATCTATATCTGTTGAGCATAATAAATTCTTTATATTGCTTTGTTCTCATCAAAGTCGGATAATCTCCATACAAAATAATTTGTCCTCTTCACGGGCTACGTTACAAATATCATCTGAATAAATTTATTAGCTACAGTATTTACTTATTCATGAACTTTTTGCCAAATCGTTGTTGATGGCCCTTGATTCCGGTTAAAAATATTTTTTATTAATTACTTAAAATATTTAAATTTTGGGTTCAAAATAATGTCCATTATTTTGATCATTTTTGTTATTCATTTTTGTAACGCCCAATTTGGTAATATATAGAATTTGTAAAATGGCAACACTCAAACTATAACGAGCCAATCACATGCCAGAATCTAAT
Source organism: Polymixis flavicincta (assembly GCA_949987655.1). Taxonomy (NCBI): domain Eukaryota; kingdom Metazoa; phylum Arthropoda; class Insecta; order Lepidoptera; family Noctuidae; genus Polymixis; species Polymixis flavicincta. The sequence continues at coordinate 19,601,464 of OX465190.1, read as the reverse complement.
ATGAGTCGGCCATTTTGTCCTCGAGTGAAAATAGTGAATGACGTGTGTTTTTTTGTCGGCGAGAAAAATTCCAATTATAAATTATCTGTTTTGTTTTGTTTCTAACAACGCAGGTAAGTGAACACTTATATTATTAAATTAAGCAATTAGGTACTTTATTGTTGACATTTATTGAAATGCTAGGTGGTTGTAACTCATTGCGATTTCTGTTTGGCTTAACGTATTTGAAATTACTTTCAAAGTACAGCAGTTTTTCATTTTTGTTATGATTTAATTACGTTACAAAAATGAAATAACAAAAGTGAAATAAAGACGCAATCACATTGCTGATAAAATGTTATTAATAGCGCGTGATTTTAATGTTGTATAAAATATGTGAGTGAATTTTCGGTGTATATAATATGGGTCCGTATGTCTTTCTGTTTGTTATGTACAATGTCATTTGTTAGCCCTTATTTATTTTATATTGCACACGAATATTTATATTTCCGTGTTAGAAGCGCCCATAGTCTTTTTGTTCGTGGTGGTAATCCTCGTGGATGTCTTCCGCCTTGTCCGTCATGTTCTCTGCCCTGAAGTGGGCGGAGGGGTCTGTCAAATTCGTACCCACAAACAGGTGTTCACAGGTGCACACTAACGTCGACAGCTGCGGGTTGTAGTATGACTTCCGCTTTCTTGGACTAGTGTTGACTTCCGTATAAGAGAGGTGCGTTTTTTTTTTTTTTTTTTTTTTTTTTTTGGGTGGGAAATCATCAAATGACTTCTCCTGCTGAGTAGAGCAGGAGGGCGTGTCAGACTTTTACTGACTAAAACCCACCCGTGTTCCCTAAGTAGCCCGTATGCCAGGGGCCGTGGTATCTCTTTCGAACAAACCCGCACCCCTGGCAGGCATCGGCCCTTGCGGACCCCACCTGTGGTTGCTGACATCTTTGACGGCGCGCGTGAGGAACACAACGCGCCGTCCCGTCTACCACTTTTCGGCCGCAGAGGATAGGGAGAGCGGCTGACGCTATACCGACACTCCTCTTCCCCTGCGGCCCCACCGCGTCCGCCATCAAACGGTGGCGGCCCCGTCCAGGCCACGGAAGGGAATAGCGCTGCTCAGAAGCACCGGCACTCCTCCTCTACCGCAGCCTGTAACCCTCAGCCGCGATGCCTCCCATTCGACATCGCGGCCCACCTCAGTTGCGGTGCACCTCACCGCAACCTACTTTTTGGCCGCTACGTCAATGGCTTGAAGGCAAAAGCCCTGACGAGCGGCCCCACCGTTGGGTTCCTCTTGGCTTCACCGTGGATGGGAGACTACGGTTACTAAGCCCCCCCGCAACGACAATGCGGGAACCCACTCGGGGGGGAAGAGAGGTGCGTTGAGATGGCTAATCCGTCGACTCTGGAACTACATCCGTAGCCTAGTGCAACTAAAAGTGGCTTCGGTGACTGATTTTTTTAAAGTTATCATTAAGTATTTATTTTGATGACCTACATCAAAATAAATACTTAATGATAACCTGGCTCAGAACGGACTTCATAAAAAATAATGATGCAGCGTACGATTGTGTTAGAAAATATAGAAGTTTTTTTTTATTTTGCCCTTTTTTCAAGTGTCATGTTTATGTTATTAATGAATATTGTTGACAAGAATGTCCATTTATTTTTGCATTGTTGATTTATTTTAGATTGATAACTTTATATCTGAGAATAATATTCTCAATATGACTATTCTTAAACTGATAAGATAGGCAACTCATATAACGTTGATCTCTTTTTATTGTCGCCAAAGAAAAAATAATGTTTTTAAGAGATTCTAATTTCCTTATAGATTCCTCATAATTAATTAATAAAACAAATGATAAAAAAGAAATAAACAGTGAAATTGCGAAACACCATATGATAAATCAATAAAATAAATAACAGTCAGATAATAATGTGTATTGTAACCGAGCCCTAATATTTCATTTTTGTTATTTTTTGTTACGCGTTTCATTTTTGTTACATTTCCATTTTTGTTTCATTTTTGTCACAATGGTCATTTTAAATGATTTTCACCCTAAATTAGTAGGATGGGATACATAACTAAGTAACTAATTGAATGTTGGTGATTTTTGCGAAAGGGGTAAATAAAAAAGAAAGGTCGGTTATTGAAACGGACGCTTGATTTTGAAGTTGTGGACTGTATTGTTAGAATTAAATTTTTGACGGGGTTGATGGCTAGCTGAATGGAATTGATAAAGCGTATTTAAGTCAGTGAGCAACAGAAAAGAGGTTTAGGGGGTGAAGGGATTGCAAAACACTTACGATTGTCCAGTTTTCACCTTTCTGAAGTTTCTTGCTTGATGGCGGACTATTCTTCCGCGTGCACGCGGTAACAAAACACCAAATATTGTCCTTAAGGCTTGTTCGAGCGTCCACCACAGCAATTACACTTCACAATTGTTATTATATTGCGAAAACACTAGTTTAGAGTTAGATTTGGCCAATAACTTATTTAAAACGATTTTGTGTTTCTTCTAATGCGCGCGCGCCATATGCAATCGAGCGTGTGTCCTTCTTCGAAGTTCCGCGAGGTGCGGGGGGAAGGATTAGGGATGGGACATGTCACTGACTAATGAATACAAAGAAAATAGTAAGGTGTATCAAACAATATCGAGCAAATGCGTTAAAAAAGTGCATAAAAACTTACTTCCAGAATAAGATTAATCAAAAAGAATGAAATAGACAAATTGCTACGCAAACGTAGCAGCCAGCGTAGCCACCGCTACGCCGTAGCATATTCGTAGCAGATTTTCTTATCCGATGTACGCAAACGTCCCTGATTATAAAAGGACACACATTGTCATGCAGCTACTATAAAATTTGTATAACAACGTAGAGGTTTCCATAAAAAAACCCTCAGTCTACCATTCATCATCATTTATATTTGGCAAACAACCCAGGAAGGAGACTTTATTATGTAGATACTTTTTTCAAAATTAAAATCTCTGCGCGGTTATGTGACCCTGGTAGGCCTTTGAGTCCGCTGGGGCGATATGAGATGACAAATGGCCTAAAGGTGAAAGCGACGCGTCACAAAATGTTTACCTCTGCTGTTTGTTTTTTGAGTGGGAATTGAATTATTTTATTTATTTTATTATTTATGTACACACAGTAAAATACATAGGAGATACGGCATAATAACAAGTGAGTACAAAGGCACTGCTTATTTCTTTAGAAATTTCTTCCAGCAGACCTGCGAAAGGAGAAAAAAAAAAAAAAAAATATTGTGTTTTTTTTTTTGTAAATTCGAGGTGTTAAGTATTTATTAGTGTGTAGTAGTTTCAAACTGATGTTATTATTAACTTTTGTACGGGTTTTGCAGACAACTTTTAATATCAGTAATCTGTGTTTTAATGTTCTTTTCTTCTTGAAATGTACATATAATGAAATATCCCAAGGTTAAAGAAAATAAAGTCACTATGTATGTCCTCCATTGGCGTCTTATTACGGCGTTTCCACTCATATTTGCCTTGTAAATACCTTTTGCTAGTCGCCCTTCAACCATTTTCTCAACATGACCAAACCATCGAAACATACCCTTTTACCAACTGCCAATGCTAGGTCCACACTGCACTACTGCACACTACACTACTTGGAGAAACGTCATATATGGGCGCGATCCGCAGAGAAAACAAGAACGAAGTGATAATAAAAACTTTTTCCAAAAATGAAAACGGACTTCCAATCGTCTTTAGATCTGTATTTTAATTTTTTACCCACTTCCGAAATTAAATTTATTTTTCACTTTTTAGTATATATTTTTTCGGAAGTGGGTTGATTTTATTTGTATTAAGTTTTTATTTTACACTTTTTAGTTAAGGTATGTACCGTGGGGCTAGTACCATAACTAAAAAAGTGTAAAACATACCAATGATATATAAATATATCAATTCGTATACCATTACATGCCATGTAAACAAATGTGCCTATAAAATATGAAGAGTCCTCTCGGTTTTCCAGGGTCCCATCATCAGATCATGTCCTGATGACCACGGAACCACCTGGGAAGTATACCCGTTCAAACAAAAAGATTTTTCCAAATCCAATAAGTGACCGCTACCTCTTTTAAATTAAAGCAAAGATGGCGGGTATGAGGACGGATACTTTATGGTTTAGGACCCGTTATGTGCGCCCCTACATGAACAGATTAAATTATTAATTGGAGTTTGACATAATTACACTCGCGGCCTTGTCTTTTGTTTAAGAGTATGTGTACCTGGGCGATATTTTTTGTCTGGATAGGTACTAAAGATTTTTGAAATGCTTTCAAACAACACGCATTTCGAAGCGTTTGTTCTTATTTTTGTCATAGGAAAAGGGTTTATGTGTTTTTACGGGATTTTCCTTGTTTTTGAAGTACCTTCCTCTTAAAAGAGAGACAGTAAATACCACTTCTGAATAAAAATAATATTTTTTCTTACTTAAAACAATACGAGCTATTAGTAACTTTGCAAAAGGTTTGTAGCCACCATTCATCACAGCACACAACCACGTTTTTGACATCTGATTAAGAAACACGGAAGCAAGCAGTTCTGAGAAGAACTGTCACCACGTTTTGACTTCCCTTAAAGAAACACGGAAGCAAGCAGTTCTGAGAAGAACTGACACCACGTTTTGACAATCGTTAAAGAAACAGGAGTATCAGGACTGCAGAGCTCACACGCCGTCATCTTGCTCTTCAGGAACACTAGGGTTGTCCAGCTTCGTGGAAAGCAAAAAGCTAACATTTTTTATTTAAAGAAATTATGGTCGAATTAATATTAAATAGCTATTCACATTTATAAAATTTATCAAAATATATGTAAAAGTAGAAAAAAAAAATGTCAGGCATCAAGACCCATAGGGTGTTACTATTACATCTTAAAAAACTATATTAGTAACATGCTAAAACACTAAAAAGAAAGAAAAAGAAAATAACAATTAAAAAGATGGAACGTTTAACAAGCTTTGTTGCCAGCTTGATAAACCTGCCCATTGTAGGCCCATCCAGCCTTTCTGCAAACACCCTCAGAATGCTGTTGCTGCTTCCCCTCACTCGCGATATTACTGAGGCAACTTTCTTTCGTATTATCGCAAAGTAGTCAAATCAAATACTCTTTATTAAGTACACCCTGTGAATTACAGATTAAAAAAGATGATATATTACATAGGGTGACACAAAAAGTGGTCTTTTGCTAAAACCGATCTTTTAAGACAGTATTTTTTGGTGGCAAAAAGAGACAATTTTATCAAATATGTGCTCGGATTAATAAACATCATGACTCTAAACTGAACAATAAAAGTGAAGTGAATACAGTGTAATTACTTGAATAAAGTCATTAGCAACGATACGCTTGTGACAGCGAGCGTACCTTCGCAGAATATTGAATAGGGTAGAACATGATATGTGTACTTTGTGGGTTTGTGTGCACGGCAGTGTAGGGTTGTCGATAAAGAGCTGCATGGTTTTAAAAAGTTAGTTTGATGGCGAACAAAAAGATCATAGATTAATGTGCCATGGTTTTTGGAAGTTGATAAAAAAAATACCGATAAAAAAAAAAGGAGGACGGATTTGTATTCTTTTAAAAATTATGTTTGTTTCCTCAGAACTAAAAGGACGTTTTAAAAAATGATAAAAAGGTCTTCTTATGTTTGAAAGGGTACTTTCTTTAATTTCGATAGTTTGGTGGTAATAAAACAAAAATACAAAACCAAAGACTTATTAGGTTTTTTTTGGAGGTCGCTTGTTTTATTTTTTTCATATAACTAATAAACATTTATAAAGTTAATTGCAAAAAAATGTGCTTCAAAGTTTCAATAATCAAAGACGAAAGGCTTACCTAATGTAACATTAATAAATACACTAGATTTTACCTGTGGCTTCGCCCGCGAGGATATCGGAAACTCAACTCTTTGTGTTCATCCAAGATTTAAACTATCCGTATTCCAAATTTCGTCCAAATCCGTTCAGCCGTTTTAGCGTTATTGAGTTACAAACATTCAAACACGCTCATTATATTGGTAGGAAGTAGGATAAACAAACACCTACACTACACTCACATACTAACGAGACATTATTTCATTATTAATTAGAAGTCATATCCTATACGAAATTCGACAAATCGTGTCAAAAACGTCACGTGACACTTTTGCCAGAGGTCACAATTTGGCTTCACTCAGAACATTTCTGGGAGCTACTACTAGCATACTGTGGTCTGTGGTGGTACTCTCACTGAATAATAAGCAGACTAGAAAGTTCTATAATAGTAATCATAAATTTGGGACTACTGTTTGAACAATTTGCGGGTAGTTTTGAATTTTGGCGAGTTGATTGGCTTGTATGCATTATCTGTCAGTAATGTTTCCATTGTTGGGACACAGACGTAATCTCTGTGAGAGGGAGGGGGCCATATCCCACCACTACGGGTGGATGGATGTCCCACGTCTTCGAATTTTTGGTTCTAGGACATTTTCCTCAGGATGTGTCCCTTCATAGTTTTCGGAGCAGTGGTGATGAATTACGCAAAGTAAAGCGCCTGCTTGTGGTCGAAACCATGACCTACTATCTATCACATGCCAAAAATAAAAACTAATCTGACACACATTAGCTCGTTCAAAAAAATTCTTTGGCTTTATTACCTAATAGTAAGTATAGATTGATGAAATGTGATGTGGTTATTATTAAAAAGAAAATTATAATTTTTGTTTACTGACACCAAAATTATTAACATTACAACAACCAAATTGTACGCTATAATGAAAATAATACCACATGCCACACCATACCACATCTGCAGCCGAAACATGTGAAAAAACCTGTTCATCGGCTACAGCACCATACTCCTCTGGTAGGTAACAGAATTGGAAATTATTAGGTAGCATTTTAAATTTTGTTGAAAATTGTATAATATTTTTGTTTAAATTGATTGCATTTCAAATAAGTTGTAAAGTGTGAGATTGTGTGTCTGTGTATTAGTATTGTAATACGTTTTTATACAAAGATGTAAAGTAATATGAGCTACAACATACACGATGCGTCAATCTGAATACAGAGCAGGCTAGAAAATGTTATGATAGTGATAACTCGGGTGCGTGGGACGGGCGTCTGGCAAACCACAGCTATCTGCTCCTCGTCCTGGATTAAATTATAACTTTTGCGACGCTTATAAGTCTAAAGGGATGGCTTTAATGCGTCAAGCTTTCAGGATAGTCTGCATTTATTTACAGGAGATTTTCGTCTTCCAGTTATGTTTACTAATAAAGAGGAAATATTTGATTGTTTGTTTGTTTGCATTGAATAGGCTCCGAAACTACCGAAGTGATTTGAAAAATTATTTCACTATTGGGAAGCTACACTATCCCCGGGTGACATAAGCTATATTTTATCCGCGTATGCCCACGGGAACGGGAAGTACGCGGGTGTAACCGCGGAGCGCTGCTAGTTTCTATATAATTTTACAAATTATCGAAAATAAAGTATTTTTTCAGCGTGTCTGTGACCCCTAGTTCTTCTATTCACCATCATTGTAAAGAATTGTTTATAGAGTCATTTTACGTAAATGTGGATGTCGTAAATTACCCCAAGAGAAGTTGCTCCGGGACTTGTTACTTTATTTGTTTACCGTGTTACTTTTAATAACATCAGCTACCTGCCAGTGAAAATCAGTCCAGTCGTTCTGGAGATTAGTCTGAACAAACAGACATACAATTTTTTTACCGACTTCAAAAAGAAGGAGGTTATCAATTCGACATGTTTATATTTTTGTTAATTTAAATTTCTTTGTTTTAGGTACCGTATTTACTTTCAAAAGCATTTAGTAAAAATCAATTATTTTGTCATCATATAGAAAAAATACTTTAACTTTATTTATTTGTATGTATGTATAGATATAGCTTAAAATTTAATTTAAATACTCGTATACCACAGAAATCTTTTTGTTTTGATAGGTCGTCAATTCAGTACATTGCAACTGTGCAAAACCGGAGCAGATCGCTAGTTATTTATATGTACACATACGCGCAGTTTGATGATCACATTCTGTTTATATTAAAATATTTTAATATTTATTTAAATATTTTTAAAGATTTTCTTAAAATCTTTAGCTTAAAACTATTCTAACTTAGTTTATTTATCAAGTTAAACACATTCCGTTTTCTGTTCAAAAAACAGATAAACATAATTCTCCAGTTTCTCCATATTCATCATGCTTCTCCACAGTTCTCCGGTCTCCTCGGTGTTCCCCGTGGTTCTCCGGTAAACCCGCAGCGTTGACGCGAATGTTTTGATATATCGCGTTTCACAACTTGTTAAGACGAAGTTATGTTTTCTTTTATTTTAAGTTTTTTTCTTTGTGAAATTTTATAGTAGCGAGATCTTTATCAATTTAGTATTCAAGGAAGAGAAGTATCGTGTTATATTTTTCTTAAGAAGCCATTGTTTGTGGTAGGATAAAGTTATTTGTTTCTTCTTGTTATAGTATTCTATGTAAACTTTGATTCTTGGTTGTCGCAAAATGTTCAAAGTGAAAAGGAAAATTGAAGAAATAATAATTTTGTTTCGAGAATCTTTGTTTTTTAAGAGTCTTGTTTGGCTTTTTATTATATATTAATGTACTTTTCTAAGGATCTACTTTTGAATTTGACTTTGATCGATAAATACACTAAATATTTTTATCCTATATTTCACTAAATACATATTAATTATAATTTTAATATTTGAAAATAAAATATATGAAAATATAAAAAAAATAGTAGCCCATCGGTATCGGGAACAGGGACCAAGCTACCGGTGGTCAGGGTTCCAAAGAGAGGAACCTCCTTACAATGCGGGCCATGTCCAGGACATGGGCTTTCTGGATCAAGCCCTGGATCCAGCTGCCCAACGAGAGCCTCCTTAGGTGTTGGTCGAGGCTCTTGGCCATCAAACTATTGGCTGTAACGAATATCGGTACAATGATCGCTGCGTCCACATCCCACACGTCGACAACCTCGCGAGCCAAGTCAAGATACTTGATCTGTTTAATTAAAAAATAAATAATAACTTTTTCGGCTTTCACGAGGTTCTCGTCATGGGCCGTTATGTCAACGATCATTGCGCGCCACTCTAATTGATCCATCACCACTATATCAGGCTTATTGTGGACAATATTCCTGTTAGTTATGATGGATCGATCTCAGTACAGTGTGATATGTCCATTTTCGAGAACTAGGGTCGGGCACGTACATACCTGTGGTACGGCACTTCTGATTCCAAATGGCTGTATTTCAGAGCAAGTTGCTGGTGGATAATCCTGGCTTCAAGGTGGTGCCTATGCAAGTACTCTTCGTTGTATTCGTATTATTATTAACCGTATAAAACCTCCCGCAGACAGGCGCGATGCAACTCTAGTAGAACTATTTCTATGAAGAGCCATGCGTTGTGTTATTATTTAGGAAAATAAATGGTTAAACATAACAATATTTCGGCATAGAACTTAAAACTAAAATGGCAGTATAAATGCGAGCGATATAAATAACATTGATATAAATTAAAACTAATCTGAAACTAATAGATGTAAAAATTATAAAAGAAAAAGAAGATATTATAATATAAATCATGTTTTTAGTAGTTTTATTTACCTAATTCTAATAAACCTAATTTTAAACGCAATACTTCGAAATTTGCCAGCAGAAACAGCAAAGAACTGGATATACCAGAAAATCTTAGTGAATTTCGTGTTAAGACGCCGTAGGTGTGCTCGCGAGCCTTCGTTTGATCGACAAGAGTTTACAGTAAACATCGGTAGTGCGCGCACTACTCGACATATGTTATAGTTGTTCTGGTTATTATGTAACTTATTCTATTGCTTATATCTATGCAATTATATGAATATCCTCTAGTTTTCATCTCTACGCAGATGACTTGCAGCTTTAGCGGTATTTTACTGTAGCAGACGCGGGCTCTGCACTTGCTGCAATGAATCGTGACCTGGCTTCCATCAGCGTCTGGGCTAAGTCATTTGGTTTGCAAATTAACCCACATAAATCCCAGGCCATGATCATATGCAGCAAATTCGTTCGTAATGCGTCTGTTGTTGCATCTCTGATGCCTTTATATTTCGATGGTGTTCTCATAGACTATTCCGAAACTGCTAAAGATCTGGGTCTAGTTATCGATTCCAATCTTTCGTGGCGTGCTCAGGTCAATGAGGTCAGTCGAAAGGTACTCGTACATTACTCATTTCATTCGTTTAAAAGCCTTCAAAGTCTCCTTTGAAGACTAAAATTTATTTGGCCCAAACACTCATTCAGCCGATTATAGATTATGCCGACGCCTGCTACTTGGATGCTACTGAGGAGTTATTAAACAAGCTTGAGCGCCTGCAAAACTTGTGCATTCGCTTTGTTTTCGGTCTTCGAAAGTATGACCACGTTTCTCACCTTCGCAAGGGACTCAAGTGGCTCTCAATCCGCCTTCGCAAGAACACTCGGATTTTATGTATCCTTTTCAACATAACATCTTACACAACCCTTCTTATCCTTCCTACCTGCGTGAGCGTTTTTCTTACGCTCGTCCTACCGACGCACCATGTAGATCACACCTTAGATCCCTCCTGAAATCACATCCCCATAAAACCAGTTATTATTCTTATTCCTTCTCTGTCTATGCTGTAAGATTGTGGAACTCATTTCTGCCTAGCATTCGTGACTTGAAAACTATTTCCTTATTCAAATGTCGAGTAAAAGAGCACCTTTCCTCTTAATTGTGTATGTAATTAATTTTTTTATATATTTTATCATTAAATTTGTATTTATTTACTGGACATAATTATTAAAATTATTTAAGTACTGGACATCAAACACCTGCTTACCACTCGCCTAAAAACTGCCCTAAAGAAATGACTTCTGGAGCTATCTTATTCTGAAACCGAATCTTTTCTCTAACATTTGCCGACAAGACAAAGTGCCAGCAAACAACTCTCTTCACCCTCACAGTCACTCACCCAAACAAACATACACAAACAACAAACACACACACACACACACACACACACACACACACACACACACACACACAAACACACACACAACATGATACGGTTTACTGAACTAGCCCTGTAAGTCGACATATTATCTTCCGCTCATTCGCACTCTGCCCCCCAAGATACAAGCCCTGCTTAGTTTTGGGTTTCAACGCTTAGCCATTATTGTGATGTTCTAATCTGTGTTTTATGTTACATAACTGTCTGTCTACCATCACCTTTTCCTTTTTGCCAATAAAACTTTTTGTATTTTTTTTTTTGTTTTTAAGTATATGTAAATTTTCTGCATTATATGTGTAAGTATATTTTAGTTTAAGACGTCACATATTTTAATTTCCTTTTCTTGTTCTCACACACTATTGTCTACGTTTCTTTTTCATTTCTCCTTTCGCAGGTCTGCTGTAAGAAATTTCTAAAGAAATAAGCAGCGCCTTTGTACTCACTTGTTATTATGCCGTATCTCCTATGTATTTTACTGTGTACATAAATAATAAAATAAATAAATAACCGATTTTTAACATAAATCAAACAGAAACATGGATTCTGAAAGAATACTTCTAGATTCAAGGTTTTGAAGTTTATAGTTATTTAGTAAGTTGCTGTAAGATGCATACGTACGACAACAACGGCAATCCATGGCTTTAAAAAATTTGCGTTGTACTTTTTCTATCATATTATAATATTTTTAATAGAAGGGATTTCCACACCAGGACCGCGTACTCTAACTGAGACCTGACCAATATTTTATCTATACATATACTCGTATTAATAAAAAGAGAAGTCCTGACTGACTGACTGAAAAAGCTAATATAGATTTAATAAGAACCGGAGCAATTCAATTACTAAGTCGATCTCATCACAAAACCGTACAAACGAAGAGCATTGTTCACTATTCTAGTAATATGAGCATCGAGATGGAGGTTGTCATTTAACAAAACACCAAGATCACGAACCAGTTTCTCTTGCCAGATATGTATTGTTCAATAAATATATTTGTGTAATGAATATTTTTATTTGTTTTTATTTTTACTGAAACTACTGCAATAATATAACTAGAAACAAGAGTGGCTAAATACCACAATAGCCACCATGACAACCGATTTTCACACATCTTTTTAGTTACCGGGGCCAATTTCAGACTTCCTCATAAGTACTCTTTTATTATTATATCCAAAAGGCGTCCCCATAATGGGTAATGCTTGGCAGATTGATGGGTGTACCTAAAGACACATCACATAGCCGTTAACTACGCTTTCTGTACATCAGACTAAATTACATTGCACAAAATAATTGTTGGGCCACGACTTTTATTTTTGTTGTCAAAATTTGCTGTTTGCGGTCGTGCGCAAAGTAATAACGCCCGCAATACATTGTGCTTATGGGTGCATGTAAAGATACAGGGGTGAAGGGGGTATTTAAAGTTGTGTTTAATCACTATAAGTAAGTTTTGACAACAAACAAAAAAAAATAGAAGTTGGAATTTTGATCTTCAATATCTGCGTAACCAGAAGTTTCCCAGGTATGGTCCAGTACAAAACAATAATTATATTAACAAGGAGTACACGTAACTCTCAGCATAAAAATAATCATTAGCCAATAACCATTGCTAAATATAAGCAACCAACTTACTGCAAAACTGAAAGATCGTGATGTCGAAATCAAATACAAAATTTAAATGGTCATCAAACCAAGTTTAATAACGATTTGGGAAGTTTACAGCACCAATTGGCAATTTTCACTTTAATGTTTTCCGATTGGAAACCATCTGTTAATAACTGGAAATAACAGGTTCTTATTAAGTACTTGTTGTAAGTATTTGGGTTGTTTAAATTGAAGAAAAATCGACGTGTGCTTAGCTGAAATCGATGAACAAGGATGGCAAATTGGAATAATCTCAATTTGTTTAGTTAACAAAACCGATCCATGAACTAAATTATTCGAATAATTTGCAAGATATTTAGATAGTTTAGAGACTATCGGGCTTAAAATAATAATATGTAAAAAGTGTATAAAAATCTTAGGGTATCAAAAAGTTCGTCCCCATCGTTGTAAATGGGAAAAAGAAACGCTTTATGGCAATGCTGATTTTTTGGCCGAAAAATAGGCCAGCCCTGTGGTCACGTGGAGTCAACCAAGGGCTTAGCAATGTCTCGGAAAACAATAATAGAAATAATTAATATAATTCAATGCTATATCGTTATGTTGTGTGTATGTCTTGTTATATCTAGCAAACACCATCCAAAACCCTGGTAATATATTATTTGCACGACGGAAGCGGCAGAAAGTTATGAACAAGTAAGTATAGATGGAACACAAAGTCACATCAAAGAGCTAGCGAAGATACGTTTATTCTCAAACCATTTTTAATATCTAGTGTAAATCTTGAAATACCCTGTTAAGGGAAAGACCTCGCAAGTATCCTCAACTCTCTTTATTAAACCAGTTGTACCTATGTGTACGGTCAACGGGTCCACATTCACACAATACTGATCTTTAACTTTATTGCAGCAATGTCTACAATAGCGTGTGCTTGACATGCATTTTGAAAACGTATTAAGTTCAATATTTTCTGAGTCAGTGAACTGATGAATGAATGTAGTGAACATTATTGCTGTATGATCGAATGAATGGTACTTTTCATTTGTTTGTGGTGCTGGCCGGGTCTTTTTTTGGGATTTGTATGGCAGTTGCTAAGCTTTTTGATGGCAGTGGTGGCCCAATATTAACAGCCTCGACTTTGCGGTTTGTAGGTCGTGAATTCGAACCCTGACAGAAGTGACAGGCGCTTTACTGTGTGTAATTATTTCATCACCACTGCTCTCAAAACGGTGAAGGAAAACATCGTGAGAAAACCGGCATGTCTTAGAACCAAAAATTCGAATACATGTGACATCTACCAACCCGCACTGGGCCCGCGTGGTGGATTGCGAACCACTCCCTCTCACAGAGAGGAGGCATGTGTCCCAACAGTGGGAACTTTTAACATTGTGGAATTCTTTTAAATGCATGAGAAGCTGTGTCCTGGCTTCACATACAGCGTCTTTCAGATACTAAAATCTACCTAAAGAACACATATACATTGTCAACAAGGTAAACCATACCATCGAATTCAATTATAAGCACCAACGAACAAACAGACACAGATATGTCGCCTATCACGTTGCTTCAGCTTATTATTAGGTACCCCATATCAAAGCTTGAAACCAGAACAACAAAGTTGTTTGTTTAACTCACATAACAGCGTGTGATGGCACACAAAGTTTAATGAGATTTATCTCACACGTACAAATTTCAGTAATAATATATATCTCTGACTTGTAGATCGTGACGGTTTATTAGCGAACCATGTTTGAAAGCGAGATCTTATAGACAGCTTTTGTTTACAACTTCGTTTTTTTTAAACAAATCATTATTTCATCTGCCTAGCCTTTTCCCAACTACAGACACAGTTTGCAGTATGGATAGACATGTATAATCCACCCAGGGATCAAACCCACAGTACTAAACCGTCAGCAGTTACGCTTTTAACCACGAGACCGTTGAGGTAGACAAACTATTCATAAACTTTCATAATATTCGTGCTATTTAGGTCAAACTATTTGGTCATACAAATAGCAATATCACATAAATAGTAATAAATCTCTTCCTAAATCCTACTGGTACCATTAGACTGCCTTCAAATTGGCTGTTTTGCCTCCATTGCTTATGCGAGATGATAAGCAAATAAAACGCGTTTCTTCCTTTATGATATACTAGCTTTTGCCAGCGGCTTCGCCCGCGCGGAACTTTCATCCCCTATTTAACTCCCTTAGGGGTTGAATTTCGAAAAATGCTTCCTTATTCCTTGTCTACATTATAAAGGGAACCTCTGTGCAAAATTTCAGCTTTCTAGGCCCAAGGGTTTGGGCTGGGCGTTGATGAGTCAGTCAGTCAGTCAGGACTTTTCTTTTTATATATATAGATATAGACTATACAAATAAATATGTATACTGTTATGTAGTCGTAAAACCAGTTTTAATTTTATTTATTTAACCATTTATGTACACACATATAAACTTCAAGAAGAATGGAACAGAAAAATATGTACAAAGTTGATGCTTAATTCTTAAGAAATCTCTTCTAGCATACCTGCGATATCACAACGTGTGTAAGAGTTGAAGGGAAACAAAATATGTACATAAAATAAATAACAATTCTGTAATTTAAACATAACTTTCATAATCAGCCTATAACAGTCCCACTGCTGGGACACAAACCTCTTCTCTGTGAGGGGATTTATAATACAATAATATAGTAATAATGTTTTATTGAAAAATTCCTGATTTCATGTTATCAGTGTTGTTTGTGAATTACGGCTAGACATTTAACGATTTCGGGTAGGTACTCTATTAGGGCTATTTGTAGAAATTTATCTAATCGAATCATATAGTCTACAAGTATCTTTGTTGCCTCATTTTATTTGAATCATTTCGGGCACAACATTTTCGCTAAAGTGTTAGGCATCGGTCAGATTTCACTCCCATTCTCCTCCGAGGCTCCGTTTGCTGATCATTGACTGGTCACACGGTTACTGGTATGTATTTACATACATGCACCGTGCGATCAGCAAATTACTTAAAATATATTTTTGATATACCTTGCAATCAGTAAATTATAAGTTCTTTGTCTTACTACATAATTACCATCATGTTCCCATGTTTATTGTGTGTTAATTATATGTTGCTAGCAGTTGAATCTAAAATCTGTGTTATGCTTTGAAAAGTGTATTACTAGCCTCGTAAAGTGCCCCAAATTATAATGAGTTAATGTACCTTAGGATAAATGCATTTGTTAATTGTTTCTGTAGTTAAATAAAGATATTTGAAAATGAAATGATGACTCCAATTCTCCCACAAAGAAAACTGATGCGCAGCTTTTCATTTATTTACTACTTAATCTCCAAATGTGTGCACTGTCTAGACAGGTCCACTCAATCTTTATGGCTCTTTCCCCAAAACACCATTTCATCACCAATCTCCATGGTCTTCACATGATCTGACCAAGATTACATATGTCTGGACTTTAAAAGAAACCTTTTTTTTTGGGTGGGAAATCATCAAATAACTTCTCCCGCTCTGGGTGGAGCAGGAGGGCGTGTCAGACTTTTACTGACTAACACCCACCCGTGTTCCTTCATTAGCCCGTATGCCAGGGGCTGTGGTGTCTCTT
The DNA here is from genome assembly GCA_949987655.1 of Polymixis flavicincta. Taxonomy (NCBI): domain Eukaryota; kingdom Metazoa; phylum Arthropoda; class Insecta; order Lepidoptera; family Noctuidae; genus Polymixis; species Polymixis flavicincta. The sequence goes on along the minus strand of OX465190.1, from coordinate 19,585,223 downwards.
TCGAACAAACCCGCACCCTTGACAGAAAAGAGACCTTTGAGTTTGTTTTGGACTTTCTTCTCAGAGTTGTAAGACAAGAAGAGCCGACCTCGTTTAGGTTTTAAAATATGTTTGAGGTGTAAAAGTATTTCTACAAACCTACTCACAGAGATAAAATCTACCCATCTGAAGCTGACATAAAATTAATTACAATTACTAAACGCCGATTTCATTGTATCCCTGACCCTTAACCTAAATGATGTTGATTACATGAACAAAAAAACAAAAACGGCAAACTACGAGTCCTACTCGCACACGAAGGGTTCTGTACCACAGTACAATTATTTTTCTAATGTTTTGTTATAGCAGCTATAACAGTACTCACTCTGTGAAAATTACAAGTGTCTCTACCTATTTCGGTTCAAAAGATACAGCCCTATTTAACAGCCTGGCCACGGGGATCGGCGGTGCGTACGGCGGTGCGGCAGGCGGGGCGACAATTCGCGCGGCATCGTTTGCAGGCCACGGGGAGTCACGTTCGCCGCCGCGACCAGTAAGGAAGTCCGAGAGCGAAATGTTTTTAACAAAGTTATCTCGATATTGCTTAGAAAGTAATAGTTTTTTGGTTCAATAATAATATTTGGAAGAGATTGTGAAGTATTTAAGTTGAATAGGAATCGAGGTATAGATGGAGAATTCCACAAGAAGTACGAGAAAATCTAGAAATTTTATTTTAATTTCTCCCCACAATCATTTCACTATACGTTTATATTTATGCTGTGGGTGGCCAGACTTCCAAATAGGTGGCCTTGCTAGTATTTCAGCAATAAAAGTATCTGTGTTCATTATTCGCGGCGAAAACAACTAAACTCGTTTGATCGCTGCCCTAGTCGCCGCGACTGCCGCTTGACGCCGTGGCTCGCGCCGTACTGATTCATGTATTTGTTTCACTCGCCGGCCGCGCCGCCGGCCGCCCGTGCCATTCGCTTGGTACATTCCGCCGGTCGCCCCGCCGGTCGCCGCCCCGCGTGGCTTGATTAGTACATTTCTATGCGTTTGTTTCAGTCGCTAGACGCCTCGGCGGTCGCACCGCGCGTTTTTTCGCTATGGCGTATTTCCCGTGGCCAGGCCGTCAGACGGACGGACGGGAAATGGCGCCTAACCATTTTGGTAAGGAACCCCAAAAAAAATCGTTTCGAAGCCCTCATTATACGAAAACAAAACATCCGCTTATCATAATTATCCGTTTCTCCTACCACTTGACTTTTAATATTCACTCTCTTTCGGTAATGGCGACCATAAATTATTTCGAGCTGCGACGCGCTTTAAAAATGCTCTATTGTCATTTTTTTTATCTGTGGGTTTTTTGTATATATCTACGGTATTTATGAACGTTTTCGTCGTTAAGTAGGTAGTTAAAATGGTAATGTAGGAAAACGACTGATAGTAATGTTTACGAATATGTTTTTGTCTCTTTATTTTGAAGCAATCAAGTTTCAAGGAGTCTTGGCAGACGAATGGACAGGGACAATCTGAAGATCGTAGGGATGAATGAGACTCGCATAGACCAGGGAAGCATAGCACGAAAGGGAGGAGGCCTCTAATAGGCTTGCCCACAAAATCTGATAGTTCTATTGATGCACCTCTGCCTAGCCCTTCGGGAATTACAGGTGTGAGTGTTGTATAATGTCACCAACAAAATCCAGGTGTATTTTTTTACAAAACTACTTTATTTGGATAAGCCTTGCAGTTTTAACAAAACCATTTATTAAGTCAAAAAACCGAGTGTTGTTTAAAAAATAAAACATGTGATCCTTTAAGATAACCTTTTCTATACATTGGTATCAGCAGTATAAAGATGTCAACGTCCCTAAGAATAGTTAAATCCGATTTTAGGCGGCTCAGTACTGAGAACACTTCAAAGTGATGCGAAGACTATGGCAGATGATACCAGGAAAATATAAATATTAGGAGAATAATAGGCTCACGAGGAGATTGTGTTTATCATGTGGATGTCGTTTCTAAATCAATTAGAGGAAAAACATTTTTACTTTCTTTCTATTTGTGCTTTATCGACTTTATCAAGTGAAAATGTCCCGCATCTTGTTAGCATATAATCCTATAATGTTCCTGCTGGGACACAGGCTTCCACTCTATGGAAGGAGTGAGCCACCACGCGGGCCCAGGGCGGGTTTGTGAATGTCACATGTGCTGCCTGTTACATGGAACTCAAACATAATTGGTGATATGTGGGAGTAACATTATAGTTCCACCTCTGCCCCAATGGGCACGCCTCTATTGCGGCGGCAAGTCCCGTCTTTGAGGATTGGATTGACAGGCGCCACGGCGTCCTCACCTTCCACCTGACGCAGGTCCTCACCGAACACGGATGTTTCCGAAGGTTCTTGTTTTGGATAAGGCGGGATGAAACGCCCGGGTGTTTCCACTGCGTAGATCGCCCTGAGGACACGGTGGAGCATACGGTGGAGGTCTGCCCGGTTTGGGTGGAGCACCGCCGTGTCCTTGCGGAGGCGATCGGCGGTGGCGATCGCTCGCGTCACGTCCTGATCCAGGCCATGGTTCGGAGCGAGAGTGCATGGGTAGCCGTCACCTCCTTCTGCGAAGAGATATTGGCACCAACTGAAGGCCAATGCCTGCCAAGGGGGTGGGTTCTTTGAAAGAGATACCGTGACCCCTGTCACACAGGCAACTAAGGGAACATAGGTGAGTTTTAGGCAGTATAAGCCTGACACGCCCTCCTGCTCCACCCACAGCGGGAGAAGTTATTTGATGACTTCCGACCCTCAAAAAATATACAAAAAAAACCTCTCCCCACCCTTCGGAGAATACAAGCGGATGATGAGTATTTTTTTTTAACAAATTGTTTCTTGATGTTAATGATTTTCCAATGTCTAAATAAAACATTAAATGTACACAAAAGAGTCGTTTCCAGCTTTGTTGTAATATATAGGTACACATAAATAAAGGCTCCAACTTCACAAACATATTGAAAGTTCTTAAGAAACACACAGTGAATCCAAAGTTTCTCAACCGCTGGAGATAAATATTTACCTAGGCTTGTAAGTTAAAAGGAAAGAGACGTTAAGAAACTCCGGGGTAGCCCGCGCAATTCAAATTTTCTTTCGTCGCTAGCAAATCATAATTTAATCAACATACAACCTGGCATTGTATTGAGGGGCAAATTCTCGTATTTTTAACCGACGAAAAAACGGAGTAGGTTCTCAAGTCGACGCGTATATATATATTTTTTTATGTAGGACCACGCATGATTTTTTTCAGAGTAGGCCGATTTTGATATTTTTTTTGGAAAGGGTATACGCCGAAGTTGGTGCCATATAAATTTCGAATAAAAACTAACCTATGATTAATTTTTTACTCACAGATTTTAATACTGAGTTATGAATTACAAAAAGTAATCAAAAATTAAGCATGTAGTAATGAGTAGATTATAGCTACCAAAAATTATAAAATAAAAACTTTTTAACAAAAAATTAAGGTTTTAAAAACGTACACAGTGTGATCTCAGTCTCGAATCCTAATTTGTCTAAAATTCCTCGAGTTTTCATAAATTTTTGACAAGTTTTTGACACTTTGTTATCGCTGAGATGTGATTGCAACTAGATTTTGAACGTTTTTAATTACAAAAATTGTCCTTCAGCAAAGTGCAGAAAAAGTAAACAGTGGCTCTCTGGGAGTGCCAACAGAAGTGAAAACTTGAACAGTTACATGCGTATTTTTTTAAGCGTCAGGTTTTTTTTTTAAATCGTCCGATTAAACAACGTTCAACGTACAACTACCGTTCAACGTTGTTTGTTCTTACATTTGTGTTGTCAGTGGTGTCGGCAGCAGTGTCGCGAGTTCAATTGTTTTTTCCCATTTCAAAAAATGTCCCAACGCGCCTGAACAAGTTTTACACTTCAATAAGAAAATTTGAATTTCATGAAAGAGCTTTCACGTTAAGTTGGTAACACAGTTTACATTGTCGTTCTAAATAGATTTGAGCATAAAAAATCACATCAATCATCAGGAATAACAAGTTAATAAGGTATTACTGAGGCGTAACAGGAAACGCCTCAGTGCTTTCTAAAATAGAAATAGAATATGATAGAATATTTTTATAGACAATATCCTATGATATTTATACATACATCCCGTGTATCCTTGCGAAATTTGCTTCTGTATCATTCTCTGCCTAGCCCTTTCCCAAAAAAATGTTGGTGTCGACTTCCATTTTAACCCGATACAGCTTACATAGATCGGCTTTCTGAACTCCGAAATCCAGTGACTAGGTAATACGAAAACCTAAAAGTCTACTACATGTAATCTATAAGCTAATCTCGAGGACAAAGCTGAGTATAATCTTATTGAATCGATCAGCTGATTCAAATAAATTCCGCCATGTTGCCTCTTAGCAAGCTTTAAACCGTCCCCGTAACCGGTCCCGTATGTGTCGCCGGGCGTAAAAGAATAGCACCATCCCATTCCTTCCAGTGGGTGTCGTAGAAGGCGACTAAGGGACTTACTAGAGAATGGGCAGCAGCGTTCTCTATGCATTTTACCACCATACTGCGATCGCCAACCCGCCTGCCAAGCGTGGCGATTATGGCAAAACCTCCCTACTGGGGGTGGCCTATGTCCAACAGTGGACGTCTTTCGGCTTAAATGATGATGATGATGAAGCTTTAAACAACCAGTGGTGTTTAACTATGACAGCTACAAATCAATTGCTTAGCGAACACATAGCGCTAAATAGCGTTCATAAATAAGAATTTTGCTAATCAGTTAGTTAGCAATTGATTAAAAGTTAAAATGCGTTTATAAATAAGACCGTAAATTGTTAACACAATTATTGCTAAAGTTCGTTAATTATTCAGCAGTTATTGTGTTAAGTAGCAAATATGACCATTATGAAGTGTTTTGTCTGTCCTTTTCGCCAGGGTATGTTACGGATACTACGCTCCATCGCTTGCAAACAAACCTCTATCTTGGTCTTGAATATTTAACCGTAAATTATCTTAGAAGAGTTCCTATCACTTCAGTGCTGCTGAGTACCCATTGGCATTGTTAGTGGCGGTCTTAGGGATGTGAAAAAATAACCGATTATAGCAAAAAACTATTTTTATAATCGATTTATATATTACAAAAAATCGATTAATAAAAATCGATTTTTATTCACTGCTAATTTTTTTACCTGGAACAGACACAACACAGCTTTAGTTAGGAGCGTGAAATGCTTATTTTCTTCTTATTGTCTGGCGTCTTTTGCAATTTTCAGGTCTTGATTAAAATATGATTCGCGACAGTAACATATGGTATGGTATGACTGGTTGTCCCGTTACTACTGACAAACATCCAAGAATAATAACCGGGACCAACGTTTTAACGTATTTTAAGAATCAGAGGTTAAAATGTCCCCTAAAAAAATAACTAGAAAGTTTTTAAGGGACCAGGTTCTCTAGAGAATAATGTCCAACACCACACCGCTTTCAAAAAAAAAAAAAAAAACGTTAGCCTAGGTTTTTTAGCGCAACTGTTTTTTATCACGCCCTGAATAATCAAATGTTGGTGTTCAGCCAAGCATTGAGAATTAGAGTGCATCAACTCGTAACAAAAAAAATGAAAGTAGGTAATATGGACACCTGTCCGTATGGCGAATATGGATATTAACACACGGCACCGCGCACCGCCGCGGTAGGCGGTGAAGCGGATTTTATGTCGCAACACACGTACACCGGCTGACCGCGCGGTCGAGCGCTCTGCCGCCGCGGGGCGGTGCGCGGTGCCGTGTTTTAATCGCCTATTACCTTACCTATTTACATAAGGGGACCCTCTAGTACAAACTATGCGAAAATTTCTAGTGTCTACCTATAACGGTTCTGCAGCCCCGAGACAGACAGACGGACGTACACGGAGCCTTAGTAATAGTATCCGGTTGGCACGCTTTGGGTACAGTAACCCTTAAAACTACTACAATCAATTTCGTACAAAAAATCTTTTCTTTTGACTCTGTGTTATCTGTCGTGCTGAGTGACAGGATAGTTCGAATGATAAACGACGTGAGATCTCCCTCCTTTACTCCCGTAGATACGGGTTTTTGTGTTCCATTACCGTTATTTATCATAACGGTATGATATATCGGTATTTTTATTGTGTGAGCTCTTCGTTCTTGAGATTTTTATCGAGACTGACAGAAAAATTCTGTGATGTAGTCTGGATTTACAGATGAATATGTTTTTTAAGCGGTAGGTTGCAGGTTAAAAGGCTTCACATCTAACTATATTTTATCACTAGCTTTTGCCAGTGACTTCGCCTGCGTGGAGGGATCTTACAGGAACGTATTACCGCGATAAAAAGTATATTATGTGTTAATGCACGTTCTTAAAAATCACATCAAAATCCGTTCAACCATTTTTGCGTGATTAAGTAACAAACAAACAAACTTTTACTTTATAAAATAGGAAAATACATTACGCCTGTTCTTCTCAAAGGATTAGGCCGAGGTGTACAGTCACGAGCAATAATATGTATCCGCTTACCAACTTTTAAAAGTGATTTTCTCCTCTTTGAATAATTGTCATCTTATTTTATTATGAAAATAATATTTTGGAACCCACACTGTTATGAAATACGTAAGTTATCTCAAGGTTGCAATCGATATTTAAAAGAAAATCGCTTTTGAATTTAGCTATGTGTAAACATATTAATGCTCGTGACTGTACCTACTTATAGTACAAATACATTTCGCCAGTTATGTTTAAGTCCTATGTAACGAGGGGCGACCTCATTGCCATCAACTGGGTACGAATCCAAACTGCTGGCTGCTTCTCATGGCTCGTTCACACTCTCGCCTCGCGGCCAGTCTCGCGGCTCGTCTCGTGTCTCGGCCACAAATCGAGATAATCAATGTATGTTTACACTCTCGCGGCTCGTTCAGTTGTTTTCGAACTATCGCCTTCACCCCGCACGCTTCACCCGCGAGCCCCTTTGACTCGTGCTCAAAAACCGCTTCCGACGCGAGCGCTGCGAGGCGAGCCGCGAGCGCACCGATTACACACGCGTCACGTGATTCGGCTCGCGGCCCGTCTCGCCGCTCGCGCGAGCGTGTAAACGAGGTATGAGAAGTTTCAGATAGAAAAACCGAATAGCACTTTGCCCGACCCGAGAATAGATTGCTCTTGGAGGACCTCATCGTTAGCAGTAGCGCTTGCGAACACTAGATTAACGAGGTTATATTATGCTAGGCTAGGTTTAGCCACCGCCTTTGCCCGCGCGGAGGTCGAAAATTGTCCCACGGGGAACGTACTATCGGTATAAAAAGTATCCTCCGTGTTGATCCAGGTTATAACATATTTGTGTGCCAAAATACAAATCCTTTCAACTTTTTTTGCGTGATTGAGTAACAAAAATCGAAACCTACAAACTTTCACATCTTTACTAACATTATAAACGCGAAAGTTTGTATGTATGGATGTTTGTTACTCTTTCACGCAAAAACGGCTGAACGGATTTAGATGAAATTTGGCACACAGATAGATTATAACCTAGATTAACACATAGGATACTTTTTTTTATCGCGGTAGTACGTTCCTGTGGAATAATTTTCGACTTACACGCAGGCGAAGCCGCAAGCGGAAGCTAGTTAATAATATTAGTAGGATTGTTTAGTTATTAAAGACAGTTTAGTATTTTTTCGGCCTTGTAAGGTTTTTATTTATTTATTGTAAGCCGCAAAAAGAAAAAACACCAATAGTGATATTAGAAAAACAAACAATGGCCAAATAAACACAAACAGAATAGTAATAGAAAACGTCCGGCATATTGTTTCGACAGAAACAATTTCATTGAAATTCTATTATTTTGTGTTTGTTTACCGTTAGGATACAATAGTATTCGTTTGGTTTTATATTTAGTTTCAGTAGAGTAACAAAAGGATTAATTTTCTGATGGATTTTGATGCAAAAACACTACCAAATGAATGCTCTCATTTTGATCAGGAATAAGTTATACAGGGTGAGTTTTTATCCAGTTCGCAAATTGTAACCATGAATTCAGCATATCATTCTAGAACCCCTAGCGCAGAAATTTTTCGCCAGTTAAACAAAAAATAATCAGCTGTTTCATAGAAAAGTGCAATACCTACGCGGTCAAAATGTATGGGACAGCTGTTTTTCTTTGTTTCTCCAGCGAAAAATTTCTGCGCTAGGGGTTCTAGAACGATATGCTGAATTCATGTTTACAATTTGCGCACTGGATAAAATCTTTTCCTGTAAATAGAGGTGTTGAAAATTTTCCAAAGGAAACCATCTCCCGGCATGAAATTTTTCATACTAATTTCCATCCCCTATTTCACAACTTTACGGGGAGAGTTTCCTACAATTCTATCTTTGCTGACGTCTCCTACTCTTAATCTACCTTTGTGCCAAATTTCATTTTCGTGGCCCCAGTAGTTTTGGAGATTTTGTGATTAATCAGTGAATGAATGAATCTAGGAATGAGTGACCTTTCGCTTTTATGTATCTAGATTACCTTCTTCTTCGTAGTGTGTCAATGGATTGCCGCTACGTCGAAGAAGTTAATACATAGGGTAGAACCAGGATAGTTGCTCCAGTTGCCCCGATTGTAATTTCGCACTAGTTTCGCTGATGAATCGCATGATATTTTATTAATCTATCGAAAGACTCTCCCACTACCGTGTCGCATGTCTCTGTGCGATTGTATGGGAAGGCAAAATGCGATCAAAGTTTTTGCGGGATTGATGTTCTGTTTCTCGGCAGGGAATCCATCCTAAACGTAATTTATATGAATAAGCTAACTACCACCTATGTGGGATAGATGTCTCAAAATATAGAGGTCTACAAAAATTGCTAATACTTAGAAAATATACATAATGTTTTTTACGTTTCATAAAGCAGATACAAAACCAAAGTCTCGGCCATTTTTACAAATAAAGTATTTTGATTTTTGAACTGAGAGATAAAGAGTGAATACAAAAAGTGTGGCAACCATTCAGCTTTTACCCTAGACTCGGCCCTGAATTCGGCTACGTGTTTGACACCATCACTAGTAGCATCAGTTACGTAATATGGAGACGGCAGAACCCGCAGGACGTGATATTAAGTGTGCCATCGTCTGTGGAACAGTCTGACAATATTTTGTGCTTATTTTAATTTGGGAGCGCAGCGGTAGCTCGATGATGTCTGACTTAATACATGGGTTCGAGCCCAAGTTGGCGCTTTACTTTGTGTTAATAATTTCATCACCACTTGTTAATAATTTCATCACCTCTATTCTCAAAACGGTGAAAGAATACATCGTGAGGAAACAAATAAAGTCTCAGAATAAAACAATCGAAAACATGTGACTTCTCCTAACCTGCACTGGGCCCACGTGGTTTTTTTTTTTTTTTTTTTTTTTTGGGTGGGAAATCATCAAATGACTTCTCCTGCTGAGTAGAGCAGGAGGGCGTGTCAGACTTTTACTGACTAAAACCCACCCGTGTTCCCTCAGTAGCCCGTATGCCAGGGGCCGTGGTATCTCTTTCGAACAAACCCGCACCCCTGGCAGGCATCGGCCCTTGCGGACCCCACTTGTGGTTGCTGACATCTTTGACGGCGCGCGTGAGGAACACAACGCACCGTCCCGTCTACCACTTTTCGGCCGCAGAGGATAGGGAGAGCGGCTGACGCTATACCGACACTCCTCTTCCCCTGCGGCCCCACCGCGTCCGCCATCAAACGGTGGCGGCCTCGTCCAGGCCACGGAAGGGAAGAGCGCTGCTCAGAAGCACCGGCACTCCCCCTCGACCGCAGCCTGTAACCCTCAGCCACGATGCCTCCCATTCGACATCGCGGCCCACCTCAGTTGCGGTGCACCTCACCGCAACCTACTTTTTGGCCGCTACGTCGTCGGCTTTGAGGCAAAAGCCCTGACGAGCGGCCCCACCGTTGGGTTCCTCTTGGCTTCACCGTGGATGGGAGACCACGGTTACTAAGCCCCCCCGCAACGACAATGCGGGAACCCACTCGGGGGGGGGGGGGCCCACGTGGTGGATTAACGCCCACTCTCTCTCGAAGAGAGGAGGCCTGTGTCCCAGCAGTGGGAACAATAAAGGTCGATTAAGCATATTGTGTTTTAACTTTCTTATAATAATTCATACTCCTCAATTTGTTCATGAAGTTATGTCATAAAACATGATAAAAAAGTAAATAAATGACTTATTTTTAATAAACAACTTTTTTCATTACCTGCAAATTTCTAGTATCTTTTGACATTTTTTGTGATAAAATTATGGTGAAGTTTCACCACCGGTGCATAATCTACAGAACGGATCTACAGTTTTATAGGAGATCGAGGCGTTTGAGATAGTTGAGAACTAATACATTATTTTATGTCAGGTAAGAAAGATACACGGGGTCGTTTGGCACCCATGTGCTATTTCGACCGTCCCGTGTTCCCGCCATAAGTGATACAGGAGGACACCGTTGAATTTTAGTGGATTGGAGTCCCACATAACTGCGCTATCTCCCCATGGTAGCGCAGTATGCATGAGCAAATGCATACGACTACTTAACTAAGGGACCTTTTTATTTGCGTTAGAAGGTTTCTTAGTTAAGTCATGTTTGGAGTTCCCCTATGCGATCGCGTCAGAAATTTTAAAGAGGCTCGTAGAAGAACTAACCTAACCAACTTGGAACGAAGAAGCCAAACTTACGCAAAACAGATGGCCGATGGGGCCGAAAGGTTCTGGAGTGGCGATCGCGTATTGGAAGACTTCTTTCTGAAGATTTGGTAAACCGATCACCTGTGAACCATAGAACCGGTCGACGGTGGTGGTGCTTGAGGGAGGCCAATGTCCAGCAGTGGACATTTATCGGTAAAACGATGATGATAATGATGCTGACTCGAGTGTGAATATGTAAATACCATGTAGTAAGCATTTAGCTACTAACCACGCACAAACCCAAAAATTCCTACAAATTGAAACGACAAATAAAACTGTGCGATACTATATAAATCATAATTTGAAAACGTTTCAATATTGGCAGTCGGTGACAATTTCTCATACCGGCGTCAAACGACCGATATGAGATCGTCGCCGTGAGTACGGAATACAAACTGAATTTCAGCGTCAACGTCGAATTTATGTAACGCTAAGTATTGCGAGTGAAATATCTGGATAAACTGAGAATATTTGATATACTTAGAGTTAAACGATATGGGCGAATGATCCGCTTGAGTGACCATGATGACGTCATCGCACTCATTTGCGTCGTGGGTGGTCCGCACTCTTATCGTAAACTCGAAAAAAACAATGGATCTTTTTTTTTTTTTTTTTTTGGGTGGGAAATCATCAAATAACTTCTCCCGCTCTGGGTGGAGCAGGAGGGCGTGTCAGACTTTTACTGACTAAAACCCACCCGTGTTCCTTCAGTAGCCCTTAAGCCAGGGGCTGTGGTGTCTCTTTCGAACAAACCCGCACCCCTGGCAGGCATCGGCCCTTGCGGGCCCCATCATTTTTTGTGCTGACATCTCTTTGAGGCGCGCGTGGAACACAACGCGCCGTCGACTTGGGCTTGGTCCTTACCGGACAGCGAGCTACCCATTACTCGCCGTCCGCAAGCCCATGCCTACGGTGGCCGGAAATCGGCCTGGGATTCCCGACGCCCAGGGCGTCTCCGTATCCTGCGGCGGCTGGGGTCGCGAGGTCGCATATGCTGCCTCTCCCTCACGTGCGCCGCCTCCCTCTTCGCGAGCATCACTGCTTCGCTGAAGGAGGTGACGGCTCCCCATGCCCTCTCGCTCCGTACCATGGCCTGGACCAGGGCCGGACGCGAGAGATCGCCGCCGCCGATCGCCTCCACGAGGACACGGCGGTGCTCTGCCCAAGCAGGGCAGTCCGCCACCTTGTGCTCCACCGTGTCCTCAGGGCGATCTTCGCAGTGGAAACACCCGGGCGTTTCCTCCTGCCCTATCCGAAACAGGAACCTTTTTATTCCCCCGAAACAACCGTGTCCGGTGAGGAGCTGCGTCAGGCGGAAGGTGAGGACGCCATGCCGCCTCTCAAACCACTCCTCAAAGAGGGGACTTACCGCCGCAATCGTGGCGTGCCCAATGGATCTTTGTGTGTGGGTTGGTTCGACTGTTTATTACTTTGGAATCGTGAATAAATGTACTTTTTAACTGGTGTTACTTTCGTTTGAATGGATGGTCGTAATAATTTACATAATTTGTTGAAATATGAGCGCGAGAATGTTTATCTTAGAATGTCTATCTTATCAAAAAAATAACAATAACAAAAAAAAAAACAAGTGATGACCTATGTTTTTTATGGTTTAAAATGCACGGTGTGTATATTCTTAGCATAACAAATGAATAAAACCACCTACCTTTTGTACAAAATGAATTAATCACAAGCATCACAAAACAAACAATAACAATTGACTGACGTAAGTTTATTACCCATTGTGCAAAATCAACAGATAACAAAATATTTTATTTGAACGTTCCAGGGTTTCCATAGCTTAAAACGCAGCATATTGTGCATGGAATTAGAATGTACGGTTGCCACAGAGAACTAAATAGTCGATTTTTTTTAACAAATTAAAATAAATGCGTCACTCCGCAACTGTACCAGCTGGGACACCATATGTCCCGTGGACACTCACTGTGTAATACTGCCCAAAAAATATTCTCATACAATGTTATTATTAATATTGGCTAAGGGGCATGTGGCTAAGTAGAATTAGCCACACGGGTCAATCGATCAGGTTAAGCTACGCTTGCGTCGGTTGGTCCGTGGATGGTTGACAATATTTACACTCCAAGAATCCTCTGTGCTTCGGAAAGTACGTTTAGCCTCTCTGTTGTTATTTGTCTATCTTTGACAGTCGTTACGGATCGTCGAAACCCAAAAGTCTGACAACTAGTCTTACCAAATAGTATCGTATTACCCAGTAACTGGGTTTACTGCTGACTCCGGTTGAAGTGGGAACTGACCCCAACATAATTGGCATAAGGCAAGGCAGATGATGACCAGAAGGCCAATTCTCGTAACTAAAATCGTTCAAAATCTATTCGCAGTCTCATCTCGACGACAATCAAATATCAAAAACTAGTAAATTTATGGAAACTCGAGGTATTAATGCAAGATTAAGACTGAAAGTTCTTAAAACTACGAAAATTGCCCCTCAGTTCTAAAAATAATATTTTTCTGAAATATTAACCGATCTTCAATAGATAATATTTCTACCATTCAGATGAATAGGCGTGTTCATCGAAGTGCAGCAGCCATTTATTGCAATCAAGGGTTAATTACATCAAATATACGACTGTTCCCGCGGCGGTTACCAAGTCTCGTCATCATCATCATCATCCTATAATGTTCCCACTGCTGGGACACAGGCCTCCTCTCGGTGAGAGGGATTGCGCCATTATCCACACCACGCGGGCCCAGTGTGGGTTGGTAGATGTCACATGTCTTCGAATTTTTGGTTCTAGGACATGCTGGTTTCCTCACGATGTTTTCCTTCACCGTTTCGAGAGCAGTGGTGATGAAATAATTTACACAAAGTAATGCGCCTGGCTGGGTTCGAACTCACGACCTACAACTCGTAAGTCGCGGCCGGTACCACTTGGGCACCACTGCTCAAGTCTTGTCAACTTACGTAAAACCTTAAATTCTATTTCTATTGTATTGCTGATTAACAAATAAATTGTGATACTATTCGAATTGTTTTCAAGACCACCTGTTTGGCTCAGCTGTACAATTCAATTGTCTTTTATGCCTTGAATAATTCTAGTATCAAAATAACTTTGTTGTTAATTGTAAGGTAGTGTCTATTCACTGTTAATTAGACTTACAAAGAAGGTTTACAGTAACGAAACTAATTAAACTAGAATGGTTGTTTATGTTGTGTGTAAAACAGAATGCTTAAAGTGCAGATGCATTCTAAACTATCTTGTTGTTGCATTGTTTATTTTAGAGAAATTGATAAATTTATCAAAAAAGAGAAATATTTGACAGCTATTTCTCATTTTGCCAAATTTTTTAATAATTTCACAGACATACACATACACGCGGACTCAATGCACTTCGCTACGCAACTTTCGTCGTAGCACTGTGCTACGGCGTAGCTGATGGGCTACGGCGTAGCTCGTACTGTGCTACGGTTTTTTTTTTTTGGGTGGGAAATCATCAAATAACTTCTCCGCTCTTCGTGTCAGACTTTTACTGACTAAAACCCACCCGTGTTCCCTCAGTAGCCCGTATGCCAGGGGCTGTGGTATCTCTTTTCAACAAACCCGCACCCTTGGCAGGCATCGGCCCTTGCGGGCCCCATCATTTTGTGCTGAAATCTCTTTGAGGCGCGCGTGGAACACAACGCGCCGACGACTTGGGCTTGGTCCTTACCGGACAGCGAGCTACCCATTACTCGCCGTCCGCAAGCTCATGCCTACGGTGGCCGGTAATTAAGTCCGATTTAGCTTCACCAATTTTAGAATTTAGTTTTAATTGATCATAATCGTTGATTTGAAATTAGTAGTAATTATTATGGAGGCACACAACACCTGCCTAGTCTTTTCACAAATATGTTGGGTTCGGCTTCGGGTCAAACTGGATGTAGCTGAAAACCAGTATTCTATATGGAGCAGACGCTCCACGTAAAATGACCTCCCCAACCTAGTAGCTGGGTATTACGATACCCCTTGGTAAGACTGGTTGTCGGACTTTCGGGCTTTTGACGACCCGTTACGACTGTCAAAGATCCACTAATAATATAGGTATAATAAATCATTTATTTCAAGTTACATAAGACTCATAATAATATGGCGCGAACATAACAATAGGACAAGATTAATGACAGCCGGGACCAACGGCTAAATGTACTTTCCGAGGCACGGAGGAGTCTTATATGTAAAGATGGTCACCCATCCACCGACCAACCGCGGCAAGGGTAGCTTAACCTCATTGTCGTGCTGCTGCTAATACTTAGCCACAAGCCCTTTTTCCTTAAATATGATCACAACTTTCTGATAAACGCCATATTTATTTTAAGTTCAGGTTTTTTTACGATATTGTCCTTTACGTCATCACTGCTCTCAAAACGGTGAAGGGTTACATCGTGAGGAAACCGGCATGTCCTAGAACCAAAAAAAATCATGCTACTGACGTCAACCAACCAGCACTGGGCCCGCGTGGTTTATTACGGCCCACTGAGAGGGTCACTGAGAGGCCTGTGCATTGAGACGTTATAGGATGGTCTGATGTGTAGTTCAAAATAATTCATCGTCATCATCATCATTTCAGCCGGAAGACGTCCATTGCTGGACATAGGCCTCTCCCAATTTGGGGGGGTTTGCCATAATCGACACCCACGGCGAGACGGGATGGTGCTATTATTTGCATCCGGTACCACATGGAAAATTAGTTCATATTAAACAGTAGTTAAAAAAGGAATCTCGATAACTTGGCTAGTCGTTAAAACTGTGCGAGGCAGGGGCGTGTCTCTAATAATAACATAAAATATTTTTGCCCCTTGCAACACCCACTTAAGAAATAATTATTTACAACCATTGTCGTTCTAAATGCAGCGGAGCGTAAAAAACATGGGAGTATGTAGCACAGGAAATAACAAGTTAACAAGATATTATTGAAGCGTAACAGGAAACGCCTCAAAGCTTATTGAAATAGAATATCTTAGAATATTTCTTATAGATGATATCCTGTGATACTTCTACATACATCCTGTGTGTGCCGGCGAAAGATATTTCTGTATTCTCATCTGCTTAGCCTTTTTAGCAATATGAATAAAGGTGTGATGTAATGAAAAAAACTATACTATAATTTATAATATTATAATATCTATACTAATATTATTAAGAGGAAATGTTTGATTGTTTGTTTGTTTGGCTCCGAAACTACTAAACCGATTTGAAAAATTCATTCACTGTTGGGAAGCTACACTATCCCCGGGTAACATAGGCTACATTTCATTCCCGTATTCTCACGGGAACGGGAACTACACGGGTGAAACCGCAGAGCGCTGCTGGTGTTTTATATCAAGAACAATTTTTCATTATCCAAATGGCACATTGATTGTAAAAGAGTCGTTTCCAGCTTTGTGTCATTGATGTTCTAGATAAACTTCGGAATAACCAAGAGCAAATGTTTTTCTCGGTATAAAATCTTAGCTCCTTATATATTTCCCTGCATTTTTCTTTCCCAGCTGAAGAGTTTCTTCAGCAAATAAAAAAAAGGGGGAAAAAAGCAAACGTTTTAAGACTGTTCTTATAGTTATACTCGTTATGTAAAGGTTGTTCATCTTACGTAAATTATGTAAAATAGTCAACCATTCGTATTTACAATTCAATGCATCGATTCTTTGAACTGTGTGAAAGGTATTGGGAACCGAGTTCTTTTTATCACTGCTTGAATGTATAGTTCTTTGTGTTTATCAACGGGTATGTTAGTAAGAGATCGGATATTCGGATGCATAATTGCCTAAAGTTGAGGTGTTGGCTAATATGGAATGCGCTTTTGTAACGAAAAATGCTTAGTAATTTTTATTTTATTTTTAATTAGTTCACTCCACCTCTCTTCTTACACCCTTCATACACACATTTGCGTCGGGGTTAAACATATGTTTAAAATAAATATGAATCTGAATAGTTATGCAATGAAAGACGCTCGGGCTTATTTTTTAATAAATTTTTTTTAAGATGTCACTTTCATGTTATATACGGACTGTATGTAATGTATTCCGGAAGTTGGGATTCCAATCCTGGGATTTTTTTACAATAAATCATTATATTTAATGATGCCGCTTCCATCCTTTCATAGCTGAAACTTAACTTTAGGTAAATATGCATCCGAATATCCGATCTCTAATGATAATTCTTGGTCGGGTCTGCCCAACCCGATCAAGAATGATCATACCTGTATTATTGGATTTTTTATCTAAGATTTCTCAGTAGTAGCCCTGAGTTTGAATTTGTCGTTGAGTTTGAAAATGGGTAGGTACAAACCTACCCAGTGGCAATAAATTTATTGGGCCTTAAACTTTTCACTACACGATATTTAAGTCCTGATATATTGGTGATGAGGTTTTTATTTATTTATTCGTCAGACTTACGTACGCTTAAAGTAGGCTTACAGTGTAAACAATGTAGAATTTGCGCTAAAAGTTGTCATTTACAAGGTTTCACTAAAGTTATTTGACATAAAAAAAAAAAAAGTTACAAAATCAAAAAAACCTGACAATTTTTGGTAACCATCTTTTTTAATTAAAGTTTACTTTTTAGGCAGTCGGGTTTTTTGATTATGTAAATATCTTTTTTTATTTCACAGTTTTTAGTTAATATAATTATTTTTGACGTAAATGAGACCTATTTATGAAACGCTTTATTTTGATACCCCACTCAATAGGTTTTGAGAAACAAACATTTTTTTGACGACACAATATGGCGCCAAAAATCGGCCATTTTTTTTTTCAATTTTGATGTATCCGGTGTCATTCTCACATTTAGGACGAATTTAACGGAACTTCTTAAGCTGACATTGATCAAGCCGCTTAGGCTACAGAGCGTGCCAAAGAAATATACATACACACACTCGAAAAACATAACCCTCATTCTAGCGCAGTCGGGTAAATAGAATCTTCTACAAATAAAACAAAACAAATTCTTCTTTCTATAAACAACAACAAAACGAATTCATGTAGTGCCTTACAGGAATTCGTTTTGTTTTTGTAGATAGATAGACTTATACTAGACCAAAAACCAAGAATAAACACTATGCCACTTATTCATAAACGTTGCTTAAAGTTAAATAGTGATTAGCGTCTGTTTAACCATACATTTTTGAAGTTTAAACATCATTTAACTTTAATCATCGTTTATAAATATGGCCCTATATGGCGCCAAAAATCGGCCATTGTATTTTTTTTTTCAATTTTTATATACCCAGTGTCATTCTCACAATTAAGACCAATCTAACGGCACCTCTCAAGCTGAAATCGATCAAGCCGTTTAGGCTACAGAGCGTGCCAAAGAAATATACATACATACATACATACATATGTACATGCACTCGAAAAACCCTTCTGGCGTAGTCGGGTAATAACATTTAATAGGGACTCTTTCTCCCTTTCTATTTTCACACCATCCGGGTTTAGGGGAAGGGTCCCTGAACAGCGTGTAGTATTTATAAAGCTTTTAAATATAACTGCCACCTGTACACCTCTGCCTTACTTTACAGGGATTACAGGCGTGATGTTGTGTTATAATCCCCGGTTTTAAAAGAGAGATCGTTCAGTTTAATGTGTGCATCTTTGATGATAATAATTAGTATGAGTACATTTATTTATTTATTTAATAGTACACATACATTATTATACATTTAATTTGGTGCCAACATAAACTTATTAAAGTTTCTTAAGTAGGTAGTTAGCTTATAAACAAACAACAAATAAAGTTACTTCGGGTATAAATTAATAAAATAATTAATTAATAAATAAAATAAATAATATCTACATAATGCAAGACATCGAACATCGGTGACCAATCTGACCATCCATCGTTAGAACAAAAGTGGACCACCACTTTTGTTGTAAAGATGGTTGCTCCTATTATTTTAATTTGTGTTATGATAATTTTTGTTAAGCATTATTTTTGCGTAATTTTGAATGTTTTAAACTATTCAGCTGTAATTATTTATTGATAACTATATTTTATTAAGTAATAAATGTTTTATTATCTACGAGTGATATACGTATATTTTGTAAAAAAAAAATGTTTTTATTTGAATTTTATGTTATCCTGAGTTATACTGTCCGTCAATGATAGTGGTAGTTGATTTATTATTATAACATATTAATTATTAAGCCTTAGTATTGAGCTTTTATTACATAATCAGCCTATAACGTTCCCACTGCTGGGACACAGGCTTCCTCTAGGCGAGAGGGAGTGAGCCGTAATCAACTTTTTATGCGAGGCTAGAATTGTAACCAACTCTATTTCTTTCTTATTAGTACATGGACTCTTAGTGTAAATTTTTTAACACATTTAAACTCAAAAAAAGTCATTTTCAAAACAAAATTCAAATAAAAACCCACATAAAAGTTACAATAAATTCACCAACTGGACTAAATCACGAATTGTTCAACTTTCAACTCTCCTAAATTGCAGAAAACCAGTTTTTACAGACATTTAGACGACCATGTTAGTTCAAAATACTTCGAATGCGGTAGACAAATGGTACAATTTGTTCGAGGGAATCAAAATATGTCGGCGGAGCTGTAAGGTACTATCATTTGCTGCGGCGACAAAAAGTTAATGTTGATTCACTGCCACTATTAAGATGTCGAATTTATTTTCTTCTTTCCGATTAAGCTGGCTTTTTGATGTAATAAATCAATTTCTTTAGATTACATGCGGGTATTTTGTAGGTTTTGAAGAAGGAAACTAACTTTGTTGTTGATGGTTTTCGTTTTACAGACTAATGTACTAGTGTTTTTTTTTGAGGGTGGGAAATCATCAAATAACTTCTCCCGCTCTGGGTGGAGCAGGATGGCGTGTCAGACTTTTACTGACTAAAACCCACCCGTGTTCCCTCAGTTGCCTGTGCCAGGGGCCACGGTACCTTTTTCGAATAACCCGCACCCCTGGGAGATGTGCTAGTGTACATTTATATCTGGATTAATTTTACATGAGAGATTATTTGACATTGAGATACACCTTTTTTTAAATGAATTTTACTGAATATAGATTCACATTCATTATATTCAGCATATAACGTTCCCACAAAACTGTTCATTAGCAGCTTTGTTCCCACTCACTCCTGAATATAGGCCTCCCCTTTTTTGTGTCATGCTTCCCTGGTCTGTATGAGTCTCATGTAGCACTATTATTGCGTAACACTATCAATAAAAATCTGAATATTTTTTATGGATATTGTTAATCCGAGGCAATCCAATCTGTTCAAAAAAACCCACAATATCCGATTTCCAATAATAATTCCACAAACAGACAAAAGACAGAACATTGCTATGAAAACAGCATCCAATTCGTTCTGAAGGAAGTCCATAATTTTTTCGACTTCATTGTTCGGTAGTAGCATAATGAGTTAATGTCTCAATTGCTCATAGATCAGTTGAACATGTTTTATACGTTTTATCTTGAAAAATAACGGGTAATATTGAATACAATCTTTGGCATGGATGGAGTCCAAGGGATGCGGAGAGTTATAAAGATACTGGCTTTTGCCTGCGGCTTCGCCCGCGCGGAATTTTCATCCCCTATTTAACTCCCTTAAGGGTTGAATTTCAAAAAATCTTTCCTTATTCCTTGTCTATACTATAAAGGGAACCTTTGTGCAAAATTTCAGCTTTCTAGGTCCAAGGGATTGGGCTGGGCGTTGATGAGTCAGTCAGTCAGGACTTTTCTTTTTATTTGTATAAATTTGTTCTTAGCTTTTCTATGTGGGTAATACGAATAATCATTATTAAACAGTTGAACTTTATACAACATATTCCGGAATTAACGCACACCATAAAACAAAAATTACAATATTATGTTATAATCACAGTACACACAGATTTTAGTATTATGTATAAAACATTGTTTATTAATTAAATTAGTTATACTGATTGTGGGAAAAACGCACGCACACAGTGAAACACGTATGACGGTCTGTAGCTTGACTGTGCTGCGGAAGTGTGAAGAATGTAATTATCGTAGTTTTAATTATTTTTGGGTTGCAAAATTAACCCTAATAAAATAACAGAAATCAATTAGTAAACGATTCTTAAGAAACTACTTGCATAATGCTTTTATTGCTTCATTATGTTAAAAAAAAAATATCATCAATGTGAATTACGCAATGAATTTTGTTTAACTGTCAAAATCAAACCATTCCTATTGTTAATGTGTTTCGAAACTACCCCATCGGAAAGCGATATCGGTTTAGCACCACCTGGATCCAATTCGATCCATAACAATAGAAAACCAATTGAGTCTTATTAAAGGTACTTGAAGCTACTTTTAATTCTTAATATTTGTATTCAAATCAAATGAAGTTACGGGCATCAACTAGTGTGGTGTGGATTATCTCCAACAATTAAATGAAAGGGAAAACTTACTTTCTAAATTACAAACACGACTACATGAGTATACGGCACTATGTACCAAACGTTTTATGTATGGACTCTTAAGGAGGGAGTGAAATTGGCAGAGAACACAATAATGGAACAGGTCAATGACTGGCACGTGACCGAAATAAGGAACGTTTACAATAAGGCGCGATGACGTCACACATGTTGGGCCAAATGCTTTCTGCGATTTAGACAATAGCTTCATAAAGCGAAGTTTTTGAAGAATTAATGACCTCATTTCATTTCGCTTCTCTAAAGTACTGAAGGAACTCGATGGGTTTGGTCGTAAATCCCTGAATTTTCGCCGTTGGAGTGATCTCCATACCATCTAAATACATAGATAGCATGTAGCATAGCTATTCACATCATTCGATAAGTTGTCGAAATGACAGATTTTTACTTACTTATTTGCCTTGTTCCAAACATCTGTCGGTACAATGGCGGTCTTCAATTTGTTAACCCAACAAATGTTCTATGTCAAATGAGGGCAGTGGTGGCCCTATGGTAACGGCCACGACTTACGAGTTGTAGGTAGGGGGTTCAAACCCAACGAGGCACTTTACTTTGTGTAAACTATTTCATCACCACTGTTCTCAAAACGGTGAAGAAAAATATCTCCCTCTTCTCATAGAGTGGAGGTCTGTGTCCCAACAGTGGGAGCATTATAGGCTGATCATGCGTATGCTTATGCAACAAATATCTTATGGGCAGGCGATTGACAAATCAAACAAAAGGCAGACCTGTGACGTTCTGTAGGACAGATTTAATTTGATCGTGTATTTGCCAGATACGATCATTGATTCATGAAGAGGTGTTTGTAAATAAAATACATATCATCATGTCATATCACATGGTTACTTTATAGTCATCCAAGAAATAAATTATATCACATGGTTACCCTATAGTCACTGGGCACGCCACGGTTGCGGCGGTAAGTCCCCTCTTTGCGGAGTGGCTTGAGAGGCGGCATGGCGTCCTCACCTTCCGCCTGACGCAGGTCCTCACCGGACACGGCTGTTTCGGGAGGTTCCTGTTTCGGATAGGGCGAGAGGAAACGCCCGGGAGTTTCCACTGCGAAGATCGCTCTGAGGACACGGTGGAGCACACGGTGGCGGTCTGCCCGGCTTGGGCGGAGCACCGCCGTGTCCTCGTGGAGGCGATCGGCGGCGGCGATATCTCGCGTCCGGCCCTGGTCCAGGCCATGGTACGGAGCGAAAGGGCATAGGGAGCCGTCACCTCCTTCAGCGAAGCAGTAATGCTCGCGAAGAGGGAGGCGGCGCACGTGAGGGAGAGGCAGCATATGCGCCCTCGCGACCCTAGCCGCCGCAGGATACGGAGACGCCCTGGGCGTCGGGAATCCCAGGCCGATTTCCGGCCACCGTAGGCATGGGCTTGCGGACGGCGAGTAATGGGTAGCTCGCTGTCCGGTAAGGACCAAGCCCAAGTCGACGGCGCGTTGTGTTCCACGCGCGCCTCAAAGAGATGTCAGCACAAAAAATGATGGGGCCCGCAAGGGCCGATGCCTGTCAGGGGTGCGGGTTTGTTGGAAAGAGACACCACAGCCCCTGGCATACGGGCTACTGAAGGAACACGGGTGGGTTTTAGTCAGTAAAAGTCTGACACGCCCTCCTGCTCCACCCAGAGCGGGAGAAGTTATTTGATGATTTCCCACCCAAAAAAAAAAAAAACCCTACAGTCATCCAAGAAATACATTATATCACATGGATACTCTATAGTAATCCAAGAAATACATTATATCACATGGTTACTCTATACTCATCCAAGAAATCTTTCTGTGACTGGTATTATGTACCAAAGATTTCTTGAATGCCTTGAACGATATTTGATAACTATAATTTTCCACTTAGGGCAAGAGGGAGGCCTTCTATGTAGCGAGTTAGGTGTTACTTGAAGAGTGTTTAGACACTCGTGAGTGTTAAGTAAGTGGACTTTATATGCCTGTTCCCACTAGGTGGCATGTGAATGTAACAAAGCATAGTTACTGCCTCGTTGGTACAGTAGTTGCAAGCTGGTCTGTTGACCAAGAGATCCTAGGTTCCGTTTAAGCGTCGGCCAATGTGTTGTTGGGCTTTTTTATCTGGCATTTCTAAGTATCATCCCGTAGTCTACATTTGTGCCCAGTTGATGGCAATAAGCTCGTCCCAACCCCACACCAATTCGAAATTACATTATTCTTGGTCAAAACAATGCATATTTATGGGATAGCGGTTGATTCGCTGTTATTTTTTGAAGAGTTCCGTTGTCTGTCTCCGAAACACAACATCAGATCTCTTTGAAATTTAAATGGGACCATTTTGGAATAAACCGATTTCGAACAACAAAAATTTGCAAATCTGTTTATACATATATGACGGAGTTATGCCCGAACATATGTATGTTTTTTTATGTAAAAAAAAATGTTATCATATCGAATTGATAACCTCCTTCTTTTTGAAGTCAGTTAATAATCACGATGGGATCAGTAAAAGCTCAACTATAATTAGATGTGCCGTTAGTTATACTATATTAGCGATCAAATCTCTCAATTGATTATTATAGTACTAAGGTAAATACAAACATGGTCTCTTACAAAGCGTCAAAAGTCCGCACTGTCACACATAGCCCGTTTTATTAGCCCGTTGGCACACACCGAGTCTGCCAACGGGCTATGGAACGAAGTACTCGTATACTAAGTGTCAAACTTACAGACCACAATAGGAGCTCTTTACTTCATTCAAAAACGAAAATAGTGGACGCTGGCCTAAAGTGAGACCGGACTGGCCACATCTGTTACATGAAGGAGCAGCAATACGCCAGAACCACCACGCATTGGATTCAAAATCTCAGAAAATTCCTACGTGACGAGCATAGAAAAAGATGGCGGAATGTGCTTGACTCCTTCTTAAAGTAATGGCCCACACTGGCAGTATACCGTGGAAAGTAGCAAGAGAGAAGGGACTCCTTTTTTCCGCAGAGGCATGGGTGCAGAGGCGTGGGCTTATAATAATCAGGTGAGGGTAAATGCTGTGATGCGCTCACTAGAGGGCGCGGCACGTGGGTAGAGTCGAGTAAGAGGATATGCTTGAAAGACGAGTCAGTCTTGTGGGAACAACGAATTAATGCAGACCTCCAATTCTCCTACGCGGAACGGTCAGTTTGCCCAAACGACGAAAATAACGCGTAAACGTTATCAGTATCGTATTGTGTTAATTATTCTGAAAGTGAAATACTAACTAATCTGTAATATCTGAAAACCTGCACTACGGATTCCGTACCTCCGAATCGAGATGATGACGGCACTATCGCTCGTCTATCGCTGACGCTGTCATGTGTACGTATGCCTTTACTCATAAGATACCGTCTATCTTTTGTACGTTTCTTGAGCGAGAAAATTGTCCATAGTCCTACTAATGTAAAAGTTTGTTTTTAGCATGTTTGGATGTTTTTTAAATCATGCATATACGGCTGTACGGATTTGGATAAAATTTGGCTCACAGATAAATTATAATCTAGAATAAAACTTAAGGTATTTTTTTAGTGCGTTACGTTGGTACGTTCCCGCGGGATAATTTTCGACCCCCATGTGGGTGAAGCTGCTGGAAAAAGCTAGTCACCAATAGTTCTTTGAAGTATATGAATGATTTATAACTATTTTTCTTTGATTTCAGGTACTGTACGTTCGACCGTAAAAATACTTGCCTGGTAACAGTGATAAAGCACTGGGGATCTCTTTAAAGGTTAGTTAATATTAGTCTACAATAAAGAAAATCAAGTTCTTCTAACTTAACAGACAGCTGCGCTGCTGGGGAGTTTGTTGCGCCACTTCTTCTTCCTATGTAAAGCACTAGGAAGTGGTGAAGGGCGGGCATTTTGGGGGGACTGTCTTATGTAATTTTGACGTTCAAAAAGTGCTGATTCTCAGCCTAGTTTGAATAAATGACTTTTGATTTTGAAAGAGAAATATCTTTACCAAGGCTTCTCCGTGTCTCAACAACCGTTGGTTCCGGAAGTCATTCGTGATCCTTGACAGTCTTTACGGGTCGCCAGAAGCCCGAGAGACTTACTACCAGTTCTAAAATTTAAAGAAGTATCTTTACTAAGACCCCGTGCGTCGGCTAACACGTTAAGCTGTTGGTGTCAGCTCTCATTTGTGGATCTTTGATAATCGTTACCGCGGGGTATCATATTATCCAGTAATTGCGTTGTGGAGGTTAGATGGGCAGACGCTCCATGTTAAAAAGACTGGTATCCACCTGCATCTGGTTTGACTGGAAACCGACCCCAATCATCATCATCATTTAAGCCGAAAGACGTCCACTGCTGGGCGTAGGCCTCCCCAAGCTTCTCCACTCCATTTTTAGGGAGGTTTTGCCATAATCGCTACGCTTGGCAGGCAGGTTGGCGATCGCAGTATGGTGGGAAAATGTGTAGAGAACGCTGCTGCCCATTCTCTAGTAAGTCCCTTAGTCGCCTTCTACGACACCCATAGGAAGAAATGGGATGGTGCTATTCTTTTTACGTCTGGCACCACATGGAACCACGACCCCAATATAGTTGGGAAACGGCTAGGCAGATGATGATTCTTCAAGTGAACTGTACTAACGCCTCTTACCCTTAAGGTAAATATTTATCTCCAGCGGTTCAGAAACTCGTGTGGAAGTTTTCTGTGTGTTTCTTACGAAGTTTCAATATGTATGTAAAGTTGGAGCTAATTTATTTGCCTGTACCACAAAGCTGGGAACGACTCTTTGGTACAATATTCAATGTATTATTTGGATATTAAAAAATAATTATTTATATTAAAATATTTTTATATTACATCACGCCTGTATTAAGTGTGACAACCAGTCCTTACTAAGGGGGTATCGTATTACCCGGTAACTGGGTTGTGGAGGTCAGATAGGTAGTCGCTCTATGTAAAATACTGGTATTCAGCTGCATCAGGTTAGATCGGAAGCCGACCCCAACATAATAAGGAAAAGGCTACGCAGATGATGATAGAGCAATATCTTTCACCAACACTCACAGACTCACACTCGTAGGAGGTTCACAGGTTATTTTCTATAAGAAATTTTCTAAGATATTCTATTTCTATTTTGGTAAGCATTGAGGCGTTTCCTGTTACGCTTCAATAATGCCTTGTTAACTTGTTATTCCTGGTAATACCTACGTGTTTTTATGCTCGGATGCATTTAGAACGACTACGGTTGTAAATATTTTCTTAAGTGGGTGTTACGAAAGGGCAAACATATTTTATGTTATTATTAGATCGTGATAGCTTATTATCACGTATTTTATTGATTTGACAAAACATCGAGATTTCTTTATTAATTACTTTTTAATATGAATGAATGTCAGCCACACATCCGTTCCGTGTGGTTCCGGACGTAAAAGAATAGCACCATCCCATTTCTTCCCGTGGGTGTCGTAGAAGGCGACTAAGGGACTTACTAGAGAATGGGCAGCAGCGTTCTCTATGCATTTTATCACCATACTGCGATCGCCAACCCGCCTGCCAAGCGTGGCGATTATGGCTAGCCCCCTCAAATTTGGGGTTGGCGATTTTTTCATCATAAGTAGAACAATAAACAAGAATTTTAAGAATATAAGGGTTAAGGTATAGGAATATAAAAGGAGTTGTAAAGGGTTTTATGGGTGTTAAGTACACAGAACAGGTTATGTAAGTAAAAACACTCAGCCTTTTCAAATACCTGGAATAAACAACTAATTGGAATAAACGACAAGGAAAATAATATGTTTGCGTTTCAGTTATTATTCAGCAGCTGCTTAGCAATTTACAATAAAAAAAAATGGTACAAAACTAGGTAAGTATTATTAGATCTATTACGGTAATCTTCTACATTTAATTTAAAACTGCTCAATTAAGCTTTAATAGTCTTTCTCCCTTTGCTTAAATAAGTACCTTTCTGAAGCTTCTGTTGTCCTGGTAACTGAGAAAATTATTATGTTGCTAAAATATTATTATTTGGGACAGGAAAATACTCTTTATTTGGCAAAACTAACTATTTTTAACCGATTTAAAAAAGTAGGTTTTCAATTCAGGACTTTTTTATGTATGTTCGGACCTAACTCCGTCATTTACAGATGGATTTTCAATTCTATTTTTTTATTCGAAAGGGGTTTATTCCGAAATAATTTCAATTAAATTTCATATAGATCTGATGATGAGTTTCGGAGGCAGACGACGAAACTCTTCAAAAAATTACAGCAAATGAACCGCGATTGTTGCTATCGCAGAAATATGCATTGTTTTGATTTGATTGTCTTCGAGAATACCCCAAGGATTATGAAATTTCGAATTGGTGTGGAGTAGGTACTATAAAGGTGAAAAATAAAACAACAGACTTCCGAAAAACGACGACAAAGTGAAATATAACTTTAATTCTGGAAGGCGGTGGCAAAAAATTTAAATATATCCAAAGACACCCACTTATGTTTGGATGTTTGTTACTCAAGCACGCAAAAACGGCTGAACGGATTTGAATGAAATTTGGAACACAGATGGTTTATAATCTGGACCCCGATAGTACGTTCCCGGGACATATTTTTGGACCTCTGCGCGGGCGAAAGCGCTGGCTTATGCTAGTATTATACAGATAAAAATAAATTGCCGCATGTATGAAAGATCATCACTAGAAAACGTCTCGACCGAATTGACTGATTTATTTGATACAAGGATACAAATCTTGTCTAGACACGAAAAACGTGGAAATATTCCAGAACACCACCGGTAAAGTTAAAAAATCACCCGGGCAACGCTGGGCACGAACAGCTAATCAGTACAATACAACTATGTTTGTGAAAAGAAGACTTTAATAAATCTTTTATTTCAAGAAAATAGATTCATTATACCTACTTCGTCAAAACAATGACCCCATCTTTACACAAAACACATCACCAACTCAAAACTTATCGACAAAAGTCGGCCAAACCGATCTCGAACATTGATAGGAAGTTCGCACGAAGTCGCGCGGCATCAGATGTATAAATAGTCCCAATTAATTAAGAGTCGGGGACTCTGTGAGAGTTCTAGCTAACTCCGGAATACTTCGGATTACTGATATATTATTTATACGGATTAAAAGGTGGGAGTTCTTTTAGGAATTAAGAATAGGTCTGTTAGATTTAATTAGAGTGAAAAGGTCACTATTTAACACTGTATTCATCTATAGAGCTGCATTCTGGCAGTGGAAATTATAGGATAAATCAGAGGAAATTCCTCACTTAAATAAATTAAAATCTAACGGCTTTTTAATTCAGGAAAATAATTTTTTTATTTCACATAAACCTGCATGGGCACTTATGAAAAGTCAGAAGCTAGGTGAACGGTTCCAAATTGTCGCTTCCTATGGAGAAGAGCCGGCAAGAAACTCCACGGTTACTCTTTTAAAAATAATTGGCTTTTACAATGTTTTCGAATTACAGTGATAATAGGTATGGGAGGACAGTGCACGCCTGTTAATAAGTACCAGTTACTATATAGGCTATAGGTATAATAGTCTCATAATTCGTTATCCTTTTCAGTATAAAGCTGTTAGGTTCTTTTAGATATCAAAGTAAAAATATTAACTTTGAAGATTCGGCGCCATCTTTTTTCCAGTTACAAGCTAAGACGCTTTTATTGTAGCGGCACTACAAATAAAAATGCATCGCAACAAAAATCGAAAAACACAAAAAGAAAAGTGGCGCCATCTACAATGCCACAGGCGAACTAACTGAGCAATTCTGCATCGCGCAATCAGAGTTTACCACGCTACTCAGATAGATAAAATATTCCGACATCAACTGTCGGGCAGTTGCCCGGACCAGACACAATGCCAGTCTGGTCGGAGGATCCTCCTTAACCATCATAGGTATGAGTGAACTTTACACCCTGTTCCTCATACCTCTATCTCTCCCCTAAATTGGTGACCCCGAGAACGAACGTCAGCGCAGCCTTCGTGCAATACTTCGGCGTGACGTCATCTTCATCAAATCAAGACCACTTCCTCAAGCTTTCGAGCGGCGAGTCACACAGCCAGCCAGCTCCCTACGGCTTCAACGGGTATCCTGACCACCTGCATGCAGCGAACCGCATGCCTGGTCATCACCCACAGCCTCATCAGCAACCATGGCCCAGCACACTGCACTTTCGGCCGGTCGAGAGCCTAATCTCCCGGTCGACGCCAGCAGTCAGCCTCAACCTCTCAACCCAGCGCTGTACCAGATCCGACTCACTGGAGCATAACGCAGCGCAACCCCGACTCACTGGGGAATCGTCGCAGACAGTTCCGACTCACCGCGAACTATGTGACACCCGGTTCCGACCCACTGGAACCACAACTGGCACTGGCAAGCATCACATATGCACTGACTCAGCCCACTATCGACCTCCGGTCTCCGGGGGTGAGTGATGTAGCGGCACTACAAATAAAAATGCATCGCAACAAAAATCGAAAAACACAAAAAGAAAAGTGGCGCCATCTACAATGCCACAGGCGAACTAACTGAGCAATTCTGCATCGCGCAATCAGAGTTTACCACGCTACTCAGATAGATAAAATATTCCGACATCAACTGTCGGGCAGTTGCCCGGACCAGACACAATGCCAGTCTGGTCGGAGGACCCTCCTTAACCATCATAGGTATGAGTGAACTTTACACCCTGTTCCTCATACCTCTATATTATAATTGTGAGGTTTTTCTCTCACCCGGTGCTGTTTTTGGACAAAAATGTCTGGGAAAGACATGCTGACGCCTGCCAGGGGTGCGGGTTGTTCGAAAGACATACCGTGGCCCCTGGCACACAGGCTACTGAAGAAACACGGGTGGGTTTTAGTCAGTAAAAGTCTGGCAAGCCCTCCCACTCCGCCCAGAGCGGGAGAAGTTATTTGATGACTTCCCTTCCTCAAAAAAAAAGACATGCTGACGCAAGAATGTATTGTCTTATAATGGTGAAATATTTTTTTTCGTCTTTTTTATGCTGTAGTTCATCTGTGGATGCAAAGCAAGTTAAGCTGTTGGCCCCGGCTGCCATTTGTAGATCTTTGACAGTCGTTACGGGTCGTCAGTAGCCCGAAAGTCTGATAACCAAGTCTGTTAAGACTGGTAGCTGGTGAGCGGTGGTGGTGACTAGTGACTGGGTAGTATTATAACCCGTGGCTTACCACGGGGTATCTTGCTACCCAGTCACTCGGTTGTGGGGGTCAGATAGGCTGTCGCTCCATGTAAAATACTGGTATTCACTTGCATCCGGTTAGACTGGAAGCCAACTCCAACATAGTTGGGAAAAGGCTAGGCAGATGATTTAGTGCTTTGATATACGGAACCCTAACTGTAGGTAATACATTCTTGATTTATAAAAAACATTCTATCACGTGTCTCTCATCGAATAATAAACAAACACGTCACAAAGCGATCACCATTTTCCCGTAAACATAAGTACGTGCATTCCTTCAGTGTGCAAGTAGTGACTACATAAGCACGTTACATTTCTCTCTCCACCAATCACAACACAGCTCACAATGTACTGTTTGAATCTATATCAAATATCAATATTAATCGTTGAGACATCTTCGAAACGCATCCATTGCTGTTTATAAATATAAACAGTGGAGTTGCAATACTTGTTTGTGTTTATTGAGATTGTTTCCGATGTGAGACTCAAAGACGGGCACGTTTCGAGTAAGATGGTGGTTGGTGTTGTGTTTCTAAGTTAGTTTAGGATTTAGGTTTCTTGTTGTTACTTGACATCTAGAAGATAGAATGAAAATGTATTTTGCATTTTTTTGGAGACTCTATTTGTCACCTCTCCTATATAGAGGTATGAGGAATAGGGTGTAAAGTTCACTCGTATCTATGGTGGTAAAGGAGGATCCTCCGATGGGTATTGTGTCTGGTGGACAACTGCCCGACAGTTGATGTCTGGATTTTGTATAAGTTCGAGTGTCGTGGTAAACTCTGACTGCGCGATGTAGGAATTCTTAATTTAGTTCGCCTGTGGTATTGTACATGGCGCCACTTCTCTTTTTGCGTTTCTTTATATTGTTGCGAAGAATTTTATTTGTAGTGCCGCTAGACCTTCATTGAAAAGAGGTGTAAAGGCTGGGACAAACGAATTGATTTTTTAGCAATCGAAAGCCGAAAGCCCGAAAGCCGACAACCAGTCTTACCAAGGGGTATCGTATTACCCAGTAACTGGGTTGTGGAGGTCAGATAGGCAGTCGCTCCATGTAAAATACTGGTATTCAGCTGGATCTGGTTAGACTGGAAGCCGACCCCAACATAGGAAAAAGCTAGGCAGATGATGATGTAATATTTTGTAAACAACTAAATTAGAATGAAAGTGAAGCTCGGAAAGTAAGTTGAGCCCTTGGTCTTTGTTGTCATTCGTAAATCTTTAACAGTCGTTATGGGTCGTCAGAAACCCGTAAGTCTGACAACGAGTCTTACGAGGGGGTGTCGTATTACCCAGCAACTTGGTTGTGGAGATCAGATAGACAGTCGCTTCATGTAAAATACTGGGACTCTTCTGTATCCGGTTAGACCAGCCTTTCCCAAAGTGGGCGATAACGCCCCCTTGTGGGCGCTGCATGCTTAAAGGGGGGTGGTAAGAGACCCACTAATTCCGCTCAATCTCCGCTAATATAGCTCACAATAATTAATTTAATTTGAAGTTATAGTGGTTTTTAAGTAGGTGAAAAAATTGGGGCGCTAAAAAATAATATATTCTCAAAGTGGGCAGTACACGAAATAAGTTTGGGAGTTAGGAACAGTGCAGGCAAATGATGATGTCTCCAGATTAAACAGGATCCCGGGGTAGGTTAACAGGTTCAGTCATTTTTCTTAGTTTTCGATCTTTATTTATTTATACTGGGTGATTTTCTGGGTCAAATCTTTCACGGTGATAGGTACCCGTGCAATTGAACACCTTTCTCCAAGAAACACGGGTCGAAATATAAAAAGAATCGGATTAGCCATACAAAATCGATCAGCTGACTGGGTATTGATTTTGTATGGGAGGTCCGATTTTTTTTCCATATTGCGACCCGTGTTCTTTGAAGAAAGTTGTTCAATTTCACGGTACCCTGAAAAATTTGGACGATGACTAAAAAATCAGCTTGTGTTTCTAATTGAAAGAAAAGTTTTGAGCATGAATATCGACAGCTATAAAAATAGGAGGGAGCCAAAGAAACGATGGATGGACTTTGTGAAGAGTGATTTGGTTAGAAAGAGTGTGTCTACAGTGATGACGACTAATAGAGAAGTGTGAAAGATAAAGACTTCTTGTGCTGACCACAAATAAATTAGAATAATGACAGGAAAATTATGATTCATTTCTATTCCTGTTTACTCGATATTGTACGGGTATTGTTATGCCAAAATATTTTTCTAAAACTTTATTCTCAGAAGCTATATCAACAGAATACTTGGAAGAATTTCCACCGTAATAATATGATATTCTACTAACAATTTAATAGGATTTCAAGAAACAGCCTGAATTAATCCTGTAAAGAAATATTTTACAGGCCAGTTGATCGTCTTCTTATTATTCGGTAAACTTGAGAATTAAGCTGACAAGTCTTGCAAAGATTCCATATGTAAAATATTTAAGCATATTTTGATATTTTCTCATTGAAACTTTGGTTCTGTTTGGATGTATTTTATTTATTTATCGACAACATCGACATTTATCTATTGCATAAACCACTCTTCGGAAGAAATTCTTAGTAGTGCATAAAGTAATTTAAAAAAGACAATTGTAGGAAAATATAGTTATTTTGTATTAATTAGGACATCCCATTTTTATTCCAAAGTCTTTGAATTAGTTTTTGCTCATACAAACACACACCGTGTACTAGGAATGTATGAAAATAATAAAATCCCAATGAAAACACGTAGTGTGGTGTCACGTTTTGTGATTCCAATTTACAAAGCGCTATTGTTTGTCGGTGCCGCGTCGATGCTGTATCGATACCAGCGAACAATAACATGCAAGCTGCTTGTTTTTATGTTATCCTGGTACCTGAATGCTTTGTTGTGGGTATAACGATTCTATAATTTGTGGTTTTCATTTTAAGCATTTTTTAAACGACGCTCTATGGGGGAGTTATTTATTATTAAAAATAATGTTAAGCTTAATTTAAGTTGGTGACACTTCTTTATTAGTTACAAGACTGGTTGAAACACATGAAGAATGATAGATTTGACTTATGTATGTGTATGTAGTAGGTAAATAATGGATTAGTTAGATATTTGGACAAAAAAACTATTTTTTATCGAGCATTTACTTTTATGCCAAAAAAGAAATTTATTTAAGTTCTTACCAAAACCCTCCAGATATTTGGCTGCCCATGTCATTATGACAAACGGAAATAAACATACCTATCGTTATTTTTATTGCTTACTAGCTTTCGGCGGCTTCGCCCGCGTCTAAAATTATCCCACGGGACCGTAAAATCGGGATAAAAAGTATCCTATGTGTTGTTCCAGGTTACAAACTAACTGTGAGTCAAATTTCATCCAAATCTGTTCAGCCGTTTTTGCGTGATTGAGTAACAAACATCGAAACATACAAATGTGAAAGTTCACATTTATCATATTAATAGGATAGGATTTTTAAGTAAAACTGAGGGAATAACTTTGCACCAATTAAATTCAATCGAACATTTTCAAGAACTTGCCAAAGAACCCTATTGTAAAACAGAAAAAAAAAATAGATCTTTAATAGGTAGAAGTAGTTTTATGGCTTGAGAAAGCAAACTTAGTTCTCGGTTAGAATTTCAAATAGATCTCTAGTTTGCATATCAAAGATTGTTTACTCGTTTATAATTAACTTATCATTCAACCTACCTAAGAAGGTAAGTTGTATTATATAAATGTATAGCTTTTTCTCGAAGCTTTGCCCGCGTTGAAGTTAAAAAATATTTTATGGAAACGTAAAGTATCATATGGCCTAACCCAGGTGTGATGTTTATCGAAATCCGTTCAGCCGTTAAGGTCTGAAAAGGTAACACAAAGACGTTTAAAATAACGATAAGTTTAAATTTCGATAAGTGTATGGTTGATACTGACATTCATCTTGATCTAAGTTTTTGTTTTGTATGACTTTTCCAATATTTACAATTTCATTAAGTCTAACCGTTTTCCAACTATAATTGGGACCGGCTACCAGTCTAAGCGGATGCAACTGAATACCAGTACCGGTGGATCGGGGTTACATTGATTCGCGGGATGAGTTTGATCAAAACTTCCATTTCATATAAAATCGCAAATTGCGTAAAATAAAACGCAACATGGTAGTTTTTTTTTTTAGTTTAGCAACACTGAAGAACTGTTAAATCGTTTCCTGAGAAAATCACTAACAATTTTAATTAAAAAAGTTAATTATTTTTAGTGTTGGCAGATTTTGAGTTTGAAATTGTATTGGCATTATAATTGGGGTTACTTTGTAGTATCGAAGTAACCCCACATCGTACGTATAACTTTGATAAGTCAGTTTTATTTTTTGCTCGTTATAAAGTAATATTTATTCACGTATTATTACAGGAATCGAGAGTTATAAAAAAAACGATTATTGGACTTTTTTGTATTTTTTATAACCACAAAGAGATAAGAACCTTCAAAGTTCAATATTGATTAAAGTAACCCCGACCCACGGTATTTTAAATGGAGCGACTGCCTATCTGACCTCCAAAAGCAACTGGGTAATACCATAAGCCTTGGTAAGACTAGCTGCCTACTTTCGGGCTTCTGACTACCCGTAACGACTGTCCACGATTGACAGCTGGCCCCAACGGCTATTCTACACATACACAAATACACATACATAAGCCTGATCTATAATTCTCCGTACCCGGAAGACTTCGTGTTGACATGTAAATCAGATACGGTTCCGCATACTGACGAGGTCAAGCAGGCCGGACCCGAATTCATGTGTCAAGAGGCGGGCGAATCATTTATATACGTTAAGAAGGAGATAAATGAGGGAAAGGTTTTGTTGATGTGTAGTTGTAAATATGTAAGTACAGTCGCGGGAGTCTGTACCAAACCAATTTGAAAACAAAATCCCGAGCATACGATGACCACATCGGTTTAATGTGGGTGAACTTGGCAGATCATTTCCCAGCAGAGCATAAAAAAATGTGAGTTCTATTGGCATGCGGATGAGTTCTTGAGTTCCTTATACTTAAAAAAAATAGTTCAGGCGTTTTTGCCTGAAAAAAAGTCGAATGAAAATATGCTCTGCTAACTTCCGACAGCAGATCATTTTTTCCAAAATTAAAATTTTAAAACTGATTTCGGCACACAGTGATGAGATCTATAGTTCCATAAACTTTTCCGGAAGAGTTCTGCCGTCCTAAGTCATGAAATAAATAAAAAAGAAAATGTTACCCGCTACACGAAAAAGATAATATTTTTTTAAAGAGGCGCCTGATAAATTTGCAGCTTCTCGTAGATTCTAAGTTTAGTAGCAGCCAAGACCCCCGGAAACATAAAAAAAAAAACAAAAAGAATGCAGATGTCCCTAAAAATTATCAGCAGTGCCTTATGAAAAAGATAGACTACAAGAAACCTAGATTTCAAGGAGAAATTAAGTTGGGATGATAAAAAAAAGTTTGTATACAACTGAGGAGCTTAAAACTCCAAGTTTCATGTTGCAACTATAAAATAACAATACCAAAACATTCAAAGGATCCCAGAACACCGACTCAGGTATCAGCAGAGCATGGGTGAATATATAAGATAATTTAAATCGTAATTTTAATCAGGGGTATAGGAAGATGGTTCACAAAAATAATTGAGTGGTACTCCGGACCGGGAACTACACGGTTTCTCATGCAACACTAAAAGAGCTATCGAAAAATATGCATTGCTGCCCCAGAACTCCAACTAAGGTATCAGCAGAGCATGGGTGAAGATATAAGATAATTTAATCAGGATTTTAATCAGTGGTATAAGAAGATGGATCAAAAAAAAAAATGAGTAACACTCAGGAGCGGAAACTCCACGGTTTCATATGAACCACTAAAAGACCTATCCAAATATATGCATTGATGTCCCAGAACTCCGACCCAGGCATCAGCAGAGCATGGGTGAAGATATAAGATAATTTAATCAGGATTTTAATCAGTGGTATAGGATGATTGATTTAAAAAAAAAATGAGTGGCACTCCGGACCGGGAACTTCACGGTTTTATATGAAAGACTAAAAGACCTATCCAAATATATGCATTGATGTCCCAGAACTCCGACTCAAGTATCAGCAGAGCATGTGTGAAGATATAAGATAATTTAGTCAGGATTTTAATCACTGGTATAGAATGATGGAATAAAAAAATATTGAGTGGAACTTAGGAGTGGGAACTCCACGGTTTCTCATGCAATACTAAAAGGGCTATCCAAAAATATGCATCGCTGCCCCAGAACTCCAACTCAGATATCAGCAGAGCATAGGTGAACATATGAGATAGTAAAGCACAGGATTTTAACCATTGGTATAGGTAGATGGATCAAAAAAAAATATGAGTAGCACTCAGGAGCGGGAACTCCACGGTTTCTCATACAACACTAAAAGAGCTATCCAAAAACATGCATTGATTTCCCAGAACTCCTACTCAGGTATCAAAAGAGCATGGGTGAAGATGTAAGATAATTTACTCAGGATTTTAATCACTGGTATAGAATGATGGAATAAAAAAATATTGAGTGGAACTTAGGAGCGGGAACTCCACGGCTTCATATGAACAACTAAAAGACCTGTTTAAAAACATGCACTGGTGTCCCAAAACTCTTACTCAGGTATCAGCAGAGCATGGGTGAAGATATAAGATAATTTAATCAGGATTTTAATCACTGGTATAGAATGATGGAATAAAAAAATATTGAGTGGAACTTAGGAGTGGGAACTCTACGGTTTCTCATGCAATACTAAAAGGGCTATCCAAAAATATGCATCGCTGCCCCAGAACTCCAACTCAGATATCAGCAGAGCATAGGTGAACATATGACATAGTAAAGCACAGGATTTTAATCATTGGTATAGGTAGATGGATCAAAAAAAATTATGCGTAGCACTCAGGAGCGGGAACTCCACGGTTTCTCATACAACACTAAAAGAGCTATCCAAAAACATGCATTGGTGTCCCAGAACTCCTACTCAGGTATCAGCAGAGCATGGGTGAAGATGTAAGATAATTTACTCAGGATTTTAATCACTGGTATAGAATGATGGAATAAAAAAATATTGAGTGGAACTTAGGAGTGGGAACTCCACGGTTTCTCATGCAATACTAAAAGGGCTATCCAAAAATATGCATCGCTGCCCCAGAACTCCAACTCAGATATCAGCAGAGCATAGGTGAACATATGAGATAGTAAAGCACAGGATTTTAACCATTGGTATAGGTGGATGGATCAAAAAAAAATATGAGTAGCACTCAGGAGCGGGAACTCCACGGTTTCTCATACAGCACTAAAAGAGCTATCCAAAAACATGCATTGATTTCCCAGAACTCCTACTCAGGTATCAAAAGAGCATGGGTGAAGATGTAAGATAATTTACTCAGGATTTTAATCACTGGTATAGAATGATGGAATAAAAAAATATTGAGTGGAACTTAGGAGCGGGAACTCCACGGCTTCATATGAACAACTAAAAGACCTGTTTAAAAACATGCACTGGTGTCCCAGAACTCTTACTCAGGTATCAGCAGAGCATGGGTGAAGATATAAGATAATTTAATCAGGATTTTAATCACTGGTATAGAATGATGGAATAAAAAAATATTGAGTGGAACTTAGGAGTGGGAACTCCACGGTTTCTCATGCAATACTAAAAGGGCTATCCAAAAATATGCATCGCTGCCCCAGAACTCCAACTCAGATATCAGCAGAGCATAGGTGAACATATGACATAGTAAAGCACAGGATTTTAATCATTGGTATAGGTAGATGGATCAAAAAAAATTATGCGTAGCACTCAGGAGCGGGAACTCCACGGTTTCTCATACAACACTAAAAGAGCTATCCAAAAACATGCATTGGTGTCCCAGAACTCCTACTCAGGTATCAGCAGAGCATGGGTGAAAATATAAGATAATTTAATCAGTATTTTAATCATGGTATAGGAAGACGGATCAAAAAAAATTATGAGTAGCACTCAGGAGAGTGAACTCCACGGTTTCTCATACAGCACTAAAAGAGCTATCCAAAAACATGCATTGGTGTCCCAGAACTCCTACACAGGTATCAGCAGAGCATGGATGAAGATGTAAGATAATTTACTAAGGATTTTAATCACTGGTATAGGAAGATGGAATAAAAAAAATATTGAGTGGAACTTAGGAGCGGGAACTCCACGGTTTCATATGAACCACTAGAAGACCTGCCCAAAAAGATGCATTGGTGTCCCAGAACTCCTATTCAGGTATCAGCAGAGCATGGGTGAAGATGTAAGATAATTTACTCAGGATTTTAATCACTGGTATAGGAAGATGGAATAAAAAAATATTGAGTGGAACTTAGGAGCGGGAACTCCACGGTTTCTCATACAACACTAAACGAGCTATCCAAAAACATGCATTGGTGTCCCAGACCTCCTACTCAGGTATCAGCAGAGCATGGGTGAAGATGTAAGATAATTTACTCAGGATTTTAATCACTGGTATAGGAAGATGGAATAAAAAAAATATTGAGTAGAACTTAGGAGCGGGAACTCCACGGTTTCTCATGCAATACTAAAAGAACTATCCAAAAATACGCATTGCTGCCCCAGAACTCCAACTCAGATATCAGCAGAGCATAGGTGAACATAATGAGAAAATAAAGCAGAGGATTTTAATCATTGGAATAAGTAAATGGATCAAAAAAAAAATATGAGTAGCACTCAGGACCGGAAACTCCACGGTTTCTCGTACAACACTAAAAGAGCTATCCAAAAACATGCATTGCTGCCCCAGAACTCCAACTGAGATATCAGCAGAGCATAGGTGAACATATGAGATAGTAAAGCAGACGATTTTAATCATTGGTATAGGTAGATGGATCAAAAAAAAATATGAGTAGCACTCAGGAGCGGGAACTCCACGGTTTCTCATACAACACTAAAAGAGCTATCCAAAAACATGCATTGGTGTCCCAGAACTCCTACTCAGGTATCAGCACAGCATGGGTGAAGATGTAAGATAATTTACTCAGGATTTTAATCACTGGTATAGGAAGATGGAATAAAAAAAATATTGAGTAGAACTTAGGAGCGGGAACTCCACGGTTTCTCATGCAATACTAAAAGAACTATCCAAAAATACGCATTGCTGCCCCAGAACTCCAACTGAGATATCAGCAGAGCATAGGTGAACATATGAGATAGTAAAGCAGACGATTTTAATCATTGGTATCGGTAGATGGATCAAAAAAAAATATGAGTAGCACTCAGGACCGGGAACTCCACGGTTTCTCATACAACACTAAAAGAGCTATCCAAAAACATGCATTGGTATCCCAGAACTCCTACTCAGGTATCAGCAGAGCATGGGTGAAGATGTAAGATAATTTACTCAGGATTTTAATCACTGGTCTAGGAAGATGGAATAAAAAAAATATTGAGTGGAACTTAGGAGCGAAAACTCCACGGTTTCGTAGGAACCACTAAAAGACCTGCCCAAAAAGATGCATTGG
The DNA here is from genome assembly GCA_949987655.1 of Polymixis flavicincta. Lineage (NCBI taxonomy): Eukaryota > Metazoa > Arthropoda > Insecta > Lepidoptera > Noctuidae > Polymixis > Polymixis flavicincta. Next base: position 19,545,396 of record OX465190.1, on the reverse strand, counting down.
TGTCCCAGAACTCGTACTCAGGTATCAGCAGAGCATGGGTGAAAATATAAGATAATTTAATCAGTATTTTAATCATGGTATAGGAAGACGGATCAAAAAAAATTATGAGTAGCACTCAGAAGAGTGAACTCCACGGTTTCTCATACAGCACTAAAAGAGCTATCCAAAAACATGCATTGGTGTCCCAGAACTCCTACACAGGTATCAGCAGAGCATGGGTGAAGATGTAAGATAATTTACTCAGGATTTTAATCACTGGTATAGGAAGATGGAATAAAAAAAATATTGAGTAGAACTTAGGAGCGGGAACTCCACGGTTTCTCATGCAATACTAAAAGAACTATCCAAAAATACGCATTGCTGCCCCAGGACTCCAACTCAGATATCAGCAGAGCATAGGTGAACATAATGAGAAAATAAAGCAGAGGATTTTAATCATTGGAATAAGTAAATGGATCAAAAAAAAATATGAGTAGCACTCAGGAGCGGGAACTCCACGGTTTCTCATACAACACTAAAAGAGCTATCCAAAAACATGCATTGGTGTCCCAGAACTCCTACTCAGGTATCAGCACAGCATGGGTGAAGATGTAAGATAATTTACTCAGGATTTTAATCACTGGTATAGGAAGATGGAATAAAAAAAATATTGAGTAGAACTTAGGAGCGGGAACTCCACGGTTTCTCATGCAATACTAAAAGAACTATCCAAAAATACGCATTGCTGCCCCAGAACTCCAACTGAGATATCAGCAGAGCATAGGTGAACATATGAGATAGTAAAGCAGACGATTTTAATCATTGGTATCGGTAGATGGATCAAAAAAAAATATGAGTAGCACTCAGGAGGGGGAACTCCACGGTTTCTCATACAACACTAAAAGAGCTATCCAAAAACATGCATTGGTATCCCAGAACTCCTACTCAGGTATCAGCAGAGCATGGGTGAAGATGTAAGATAATTTACTCAGGATTTTAATCACTGGTCTAGGAAGATGGAATAAAAAAAATATTGAGTGGAACTTAGGAGCGAAAACTCCACGGTTTCGTAGGAACCACTAAAAGACCTGCCCAAAAAGATGCATTGGTGTCCCAGAACTCGTACTCAGGTATCAGCAGAGCATGGGTGAAAATATAAGATAATTTAATCAGTATTTTAATCATGGTATAGGAAGACGGATCAAAAAAAATTATGAGTAGCACTCAGAAGAGTGAACTCCACGGTTTCTCATACAGCACTAAAAGAGCTATCCAAAAACATGCATTGGTGTCCCAGAACTCCTACACAGGTATCAGCAGAGCATGGATGAAGATGTAAGATAATTTACTAAGGATTTTAATCACTGGTATAGGAAGATGGAATAAAAAAAATATTGAGTGGAACTTAGGAGCGGGAACTCCACGGTTTCATATGAACCACTAAAAGACCTGTCCAAAAAGATGCATTGGTGTCCCAGAACTCCTATTCAGGTATCAGCAGAGCATGGGTGAAGATGTAAGATAATTTACTCAGGATTTTAATCACTGGTATAGGAAGATGGAATGAAAAAAATATTGAGTAGAACTTAGGAGCGGGAACTCCACGGTTTCTCATGCAATACTAAAAGAACTATCCAAAAATACGCATTGCTGCCCCAGAACTCCAACTCAGATATCAGCAGAGCATAGGTGAACATAATGAGAAAATAAAGCAGAGGATTTTAATCATTGGAATAAGTAAATGGATCAAAAAAAAATATGAGTAGCACTCAGGACCGGGAACTCCACGGTTTCTCATACAACACTAAAAATGCTATCCAAAAACATGCATTGCTGCCCTAGAACTCCAACTGAGATATCAGCAGAGCATAGGTGAACATATGAGATAGTAAAGCAGACGATTTTAATCATTGGTATAGGTAGATGGATCAAAAAAAAATATGAGTAGCACTCAGGAGGGGGAACTCCACGGTTTCTCATACAACACTAAAAGAGCTATCCAAAAACATGCATTGGTGTCCCAGAACTCCTACTCAGGTATCAGCAGAGCATGGGTGAAGATGTAAGATAATTTACTCAGGATTTTAATCACTGGTATAGGAAGATGGAATAAAAAAAATATTGAGTAGAACTTAGGAGCGGGAACTCCACGGTTTCTCATACAACACTAAACGAGCTATCCAAAAACATGCATTGCTGTCCCAGAACTCCTACTCAGGTATCAGCAGAGCATGGGTGAAGATGTAAGATAATTTACTCAGGATTTTAATCACTGGTATAGGAAGATGGAATAAAAAAAATATTGAGTAGAACTTAGGAGCGGGAACTCCACGGTTTCTCATGCAATACTAAAAGAACTATCCAAAAATACGCATTGCTGCCCCAGGACTCCAACTCAGATATCAGCAGAGCATAGGTGAACATAATGAGAAAATAAAGCAGAGGATTTTAATCATTGGAATAAGTAAATGGATCAAAAAAAAATATGAGTAGCACTCAGGAGCGGGAACTCCACGGTTTCTCATACAGCACTAAAAGAGCTATCCAAAAACATGCATTGGTGTCCCAGAACTCCTACTCAGGTATCAGCAGAGCATGGGTGAAGATGTAAGATAATTTACTCAGGATTTTAATCACTGGTATAGGAAGATGGAATAAAAAAAATATTGAGTAGAACTTAGGAGCGGGAACTCAACGGTTTCTCATGCAATACTAAAAGAACTATCCAAAAATACGCATTGCTGCCCCAGAACTCCAACTCAGATATCAGCAGAGCATAGGTGAACATAATGAGAAAATAAAGCAGAGGATTTTAATCATTGGAATAAGTAAATGGATCAAAAAAAAAATATGAGTAGCACTCAGGACCGGGAACTCCACGGTTTCTCGTACAACACTAAAAGAGCTATCCAAAAACATGCATTGCTGCCCCAGAACTCCAACTGAGATATCAGCAGAGCATAGGTGAACATATGAGATAGTAAAGCAGACGATTTTAATCATTGGTATAGGTAGATGGATCAAAAAAAAATATGAGTAGCACTCAGGAGCGGGAACTCCACGGTTTCTCATACAACACTAAAAGAGCTATCCAAAAACATGCATTGGTGTCCCAGAACTCCTACTCAGGTATCAGCAGAGCATGGGTGAAGATGTAAGATAATTTACTCAGGATTTTAATCACTGGTCTAGGAAGATGGAATAAAAAAATATTGAGTGGAACTTAGGAGCGAAAACTCCACGGTTTCATAGGAACCGCTAAAAGACCTGCCCAAAAAGATGCATTGGTGTCCCAGAACTCCTACTCAGGTATCAGCAGAGCATGGGTGAAAATATAAGATAATTTAATCAGTATTTTAATCATGGTATAGGAAGACGGATCAAAAAAAATTATGAGTAGCACTCAGGAGAGTGAACTCCACGGTTTCTCATACAGCACTAAAAGAGCTATCCAAAAACATGCATTGGTGTCCCAGAACTCCTACACAGGTATCAGCAGAGCATGGATGAAGATGTAAGATAATTTACTAAGGATTTTAATCACTGGTATAGGAAGATGGATCAAAAAAAATATTGAGTGGAACTTAGGAGCGGGAACTCCACGGTTTCATATGAACCACTAAAAGACCTGTCCAAAAACATGCAATGGTGTCCCAGAACTCCTATTCAGGTATCAGCAGAGCATGGGTGAAGATGTAAGATAATTTACTCAGGATTTTAATCACTGGTATAGGAAGATGGAATAAAAAAATATTGAGTGGAACTTAGGAGCGGGAACTCCACGGTTTCTCATACAACACTAAACGAGCTATCCAAAAACATGCATTGGTGTCCCAGAACTCCTACTCAGGTATCAGCAGAGCATAGGTGAACATAATGAGAAAATAAAGCAGAGGATTTTAATCATTGGAATAAGTAAATGGATCAAAAAAAAAATATGAGTAGCACTCAGGACCGGGAACTCCACGGTTTCTCGTACAACACTAAAAGAGCTATCCAAAAACATGCATTGCTGTCCCAGAACTCCTACTCAGGTATCAGCAGAGCATAGGTGAACATAATGAGAAAATAAAGCAGAGGATTTTAATCATTGGAATAAGTAAATGGATCAAAAAAAAATATGAGTAGCACTCAGGAGCGGGAACTCCACGGTTTCTCATACAACACTAAACGAGCTATCCAAAAACATGCATTGCTGCCCCAGAACTCCAACTCAGATATCAGCAGAGCATAGGTGAACATAATGAGAAAATAAAGCAGAGGATTTTAATCATTGGAATAAGTAAATGGATCAAAAAAAAAATATGAGTAGCACTCAGGACCGGGAACTCCACGGTTTCTCGTACAACACTAAAAGAGCTATCCAAAAACATGCATTGCTGCCCCAGAACTCCAACTGAGATATCAGCAGAGCATAGGTGAACATATGAGATAGTAAAGCAGACGATTTTAATCATTGGTATAGGTAGATGGATCAAAAAAAAATATGAGTAGCACTCAGGAGCGGGAACTCCACGGTTTCTCATACAACACTAAAAGAGCTATCCAAAAACATGCATTGGTGTCCCAGAACTCCTACTCAGGTATCAGCAGAGCATGGGTGAAGATGTAAGATAATTTACTCAGGATTTTAATCACTGGTATAGGAAGATGGAATAAAAAAATATTGAGTGGAACTTAGGAGCGGGAACTCCACGGTTTCTCATACAACACTAAACGAGCTATCCAAAAACATGCATTGGTGTCCCAGAACTCCTACTCAGGTATCAGCAGAGCATGGGTGAAGATGTAAGATAATTTACTCAGGAATTTAATCACTGGTATAGGAAGATGGAATAAAAAAAATATTGAGTAGAACTTAGGAGCGGGAACTCCACGGTTTCTCATGCAATACTAAAAGAACTATCCAAAAATACGCATTGCTGCCCCAGGACTCCAACTCAGATATCAGCAGAGCATAGGTGAACATAATGAGAAAATAAAGCAGAGGATTTTAATCATTGGAATAAGTAAATGGATCAAAAAAAAATATGAGTAGCACTCAGGAGCGGGAACTCCACGGTTTCTCATACAACACTAAAAGAGCTATCCAAAAACATGCATTGGTGTCCCAGAACTCCTACTCAGGTATCAGCAGAGCATGGGTGAAGATGTAAGATAATTTACTCAGGATTTTAATCACTGGTATAGGAAGATGGAATAAAAAAATATTGAGTGGAACTTAGGAGCGGGAACTCCACGGTTTCTCATACAACACTAAACGAGCTATCCAAAAACATGCATTGGTGTCCCAGAACTCCTACTCAGGTATCAGCAGAGCATGGGTGAAGATGTAAGATAATTTACTCAGGAATTTAATCACTGGTATAGGAAGATGGAATAAAAAAAATATTGAGTAGAACTTAGGAGCGGGAACTCCACGGTTTCTCATGCAATACTAAAAGAACTATCCAAAAATACGCATTGCTGCCCCAGGACTCCAACTCAGATATCAGCAGAGCATAGGTGAACATAATGAGAAAATAAAGCAGAGGATTTTAATCATTGGAATAAGTAAATGGATCAAAAAAAAATATGAGTAGCACTCAGGAGCGGGAACTCCACGGTTTCTCATACAACACTAAAAGAGCTATCCAAAAACATGCATTGGTGTCCCAGAACTCCTACTCAGGTATCAGCAGAGCATGGGTGAAGATGTAAGATAATTTACTCAGGATTTTAATCACTGGTATAGGAAGATGGAATAAAAAAAATATTGAGTAGAACTTAGGAGCGGGAACTCCACGGTTTCTCATGCAATACTAAAAGAACTATCCAAAAATACGCATTGCTGCCCCAGAACTCCAACTGAGATATCAGCAGAGCATAGGTGAACATATGAGATAGTAAAGCAGACGATTTTAATCATTGGTATCGGTAGATGGATCAAAAAAAAATATGAGTAGCACTCAGGACCGGGAACTCCACGGTTTCTCATACAACACTAAAAGAGCTATCCAAAAACATGCATTGCTGCCCCAGAACTCCAACTGAGATATCAGCAGAGCATAGGTGAACATATGAGATAGTAAAGCAGACGATTTTAATCATTGGTATAGGTAGATGGATCAAAAAAAAATATGAGTAGCACTCAGGAGCGGGAACTCCACGGTTTCTCATACAACACTAAAAGAGCTATCCAAAAACATGCATTGGTGTCCCAGAACTCCTACTCAGGTATCAGCAGAGCATGGGTGAAGATGTAAGATAATTTACTCAGGATTTTAATCACTGGTCTAGGAAGATGGAATAAAAAAAATATTGAGTGGAACTTAGGAGCGGGAACTCCACGGTTTCATATGAACCACTAAAAGACCTGCCCAAAAAGATGCATTGGTGTCCCAGAACTCCTACTCAGGTATCAGCAGAGCATGGGTGAAGATGTAAGATAATTTACTAAGGATTTTAATCACTGGTATAGGAATATGGAATAAAAAAAATTTTGAGTAGAACTTAGGAGCGGGAACTCCACGGTTTCATATGAACCACTAAAAGACTTGTCCAAAAACATGCAATGGTGTCCCAGAACTCCAACTCAGATATCAGCAGAGAGATTAAAATCCTGAGTAAATTATCTTACATCTTCACCCATGCTCTGCTGATACCTGAATAGGAGTTCTGGGACACCAATGCATCTTTTTGGGCAGGTCTTCTAGTGGTTCATATGAAACCGTGGAGTTCCCGCTCCTAAGTTCCACTCAATATTTTTTTTATTCCATCTTCCTATACCAGTGATTAAAATCCTTAGTAAATTATCTTACATCTTCATCCATGCTCTGCTGATACCTGTGTAGGAGTTCTGGGACACCAATGCATGTTTTTGGATAGCTCTTTTAGTGTTGTATGAGAAACCGTGGAGTTCACTCTCCTGAGTGCTACTAATAATTTTTTTTGATCCGTCTTCCTATACCATGATTAAAATACTGATTAAATTATCTTATATTTTCACCCATGCTCTGCTGATACCTGAAAAGGAGTTCTGGGACACCAATGCATGTTTTTGGATAGCTCTTTTAGTGTTGTATGAGAAACCGTGGAGTTCCCGCTCCTGAGTGCTACGCATAATTTTTTTTGATCCATCTACCTATACCAATGATTAAAACCCTGTGCTTTACTATGTCATATGTTCACCTATGCTCTACTGATATCTGAGTTGGAGTTCTGGGGCAGCAATGCATATTTTTGGATAGCCCTTTTAGTATTGCATGAGAAACCGTGGAGTTCCCACTCCTAAGTTCCACTCAATATTTTTTTATTCCATCATTCTATACCAGTGATTAAAATCCTGATTAAATTATCTTATATCTTCACCCATGCTCTGCTGATACCTGAGTAAGAGTTCTGGGACACCAGTGCATGTTTTTAAACAGGTCTTTTAGTTGTTCATATGAAGCCGTGGAGTTCCCGCTCCTAAGTTCCACTCAATATTTTTTTATTCCATCATTCTATACCAGTGATTAAAATCCTGAGTAAATTATCTTACATCTTCACCCATGCTCTTTTGATACCTGAGTAGGAGTTCTGGGAAATCAATGCATGTTTTTGGATAGCTCTTTTAGTGCTGTATGAGAAACCGTGGAGTTCCCGCTCCTGAGTGCTACTCATAATTTTTTTTGATCCATCTACCTATACCAATGGTTAAAATCCTGTGCTTTACTATCTCATATGTTCACCTATGCTCTGCTGATATCTGAGTTGGAGTTCTGGGGCAGCAATGCATATTTTTGGATAGCCCTTTTAGTATTGCATGAGAAACCGTGGAGTTCCCACTCCTAAGTTCCACTCAATATTTTTTTATTCCATCATTCTATACCAGTGATTAAAATCCTGAGTAAATTATCTTACATCTTCATCCATGCTCTGCTGATACCTGTGTAGGAGTTCTGGGACACCAATGCATGTTTTTGGATAGCTCTTTTAGTGCTGTATGAGAAACCGTGGAGGTCCCGCTCCTGAGTGCTACCCATAATTTTTTTTGATCCATCTACCTATACCAATGATTAAAATCCTGTGCTTTACTATGTCATATGTTCACCTATGCTCTGCTGATAACTGAGTTGGAGTTCTGGGACACCATTGCATGTTTTTGGACAGGTCTTTTAGTGGTTCATATGAAACCGTGGAGTTCCCGCTCCTAAGTTCCACTCAATATTTTTTTTATTCCATCTTCCTATACCAGTGATTAAAATCCTGAGTAAATTATCTTACATCTTCACCCATGCTCTGCTGATACCTGAGTAGGAGTTCTGGGACACCAATGCATGTTTTTGGATAGCTCTTTTAGTGTTGTATGAGAAACCGTGGAGTTCCCGCTCCTGAGTGCTACTCATATTTTTTTTTGATCCATCTACCTATACCAATGATTAAAATCCTCTGCTTTACTATCTCATAATTATGTTCACCTATGCTCTGCTGATATCTCAGTTGGAGTTCTGGGGCAGCAATGCATGTTTTTGGATAGCTCTTTTAGTGTTGTACGAGAAACCGTGGAGTTCCCGGTCCTGAGTGCTACTCATATTTTTTTTTGATCCATTTACTTATTCCAATGATTAAAATCCTCTGCTTTATTTTCTCATTATGTTCACCTATGCTCTGCTGATATCTGAGTTGGAGTTCTGGGGCAGCAATGCGTATTTTTGGATAGTTCTTTTAGTATTGCATGAGAAACCGTGGAGTTCCCGCTCCTAAGTTCTACTCAATATTTTTTTCATTCCATCTTCCTATACCAGTGATTAAAATCCTGAGTAAATTATCTTACATTTTCACCCATGCTCTGCTGATACCTGAGTAGGAGTTCTGGGACACCAATGCATGGTTTTGGATAGCTCGTTTAGTGTTGTATGAGAAACCGTGGAGTTCCCGCTCCTAAGTTCCACTCAATATTTTTTTTATTCCATCTTCCTATACCAGTGATTAAAATCCTTATTAAATTATCTTACATCTTCATCCATGCTCTACTGATACCTGTGTAGGAGTTCTGGGACACCAATGCATGTTTTTGGATAGCTCGTTTAGTGTTGTATGAGAAACCGTGGAGTTCCCGCTCCTAAGTTCCACTCAATATTTTTTTATTCCATCTTCCTATACCAGTGATTAAAATCCTGAGTAAATTATCTTACATCTTCACCCATGCTCTGCTGATACCTGAATAGGAGTTCTGGGACACCAATGCATCTTTTTGGGCAGGTCTTTTAGTGGTTCATATGAAACCGTGGAGTTCCCGCTCCTAAGTTCCACTCAATATTTTTTTTATTCCATCTTCCTAGACCAGTGATTAAAATCCTGAGTAAATTATCTTACATCTTCACCCATGCTCTGCTGATACCTGAGTAGGAGTTCTGGGACACCAATGCATGTTTTTGGATAGCTCTTTTAGTGTTGTATGAGAAACCGTGGAGTTCCCGCTCCTGAGTGCTACTCATATTTTTTTTTGATCCATCTACCTATACCAATGATTAAAATCGTCTGCTTTACTATGTCATATGTTCACCTATGCTCTGCTGATATCTGAGTTGGAGTTCTGGGACACCATTGCATGTTTTTGGACAGGTCTTTTAGTGGTTCATATGAAACCGTGGAGTTCCCGCTCCTAAGTTCTACTCAATATTTTTTTTATTCCATCTTCCTATACCAGTGATTAAAATCCTGAGTAAATTATCTTACATCTTCACCCATGCTCTGCTGATACCTGAGTAGGAGTGCTGGGACACCAATGCATCTTTTTGGGCAGGTCTTTTAGTGGTTCATATGAAACCGTGGAGTTCCCGCTCCTAAGTTCCACTCAATTTTTTTTTTATTCCATCTTCCTAGACCAGTGATTAAAATCCTGAGTAAATTATCTTACATCTTCACCCATGCTCTGCTGATACCTGAGTAGGAGTTCTGGGACACCAATGCATGTTTTTGGATAGCTCTTTTAGTGTTGTATGAGAAACCGTGGAGTTCCCGCTCCTGAGTGCTACTCATATTTTTTTTTGATCCATCTACCTATACCAATGATTAAAATCGTCTGCTTTACTATCTCATATGTTCACCTATGCTCTGCTGATATCTCAGTTGGAGTTCTGGGGCAGCAATGCATGTTTTTGGATAGCTCTTTTAGTGTTGTATGAGAAACCGTGGAGTTCCCGGTCCTGAGTGCTACTCATATTTTTTTTTGATCCATTTACTTATTCCAATGATTAAAATCCTCTGCTTTATTTTCTCATTATGTTCACCTATGCTCTGCTGATATCTGAGTTGGAGTTCTGGGGCAGCAATGCATATTTTTGGATAGTTCTTTTAGTATTGCATGAGAAACCGTGTAGTTCCCGGTCCGGAGTACCACTCAATTATTTTTGTGAACCATCTTCCTATACCCCTGATTAAAATTACGATTATCTGAGTTGGAGTTCTGGGGCAGCAATGCATATTTTTGGATAGTTCTTTTAGTATTGCATGAGAAACCGTGGAGTTCCCGCTTCTAAGTTCTACTCAATATTTTTTTTATTCCATCTTCCTATACCAGTGATTAAAATCCTGAGTAAATTATCTTACATCTTCACCCATGCTCTGCTGATACCTGAATAGGAGTTCTGGGACACCAATGCATCTTTTTGGGCAAGTCTTTTAGTGGTTCATATGAAACCGTGGAGTTCCCGCTCCTAAGTTCCACTCAATATTTTTTTTATTCCATCTTCCTATACCAGTGATTAAAATCCTTAGTAAATTATCTTAAATCTTCATCCATGCTCTGCTGATACCTGTGTAGGAGTTCTGGGACACCAATGCATGTTTTTGGATAGCTCTTTTAGTGCTGTATGAGAAACCGTGGAGTTCACTCTCCTGAGTGCTACTCATAATTTTTTTTGATCCGTCTTCCTATACCATGATTAAAATACTGATTAAATTATCTTATATTTTCACCCATGCTCTGCTGATACCTGAGTAGGAGTTCTGGGACACCAATGCATGTTTTTGGATAGCTCTTTTAGTGTTGTATGAGAAACCGTGGAGTTCCCGCTCCTGAGTGCTACGCATAATTTTTTTTGATCCATCTACCTATACCAATGATTAAAATCCTGTGCTTTATTATGTCATATGTTCACCTATGCTCTGCTGATATCTGAGTTGGAGTTCTGGGGCAGCAATGCATATTTTTGGATAGCCCTTTTAGTATTGCATGAGAAACCGTGGAGTTCCCACTCCTAAGTTCCACTCAATATTTTTTTATTCCATCATTCTATACCAGTGATTAAAATCCTGATTAAATTATCTTATATCTTCACCCATGCTCTGCTGATACCTGAGTAAGAGTTCTGGGACACCAGTGCATGTTTTTAAACAGGTCTTTTAGTTGTTCATATGAAGCCGTGGAGTTCCCGCTCCTAAGTTCCACTCAATATTTTTTTATTCCATCATTCTATACCAGTGATTAAAATCCTGAGTAAATTATCTTACATCTTCACCCATGCTCTTTTGATACCTGAGTAGGAGTTCTGGGAAATCAATGCATGTTTTTGGATAGCTCTTTTAGTGCTGTATGAGAAACCGTGGAGTTCCCGCTCCTGAGTGCTACTCATAATTTTTTTTGATCCATCTACCTATACCAATGGTTAAAATCCTGTGCTTTACTATCTCATATGTTCACCTATGCTCTGCTGATATCTGAGTTGGAGTTCTGGGGCAGCAATGCATATTTTTGGATAGCCCTTTTAGTATTGCATGAGAAACCGTGGAGTTCCCACTCCTAAGTTCCACTCAATATTTTTTTATTCCATCATTCTATACCAGTGATTAAAATCCTGAGTAAATTATCTTACATCTTCACCCATGCTCTGCTGATACCTGAGTAGGAGTTCTGGGACAGAAATGCATGTTTTTGGATAGCTCTTTTAGTGCTGTATGAGAAACCGTGGAGTTCCCTCTCCTGAGTGCTACTCATAATTTTTTTTGATCCGTCTTCCTATACCAGTGATTAAAATCCTGACTAAATTATCTTATATCTTCACACATGCTCTGCTGATACTTGAGTCGGAGTTCTGGGACATCAATGCATATATTTGGATAGGTCTTTTAGTCTTTCATATAAAACCGTGAAGTTCCCGGTCCGGAGTGCCACTCATTTTTTTTTTAAATCAATCATCCTATACCACTGATTAAAATCCTGATTAAATTATCTTATATCTTCACCCATGCTCTGCTGATGCCTGGGTCGGAGTTCTGGGACATCAATGCATATATTTGGATAGGTCTTTTAGTGGTTCATATGAAACCGTGGAGTTTCCGCTCCTGAGTGCTACTCATTTTTTTTTTTGATCCATCTTCTTATACCACTGATTAAAATCCTGATTAAATTATCTTATATCTTCACCCATGCTCTGCTGATACCTTAGTTTGAGTTCTGGGGCAGCAATGCATATTTTTCGATAGCTCTTTTAGTGTTGCATGAGAAACCGTGTAGTTCCCGGTCCGGAGTACCACTCAATTATTTTTGTGAACCATCTTCCTATACCCCTGATTAAAATTACGATTTAAATTATCTTATATATTCACCCATGCTCTGCTGATACCTGAGTCGGTGTTCTGGGATCCTTTGAATGTTTTGGTATTGTTATTTTATAGTTGCAACATGAAACTTGGAGTTTTAAGCTCCTCAGTTGTATACAAACTTTTTTTTATCATCCCAACTTAATTTCTCCTTGAAATCTAGGTTTCTTGTAGTCTATCTTTTTCATAAGGCACTGCTGATAATTTTTAGGGACATCTGCATTCTTTTTGTTTTTTTTTTATGTTTCCGGGGGTCTTGGCTGCTACTAAACTTAGAATCTACGAGAAGCTGCAAATTTATCAGGCGCCTCTTTAAAAAAATATTATCTTTTTCGTGTAGCGGGTAACATTTTCTTTTTTATTTATTTCATGACTTAGGACGGCAGAACTCTTCCGGAAAAGTTTATGGAACTATAGATCTCATCACTGTGTGCCGAAATCAGTTTTAAAATTTTAATTTTGGAAAAAATGATCTGCTGTCGGAAGTTAGCAGAGCATATTTTCATTCGACTTTTTTTCAGGCAAAAACGCCTGAACTATTTTTTTTAAGTATAAGGAACTCAAGAACTCATCCGCATGCCAATAGAACTCACATTTTTTTATGCTCTGCTGGGAAATGATCTGCCAAGTTCACCCACATATCGGTTTACCGCTCCTTTTTGCGTCGACACAAATACACAGTAACATTTTGTTGAAATCAATTTCTTAAGTTCTGTTAAAATGATCACAGATATTTGATCGCTCTTATTTGACCAACAGGAATAGAACAAAAAGGACGTAGGAAGAGAAAGTGTTTTTTTTTTGTCGATGCTGTGATGCTTTTGGTCGATGTACAGTCGCTAGCAGGTCAAGCTATCCCAAGCTGTCAAATTTTCCCAATTCAAACCTTATTCCTTTGTAATAAAGTTGAAAAACTATCAAAGAAATGTGACAGATTGGGGTAGCTTGATGTGCTGGCCTCTGTACGTAGGTAAGCGTTACTATAGCGGCCGAGCGCTGCAAGCAGGAATAGTCCTTACGATGGACAAATATAAACAAAAAAATTAACATACAACCTCGGGCTGTGTGATTATGGCATTTGACAAATAAGTTTTTAGTATTAATAAAGAAGCGAGAAATATAATTAATTCTCCACAAATAAATCCCTAAGACGCACGTTATCGAAATTAAATTATAGATTGTAACACAAAGCGAAAAGCCTAGTATTCAAAAGAAAACAGAATGGTTGAAAAGTAGTTGTAAAATGTAATTTAATTTCTCACAGTGGTTGAAATAAACAAAGATAGAATATAAGAAAGATTATACGTTTATTTACGGTAATCATGACGCAGAGATAGAAAACAAATACAAATAAATATTAGGTCTTTACCTATGAAATTGCCGTTTTGTATGAAAAAATTTAAACGAATTTTTTTCATGATTTTTTTATTTGTATTAATCGAAGTAATCACCCATGCAATCAATGCATCTTTGCCATCGCAGTGGCAGTTTATTGATGCCCTTCTTAAAGAAATCAGCTGGACGGGAGGCAACAAATTCTTCAAAGGCATTTTGTACTGCCTCTCGGGTATTAAATTTTTTTCCCGCCAAGAAGTTATCCAAATTCTGGAAAAAGTAGTAGTCTGTAGGCGCAAGGTCTGGTGAGTGGGGCGGATGACGGAGAGCTTCCAACCCCAGTTCTTGCAACTTGGAGACCGTCTGCTGTGCAGTATGAGGTCGCGCGTTGTCGTGCAGGAGCAGCGGAGACGAGCGATTGACCAATGCTTACTTAATTACTTTTCTTACGAAATTAATAGTTTAAAAATTAGTAGAAAGTCAATAATTCAATTCAGAGTAAAAAGCGTGGGGTGCTTTTTCCTATATTCTCACGATGGTTATGGTTTCATCTCATAGATGGTTGCCAATAGAATAGTTGTAATAATTAAAATATCAAGCACCCCACGCTTTTTACTTTGAATTGAATTATTGACTTCCTACTACTGTAACATAAACTCTTTGTAATTAAAACTTATTTTCTACTTTTTAGTTCTGTCAGCAATAAAAGCGTGTTTTTTTAGTTTTTTTAAACTATTATTTATTTTAAATTTTTTAGTTCGATCAAATTTTTATCGGGAAAATTTAATTTTTTTTTTTAAATTAATAAAAAAAAATTAAATTTTAATTTTTTTTATCGGGTTATTGCATTGTCATCGGCCCTTAAGACGTGTGCAAAGTTTCAAGTTGATCAGACGTCTAGAAACCAGTGAAAATTAGGCTTAAAGATTCCGTTACATACATAGATACATACAACCCGAGCTAATAAAAGCGTTATAAAAAGAACAAATAAACAATAGTATTATTTTAGTAGACAAACATGATGTTGGCTAAAAATGGTACAACGTTTCCAAATACAGAATTGACCGATTACCTAGTAGGTACCTACGAGTACCTAGATATACGTGTTATGTGGTTGATTTCGTTCGTGTAATTTTTTTTGTTGTCTTGTCCCCCGACTCACTGCGTTGCATAGCATTGACAGACGTTTTGATCAGCTCTTAAGGGTTCCACCGTTATGTTAAATAACATATAATCTTTCTGAGGAATTAGGCTATCAAATGCAAAAAAACAAACAAATCCAACTGGGCCCTAATTCACTATGAACACAACCCGCACTGGGCCCGTGTGGTGGATTATGGCCCGCTCCCTCTCACAGATTAGGCCTGTGTTCCAGCAGTGAGAACATTATAGGCTGATTATGACTATTTCTATACTTAACGATTCCTTGGAAAAAGCGAAGCCCCTGGAAAGAGCTAGTATATTTATAACTTAATGTATAATTCTGCATAAAATTTCAATTAGCTTTCTGCATTCCTGTGTTAACTGTGCCAAATTTCATACTCCTGCGTCCGAGTTATTTTCTTAAAAAGGGGTACAAAGTTTACTGAAATCAATAGCTTTTACTCTGTTTTATCTCCCCCCAATTCCTCACAGCCTACACTAATCAATAGTAGCGCATCTGCCTAGATGTGGTAATAAATCAGAACTTGCCAACTTGCTATCTGCCACATCTGGCACGGATGGCGCTGTCGCCGCGTTCCACCACTGTAATGACTTACGAGCCTACTTCTCAAATATGTTGAAGGCCGTTTAGTAAGTTTTGAGGCTTCTTCAAACAGGCGCGACACAACACCGTGACACGACTATCGTAGTACAATTTCTATGAAGTTTTCTTCATGGAAATTGTTCTACAGTAGGAAATTACACCTATTTTTGAAAAGTTTTTAGGTAAAATTTACAAACTTTTTATTTAATCGATTAGTGCCATAACAATGCATTTAAATTTTAAATTTCGCGCGTAATTTGACGAAAACGCTGGGCGCAGTGGACGCCATATTGCTCTGTGGGTTATATACGTTAATCAGGACGTCTGTTTGCTACTTAGACAAATGCGCTGATCTTTTATATGATAATAGTATTTAATAAAAAAAATAATAATAGTTAATCTGTTCTTATTTTTGGTTTGCTGTTACTGAATGCAAAATATTATTTAAATAAGAATTACTTTTCTTACGAAAATAATAAAAGTAAAAAGTTGTTCAATCGACACGCCATATGACGTAATAATATGGCGGCGACTATTTCATGGTGTTCAAAAACAGGTTAAAAAAACTGAAATCTTTTAATTGAATATAAACAAATATTTTGTTATTTCAGTAACTAAAACTAACATTTTCCGACTGCCTTTTGCCTAAGCTATCTCGATAAAATGCTTTTAGTTTTTTCTCATTTGTTACGTCGGGCTACCGCGTCAGGCCTGTCTGAAGAAGCCTTTATCCCTGATTGGAGGTTTTATATATTAATAAGGTATCCCGGTTAAGCAGCTGACAACGTCACCTGCGATGCGACATTTGCAAAATGAAAAACAATGTTTATTTGATGGAATTCAAATAAGCTTTTGTTTTTGGAACATACGAATCTAAGACTCATTGACTTGACTTCGTCTACACTTTATTGGCTACAAACGTGAATAGCATACGCATAAGTATAATCAGCCTATTATGAACCCCACTGCTGGGACACAGACCACCTCTCTGTGTGAGGGAGTGGGCTGTAATCTACCACGCGGGCCGAGTGTGGGTGGGTAGATGTCAAATATTTTCCAATTTTTGGTTCTAGGACAAGCCTGTTTCCTCACGATGTTTTCTTTCACCGTTTTGAGAGCAGTGGTGTTGAAATAATTTACAGAAATTAAAGCGCTTGTCGGGGTTCGAACTTAAGACCTACAACTCGTAAGTTGTGACCGCTACCACTGGGTGATACTAAACGCGAATGATTACACTGAATTTTGTGTTAAATGTGATGTAGGATCAATCTTTCTCCATATGAAACTATCTTTTGGAAGGAGCGACTAGACTCAATTTTGGTTAATGTAAATGTTGAAGTTCTAAATTGCTTTATGCTTATAATATAATATATGTGCTAATTTTAAATAAATGCTTTGAATTTGACGATCCCCGAACCAGAGTGCTATTGAGTTTTTCATTCGGTGGGAAATCGGGGAGTGGAGGTTCGCCATCTTATAATTCCTTGGTCGTCGTACCTCTGATTGTTTTTTTTTTTTGCATTAAAACATGGTACAACAATGAACCTGATAATTGGATTTTGGCCAACCTGTCTCGCCATCGACTGGCATACAAATATTTTACACAAAAAACTTTTTTCTTTTTCACTTTTTAGTTACCTGCCCTACACCAATTCGAAATTTCATCATCCTTGGCGTCAAAACAATGCATATTTATGCGATAGGAACCTTCGCTGTTGATTTGCTGTAATTTTTTGAAGAGTTCCGTTGTCTGTCTCCGAAATGCATCATTTGATTTATATGAAATTTCAATGGGACCATTTCGGAGTAAACCCCTTTCGAACAAAAAAAGAATTTTGCAAATCCGTCTATATACGACGGAGTTATGCCCGAACATACATAAAAAAAAAAAAAACATGTCGAATTGATAACCTCCTTCTTTTTGAAGTCGGTTAAAAATAAATTAATTTCGCTTCATGAAATATATTTATCATATGGTATTTAATTAAAAAGGATTTGTAAGTAAATTTCCCTCGCAGCTGTAAAGTATTCAATATTTTAATCCATAGCACGTGGTCCTTAACCGTTTGTACACTAAATACGGCTTGTAATAAGACTTACTTTTACTTTATTTCACTTTAAACGACTTAACCCGACAATTCAAACCATTTGCGGACACACGAAACAATAGATTCCCAGAACAAAGAACTTTTCACCCATTTGTAAGTCTTAAACTTTGTGGGGTGAGGTGACTAATTGTTGGCCAACAGTTTGTGTTTACTTGCTTAGGTACTTACTTTCTGTAGCGAATTCGGAAAACATACGCAACGATTTAATTTGTTTATAAACGCACGTGGATTTTGTTAGTCAATTAAATAATAATAAATCTTTCTAATCGTACCTCAAAGCTCCGCAATTCATAAAGCACATAATCTTAATTCTTATCAAATAATTGTACTCGTTCTTATAGCCACCGTATACGAATATAATTTTTTCCCTTATTTTGGTCAATTTTTGATGAATGGTTTTGAGTTAGCTTCTAATATATTAACTGCTCTCAAATACAATGTTCTTTTTTATTCTTTTTATTTTTATAATGCTGACATAATCTCGTCATTAATTGACGTTATACATCAATTTTATTTAGGTTCATTTTGTTTATGTAGATTATTTTACATATTGTGAATGAGAGAACGTTGTAGGCCTTACTGACTGTAGATTTGTAGATGATTTTCTATTCTGTATTCGTCTAAGTACCTGGTACTTATTGACAGGCCTGCGCTGTCCTCCCATACATTTAATCTCTGTAATTTGAAAATATTGTTAAAGCCAATTATTTTTAAAAGAGTTACCGTGGAGTTTCTTGCCGGCTCTTCTCCATAGGAAACAACAATTTGGAACCGTGCACCTAGCTTCTGACGTTTCATAAGTGCCCATGCAGGTTTATGTGAAATAAAAATATTTTGATTTTGATTTTGATTGAATACGCATTTTTCCACTGATAACTTCCTGTCACTGTGATATAATTAGCAAGTAAAGGTATGCGAATTCGTTTGCAGTAAGTACCACGTCTAAAATGTGAAAAAAAAAAAACTTAAATTTCGGAAGTCTGTGTCTTTGATTTTGTATTTTCGTTTTTTCCCAAATTATTTTTTTTTCACTATTATAATATTTTTTTGAAGAAGACACTTACTTTATACAAATTCGTGTAACTTCACTAAGATTTTCGTTTTTTTTTTTTTGAAATAATTAAAATTAAGTCAATCAAACAAAGACGATTTTTTTTTCCTTATAACTTTTTTAGGTAATGTAGATACGGGAGGGTTGAATAGAAGGTACCATACATAAATCAAGTAAAGGTTTACTTGGTCAACCGAAACCTGGAAACTGAAAATTCCAGTCGGTAAAGGAAACATAACCATATGTATTGGTTTATAAATCCCGATTGGTTCGAACGATTTTCGGAACTAATAATCGTTCAAAGGGTATATTTTGGGCATACCACAATTGCGGCGGTAGGGACTTACCGCGGAGTGGATCGAGAGGCGCCACGACGTTCTCACGTGGCGGGAATCCCAAGCCGATTCCCGACGCTGGGTAATGGGTAGCTCACCGTCCGGTTCGACGGACGGCGCGTTCTGTTCCATTCGCGCCTCTGGTGGGGTCCGCAATGGCTGATGCCTGCCAAGGGTACGGGTTGTTCGAAAGAGATACCGTGGCCTCTGGCACACAGGCAACTGAAGGGACACGGGTGGGTTTTAGTCAGTAAAAATTTGACACGAAGAGCGGGAGAAGTTACGAGTATGATGATTCCCCATCCTAAAAAGAAAAAAAAGTATACTTAAATGGTGATACTTTGAGAGATAAGGTTAGAGCTGCACAGAGACTTTAACATAAAATCTAGCTAGTTTGAGAATTATTTTGCATAAAACATAACATCACTTTTTAACCGACTTCAAAAAGAAGGAGGTTATCAATTCGACATGTTTAGATTCTTTTTTTTTATGTATGTTCGGGCATAACTCCGTCGTATATAGACGGATTTGCAAAATTCTTTTTTGTTAGAAGGGGGTTTACTCCGAAATGGTCTCATTGAAATTTCATATTGATCTGATGATGCGTTTCGGAGACAGACTACGGAACTCTTCAAAAAATTACAGCAAATCAACCGCGAATGTTGCTATCGCATAAATATGCATTGTTTTGACGCCAGGATGATGAAATTTCAAATTGGTGTGGAGTAGGTAACTAAAAAGTGAAAAATAAAAACTTAAAAGAAAAAAATAACAACCGACTTCCAAAAAAACACTACAAAGTGCAAAATAACTTTAATTTCGGAAGGCGGTGACAAATAATTAAATTACACATCCAAAGTCACCGACTTCCGAAATTAAAGTTATTTTGCACTTTGTTGTGTTTTTTTGAAAGTCGGTTGTTATTTTTTTGAAAAAAGTTTTTTATAAATATATTTTTGTAATCCCCGAATCGTTAAGCAGAAATGTGTGTACCTACAGCAATATCCACATTTCACCAGATGATAAATGATAATCATAAAGGTTTATGTGTCATGTAAGGCGCGTATTACACAGAATCGGCGTAAGGTAAAGGCGCGGCGTATGCGGTACATTTTGTCTGAAAACGTTGAAAAGCAGCATCATACCTGCGCACAAAATGTACTGAGTACGCTGCGCCTGCGCCGCGCCTTCACGTTACGCCGTATCTGTGTAATTCACGCCTATTAAGGCACTTAACTAATATTACTAGGCTAATGATACTACTAGTAACTTTAAATGTTATTTGGTCATAATTTTATAGTCAGTTGCCAATTGTTAGTTATGGTCGAAAGTTATCATACGGGACGTACTAAAATGTATCCTATCCTACTAATTTATAAATGTGAAAATTTGTAGGTTTGGATGTTTGTAATTCAAGTACGAAAAAACGGCAAAAGCATTGTAAATAATGCAAAATAAAATAAAATAATAGTCCCCAACCTTGCACAGTGAGTACCTACATATCTTTTGTTAAACATAACGGAAATGTTATGTCACCTTGGTACTTAAAAATGAAAACCTCCGAAAAGAAATACAAAGTGAATTTCAAACGTCACCTGCAGCGCAAAATAGGCACTCTCACCTTAACACCTTAAATTCAGCAGAAGTTTTCTTAACTGTGGTCGCAGCCGGACAGCGACTCATGCGGATACCCCGACACTCGGACACCCGGACACTACCTCCCGGACGGTCGTCGGACACCCGATAGTCCGCTCCCTGGCCGGATTCGCGCTCGGTATACTTGCTAAGCTTTTAACCGGCCTTTTTTTTTCTTTTTGCCCGGTTTTAGGAGCCTGATATCCGGCGTCGAGTGAACTTTGGTGTGATTCGGAAACTCCTACAATGTTTTCATTTCGAAATGTTTTTTAAATGTAGATGTTTTGTTTAAAAAAAGTTTTGATCAAAAAGAATTTAAGAAAGAGTTTGCATATAATTATTTTTCCCCGTCTATAGTGGCGTCTATGCTAGTTCCTTATTATTTACTATTCAGTTAGTAAATTTTATTGCCTTTCATTTTTCTTTAATTTTACATTTTGGCTCTATGCTTCGGGCATATATATTTTTTTAACACGTTGCCCCACTCTAAGAATTTCTCCTGTATTGTGGGTGCGTTTACAAACATTTAAACTCACATACACAAACAGCCAGACCCGGAACAACTACTTGTAGTTCATAAAAATATTTGTTCCGTGCGGGAATTGAACCCTCGACACGCAGCGCAGCAGTCAAGCGCTTAACCACTGCGCCAAACGTTTGATTTTGAACTTTGATTATAGATGTTTTTTTTTAAACGGGATAGTACCTCATGTTACCTACGTAGTTATAAAGTTAATACTACATTATAGTGCTTGGATTTTATTTTATGGATCTTTGACTGTCGTTACGGGCCATTAGAAGCCCGAAAGTCAAACAACCGTCTTACCAAGAGGTATCTATCGTATTACCCATGTAACTGGGTTGTTAAGGTCAGATAGGCAGTCGCTCCATGTAAAATACTGGTATTCAGCTGCATCGGGTTAGACTGGAAGCTGACCCCAACATAGTTGGGAAAAGGATGATGAAAGGGATGATGAGTTATTAAGTGTATGCGACATAATATAGTACTTGTGGCTCAATCATTACATTTAAGGGGCATGCTGTGCTAACCTTCGGGATAATTTTTTAACCAGTGCGCAAACTGCACCCATGAATTTAGCATATCATTCTAGACGGTTATACAAAACAAAATCAATTAGCCCGTGACACTCGCCCCGAGCGCACGTGCTAATTGCTCCTGCTACCGCTGCGTGACTCATCCTCCGCCGCCAACCTGACTCGCCGCGCCCCGCTGCGAACACTCCGAATTAATAATTCAATTAATTTAATTATTGACTGGATTATTAATTACATCAAAAACTGTCTTTTTCAAGGCAAACCTCTGTTTCTTTACGGAAGTAAATCGTCAAGTAAATTCACTTGGCCCCTTCTGGGTAAAATCCACAGTTTCGTGGTTCTCGGTGGAAACCTTACGGTGCCAACGAAACCGAGAGGGTGTTGTCCCAACACACCCGCCGAACCTCTTCAAGGCAAGGCAGTGAATTGGACGGGTCCCAGACCGACGGCCTTGGGGGATCTCCTAGTCGTCACTGGTGACAGTGCTCCTTCCACAGCAACACACCTAGTGTCTTTGGGGCGTGTCTACGCCCCTCGCGCTAGACTGACAGGGCCCTGTTGCACATTAAGATTGGCAACAGGTTTACAAGCTTAGGGCTCACCCGAGGTACACATCTCCCTGTCTATACCCGACAGGGAGGAATCACACATCCCCGGGCATCCCCCCGGGGAAGTAGACGTTAGGTTTGATAGGAGAAATAGGGACTTAGGCTCACTCCATATGAGTGGGAAGTAGGTAACACCCCCCCCTACCCTTTAATCATGGACGTTCCCAAGGAAGCCTTTTGGGCGACCTTGAGGACGCTCCTTAAGGACCCCGAGTCCCGCGATATTATAAATCGCATGTTAGGTCACGAAAAGCCAACCTTTCCCGCCGCGACCGCGACCGCAAATAAACCCGCGCCCGTTAAAACATTCACCGATTCCCCGGCTTCACCGGCCCCGGTAACCCAGGAGCTTTTCTCCGATGCAGCGTCCGATCAGATGGACGCTGAAGACGCCCCTTCCGACCCCGAAACGCAAGTCGCTTCCGTCGCTTCTCCCTCCTCGAATGAAGAGGAAGAGATTGTGACTCCGAACGAGGGCTTCACCCAAGTCGAGTCAAAATCCAAAGGGAAGAAGCGTAAGAAGAAGATCTGCGATTCCACGCGATCGTCAAAAATAACCGCGCTCGTTACAGACCGCCCCCCCACCCCTTTCCCGACCGAGTCGACCCCCGCGATCCCCGCAACCCCCGCGACCCCCGCAACCCCCGCGACCGCGACCGCGCCCGCACCCACCGCCGTACCCCGCGCCGCTGCGGGGAAAAAGGTGCCCGTTCCGCCCCCTGTCTTCATCCAAGACAAGTCTAAATGGACCGACGTGTCCAAATGGTGCCTAGAGCAAAAAATTGCCTACACCAGCGCCCGCACCGGGTGGTGCGGAGGGTTCCAAGGGATAAAGGTAGCGATCCCGACGGCTAGCGACTACCGCAGCCTTACCAAACTCCTCCGAAACCGTAACGTGTCCTTCCACACGTACGCCCTTGCTGAAGACCGACAGACACGAGTTGTCCTCAAGAGGGTTCCGGTCGAAATCTCAGTAGACGAAGTCAAGGCCGACCTTGACTTTCAAAATATCCCGTACACCGAAGTGCACCGGATGCACCGCGCCCGCCGCGGAGTGCCATACGATATGGTGCTCGTAGTATGCCCGCCCTTTGAGGGCCATAACCCGATTTTTAATCTCCGCACAATCTGCAACCTGTCCGGCATTCGGATCGAAAAGCCCTACAAGACGGGAATAATCGGCCAATGCCACAGGTGTCAGCTGTACGGACACGCGCAATCACACTGCTACGCCACCCCGAGGTGCGTAAAGTGTTTAGGTAGCCACGGTACAGCGGAATGTACCAGGCCCAAGGACCGCTCCTTGTGCACGGAACCGCCGAGCTGCGTTCTATGCGGCGAAGCCGGTCACCCGGCCAACTATAGGGGGTGCTCGAAAGCACCCAAGACCACTTCTCCCAAGCTGGTGAAGCGTGCCGACGCCCGCCAGCAAAGGGAAGCCCCCTCAGGGTACCTCCCAGATAGGCTCAGTCCCCAGAGACCGAGCCCCTGGAACTTCCTGAACCACCAGCAGGCGTTCCCTGCGATGGCTTCAGCCAGGCCCGTCCCCGCGCCCATCCCTCAGTCCAAGAACCCGGGTTCAGGCGCTCCCGCGCCCCCTACCGCACCTCTTACCGCGACCACCGCCGCCGCGCCCCCCGCCGCCGCGCCCCCCGCCGCCGCGACCCCCGCGTCCCGCGACCCCCGCAGTGGAGCACGCCCCGAGGCGCGCCCCGCACCCACTTACGCCGGTCCCGTGACCATGACCCCCGCTGTCGTGCATCAAACGCTCGACAACGCGTTTTTCACATTTTGCACCCCACGTGCCTATCAAATGGCTATGGAGGTAAATGCCGCCACAAAGGCAGGCGATATCCTTAGGATATACGCCATCTATGATGCGTACCCTGACATTACGCAAGCCCTGTTAAACGCTAGACTTTCCGTGAACCACAATGGATAATACGGCCCCTACGCGTACTAAACCCCGATCCCTAAAGCTAGGAACTTTTAACGCCAACGGTATCCGTACCCAAAGGGATGAGATCGCCACGTTCCTCCGCGACCATCACTTGGATATCCTGTTAGTTCAAGAGACGTTCTTAAAACCCTATCGTGACCCGAGAATTGCCAACTATAAAATAGTTCGCAACGACAGAGCACATTGCCATAAGGGTGGAACTCTCATTTATTACAAAAAGTCCCTACACTGCATTCCTATGGATGCCCCCCCCCCTCTCCCGATTAGAAGTGTCAGTCTGCCGACTGGGCATGACGGGTCATCAACCCATCACACTAGTCTCAGTCTACCTTCCTCCCCAAACCGAATCAGAGGACTTTCAACTGATTACCAATGACCTCACCGCCCTGTTAAGCATGAGCGACTCCGTTATCATAGCGGGCGACCTCAACGCGAAACACCCCGCGTGGAATAGTTCCAGGGAATCGACCAGAGGGAGACACCTGTTCAACCTCTGCTCGACCCTGTCCTTCGACGTCATCGCCCCGATGTCGCCGACTCATTTCCCCCACACAGTGGGTCACAGACCTGATGTACTCGATATTGCAATTCTGAAAAGGATCAACCTACGGTTGAATTCCATAGAGGCAATAAACGAGCTCACCTCTGACCACCGTCCGGTAGTCGTGCATCTGGCCCCCCGCACGGGTCTCCCAGATACCGACCAACCCCCGCTCACCAAAGTGGTAACAGACTGGAGGAGAGTAAGCGATTCGCTGAAATCCAACACATCCGCCCACTTGGACGCCATCCCCGACCAATTCGACTCTCTCGCGGACACAACGGCCGCGATCGACTCATTCACGGGTCACGTACAATCTGTCCTGAACGACTGTTCGAGGCGGGTTCCGGTAGGGGAAGACCCCCGCTGGAAGCTGCCGGACGATGTACGCGAACTGCTGAATGAGAAGAACGCGGCCGTTCGTGCCTACAGCAACTTTCCCTGCGACGCGAACAAAGCTCACATGCGCTATTTACAGCGAGCTGTAAAGACACGCATGTCGGAGCTACGTGACGCGGGCTGGGACAAGATGCTGAGCGAGTTGGAACCCACGCACTTAGCTTTCTGGGAACTCCAGAGGAAACTCAAGTCCCGAGAAGTAGCCACCATGCCCCCCCTGACCCGGCCCGACGGCACCGTTGCCTTCGACGACATCGAAAAGGCCGAATGCCTTGCCGATAGTCTTGAGGCCCAATGCGCGCCCAGTTCTCTACCTGTAGACCAAGCACACCTCGATGAGGTGGACGCTGAAGTCGAACGTAGAACCTCTCTCCCGCCCGTCGAAGACCCTGATGATCCATTACCTCTCGTCACCCCGGACGAAGTTCACGAGATCATCAAAGGTCTGAAACCCCGAAAGGCCCCCGGAGCTGACGGCATCACCAATAAGGTGATCCAGATGCTACCCGCCCACCTGATCATGCTCTTGACCACCATCTTCAATGGAGCCTTGAGCAATAACATCTTCCCCCAAGCCTGGAAGCAAGCCACGGTCATTGGCTTTGCAAAACCAGGCAAACCCAAAACGGAGCCCGCGAGCTACCAGCCCATCAGTTTACTGGACAGCCTCGGAAAAATCTATGAGCGACTTATTTACAAGCGTCTCAGGGACTTCGCCGAGACTAAAGGCCTGATACCCAACGAGCAGTTCGGCTTCCGAACCCAGCACAGTTGCGTACAACAGGTACACCGGATCGTAGAGCATATAGGCGTTGGTCTCCAACACAACTATGCGACCGGTGCAGTATTTTTCGACATAGCGAAAGCCTTCGACAAGGTCTGGCACAACGGCTTGATTTACAAGCTGTACAAACTCGGCGTGCCGGACCGACTCGTACTCATCTTACGAGATTTTCTGTCGAACCGCACCTTTCGCTATCGCATCGAAGGGGCTCTCTCATCCCCCCACCCGATTCGCGCCGGCGTCCCTCAGGGCGCCGTGCTATCCCCTCTCATCTTTACGCTGTTCACCAGCGATATCCCCAAGAGTGGTAAGGCACAGTTGGCTCTGTTCGCAGACGACACGGCCATCTACCACTCTGGGCGTAGTTCCAAAGCGATAGCCAAATCCCTCCAGACCGCAGTCAACGTACTCGGTGCATGGTTTAGGAAATGGCGAATCGAACTAAATCCGGACAAGAGCCAGGCGGTTCTCTTTAAGAGACCGCAGCGCCGCCAAGACCCCCTCCCGGCCATCTCCATATTCGGCAAGCCGATCCCTTGGGAAAAGCAAGCCAAATACCTTGGAGTGATTCTAGATCAGCACCTCTCCTTCTCTGAGCATATCAGGAAGGCGCGCTCACGCGCCGCCTTCGCTCTCGGAAGGTTGCACTCTGTTCTGAACGCACGTAGCAAATTGTCACTCAAGTGCAAATTGCGTATTTACACGGCGTGCATAAGGCCCATCATGACGTATGCATGTGCAGTCTTTGCACACACGCACCCCCGACACATCCATAGGATGCAGACCCTCCAAAACCGTTTCCTCCGCCAAGCCACAGGCTCCCCTTGGTACGTTCGGAACGAGATCCTCCATCTCGATCTGAAAATGCCCACTATTGCTCAATTCATGAAACGCAACTCGAAGCGTTTCTTCGATAAAGCCGAGATACATCGCAATCCCTTGATTGTGAAGGCCGCTAGTTATGTCCCCAGTAGAATCAGTAGTATTCGCAGACCGAAACATGTCCTCTCAGACCCAGACGACCCCATCACTGTTCTCCAAGAAAAGAATAGGGCCACCAGTACAGTACACAAACACAAACGACGACCGTCCTACCGACCTCGCCGCCAACGTCCTCGCGCCCCGCGAAGACTCCCGAGTAGCGATCAGACCCCCGCCCGTCCCTTGCTCGTTGATGCGCCAGCCCGCGCCGCAGCTGAGCCAGAAGCTTTAAATTCCCCGTGTAATAATCATGAAATCAACTTGATCCAGCCTGTCCCTGATAGTACTAGCTGCCCCCCCCCGCCAGCGACTCCCTGAGCCGAGGTTCGTACCCCACAGGGGGTGCCCTCAGTGCGCAGTCGTTTTAGGTTTAAGTAGGTTTACGCCCTGGCTGGAGGCTTTTAGAATCCTAAAAACCTTCACAGGAAAGTCCGGTTGAGCAGTCACGGCTTCTCAAGGTCAACTGCGAGATGCCAATTCCAAAAAAAAAAAAAAAAAAAAAAAAAAAAAAAAAATCAGCTGTTCCATATATTTTGACCGCGTAGGTTCTGCACTTTTCTATGAAACAGATGATTATTATTTTATGTATAACCGACGAAAAATATCTACGCTAGGGGGTCTACAATGATATTCTGAATTCCTGGTTACAGGTTCCACATTGGTTAAAAATTTACCCTGCATAAATAAATGGTTAACCTTAGATTTCAGTAAACGATTGTTTTAAAATTGAAACGGTTACACCGTTTCAATAAAAAAAAAATTGTTGGCTGGCATAAAAGATTAATAAATAAACATCTGTAGCGAAAAGAAAAAAGATGAAAGATGACGAAGGAATTAGCGAAAATATCCGACTAACAATATTAAGACCGCTTTTTTTAAAAAGAGTAAAAGATTTTTCTTCTTCTGAAGGGGATTTGATCACAAAGTAGGCAAAATATTTAATTTTAAGTAAGGTAAGACCTGCTTCTAAAGATTTTTTTGGTTAATTTTCCTCAAAACCATAGACTACCGATATAAAAAGAAGAGCATCTCTTTATGCTTTATTTATAAATGTACTTTATAAATTAACATAACCAACTGTATGTAACTTTTTATTTTGTAAACTAGGCTGTACATAACGTCTTTGGGTTTTTAATCTGTAATTATCTTTACCCGCGATTTTTTTCCCGTGGATGTCGGATATCAACATTGTGTCGCTTGTAGAAGATGTAGGTACAGTCACGAGCAATAATATGTATACGCTTACCAACTTTTAAAAGTGATTTTCTCCACTTTTACTCATTGTAATCTTATTTTATTATGAAAATAATATTTTGGAACCCACACTTTAATGAAATACCCAAGTTATCTCAAGGTTGCAATCGCTATTTAAAAGAAAATCGTTTTTGAATTTGGCGATGTGTAAACATATTATTGCTCGTGACTGAACAACTCCACCATTGGAAAAGAATAATCACATCTCTTTTTATTTCGATTTTTTATTGCGCGGATCGCTTATTTATCATATTAAAGTAAAGCTAAATTACTCCTTATAACATCAGCTATCTCGTGAAAGTCCCGTAAATATCGGTCTAGCTGTTTTGGAGATTTACCGGATCAAACAGACAGACGAACATGTTAAAAATTGTTTCTTTTTTGTTTTTGTTATAAGAACCAGATATACTTTCATGCACTTAGTAAAAAGTTGTTATGTTCATTGCTTATTTTACTTTTTTCAATTTTATTTATTTGTAAATAAAGTCTCTGGATATTTTTATTTACTTTATAAATATATAATTCATGAATTACAGTCACTAATATTGCTCATATTGAAAATGTTTATTGATATGTTTATTGCCTGATTTTGAACCCTACTGAATAGTTATTTACGTTGTTATTGCAATGAAAATGAAACAAAAATAGAAAACCAGGGCTCAGACATAATGATCCTTATAATTGATATCCCTTTTCCTCCTCACCTCACACGTCGGGAAAGTGAATGGCATGTGCCTTCACACGTCAGTTCTCGTTATTATTTCACAGCTCACCGGTTTGCACCCAATCACTCCTGTTGTCCTGGTTGCCTTTTACTTGGGGTATAAATAATGTGTAACTGAATTAATGCACATTATGAGAGTAGTTTTAAGAGAGGTATAGGTCTGTATGGCTTTTTGCTTAAGCGAATGGTATTGAACAGCCATTTGCGAAACGCCATGGGCAATTTTTCAGCAATTATTGCTAATTTTTAGCTTCTGCTCAGCGTTAAGCTTTCCATCAGTAGTATTGCACAAACCTCATTGAGACACTGCTCAATGGATCCCAACCAGTTCTAGATCTCCGGAGACACTACTTCAATAATCTCATCTTGGTTCTTTCTTACTTGTTTGGGCGGTGTAGGAGTCGGGGTTGGTACCGAGATCGGGGCGGAGCCGGTGGAGGGTTACGTTGCATCATCGCGCTCCGATTAAAGGGGCTTTTTTTTTTTGGGTGGGAAATCATCAAATAACTTCTCCCGCTCTGGGTGGAGCAGGAGGGCGTGTCAGACTTTTACTGACTAAAACCCACCCGTGTTCCTTCAGTAGCCCTTAAGCCAGGGGCTGTGGTGTCTCTTTCGAACAAACCCGCACCCCTGGCAGGCATCGACCCTTGCGGGTCCCATCATTTTTTGTGCTGACATCTCTTTGAGGCGCGCGTGGAACACAACGCGCCGTCGACTTGGGCTTGGTCCTTACCGGACAGCGAGCTACCCATTACTCGCCGTCCGCAAGCCCATGCCTACGGTGGCCGGAAATCGGCCTGGGATTCCCGACGCCCAGGGCCTCTCCGTATCCTGCGGCGGCTGGGGTCGCGAGGGCGCATATGCTGCCTCTCCCTCACGTGCGCCGCCTCCCTCTTTGCGAGCATCACTGCTTCGCTGAAGGAGGTGACGGCTCCCCATGCCCTCTCGCTCCGTACCATGGCCTGGACCAGGGCCGGACGCGAGAGATCGCCGCCGCCGACGATTAAAGGGGCTGCCTTCCTTATACCAGAATATTTATAAATTATCCAATCATTTAATTATTTTATCTCTTTACTTAAAATGTTTCTCTATAGAACACACAAAAATTAGGTCACTGTTTTTGCATATCAAAATCAAAATCAAAAGTCATTTATTCAAACTAGGCTGAGAGTAAGCACTTTTTGAACGTCAAAATTACTTAAGACAGTCCCCCAAAACGCCCGCCCTTCATCACTTCCTAGCGCTTTAGCTGGGAAGAAGAAGTGGCGCAATAAACTCCCCAGCAGCACAGCTGTCTGTTAAGTTAGAAGAACTTGATTATATACAATAACAGGTAAGTAATTCACGATACTAAACATAAAACATAAAATTAAACGAATTGCCATATGTCAGCTAGCAGACGCCAATATACCAACAAAACATTGGAATTAAACTCAAGCAGATACAAGTAAATAATAAAAACAATACAACAAACGTAAACAGAACTCAATCGTTAATTTGTTTGGGCACGCCACGATTGCGGCGGTAAGTCCCCTCTTTGAGGAGTGGTTTGAGAGGCGGCATGGCGTCCTCACCTTCCGCCTGACGCAGGTCCTCACCGGACACGGATGTTTCGGGAGGTTCCTGTTTCGGATAGGGCGGGAGGAAACGCCCGGGTGTTTCCACTGCGAAGATCGCCCTGAGGACACGGTGGAGCACACGGTGGCGGTCTGCCCTGCTTGGGCGGAGCACCGCCGTGTCCTCGTGGAGGCGATCGGCGGCGGCGATCTCTCGCGTCCGGCCCTGGTCCAGGCCATGGTACGGAGCGAGAGGGCATGGGGAGCCGTCACCTCCTTCAGCGAAGCAGTGATGCTCGCGAAGAGGGAGGCGGCGCACGTGAGGGAGAGGCAGAATATGCGCCCTCGCGACCCCAGCCGCCGCAGGATACGGAGACGCCCTGGGCGTCGGGAATCCCAGGCCGATTTCCGGCCACCGTAGGCATGGGCTTGCGGACGGCGAGTAATGGGTAGCTCGCTGTCCGGTAAGGACCAAGCCCAAGTCGACGGCGCGTTGTGTTCCACGCGCGCCTCAAAGAGATGTCAGCACAAAAATGATGGGGCCTGCAAGGGCCGATGCCTGTCAGGGGTGCGGGTTCGTTTGAAAGAGATACCACAGCCCCTGGCATACGGGCTACTGAAGGAACACGGGTGGGTTTTAGTCAGTAAAAGTCTGACACGCCCTCCTGCTCCACCCAGAGCGGGAGAAGTTATTTGATGATTTCCCACCCAAAAAAAAAAAATAAAAAAAAAATCGTTAATTTGTTCGATTTCTTTAAATGCATTGTTGTGCTCTGTATGCTTTGAATGCCTACGTACAGTCACGAGCAATAACATGTGAACACATCGCCAAATTCAAAAGCGATTTTCTTTTAAATAGGGATTGCAGCCTGGAGATAACTTAGATATTTCATTACAGTGTGGGTTCCAAAATATTATTTTCATAATAAAATAAGATTACAATTAGTAAAAGTGGAGAAAATTACTTTTAAAAGTTGGTAAGTGTTTACATATTATTGCTCGTGACTGTACACAGTAGGTAATACAGTATTTTAGGGTTAAACGAGGAAACACACATACACCCTCTTATCGTTTACACCCCCTTATACTCAGATTATAAAACAAAGGCAGATAGATCGCGCGGAACACCAAGATTGAAGCCAAAAAACCAAATACTAAAGCATCGCATTGTAGACATATAATGCGAGGCTTTATTATTTGTTTTTTTTTTTTACTCTTGGGTGTTCCGCGCGATCTATCTGCCTTTGTTTTATAATCTAAACAAAAAAAAAAAAAAAACTAAAGCGTCGCTTAAGTATGTTACATCCCCCCCGAGTGGGTTCCCGCGTTGTCGTTGCGGGGGGGCTTAGTAACCGTGGTCTCCCATCCACGGTGAAGCCAAGAGGAACCCAACGGTGGGGCCGCTCGTCAGGGCTTTTGCCTTCAAGCCATTGACGTAGCGGCCAAAAAGTAGGTTGCGGTGAGGTGCACCGCAACTGAGGTGGGCCGCGATGTCGAATGGGAGGCATCGCGGCTGAGGGTTACGGGCTGCGGTAGAGGAGGAGTGCCGTTGCTTCTGAGCAGCGCTCTTCCCTTCCGTGGCCTGGACGGGGCCGCCACCGTTTGATGGCGGACGCGGTGGGGCCGCAGGGGAAGAGGAGTGTCGGTATAGCGTCAGCCGCTCTCCCTATCCTCTGCGGCCGAAAAGTGGTAGACGGGACGGCGCGTTGTGTTCCACACGCGCGCCGTCAAAGATGTCAGCAACCACCGGTGGGGTCCGCAAGGGCCGATGCCTGCCAGGGGTGCGGGTTTGTTCGAAAGAGATACCACGGCCCCTGGCATACGGGCTACTGAGGGAACACGGGTGGGTTTTAATCAGTAAAAGTCTGACACGCCCTCCTGCTCTACTCAGCAGGAGAAGTCATTTGATGATTTCCCACCCAAAAAAAAAAAAAAAAAAATGTATGTTACATAAAATGTGACGCTTTAGTATCTGGTTTTTTGGCTTCACTCTTGGTGTTCCGCGCGGTCTATCTGCCTTTGTTTTATAATCTGAGCCCTTATAGTAAACGGAGTGTAAAAATGGTAAGAAAATTTGAATTTCGCGGGCTACATTTCGCGGACATCCTGCTTAATCGACGAATGATATATTTAAAAAAAAATCTGCCTTAAATTGGGTAGACCTACAAAACATTGTAGTACAAAGGAACGTGATAACTACATAAGTATTTGTCAAACATTCACTCACTGATGCCTGAGGGGCTCATAATGCAATTTGTGATGCTTCCCGTCGTCGTGTAGTTGTGCTAACTTCATTAGAAAGTTGTGCCGGCTTACTCCAAGTTTTAATACGCCCAGTGCTTGTCTGACTGTTTTTTTAATCGATAAAGTGCGAATTATGGTTTTTAATAATACTTTTAAAGTTGGGTACTTTAAAGAGGGTCGGTGAATGGACACTATGGCTAGTTTCTTTTATAGGTGTCGGCACCTTATTTTACGAAGATGACTGCACCCTGGATTTTTAGACGGGTTCAACCTGGAATGGAAAACAGACGCTGGCAGCAAGTTCCAGTGTTCATAATAAATGTGGAGGAGAAGTGCTGAGCACGACTGGTCGGACAATCAACCGATTGCGGATGATACCCTGCAGTACGTACGAGGGGCTTGTGGCTAAATAACAATAGCTGCACGGGTCGATCGATTATGTTAAGCTACGCTTGCCGCGGTTGGTCCGTGGATGGGTGACCATATTTACATACCAAGACCCCTCCGTGCCTCGGAAAGCACGTTAAGCCGTTGGTCCCGGCTGTCATTTGTGGATCTTTGACAGTAGTTACGGGTCGTCAGAAGCCCGAAACTCTGACAACCGGTCTTACCAAGGGGTATCGTATTACCCAGTAACTGAGTTGTGGAGGTCAGATAGGAGGTCGCTCCATGTAAAATACTGGTATTCAGCTGCATCCGGTTAGACTGGAAGCCGACCCCGACATAGTTGGGAAAAGGTTAGGTAGATGATGACCCTGCAGTACGTATGATAGTCCAGTAGTAAAAGGGCTCCCAATGAGAATCTACGGAGTTTCTTGCCCGTTCTTCTACATAAGAATCTACTACGCTTATGAATAGACCACCAGCTTCATCTTACTAACTGAACGAGTCCTCAGACACTCCAAAAGTGTTGATACATACATACTCAGCCTATAAACGTTCCCACTGCTGGGACACAGGCCTCCTCTCCATGAGAGGGAGTAGGCCGTAATCCACCACGCGGGCCCAGTGCGGGTTGGTAGATGTCACATGTCTTATAATTTTTGGTTCTAGGACATGCCGGTTTCCTCACGATGTTTTCCTTCACCGTTTGAGAGCAGTGGTGATGAAATTATTTACACAAAGTAATGCGCCTGGCTGGGTTCGAACGCACGACCTAGAACTCGTAAGTCGCGGCCGTTACCACTGTGCCACCACTGCTCTAAAGTGTTAATAGTTTTACTAAAATAAATGCTTTGAGTTTGAGTAACAACTTTTACTCAAAAACTTTACTAGTCTATATTGT
Source organism: Polymixis flavicincta (assembly GCA_949987655.1). Taxonomy (NCBI): domain Eukaryota; kingdom Metazoa; phylum Arthropoda; class Insecta; order Lepidoptera; family Noctuidae; genus Polymixis; species Polymixis flavicincta. The sequence continues at coordinate 19,511,247 of OX465190.1, read as the reverse complement.
TCTTAATACTAGGACTCAGGCATAGCAGTAAGAAAATTATCATCATCATCATTTCAGCTGGAAGACGTCCACTGCTGGACATAGGCCTCCCCCAATTTGGGGGGGCTTGCCATAATCGCCACGCTTGGCAGGCGGGTTGGCGATCGCAGTATGGTGGTAAAATGCATAGAGAACACTGCTGCACATTCCCTAGAAAATTATCCTCCTCTGTAATGCATTGTTTGGTGGATGTTGATTTTAAAATAGTTGGTTTTAGGAAATTAATCTTTAATCTTTTAAATTTATTAAACTAAAGCTTCGTTTACAAAGTTTGAATCATCTATTTTTAACTTTGAATCATGAAACACTTGCTCTTTCATGAACAGATTATCTCTGCCCACACCAAGTGTACCCAAAAGTTTGTTAATCCAACTAAAAATGTACGCGACCAAAATGTATTTTGAACTTTTAAATCCCGTTCATTTAATAAAAATTAAAACACTAAAACCCAGCTTTAAAGTTTATTTATTTCTGTGGGTGCTTAATTTGATGATAGTTTTAAAGCACATGAGCTATTATTTTAGTTTTGTCTCTATAGCAACGAGTGTATGATACCTCTTTTGTACCTGTATAGGCTCCTTTCCTTGCAACTTGCTCTATTCTAGTAGCTAAATAACAACATCCGCCCGGGTCGATCTTTAAGGCTAAGCAACCCATTCTGAGGTTGGTCCGTGGATAGGTGACGGTTTATTACATACTGTGACCACTCCATACCGCGGAAAGCATGTTAATCCAGTGGTCAACCTGTCATTCGTAGATCTTTGACAGTCGTTACCGGTCGCTCACAATGGGCCTCATAAGAAGGCTTAAAGTCACCCAAAGGGCGATGGAGAGGGCTATGCTTGGAGTTTCCCTGCATGATCGAATCAGGAATGAAGAGATCCGCAGGAGAACCAAGGTAACCGACATAGCCCGAAGAATTGCCAAACTTAAGTGGCAGTGGGCAGGGCACATTGCTCGCAGAATAGATGGCCGATGGGGCCGAAAAGTTCTGGAGTGGCGACCGCGTACCGGAAGACGTAAAGTTGGAAGGCCTCCCACAAGGTGGACAGATGACCAGCTTGTGAGGGCCGCGGGAGTCCGCTGGATGCGAGAAGCACAGAACCAGTCGAAGTGGCGGAGCTTGGGGTAGGCCTATGTCCAGCAGTGGACGGCTTTCGGCTGAAATGATGATGATGATGATGACGGGTCTAAGCCAATGGTCCGCCTGTCATTCGTAGATCTTTGACAGTCGTTACGGGTCGTGTCAAGCCGAAATCTGTCAACCTTTGTTTTACCAACGAATATTATGTTACCCAGTGCCTAGGTTGTTTAGTAAGTTTGTCATATAACTCACAAGCTTTCGCCGCAGTTTTGCTTACATTGATGCCAGTTTACCGGGATAGTATCCTATGTGTTAACCAGGTTATATTCTATCTGTATGGCAAATTTCATTCAAATTCGTTCAGCCAATTTTGCGTGTTTGAGTAACAAGCATGGATGTTTTTTACTCAATCACAACATTTTAAACTTACACATTTATACTAGCTTTTGCTAGGAGTTTCGCCCGCGTGGAGGTCGAAAAATGTTCTACGGGAACATACTATCGGAATAAAACGTATCCTATGTGTTAATCCAGGTTAAAAACTATCTGTGTGCTAAATTTCAGCCAAATCCGTTCAGCCATTTTTGCGTGATTGAGTAACAAACATCCAAACATAGTAACTTTCACATTTATGATATTAATAGGATGCAGTTGTTTTTAACTTTTATATGGTGTAAACCAATCATGGTGATCCAGTGTTGAAAGGAAGCATTACTATTAATATGTTACTACATCGTTATTCAACCAATAGGCATACCTCACTAACGACGCAGATTATAACACAAGTGCGATAACATCTCAATTTATGAAAATAAACGAAGGTAGTGTAGGGTTGATATAAAGAGTTGAATAGTATATGAAACAACTTTGGTTTTAATGGTAATCCTATGGGACAGAATGTGATATGGGTTTTTTTTTTTTTTTTTTTTTTTTTGGGTGGGAAATCATCAAATGACTTCTCCTGCTGAGTAGAGCAGGAGGGCGTGTCAGACTTCTACTGACTAAAACCCACCCGTGTTCCCTCAGTAGCCCGTATGCCAGGGGCTGTGGTATCTCTTTCGAACAAACCCGCACACCTGGCAGGCATCGGCCCTTGCGGACCCCACCGGTGGTTGCTGACATCTTTGACGGCGCGCGTGTGGAACACAACGCGCCGTCCCGTCTACCACTTTTCGGCCGCAGGGGATAGGGAGAGCGGCTGACGCTATACCGACACTCCTCTTCCCCTGCGGCCCCACCGCGTCCGCCATCAAACGGTGGCGGCCCCGTCCAGGCCACGGAAGGGAAGAGCGCTGCTCAGAAGCACCGGCACTCCTCCTCTACCGCAGCCCGTAACCCTCAGCCGCGATGCCTCCCATTCGACATCGCGGCCCACCTCAGTTGCGGTGCACCTCACCGCAACCTACTTTTTGGCCGCTACGTCGTCGGCTTTGAGGCAAAAGCCCTGACGAGCGGCCCCACCTTTGGGTTCCTCTTGGCTTCACCGTGGCCGGAATCCACGGTTACTGAGCCCCCCCGCAACGACAATGCGGGAACCCACTCAGGGGGGATGTGATATGGGTTGAATGGGCTTTACGTAAATTCTAATATTATTAAAATCATTTTTTAAACTTATTCTCACATCGACGCGCAAACTGTAACCATGAATATTTAGCAGTGATTCTAGTTCCCAAAAAAAAAAAAAAAAATAACAAGAAAATTACCAATAGTTAGTTTTGAGAATTTCGAGACTTGTTAAGAAGAATTTAAAGTTCGTTTTGAAAAATAACTATTTAATCCTATAAGAAGCCTATTTCAGTTTCTTTTTTCATTATTTCTGGTTGACGACCATAAACAATAAAAAACTCGTGAAAAACAAGCTTTCTTTTATTCAATAAACACAAACCTACATATTTTATTTAGGAATTCCTCAGTTCCAAATCAAACAATACTTTTTCCTTGGCATTCCTTAAATGTCAAGCCGGCAGCCCTAGACACTCTAGATACGGTGACACTCCTGACACTCGCGACACGCGATATCGTCTGTGTCACTGGAAGCCGAAGTTTTGGCTTTAATAATGTACCGGTCTCCTGAATGTCACTCACTTGTCTTGTGACATTCATAGTTTATCTGTTAGAACCGTTAGAACTTTGACCCAATAAGCAAAGTTATTCATAAAAAAAACATATTGAATAACAAATGAAAAATTGTTTATTATTTTAACAAGTAAATCTTAACAACTAAAAGAAAAAGAAAGAAAGAAAAAGTATTTATTAGACTAACTAACTTTATTAACTCGTGATTGGAGCCTCCTTTTAAGTAGATATGCCTGTGTAAGAGTCTCCGCTCTTCCATAACTTAGATAAGTGTCTTATACTTGTTTTATACAAATTTAATGGAAATAATTGCATTTAAAAAAATAAAGAGAGAATTAGAGCTAAACATGTAGCACGCACGCAGGCAAGGGTGTGTGCATGTGAGAGTGTGTGAGTGAGAGTGAGGGTGTGTGAATGTGACAGTGTGTGAGTAAGAGTGAGGGTGTGTGAATGTGAGACTGTGTGAGTGTGAGAATTATGAGTGTGGGTGAATGTGCGAGTATGTATTTATATTTTTGACATAGGTTTCACAAGACACTTCAGGTTGGTTATTATATTAAATATCAATTTGACACCTCTCATCTCATTGAATATCACTACAAATTATTAAAAAAAGTCCCCCAACGCGTCTGTGTCTGCCTGTCTGTCTTTTCGCGAAAAACTCAAAAACTATTGAACGGATTTTCATGCGATTTTCACCAATAGACAGAGTGAATAACGAGGAACACTTAGGTGTATAACATGTTTAGATTTTGTGTAAATTGGTCAATGCGGGCGATGCTGCTGGCAAGCTACTTAGATGTAAATTAAGGAGCAAAGGCAAAATTAGGCATCCCACGAAATTCATTACAATTTTCTAACTTTTTTTAAATTTGCAGGTCACCTTCTCTATGTTGAACAAAAATGCCGTTTCAGTTTCCACACGATGTTTCATTCCACCGTTTTGAAAGCAGCGGTGATTTAATAATTTATACAAAGTAATGTCGAAATGTCGAATACCCATATGACACCTACTCTCATGAAGATCGGAGATTCTACACTCGAAGTTGTAGACGATTATGTTTACCTACGGCAAACTGTCCAGTTAGGTAGGTACAACTTCGAGAAAAAGGTCAATCGTCGAATCCGACTCGGCTGGGCAGCATTCGGGAAGCTACGCAATATCTTCTCGTCCCACATACCATAGTGTCTCAAGAGGAAAGTCTTTGACCAGTGTGTGTTGCCAGTGATGACATATGGTACTGACACGTGGTCCCTCACAATGGGCCTTATCAGAAGGCTAAAAGTCACCCAAAGGGTAATGTAGAGGGCTATGCTTTAAGTTTCCCTACGTGATCGAATCAGGAATGAAGAGATCCGCAGGAGAACCAAGGCAACCGACATAGCCCGAAAAATTGCCAAACTTAAGTGGCAGTGGGCAGAACAACTGATAGCCGATGTGGCCGGAAGGTTCTAAAGTGGCGACTGAGTACCAGAAGACGTAGCGTTGGAAGGCCTCCCACAAGATGGACCGATGACCTTGTGAAGGCCGCAGGAATGCGCTGGATGCGAGAAGCGCAGAACCGGTCGAAGTGGAGGAGCTTGGGGGAGGCCAATGGTCGTCTTTCGGCTGAAATGATGATGATGACAAAGTAAAGCGCTGCCCTGCTTCTCCAATACACTATAGCTTTTGAAAACCACATGTGAAATACTGTAAGCTTAGTTACAGTTTTTCAGCATGTTTAAACCTTAATTTGAACGTTAAACAGTGTTTTTTAGCTTGCCATATCTTGCACAATAAAAGTATACACATGAAAAAAATGTTGTTCAGGGGTACTAAACAGACTTAAAGGAACTGATTGGGCATTGTTAAGCTTAAACACTAAAAGTTGACTTCGTCAGGGCTCGAACCTCCGACCACTGCTGTTCCCACTCTAAGGGTTCTGTTCTTATCACAATTTATCTCTTACTAAGATGATGATGATAATATTGATAACGATCTTTGGTCTTTCGGTTGGCGTAATAAGCCCCCGATAATTTTCCCCTTCTTATAGACTCGTCGGATACCTAATAACACTCAGTGATGATTAGGCCAGGATCGATTTCATCGTAATGTACTTAATTAATAACCAATATTACTATTAAAGTAATACGTAGGTATTACTACATAGTTCGTTTAGATTTTATGTAGAAAAAGTACTAAATTGAGATCAGTGTATTTAGCTTGAACGCGCTGTGTAAACAACGTTATTTCGACCAATTTTCTAAATGAGAACTGTCGTTTCGCGCATAATATTTTTAAGTAAAAAAAAAAAAAATTGCTAACCTAATGGGTACACTACTAATGTGCGTGTCGTAAAAATTTAAATTTTAATATTTTTCAAATTGTATTACTGAAAAAAATTCAGAATGTACGAGACTGGATGGTGGCCCCCAAACTATGCATTTGCCTGGGTCTTGCGGTAGGAATTATGACATTTTCGAGTGAAGTGCATATAGTGATTGCACAACAGGAAACGTAGAATTAAATAAAACACTTAAAATATACATTTCTGTAAGCGTGAGATAAAGGTGAAATAAAATCATCAGTATGAAATCAATAAAAATAATATCAAAACGAAATATAAAACAACGGAAAATAACCAAAATATTATAGTTTGATACTTTGAATAATTCCGTCAACAGTAACTACATATTTTGTGGTATATAAACATCATCTCAGTGTTATGCGGCCCTGGTACCTTGACACCCGACACGCCTGTCAGCCCGTGTTATTCGATATCCGGATCCGTCTTTGATAATGTACCACGTTTCCTGGATGCCGGATATTACTGCCTATTAAAAGAACTCCACGGGAGAAGCAGTTCTTTTCTTAACTTTATAAATAACTAGCTGTCACGTGATGCTAACCGTTTATGGGTTGTTTATTGGAATAAAAAGCCAAAATCCGTCACTTTGGAATTGAATTGAACGTTATGCATCCTCTGCCAGGAGTGCGGGTTTGTTCGAAAGAGATACCGCAGCCCCTGGCATATAAGCTACTGATGGAACACGGGTGAGTTTTAGTCAGTAAAAGTCTGACTCGCCCTCCTGCGGGAAGCAGGAGAAGTTATTTGATGAACTCCCACCGAAAAAAAAAGAAGCATTATGCATCCTATTTGCATATCACACTGTAGCGGCACTACAAATAAAAATGCTCCGCAACAAAATCGAAAATCGCAAAAAGAAAAGTGGCGTCATCTACAATGCCACAGGCGAGCTATTCTTAGAAATTCTACATCGCGCAATTAGAGTTTACCACAACACTCGAATAGATCAAATATCCCGACATCAACCCCCGGGCAGTTGCCCGGACCGACAAAAGTATGAGTGAACTTTACACCCTGTTCCTTATACTTCTAAATTGGTGACCCCGAGAAAGAACGTCAGCGCAGATACTTCGGCGTGACGTCATCTTCATCAAATCAAGACCACTTCCTCAAGCTTTCGAGCGGCGAGTCACACAGCCAGCCAGCACCCACGGCTTCAACGGGTATCCTGACCACCTGCATGCAGCGAACCGCATGCCTGGTCATCACCCACAGCCTCATCAGCAACCATGTCCCAGCACACTGCACTTTCGGCCGGTCGAGAGCTCAATCTCCCGGTCGACGCCAGCAGTCAGCCTCAACCTCTCAACCCAGCGCTGTACCAGATCCGACTCACTGGAGCATAACGTAGCGCAACTCCGACTCACTGGGGAATCCTCGAAGACAGTTCCGACTCACCGCGAACTATGCGACACCCGGTTCCGACCCACTGGAACCACAACTGGCTCTGGCAAGCATCACAATATGCACTGACTCAGCCCACTATCGACCTCCGGTCTCCGGGAGGGAGTGATGTAGCGGCACTACAAATAAAAATGCTCCGCAACGAAATCGAAGATAGCAAAAAGAAAAGTGGCGCCATCTACAATGCCATAGGCGAACTATTCTTAGAAATTCTACATCGCGCAATCAGAGTTTACCACAACACTCGAATAGATAAAATATCCCGACATCAACTGTCGGGCAGTTGCCCAGCAGACACAACACCCGTCTGGTCGGAGGATCCTCCTTTAACCATCATAGGTATGAGTGAACTTGACACCTTAATTTTTGAAGGAATTTGCTAATCCATCTATACTAATATTATAAAGAGGAAACTTTTTTTTTGTTTGTTCTGAATAGGCTCCAAAACTGCAGGACCGATTTCAACATTTTTGTACCAATAGAAAGCTAAATTATCAGGAAGTAACATACGAGTAGGCTATAATTTATTTAAAAAAAAAATTGGGAGCATACCTAACATAGTTGAACACAGTTTTGTCAGCTGGAGGCTGTCATAACTCGGTAGGAGCACACCTACATACTAGGTAGCTCAGAATACAAAAAGAACTAGGTAGCTGTGTCAGCCAGAAAACGTTTTATGCCTTTGCAGTATCAGGTTGTCATAACTCGGTAGGAGCACCAATTAAAAATCCTATTAGAACCATTTTCGACGTATATGCGTACGAAGTCACGGGCAAAAGCTAGTTGCTATATATGTTCGAAAAATTCGTCTGCTCAAATTCAAATTCAAATTCATCTTTATTGACATAATACGAGTAGGTGACAGAAACTTGTTTGAAGCCTCTGACTCCTGAACTAGGTGTAGGTATGTCAGGAGTCAGCGCCCTCTCCCATTTTATTTGGCTTAGATACTAATGTCAACATAGGAATAGACAAACATATTATGTGCTACATTATACAGTTTTAAAAGAAGTAAAAACAAAATAAAAAGTTTTAAAAAATATGAAAAACATCAACATAATTATAATTGATTCTTAAATTGTTATTATATCGTGCTGTGTGTGTGTGTGGAAGGTGTGTATGTGTGAAAGGTGTGTATGTGTGCGTGTTAGTGGGTGCCCGTTCGTGTTTGTGTTTGAGTAGGTGTATGAAAGAAAGGTAAATGTTCTATGTATGTGTTCATTAGGGGAGTGAGATTATTTATTATATTCTCGACATCCTCATATGCTCAGCAACGTAAACAACGTTATGAATATTGTTGAACTGTCAAAATGGGAGCTTACTGTTAGTCTGTTATTCAATGAACCAGTATGCAAGAAAATAGACAAAAAAAGGCTCTGTTCTTCTTACAAACAGCAACAGAGCATTATTTTTTTCACACACGTTCAATTGTCTATATTGCCTAGTAATTGGATTGTCAGATGGTGGTCGCTCGATGTAAAATACTGATTTTCAGTAGTGACTGGTCTGACTAAAAGCCCATCTCAATCCAGTTAGGATAATATGGGTAGGCGAATCTCATAGGTTCACGTTTCTATTTTCAGTGAGTGCATTCTCTGTGAGCCAATTAGCTATGAAACTGCTTTATAAGGCACGAGCATGAATCGCTACACTTGTTCTAGATGAGTTTGGTGATTTCAGACTTAATAAAGACTTTTCGAGATTTTTTCTTAAGCTGGATTTTTCATCTTAGTTAATTCTGACATTAAAATGTGATTAAAAGAAATTATAGACATTTTTTTTTTATAAAACGTTGCCCCACACTAGGAATTTCTCCTGTATTGTGGGTGCGTTTACAAACATTTAAAACTCACATACACAAACAGCCAGACCCGGAACAACTACTTGTAGGTCGTACAAATATTTGTTCCGTGCGGGAATCGAACGCGCGACATGCAGCGTAGCAGTCAATCGCTTAACCACTGCGCCAACCGTGCCTATATGTATTTCCGTCATTTCCGTATAACACAATCGCAGAGTTACTCAAAATGACTTCATCCAAATCACGTTGCGGAATGGCCGCTCACGTCTTTTGTAACAGGCGAAGAAGATATTCTGGTGTGTGGGCATCCATATTAGGCAGAGCTCTTCTTTGAAGCATATCCCACGCGTGCTCAATGGGATTAATATTAAATTAAAGAGACTTTAAAGTCTCTCTAGTTTCTTTTAAAGTGTTTTATTATGTGCCTTGAAATAATGTTGTTGCTTGTGCCTTTTGCATTTTTGATTATTTTGTATTTGATTGTTGTAAAACTAGCTTTTACCAGCGGCTTCGCCCGCGTGGAGTTCGAAAATTATCCCACGGGACCGTACTGTAGCGTCACTACAAATAAAAAAATGCTTCGCAGCAAAATCGAAAAAGTGTCAAAAAAAAGTGAAAAAGAAAAGTGTCGCCATCTACAATGCCGCAGGCGAACTATTCTTAGAAAATCTACATCGCGCAATCAGAGTTTACCACAACACTCGAATAGATAAAATATCCCGACATCAACTGTCGGGCAGTTGCCCGGACCAGACACAATACCCGTCTGGTCGGAGGATCCTCCTTTACAAACATAGGTATGAGTGAACTTTAGACCTTGTTCCTCATAGCTCTATAGTACTACCGGGATAAAAAGTATCCTATGTGTTATTTCAGGTTACAACCTAGCATTGTGTCGAATTTCATCCAAATCCGCTAAACCGTTTATTTCGTGATTGAGTAACAAACATCTAAACATTCAAACTTTCACATTTATAATATTATAGTAGGAAGTAGGATTAATGATTTTGACATTATTAATAATTATTTTGGCATTATGAATAATGATTAGCGAAATTTGCCAAATGTATGTAATTACCAGTGATCGGAATAGGCTGACTATATTTGCCTAAACTTCGGAGAACAGAGACAGAAAGTGGAGACTTCCTTACGACTACTTTTTTTTTCCCGGGATTCGGTAAAAATCTTCAGTAAGTTGAAAATAAGCTTTATTTAAGATGTGTAAAAGCTATTTTTAACTAAACTTGCAATTATCTAATTTTCGGGATATTGACGTAAAATCCCGAAATAAATCATGTATTGGAATTACGAGTATAATTACGATCTAACTAACCGTTGTATTAAATCATGTTTTTTTGTTAATGTGATTTTACGTGAAAATCCCGAAAATTTGGTCACTAATTAGCAGTCGCTCTATATAGTATATAAAGACATAATTTTTATGCATTGTAACTTTAATTATAATATGCACACCAACTATTAAAGGTGGTATTTAAGGGGGCCATTAAAAGTGGTGTTTAAGGTAGATGTAGGCAATTGAAAAATGCGATGATGTCGTTTGCTACGTTGGCCAGTCCTAATTTATTAGTCCTATTAATAATTTTGTGAAGAATCAGTAAGTCAGAAGTGATTCGTCTTTCTTTTAAGCTGAACATCTTATAGTGCCTTAACCTATGGTTGTACTTAATCAGGTATAGCTTTTCGGATCCCATTCTTCATACATAGATACCTAACAAAACGGGCCTGAATAGATTCAACATTATTATTATTACTTGAGAAATAGGGCGACCAAATAGGGGAACAATACTTCAAGGAGCTCCTTTCCAGTACGTTATAGAGTTTATGCATGACGACTCCAATAATTCGGTGCACAGTGTCAACTTAAAACAATTTTCATATCGGTAATTCTTTGACATTATTATTATGTAATATCGACATAATCGCATTTCGATAAATATTCTGAAATTACTTGACATTTTCTATTGCATATTTATTAAATTAATTTAAAATAAAAATTGACATTGATACTACTGAATTATTATACTGGAATTAGTTTACTTAATTCGCAAAAGCCTACGATAATTGTACCTATATTTAGATTGTCGAGAAACTGTGAAGGTCTGAAAGTCTGACAACCAGTCTTACCAAGGGGTATCGTACCTACTACCCAGTAACTGGGTTGTGGAGGTCAGATAGGCAGTCGCTCCGTGTAAAATACTGGTATTCAGCTGCATCCGGTTAGACTGGAAGCCGACCCCCACATAGTTGGGAAAAGGCTAGGCAGATGATGATTGTAGAGAAACTGTAATTGACAATTGTAACATCTTGCACACTGTTGTAACCTATGTTTACAAATAAAGACTATTGATTGATTGATTGATTGAACTATTCGATTTCTTCACAATGTTCTTCCTTTACCAAAGTCAGTAACGTCCAAGATAAACCTAGAAATTGTTTGTTTTTGTTCCAGTGAACTAACAAACGGCCTATTCTACAAGTTAATAATGATGCACCTTCTATTATAGCAGCTTGCAACCTAATATCCTTACATAAACACATAGGAAAAGCGTAATATCAGCACTATCAGATGGTGAACCAATGCGACCGCTTCCTATGCAGTTCACGTCCCAGATTAACAATCGATATAATTAGAGCTTCGATGTTGGTGGAGTGTTCCATGCCTTTGTGCCGAGAACGGTTAATAGAACGGTGCAGTATTTAGAGTATTAAAGGTTATATTGCAGTTCTCGAGGCGTTAATTGTTTTGTTTAGTGTATTAATTACTTTCTACACCAAGTTTTAAATCCATTATGTGCCAGTACCTCTTCCTGTTATTCTTCTATCTTCATCATTATTTGAGCCAAAAGAGGTCCACTGCTGGACATAGGCCTCCCCTAAGCTCCTCCTCTTCGACTGGTTCTGCGCTTCTTGCATCCACCGGATTCCTGCGGCCTTCACAAGGTCATCGGTCCACCTTGTGGGAGGCCTTCCAACGATACGTCTTCCGGTACGCAGTTGCCACTCCAGAACCTTTCGCCCCCATCGAACATTTCGCCATCTGTTCTGCGAGCAATGTGCCCTGCCCACTGCCACTTAAGTTGGGCAATTCTTCGGGCTATGCCGATTGCTTTGGCGGATCTCTTCATTCCTGATTCGATCACGCATGGAAACTCCGAGCATTGTCCTCTCTATTGCCCTTTGGGTGACTTTTAGCTTTCTGATGCGCCTTGCATTGTGAGCGACCACGTTTCGGTTCCATATGTCAACACTGGCAACACGCACTGGTCAAAGACTTTCGTCTTGAGACACTGCGGTACGTGGGACGTGAAGACATTGCAAAGCTTCCCGAACGCTGCCCAGCCGAATCGGAGTCGCCTTCTTTCTTAACCATATATTAGGTGGTGGATAAGGGGTATATTGGCTGACCTACAGCACGCTGGTGCATTTAAGTATCACTAAAGTGTGGGCTATAGCGACGTACACCAATTAATGAGTTGTTATGCTACGATTTTAGGTCTTGAGGTCGCTGGTCATTACAGTTAAATTAATTATGTGATAGATGAGTGACGAATAGAAAAGTAGATGATTTTTCAAAAATATGAACAAGTAATAATTTAGTGTGTGAGTGAAGTAATCATAGAATATAAAATCAATGTCATAAAAATTATAGGTACAATGAAATTAGCAACCCGTCGATTTTGTCTATTTTACCGATGTCACTTACCAGAAACACACAATTGAATTAAAACAAATGAAATGCATCGTCCAAACACTGCTTAGACGGTGCAATTTACAGGGTGTAAGGGAAACGCTTCCCAAAACGAAGACATGTGATAGGGCTTGTGATTCTCGCTAAGGTACCATCAAAAAATCTGGATATTATTTGAAATTTTTTGTACACTATGTTATAAGAACAGTTAAATTAACCATTATTTGAGATAAAAACATTTAAAATTGACCGCAAGTCCAGGCGGCGACTTTAGGTCAAAATAAAATAAATAGAGACATTACAGAGGAGTATTTTTTTTAAAACGTTGAAATTTTTGCAAAATAACCAATTTATGGCGAAAAGTTATTGGTATCCGTTTGCATTTAGGTTGTGTATAACCTACGTTCTGGCTTCGGAAGCGTTCTCCTTACACCCTGTATATTGTCACTTTTTTTTTGGGTGTGAAATCATCAAATAACTTCTACCGCTCTGGGTGGAGCAGGAGGGCGTGTTAGACTTTTACTGACTAAAACTCACCTGTGTTCCCTCAGTAGCCTGTATGCCAGGGGTTGCGGTATCTCTTTCGAATAAACCCGCACCCCTGGCAGGCATCGGCCTTTGCGGGTCCCATCACGTTTGTGCTGACATCTCTTTGAGGCGCGCGTGGAACACAACGCGCCGTCGACTTGGGCTTGGTCCTTACCGGACAGCGAGCTACCCATTACTCGCCGTCCGCAAGCTCATGCCTACGGTGGCCGGAAATCAGCCTGGGTGTATATTGTCACTTCAAGTTATAGTACGCCGGCACTGTGTAAATCAGGTTTTAGGCATAGATTATGTGACAATAAAATCTAGACTTCATTGTAACATAACCATTGCGCCTAATATTAAGGCATCCGGGCCATTGGACCTGACAGCTTTAGGAAATAAACATCAAGACGCTACTCAACTCTAGGGAAGACGGATAAAAATAGAATATTATATCTTCTTCATATCTCGCATGTTATTGTATGTGCCGGAAATTGACGCCGTTTTATTGAAGACGTGATTGGGTTTTTTAGGACTTAGGTTTTCTTATGCAGGAAGTACCTTTGCGTTTCAATTGCTACCTGCAAAAATATTATTTTGTCAACGACAGAATTCCTGTTACTAGCGGTTAAAACGAATGTGTTTGGGATGCGGGAAAATAATACAAATACAAAATACAATTTTGTTATTATATGACAACAGGGTTAATTAAATATACAAATCTCTTTAAATTATAATATGTACAGGTATATAAAAAGCAAATAATCATAAAGCATCAAAAAATAATGGGAAAAGTGCCCAAAAGGCCTGCAGCATTGCCACGTTGTATGGCAATGCTGATTCTTTGGCCGAAAAATAGGCAATGCTGCCAGCCTTTTGGGCACTTTTCCCATTGATAACGACGCGAACGTATTTTTTGATGCTTTATGTTTATTAACCCCCGACGCAAAAACGACGGGGTGCTATAAGTTTGACGTGTCTGTGTGTGTCTGAGGCAACGTAGCTCCCAAACGGATGAACCGATTTTGATTTTGTTTTTTTTGTTTGAAAGGTGTATTAGTCGGGAGTGTTCTTAGACATGTTTCATCAAAATCGGTTCAGCCGTTTGAAGATTATCAGCTCTTTTCTGGTTGATGAAGTGATTTGAGCATCTTCCACGGGGCTGATCAACTCGAAATTTTGTATTTTATTACTACAATGATATTAGACGAACAAGGTAACATTGAAATCATGCTGGAGTAACACCTGAAATTTCCAGGATGCCCAAGTTACTCACCAACAAACAGCAAAAGTATCGTGTTTGGGCTCATTGAAAAGGTCTCAATGCATAGATTATAGATAAACAGTGATCAGGACGAGGAATGAGGATAAATTAGTAACAAACTTCACTGTGGGAAAAATACGCAACGATGCGCAGATTTAAGCGAGCGAGACATTAAGTTTAAAAAGCAGGAAATAAAAATTAAATTAAAAATTTAAAAAACCCCCGACCCTAACAAAAACTCTAAAAAGTAAAAATAATAATATTTATAGGCCTTTTAAGATGAAGGTAATATTTTAGGGTCGGGGGTTTTTTAATTTTTTTTTCTTTTTATATACCTATGAAAACACAAACTATAAACTTGAAAAAATAATGTAAAAACCCAGAATGAAAAATAAAAATAAAAAAAGTGAAAAGAATAAGAAACTATGATTAACATGTCATTGTTACATGCGGTGCCGAAGCGTGAACAGTCACAGTTGAGCTGGTTCACAAATTCAAGGTCTCTCAGCGCGTTATGGAGCGGGCAATGCCCGAAGTTTCTTTGAAAGATAAAATAAGACGGCGAATCGGCAAGCGTAGTATGGGAAGCTCCGAAGAAAGAAAGAAAAAGTATTTATTGCGACTCGCACATAAAGATCACATACTAAACTAAACACACAATCGTACAAAAATTATAAAAAGACAAATTTCTTGGAAGAAATTAAAAAAAAAACAGAAAGTCGAGGCCAAAAGGGACCTACCTCAGTATGATGCTGCGGTATTTCAAAAGTGTCGCAGCGGTGGTATTCTGATAGGGTCTGAGCGATGTAATGTCATGGGCAATTACAGTTTATTTAAGTAATTTGTCTATACTAATATTATAAAGAGGAAAGATTTGATTGTTTGTTTGTTTGCATTGAATAGGCTCCGAAACTACTGAAACGATTTGAAAAAAAAATTCACTGTTGGGAAGCTACACTATCCCTGGGTGACATAGGCTATATTATATACCCGTATTCCCACGGGAACGGTAACTACGCGTATGAAACCGCGGGGCGCTGCTAGTAATAAATACAGATATTATGTCATTTATGTTAGCGAATAAAACAAAATATCGTCAGACAGCCCCGGATCTACGATTTTTTCGAAGCTAGATTAACCGATGACATTTGATTTTGATTTAGGATCTTTATTTTATTAAAAACAAGTGGAATATCAATATCAAATGATAATGTGCACAATGTGTTCAAGTAGTGGAAATTGATTTATCTATCTATCTAACAAATTAGTGATCGTATCGACTAATTTATGTATATAAGAATTAAATCAGCTAAATTTCACTTAAAACGTGTAGCTGGAAATGCTGCTTTGACGTTTGAGGAGTTAGCAACGCTGTTCACACAAATTAAAGCTATCCTTAACTCATGCCCGCTGACTCCTCTCTCGTCCAACTGTATTGATCGTTCTCCTCTGACCCCAGTCCACTTCCTAATTGGAAGACCACTAATGTCTATTCCAACGAAGCCTATCACCGCTACCAGATCTAACAGATACGAGCTCCTAGAGAAGATGAGGCAGCACTTCTGGGACAGATAGCGCCAGGAGTACATCTCTGAGCTGCAGCAGCGCACCAAGTGGCGTACTGGACAACAAGAACTCACCAGCGGTGACGTAGTTGTACTGAAAGAAGACAACTTACCGCCATTACAATGGCGGCTAGGGCGCGTGTGTCGCCTATATCCAGGGGCCGACGGCGTCAGCAGGGTAGCTGACGTCACTACTTCAAGGGGCATTATACGAAAGGCGATCAATAAATTATGTCTTTTGCCAACTTCAGAACCTAAAGATAACGACGAAGCAGAGAGGGCCGCTTCCAGGCTCCCTACCTCGTCTACGTCTTGAAAACTAAGGCTTTCAACGCGCTGGAGGATGTTCACGCATCATACGCGTGATCCAGCAGCGGCGGGGGACGCGCGGTTGGAGGGGGTCACACAGCTGATCGAGCCGACGACCGTGCCCCACCACTCGCCTACAGAATCAGCCATCGACGCACGTACCGTGCTATCTATTTAGATTTTTATAATTTCTAACCAGTTTCTGTAATTAAATAAGTTTATTTCAAGCGGGTCATATTATTTCAAATCTTTAACAATTGGCAGGTAACATTTTTAGCAATCTCAGGAATTTCAAACGATTCCGAGATTCGGGATTCTAAAAGGCATGTCCTTATTATTCTTTCGTGGGAATAAAAGTTAATTTTAGGTATATTAGCGCCCGATTATCCGTACACTGCTGATAACGTAGATCGAGGGATGAAGGTCGCAGGACTCCGTTGGATGCGAGAAGCACAGGACCGGTCTATGTGGCGACGTTCAGGGGATGCTTAGCAGTGAACATCTTGCGGTTGAAAATGATGAGTGATGATGAAATATGATGGCCTTTAGAAAGATAGGTATCATCATCATCATCATCATTTCAGCGAAAATTCGTCCACTGCTGAAAATAAGCCTCCCCCAAAAGAGGGGTTTTGCCATAATCGCCACGCTTGGCAGGCGGGTTGGCGATTGCAGTATGGTGGTAAAATGCATAGAGAACGCTGCTGCCCATTCTCTGGCAAGTCCCTTAGTCACCTTCTACGACACCCACGGGAAGAAGTGGGATGGTGCTATTCTTTTACGTCCGGCACCACACGTTAGATAGATACCTATCTTCCGTGTGGTAGTTGCAGATATCTAAATGGTTTTCCGAAATAAATGATAGCTTAGATTTACGACATTGAAGGAGTGCCTACTTTTTATGATTGAAGGCTTATACATCGCTAAAAGGACATTCTGCTCCAGAAATAAATATTTTGTTGGCAACCTATTTTATTAGATTATGTTAACAAAACGGGAAATACTACTATCCCAAATGATTGTATCACAAAAACCTCCTCTTTAGTATATATTGTGAAAGCCTCACTGTGGAGAATAAATAAAAAAACTGTTTTTTTTTTAATTTAAGGAATGCAACAGAATACAAGAGTACTTTTAACTAGGTGGAAAAGTGTCATCATAAAAAAAAAACACTATGTTAATAATTAGAAATGCACAGACGCCAGCACATCAAGCTACCCCAATCTGTCAAATTTCTTTGATAGATTTTCAACTTTATTTCAAACGTGTAAGGTTCATGTTCAATTGGGAAAATTTGACAGTTTGGGGTAGCTTGATGTGCTGGCGTCTGTACAAAAGTGGAGCTACGTCTGCCACCTAAATGCTAAGCAGTTTAGCTCAAATGTAACCTACACGAACTGTTTTCTGTGAATAAACATTTTTTCATTATTTTTTTACTTAACATTTTAGACGCAAAAGTTTGTATGTATGGATGTTTGTTACTCTTTCCCGTAAACGCGGCTGAACGGTTTGGATGAAATTTGGCACACAGATAGATTATAACCTAGATTAACACATAGGATACTTTTTTTCACGAATGGTAATGGGATAATTTCCGACAAACAAACATCCAAGCATACAAACTTTCATATTTACAATACACTAGCTTTTGCCAGCGGTTTCGCCCGCGTTAACCAACTTAAGCAAAAACTTAACAAATTATACACCTAAACCTACCTCATAAACCACTGTGTGTATTGGTAAAAACACTCTCAAAATCCGTTCAGTACTTTTTCAAATCAAATCAAATCAAAATATTTTTATTTCATATAAACCTGCATTGGCACTTATGAAACGTCAGAAGCTAGGTGCACGATTCCAAATTGTCGCTTCCTGTGGAGAAGAGCCGGCAACAAACTCCACGGTTACTCTTTTAAAAATAATTGGCTTTAACAATGTTTTCTAATTACAGAGATAAAATATATGGGAGGACAGTGCAGGCCTTGACAGGCCTGCACTGTCCTCTAATTCGTCTAATTACTATTCGTCTACAAATCTACAGTCTGTAAGGCCTACAACGTTCTCTCATTCACAATATGTAAAATAATCTACATAAATAAAATGAACCTAATTAAACTTAGTGACATGATTTACATGACATTCACAAAAAAATAGTCGATATTAAAATTGATGTATAATGTCAAATAGTGACGAGAATATGTCAGCATTGTAAAAATAAAAAAAGAACATTGAGAGCAGTTAATAGACTTTCACATAGTTATGCTGTTAATGAGGTACCAGGGAAGCCATATGTGCAGAAGGAATTAATGCCAAACTTCCCATGTCTTCAACGTAATCTTTTATCTTTTATTTTTGAGTTTATCGCGAACAGACAGACAGTTAGACAGACGCTGCGGGGGACTTTTTTATAATATGCAGTGATATTAGTAGGACAGGCACATAAAAGGTACTTTGAACATCAACATTTACAATAAAACAGAATTGGTCTTGTCGTCCCCTCTAAAAGGTACGAGTAGTTTCGCATTTACGGAGAAGAGCAACAAACTACCGCCACTCTTATAAAATGTTTTACAATATTTTGTATACATTTATTTGAAGTAATCTCTCCTCGTCATTCTCATGATGAGCGAACAAAAGTTTGAGCGGCCCCTCATTGCAGCCACCGACGCGACTGCTTAATTAAGATAATCTGTGCAGAATAGCGACCTAATTGCTGCCGAGGGGTGATCCGGACCCTTAGCCCTTCACTACAACGTATATGTACATCACAATAATTTAAATCTGCTATATCTATGTACCGTGTGGTGCCGGACGTAAAGAATAGTATCATCCCATTTCTTCCCGTGGGTGTCGTAGGAGGCGACTAAGGGACTTACTAGAGAATGGGCAGCAGCGTTCTCTATGCATTTTACCACCATACTGCGATCGCCAACCCACGCCAAGCGTGGCGATTATGGCAAGCCCCCCTCCAAATTGGGGGAGGCCTATGTCCAGCAGTGGACGTCTTCCGGCTGAAATGATGGAAGAGGAGGCCTGTGACCCAACAGTGGGAACGTTATAAGCTGATTATGATGATGATGGTTTCTATGTAGCAGTTGTCGTCCAATGAGAGTTTGTAGGTCTTAACTTCGAACACAGGCAAGCACTTTATGCAGATAACTAAAAATAAATGTATAATCGCTGCCGACGCAGGAATCCGCTGGATGGGGGAAGCACAGAACCGGTCGAAGTGGCGGAACTTGGGGGAGCCCTATGTCCAGCAGTGGACGTCTTTCGGCTGAAATGATGATGAGGATGATGATATGTGTACAAAATATTGTAAATTATGAAAGAGGTGGAGTATCTTATTCATTCTTTTCTATATATCTTTTACAAGGAGTACTAGAATAAATTCTATTTTGTTGTAAATTTTGACATTCGGAAGTGCCTTTTATGTGTGTATTTGAAATAAAAGATTTGACTTAGAATAGACTAGACTTAGATTTCTGATGCATGCGAGCCTAAAAAATTATAAGTTTCAATATTTGGAAAAAGCACAAAAATTATCCTTGAAACGTTTTAGTATTAAATAAAGCTACAATACATTTTTAAAGATAAATGAGGTCATCAATTTGATAATAATTTTGTGATTATGTTCTAAAACACTTCGCTTACACAAGGACCCCTGCTTGTGGCATGTTTCATAAAGCGACAATAGCTAAGAAAATAATGGGTTTAGTAAAATATATTTAGTTACCTGTTAATTTATAATATTCTACTAGAATCATTATCAGTCACATTTAAACAAAACACTTTTAGTTTTGTTTAAATGTTGGTATATTAGGTAGCTCTTGGTCCTAAGAACCGCATCAAACATAGCAGCAGGCTTAGCACGAGCACCGATTTGTCGACGGAAGAATAGACATGACTATTAAATAAATTATGTACAATAGGATAAAATAGCTATGTTTTTCTATTCATTATCACAGTTATGCGTTCTAAACGAATCATGAGTTTGTAGATAATCGTATATACTTTGTGGCCGTCGAATAGAAAGTTTTGTTGTCAGTGTGATTCTGACAGTTTGGCAAGAAATATTCTTCTGAAATAGTCTACATTTATAAGGACCTAGATAAATATCGTTAGAAACGAAAGACTAATTGATAGATTGTAGAAGGATAACAAAAATGTAGGAACGAAATGTCACTTTGTATTGAAAAAGCACTGTCTATTCTTCGTAGAAATACAAAACGTCATGCTAAGCCCGAAAATAAAGAAAAGTTGGCTTAACAAAGAACACCAACAAACTTATGTAACGCTGTTTAGGGCATATTGCCAGACTTTCTGTACCTGTAGTCTTTGGTCAAAATACACGCAAAAAACCTTCAATGCCTTGCGTGTGCAATACAACAATAGTTTAAGGATACTGCTATCCCTGCCACATTTCTGTAGCGCGTCAGGGATGTTCGCAACAGCGCGTGCAGATGATTTTTTTGCGATCATGCGTAAAAGATCCGCTTCATTACTGCGTCGGATGCAAGACAGCGACAGCAGTCACTTGAAAATTGTTGCTAACAAAACTGACGGCCATCTGATGGGGCACCTGTGCGCAGTGCATGTATTGTTGCCAGGTGTATTCAGAAGATGCCATAATAGATATAGTCTTCTTTATGTAATTAATGTAATTATACTAACATAGTATAAGTAATTTATTTAAGGACAACCAACAAAGCTTACACACAAAAAATACTAACTAATACTAACAAAATCATGGGTAAGCATCTAATCTAAGCATCATCATCAGCTAAGTACCTATCTGCCAGCGAGAGACCTATCAAATCCGTCTAGCCGTTTTGCCGGAACATCACAGACAAAAATGTACAAAAAGAAAAAAACAGATGTCTATAAGTTACAAGTAAGTATCGTTTACTTATATGTGCATTAAGCAGTTTTCCGCAGGCTAATTTCTCAGAGAAAATAAGGCCTACATTCATCCGCCTCCGATCATTTTTCCTAAGCCTAGTCTTAGATGAAAAGTATGAAAAATACTTTCTAATAAATCATAATGGACGCTGATTGCTTAATCGATAATATTGTTCTCGAAATTTTTGTCACGGAACACCGTTTAATATCTTAGATTCTCGCCAATAATCTCCTTGGGGACCTGAATAATGTCGTGGTCATAGAGTTAAGAGAAAATGGAGTGCTAAGCTGCTTTGCAACCAAGTTATTTGTTTAAAAACCACAGTGTAGTTATATTTTACAGTTCAACAATATAAATATATTTAATTTATTCGTAAAGTTAGAGAAGAAAATTGTTAAACTTGTGTACTACACACTTGAATGAACCGATATTGTTACTCAAGTTGTAACCCTGTCATATTTTGACAGTTGTATTATCATCCTCAGTGTCATTACTGTCCTCAAAACGGTGAACGAAAATATCGTGAGGAAACCGACATCCTAAATCAAAATATTCGAAGATCTGTGACATCCGCTCACACGCACTAGGCCCGCGTGGTGGATGATGACCTTCAGAGGGGTCTCATAGAGAGGACTAGAGGAAACCTGTGTCTCAAAATAGTAAAAATATTATAGGCTGATTATTTATGTTCATCTGATTAGCCTTTTCCCAATTATGTTAGAGTCAGCTTTCAGTCCCACCGTATGCAGCTAAATATCGCAGTCGCAAAGCGACTGCTTTACTGGCCTCTTCAACCTAATGAACAGGTAATGATACTCACTGGTTTCAGGAAATTACGATCAATAAGGGTTAAATGAAGTAGCTGTCAAAATTTTGTAAATTTTGAGCTTTAAAGATTTATTTATAATTTATTTAGTTAATTATAAGCTCTTAGCTATAAGCTGTATATATTTAGCTCTTTCTCATCACAAATGTTGTTGTGGACAGAAAGAGCTAAATCTAAAATTTGGCTTAACATTTGTGAGATACTGGTGCCCGAAAAAGGCATAAAATACCTGTGTTACAGGTAACCAGGCCCTCAAGATTTACATGTGTATATATTAAGTTACATTATTACAATTTTATAGGGGTTCGTTGGCAGTATTACTCCATTTAATTAAATACCTAATTATTTATGTAGTAGCATTAATTTTATTCCAAGTAGGTGATCTTAATTTAATCGTTTTGTTGTACCCTTAGGCGTGAATTACACAGAAACGGTGTAAGGTGAAGGCGCGGCGCAGGCGCAGCGTACGCAATACATTTTGTATGAAAACTTTTAAAAGCGGCATCGAGTAATGGGTAGCTCGCTGTAAGGACCAAGCCCAAGTCGACGGCGCGTTGTGTTCCACGCGCGCCTCAAAGAGATGTCAGCACAAAAATGATGGGGCCCGCAAGGGCCGATGCCTGCCAGGGGTGCGGGTTTGTTCGAAAGAGATACCACAGCCCCTGGCATACGGGCTGCTGAGGGAACACGGGTGGACTTTAGTCAGTAAAACTCTGACACTCCACCCAGAGCTGGAGAAGTTATTTGATGATTTCCCAACCAAAAAATAAAAAAAATGCCTGCGCCGCATTTGTATTGCATATGCTGCGCCTGCGCCGCATTTGTAGTGCGTACGCTGCGCCTGCGCCGCGCCTTCACCTTACGCCGTTTCTGTGTAATTCACGGTTTAAAGGGTCTTTAATACAATATGGAATGCAATAAATGAATATAAATATGAATACATAGTTTAAGCTTTTGCAGTGTATTTATATTTTACTGGCAGTATGTTAAAAAAAAAAACAAGCGTCGTCTTGTTTTCGTTGTTTTTACCCTTGGGGTACAGAACCCTTCGAGTGCGACTCACACTTGGCCGGTTTACTATATTTATATATATTTTTTTTAGTATATAAATTTATAAAAAAATATAAAGCTTATAATATATGTCAATGTAGAGCTACACTCAGTCATGGATGACACTTGTTTTTAAACTAGATTTTACCATCAGTCTATGCGTCCTTCGTCTAATTGTGTAAGATCTTATTTAACTATATAGGCTTCAACCAAAATACCTCTTTCATATAGTTGAAATTTTCATATGAATGATTAATGAATCCCTTTTCACTGAAAGTAGCCTTAGAAAAAGAAGCTGAATAGTAAGATGTGCGGGAAACTTTGACAGCTGCCCCTAATGAGACGTTCAGAAGTAGAAAAACTTTGGAAAAAAGGTCACCGTCTTCTAAATCATAATGTTGATTGTTAATAGAAGCTATTTTAGTTCTGTCAGGGGTGCGGGTTGTTCGAAAAAGATACCATGGCCTCTGACACACAGGCAACTGAAGGAACACGGGTGGGTTTTAGTCAGTAGACGTCTGACACATCCACCCACTCCACTCGGAGCGGGAGAAGTTATTTGATGAATTCCCACATGAAAAGAAAAAAATAATAATTAAAAAGTCCAAACGAGAATAAAGAAAATTTACAGTTACTAAGTCAATACGCGCTCATTTCATTCAAAAAATTCTTTTTTTTTTGTTGGAATTAATAGATAGATGATGTTTTTGACGAATGGTTTTTCAAGTAAAAGACATAGATCCCTAAAAATATTCTTGGTTTTTTAAGCGTCTAGTAAACATGTTGCACAATAGATTAAATATAATTATGATCAAAGATTGCCTTAGATCCTTCTACTCATCAATTAGACACATAAGTTTACAACATCAAGAATATTTCCCATTAAACTCGAGTGAAAAAAATCGAGAGCAGCTCAATTCAGCCGATTGGAATATGATATCGAAAATATTCGCCTCCCAACGAGAATCTGATTTTAAACTGAGCAACTGATATTGACATTTAACTCTTTGCTCGGGAACTGGTGTTATGTCAGTGCCATGTACGCAAGCTTTAACCCTCTTATTTGCTATGTTTAAACGTCAAAAATGTATCGTTAAACAGTGACTTATCATTAATTAACTTTAAGCAACGTTTATAAATAAGGGAGTTAGGTGAAGAAGGAAAACAAAATGACTGTGTAGAGCTAAGGATTTTATAATGAAACAGCATGTTTGAAACCAAACTACTTTTAAACTCGTGTTTTTGAACTCGAAAAATCGATGTTGCAGCGTAGCTAATACTAGAGTAATTTTCGAGTTTAATATTATGAACCTACGTATATAATTGTGTATGAGTTAATTAGGGTCATCGACGCGCAAATTGAAACCATGAATTCATTCTCTCATTCTAAACGGGGGTTACGTAAAAAAGTGCAACACCTAACCAGTCAGAATGGTACAGCCCTTTTTTGAATCAATTATTTCGGCGCTGGGGGCTCGGAATCATGTAGTAACTCTATGCTAACAGATTTAGCGTCGAAGTCACTACCACCCTGTATTAGTAAATATGTGTCTCCTCTTCTTGACGTGAGTTGACAGAAAATAATAATCTAAAAAAAAACATCAGAAAGTACTTACTTTATTTATTTATAGATGTTTTTTTACATGGAACAATATGTCTCGACAAATTAATTGATCAATCTTACATGCCTCGGAGTTGGGCGTAAACCTCTTCTTTGCCCACTTTTGCAAAGTATATTAAAATGTTCCTTTTTTTTCCAAAGTGTTTCTGTTATAGGTACCTACACAAGGAGGATAAGCTAAGGATCCAAGCTATATAATTAACTAGCTTTTGCCAGCGGCTTCGCCCGCGCGGAACTTTCATCCCCTATTTAACTCCCTTAGGGGTTGAATTTCGAAAAATCCTTCCTTATTCCTTGTCTACATTATAAAGGGAACCTCTGTGCAAAATTTCAGCTTTCTAGGTCCAAGGGTTTGGGCTGGGCGTTGGTGAGTCAGTCAGTCAGTCAGTCAGTCAGGACCTTTCTTTTTATTTATATAGATAAAATAAATGAGGCTTCCAGTACCCGGATATACTAATACTTTTATAAATAATTAATAACATACGTAATAATCAG
The DNA here is from genome assembly GCA_949987655.1 of Polymixis flavicincta. Taxonomy (NCBI): domain Eukaryota; kingdom Metazoa; phylum Arthropoda; class Insecta; order Lepidoptera; family Noctuidae; genus Polymixis; species Polymixis flavicincta. The sequence goes on along the minus strand of OX465190.1, from coordinate 19,486,225 downwards.
AAGTAGAAACCCATATCAAATTGAGCGAGTGTCGAGATACATAATTATATATTGTATATGCTCCTAATAGCATCATCTATGTGTAGAAGATACCCTAGAGACAGTATGCGAGCAGGTTAATGAGTTTTGTGATATATTTTTCCTTCTTTTTTGCTATCAAGGTTGTTTTAGAGCTAATTGCAATTTCATTTCCTTTATCTTTTTGAAGAATCAACCAGGTCAAGTTTATTAAAAATTAATTAGGCAAGCCTTGTGACAATATTGAAAGTGGAACATAACAGTTAGTGGCTCGAAAATGCGATCTAATGTTTCATTGTAAACAACATCATCATTTCATCCATTCTTTGTTTATCTTCGTTAATTTATTCTTTATTTTTAATTTCTTCTTTTTTTTGTCTCTTCATATCGTTTTTTTAGGGTAGCTGTAAGGTTCCCACAAAAAAAAAAGAATATATAAACATGAGAAAACATGACGCTGAACGGAAATTGACTCAAAATAGAATCAGGCGCAGTCAGTGCTAAATAAGATAACATTAAATTCTATTTAGTGTTCAAGATTTACGCCCATTTTATTAACCTTGTGTCGCGTCCATGGGAAAAAAAAAATCTAGTATGGTTCGGTAACTGGGATATTATAAACGTAGACCTCCACAGTCAGTATGTCTTCCTAGTATCTCACACGGGTCCTATAAATGAGACATACAGTGCGTGCGTGACTCAAGCACGGTGAAATTCATCATAGAAACATTAAAACAATTGCGACCTTTCTACAAATATGCTTTCCTGGTACTTCAAAGCGCTCAACACAACAGTTTATCAGAATCGTATCTGGCGATGACACAGTGACAAGAGCCAGTATCAGTACATCTTTAACGATTAATTCTGTAGGCAATTAATCAGGGTCGCTGCCTGTCTACGCAGAAACAAGATTGATGGTACCACTTCAGTCGAAAAGTCTCTCGTTCTAAAAGTATTTATGAATGTGATATTAAAATGTTATTTCTGTTTTTTCAGGTAATACTGGTGTTTTCTATATTTTGGAGTTAATGTGAGTGTATTTTAAGGTTAACTAAATACAATTACATTGCCCTGCAACTTCAACTACGAACTCCATGATAAAGGGAATTGAACTCATACAAATCATTTAAGAGCGTTCATCCCGCTCGGGCTGGCAACGTCGCATTTATGGTGGTTTTTCGTGATTATTTTAATAAATATAAATCAAAGTACAATATTTTTTCAGCCAAGCATTAGATCATTGGTATAAAGAACTAATTTTAACATTTACTCTGTAATAAAAACATTTTGTTCGTAAAAAGAACTGCAAATAGAAAATATTTGACGGTATATCGCTGTTTATAAGAAAATACTAAAATAACTAAAAAAAAAAATAGTGTTTTGATTTAAACTTAATAGGAATCACAAAAAAAAAAAACACTTGAAACGCGATGTTGTCAGCCCGCGCCGGATGAAGGCTCTTAACTCAATTATCTTTTTAATATAAAATTTAATTACGTTTTGAGAATGAAGACCTTAAAATAAAACACAGAACTCACAGTCACATAAGCTTGTCCTAATAAAAAGCCGAGTACACACTATGGAAAAAAAAAAACATCCTTAGCCAACAAAATCGTCACATAAGCAAGGCAGCCACTCTTATGAAGCGTTCTCCGTGGCTACGTGGCAGGGTTCATTAGTGTTAAGGCACCTGACAAGGCTCGAGTCGTCTCTAGAGTATCTCTTGTATGCCCCCGGCCTAACGTCAGAGTAAACAAACCTTTAAAGTTGGCTTCTTATGACGTATTTTTTCGTGTAGATATAGCCTTTTAAGGTGTTGTAATTACTTGATTTAGGGCAGCATCCTATAGATATACAACGATTTTCATTTATGAAATAAATTGTATCCTTCCTATATTTCGTGTGCGTAACACAGTTTTAATAACAATCCAAAAAAAAAACGATGTTCCTTAACCATTGCTTCATAGGTTTAATAAATTCGTCTGCTCAGCAACATAAATAACGCAATGAACGTGGTTGAACTGTCAAAATATCAGAAAATGCGATCAATTGCCATTTTATGTCATCATCTTTTGCCTAGCCTTTTCCAGCAGCTGAATACCAGTATTTTACATGGAGCGATTGCCTATCTGACCTCCACAACCCAATTACTGGGTAAGACTGGTTGTCAGACTTTCGGGGTCCTTTTTGATCGTACGAATATGTGCGTTTCGCACTTACAGCTGGTATTACTATTTTCTGACAGCCTAGTAGTGAAATTATTTTATAATTTTTGACAGTGGTGCCGATTCTCTTGTACATACAAAGAACTAAACTATCACTAAAATTCCTTACTTTTAGCTATGAGAATCTTAAAGATATTCTGCAAAAAAATAACTCTTTATTTAAAAATAATTTTGACACAAATAAAATCGAATTTGACAATCGCGACTCCACGTCGTATTTTTTGGCTTCGCAACGTGGTAGTTGTTTGCCCTACCCCGTGTATTTTTTTAGAGCTGGAGGCGCGCAGGAGCAGCTTCAACGTGTTTCATATGGAAATTTTTCACTTTTTGTATGGAAAATATGAAAAAGTATTACTTACATGTTGAGTTTTAGAGGTACGGTATATGGGTTCTATAAAGGGGGTCGAAATTTTCATTAGTTTTACGATAGGACACATCATTTTCGAGATAAACGCAAAATAAAAGAAAAAAATTAAATAAATAGTACTTACTCTTTTGCACCTGAAGTCGAGTTGTTGGTGTGAATTTTAGTTCTTGACAAGTAATTTTGTTCCACACCTTTTTGACCGCGTATAAAAATAGTCAGTTTTAGTTAGACAATCAAAATTTTAGGTTCAATAGAATAATGAAATTGACAACAACAGACTATTAACATTCCCATTTTCACTAAATTAATAACTCAGTGCCATCTTAGTGCTGTCAAACTAAAATATTGTTAACTAGCTGTCCCGACAGACGTTGTCCTATCCATCCAAAAGTCATTCATACAAAATCTATACCCTACCTACCCTACCTACGCTACCCTACCTACCCTACACTACCCTACACTATCCTACCCTACCCTACACTATCCTACCCTACCTACCTACTCCACCTACGCTGCCCTACCCTACACTATCCTACCTACCCTACCCTACACTATACTACCCTACCTACCTACCCTACCTACGCTACCCTACCTCCTACACTACACTACCCTACTCTACACTATCCTACCTACCCTACCTACGCTACCCTACCTACCCTACACTACCCTACACTATCCTACCCTACCCTACCTACCTACTCCACCTACGCTGCCCTACCCTACCTACCCTACACTATCCTACCTACCCTACCCTACACTATACTACCCTACCTACCTACCCTACCTACGCTACCCTACCTCCTACACTACACTACCCTACTCTACACTATCCTACCTACCCTACCTACGCTACCCTACCTAATACCGGGATAAAAAGTATCCTATGTCCTTCTCCTGGCTCTAAACTACCTCCCTGCCAATTTTCAGCTAAATCGGTTCAGCCGTTCTTGAGTTATAAGTGAAGTAACTAACACGACTTTCTTTTATATATATAGATTTGTGTCACTTTAGTCAATTACAGAATGGCAAATCGTCGTTTGACAGGAATAAACAAAATTTTGGTGATTTTTAGTCTAGATAATTTTGTGATAAGAGAATCGGCACCATTCTCAACAAAATCTGGCAAGCGTCAATTTTAATCCGCGGGAAAAAGTTGTATATCGAAGGACGAAACAGTTTTTACCATTTCAATTGAGTGAATATTTTAACAGGTATACGATACATTAAGGAACAAGTTTTTATAAAGGAGTCAGTAAGGAGTCAGTTGGGTTGTCAATTTACCTATAATTTGATTTCCGTGTTCTCCATAAAAGTGAAGTAGGTAGTTTAATATTCTCTGCGTGTGGGTGTCGTGAAAGGCGATTTAAGGATTATCTCAAGAGGTCTGACAGAAGCCTGCTTTTGTTTGTCCTACTAGAATTATAAACTAGCTTTTGCCCGCGACTTCGTCCGCTTAGAAGTTGAAAATAGAATAGGATTTTTAATTGGTTTTTTAAGTTATTAATTTTGTTATAACATATTAATTATTATGTTAAAATGTAAGCGCTTTCTAGCTGACACAACTATGTTAGGTGTGCTTCGAAGGCACTTCGAAAGCATAAAGCGTTTTTTATCTAACACAGCTACCTAGTATGTTAGGTGTGCTCCTACCGAGCTATGACAGCCTAGTACTTCGACTGTATAAAGCGCTTTCTAGCTGACATAACTATGTTAGGTGTGCTTCGAAGGCACTTCGAAAGCATAAAGCGTTTTTATCTAACACAGCTACCTAGTATATTAGATGTGCTTCTACCGAGCTATGACAGCCTAGTACTTCGACTGTATAAAGCGTTTTCGACAGCTTCTAGGTCCAAGGACTTGGGCTGGGCGTTGATGAGTCAGTCAGTCAGGACTTTTATTTATATAGATAAAACAAAGTCGCTGTCTGTGCGAATATTGCCGTGTCATGCATTTTGACCATAATGTATTAGCATTTACAGATTTTTGTATGGATTTCAAAATAAATTAATATTATATCTACTAATAATACAAGCTTACGCCCGCGGATTCGCTCGCGTGGAGTGTGAATAAATAGCCCATATCCGTCCCCAGGGTACAAAGTATCTTCATTAAAAAAAAACACATTTAAATAGGCCCAGCCGTTATAGAGGTTAGCCAAAAAAAAAAGATGGGCCAAAATGTAAAAACATAGTAATTCTTATATTTAGCAGAGACTTACATAGATTTTTTTTAGATTTGGCTAAACTGATTTTCATCTTACATTTTCTCATAAACATCGTTCTATGTTAAATTCCCATTTAATTCAGACAGACAGTTTGGCAACAAAATATAACATGCTCAGAAATAATTTCATATTGTGTACAAAATCACGCACTTCTGCAATAAATCTCACACTGCACCACAGCAATGCTAGATGTATGAGATTTATTTATGCTCAGCGAACAGACACGGAAAAGATTCGGTACAGAGAGCCAGCTCTATACACCGAGCAAAAGCGTACGGCCACATAGACACGATTCACCTACAGAATGACATTCGTTTGAGATTGCCGTAGGTAAAAAAAAAAAAACAATTGTCACCGAAACACGTGCGTATGTATAAAAAGATAATTTATCACGAGTAAATGATGCTAACTTGGGGCCTAAGTCTACTAATTTATAAACGTTACAATGGTCTCTCAATGGTGTGTTTTTGACAGTTTTTGTATGGCAAATCTGTCAAAAACTTACCATTGAGAGACCATTGTGACGTTTATAAATTAGTAGACTTAGGCCCCTGGTACCTAAAACAAAATCTACCAGTTTAAAAGTTCATACTAGAAATAAACACGTTAGGATTTTGACGACAGGCTTAATGCTAAATGGGCTGATTTTCAGTGGTCACCCGAAAACGCGACACGTGAAATAAAATTGTTTATTCTGTAAATAGTACATAGGAATCATTTTTACACGTCACGTTAAAGAAATATTAAAAATAAGCTAAGTGGCCACCTAGCTTATATTTTTAATATTTCTTAAGTAATCATCTTCATTTTTTCTTTCTAAATGGCGAAACCAACTCAGGGATCAAAGTCTCTTTTAAAGCTCAGACATATTCTTGGTCGGATCATGTGAGGACCATGTCAATGACGAGTCTGAAATGGTCTTTTGAGGACAGAACTACACACATTTTAGTTGACCTGGCTAACGTATGCAGTGCTAGAATTTTGTCTGTATTCGTGGCGCTCAAGCTGCAAGTACAAGCGTACGTGTCTGTGTGCGTGGGCTTGTTTTCATATGTTGCAAGGAGGTCGCCTTCTGTACCTACATATTCTTTGGCAACTGACAGCATAATATGGCATAAGAAAGTAACCACGTATGACCGAGTTTCCTTATCTGGTTATTCTTCAATGAAGCAGAAATGATTTAAGATGGAATGAAGAATTAACGGAGAAATGGATATTTTTTTCTATTGGTTAGGGATTTCTGAGTTCTTCAAGGTTTTTCTAATGATAAGTGAAAACACTTGGTGGTATCCAGTAACTGGGTTGTGGAGGTCAGATAGGCAGTCGCTTCATGTAAAATACTGGTATTCAGCTGAGCATGAACTATGTTGGGGTCGGCTTCCAGTATAACCGGCAGCCGACCCCAACATAGTTGGGAAAAGGCTAGGCAGATTTTTTGAGGATGTGAAATCATTAAATAACTTCTCCCGCTCTGGGTGGAGCAGGAGGGCGTGTCAGACTTTTTCCGAAAACAACCCACCGTGTTTCTTCAGTTGCCTGTCAGGGGCCCTGGTATCTCTTTCGAACAACCCGCATCCTTGGCAGGCATCGGCCCTTGCGGACCCCACCAGTTGTTGCTGACATCTCTGGCGGCATGCGTGGAACAAAACGCATCGTTGAACCGGGTATTTTTTTTTTGTTTAACGTGGAGAAATGTCTACCGCGCCACCACGGGGGGGATAGTGCAGTTATGTGGGACTGTAACCCACTAAAACTCCACGGTGTCCTCCAGTGCCGCTTGAGGTGGGAACACGGAAATGCGCAAGCCATCCGCGAACTGGCCGCGGCTGTCCGTCACCGGACCCTCCTTGGAGGGGAATAAACCCTATCACCGGCGCACCAGGACACATGGCACGCCGTGACCACCCCAGGAACCAAATAGCATAAGGGCCGCAGACGACCCCGTGACTGGCATCGTTGATCCCCCTGCGACGGGTCAGCACAGTGGCCCCGTCGCCTACCACTTTTCGGCCGCAAGGGATAGGGAGAGCGGTCAACGCTATACCGACACTCCTCCTCCCCTGCGGCCCCACCGCGTCCGCCATCAAACGGTGGCGGCCTCACCCAGGCCTCGGAAGGGAAGAGTGCTACGCAGAAGTACCGGCACTCTTCCTCCGCCGCAGCCTCCACCCTCAGCTGCAATGCCTCCCATTCGACATCGCGGCCCGCATCAGTTGCGATGCACCTCACCGCAACCTACTTTTTGGCCGCTACGTCGTCAGTTTTGAGACAAAAGCTCTGACAAGCGGCCCCACCTTGGGGTTCCTCTTCGCTTCACCGTGGGAGGGTGCCCATGGCTACTGAACCCTCCCGCAACGACAATGCGGGAACCCACTGGGGGAGAAGATGATAAGTGTTAGGTGGTACAAAATTATCATCTAACCTTCAACCGTCACACGTGGTATTCATCCTGCACAACAGCCACGTAACAGGTTCAGTAACACGATTAAACAATACTTTTCTAGCACATCTAAAATCGAAGGTAACTCAACGAAATAAGTTAATTTTAAGAAGATGCCCCCGACTGCATGAGATTGCATAAAGTAGATATTCAGTTTAATAGTCAACCTCTTAAAATAAAAGTTTCTTGTGTGTGTTCCATGTTTTTAACATGCTTTTATTAGCTTCACGTGGTTGTTTCTTTCTAAACGACTCCTATTTGACCCACTTCAAACGGGCAGATTTCATTTAAACTTTGTAGACTTATCAAGGACCGATGACAATTCAAGAATTCCTAAAAAATGAATAGAAAAACACAAAAAAACAACTGAAAAATCACGCTTTTGTAGTTAGCAGAACTAAAAAAAATTAAAATAAATAATAGTTCAAAAAACACGCTTAAAACCAAATTAAAAAAGTAGAAAATAATTTTATTTTATTAAAAAGCGTGGGGTGCTTTTTGAGGAATTTTTATAAGCAATTAATGTCGAGCCCCACGCTTTTTAATATGAGTAATTAAATTATTTTACACTTTTTAGTTTGGTTTTTAAAGCGTGCTTTAAACTACTTATTATTTATTTAAAGTTAACTTTGTAGTAGTAGGCGTAGTCGGGGTTTGTTTTTGCTTACATTTTTTATTTTTATTCATCCATTCAAAATTGCACAAGTAATTAAACACAAATAAATAAATAAATTGTACCAAGGCAGGCTTAATGCCTGATCTATTATGCCTTTGAAAGCTGTGTTTATTTTCAATCAATATCTCAACATCTCAATATCTCGTCAATCCCGACACAATATCTAATAAATAATTAATGAATTCTAAAACTATTCTGAAGACCCATTTCTCATTCTTCAAAGAAAAGAAAGAATATTTCGTACTACCCGCGAATCGTGCACTGCCATAAATCTTGTAAAGTCAGTGCACACAATGAGGCCACTGTCAGAGTGACGTCAATTTATTGCGTCAATATATTGACGTGGATGGCAGATAATGGGTGCTTCTACCCTAGGGAGCTCTTGAAGATTTTTAAAAGTGAAAATCGAAAGTACTTAGATAAATGGTTTTTAGATGGCAATTATGATTTAATTTATGACTAGCTTCTGCCTACTGGTTCGTCCGCGTAAATGTCGAAAATAATCGCACGGGAACGTAGTACTGGAACGAAAAGTAGCGTTTGTCCTTGCCTAGAATGCCATCTATCGTTTAGGCGTGAAAAATAAATACAGACAAAGTAACTTTGAAGTCTATTCTAAAATTATAAAGAGGAAAGATTTGATTGTTTGTTTGCATTGAATAGGCTCCGAAACTACTGAACCAATTTGAAAAATTATTTCACTGTTGGGAAGCTACACTATCCCCGGGTGACATAGGCTATATTTTATCCCCGTATTCCCATGGGAATGGGAACTACGCGAGTGAAACCGCGAAGCGCTGCTAGTTGATAATATACTAGCTTTTGCCAGCGGCCTTGCCCATGGTTGGTATATTATACACCGTGACTATTTAGTCGTCTTACAAGGGGCAGCCCACTTCATGTATCCAATGACTACAGAACATTAACATGTTTTTTTTTTGAACAATTTCAAATAATTAAAAAAGAAAACATCATTCACTAAGATGCATGACGTAGTTTGAAACACCCTGTTATGGAGATGAAATGAATGATGGAATGTAATGGTATAGGTATCTTTTACCCTTTGATACGTAAAATTTATTAACAGGGTGTTTCATAATTCTAAAGCATTGTTTATAATTCTTTGTACCTTCTTTGTTTATTAACTTAATTATAGTAACAAAATTTTTATCGCGCCTGGAGGTATTTTATGTCGGATACATTGCGTGGACCATCTTTTTAAGATGACTAAAATGTCACGGTGTATACATATATACTCGTACACCTTCCTCTTGAATCACTCTGTCTATTGATGAAAACCAAATTAAAGTCCGTTGCGTAGTTTAAAAGGTCTAAGCGTACAGACACGAAAAGCGACTTTGTTTTATAATATGTAGATATAGTATTGATTAGATACGGTCTCATAAAAGAATAGGCTAATAAATAAATAAATAAAAGAATAGTAGGTATAATAATATTAAAAAAACAAATTCCGGAGAAACACTACAAAGTGAAAAATAACTTTAATTTCGGAAGCCGGTGATTTTGGATATGAATTTTAAATTTTTTGTCACCGCGTTCTTTGTTTTTTTTTTTGGGAAAAAGTTTTAATTTTTCTCTTTTTAGCTATAGTGCCTACCCCATACCAATTCTAAATTCTATCATCCTTGGTATGCAATGCATATTTATGCGATAGCAGCAATCGTGGTTGATTTGCTGACATTTTTTTAAGAGTTCCGTGGTCTGTCTCCAAAATACATCATCAGATCTATACGAAATTTAAATGGGACCATTTTGGAATAAAACCCTTTCGAACAAAAAATAATTTTGCAGATCCGTCTATATTATGACGGAGATATGCACATATCTAAATAAAAAAAATAAAAAATATTATACATGTCGAATTGATAACCTCCTTCTTTTTGAAATCGGTTAAAAATAATCTTTTATTGTTGAAAAAATACTTAAACAGGGTTATTGGAAAATCGACGAACAATCTGTTAACACAGATTCAATAGATGATTCTGAACCATCCTGCGTAGAAATATGCAGTTTGCCTACGCGGTCAACGGACAGGTCCGTCATCTACCCCGGTCACCTTGGAGAGTGGAACCGGCGAGAGATGTCGTGCGGTGTCCCACAGGGATCGGTCCTGGGGCCGCATCTGTGGGACATCGGATACGACTGGGTGCTGCGCGCCGACCTCCCTGACGGCGTCAGTGTAGTTTGTTACGCTGACGACACGCTGGTCCTGGCGCAAGGGAGGTCGTACCAGGCGGCGGCCGACTTAGGGACACACGGGGTTGCGACAATCGTCGATAGGATCCGGCAACTGGGACTCGAGGTGGCCTTGCAGAAGTCCGAGGCCATGTGGTTTCATGGTCCTCGGAATGCGTCACCGACGGGTTCCCAGATAACGGTGGGAGGGGTTCACATCGGCGTCGAGTCGATACCTGGGACTCGTCTTCGACAGCCGGTGGAACTTCGCGGAGCATTTCCGCCGTTTGGCTCCCAGACTTGAGCGGGCCGGGGCTGCGCTGAAGCGGCTCCTGCCCAATCTAGGGGGGCCAAACGCCTCCAACCGAAGGCTCTACGCGGGGATCGTGCGGTCCATGGCCCTATACGGGGCGCCGGTGTGGGCGCCTACATTGAGGCGCCAACCAGCTCGCCGGTTGAGGGCGTCCCATAGGGTCATGGCCATCCGGATGATCCGAGGATATCGCACGATCTCCGGCGAGGCGGCGGGCCTCCTTGCCGGATTACCGCCATGGGATCTGGAGGCACAGGTCCTCGCGCAAATGTGGGAGTGGCGCGAGGAGGCCAAACGCTGGGGCGTAACTCCGCTGCCGCGGGAAATCGCGGCACAGCGGACAGAGCTCCGGCGGGACCTCATGGTGACATGGAGAGAGCGATTGTCGCAACCCAGTGCTGGGCACGCCACGATTGCGGCGGTAAGTCCCCTCTTTGAGGAGTGGTTTGAGAGGGGGCATGGCGTCCTCCCCTTCCGCCTGACGCAGGTCCTCACCGGACACGGTTGTTTCGGGAGGTTCCTGTTTCGGATAGGGCGGGAGGAAACGCCCGGGTGTTTCCACTGCAAAGATCGCCCTGAGGACACGGTGGAGCACACGGTGGCGGTCTGCCCAGCTTGGGTGGAGCACCGTGGAGGCGATCGGCGGCGGCGATCTCTCGCGTCCGGCCCTGGTCCAGGCCATGGTACGGAGCGAGAGGGCATGGGAGCCGTCACCTCCTTCAGCGAAGCAGTAATGCTCGCGAAGAGGGAGGCGGCGCACGTGAGGGAGAGGCAGCATATGCGCCCTCGCGACCCTAGCCGCCGCAGGATACGGAGACGCCCTGGGCGTCGGGAATCCCAGGCCGATTTCCGGCCACCGTAGGCATGAGCTTGCGGACGGCGAGAAATGGGTGGCTCGCTGTCCGGTAAGGACCAAGTCCAAGTCGATGGCGCGTTGTGTTCCACGCGCGCTTCAAAGAGATGTCAGCACAAAAAATGATGGGGCCCGCAAGGGCCGATGCCTGCCAGGGGTGCGGGTTTGTTTGAAAGAGATACCACAGCCCCTGGCATATGGGCTACTGAAGGAACACGGGTGGGTTTTAGTCAGTAAAAGTCTGACACGCCCTCCTGCTCCACCCCGAGCGGGAGAACTTATTTGATGATTTCCCAACCAAAAAAAAAAAAACCCCACGCGGTCAAAATATAGAAAACTGCATTTTGTTTTTAAATAATCCAGTAAATAAATAAGTAAGTGGATACTAGAATCTGGTGCTGAATTCATGGTTTCAGTTTGAAAAAAAAAAGTTTGAAAAATGCGTTTATTGGCATTATATTATTAAAAAAACTTTAAAACGTTTAAAATGCACAGAATACAATGACATAATAAACGTACAATTATCTTGTTTCTCATGCCCATATATTTGACGTAACAGTGATAAAAAATATGTAGTCTAAGCCTCTACTCAAAACCTGACAAAAAACAAAATAGTAATGATATGACGACATTTATTATCGACCACAAACAAACCAACAGCATTTACGTCCAATACAAGAACCCAAAATATCCCATTGTTTGTCCAACACAGCCTACATAGATACCGCGTGAGGTGTTCAATCGAACGCTGTCAATTTATACCGACGCCGTATTGACATAGCGGTCACAGGCTGTGACGCAGCAGCGCGGATTCCACGCCATTCTCTGTGGGCGTCCACATTCTTTGGTAGCATGGAATTGTGTGGGAGTAATGAGGTGTTTTGTATTTTATTATAGACTTTTTTATATGAATCGGTAGTTTTTCGGATTCAAGCGGGACTTTTTCAAGAGATCCAGGAAAATCAGAGTCTCGTTGTATCTCAATTAATATAATAATGAGTCACAGTCAAATAATTAATTTCAAATAGGCACTTAAAAGGCAGTTTAGAAAGTCAATAAAAAAATAAAAAAAATGAATTGATTCTAATTCCATGCGATTTCTGTGGACGTCCACATTCTTTGGTAGCATGGAATTGTGTGGGAGTAATGAGGCGTTTTGTATTTTATTATAAATATTTTTTTTGTATGAATCGGACGTTTTGTCGTTTATTAGTCATGAGATCCCGAAAATTTCAAAGTCTAACTCTCGCTGTACCTGCATTAATCACTATAGTCTGTTCACGTTAGTAAAATTGTGACTGACATTGTCATAGTATCCTATGCGTCATCATAGTATGTGTGTGTGTATAACGTGAACACGGCTAATTTACTATGATCACATGATCGAAAGTTTTGTCAGCTCAACAACGATAATAACTAAATGAATGTCGTTGAACTGTGAGATTGAAAGCCATTGCTACTGCTAGTGTGTTAGGCAATTACCCTTCCGGGTTATGCTCGAGATTGTAGCATGCCTGATACTTCGTCTTTTTAACCGACTTCCAAAAAAGGAGGAGGTTAAATGTTCCACCGAACGTATTTTTTTTTTATGTATGTTACTCGATTTCTCCCCCATTTGTGGACCGATTCTCAAAATTCTTTTTTTATTTGAAAGAGTATACTTCTGAGGTGGTCCCATTGGCACCAAATCAGGCTCTGATGATGGGATCCCAGGGAAATCGAGGGCAACCCTCAAATCTTATGGGAATTAACAATGTTTTTCCTATGTTTTCTAAGGCTATTGAGACATTTGCGTATGGTCATCATCATCTCATGACTCTGAGCTGATGATGGACGGTACAACTCTTTAACTTAGGAGTTAGGTGCAGATTCGGGCATAACTCCGTCAAATATAGACCGATTTGCAAAATTCTTTTTTAGAAAGGGTTTTTTATTCAAAAATGGTCCCATTTAAATTTAATGTAGACCTGATGATGCGTTTCGGAGACAGACAACGGAACTCTTCAAAAAATGACAGCAAATCAACCACGATTGCTGCTATCGCATTGTTTTGACCCCAAGGATGACGAATTGGTGTGGAGTGGGTACTATATACTATAAAAATAACTTTAACTTCGGAAGGCGGTGACAAAAAAATAATAAAATACATGTCCAAAGTCACCGACTTCCGAAATTATAGTTATTTTTCACTTTCTAGTGTTTTTTGGAAGTCGGTTGTTTTTTTTTTTTTTTTGAAAAAGTTTTAGTTCTTCGAAACCACTCGGTCACTGTCTAACTCATCACTGCGCCTTGCCAGTTGCCCTGCTCAATTGCATTTGAGTTCCATAACACGTTTTCCGATGTCGAAAACAGAACACACTGATTACAGAGGTGATCATTTAATCATCATCATTTCAGCCAAAAGACGTCCACTGCTGGATATGGGCTTCCCCAAGCTTCGCCACTTCGACTGGTTCTGTGCTGCCCGCAGTTAGCGGTTTCCTGCGGCTTTCACAAGGTTATCGGTCCACCTTTTGGGAGGCCTTCCAACTCTACGTCTTCCAGTACGCGGTTGCTACTCCAAAACCTTTCGGCCCCATCGGCCATCTGTTCTACGAGCAATGTGCCCTGCCCACTGCCACTTAAGTTTGGCAATTCTTCTGGCTACATCGGTTGCCGTGGTTCTCCTGCGGATTTCTTCATTCCTGATACGATCACGTAGGGAAACTCCAAGCACTGCACTTACCATTGCCCTTTCGGTGACTTTTAGCTTTCTAATAAGGCCCAATGTGAGCAACCACGTTTTAGTGCCATAGGTCATCACTGGTCAAAGACTTTCGTCTTGAGTCACTGCGGAATTTAGGAGGGAAAGATGTTGCGTTGCCTTATTCTAATACTATACCTCACTAGTAAACTTTAAACGATGAAACGTACCTCTGCTACTCAAGTATAATATTCTTGCGAGTATGCCTCGCAAAACTTTCTAATCTCTGCTCTAAGGACATGCAGGTAATTCAAGCAGGTAGGTAATATATCGCCGGGTAAGCAATCTTCTTGCCTAATAACTGGCGTATCCTCTTGCTCAATAACTTGCGTATTTCAATCTCATCCCTTACGTAGTTATGCAGCCTTGGTGAGCTCTATTTTGATTATAGAAACTAGTTCGGAGCCAAATTCTGGGGTGATGTAACAGTGAATCTGTGTAGTGGTTTGGTAGTGGGGAAATTTGGTAAAATTAATTAGAACAATGTTTAGTATGAGCAATACTTTTCTAAAAGCGGGGCGTGGAAAATGTATTCCTTTATAGATTCTTCAATTTACTTAATATGAAATGTTTATTGATGTAAGTCGTTCTTATAAGACACTTGCACGTCAATATTTTGTTGGTCAATATTTTAAAAAACTCGATGGCGCCGCCATTTCCTAGCTGACTGTTCCCTGAGAGGAAAAGCCGAAATAAACTCAGAGGTCATGGTCTTATTTGAAGTTCAAACACTATATTATTTGAATGTTATGTGAGTCTAACAATAGCAGGGCAACGTCTGGAATTAAAAAGTGAAAAAAAAAAAAAAAAAAAAACCAACTGTCTCCCGGAAAAAACACTACAAAGTCTCCGACTTCCAAAATAGTTTTTTTTTCACTCTGTAGTGTTTTTTTTTTAGTTCTGCCAACTACAAAAGCGTGTTTTTTTGTTGTTGAAATTATTGAATTGTGATCGGTCCTCGATAAGTCTACAAAGTTCAAATGAAATCTGACCGTTTGAAGTGGGTCAAAATCAAGTCCAAAGGACGGTTACAAACATGCTTCAGACTCAAATTCAAACTCAAAGCATTTATTTCAAATAAACCAATTACAGGCACTTTTGAATTGTCAAGGTCGGTGAGTTAGAAAGATGAAGCTAGTTGCCCATTCCAAAGCGTAGGTACCTATGGAGAAGAACGGGCAAGAAACTCCTTGGACACTCTTTTAAAATCATGATTTTGTTACAAAAAGTTGGTTACATCATTATGTTGAAATTATCAATGTGAGAACGATGTAAAAGTGCACATTAAAAGCGTCCGCAATTAGAACAAAGATAAAAAAACAATTCAGAAATTAAAAAGAAAAAAAAAATATACATACAGGTGAAGATAATAAAAGCGTATTATTAATAAACTAGCTGTGCCCGCGACTTCGTTCGCGTGCATGTCGGAAAACAATAATGTGTCGCTTTGACGGTGTAGGTACCACTCCTCCGATCTTCCGATCTATCCTGGTAGGAATCTACCACAGCTTTCGAATGCAGTCCAGAGCCTAGAGACAAAACACATTACTCTTGGCGTTCACGCTAAACGGTACGCCAAAATGTATGGGAATGACATTACCTGCGGAAAGGACACGGTAATGTCATTCCCATATATTCTGGCGTAGAGTTTAGCGTGAACGTTAACAGAAAGGTGTTTTGTCTAGGCCTGCAGGCGTCTTTAGGGGTTATAATGATATTGCGACGAAGTCTCACTCAGATTTTTAAGAATAAAAGATCAAAGCGCCTGGTCGAGGCTCATTTTATAATAAATGTGCACCTGCCGTAGGTACCTACAGTAAAAGCTCTTTATTCGCGAGGTATACGTTCCGTAAAATACCTACCGCGAATACAGAAACCGTGACTATGGAATGGTAATTTATATGGGATTATAGGGGATACGTTCCTGAGTGACAAAAAAAAAACAATTTAATTGAAGTTTTTGACCATATTGACGAATTGTATGAGCGTGATATGGATGCAAGCGACTCTCCAAGGCGTAAACGATCAAGCATTTCTATGCGTTAAACAGATTTTTTCGCGTCGAAAATCGTTTTTAAATAAAAAAAAAATTTCAACATTTTGCAATAAATGGAAAGATGAAACAATAGGTAAAACACGCAAAGCGGCTCGTACCAAAGGATGGAATGTCTATTAAGTCGCAGCATTTATAAATGTGGGGGAGGCCTATGTCCAGCAGTGGACGTCTTTCAGCTGAAATGATGATGATGATGATATATAAATATACTTTATGGTGATGAGGTTGGTTTCATTATGTTTGTTTACATTCTCAAAAAACTTTTTTCAAAAAAATACCAACCGACTTCCAAAAAACACTACAAAGTGCAAAATAACTTTAATTTCGGAAGTCGGTGACGTTGGATGTGTATTTTAATTATTTGTCACCGCCTTCCGAATTTTTTTTGAAAAAAGTTTTTATTTTTCACTTTTTTGTTACCTACCATACACCAATTCGAAATTTCATCATCCTTTGGGTCAAAACAATGCATACTTATTTATGTGATAGCAACATTCGCGGTTGATTTGCTGTAATTTTTTGAAGAGTTCCGTTGTCTGTTTCCGAAACGCATCATCAGATCTATATGCAGGGCCCAATCTAAGGGGGGGCAAGCCGGGCAAATGCTCAGAGCGGCAAAAATGAGCGGCGGCAAAATGTATACTTACAAACATACTTTTTGTATACTTGTTCAGAAGCCGTAGTAGGCTAACGTATGTGAATATTATATAGTTAAAAGAATATCACATAATTATGGTCATACCATCTTTGATGGTGTTAGTGCAAAGGGCGGCGAATGTTATTTTTGCCCGGAGCGGCTAAATAGCTAGATCGGGCCCTGTCTATATGAAATTTCAATGGGACCATTTCGGAGTAAACCCCTTTCGAAAAAAAAAAGAATTTTGCAAATCCGTCTATATACGACGGAGTTATGCCTGAACATACATTAAAAATATAAACATGTCGAATTGATAACCTCCTTCTTTTTGAAGTCGGTTAAAAACACCGACCGCGGCGAAGGCGGCTATTGTAGATGTCAAAGGCCGAACCAATACAGCGGCGATATCATTTGACAATGTACTTTAGGCGAAGTTGTAATAAGGTCTATTTCACTTTTTTATAGTCCATCTGACGACGCGTTTACAAAGGATATTGGGTTGGATACCTATTGGAATCCTTTTTGTTATTTGTTAATATGTATGTACCGATGTACCGATTAGACCCGCAAATAAATAAATCTTTAGCCGCGGATATAGGAATTGGGTCGCATTTTTTTAATCCGCGAATAGTGAAAACGCGAATGAAGGAAGCACGAATAAGGAGCCTTTACTGTACTTACTCAATAAATCGACTGCGCGTCTGGTTGAGTGTGCTGAAGCATTATTCCACGCGGGGGCGGGCGCCTATCTCGGCCCGTACAGGCGCGTGTCTTTTAGCTTTGTTTATCAAACGTTGACCACTGAATAAAACCACAGCAGTGGGAATGCTCTGCACGGACTGCGATAGGCCTCGACAGGTAGCAGTGCAGTAACACCTGACGCCACCTGTCAGTTAACGGCCCGTGTGACCATGGCGTTATCACGATGAAGAAAGATCACGCTGTAAAGGTGGATACTGACCGGCGTCACGGGTCAAAATGTACCTAATATGTTACCAAGCAAGTATTCGTGCAGTCAGTAGTACCTACGCAAAACATGCGAGCGAGCAACACTGATTTTAGCACACGGCGTAAACACATGCTCGCTGCGAATGTTACCATTACCTACGCCCCGTAACGTCGGTCATTATCCACATTAAAAGCGCTGTTGAAAAAAAAACCAAACCAGGCAAAAAAAACTATTTAATTGTATAGCACGGGTTTTCTATGAACATAGTAAGTACGATGTTGTTGCTACGTAGTGCCATACCGCGCGCGCCCCCACCTTTCTCCCCGCTGCTGACGCAGGCAGCAGGAAGAGAGAGAGCCCGATCCCGAGGATAATGGACGTAACAGAGCGATCCTCCGCGACTATCAGTTACGATGCCTTTTTATTGTAAATTGTAATCAAAAATGTTTCAGTGTTTCTTTTGTTCAGCCATACATTTATTTGTAGACCAATAAATAATTATATTTAAAGAAGCGACTTTAAAATTGTCAATATTTTACTATTGTGATTTCTATTGTTCCTGTGTAGGTAATGTATCCTTTGTTGGAGATGCCAAATGGATAAATAAATACATTTTTAAACTTGTTTTAACTAAGAAAATGCTTCTCTGTAAGCGATGTTGCTCGGAAGAGCATCGACATAACTACAGTTGCCCGTGTGAAAACCTATCTATTTACTCAAATCCACCAGTAGTTATGGTCACAATTTTGGATTTTTTTTCCTGACTTTCACCATCCGACCTCGCTTGAACCCCTCCCCACCTCGAAAACTAACATCACGAAAATTAGCACATAAGTATTTACAACTCTTTACTCCCAAAACTCCCATTATTTGAATCGAGTAATGCTGTAAACACGCATTTAAATTTAACATTATCAAATTTCGCGCGAAATCAAGTTGTTGTCTTTGCATGTTTGCTATTCAAACCTAGATGGCGTTACTGACGCTAGAGATTAAGAATTTCTATGGAGATGTTCCTCTAGCCGCTCTAATTTTGCTATATTATGCTAGATGGCGCTACTAAGACTTTTATCACAATTAAAAATGAGATTTCTTCCCCTCTATTTGTATTAATTTGATTGATAAAACTAATAAATATTTATCTAACATTGCATTCCAGGTATATGACTCAGAACACCACGTCAGTTAATATTATCACAACTTTTTATTTGAAATTCTTTAAGCTTTTTTGATTCGTGGGAATCAACCACCAACGGAAAGCGATTTTAGTAATCAGTATCATTACTTTTTGAAATAACACAGACACAGTAAGTAACTTAAATGAGAATGACGTGTGTTAATAATAAGTATTCGTTAGTACCGTTTCACGCCAATAGATGTCGCTAAGTGTTTCAACATTACGTAAATAAATTCTTCTTGAACACTTTAAATTATTTAGATAGGTTGACCGAAGCGATTGCGATGAAACAAAGACTAATATAAACTCTGAGTTATAAACAATATTTGAGTATGAAAGATAACCATATTAGTTTCGTTCTTTTGACGTGATACTTGATCTATTCAACATAGAAACTGAAAAACCGAGCTAAAGACAAAAATTTTGATAAGGGTTAAAATGTCATCTGTTGATTATCCCTTACCACCCCAAGCAATTATTTTCGAAATATTTTAAATGTACAGAAAAAGTTCCTTTACAGATTTATTATATGTATAGATATAGATATAGATAAAAATGCTACTGTAGCAGCTCATACTTACATAGCACATACAAATAAAAAAGCCATTCGTCACAGCGCGCCCGCGCACACTAAACTAGCCAAGGTTAAAGGAATGTCGAGTGGCTGTTCGTATCATCGCGCTCGCACGTCGAAGGGAGCGCGGCACATTCTACCGACATTACCAAATTGCTACTAGTCTTAAGTTTTTATCAATGTACCCTTTTAATTTTGTATTCTTGAGGACAGGGACTGTATATAAGCAGCGCTCTCAAATAAATGACACAGATCGTTATTCGCCTTCCTATTTATAACAAACAAAATCATACATTTTTGAACCGACGAAAAAACGGAGGAGGTTACTCAATTCGACGCGTATATTTTTTTATTTTATGTTTGACCACGCATAACTTTTTCCAGAGTAGTCCGATTTTGATAATTATTTTTTTATTGGAAAGGGTATACCCTGAAGTTGGTCCCATATACATTTTGAAGAAAAATTCCAACCCTAAGGGTAAGAAAACAGGGGATGATTGATTGTTTACTCACAGATTTTAATACTGAGTTGTGTATTACAAAACAAAAAGTAAACAAAAATTAAGCATGTAGTAATTAGTAGATTATAGCCACAAAAAATTATAAAAAAAATTAACCGCCGAAAAACCGAAAAGTAAAAAATAATAAACTTGCTTTGTCCAACCCCAATAACTAAGTTCGGAAGTCGGTGACTTTGGATATGTATTTTTATTATAGGACAATTCCACCAATGCTCAGTAGCATTGGTCGAATTGACTGGTAAATGACTACCTACAAGACAATGAACTTCAAGTCTTGAATATTCCCTACTAATATTATTATCGCAAAAGTAACTCTGTCTGTTACGCTTTCACGCCTAAACCGCTAAACCGATTGTCATGAAAATTGGTAGAGATATAACCTGGGATATCGAAAAGGACATAGGCTACTTTTTTACGCAATAAACGACATTCACGCGGGCGGAGCCACGCGCAAAAGCAAGTCAAAAATATATCATGAACAGAACCAAACTGGGATGTTTATAAATAACTAGTTTTTGCCAGCAACTTCGCTCGCGTGGATTTCGAAAATTATCGCACGGGAATGTACTACCGGGATACAAAGATGTGTGATGTATTTATTGATCCAGGTTATAGACTATATGTGTGCCAAATTTCATCCAAATTCGCTCAGCTGTTTCTGCGTGATTGAATAACAAACATCGACACATCCAAACTTTCACATTTATAATATCAGTAGGATAAAACAATCAGGCTCGAGTAACAGTTTTCGACGAATAGATCAGCTGTAGATAATACCTTGCTTTCAGCTAGTTTAAAAGTCGCTGTTATTTTATTTTTTAAATGTCATTGTTTTTATTAACACGCTTCTACTAGCTTCACCTGTATATTTATTTGTAACCGACTCCTTTGGACTTGATTTTGACCCACTTCATACGGTCAGATTTCATTTAAACTTTGTAGACATAAAGAGGACCGATGACAATTCAATAATTAAAAAAAAAAAAACTGAGAAATCGCGTTTTTGTGGTTAGCAGAACTAAAAATAGAAAACAAATTATAGCGTAAAAACATCTAAAAAATAAGCTTTAAAACGAAACTAAAAAACGCAGAAAATAATTAAAAAAAGCGTGGGGTGCTTTTGAGGTATTTTATTATCAATTAATCAAAATCAAAATATTTTATTAATAATATTTTATTTTAAGCGTAGGGTCGAGGTAGATGGGCAGGAAATACAGTATGTTGATGAGTACATCTACTTGGGCCAGTTTTTTTTTTTTTTTTTTTTTTTTGGGTGGGAAATCATCAAATAACTTCTCCCGCTCTGGGTGGAGCAGGAGGGCGTGTCAGACTTTTACTGACTAAAACCCACCCGTGTTCCTTCATTAGCCCGTATGCCAGGGGCTGTGGTATCTCTTTCAAACGAACCCGCACCCCTGACAGGCATCGGCCCTTGCGGGCCCCATCATTTTTTGTGCTGACATCTCTTTGAGGCGCGCGTGGAACACAACGCGCCGTCGACTTGGGCTTGGTCCTTACCGGACAGCGAGCTACCCATTACTCGCCGTCCGCAAGCCCATGCCTACGGTGGCCGGAAATCGGCCTGGGATTCCCGACGCCCAGGGCGTCTCCTTATCCTGCGGCGGCTGGGGTCGCGAGGGCGCATATGCTGCCTCTCCCTCACGTGCGCCGCCTCCCTCTTCGCGAGCATTACTGCTTCGCTGAAGGAGGTGACGGCTCCCCATGCCCTCTCGCTCCGTACCATGGCCTGGACCAGGGCCGGACGCGAGAGATCGCCGCCGCCGATCGCCTCCACGAGGACACGGCGGTGCTCCGCCCAAGCAGGGCAGACCGCCACCGTGTGCTCCACCGTGTCCTCAGGGCGATCTTCGCAGTGGAAACACCCGGGCGTTTCCTCCCGCCCTATCCGAAACAGGAACCTCCCGAAACAACCGTGTCCGGTGAGGACCTGCGTCAGGCGGAAGGTGAGGACGCCATGCCGCCTCTCAAACCACTCCTCAAAGAGGGGACTTACCGCCGCAATCGTGGCGTGCCCAGCACTGGGTTGCGACAATCGCTCTCTCCATGTCACCATGAGATCCCGCCGGAGCTCTGTCCGCTGTGCCGCGATTTCCTGCGGCAGCGGAGTTACGCCCCGGCGTTTGGCCTCCTTGCGCCACTCCCATATTTGCGCGAGGACCTTTGCCTCCAGATCCCATGGCGGTAATCCGGCAAGGAGGCCCGCCGCCTCGCCGGAGATCGTGCGATATCCCCGGATCATCCTGATCGCCATGACCCTATGGGACGCCCTCAGCTTGCGAGCTGGTTGGCGCCTCAATGTAGGCGCCCACACCGGCGCCCCGTATAGGGCCATGGACCGCACGATCCCCGCGTAGAGCCTCCGGCAGGAGGCGTTTGGCCCCCCTAGATTGGGCAAGAGCCGCTTCAACGCAGCCCCGGCCCGCTCCAGTCTGGGAGCCAAACGGCGGAAATGTTCCGCGAAGTTCCACCGGCTGTCGAGGACGAGTCCTAGGTACTTCATCGTCGACTCGACGCCGATGTGAACCCCTCCCACCGTTATCTGGGAACCCGTCGGTGGCGCATTCCGAGGACCATGAAACCACATGGCCTCGGACTTGTGCAAGGCCACCTCGAGTCCCAGTTGCCGGATCCTATCCACGATTGTCGCAACCCCGTGTGTCGCTAAGTCGGCCGCCGCCTGGTACGACCTCCCCTGCGCCAGGACCAGCGTGTCGTCAGCGTAGCAAACTACACTGACGCCGCTAGGGAGGTCGGCGCGCAGCACCCAGTCGTATCCGATGTCCCACAGGTGCGGCCCCAGGACCGATCCCTGTGGGACACCGCACGACATCTACTTGGGCCAGTTAGTTTCTTTCGGCAACAGACAAGAAAAGGAAATTGACCGCCGCATCGAAAATGCCTGGAGAAGCTACTGGTCCATGAAGACGCTAATGAAGGGCGATCTACCGATTTCCCTGAAGCGAAAACTCATCGATATGTGTATTCTGCCCGTTCTAACCTACGGTGCACAGACCTGGTCGCTCACCGAGTCACAAAAGTTCCGCCTTGGGGTTTGCCAAAGAGCAATGGAGCGCAGCATTTTAGGCGTTAAACGAACCGACCGAATACGAAACACCACGCTGCGCTCCAAAACGGGAATTTTAGACGTAGGCAAAAAGGCTGCCAGGCTAAAATGGGACTGGGCGGGTCACACTAGTCGCATGCACAGCGACCGCTGGGCAATTGTCGCCACACACTGGGTGCCTGAGGATGGACGGCGGCGCCGAGGCCGGCCCAAAAAAAGGTGGCGTGACGACCTAGACGCGTATTGCAAGGGCTGGGTCGAGGAGGCCCTGGAAAAGGATGCCTGGAAGGATTTGGGGGAGGCCTTTGCTCAGCAGTGGGACAGTGTAGGCTAAATGAAAAAAAAAAAAAAAAAAAAAAAAATATTTCATATAAACCTGCATGGGCACTTATGAAACGTCAGAAGCTAGGTGCACGGTTCCAAAATGTTGTTTCCTATGGAGAAGAGCCGGCATGAAACTCCACCTATACCAATACCCATACGGTTTTTTGAAATTATTTTCTATTATTTATTTTTAAGTGTGCTCTTGTTAAGTGCCAGGAGGTATTACAGTGAAGTTTCATTGGCACTAGCTCGCTGTCCAGTAAGGACCAAGATCGGGTCGACGGCGCGTTGTGTTCCACGAGCGCCTCAACGAGATGTCAGCACCAACTGGTTTGGTCCGCAAAGGCCGATGCCTGTCAGGGGTGCGGGCTGTTCGAAAGAGATACCGTGGCCCCTGACACAGGCAACTGAAGGAACACAGGTGGGTTTTAGTCAGTAACAGTCTGGGACGCCCTCCCGCCCCACCCAGAGCGGGAGAAGTTATTTGATGATTTCCCACCCAAAAAAAAAACCCATTTACGTAACACACTTTTCAATTACTATCCAAAGAATTTTGGAGGAAATCGCTTGGTTGCGTAATCAGCATATAATGTTTCCACTGCTAGGAACAGGCCTATAAGTCTCTGTGAGAGGAAACGGGCCATAATCCGCCACGCAGGCCCAGTGCGGGTTTGTAGATGTCACATGGCTTCGAATTTTTGGTTTAGGACATCCCGTTTTCCTTCACCGATGAAATAGTTTACACACTGTAAAGCCCCTGTCAGTCTTAGTACTTACTGATTCCACCGGTCTTGTGCCCCCCACCTGAATTTCGTGTGATAAAATGGGATTATAAAGCATTTTTTTAACTTCGTGAAAATAAAATACAATCCTGATCGTGAGGGGCTCGTGGCTAAGTAATAACAGGCGCACGGGTCGTTCGACCAGGTTAAGCTACGCTTGCCGCGGTTGGTCCGTGGATGGGTGACCATCTATACATTCCAAAACCCCTCCGTGTCTCGGAAAGCACGTTAAGTCGTTGGTCCCGGCTGTCATTTGTGGATCTTTGACAGTCGTTACGGGTCGTCAGAAGCCCGAAAGTCGGACAACCGGTCTTATCATCTTATATTACTCAGTAACTGGGTTGTGGAGGTCAGATAGGCAGTCCCTCCATGTAAAATACTGGTATTCAGTTGCATCCGGTTAGACTGGAAGCTGACCCCAACATAGTTGGGAAAAGGCTAGGCAGATGATGATAACATCGTGAAACTAGAAAATATCTCCGAAAAGAAACAGTGGAATAAAAGTATGTACTCGTATTAAAATTTCTCAATTTGCCTAAGTTGAACCACTAAAGAAAAAATATTAATGAAATTACCTATTTGAATATGATTATGCGTGAAAGCTTACGTAACTTTAAGCCATATTTCTTTGGCCCATTACCCATGCCTAAATATATTTCGGCAGACAGACGTCTTAAATATTACAGCTTTAAAAAGAAATGTCTCAATATTCTATGTTTAATGAACCTGAATATATTAGGAACATTTCTCCAGTTTAGTCGGTAGTTATTTCTTTTTTCATAAAGTTTATGTCTTTGTATCTGTGCTTAAAGAAAACACGTGTAAACAGAGCCCTCCGACGAATGTGCGACGTAAACGTAACGTAAGTTCGAACGCTTTTTAAATCGATAATGCAACTGTCGTTCATAAAGCAAAATCAGTGCCATGTTCGCACCGCTAAGACACAGGCGTCCTTTTTATGAGACCCGTGGGCTAAAATATATCACGTGAGCCCAGTACGGGGTTGTTATGACAGTATTTTGTATGAATTTTTTTTGCGATCACCATAATTAGTATCACCGAAATACCTAAAGTATTTAAACAAAGTAAATGATGCGGAAGAACGGAGCTTTTTTTTAATCGTTCCAATTTCCGTTATGTTTACTCCACGCTTTCATACTACCCCCCCCCCCCCCGAGTGGGTTCCCGCATTGTCGTTGCGGGGGGGCTCAGTAACCGTGGATTCCGGCCACGGTGAAGCCAAGAGGAACCCAAAGGTGGGGCCGCTCGTCAGGGCTTTTGCCTCAAAGCCGGCGACGTAGCGGCCAAAAAGTAGGTTGCGGTGAGGTGCACCGCAACTGAGGTAGGCCGCGATGTCGAATGGGAGACATCGCGGCTGAGGGTTACGGGCTGCGGTAGAGGAGGAGTGCCGGTGCTTCTGAGCAGCGCTCGTCCCTTCCGTGGCCTGGACGGGGCCGCCACCGTTTGATGGCGGACGCGGTGGGGCCGCAGGGGAAGAGGAGTGTCCCCTATCCCCTGCGGCCGAAAAGTGGTAGACGGGACGGCGCGTTGTGTTCCACACGCGCACCGTCAAAGATGTCAGCAACCACCGGTGGGGTCCGCAAGGGCCGATGCCTGCCAGGGGTGCGGGTTTGTTCGAAAGAGATACCATAGCCCCTGGCATACGGGCTACTGAGGGAACACGGGTGGGTTTTAGTCAGTAAAAGTCTGACACGCCCTCCTGCTCTACTCAGCAGGAGAAGTCATTTGATGATTTCCCAACCAAAAAAAAAAACCGCTTTTATGCTAGGTGTATGAAACGGACGAAACAATTGTTAGAAAGAGTATAAAAGAATTATAGTTCGGCTTAACTGCACGGCAAAATATCGTGAGTATAAATAAAAAAAGTTCAACAACAGGAATTTATTTACCATTAGCTAGCCCGTGGCTAGCCCCCGCGTGGAGGTCAGGAAAGATCCAACGGGAATGTACTACCGGGATAAGAAATATCCCATGTGTTAATCCAGGAACTATCTCTGTGCCTAAAACTTCATTCGGTCATTTTTGTGTGATTGAGTAACAAACTTCCAAACGTTCACATTTGTGATGTTATTAAATAGGATTAACTATTTAAAGCCAATTCCATGCACATTTATTTTCGTTTCGGAAGCAACCAATTGTGTGGCAGATCGATTCCGAAGCCGTATGTAAGTGTAGAACATTCAACGTCGTCATTACTCTTCTCCCTTTCAAATCGCGTACATTAAAGCGAGATAGAGGTTTGCAAATCCTTATGGACGATCAGATTTAAGAGAAGAGGATTTATGTAAAATCTGTTGACGTTTTTTTCCATCACTTCAGTCTTACAAGAAAGTTTTTTGTGGCTTGTAACATTTATCCGTTTTACCAGTTGGGTTATTCTCGTATTCTTCGGGTTTAAATAAAATCGAATGTGAGTTGTGATTCGAATTAGTGTCAATTTGACACTTATTTGTAACGACAAATTGATGGGCTCTCGAGGCAAAGAGGGATTGGTTTTTTTTTGTCCTATTCTAAGCGCAGCGTAATCGCTTAGTTCGAACACTCAATGAGACTGTAATTTTGCAATTCTTATTTCCAACTAGCTAGTGTCGGTGGCATCGCTGCGTTGATGTCGGAAATTATCCCACGGAATGTGCTACTGGGCAAAAAGTACCCTATGTTATTCCTTATAAAATCAGCTATCTGTCAGTGAAAGTTTCGTCGAAACCGGTCACGCCGTTCTGGAGAAAAATTGTTATTTTGCCATTGGTACCGTTCCTACCATTTCCTAATAATGTATTTAGCAAAACGCTGTTATTACGAAATTACAAACATACACTTCAATTATATTTACTTGTAAAGGTATGTAGAGTACCTATAGATGTAATACCCCCTCAATTCAACACTGCTTTAATGACGATGTTTGGGGGAGGCCTATTTCCAGCGGTGGGCATCTTTCAGCTGACACGATGATGATCATTTCCACTAAAAACTTTACCGTTTTAAAGTAGTTCATTTTTTTTCTTCCAAAGATTAAGCGACAAAATCATCTAATTGCAATGTCGAATAGTCGATTAATCGAATAGGTAACTAACAACTTGGTTATTAATTTTATTGTTTACAGTCTGTGTTGTGCGATTCACGGTTAACTCGCTTCGATCTTGCTCCGTAGCTAATGAGGCGCGAAGCTAAGCTCTGCGATGCGGTAATCGAGTACTCGTAACGATTCTATATCGATTGTTGTTTTATTATACACGATTTTCGTACGTCAAACCTTTATTTTTTATGTCGTTAAAGGTCTGTATTATGAAGCAGGGAGGTAATTTTCAAGATTTGTGGATTGAAATGCTTGAATGGATGTGTGGGGTGGATTTGCATTTTGATTTTTATTATTCGATTCTGTGAATATATTTCGGAATTTTGTGGCTTTAATTCTTATTTTAATGTAACATTTAAATATTACGTACCGTGTGGTGCCGGACGTAAAATAATATCACCATCCCATTTCTTCCCGTGGGTGTCGTAGAAGGCGACTAAGGGACTTCTAGAGATTTTTTTTTTTTTTTTTGGAATTGGCATCTCGCAGTTGACCTTGAGAGGCCGTGACTGCTCAACCGGACTTTCCTGTGAAGGTTTTTAGGAATCTAAAAGCCTCCAGCCAGGGCGTAAACCTACTTAAACCTAAAACGACTGCGCACTGAGGGCACCCCCTGTGGGGTACGAACCTCGGCTCAGGGAGTCGCTGGCGGGGGGGGGGGGGGGGGCAGCTAGTACTATCAGGGACAGGCTGGATCAAGATATTATTTTCATGATTATTAGACGGGGAATTTAAAGCTACTGGCTCAGCTGCGGCGCGGGCTGGCGCATCAACGAGCAAGGGACGGTCGGGGGTCTGATCGCTACTCGGGAGTCTTCGCGGGGCGCGAGGACCTCGGCGGCGAGGTCGGTAGGACGGTCGTCGTTTGTGTTTGTGTACTGTACTGGTGGCCCTATTCTTTTCTTGGAGAACAGTGATGGGGTCGTCTGGGTCTGAGAGGACATGTTTCGGCCTGCGAATACTACTGATTCTACTGGGGACATAACTAGCGGCCTTCACAATCAAGGGATTGCGATGTATCTCGGCTTTATCGAAGAAACGCTTCGAGTTGCGTTTCATGAATTGAGCAATAGTGGGCATTTTCAGATCGAGATGGAGGATCTCGTTCCGAACGTACCAAGGGGAGCCTGTGGCTTGGCGGAGGAAACGGTTTTGGAGGGTCTGCATCCTATGGATGTGTCGGGGGTGCGTGTGTGCAAAGACTGCACATGCATACGTCATGATGGGCCTTATGCACGCCGTGTAAATACGCAATTTGCACTTGAGTGACAATTTGCTACGTGCGTTCAGAACAGAGTGCAACCTTCCGAGAGCGAAGGCGGCGCGTGAGCGCGCCTTCCTGATATGCTCAGAGAAGGAGAGGTGCTGATCTAGAATTACTCCAAGGTATTTGGCTTGCTTTTCCCAAGGGATCGGCTTGCCGAATATGGAGATGGCCGGGAGGGGGTCTTGGCGGCGCTGCGGTCTCTTAAAGAGAACCGCCTGGCTCTTGTCCGGATTTAGTTCGATTCGCCATTTCCTAAACCATGCACCGAGTACGTTGACTGCGGTCTGGAGGGATTTGGCTATCGCTTTGGAACTACGCCCAGAGTGGTAGATGGCCGTGTCGTCTGCGAACAGAGCCAACTGTGCCTTACCACTCTTGGGGATATCGCTGGTGAACAGCGTAAAGATGAGAGGGGATAGCACGGCGCCCTGAGGGACGCCGGCGCGAATCGGGTGGGGGGATGAGAGAGCCCCTTCGATGCGATAGCGAAAGGTGCGGTTCGACAGAAAATCTCGTAAGATGAGTACGAGTCGGTCCGGCACGCCGAGTTTGTACAGCTTGTAAATCAAGCCGTTGTGCCAGACCTTGTCGAAGGCTTTCGCTATGTCGAAAAATACTGCACCGGTCGCATAGTTGCGTTGGAGACCAACGCCTATATGCTCTACGATCCGGTGTACCTGTTGTACGCAACTGTGCTGGGTTCGGAAGCCGAACTGCTCGTTGGGTATCAGGCCTTTAGTCTCGGCGAAGTCCCTGAGGCGCTTGTAAATAAGTCGCTCATAGATTTTTCCGAGGCTGTCCAGTAAACTGATGGGCCGGTAGCTCGCGGGCTCCGTTTTGGGTTTGCCTGGTTTTTCAAAGCCAATGACCGTGGCTTGCTTCCAAGCTTGGCGGAAGATGTTATTGCTCAAGGCTCCATTGAAGATGGTGGTCAAGAGCATGATCAGGTGGGCGGGTAGCATCTGGATCACCTTATTGGTGATGCCGTCAGCTCCGGGGGCCTTTCTGGGTTTCAGACCCTTGATGATCTCGTGAACTTCGTCCGGGGTGACGAGAGGTAATGGATCATCAGGGTCTTCGACGGGCGGGAGAGAGGTTCTACGTTCGACTTCAGCGTCCACCTCATCGAGGTGTGCTTGGTCTACAGGTAGAGAGCTGGGTGTGCATTGGGCCTCAAGACTATCGGCAAGGCATTCGGCCTTTTCGATGTCGTCGAAAGCAACGGTGCCATCGGGCCGGGTCAGGGGGGGCATGGTGGCTATTTCTCGGGACTTGAGTTTCCTCTGGAGTTCCCAGAAAGCTAAGTGCGTGGGTTCCAACTCGCTCAGCATCCTGTCCCAGCCCGCGTCACGTAGCTCCGACATGCGTGTCTTTACAGCTCGCTGTAAATAGCGCATGTGAGCTTTGTCCGCGTCGCAGGGAAAGTTGCTGTAGGCACGAACGGCCGCGTTCTTCTCATTCAGCAGTTCGCGTACATCGTCCGGCAGCTTCCAGCGGGGGTCTTCCCCTACCGGAACCCGCCTCGAACAGTCGTTCAGGACAGATTGTACGTGACCCGTGAATGAGTCGATCGCGGCCGTTGTGTCCGCGAGAGAGTCGAAATGGTCGGGGATGGCGTCCAAGTGGGCGGATGTGTTGGATTTCAGCGAATCGCTTACTCTCCTCCAGTCTGTTACCACTTTGGTGAGCGGAGGTTGGTCGGTATCTGGGAGACCCGTGCGGGGGGCCAGATGCACGACTACCGGACGGTGGTCAGAGGTGAGCTCGTTTATTGCCTCTATGGAATTCAACCGTAGGTTGATCCTTTTCAGAATTGCAATGTCGAGTACGTCAGGTCTGTGATCCACTGTGTGGGGGAAATGAGTCGGCGACATCGGGGCGATGACGTCGAAGGACAGGGTCGAGCAGAGGTTGAACAGGTGTCTCCCTCTGGTCGATTCCCTGGAACTATTCCACGCGGGGTGTTTCGCATTGAGGTCGCCCGCTATGATAACGGAGTCGCTCATGCTCAACAGGGCGGTGAGGTCATTGGAGAACAGTTGAAAGTCCTCTGATTCGGTCTGGGGAGGAAGGTAGGCTGAGACTAGTGTGATGGGTTGATGACCCGTCATGCCCAGTCGGCAGACTGACACTTCTAATCGGGAGAGGGGGGGGGGGGGGCATCCATAGGAATGCAGTGTAGGGACTTTTTGTAATAAATGAGAGTTCCACCCTTATGGCAATGTGCTCTGTCGTTGCGAACTATTTTATAGTTGGCAATTCTCGGGTCACGATAGCAGGGTTTTAAGAACGTCTCTTGAACTAACAGGATATCCAAGTGATGGTCGCGGAGGAACGTGGCGATCTCATCCCTTTGGGTACGGATTCCGTTGGCGTTAAAAGTTCCTAGTTTTAGGGATCGGGGTTTAGTACGCGTAGGGGCCGTATTATCCATTGTGGTTCACGGAAAGTCTAGCGTTTAAAAGGGCTTGCGTAATGTCAGGGTACGCATCATAGATGGCGTATATCCTAAGGATATCGCCTGCCTTTGTGGCGGCATCTACCTCCATAGCCATCTGATGGGCACGGGGGGTGCAGAATGTAAAGAACGCGTTATCGAGCTTTTGATGCACGACGGCGGGGGACATGGTCATGGGACCGGCGTAAGTGGGTGCGGGGCGCGCCTCGGGGCGTGCTCCAACGCGGGGGTCGCGGGACGCGGGGGTCGCGGCGGCGGGGGGCGCGGCGGCGGTGGTCGCGGTAAGAGGTGCGGTAGGGGGCGCGGGAGCGCCTGAACCCGGGTTCTTGGACTGAGGGATGGGCGCGGGGACGGGCCTGGCTGAAGCCATCGCAGGGAACGCCTGCTGGTGGTTCAGGAAGTTCCAGGGGCTCGGTCTCTGGGGACTGAGCCTATCTGGGAGGTACCCTGAGGGGGCTTCCCTTTGCTGGCGGGCGTCGGCACGCTTCACCAGCTTGGGAGAAGTGGTCTTGGGTGCTTTCGAGCACCCCCTATAGTTGGCCGGGTGACCGGCTTCGCCGCATAGAACGCAGCTCGGCGGTTCCGTGCACAAGGAGCGGTCCTTGGGCCTGGTACATTCCGCTGTACCGTGGCTACCTAAACACTTTACGCACCTCGGGGTGGCGTAGCAGTGTGATTGCGCGTGTTCGTGTCTGTCGGTCTTCAGCAAGGGCGTACGTGTGGAAGGACACGTTACGGTTTCGGAGGAGTTTGGTAAGGCTGCGGTAGTCGCTAGCCGTCGGGATCGCTACCTTTATCCCTTGGAGGGTGGTGCGGGCGCTGGTGTAGGCAATTTTTTGCTCTAAGCACCATTTGGACACGTCGGTCCATTTAGACTTGTCTTGGATGAAGACAGGGGGCGGAACGGGCACCTTTTTCCCCGCAGCGGCGTGGGGTACGGCGGTGGGTGCGGGCGCGGTCGCGGTCGCAGTCGCGGGGGTCGCGGGGGTTGCGGGGATCGCGGGGGTTGCGGGGGTCGCGGGGGTCGACTCGGTCGGGAAAGGGGTGGGGGGGCGGTCGGTTACGAGCGCGGTAATTTTAGAAGATCGCGAGGAATCGCAGACTTTCTTCTTTCTCTTCTTCCCCTTCGACTTTGACTCAACTGGGGTGAAGCCCTCTTCTTGAGTCACTGCCACTTCCTCTTCGTTCGAGGAGGGAGAAGAGAAACAAGCTGTTCCTGGCGATTCGGGGGTGCAAGGGCAGTCTTCAGCGTCCATAAGGTCGGACGCTGCGTCGGAGAAAAGCTCCTGGGATTGCGGGGTTGCCAAGGCCGGTGAAGCCGGGGAATCGTTATAAGTTATAACGGGTGGCGCGGGTTTATACGCGGTCGCGGTCGCGGTCGCGGCGGGAAACGTGGGTTTCTCATTACCCAGAATATGGTTGAGGCGCGCGCGGTCCTCGGGGTTCTTTATGATCGACTCCAAGGCCGCCCAAAAGGCTGCCCTGGAATCGGCCATGATTTAAAGGGAGGGGGTAAACTACTTCCCACTCATAAGGAGTGAGCCTAAGTCCCTATTTCTCCTAACAATCCTAACGTCTACTTCCCCGGGGGGATGCCCGGGGATGTGTGATTCCTCCCTGTCGGGTATAGACAGGGAGATGTGTACCTCGGGTGAGCCCTAAGCTTGTAAACCTGTTGCCAATCTTAATGTGCAACAGGGCCCTGTCAGTCTAGCGCGAGGGGCGTAGACACGCCCCAAAGACACTAGGTGTGTAGCTGTGGAAGGAACACTGTCACCAGTGACGACTAGGAGATCCCCCAAGGCCGTCGGTCTGGGACCCGTCCAATTCACTGCCTTGCCTTGAAGAGGTTCGGCGGGTGTGTTGGGACAACACCCTCTCGGTTTCGTTGGCACCGTAAGGTTTCCACCGAGAACCACGAAACTGTGGATTTTACCCAGAAGGGGCCAAGTGAATTTACTTGACGATTTACTTCCGTAAAGAAACAGATGTTTGCCTTGAAAAAGACAGTTTTTGTTGTAATTAATAATCCAGTCAATAATTAAATTAATTGGATTATTAATTCGTAGTGTTCGCAGCGGGGCGCGGCGAGTCAGGTTGGCGGCGGAGGATGAGTCACGCAGCGGTAGGCAGGAACAATTAGCACGTGCGCTCAGGGCGAGTGTCACGGGCTAATTGGGACTTCTAGAGAATGGGCAGAAGCGTTCTTTATACATTTTACCACCATACTGCGATCGCCAACCCGCCTGCCAAGCGTGGCAATTATGGCAAAACCCTCTTTTTGGGGGAGGCCTATTTATTTATTTTATTTATATATACTTTATTGTACACCACAAAAAAATCATTACAAAAATCATTGCCTATGTCCGGCAGTCGACGTTTTTCGGCTGAAATTATGATGATGATTAAATTTTACTGCGCTGCAGGTTTTAAATCGTGAAATGGCACCGTTTGTAATAGAACTTCATGTTGAACGAAACAAATATTATATAAATTTGCCCGTTCTTGTTTATAAAGTTTTTTTTTTTTGAACAATTAAAAACATTAAAAAAAAAAAATATGTATCATTCACTAAGATGCATGACGTAGTTTGAAACACCCTATTATGGAGATGGAATGAATGATGGAATGTAATGGTATAGGTATCTTTTACCCTTTGATACGTAAACTTTATTAACAGGGTGTTTCATAATTCTGAAGCATTATTTATTATTTTTTGTACCTTTTTTGTTTACTATCTTAATTAAAGTAACAATTTTTTAATCGCGCCTGGAGGTTTTTTATGTCGGATACATTGCGTGGACCATCTTTGTGAGACGACTAAAATGTCACGGTGCCGGTGTAGTAATATCGATTATTCGAAACTCATGTATACCTAATGTTTCTAAGAGGTCCCAAACTAAACTAACTCCTCTAATGAAGAAAAGTTTATTTGGTGTTGCTCCACAAGTATACAAAAAAATACCCGATGAAATAAAATGTATTCCATTGCAAAGGTAAAAAAAAAAACAGTTAAGGTGAAACAAGTCCACATTTATTCCATAAAAACTTCGGAAGGGTGGGGAGGTAGGGAAACAGTGGAGTAAACCACTGTTTGACATTGTACATAAAAACTTATACATGGTAAATGGTTTTGTCTCATTATTAATATTGTCTGTACGGAAACAGAATACTAAAATAAAAAGCCATTAAAAAGTTATGAGCCAACAAAGATTAGTTTTTCTTGACAATTTAACGTAATTGTGGACATGTTTATGTAACAAAAGAAGTGTGAAATCTCGAAAACTAAGTCGGTAACGACAAAGCTCAATTATCGAAAA
This sequence comes from Polymixis flavicincta, assembly GCA_949987655.1. NCBI lineage: Eukaryota > Metazoa > Arthropoda > Insecta > Lepidoptera > Noctuidae > Polymixis > Polymixis flavicincta. Next base: position 19,451,923 of record OX465190.1, on the reverse strand, counting down.
GTTCAATAAACTTAATTGGTCATTGATTTATGCAGTGGTTTTTTCAGAAAATCCGATCTTCCGAAGGACTTTTCTTAATTTTTTACGCACCTGTTTTACTATAACTGATCCTGCAGCTCACTCATTAATGTTGTGCGTGTAGACTATCGTCTAACTACTCATCTCTGATACTACCTCTTTCGGACTCGAAGCCTGGTGAGACAGCGTGCTTTTTAGCCAGGCCCACCAGTGAGTCCGAGCCCGGGACTAGTGTACCCTTAACGGGTTAATGCTTGACAGATGTTATTACAGCTTAGATGAGTCTCTTAACGAATAATCTCTTTTATTAATACCGACGGGTATTTTTTTTTTTGGGTGGGAAATCATCAAATGACTTCTCCCGCTCTGGGTGGAGCAGGAGGACGTGTCAGACTTTTGCTGATTAAAATCCACCCGTGTTCCCTCAGTAGCCTGTACCAGCTTGTGAACTTAAATAATATGTTAACAAAAAAAAAAAAAAAATTTGAAGTTGAACAAAACCCCTTTAATTACTTCGAAGACACTCGTAATCAATACGGATATTATGAACGTCAGTAAGATGTTATGTTGAAGGTCAGTTGTCGGAAGTCACGTTCCCGTTGCCATGACAACGGGTCCGTAAGTTTTCCGCTACATTGCGTTTTTATTTGGTGTTGTGTGTTGTTTTGTGTTGTGTGCTTACGATTTGGATTCGTCCGGGATCGTAGCAGAGCCATATGAATTTCTGTTTAAATGGTATTTTTTTTGAACGTGTTTTTGATTTGGCAATTTTTTGTAGGTTAAAACGCAGTTGAAATACATACAGAACTAGTGGTCGCCTAGTAGTAGACATGCAACCATTTTTTTATTTCTTATCCAATGTATTTCTAATGCATTATATTAAAATATTATATTTCTGCATTCCTTCGTAGAAACCTTAACTGTGCCAAATTAAATACTCCTCCGTCCGCGTATTTTTTGCAAAAAGAGGTACAGAATTTTTTCTTCACGTATATAAATATACTACTAGCTGCTGCACGCGGCTCCGCCTGCGTAAATCATCACCATTTCAAATATATCATCAGCCAAAAGACGTCCACTGCTGGTCATAGGCCTCCCCCAAGCTCCTCCACTCCGCGTCAATCTTGGAAATTATCTGGAACAGGCTTCTCTGGACCAAGGAATATTTTTTGTCATACAAACTTCTACCGCCTATTTGGTGAAATAGGGAATAATTTTTTTAGGAAACTCTCACCGTTATAGGGGGCCTTTACGGGGGAGTTTCCTGAAATATTTTCTAAGCTAACGTCTCCTGCTCTTAATCTACCTCGTAGTCTAGTAGTTTTAGAGATGTCGCGTTTAATGAGTGAGTGAATGAGTGACGTTTCGCTTTTATATATATAGATACTCGTAGATAGGTTATCCTGTTCTACTTAATCCTCTAAATATACCTACAGTGAGTAGTTGGCAATACCATTACAAAGGTAAAGTTTTCTCATTGTTTGTCTCATTTGTTTTTAGTAAATTCGTTTATTTATGTATATTTATTTGTGCTTAGATTTATATATATTTAGGTATATATAAATTATATTTATAGTTTAAATAGTTTTATGCACTATATTTATTCCTTTAATTTACTGCACCTACCACTGTAGAAAATGCCAATGGTATTAAGTCCGCCTCTGCACATGTATGTGCTTAAAGTATTAAATAATAATAATACATAATAATTATAATTATAGGTAATATAAATCGTACGTGAATACATCTCCCAAAATAAATAATCTACCAGGACGACAGAAACATTTGCTACTCTCCCGAGAACGTGTGACGACACTAATCTTCCCGCTAACACGGAGGTTACACTACAGCGTGTCACTTCTCTAACTGTCACGCATCTATCAGAGGAATGTTCCCTACCTCTTATGCGTAAAGCAGGTTTCTGGGAATTACCTTCAATTAACGACAACACTGAAATACAGGATGTTTGCTTAATCCAAGTGGGAGGTACAATTGAGTGAGGTAATATGGATTATTTTGTTTAACATTTAATAGATTTGTGTATAATTAGATCTAATAACGTGTGGGGCCGGACATAAAAGAATAGCACCATCCCATTTCTTCCCGTGGGTGTCGTAGAAGGCGACAAAGGGGCTTACCAGAGAATGGGCAGCAGCGTTCTCTATGCATTTTACCACCATACTGCGATCGCCAACCCGCCTGCCAAGCGTGGCGATTATGGTAATCCCCTCCCCGTTTGCAGGAGGCCTATGTCCAGCAGTGGATGTCTTCGGCTGAAATGATGATGATGAGATGTAATAATTTATTAATTTCTCTTCTATGTAAAATGTTTCCGCTACTCGTGACTAGAAAAATATTTTCACAGCTACTTTATCTAGCAGATAACTTAGACTTAACTTTTCTCTGGTTCCTTTTATATACATATACTGTAAATCTGTAGTTTTGTTTGTTAATATTATAACATCGTGTTAGTAGGGCGAGCATATTACCATCACCTGTGCCAAAATCTACACACCGGGCAGCTACTAAGTAAATCCTGATGAAAAAGCTCAATGACACTTTGCTTGACATGTGAATCGAATCCAAGACCTCATCTTCAAACGTAGCGCTAACAACCACTGGACCAACAAGGCAGTTATTATGAATCCTACGTAATCCTACTATATATAATATAATTTAATAAATTTGAAAGTTTGTGTGTTTGTTACTCAATTACGCAAAAACGGCTGAACGGATTTGGATGAAATTTGGCACACAGATAGTTTATAACCTGGATTAATACATAGAATAGTTTTAATCCCGGTAGTACGTTCCCGTGGGATAATTTTCAAGTCTCACGCGGGCGAAGCCGCGGGCAACAGCTAGTTTATAATATTATAAATGTCAAATTTTGTATGTTTGGATGTTTGTTAGTCATTCACGCGAAAACGGCTGAACGGATTTGGATGAAATTTGTCACACAGATGGTTTATAACCTGAATTAATACGTAAGATGCTTTTTATTCCGGATGTATGAAATGAAATGAAATTGATTTATTTGCCAGAATATAGGTACTTAAATGGTAACATCCATGGTGGTTCCCTTGGGAAAATTTCCGACGTACACGTGGTCGAAACCGCTGGCAAAAACTAGTCACAAATATTTTAAAGAGCTTTAAAATGCCATAGGTACAATGTGCATAGTTTCAATATAAACAAAAGGAGTTAGCTCGGATAGCAGCTCGTTCAAACCACCCGCGTATGTTCGCTAGGCAGCTAAATACGGCACCAAACATTATTAGCTATCATCGTTCTAACCTAACTGCATTGTGGTCGGTTCCGGTCAAACCGGATGCGGCTAAATATCAATATTTTGTACATGGAGAAGCCATCTGACCTCGGTAACCCAATTACTAAGGCAATGCCGAGAATATGATGTTAAACCTATCAGTCTTAGTCAACCGTGCCCATAAAAGGGTATTACTGTCCCACTGTTGGACAAAAGCCTCTTCTCTTATAATTATAATGAAAGGTCCAACTTGACGGGTTACTCTATCGAAGTTTTCTCTATGAGTTTCGTTTCATACAGACGCTCCCTATATAAACAGTGTGAAACAGTCTGCTCTAAGAAGCGCAAAAAAAAAAAAAATATGGCATCAGGTAGCTTTAAAAAATACGCATCTAAGCAGCTAAGCCTATTAGCGCTATCTTTTTCAAAACATATAAAAAAACTTTAAGAAAGATTTCCCTATCTCAAATTTTACTTTAAATCACTTTGTACATAACTCCAATTATCTCGAAACTCGCTTTCATTAAGATACCGCTTTTGCGTTTAGTTGGGCAATATATATGTAGCTCAAAGTGTTTAGTTTTTTGTAGTGTTCTAGCTTTATGTTTACTGGACACAATTTTTTTTTCTTCAGGTCTCAAATTTTGATTATGCCAATGTTATGCATACCTTTTTTTTTTTTTTTTTTGGTTGGGAAATCATCAAATAACTTCTCCCGCTCTGGGTGGAGCAGGAGGGCGTGTCAGACTTTTACTGACTAAAACCCACCCGTGTTCCTTCAGTAGCCCTTAAGCCAGGGGCTGTGGTGTCTCTTTCGAACAAACCCGCACCCCTGGCAGGCATCGACCCTTGCGGGTCCCATCAACTTTTTGTGCTGATCTATTTGAGGAGCGCGTGGAACACAACGCGCCGTCGACTTGGGCTTGGTCCTTACCGGATAGCGAGCTACCCATTACTCGCCGTCCGCAAGCCCATGCCTACGGTGATGTTATGCATACCTGAAGGCCAATTCTCGTAATTAAAAACGTTCACAGTGTCATCTCGGCTACAATCGAATTTCAAAAATTTGTCAAAAATGTATAGGAATTTTTGACAGATTGACACTGAGATCAGACTGTGAACGTTCTTAAAATTACCATAAAATTACCAGAATTGCCCCTCTGTTATTTGCACGGTTACTGAAATATCTTGGATGTAAGTTAATTTGAAATGTAAGTGACAGTGCAGTTGGTGTGCTTATAGTAAATAAATAGTTACAAGGCAATTAGAGCAAGAGTATTGATCACCACGCTTGCTTTAAACGGGTTAGTGATTACAAATATACAGTCACATGTGTAATTGCCCGGATTCGAACATCGAAGAATTTCCATTTTGCGTTCCTAAAACAATGTTGAACACTGTATTAGAATGATTGCGCGTATTTTATTGAACCTCGATTAATTCCTTTTTTGGGGTCCTAAAGATATTAAATAGGCAAGAAATTGCGTTCCAACCTAACCCAAAACGGGTTAGGTTAGAACGCAGTTTCATCAGTCGGAATACCCTAGCTAGTTACTGCGACCAACTGTGACAAAAGGAAGGAAGTAAAAATAGGCCCATAAATTAAAAAAAAGTGTGCATCATTGATTCATTAAAAGCTCAAAAAGTAATTAATGGTTATTAAATAATAAAAAGTGTGCATCAAAAGCTCAAACATTTTTTGGAAGCTCATTAATTTATAAACGTGCGCATCGTTAGAAGCCCAAAAATGTATTAGAGGATCAATTCCATTCTCCAAATAGAACACCCTATACACCAAAGAACTCTCCACGTCGTGTTATTTAGCGTGAATTCTAACAAACTTATTTGCATAAAATCCGTCGCATACGCCACTGAATTAGTGACGGTATTAGCTTATTCAAGTGTTATTCATGCGATGTGAAGTAATGTAAACTAAACCTCTAGGCTTAGAGAGAAATGTTGAATGAATCGTATTAATTTGGAATTGAGTTGGTTTGTGATTTTAGAGTTAAATTCGTTTTTAGGGTTCCGTACCTCTAAAGGAAAAAACGGAACCCTTATAAGATCACTTTGTTGTCCGTCCGTCCGTCCGTCCGTCCGTCTGTCAAGACCGTTTTTCTCAGGAACGCGTGGAGGTATCAAACTGAAATTTCTATATGATACTTAGTTCTACTGTCCCTGGAAGCTGTAGAAAAATCAACCTTCTAAGTCAACGCAATCAAAAGATACAGCCATTTAGGCCGCAAAATTCCGCAAATTTTCGAAACTCGCACGGGAATCAAAACCTACAGGGTACTTCCCGTGAACTTAGAATCTTGAAATTTTGTACGAAGTCACGTCTTATAGTACAGATATAGAAAAAATTACGAAAACCGTAAATTTTTAGTTTCGTCATATAAAAAAAAATATTTTTGACAATTTTGAACTTTTACTTATATACCCACAGGTTTGTACGGAACCCTCGGTGCGCGAGTCCAACTCGCACTTGACCGGTTTTTTTTTTATGGCATTTCCCAGCCACCAAAAAAGTTGCCCGCTGTCATCTTTTGACAGTCGTTACGGGATGTTTAAAGCCTAAAAAACTGACAATCAGTCATCATTATCATCAGCCTATAATATTCCCACTGCTGGGACACAGGCTTCCTCTCTGTGAGAGGGATTGGCCGTAATCCACCATGCGGGCCCAGTGCGGGTTGGTAGATGTCACATGTCTTCGAATTTTTGTTCTAGGACATGCCGGTTTCCTCACGATGTTTTCCTTCACCGTTTTGAGAGCAGTGGTAATGAAATAATTTACACAAAGTAAAGCGCTTGACTGGGTTTGAACTCACGACCTACAACTCGTAAGTAGCGGCCGTTGCCACTTGGCCACCACTGCTCTCGGCCACCTCTTGGTAAGACAATCAGTCTTACCAAGAGGTATAGTGTTACCTAGTAACTGTTTTATGGCCACCAGATGGAGTGATTGGAGCGAAACTCGTAAAAACGCTGAACTAGCCCTTAGTACTGTGATGAAATGGCTAGCCACAAATTTTCTTACTCTGAATGTCAATAAAACTAAGTCCAACTGTTTTTCCTTAAATAAGTCAGTTCAACCCTCAATACCTATTGCCCTTCACGCTCATTCTTGTATAAATCCTAGTTCTGGCTCAAACTGAGGCTGCCCTCAACTAGAAGCCTCCCAGACTATTAAATATCTCGGTGTTGTAGTTGACTGTTACCTTAAATGGCATCAGCAAGTTGGTCGTAGCAAGCCTGAGAAAGCTCTTGTATATTTCAAGAAACTTAGAGGATCAGCGGATTTTAAGATCTTCATTGGCATTTATTATGTATTTACACACACACACACAGAGACACACAAAAAGTTTTAATTTGTCACTTTTTAGTGCCCCACACCAATTCGCGGGATGCTAAACAGCCCGCAAATCTTGGGATCGTTGAGATTACTCGTTCCAAACAGTAGGCAACGGTTGGGCCCGAGGGAGAGTCTGTTTAAAAAAGCGGTAGTCCGTACAAACCTATTAAAGTTTGCACCCGTGTGTCGGGCTGTTAAGATAATTAATATCATTTCTCAGCGGTTGGACATTTTTTCCTGCTCATTGGTGGAATACCAGAGAGTGACAGTTAGTGTGTTGTCCTGTATGTAACTTGGGCCGGCACACGGAGCCGTTACTTGGGACTGCGGTCAGTCATGAACCGGTGTAGGTGTGTGATCAGTTTTTGAGTGGCGTCTCTGGGTGTCTACTGTTCTGTATCTTTTACTTGTCTGGATGACTGCTTTTATTACCTTGGGTTCTCCCTGTAAAAATAATTGTATGTGATGAATAAAATTTTATCATTTTATTTAAATTTGATTGACTTTGAGAATACCCTGGGGATTCTCAAAGTCAATCAAATTTAAATAAAATGATAAAATTTTATTCATCACATACAATTATTTTTTTATTCAATATTCAATAAAATCAAAACAATGCATATTTATGCGATAGAATCAATCGCGGTTGGTTTGCTGTAATTTTTGAAGAGTTCCGTTGTGACAGACAACGGAACTCATAATCAGAACTAGATGAAAATTAAATGGGACCATTTCGGAATAAACCCCTTTCAAATATTAGGCATATTATGAGATAATACAAACTTATTAATTACTAGCTTTCGCCAGCGGCATTGCCCGTGGAGGTCGAAAATTATCCCACGGGATCGTACAACCGGGATTAAAAAAATATCGTTATCTATCTGTGTGCCAAATTTTATCCAAATCCGTTCAGCCGTTTTTGAGTGATTGGTTAACAAACATCCAAACATGTTAACCTACAAACTTTCACATTTATAATATTAGTAGGATAGGATAAACAGAATAAATAGCCTTGCGCTCGTTCAAAACCGATTGTTGATACGAGTGCGTAGTAAATATGTCTCCACGTGTATATTAAATGATATAATTAATATAAATATGTATAAATAATTATCTATTTCATCAACATAAAATCTTCTACTGACTGACCTACCAGGAAAACATACAAATAGGCAGCGATAGCTGCCCAGAAAAAATATAATATTTCAGACACAATAGGAGAAATGAATTGAAACGTACGGTAATATCGTTCGCCGGATCTCTCGGAATCCGTATAAGAATATCTCTTCGGCTGCGTAGGAAGATTTTATTTGATTCTGATCTTATTAGATTTGATAGTGGAAATCAATCATCTATTCATAAAGGTTTTGCTTCATTAGCTTTTTAAGTAACATTAATGTGTATTGTATTGTATATTTTTATGAAATATGTATTTTTAGTGCGCGTAGCAGTGGTGGGCTCAGTAGAACCGGCCGTGACTTACGAGTCGTACGTTGTAGGGACCCAGCCAAGCGGGTTAATTTAATTCTAAACCACCTCACCCAAAACGGTGAAGGAAAACACTACGAGGAAACCGTGTTATCGTAAAAACATTTGTTTTTAAAGAAGATATGTCACGGCTACCGAACCAAACTAGGTACAAATGGTGGATAACTGCCCACTCCCTTTCACTGAGAGTAGGCCTTTTTCCCAGCCGTGGGAACAATATATATTTAATAAGTTAATTTAGCCATACATGGTTGTGTAGGTTTACATATATTTTTATCGTATCTCCATTTTGTTTTTGTTTTCGTATAGGGAATACTAGTTGATTTTATGTATCATCATTTCAGCCGAAAGACGTCTATAGCTGGACATAGGCCTCCCCCAAGCTCCACCACTTCGACCGGTTGTATGCTTCTCGCATCCAGCGGACTCCTGCGGCCCTCACAAGGTCATCTGTCCACCTTGTGGGAGGCCTTCCAACTGTACGTGTTTAGTACGCGGTCGCCACTCCAGAACTTTTCGGCCCCATCGGCCATCTGTTCTGCGTGCAATGTGCCCTGCCCAATGCCATTTAAGTTTGGCAATTCTTCGGGCTATGTCGGTTACCTTGGTTTTCCTGCGGATCTCTTCATTCCTGATTCGATTACGCAGGGAAACTCCAAGTGTAGCCCTCTCCATCGCCCTTTGGGTGACTTTAAGCCTTCTTATGAGGCCCATTGTGAGCGACCACGATTTTATGTATGTTGAGTTTAAATATAAAATAATAGCCTCTGCCCACAATTTAGTCTGCTTGAAATTTCTTTTTCTTTTGACTCACTCCGTCGCATCGCATCGACTACCCGCGCTATGTCTTAGTTTTCGTTTGACGTTATTTCTGACCTTTATCATATTGCTAGGCGCCTAAGAGTATTAGCGTGATGTTTAGTATGCCTATAGCCTTCCTCTAAAAAGTAGCTATTGAGTACAAAAATACTTATAATAAATAAATAAAAAAAAAAAAAAAGCCTTTTATTTCCTATAAGTTACAAAACAATTTTTACCTAACTAAATAAGTAAATAAGTGTTCTTTAATTGTTATGGGTAACAGGAACCCCCCTCAAGGTGAAGGCCTCTTCCAAAGATTGCCATTTTTCCCGGTCTTTTGCTATAAGTGGCCATAGTTACAAAAATACTTATTCGAATCCAATTGAAAGTTCCAAAGATTAGCGAATTCAAACAAAAAACCTTGTAGCATTTTTATCTAGTCAAAATTCTATACATGTCATTGATAAATTCAAGTCATATATGGACTGCAATACCGTTATCTTTATTATTTATTCTAAAAGTGACGTAACAATAGTTACGTCAGCGTTTTCGTTCCTACCATTCAACTCCTACAATATAAACATTTACCTGGTTTTGAATCGCAGAACAGTTCGTGATGTTTATTTTATCTTTTCTACAATACAAATGATTTCCAGTAAGGTACTAGAAAAATCTGTAGGCCATATGTTACCGAAACGCTTCCCCAACTTCATTGTACACAAGTATTACGTAAACAACTTGAATAAAACAAGGCTGCGGTCGCTATCTCACTCCGAATTCTTCGAAAAGTTCAAACTTTAGCGTTCCATTACTCTGTTTCTGGCATTGTTATTTTAACGTTCTTTCTTGTCGCTTTACAGACGAAGCAATGGACTGTCAAATAGGGCTTTAGATTGTTGTCGGGGCACAGTTTTCTTTAGTTCAGAAACGTGAACAGACAAAGAATTGGGAAGGCCACAAATATGTACAGTTTGTTTCGAATAAAAATAGGAGAGAATCTGCCTTGTGTCCGTGTTACTGGCGGCACGGTACGGGAAGGGATTCTCATGCGACGAATTGAAATAAAACTAAATGGTCATTATTCTCTTGTTTAATCCCAATTTATTTGGAGTCGGCACAATCATGTCTTTTTCTTTCATAGTTCTTTATCTGCTTGTTTGTTTAAAGCCCGGGGTTGCGCAGGGCGGTCACTTGTTCACGTGGTTTCGGGATTAGCGCGCTAATTGTAAGCGCATAATGAAACATCTGTTAACGACCCGTAAACATCTTGAGACCTCATAAGTTAGGTAAGTGTTTTTTGTGTAGTTCGAAAATAGGGCTTTACGATTAAATAAAAATGTAAGTTATTAATTGTATTAGTGTTTCTTTTTCATGCACTCAAAAATGAAATACTTAGCTTTGGTATCTTGTGCCTCAAAAGTGTGTTTATTTCAAAATAAAGAGCGGTGACCTATGAATTTTGCATTATTGATCTAATGTTAATGATATACTTTACCAAATAAAACAAAAATAATACAATAATTACAATTACAGCTAAAGTTATAGATCGTCGAGTAGTACAACTGAGCTCGCGACAGACAACACGAGGGCACTAAACTTTGATAGCGAACTAACTTCGAAGAAGCTAGTAAACGAAAACTAACGCCATCTACGGCAAAATACGTATTATCAGAGAAAAGGATAGAAGATGCGTACGTGAAACGAGTAAATGTAAAGGTTAGACCGGAATGAACATAATGTTCAACATGTACCCGTTGGACAATAGTGTCCGCGAAACAAGCGACGGCGTTTTCTCCTTGGACACTATAAATCAATATATATAAATCAATATATATCTATATTCAGAAATCAATCAAGCGGCTATTAGTCGTCATCTCAGTAACCACCTCTTTTCATACCTTATCATCATTCACACACTCCATCGATCGTTTCCTTGGTCGTACCCTACTCTTATAGCTATCGACATTCATACTCAAAAACTTTCCTCACGACATTTTCCTCATTGCTCCGTATAACATACCCATGACAACCGATTTCCACACAACTTTTCAGTTACCGGTACCACTTTCAGACTTCCTCTTATGTATTTATTTCTTATTCCATCCATTCGTGTAACACCACATATCCCTTTGAACATTCTCATTTAGGTTGCAAGCGATTGCCTTTAATTTATTCCTTTTGTGGCCCGTCATTCTGACCCATACAAGACAGAAGGTCTAACAATTGTTTTGTATATTATTTTCCCTTTAAGTTTAATGGGGAATGCGAGAGTCGTAGATAAAACTTAATAGTACGACAATACAAATAAATTTCGATGATGATGCTTATGGACGTCGCGGCATGCCTAAGGGCATCGCAGCAGAATGCGCTTGTGTGATGCCCAAGGATACCCCTGCCGTGTCGTACCGCCAATGGACACAGGTCTTTAGAGAATTTCAGTAGAGTTACAGACATCTTCAGTACCTGTGTTAAGACTTCAGGGAGCGATTATTTAGATCTTTTACTGCCTGACCTAAATTAGTTTCTGCAACTGAAATTGTTTGGCAGCCTTCATGTTACTCGTAATATTCTAATTACAACTTAGTTTAGCTGGACGGAGACCAAAAAACAGATTATAATTAATTAGCATGCAATTCTTAGAAGGTATGTGTTCCTGGTACCTAAATTAGTTTTTCCAACTGAAGTCGTTTGGCAGTCATCATGTAATATACTTTTCAACACACTTGCTCATAAAATGGCTCTAATTTCACTACAGTTAGGCACATAATGACACCTATTATCAAACTGTGACTTTTTCATTACTATTATTCACTAGTGAGTTATAGAATTGGTTGAGTTGCTTTGTTCTTAGTGAGTTACAGGTTGTTTTTTGTTTGAGTTGCTTTGTTCTTAAAAACGATGATGATGGATGATGCTGGATGATGATGGATGATGCTGGATGATGATGGATGATGCTGGATGATGATGGGTGATGATGATGGATGATGATGAATGATGATGGGTGATGATGAGTGATGATGGATGATGATAGATGATGATGGATGATGATGGATGATGATGGATGACGATGGATGATGATGGATGATGATGGATGATAATGGATGACGATGGATGATGATGATGGATGATGATGGATGATGATGGATGACGATGGATGATGATGGATGATGATGGATGATGATGATAGATGATGATGGATGATGATAGATGATGATGGATGATGATGATGGATGATGATGGATGACGATGGATGATGATGGATGATGATGATTTAGTATTATTTTCTTCGCAAGTGTGTTGAAAAACGTCGTATGATACACGTGTGTATTGATGATTATCGTCCTCGGCTCTCAATGGCGCCTCAGCGATAATCACCAACGTTACACACTTGTACCATAATGTACTATATTACAACTTGAGGTTTAGCTGGACGGACCCCAAAAGGCAGATTATAATAAATTGTCATGCAATTCTTAGCAGTTCTGTATTCCTGGTACCTACTTTACTATCTTGTCATATTCAGCCGGATTGTGTATCACACCCAAAATTACAACTGGGCCCCAATAGGGTATTTTCCAATTTATTAAAACGATTTTAGTTTGAAGATTGGGACGAAATATTTAACAGAATAATAAAAATCATTTTCTCGAAAAAAAAGGAAAATACCCTATTCTCTATGACTATAATGATTCCCCGCGGAATTTTACTACACTCATAATACTTCAATATCGTGTTTTTTTGAAACCAATGTAACGGTAAGGAATCGAAATGTCATATTATGTATGTCCCAAGACAATTTGTTGATATTATGAATACGATATTAGCAGATGTCGTGTGTAATTGACGTGGTTTCGAGTAAGGGATTTTACGATTAAACGATTTCATTTCAATTGCTTTAGTTATTCAGTACTACGTTTAAAAAGGCAACATAGAAGTTTCGATCTCGCGTTTTTAGCCCTGTCCATTTATTTCGAAAAGAAACGGTACTATTGGCGGCACTGACAGCACTGTTGGTGCAGTGGTTAAGCGATTGACCGCTGCGCTATGTGTCGTGGGTTCGATTCCCGCACGTATCAAATATTTGTATGACCTACAAGCAGTTGTTCTGGGTCTTGCTGTTTGTGTATGTAAGTTTCAATGTTTGTAAACGCACTCACTGAAAATCCTAATGTGTGCGTAGTGTTGCCAGGCGTCCGGATAAAGCCGGACACATTCAGGCTTTTTGGTTACGTGTACGGGCATTTTTTATAGTGTCCTGCCTGTCCGGCTATTGTTAGGCTTTTTAAATTTGTATTTTTTTTTATATTTGCCATATATGGGTTTCCGCTCCGCCCGCCTAAACTTGTATCGTGAGCCCAAGTGAGCGGAGTAGCACTGTCCATAATAAACAAGTCTGATTCATTAAGTTGTTGTTCCATTAGAATTTAAGAAGGTTTTATGGTGAATGTTAAAAAAACCTTGTTTTACTTTTTCTATTGTAGTGGAATACTAAGACTATATAATGGTGTCCGGCCTTTTCACCCAAATGTCCGGCTAAACAGACTGGTCTGTCCCGATTTTCGGTTTTAAGACCTGGCAACCCTATGTGTGCGTTTAATGAAAATAAATGGGTAGGACCATTGTTGACCAATCGAATTGAATTCTCTAGCAATTCCCTACAGCCCTACAGAACTCAATGTAACTATAAGCCTCAACGTGACGACGCATACTATTATTTTATTTGGGTCCGATTTCGTTCGTTTTAGTAGTTATAAAACCGATCCAAATGCGTCAGTGCAAAAATATTTGATGAAAACGTTCGAACACGGTATTTCTGATACTCGGTATTTGGTGTTGAAAATGTTTTTTTGTCTTTACTTTACAACACCCTCGTATCGCTTGTGGCTAAGCTTAGTAAGCTATTGGATTTTTCTACCTGGATTTTTTTAGTAGCAGTCCTGAGACTGGATTTTTCCACGGTTGATGGCCATAGGCTCGCCCCCTATTACATGGGACTTAAGCCTAACTGGCGAAATGTAGGCATACTATAGGCAAACCTCTGCACAACCTTTTAGAGAAATAAGGCGCGATGTTATGTAACTGTGTAATGGCCTACGAAAACCTTTAATCAACGAATACTAGATCAAAAGTTTACAAGGCATAATTCGCTACACCAATAATTATAATTATATTTAAATTTTATCATTGTTATTGAATGCTAAGTTCTAATTTAATTGTTGTTATCATTTGTTTGCCAATATGAGGGGCTTGTGGCTAAATAACAATAGCTGCACGGGTCGATCAACCAGGTTAGGCTACGCTTGCCGCGGTTGGTCCGTGGATGGGTGACCATCTTTACATACCTTCTCGAGGCACGGAGGGGTCTTCCCCTCCGTGCCTCGGAAAGCACGTTAAGCCATTGGTCCCGGCTGTCATTTGTGGATCTTTGACAGTCGTTACGGGTCGTCAGAAGCCCGAAAGTCTGACAACTAGTCTTACCAAGGGGTATCGTATTTCCCAGTAACTGGGTTGTGGTGGTCAGATAGGCAGTCGCTCCATGTAAAATACTGGTATTCAGCTGCATCCGGTTAGACTGTAAGCCGACCCTAACATAGTTGGGAAAAGGCTAGGCAGATGACGATTTGTGTGCCAATATTGGCAAAACATAGCGCACCACCTTATTATTAAGATCTTTGTAATTACCTATGTTTGACAAATAAATTATTCTATTCTATTCTAAGGTCCTCATCAACATCACCATTATTGGCTGCCTTGTCCTCCCACTAAGTAAAGGCCTCACCTCTTTTGTGCTATGCTTTCCTAGTCTGTGCAATCTTCTTAGCGTGTCTATATCAATCTAAATACAGTCAGCCCAGAATTTGGTTACAAGCTTGGCACTTTCAGCAGCGCCCATCATCTCCTGCAGCGGGCAGACAGCAGGAGACACTGGACAAGATAATAAGTGCCCCATTGCTTGTGGGACACCACCGCGTTTACAAGGCGGAGTCATCTGTGAATCTCAACCTTAGCAGGCTCTCTTTACTTCAGCCTACTTGATTCTAGAGTCTATTTAAAGACTGTGTAATTTTCATCCAGCGGGCTTAGCATGACGCTTTGTATTTCTACGAAGAATAGACAGTGCTTTTTCAAAACAAAGTGATATATCCTTTCTACATTTTTGTTATCGCACCGCAGATATCCTTCTACAATCTGTCATTAAGTCTTTCGTTTCTAACGATATTTGTCTAGGTCCTTATAAATGTAGACTATTTCAGAAAAATATTTCTTCCCAAACTGTCAAAATCACACTGACAACAAAACTTTCTACTCGACGGCCACGAAGTATTTCGATTATCTACAAAATCGTGATTCGTTTAGAACGCATAACTGTGATAATGAATAGAAAAACATAGTATTATCCTATTGTACATAATTTATGTAATAGTCATGTCTATTCTTCCGTCGACAAATCGGTGCTCGTGCTAAGCCTGCTGGTCTTCCCCGCAATCTTCTATAGGTGACACTGTGACAATTCTACAATAGTAATTAGACTCAAGCTCTCGTTAAGTTTAAGTATCGTAAATAAGCTATTACAGATTGTTACACCGATCTGTTACAGTAATAGACAACGATTTAGTCGACTTATTGGCACTTAGTTTCAGTCAGAACAAAGCTTAGTCGATTTTGGACGTCGCGTTAGTTACTCTTAATTTGGCAGTATTCCTGAATGCTTGACGGATTATAATCTAAGCTAGGATATGTCGGTTTTGCGATGTTTTGCGTCACTGTTTTCAGATTGGTGAAGAAATTAATTACAAAACGTAAAGGGTTCCAACCCCTTGACCTACATACAACACAGGGGCCACCACTGAACCATTGCTTATTTTTTTGGTGGCCTAGATTGTGTCCCACTGCTGGGCGTCTTGTGCGTTCTCTGGTTCGAAAACATTTTCTGCTAAAAAACGTACATACAGGGTGGCAATGGCAAACTGTAACTATGAATTCAGCATTTAATTTTAGACCCCTTAGCGTAACGTACAACCGACGAAAAATTTCTACGCTATATATAAAAAAAAAGTGTAACACCTACACGGTCAAAATGCATGGAACAGCAGATTTTTTTTTTTTGTATAACTGACGAAAATTTTCTACGCTAGGGTCTAGAATGATATGCTGAATTCATGGTTACAGTTTGAGCTCTGGTCAAAAATTAACCCTGCATATAACGCAATGAACGGGGCTGAGCTGTCAGAAGGAAAGGCATTGCGATTGATTACCATTTTATGCGGGTCAGCTATCCTCCGATTGACTTTACTAAACTATCAATCAATTAATTAAATTGATCAGATTGGTGGCTTCGGCTTTGGAGCTTAAGATACCATAATTACCTATCTAATACCCTAAGATTAGCAAGTAATGACGTTATTAATTAGGATGCAGAATGAGGTACCATGGTTTTAGATAGTAAAGAGTACCTATGTATCTATAAGTTTATAGATAAAAGTGGAGGCCACACTCGAAATAAAAAATTGAAGACGACCTGTGGGTAACGCTCTCTTTCTATGTAAATGCATACATAAGAACGAGACAGTGATATGTGTTTTCTCTCTCTCTCTCTCTTATGTATGTATTTAGAAAGAGAGCGCTAGCCCACAGTCTTCTTCACTTAGGTATTTAGAGTTTTGCCTCCACTTTTATCCATAAGCTTCTTGGATACTCCGTGGTTAGCCACAGACTTCAAAAAAAAAAAAAAAACCCCGACCCGTTGTTTTTTAAATTTTTAATTTAATTTTTATTTCTTGCTCGTCTAATATCATTGAAGTAATATAACCCCAAATTTTGAGTTGATCAGACCCATGGAAGAGGCTAAAGAAAAGAGCTGATAATCTTCAAACGGCTGAACCGATTTTGATGAAACATGTCTAATAACACTCCCGACTGATACACCTTTCAAACAAAAAAAAAACCGAAATCAAAATCGGTTCATCACACACACACACACACACACACACACACACACACACACACACACACACACACACACACACACACACACACACACACACACACACACACACACACACACACACACACACACACACACACACACACACACACACACACACACACACACACACACACACACACACACGTCAAACTTATAACACCCCGTCGTTTTTGCGTCGGGAGTTAATAAACCATAGACTATAATCATAAATAGTCGCATAAAAATCCACCTTTGTGTCTTTTATGTTGCACAACGTTTATGAATAAATGAAACGTGTTGACCCCAGCGTGGCTTGATCAGACTCGATTAATCAAATGAAAACCAAGATTTGCACCAGTCCTTGAAGCTTTATGTTTCATGGTGCTAGAGAGACCATTTAATATCAAGGAGTAGACCGGGGTACGCCAGAATGGTAGCGAAGACGTGCCCTTAACATAGGGTAGGATTGCCAGCCGTACCGGAATACATAAATATTGACAGATTGCCTTTTTTGGTAAATAATAACATCACGCCTATATTCCCCGAAGGGTAAGGCAGAGGCTTAACACTCACATTTCGCTATTTCATCATCATCTGCCTAGCCTTTTCCCAACTATGTTAGGGTCGGCTTCCAGTCTAACCGGATGCAGCTGAATACCAGTATTTTACATGAAGCGAATGCCTATCTGACCTCCACAACCAAGTACCTGGGTAACACGATACCCCTTGGTAAGACTGGTTGTCAGACTTTCGGGCTTCGACGACCCGTAACGACTGTCAAAGATCCACAAATGACAGCCGGGACCAACGGCTTAACGTGCTTTTCGACGCAAGGAGACCGTCTTGGTATGTTTGCTATTAATGAAATGAAATTAAATGTGACGTTTATATATGTAAGTAGATCTTATAAAACACTTTTAGACGCCAATATTTTGTTGGTCAGTATTTTAAAAACTAGATGGCGCTGGCATTTCCTAGCTGACTGTTCATTGAGAAGAAGAGCCGAAACAAACTCAGAGGTCATGGTCTCTTTTATAGTCCAAACGTGATATTTTTTGAAATTGTATGTGAGTCTAACAATGCAGGGCAATTTCTGGAAGAGCCTTTTGAAGAAATTGCCACTGCAGCTTTGAGCTGACCTGTCCCAACAGACGGCATGTATGTATCAGTTACCGTGCAGCTCAACCTATTTTAGGGAGCTCAACGACCCGTCATAACACGCTACCCGATCAGCAGGATAAGACTGGTTAAGTCCCATGCAATAGGCGGCGAGTCTATTGCCATCAATCGGACACAAAGCCGGATTTTGAGGTTTCACTGAGAAATGTTAAAATTCTGCCGCG
Source organism: Polymixis flavicincta (assembly GCA_949987655.1). NCBI lineage: Eukaryota > Metazoa > Arthropoda > Insecta > Lepidoptera > Noctuidae > Polymixis > Polymixis flavicincta. Next base: position 19,433,684 of record OX465190.1, on the reverse strand, counting down.
ATATATGTATCCACGTTATGTGTGCTCTAGTCTTGAACTTGCTGTAAGAATAAAACTTAAAAAAAAAACAACCGACTTCCAGAAAAACATTACAAAGTGAAAATTTACTTTAAAGTCGATGACTTTGGATTTTTATATTATTGAGTATTAATTTTTTTTGTCGGTTGTTTTTTTTTTTCACTTTTTAGCTATCGTAGGTACACACCAATTCGAAATTTCATCATCCTTGGGGTTAAAACAATGCGTATTTATGCGATAGCAGCAATCGCGGTTGCTTTGCTATCATTTTTTGAAGAGTTCGTTCGTGTCTGTCTCCGAAACTCATCATCAGATCTATATGAAATTTAAATGGGACCATTTCGGAATAAACCCCTTTCGAACAGAACATTTTTTCAAATCCGTATTTAAATGAAGGAGTAATGCCCCACCAAAATTAAAAAAAAAAAGACATGTCGAATTGATAACCTCCTTCTTTTTGAGGTCGGTTAAAAATTGGTTTGATGAAAAAGTTAGGATCGCGTAGAATCAAGACAACATAAACGATACAATGTACTGATGGCTTCCAGTCTAATCTGATGCAGCAGCATAACAGAATTTCACATGGAGCGACTGCCTATCTAACCTCAATCACACAGTAACTGAGTAAGACTGGTTGTCAGACTTTCGGGCTTCTGACGACCCGTAACGACTGCAAAAGATCCACAAGTGACGGCCGGGACCAGCGGCTTAACGTGCTGTCCGAGGCACGGAAGGGTCTTGGTGTGGAAAAATGGTAACCCATCCACGGGACAGCCACGGCAAGTTTAGTTATACCTGTGCACCTATTATTATTTAGCCTCAAGTCCACCATTTTTAGGATACAATATCTAAACAATATATGCATCTATACTTATCATCTATACCTTTGAAACATGAAACTATGGCTGTTGTAGGTTAAATTATGCCTCGTCTATGGAGGTGTTAGTGCCGGGATTAATTCAAAGTGTTATGTCGGCACTGGCCAGTTCTATGCACTAGGTGTGCATAGAACAGTTACAGTTACACTAGATTATCGAGTTATAGGCTTGTGTAGTAGGCCAACGTGAAATGCATTCATACTGCTATTTCCTCGTTTTGTTTAGTTTGAATGGCTATAAACGCATTTTCTTTAACTGAAGACGAGTGCAAGTTTAAAACGCACCGTATGACATGTTATGTAATTTTTTGTAGAGCCATTAGTAACTTACTCTTTTGACGAAATTCAATGGATTCCAACATTTTTATTCCATTTTGCATATCAAACCTGAAATATACCACATAGTACCTAAAGTTACGTAATATATTCATTGGAATAACGCACCACCCATCAGGTTTGCGGCGGAATAAATTGACTGGCAGCAAGCCAGATTACCAGGCAACCAGACATTTAAAAGCGGTTACGTTTTAACTTCAATGATAGGATATTTTTCTCTGCCTATTTGATATTGCACTATCAAGAATCTTAACATTGTTATTATTAGTTAGCAAACTAACACTTTTGAAATAATAACTATTATTAAGGACAAGTATAAAACTGGGGGGAAGAGGAGAACTACAGAGCATCAATAAATTGCTCCTTAACGGTAGAAAACTAGATTAAATTTGGTTTTTTTTTGGCTATTTTCCATTTGAGAATTGAACGAGCTTGCACTAAATTATCAAGCCCTGGTAATACCTGTAAAACCTTAAAACGAAGTAGACAATTGACAGCCCGATATCAATACCAGCCAATGGTGCCTTTTATCTCAAGAATTTGACGTTACAGGAAATTTGTTCCAAGATTTTCAACTATTTCAATATAGGATCCCTAATCCTGAATCAATAGTAAAACAATGCTTCTTCCAATGGTTGTCTATTTTATTAAATCTCATAATTTACAGGGAAATTGAAAATAATTTATTCAATAATCAACCTTCTGAACTACCCCCCCGAGTGGGTTCCCGCATTGTCGTTGCGGGGGGGCTCAGTAACCGTGGATTCCGGCCACGGTGAAGCCAAGAGGAACCCAAAGGTGGGGCCGCTCGTCAGGGCTTTTGCCTCAAAGCCGACGACGTAGCGGCCAAAAAGTAGGTTGCGGTGAGGTGCACCGCAACTGAGGTGGGCCGCGATGTCGAATGGGAGGCATCGCGGCTGAGGGTTACGGGCTGCGGTAGAGGAGGAGTGCCGGGTGCTTCTGAGCAGCGCTCTTCCCTTCCGTGGCCTGGACGGGGCCGCCACCGTTTGATGGCGGACGCGGTGGGGCCGCAGGGGAAGAGGAGTGTCGGTATAGCGTCAGCCGCTCTCCCTATCCCCTGCGGCCGAAAAGTGGTAGAGGGGACGGCGCGTTGTGTTCCACACGCGCGCCGTCAAAGATGTCAGCAACCACCGGTGGGGTCCGCAAGGGCCGATGCCTGCCAGGAGTGCGGGTTTGTTCGAAAGAGATACCACAGCCCCTGGCATACGGGCTACTGAGGGAACATGGGTGGGTTTTAGTAAGTAAAAGTCTGTTTTTTTTTTTTGTGGAAAGTCATTTGATGATTTCCCACAAAAAAAAAAAAAAAAAAACTGAACTAAACATTACCGCGCTCTATTTTCATTTATAACAATGCGTCTGCTAAATATGTTTTCATGAACAATGTAGAATTTGTTCTAAACATTTGTAATGAGAAGAAAATGTTTGTTTAGTGAAATTAATACAGAATGTACCTACGCCGAGGAGTTAATAGGGAGGTTCTACGCCGTTATGTGAGCCTAGTACCTGAAAGGCAGATTTTGATTTTAATATTTTGGGAGGTAATAATTTTTGATAATAACTATTAAAATAATTTTATAACAAAAACTGGATATAATAATAGTTGTCGCCATTACTCAGTCAAAATAATATAATTTATATAAATATAGTAACCACTCGTATGCTGGCAATACCAGTACCCCGTCAGTAGGCGATGAGACTGGTAATCATTCGTCATGACGAAGAAGAAGTATCATAATTTCAGCCGAAAGACGTCCACTGCTGGACTTAGGCTTCCCACCAAGCACCGCAACTTCGACCGATTCTGTGAAGATGAAGTATTATATTTGTGGAATATTTATAAGGATTTTGACCATATGTATGGTCAAAAATGAGGTATTTTGGCGTAATAACGAAGTATCTAGTTTTCGACGTCATGTTCACGAGGAATATTATATTCATTTATGCTTGCCTAGCGATTTCCATTAGGCTGTTATCCAAGACAAATAATTCGCTAAAAAAAATTCATACATTAACGCTTTCTTCCCATGGGAGTAAGCAGAAACTGCAGAACGCCTTCTGCGATCCTTATATACTTCTTTATCTGAATTAATAACAATAAACACGAATTTCACTTTTCTAGTACGAGTAGTACGTGCAGCAGTACTAAAAGTAATTCAAAAAATGAATTTTAAACTTAAGTTAAAGCATGATTGGCTTAAGAATGTACGGGCAACGATGCAAGATTAAACTAGCAAAGATTGTGAAGACAGTACAATTTACTGTGCAGCTTTTCATAAGTACTGTTTATGGAACCATGCATCTTACCGGATAAACCTCTCGACAGACAAAAGAATTGCTTGCAATACAAATAGTTTTATGAAATGTTGCAGTCTCTCATTTTATTACTGTAGTATTTGAGAGCTTAGAACCAGTCGTGAATGAAAAGGTAGGATATTTTGTGAATTACTGTTTTGAAAAAAAACATTTTTCAAAACAGTTACTTTAAAAAATATTATTGAAGGTGGCTGAGTAATAATAGCTGCATGGGTCGATCATCAGTTCGGTTCGGTTTGTGAATGAGTGACAATTCTTTGAATACCTGTCCCGTCCCTGTCCCTTGTACCAGTCCTGTTCTGTCTGTCACTCGTAGCCTTTTAACAATCGTTACGGGTGGTCAGAAGCACGAAAGTTTGACAACCAGTCTTACCAAGAGTATCGTATTTCCTAGTAACTGGTCTGCGGAGTTTAGATAGACAGTCACTTTATGTAAAATACTGGTACTCAACTGCAACCGTTAGACTGGAAGCCAACTTTAACAAAGTTGAACAAAGGCTGGGCAAATGATAAGGGTTTTTTTGTTCCAAAGTCATCATCTGCCTAGCCGTTTCCCACCTATGTATGTTGGGGTCGGGCTTTCAGTCCAACCGGATCCAGTATTTTGAGGGTGGGATATCATCAAATAACTTCTCCTGCTCTGGGTGGAGCAGGAGGGCGTGTCAGAGTTTTACTGACTAAAACCCACCCGTGTTCCTTCAGTTGTCTGTGTGCCAGGTGCGGCGGTATGTTTTTCGAACAACCCGCACCCCTAGCAGGCATCGGCCTTTGCGAACCCCACCCGTTTGGTGCTGACATCTCTTCGAGGCAGATGATAACGGTTACAAGGCATATGTGCGGACGACATCGTTGCTATCGCGGGCAATGTCAACAAAAATATATAATAAATTACCAGAAGACATAAAACAACAAAACAAAACCAGTATATTTTTAAAATAAATTAAAGCAATATTTAATTAAAAAAAGCTATTACACAGTACATGAATATCTAACGGATTAATTCGATAATAATATATAATTATGAATAACAGATATTTAATAAGTAAAATAGCAAAAATAAATATATTACAATACTTAATAATGCAGTGCAGTGCAGGAGCAGTGGTGGCCCAGTGGTCACGGCCGTGACTTACGAGTTGTAGGTCGTGAGTTCGAACCCAGACAGGCGCTTTACTTTGTGTAAATTACTTCATCACCACTGCTCTCAAAACGGTGAAGGAAAACATCGTGAGGAAACCGGCATGTCCTAGAACCATAAATTCGAAGACATGAGACATCTATCAACCCGCACTGGGCCTGCGTGGTAGATTACGGCCCAATCCCTCTCACCGAGAGGAGGCCTGTGTCCCAGCAGTGGGAACATTATAGGCTGATGATGATGATGATGATGATGATGACTTAATAATTAAATTATTAAAATAATAGTAAAAAAAATTAAGCGAGTAAATAAATAAGCATTATTTAAACAAAATTAAATAATAATAAATGGATAGATAGACTTGGACATATATTATTAATATAATAAGTAAATGTATATTAATTCGTCATTAATTGACATTATACATCAATTTTATTTAGGTTCATTTTATTTATGTAGATTATTTTACATATTGTGAATGAGAGAACGTTGTAGGCCTTACTGACTGTAGATTTGTAGACGATTTTCTATTTTGTATTCGTCTAAGTACCTGGTACTTATTGACAGGCCTGCGCTGTCCTCCCATACATTTAATCTCTGTAATTTGAAAATATTGTTAAAGCCAATTATTTTTAAAAGAGTAACCGTGGAGTTTCTTGCCGGCTCTTCTCCATAGGAAACAACATTTTGGAACCGTGCACCTAGCTTCTGACGTTTCATAAGTGCCCATGCAGGTTTATATGAAATAAAAATATTTTGATTTGATTTGATTTGATTATTAATATAATGTAACATAAATTATTTAATAGGATATAAATTAATTGAAACGAAATTAATTAAGCGGTCTTCCTCTCTCTAGTTATTTCGTTATTTTAAAATGTGCTGTGCCCGACAGGGTCCATAATTGTTTCTATTTTTTTTTTCTTTACCACCTGTACATTATGGATTGCAATAAACGATTTGATTTGATTTGATTTGAAAACTGGATGAGTCTCAGGGGCGTGGAGATTCGTACAAGAAAAGAGACCCAGCAGTGGGATAAGTTGGGCTATGGATTGTGATGATGATAAGGCAGATGTGAGTGGCACGCCGAGAGGAGAGGCTCTAGGCCATTAAGTGACTTTATTGGTGATGTTTTTTGGAAAGAAGTAAGTACTCGCAACCAGCGTATATGTATGACCAGAGCTCTTCCAATCGGAGCGTCAAACGCGCTCGATGCGTTTGATCGAGATAGTTAAATAAAACTCACACTAGGGCTACAGATGTATGACCGTTAACGAAGTAAAAGGATTACGGAAGGATCGTAATAGTCTTTCTTTTCTTTCTTTCTTTTGTAGTTTTTGTTTTCCCCTATAGGAAGAAGACATGAGTTTATGTATGTGTGTTTATTAGACCCCATCGTAAAACTATGCCCCTTTTTCCAGTACTTTTGATACATGCAAAGTCTTGTATTCTTGAGTCAATAAAATTTCAAGGAAGCGAAATGATAACATTTCAAATCAGTGTTTAGTTCGCTGCCATCGTAACATTGTTTCCTTGACCGGAATTCATGACGATCGACGGAATTCGTTTGCGGAAATCGTGGGATTTTTTGCCGTCTTATCCCTTTAGTTTTTGCTGTCTCATGTGCCGATGTAAAGCCAGAGGGTTTGTCAGTTTCGTTTACATAATGTAGCTACTGTTTCTGTTTGTGTTCTACATGAAATCAGTTTTTTGCCACATCTTCGAGTGTCTAGTATTTTTAAACTTTGATTATCAAAGCATACGGAAATAGATACGGACGTTTTGTTATCGTCTATCATACAAGGATTTCTCGTAAATCCATCATAGCAATTTGTAAACTATATTGTGTCTTTTCGATAGATAAGTTAACACTTCTTCTTCTTAGCGTATCGATGGCAAAACGTTCAAATATCTTTGGCCCAAAATTCAGTTGCGCAAACCCCGCTCACTGGCGCAGTCAAAAGATCATCAAATACACAGCTGACAGGGTATGCGGTGCAGGGTAGAAGGAAGGCCGTTGTCTATGGCGAGGTGCAGCATACCCAGTTGATATCTGGGCCGTCCGTGAACCCCTATTTGTGGAGATTGTCTATGCTTCGGCTGACTTGGGTTCAATATGAATCTATGGATTTCCAAGTCGGCCACAGTAACGCATGCTCAAGCGGCAGGGTTTTGGGCACGCCACGATTGCGGCGGTAAGTCCCCTCTTTGAGGAGTGGCTTGAGAGGCGACATGGCGTCCTCACCTTCCGCCTGACGCAGGTCCTCACCGGACACGGTTGTTTTCGAGGTTCCTGTTTCCGATAGGGCGGGAGGAAATGCCCGGGTGTTTCCACTGCGAAGATCGCCCTGAGGACACGGTGGAGCACACGGTGGCGGTCTGCCCGGCTTGGGTGGAGCACCGCCGTGTCCTTGTGGAGGCGATCGGCGGCGGCGATCTCTCGCGTCCGGCCCTGGTCCAAGCCATGGTACGGAGCGAGAGGGCATGGGTAGCCGTCACCTCCTTCAGCGAAGCAGTGATGCTAGCGAAGAGGGAGGCGGCGCACGTGAGGGAGCGGCAGTCTATGCGCCCTTGCGACCCTAGCCGCCGCAGGATACGGAGACGCCTCGGGCGTCGGGAATCCCAGGCTGATTTCCGGCCACCATAGGCATGAGCTTGCGGACGGCGAGTAATGGGTAGCTCGCTGTCCGGTAAGGACCAAGCCCAAGTCGACGGTGCGTTGTGTTCCACGTGCGCCTCAAAGAGATGTCAGCACAAACGTGATGGGGCCCGCAAGGGCCGATGCCTGCCAGGGGTGGGGGTTTGTTCGAAAGAGATACCACAGCCCCTGGCATACGGGCTACTGAAGGAACACGGGTGGGTTTTAGTCAGTTAAAGTCTGACACACCCTCCTGCTCCACCCAGAGCGGGAGAAGTTATGTGATGATTTCCCACCCAAAAAAAAATAAACCGGCAGGGTCTAAACGCTATCTCAAGCACATCAATAGTGGGGTAGCTATCACGAATATTAACTGTCAATCACCAAGAATGGCGGGAAATAGATGAAAGTGAAGCGGAGCCTGGGTTTGGTGTTCTGATGAGTCAGTGAAGAGGTAATTACCAATACAAATAAATGGACCTTGAAAAGTACGAATGGAATGTCTGTGCTGTATATCCGATGATACATTCAAAACTACCGGTCTTGTTTTACAACCCCATTTTGCATAGCGTCAAGTTTAACACCCACACTTAGAGTGACGTTATCGTCTTCATTTGTTATCATTCTACATAGTAACACCCATGTTTCAAACATTGTAGATATCTTTATGACGTAGCCATTGTTTCAAAACGCGAATTTAGAAGCGATTTTATTGCTGAAAGGTTCTATAAAACGGGGAACGATATCTGAACAGAATAGGTAAGTTGTAGTCTAGTAGTCTAAGTTTTATGTGATTTTAGAGTGGGTTCTAGTTGTCGAGTTGGTCATTAAATCATATTTCATCTAGCTAGTTACTGTTTTTGTATGATAGGTTGGTGTTAATCGGTACTTATTCTTCGTGTCGATGGCTCGACGATGTATTTTCTTCATTTATTCATTCTGCCACTGGAATGTTATATAGCAATTACACCAACCAAATAATTACTTCGCTTGCTATTTTCAATCAATCCTGTTCGCGGTAGGCATCGACCAGGTGGCGCTAGATTAAACAAAACTTCTCCACTTAAACAGCGTTATCGGTTGCAGCAATAGGTTACTTTGACTGCATCATTTAAGGCACAGTGTTCACGGTAATAATTAGGTACTCAAATTTTATTATGAATAGTATGGAAAAAAATCTAAGTGAAGGTTTAAAGGCTTTAAAGAATTAGACGAAGTTCATTTTTCAGTATTTTTTTTATTTTTTATTCACAGTTTTGTGCCTCAGTATAACTTATTTCATAGCTAAGCCAGCTTTATCTTTTACCGAAAGATGGCTACAGAAAAATGAAAACTAATGCATTGCGGCCCAATTTCGTTCCTAAAGATAATGGGCCCAGGGATTTGGCTAAGCCATGCGAAGAGCTAATTTACTAAATTAATTATTTCTTAGATCCTCGACTAAAGAATTCTCATTGGAAATTATCTTATATTTCACTTCTGGTTAAGTACTGGTGAAACCATTTTGCAGACAATTTCATAAAAATCTGTTTAATATTTTAATGTATCTGCATGACGGTGTCTATATAAGGACACAAGTTGTGTCTTGTAAGTTAGATTAAGTTACCTCATAATTTTACTTAAGGGCCTTTTCCCCCTTATTTATGTTTAAACGTTAAAAATGTATGGTTAAACAGACGCTAATCATTACTTGAAAAACGGTGAAGGAAAACATCGTGAGGAAACCGGCATGTCCCAGAACCAAAAAATCGAAGGCATCTGACATCTACCAACCCGCACTGGGCCCGCGTGGTGGATTACGGCACACTCTCTCTCACAGAGAGGAGGCCTGCGTCCCAGCAGTGGAAACATCATAAGCTGATTATGTATGTTATGTAATCATAATTTAACTTTAAGTAACATTAATAAATATGGGGTTTATGTATAAATCAATTTGCCTCGGGTTTTCCCAACTGTATTGGGGTCGGCATCCAGTCTAACCGAAAATGTTGACGTTCCAAAGTGCCTTTTAAGTGCTTATTTGAAATAAAATGCTTTGACTTTGACTTTGAATGCAGCTGCACAAGTATTTTACATGGAGCGACTGCCTATCTGACCTCCACAACCCAGAAGCTGGATAACACGAAACACCTTGGTAAGACTGGTTCTTAGACTTTCGGGCTTACACATAACATTAGAACATGGGAGCACCTGTAACCGAACTAGGTGTAAATGTACAATGTGGCTACAGCACCATACCTCTCTTTTTTAGCCAACATTCCAATGTAGTTAAAACTAATTAGTACAATACTTGTTAATAAACAGGATTTAAAAAAAAAAAAACAGAAACTGATTACACTTAAAATGAGTTGTAGAGTGTGGTCGGGAGTATGTGGTGTGTGTGTTGTGTGTGTGTGTATGTGTGTGTGTGTGTGTGTGTGTGTTGTGTGTGTGTGTGTAAAGGTGTGGGCGTGTGTGTTTATTTTAATATTATATTGAGAAAGCAAAAAAAAACACTCTCTGAAAAAACAACACAAACATACAAACAACAACATATTCTCGGTACTATGTCTGACTGCCTCGTTGGTCTAGTGGTCGTAAGCGCAACTGCTGAGCAGGAGGTTCTGAGTTCAAATCCCAGGTCGGGCAAAGTGATATTCGGTTTTTCTTTACGGAATATATCCAGTAGCAACCAGGACTCTGAATTTGTGCCCGGTTGATGGCAAAACGCTCGGCCTCCATTAGATGGAACTTAAAAAAATTAAATTCTTTATTGTAGATCACATGATCCATAAAAAAACGTGCAAATAAAAAAATAAAAAAAATTGAACAAAGAAGAAAAAAAAAATGTGCATAATTAAACAGCATACATACACACACACACACACACAAACTCACGCCTTTCTTTTCTTGCACATAAATGGGTTGGCGGCTATTTTCAACCACCGCTTGTAGGTCTTGGTAGCGTACATCCTATCAGCAATGTCCTTATCTAAGGTGTTTCTACACATATCAACCCAGCAGGCTTACTATAACGCTTACTATTTTTACGAAGAATATACAATGCTTTTACAATGCAAAGTGACTTTTCGTTTCTCCGTTTTTGACATCGCACCGTAGATATCCTTCTACATTTTGTCTTTCGCGAACTTTCGAGAACGATCTTTGTCTAGGTCCTTATAAATGACTATTCTGAATACTATTTCTTCCCAAACTGTCAAAATCACGCTGACAACAAACTTTCTACTCAACGGCCACAAAGTATATACGATTATCTACAAAATCATGATTGGTTTAGAACGTATAACTGTGATAAGTTAATAGAAAAACATAGCTATCTTCTCCTATTGTACATCATTTAGTTAATAGTCATGTCTATTCTCCGTCGACAAATCGGTGTTCGTGCTAAGCCTGCTGGACATGAAAGAGGCAATTCTGCTTCTCTGAATGGTATTGAACGCGTTCGGCCTTGGCTCCACGAACATTCCAGAGGCACAACAATAGCGCTTCAACCCCATTAGGTGTCTGTAGATGTTGTTGTACTGAACACGTATACCATCCCCAGACTTCCTTGTATACTCAGTCCAGAGCTGGCAAGTATATAAACTTTGACAATACGTTCTGAACATACTGGCCAAAATATGTGTGTACTGTTGGTACACGTATTCGTATATATACAAGGCGTGAAATTACGTATGTACCTATGTGTATGTAACAAATGAGTCCAACCAAATATAATCTGGCATTTGTATCTAAGTTCTCAAGTCTAAGTAATTACTTAGATCCCAGATCTAAGTAATTTCAACCTTAACTTTATGATAACCATATTATGAAGTTACCCCTGTACCTAACTATGCCGAGGATAACCCCAGATTGTAACTGTCACAATTAGTAAGGGGTTTCCCAACCCTTTGAGATTTATTCGCTGGTGTGGGATACGTTTTGGAGTGGTGCTTCTCATGCCTTCTCCGTAATATGATAACATATCTTGTATGTGGCTTAAGTTATAATTACATATTTTTATGAAATTGGTCTTTGTGGCATAATTTGTTAGATATTCGATCTAGGTTTATAGGTTTCATTTTTAGAAAACGTAAAACAAGAAACAGAGCAATGCTCGGTCATTTAGAAAGATTAATAATGAGAGAAAACCATACCATGTTTAATTTTTGATATACATTGTCGAACAGTGGAGTAATACACTCCCGAAGTTTGTATGGAAAAAGTGTCGACAAGATTAACCTTGAGGTATTAAATTCGTGTTTTAGCGTTAAGAATTCTATGAACTCTTGAGACGTATTGCCCGAAGTCTTCTTTAAGGAAAACACAGACTCAAAGGAATAAAACAACCAGTCTTTTAACCCTAATAATAAACAAGACAATTAAAATCGTTACTCTCAATTCCACAGCCATTTTGCAAGCATTTATTTTAATAACTCGAGTTCTCTTTACATTAATTGTGCATTCAAAACTCCGCAACTCGTTCCCTAATTAGCATTGTTTAGTTAATTCACCCACCGGGCTGTTCCATATAATTGTTTTAGTTCATTAATGTTACATCTCTTCTGCGGTACTGTTGTCCTGGTACATTGGAGTGGTAATGTAAATTTATACGTAGTAAGATTAATTTTGTATGGTGATGATGTATTTTGTATTTATCAAGTTGTTTACATAACAGGGCAACATAAAATAAAACGGAAAGTAGTTATTGAAGTCTCTTTTATTTAGACCTTGAAAAGAAATGTGACCAATATTTTTCAATCAAAAAATGCCGCAACACTTTGCTTGACTTTGCAATTTAATCAGGAAACATACGCTTTTGCAGACACTGTTGAGATTCTTATCAAAATATGATGCAGTAGCAGCGGTAGTGTTTAAAAATATAAACTAATATGTATATGTAGTTTCACCGGTTTTAAAAAACTAATCGTTTAGAAGAACAAAACATTACCGAAGTTAATATTGCGTATAAACCTTTTGAGTATCATGAAATATCTAAGTGACTGGGATTTGAATTAACTTTTATTTTTCCTGAAATTTTATAGGGCATCCGGTAACCAACTTTATTTCAAACTTCTTAGAACCTCTGACTTTCCATTGCGTTTAATAACCGTGAATAAATCGGGCTGTATTCTGTACAATGAGAAAATTACCTACAAAACCGGCTCTGTCATAAAAAATTACGGTATTTTTATTCAAACACGGTGAAACTCAAGTCGGATAGAATTTTTCGCGCCTACAATTTGTTCTGTCGGCGCGGCGGGCCGTTTGCACTTTATTTTGACAAGATTTAAGGGTAATGGAAACGGTAGCGGTACCAGGAATTCAGGTAAGGTTAAATTATCTTGTAAGGTCATGTTGGTATGTTGGCAGTGAGTCGTCGAATTATTGAGTTTGTTGAACTTAGACAGTGGAAACTTAACGTACAACTAAGTAGTAGTGGTCTTAAGTTTAGGATAGTAATTAAATTATTAGAATTAGGTTTTTATTGTAACATTCAAACTGGCAGAATTCTATGAGCCACGTAAAACCAAGACATTTATTTATTTACAAAGAAATTTAAAATCCGTTGTCATGGTATGGGTATGTAATGCAGAGAATTGAGGAAAATGTTGGAAAGTTTTAAATATGATTGTGGTAGGCAAAAAAAGGACGACGGTAATTATAATTTGCTGGCGAGTACCTTATCGAGTATCTTATTTTTAATTGTTTTTGAGTATGGCATCTCGCAGTTGACCTTGAGAGGCCGTGACTGCTTAACCGGGCTTTCCTGTGAAGGTTTTTAAAGATACTAAAAGCCTCCAGCCAGGTCATAAACCTACTTAACCTAAAGCGACTGCACGCTGAGGGCACCCCCTGTGGGGTACGAACCTCGGACATTATAACTATGTAGCGGCACTACAAAATAAATACTTCGCAACAAATCAAGAAAAAGCAAAAAGAGAAGTGGCGCCATCTACAGTGCCACAGGCGAACTAAATTAAGAATTCCCACATCGCGCAGTCAGAGTTTACCACGACACTCGAACGTATACAAAAACCCGACATCAACTGTCAGGCAGTTGCCCACCAGACATAATACCCGTCTGGTCGGAGGATCCTCCTTTTCCAACATAGGTATGAGTGAACTTTACACCCTGTTCCTCATACCTCTAAAACTACATAATTTATCTCTTTGAAAAAAATCAAGTGTGTTATAGGTACGTCATTTAATATCAATAATATCTGTATGTACCTGTATCTGTATCCCATCCAGTAACGGTACATTCTCGTTATTTTGTTTGTGAGCGCTTTCATTCTGTGAGTGTATGTTTTATTCAGTAGTCTCTTCCGCTGATGCTTCGAGATGGAGCGCTCACTATTTGCAACTGACTATACAATTATGACTAAATAAACTTAACCATTTTGAAGATATTTTTTTTTTGTGAATCTAGTAACATTATTTGAAGCACGTTGACAAAAATAACCTACTTCCAAAATAAAACGATATAAAGTGTAATATCGGTAGTAAACGATTGTTCTTTTTTTACTTTTTAACCGACTTCAAAAAGGTTCTCCTTTTTGAAGTCGGTTCAAAGCAAAAAAAAATCAATTCGGTATGTTTAGAATTTTGCAAATCCGATATATGACGTAGTTACGTCATTTATCGGATTTGCAAAATTATTTTTTTGTTTGAAAGGAGTTTATTTTGAAATGGTTCCATTAAAATTTCATATAGATTGGATGATGCGTTTTGGAGACAGATAAAGGCATAAATTTCATGACGATCGGTTCAGCGATTTAGGCGTGAAAGCATAATAGACAGACACACAGAGTTAATTTCATTTATAATATTAAGTAGGGATTAAAAAAGTACAACACCAATTACTTTAACTAACGTAGAAACATTTATAACGTGGAAAATAATTATGTAAGGATATGTTGTTACATAACATATGTTACCTAAGTCCCACCGCATACTCCCAACGATGGCATTTTTATGGTAGGCATATCAGAATTCTCCAGCTTCTGCTGAGTTTCATCCCCCCCAACCTGTGCTCGACGAAGTGCCAGCCCGCACCGTAGTTTAATTTAGCCCAATTATAATAATCATCCATGTCAGATCCAACCTGCCCCAACTTGCCTTCCTCCCTCCAGCGACACCCTAAAATGTGGTCCGTACCCCACAAGGAGTGCCCTCAGCTTGCAGCCACTTAGTAATCATCATTTCAAAGACGTCCATTGCTAGACATAGGCCTCCCCCAGGCTCCTCCACCTCGCCCGGTCTTGTGGTTCCCATATCCAACGGATTCCTGCGGCCTTCACAAGGTCATTGGTGGCAGGCCTTCCCACTCTACGTCTTCCGGTACGCGGTCGCCACTCCAGAACCTTTCGGCCCCATCGGCCATCTGTTCTGCGAGCAATGTGCCCTGTCCATTGCCACTTAAGTTTGGCAATTCTTCGGGCCTGCGGATCTCTTCATTTCTGATGCAATCACGTAGGGAAACCGCTTAGTAATGTAAGAAATGTACCCCTGGCTGGAGGCTTTGAGTTAGCTTGAGGCAGCCACAGGAAATTCCGGTTAAGTAGTCACGACCTCTCAAGGTCCACTACGAGATGCGATATTTAAAAAATAACCGCTGTGTTGTCACTACCAGAAATAAAATAATCACAAACAATAATGATAGGAAACATTCGGGCATCCCTGTCAGCGAAAGTGTTTGTCTATCTGACTTTGTTTTATCTAGAGAAGGGTTGGCAACATGCCACGACACTTTATCTAAGGCTTTACATCTGACATGTTGCTTTCACTATCTTCTTTAAATATAAAGGAAGAAATAGAAAAATGGTGTTATTCACTTTAGAATTCATATGGTACGTTCTGAGTTTCGCTTCATCATCATCATCATCATTTCAGCCGAAAGACGTCCACTGCTAGACATAGGCCTCCCCCAGGCTCCTCCATTTCGACCGGTCTTGTGCTTCCCACATCCAGTGGATACCCGCGGCCTTCACAAGGTCATCGGTCCACCTTGTGGGAGGCCTTCCCACGCTACGTCTTCCGGTACGCGGTCGCCACTCCAGAACCTTTCGGCCCCATCGGCCATCTGTTCTGCGAGCAATGTCCAGCCCACTGCCACTTAAGTTTGGCAATTCTTCGGGCTATGTCGGTTGCCTTGGTTCTCCTGCGGATCTCTTCATTTCTGATTCGATCGCGTAGGGAAACTCCGAGCATAGCCCTCTCCATTGCCCTTTGGGAGTTTAGCTTGGACATTACTAACATTGGTGAACGAAAGAACTGTGAGGAAACCTGGATTTAGCCCATGTTGGACGTGCAAATATCGCGACGGGATTTTTTTGTGTACTGGATTTTCAACCCTCGGTGTTGACCCGACCGGTGAAAATCAAACAGAGTGCATTATCGGGTCGTAACAGCTATGTGAACATAATCCAGCATTGAATATGTAAGCTATGACGCCCTTTATACCCGGAGGCTTTTATTTTACTATTATGCTTTGTTCACAATTTAAATTTTTGTGCTTGAGTTAAGTTTCAAATTATTTGTTGGTTTAATGGCATGGCTAGCTGAGATATGCCATATTATTTTATTAATTTTCTGTGTCTCGTAATGCTAATGACTTGTTTGCCTACCTATGTATTGAATCAAGTCTATCTATCTAAACAGACAGCTGTGCTGCTGGGGAGTTTGGTGCGCCACTTCTTCTTCCCAGCTAAAGCATTAGGAAGTGGTGAAGAGTGGACGTTTTAGGGGACAGTCTTATGTAATTTTGACGTTCGAAAAGTTCTGATTCTCAGCCTAGTTTGAATAATGGACTTTTGGTTTTGATTTAGATTTTGCATCGAGAAACACACTGTTTAATTTCCAATTCACGGCGTCTAGTAGAGCGTTGAAAATCTAGTGTACGATAAAATTCGGCCGCGATATTTTTACGTCCGTGCATACGTAGCGTACTACGTATGCATGTATGAACCATCTCAACGTATTTAGATGGTTAATATAAATCTCAAATCGCCAATCCGTCTTAAGCAAGTGTGGTGATCAATGGTCATGCTTTCTCGTTAGAAGAAGAGAACTTTTCCTTGCAGATGAACAATAAAATAGGCAGTTAAGCTTAACTAAGTATTAAGAAAAAATCATCATCATCATCTGCCAAGCCTTTTCCCAACTATGTTGGGGTCGGCTTCCAGTCTAACCGGATGCAGCTGAATACCAGTATTTTACATGGAGCGACTACCTATCTGACCTCCACAACCCAGTTACTGGGTAATACGATACCCCTTGGTAAGACTGGTTGTCAGATTTTCGGGCTTCTGACGACCCGCAACGACACTCAAAGATCCACAAATGACAGCCGGGACCAACGGCTTAACGTGCTTTCCGAGGCACGGAGGGGTCTTGGTATGTAAAGATGGTCACCCATCCACGGACCAACCGCGGCAAGTGTAGCTTAACCTGACCGATCGACCCGTGCAGCTATTGTTATTTAGCCAAAAGCCCCTCCTCAAGTACTAAGAAAAAATATTGATTAATAAAGACTTTATATTTATGAAGTTTTTACGAAACTGTTATTCCACATTTTGTATTTTCGAACCGACGAAAAAACGGAGGAGGTTACTCAATTCGACGCGTATATATTTTTTTTTTTTTTTTTTATGTATGACCACGCATAACTTTTTCCAGAGTAGTCCGATTTTGATAATTCTTTTTTTATTGGAAAGGGTATACCTCGAAGTTGGTCCCATATAAATTCGAAGAAAAATTCCAACCCTAAGGGTAAGAAAACAGGGGATGATTGATTGTTTACTCACAGATTTTAATTCTGAGTCGTGTATTAAATCAAAAATTAAGCATGTAGTAATTAGTAGATTATAGGCACAAAAAATTATAAAATAAAAACTTTTTAATAACAAAATTAAACCGCCGAAAAACCGAAAAATAAAAAATGATAAACTAGCTTTGTCCAACCCCAATAAATAAGTTCGGAAGTCGGTGACTTTGGATATGTATTTGATTATATGTCACCGCCTTCCGAACTTAGTTATTGGGGTTGGACAAAGCTAGTTTATCATTTTTTATTTTTCGGTTTTTCGGCGGTTTAATTTTTTTATTAAAAAGTTTTTATTTTACTAGATATTCTTCTGCGTGGCCTTTTGAAGATAACAAACCATATTTTCTTCCAAGAAAAACAAATTAACAGATTTATAACGTAAGCTATCAATAAGCAATAAATACTAAGAAAATGTTAACAAGCATGGATATTTGTTGACATAAAGTATACCAAGAAAAAGAAATACATCTCAAGGACGGGAGTAAGTCCTTCAGACGAAGGAAACCTTCAACATCAGACGCCATCGTTTTTTCTTTGGAGATTTAAAATAGGTCGTGATAATGAGGACTTTGGTGAAAAAGAAATATATCATGCAATATAATGTTGTACGATATTCGGTTGTGGCGAAATATTGCCGAAATTGAGACAATTTATTACTAAGGTGAATCAAAAACGAGGGATATGATTCAAAATCAAAATCAAAATCAAAATATTTTTATTTCATATAAACCTGCATGGGCACTTATGAAACGTCAGAAGCTAGGTGCACGGTTCCAAAATGTTGTTTCCTATGGAGAAGAGCCGGCAAGAAACTCCACGGTTACTCTTTTAAAAATGATTGGCTTTAACAATGTTTTCAGAGATAAAATGTATGGGAGGACAGTGCAGGCCTGTCAATAAGTACCAGGTACTTAGACGAATACAGAATAGAAAATCGTCTACAAATCTACAGTCTGTAAGGCCTACAACGTTCCCCCATTCACAATATGTAAAATAATCAACATAAATAAAATGAACCTAATTAAACATAGTAACATGATTAACATGACAATCACTAATAAATAAGTTGATATTAAAATTGATATAAAATGTCAAATAATGACGAGAATATGTCAGCATTGTAAAAATAAAAAGAATAAAAAAGAACATTGAGAGCAGTTTAGACTTTCACATAGTTATGCTGTTAATGAGGTACCAGGGAAGCCACATGTGCAGAAGGAATTAATGCCATACTTCCCTGTCTTCAACGTAGTCTTTTATCTTATAATATGCTTTTTTGATAAGGACACGTTTGATGTGCGTTTTAAACTTTCCATCGCTAAGTTCTGTAACTGACTTTGGCAACTTGTTATAGAAGCGAATACTGTTTATTAGAAATGATTTGCTAGTTTTAGTCAATCTAAATTTTGGAATCACAATTTCATCTTTACTACGTGTATTCAGATTATGGAAATCGCATCGTTTTTTGAAAAGGCCTAAGTTTTTGCGAACATACAAGATATTTTCTAGGATATAAAGAGACGGCAGAGTTAGAATATCAATTTGGCTGAATTTGTTTCTGAGAGACTCGCGAGGCCCCATTTTATAGATTGCGCGGATTGCCCTCTTTTGTAAAATGAAAATTGAATCTACGTCAGTTGCCGATCCCCACAACAGAACGCCATAAGACATAATACTGTGAAAATAAGCAAAGTAAACTAACCTAGCTGTGGCTACATCCGTCAACTGCCTTATCTTTCTTACTGCGTAAGCAGCTGAGCTTAATCTACTTGAAAGAGCTCTAATGTGAGCACCCCATTGCAATTTTGAATCTAAAGTAATTCCCAAAAATACAGTTTCCGAAATAGCATCTAGTTTCTTGCCATCAAGTTTTAAGTTTAGACCTACTTGGGGTACATTTGGTAACGAGAACTTAAGACATTTAGTTTTGTTCGCATTGAGTAAAAGATTATTAGCGGCAAACCATTTCGAAAGAACAGCTAGACTATCATTGACATGTAAGACATCTGTATCTTTTCTATCCATTCTAAAAATAAGAGAAGTGTCATCAGCGAATAAAATTATATCCGAGAAGTTAGCCATCAGGTAAGGAAGGTCATTAATATAAACTAGAAATAAAAAAGGGCCAAGAATTGAACCTTGAGGCACGCCCATCTTAACTAGAGACCCAGAGGACGTCGCCCCATTAACGTTTACTTTTTGCTGCCTGTTTGATAAATAGGAAAGTACAAGATCAGCAGCCTGTCCACGAATTCCATAGTGGTGTAATTTACAGATCAGTGTATTGTGGTCAACGCAGTCAAACGCTTTTGAGAGGTCACAGAAAATGCCAATCGCGTCCTGGGAATTCTCCCAGGATTCCAAAATGTGACTGATGAGTTTTACTCCTGCGTCAGTCGTCGACCTACCTTTCGTGAAACCAAACTGTCGACTATGTAAAATCCCATTTGAGTTAAAATGTGACAACATCTGGTCTAGCATGATTTTTTCATAAATTTTGCTCAATGCTGGAAGCACAGATATAGGTCTATAATTAGAGGGATCACTCTTACTACCCGATTTGAAAATTGGTACTACTTTACTATGTTTCATTAAGTCAGGAAACGTACCGCTGTCTAAACATTGATTAAATATGCCTGTTAGGACAGGGGCAATTGTGTCAATGATATTTTCAAGAACCTTAACGGAAATCCCCCATAAGTCTTCAGTGTTTTTTATGTTAAGACTTTTAAATGCTGTTTTAATTGTGGCAATAGAAATGGGTTTGAATTCAAAACTTGGAATGTCCTTGCTGAAGTTTTCTTTAAGAAGAGATTCAGCTAATACAGATGATGAGGGGAGAGATTTCGTAACTTCTATTGGGATGTTGGTAAAGAAATTTTCTAGAGTCTCAGCAACTTGTAACTTATCTGAAATGATTTCACTATCAATTTTTAGAGCTAACTCATTCTGATCTCGCTGTTTTGTGTTTCCAGTTTCTTTGTTAATTACCTGCCACACAGCTTTTATTTTATTTTTAGAGATACTAATTTTGTTACTTATTAATTTAGATTTAGCGTGAGCGCAGACTCTTTTGAATATCTTAGAATAGTTTCTTACATAATTATGAAGGGCCTGATCAGAAGTCAATGATTTTTCGTGATACAAATTATATAAGATATCTCTACTTTTTCTAATGCCAGTAGTGGCCCATTCGCTAAATTTTGGTTTAGTAGTTATCGTAACTTTTTTTACAGGACATGCTTTATTGAATTCTTTGCATACTGTAGAAAAAAATGTGCCATAGTTTATATTGGGGTCTTGTGAATCAAAACTCGCTGTTGATAGATTGCTAAGAACATTATTATTAAAAGATTTCAGTTTATTTTTAGTCAGAGATCTCAATTCTATGGTTTTATCTAGATGTAACTTTTTATCTAAGTCAAACGATACAAGCTGACCAGTATGGTCTGACCTGACGCCACTAATTAAGGATGAGTCCTTTATTTTGCAATTGGTAAATACATTGTCTATGCATGAAGCTGTGGTTGCTGTTATTCTAGTCGCTTCATTAAATATACATTTTAAATTGAATGATTTAAACAAAGCGATAAGCTTACTTTTTTCTGGTGAATTAACTAATAAATCAATATTTAGGTCACCACACACAAAAACTAATTTATTATCTTTGAATATTTTACCTAATATTTCTTCCATAATTATCAAAAATGATGACAAGTTCGTGGCTGGTGGTCTATACACAGACAAGAAAGTATGGCCCTCAACCTCTGCACATGCTACCTCACATAAGCGATCAACAGAGCAAGCGGTGATATCCTTTCTTTCCTTATATTTAAAACAACTATTACACAATATCAAAGTACCACCCCCCATCGAAGACCTATTGTATGCACTGGCAACTGAAAAATTATTTACATTAAACAACATCCTATCCGGTTTTAGCCAAGTTTCAGTAAAACATAAGATATCCATATGATATTTATCTATTAACATTTCCACGTCTAGGATTTTGCCAGAGAAGCGATTTATATTTTGGTGATACAGTAAAATACACTTATACTTCTCTTTTGTCGTGTCTAAAAGTTTAAAGAATTAATTACAGTATTATTAGAAGTACTAGATAATACTGTTTCGTCACTAAACCTAGTCTCAGTTAAATTATCAATAACTGCGTGTATATTGTAAGCTAACAAAATAGCTAATACATGTCGACTAGTCTTGGGAAGAAACATATGTTCCCGAAATAGTACAAAATCTCTAACAAAATTGTTAGTATCAAAATACAATAAACGGTCACTATGACGACATGTCAAAATATGCATTAAATTATTTAGGCTAAAAATGTAATCATTTTCTTCATAATTCAAATGATTTGAATATGGCAAAGCACATAATATTATTTTTCCTAATTTTAATTTAAGTAGGGTGTCAATACCATTAACTATGTCCCTTTTAGTTAAACTTAGACTGTTTCCAATTAAAAGAACTACAGTTGTCTGCTCATTCAATTTTGTGTGTTTTATTTTATGAACAAGCTCATTAAAATGCAGGTTATGGTAACAACAATTAGTAATAGTATGTTTGGAGCGGTTATTTAACAATGATCCAAAACCTGTTCCTAATCTATCAGAATATACCAAAACATTACTTTGAGTGGGATTGACACTGTCTACTGTATGAGTCAAAATGGGTGAAGCGGCAGAAACAACATGCTGTGACATAAGAGGTGGTGGAGTGGGAGCACAACTACAGGTGAGATTGTTTGTCAGTGACTCATACCTCTCTGCATTGTACTTAACCAGGTCCACCAACTCACAGGCCTCCTGCAAACGTTCGCTCAACATTTGTTGACTAGACTCATACTTACAAGATATTTCTCTAAGTGTATTTTCCCTGCTCAGTAATTCCTTATGAAGGTTTTGTATGTCAACATTATACATTAATCTGCTTGTTTCCAACTTATTATTACATACATTTAGTTGGCTTTGTAAGTTGACACGTTCTTTCCTAAGATTTAGGTTAAATTTGTAAACACTTTGTGTCTTCAAAAGTTTCTTATACTTTTTAATATTCTTACTAATTTTAATATATTTCTTAATTTTATTATGACTAGTTAGAGTTGGACATCTAGTTATGGTATCGTCCCCAGTCAGGTCTATGGCAACGGTGGGCTTCACATACTCCAGTCCGGATATACTACCAACCAACTCATCAAAAAGGTTACTGGTGTTGGCAACCTGTTCGCTGGCTTTCAGAGAGTTGATAGTGGAAATTGTGTTGTTGGCCTTGCATAATTCTGCTTCAAGGCCTGATATCCGTTTCAGTGCCTGGATGTCAGTGATTTTGACCGGTATGTATGCATGTTGGTCTGTTCGCTCATAACTTCTCAACGAATTATCATAATTTGACAAATGAAGAGTCGTTGGAAGTGTGATTGTCTCTGCCAGGGGTGCGGATTCGTTCGAAAGAGATACCACAGCCCCTGGCATACGGGCTATTGAGGGAACACGGGTGGGTTTTAGTCAGTAAAAGTCTTACACGCCCTCCTGCTCCACCCAGAGCGGGAGAAGTTATTTGATGATTTCCCCAAAAAAAAAAAAAGTGTGATCGCTGATATGCTATGTGATGTCATATTGAATTGATATGGCATCCTCCAACGGACATAAATAGACTCATTAACTAAAAATATGTTTAAAGAATTGAGAACAAAATACTTTGGGATTGAGATGCTCCAATAAAAGACAGTGAATCTAGATTGTGTTTGCTATTGTTATTTCTATATACCGTTTTACATATATGCATGCCATGACATGAATATTTTCTGTGTAATGTATTATATAAAAATATTATATTGTATTAAATATCTTACAAATTACGTATTGTGAATGTAAAGAAACTATGGGTTTATTTTTTTTATTGTTTTTCGCCGTTAATAATCATGGTCTGGCAGTTTGAGAAATTTATGTTGCCTACCCAAATGTTATTTATTTGTTAATGTTCGTCGAACGTTGCACACCTTACGTTCTGAGTTGAACTGCATGATTGCTGGAAAATGTGAGCACAGGACCCCTCAATCTGTGAGGTTCTTTCCTCAGGACTATTTCAATCACCAATCCACGTACATAGTCTGATCAAGGTTACACCATGTCTGGACTGTATAAGAGAGCCAGGATTTCGTTTCGCTATCCCCTGATAAGTCAGGGGTAGTCAAATAACAAACGCCGTCCTCATCTAATTTTTAAATATGATTAACATGTAAAAATAGCAGTACAAACCTACTCACATAAATTAAATCACTTATCATTACCCATTCCATCATTACTTGCAAATGAAACTGTTGCTGGCAACAGCTGGTCCATTTATCTCTTGGTATATCATCATCATTGCAGCCGAAAGACGTCCACTGCTTGACATAGGCCTCCCTCAAGCTCCTCCACTTCGACCGATTCCGTGCATCCCGCATTCAACGGGTCCTGTGGCCTTCACAAGGTCATCGACCCATCTTGTGAGAGGCCTTCTAACGCTACGTCTTCCGGTACGCGCTCGCCATTCCAGAACCTTTTTCGGCCTTTTGGTTGTCCTGACAAAATATAACGCTCGAATAAATTATACAAATAAAGTTCTCAACATCCTCAACAAAATGAAGTTTAAAATGCCAATAACTCGAACATGTCAATTGCTTAGAAAACAAGCATTTAAATATAGTGTGAACTTGTCTTGAAACTGCAGATCACAGTGGGAACTGCTCGATTTTATTAATGGTTTGCTAGAAGCTTCGTCAGTCGAAAAGCTGGGACTTTGCAGTGTGAAAAGGCGAGTTCTCTGCACTATCTATCTTTGTTCGTTGTGAGTAAAGAATTTCCGAGAATTCTTCTTTAAGAATAGAAGAGCTGTCAATGAAATATAAATTAAATAAGTGCAAGAAATTGTTGTCGTCGATTGCATGGCTGGACGTGAGCGCTACTCTTGAGGATAACGTCAGGGGTTTTTGTTTTTTTTTTGGTTTTGAGGGTGGGAAATCATCAAAATAAATTCTAAATAATACTCAACAAAACAGTGCCAATTAATTCTTTATATAAGTAGGTGCCACATAGTAAAGAAACGGAAACATATTTTTTTTTACAAATATCCGGCCACTTTCGTTTTGAAAAACGTGTTTTTTTAACTAAGTTAGGCACCTTTGTGGCTGCTCTACCACTGTGTATTTACTTCTTTGTTATCATAGCAATGAAAAAAAGAGCATCCACGTAAAAAAGTACAATAAACTAGATTTTTCAAGCGAATACACTCACGTAAAAAAGTTGAATTTATTGCTTTCCCGGGACCTATACATTTATGTGGGATAAAGCAATCCGTTGCTTTTCCGTTAATCTGTAAGAATCTGGACGAAAAATATCACATTTGAAACTAAGCAGGTTTGAATTTTAAAAGGATTGCACTGTGGTTGCTACGGCGTAGTCACGTAGCTGAAGATTATGACGTCACGGCTACGCTGCTACGACGTAGCAGATAGTCATGTTGATGGTCTGTGTGATGTATTGGGAATAATTGCAAATTGTTTTTCTGATATACATAGAAAAAAATAATCTAATACTATTATTTAGCACACAACGAAAGGCACACTACATATTTTGGTACATAAAAATATAACAAACGTTTAGCAAACTAACTCTCTCATACTAAATGAAAACTTGAGTGGCAATAGTGGGAGCTATGATAATATTTAATTAATAAATTAATTTACAAACGCTCTTCTAGCGTATTCCTGCGGCCTTGGTTGATCATGATTGTATATATATTTTCTGTGGTTTTATTATGAAACTATAAAAGCTATCGTGGTGATGACAGTTATAACCAATAACAAATTTGGGCACGCTACGATTGCGGCGGTAACTCCCCTCTTTGAGGAGTGGCTTGAGAGGCGGCATGGCGTCCTTATCTTTCGCCTGACGCATGTCCTCACCGGTCACGACTGTTTCGGGAGGTTCCTGTTTTGCATAAGGCGGGGGAAAACGCCCGGGTGTTTCCACTGCGAAGATTACCCTGAGAAAACGGAGAAGCATACGGTGGAGGTCTGCCGGGCTTGGGTGGAGCACCGCCGTGTCCTCGTGGAGGCGATCGACGGCGGCGATCTCTCGCATCTGGCCCTGCTCAGGCCATGGTATGGAGCGAGAGTGTCTGGGTAGGCGTCACTTCCTTCTGCGAAACCGTGATGCTCGCGAAAAGGGAGGCGGCGCACGTGAGAGCGAGGCAGTATATGCGCCCTTACGAGCTTAGTCCCTGCAGGAGATGCCCTGGGCGTCGGGAATACCAGGCTGATTCCCGGCCACCGTAGGCGTGGTCTTGCGGGCGGCGAGTAATGGGTAGCCCGCTGTCCGGTAAGGACCAGGCCCAGGTAGACGGCGCGTTGTGTTCCACGCGCGCCTCAAAGAGATGTCAGCACAAACTGATGGGCCCTGCAAGGGCCGATGCCTGCCAGGGGAGCGGGTTGTTCGAAAGAGATACCGCCGCCCCTGGCATACAGGCTACTGAGGGAACACGGGTGGGTTTTAGTCACTAAAAGTCTGAGACCTGCTCCACGCAGAGCGGGAGAAGTTATTTGATGATTTCCCACCCAAAAAAAACAAATAACAAATTCATTGTTGGGAGCTTAACTTTTCCCTATTTTGTATTTTTTATATTTCTAATACCACTGCTGTTGACTTTACGTCTTGACATTTCCTTGGAAATGAGGGAATCCTGCCCCATAATTTCCACGTAAATGACGATCAATTTGCAGCATAAAACGCCAAAGAAAATTGATTCAGTCCGGTGGGTGTCATAATTCCTTCATTCTTATAAGTACGCACTTACCTGAACTATTTTCCTGGTATGGATATTGAGGACGATTATGTAAATAAACCAATTTTCCGGATTGCTTTTAAGGATACGGTGTTAAGCTTCTAGGGCTGTCCGGGATTCGTAGATAAAGTTTTTGTATTTATCACAACATAACGTCACGTGAGTTTTTGGCGGGATCGCGTTGGAACATGTCGCACGAATTTTCATTTTCATGAAATTTCGTGAAATAGCGAATTAAATTGTATAATTTTGGTAGTGAATTATTCAATTTAGTTATGTGTGAGTGCATAAGTGTAGTGAAGGTGAAAATAAGTGACTGACGTGGACTTTTCATGTTTCCCCCAAAAACTCCTAATAGGTTGTTGTAAAGTTACTACCGCTTTACAATAACTTTGACTTGACTGACTATGAGTTTTTGTAACTTTGTGCCTTTTAACAGGCCATTTATTTGTTTGAAAAGTAAAATTACTTGACACTGGCTAAATGCACAGACCGTGCGAAAAAAAAAAACATAACGTCACGTGTTCCGTGAGGTGTGCAAGTCCTTCTAACTTAACAGACAGCTGTGCTGCTGGAGAGTTTGTTGTTCCAATTCTTCTTCCTAGCAATAGGGAGTGGTGGAAGGCAGGCGTTTAGCGGGACTGTCTTATGTAATTTTGACGTTAAAAAATGCTGACTCTCAGCCTAGTCTGAATAAATAACTTTTGATTTCCATTTTTGTGCCGGACGTAACGAATACGCCGTTGGTGCCGGCTATCATTTGTGTATCTTTGACAATCATTACGGGTCGTTAGAAGCCCGAAAGTCTAACAACCAGTCTTACCGGGGGCTATCGTATTCCCCAGTAACTGTATTGTGGAAGTCAGATAGGCAGTCGCTCCATGTAAAATACTGGTATTCAGCTGCATCCGGTTAGACTGTAAGCCAACCCCAACATAGTTGGGAAAAGGCTAGGCAGATGATGATGATGTAACGAATAGCACCATCCCATTTCTTCCCGTGGGTGTCGTAGAAGGCGACTAAGGGACTTACTAGAGAATGGGCAGCAGCGTTCTCTATGCATTTTACCACCAAACTGGGATCGCCAACCCGCCTGCCAAGCTTGGCGATTATGGCAAAACCGCCCCTTTAGAGGAGGCCTATGTCCAACAGTGGACGTCTTTCGGTAGCGATTAAAAAGCATTGATTTATTTTGATGCGATACATATGACTTCCTGTATTCTGTTGGGGTAGGCAGATGTACGCTGTAAGGCGCCACACAGAGAAAAATATGAAAAGAAAGAGTATAAAAATACGATAGATCCATCTCAAATTCATGAGTTGATGCTCAAAATTGATATAACCCATGTTGAAAAAATGTATGAATTTAACTTTAGTTTAATTCAAAATTATTTAACAACAACATAGCCCATACTATGACCTGTAAGTTTTTTTGTAAGTTAAATCTTTAGTAACAAACAAATTAAAATTAATGTGGACATTTTAATGCCACCCCTGGTCACTAAAGAGGCGTCACTCGCCACTTTTATCAAAACAATGAAATAAAACGATAACAGTATTCGTTTTTGTTTGTTCACAGATTGTACCACAAGGGACCACGTTCCACAAAATAATGTTTCATCATCATCATTACATCCGAAAGACGTCCACTGTTGGACATAGGCCTCCCCTAAACACCGCCAGTTCAACCGGTTCTGTGCTTCTCGTATCCAGCGGATAGTGTTTCAAAAATAAAATCTATATATCTATCGATATCTTCATATATAAAAATGAATCCCTATTTCTCTTGGTCACGGCATTACACGTAAACGGCTGGACCAATTTTGCTAATTCTTTTTTGTTGTGTTTGTTATTGCCTGGAGAAGGTTCTTATGAAAGAAAAAAAAAAGAAAGTTACGCGTAGCATTAGGAAATTTAAGAAAACTTAACGACCATTTTAACTTTTTTTAAACCAATGCGAATTCAATATTCATAGTTAAGACAGGACAACGTCTATTCATATTTTCAATCGTTTTACCCGATTGCGGAATGGTTTTATTTTATTTAGTTATATTTTGCGTTTTTATTTCCTCCGTCGGCTATGTTTAAGTAAATGCGCCTCAATTAACAGGAAAAACGTAAAACATAAGCTCAAAGAATATTACAACTCCATTTTACCTTAATTTCACAGAAGCGCGCTGAGTAATTCCAGACCATGGCATGCCAAGACAGACCCCAGAGGTCTAATAGTGGCGGCGATCTCTCGCGTTCGGCCCTGGTCCAGGCCATGGTACGGAGCGAGAGGGCATGGGTAGCCGTCACCGCCTTCAGCGAAGCAGTGATGCTCGCGAAGAGGGAGGCGGCGCACGCGAGGAAGAGGCAATCTATGCGCCCTCGCGACCCTAGCCGCCGCAGGATACGGAGACGCCCTGGGCGTCGGGAATTCCAGGCCGATTTCCGGCCACCGTAGGCATGAGCTTGTGGATGGCGAGTAATGGGTAGCTCGCTGTCCGGTAAGGACCAAGCCCAAGTCGACGGCGCGTTGTGTTCCACGCTCAAAATGATGGGGCCGACAAGGGCCGATGCCTGCCAGGGGTGCGGGTTTGTTCGAAAGAGATACCACAGCCCCTAGCATACGGGCTACTGAGGGAACACGGGTGGGTTTTAGTCAGTAAAAGTCTGACACGCCCTCCTGCTCCACCTAGAGCGGGAGAAGTTATTTGATGATTTCCTACCCCAAAAAAAAAGAAGAGGTCTAATAGTGTGCCTTGTCTACTTATAAGTTACAAAGCTTGTGTTTTTAAATAAATAAGTAACGAAATATTCGCTGTGAAAGATTCTATTACTGTGTCTCCATTAATCAAATCCTACTCTAATTGTGAATGTTTCTGTTAGTAAGTATGTACATATTATAATGTTTGTTATTTCTCCACACAAAAACTAATTAAAACTTGATAGGTCTCACATAGCTCTCACCTATTTATCCCGATATTCCCCCTGAATCGAGAACTACGCGGGTGAAACCGCGGGACGCAGCCTATATTTTATAGGTAAAAAAGGTACATTCTGCTTGATAAGGTAAAACCTAACGGAATTACTAACTAATAGGTCTTTACCTATGAAATTGCCGTTTTGTATGAAAAAATTTAAACGAATTTTTTTCATGAATTTTTTATTTGTATTAATCGAAGTAATCACCCATGCAATCAATGCATCTTTGCCATCGCAGTGGCAGTTTATTGATGCCCTTCTTAAAGAAATCAGCTGGACGGGAGGCAACAAATTCTTCAAAGGCATTTTGTACTGCCTCTCGGGTATTAAATTTTTTTCCCGCCAAGAAGTTATCCAAATTCTGGAAAAAGTAGTAGTCTGTAGGCGCAAGGTCTGGTGAGTAGGGCGGATGACGGAGAGCTTCCAACCCCAGTTCTTGCAACTTGGAGACCGTCTGCTGTGCAGTATGAGGTCGCGCGTTGTCGTGCAGGAGCAGCGGAGACGAGCGATTGACCAATGCTGGTTGGAGATGCGCCAGCTTCTCCATCATTGTGTTCAGTTCTTCACAGTACACATCTGCAGTAATGCTCACCCCGTTTGGTAAGAAGCTGTGATGAATCACACCGGCGCTAGACCACCAAACAGTGACCATCACTTTTCTAGGGGTAAGTTTTCGTTTAGGCCATTGTTTAGGTGCTGAACCAGGATCCAACCAACTTGCTGAGCGCTTACGGTTATCAAACAGAATCCATTTTTCATCGCAGGTAACAATGCGGTTCAAAATTCCTTCATTCGTGTGTCTGTTGAGCAGTGCAAGGCACGTCTCGACGCGTACTTCGCGCTGGCGATCATTGAGTTCGTGGGGCACCCATTTGTCAAGCTTTTTTACCTTGCCAATTTGACGCAAATGGACCAATATTGTTTTGACGCTAACGTCGAAAGCTGCTGCTAATTCAGCCGTAGATTGTGTATCATCAGCTTCCACAATCGCCTTTAATTCGTCATTGTCGACCAAAGTCTTCGGACGACCGCGAGGTTCATTTTTCAGGTCGAAATTTCCAGAACGGAAGCGAGCAAACCAATAACAGGTGGTGCGTTGGTTTGTAGTGTTAGCTCCGTAAACGTCGTTGATGTTGCGTGCCGCTTGTGCCGCGTTGCTGCCACGACGGTACTCATATTCCATAATTACTAGAATTTTTAACGTATCCATGATGACGAAAAAGATTGAAATGCGATGAAAATGTAACACTAATCAATAAAGAAATGACTACTTTTAGAAAAAAAAATCCATGCTTTTAAAATAAAATTAATTTGAAATTAGAATTCTTAGCCAAACAAAAATTATTTTGATTTGAAATGGCCAGTACTGCAGAACGGCAATTTAATAGGTAAAGACCTAATATTTAGGTTTGAATGACCTCAATAGTAACATGAAACTCGTGACTAAATAATAATAACCTCGCGGGTTGATAAGAGGTTAAGCTACGCTTGCCGAGGCCGGTCTGTGGATGGGTCAATCAATCAATCAATCAATCAACTCAGCCTGTCGCAGTCCACTGCTGGACATAGGCCTCTCCCAAGCTGCGCCACAATACTCTATCCTCCGCCTTCCGCATCCAGTCTGTCCCAGCCACCTTTTTAAGGTCGTCGGTCCATCTAGCTGGGGGGCGTCCCACACTACGTTTGCCAAGACGCGGTCTCCACTCCAGGACTCGTCTGCTCCACCGTCCATCGGTCCTTCGACAAACATGGCCAGCCCACTGCCACTTCAGCTTGCTCACTCTATAAGCTATGTCGGTAACTCCGGTTCTTTTCCGGATAATTTGTGGATGGGTGACCATACATTATTATCAAGAAAAGATCCCTCCATGACTTCACAAACAAGTTAATCCAATGGTTCAGGCTGTCGTTTATGTGTCTTTGATAGTCTTCACGGGTACTCAGAAGCCCGAAAGTCTGACAACCAGTTTTGCTTGGGTATCCTTTTACCCAGTTACTGGGTTGTTGAAGTCAGATAAGCAGTCGTTCTATGTAAAGTACTAGTATTCAGCTGCTTTCGTTTAGTCTTATCCTAACATATTTGGAAAAAAAGATGATGATGAAACATAGGTCAATTAAGTCGCTTTTCTCAATTATTTTCGTTATTACTTAATCATTACTTTGTAAGTTTTTATATGGAGCTTCATCAATAGATGGCTGTATCAGGAAATTTCAGTCTTTCTATTGAACCTGACTCGTCATATTTTTTGTGAAGACACTGATCGTTTATTAATGGATTTTTCTTCTTATTTGAAGATTCCACTTACCCTGAAAAAGAGCGGCTATGACTTTTTCCGAACCGACGAACTCTCTTTCCCAAACTATTTCATGCCGAGGTGTTGGGACTCATATGTGTCAACCCGCTTCGTAGAACATTTCTTATTGATCAAACGGCCGTATACTTCTAGAAAATCTGTCATTTTGATCAATTA
Source organism: Polymixis flavicincta (assembly GCA_949987655.1). Classification (NCBI taxonomy): domain Eukaryota; kingdom Metazoa; phylum Arthropoda; class Insecta; order Lepidoptera; family Noctuidae; genus Polymixis; species Polymixis flavicincta. The sequence continues at coordinate 19,402,250 of OX465190.1, read as the reverse complement.
CTGACAAAGGCAGTGCACTGACAGGACAGGTCCAGTCAATCTGTGTGGTTCTTTCCTCAAAAGACCATTAAAGACACCAATCCACATGGTCTTCACATGATCTAACCAAGATTATGTCTGGACTTTAAAAGAGACTGTGACCTCTGAGTTTGTTTCGGCCTTTCTTCTCAGAGTAATCAGATAGGAAAGACCGACCTCATTTATTTAAAAAATATGATTTACGTGTTTTATTTGTACAAATCTACTTACAGAAATAAAATCATTTATTATTTATCAAAAAAACATCATTGAAATTAACCTTTCTGGCGCAGCCGTGAGGCATACACTACTGTTGTTAAAACAATTTTTACTGTATTACATATTTGTATTTTGTCTTCCACGAACTGTGCCCAAATAATACTAAACATTATTCATTCTTGCTTTTTCAGCTCATAGGATGTCCAATGCTGGACAAAGCATTTCCCCGAAACACGGGCCAACAAACAAAACAAACAGAAAACTCACAAAAAATGCAAGGTTCAAAATATCAAATCGCAATATCACTTTCACTGGAGTACCAGGGTTTAAGCAACGTGAGAATGTTTGTGGAAATTTCTGGAATAACGGTGTAAAATATAAGTGCTTTATTCACTTTTATTTTTCCCTCTATTTCGGAGTGTCGAACAATTTGCTGGCTGTCGTTTTTGTGGGGTATCAGTTACTCGAGGTAATTTAGGCAAGCCGTACTCTTTTCGGATTTCGGGTAAAACTATATACGTCTGGTTGAAAGTGATCGGGTTTATTGATTACGATTAAATTAGAAGTCCTTAGAGGACCTTTAAGTACGATTGGACTAAACGGTCAGGTCTTGAGTTTATACCTACCCCAGCCATTGCATCATACGGAGACTTCCTTAGGACTACATTTTTTTCCCGGGATTTGGGAAAAATCTTCAGTAAGTTAAAATTTGCGCACTGGATAAAAACGTATCCTATATAAGATGTGTAAAAGCTATTTTTAACCAAACTTGCAATAAACAAATTTTCGGGATTTTCAAGTAAAATCCCGAAATAAATAATCTAACTTTAATTCATGTATTCGAATTATATTTACGATCCAACTAACCGTTGTATCAAATCATGAATTAAAGTTAGATTATTTATTTCGGGATTTACGTGAAAATCCTGAAAATTTGGTAGTTGCAAGTTTAGTTAAATATAGCTTTTACACATCTTAAATAAAGCTTATTTTCAACTTACTGAAGATTTTTACCGAATCCCGGAAAAAATAATTTAGTCCTAAAGAAGTCTCCGTTTCTTGTCTCTGTTCTTCGAAGTTTAGGCAAATATGCACTACCTATTCCTATCACTGATCATAATGAGCATGTTCAGGCCTCTTCTTTTCGAAAGGGAGTGAGCTGTAGTTTACCACACAGGCCGGATGATTTCTTTTTGAATTTGGAACATTTTGGTTTCCACTGCTGGACATAGGCATCCCCAAAGCGTCGCCACTACGAGAGGACATGCGCTTTTCACATCCAGCGGATTCCCGCAAACTGCCAAATGTTTACTGCAGGTGCCATTTATCATGTTACCAGCAGAAAATAGGTCAAAATCAGTTGAACGAACTATAAAAATATTAATTTGAATGTCGAATCTTATTTCAAATGTAGATATGGTGATTGAACATTAAAAGAAAAATTCAATCATGCACTACTTTCTAGTGAAATTGGCCATAGTCGATAGGTATATTCTCCGGCTCTTTTGTATCCAGAAGAACGCACGAGTACACCTCCTCTACTACATGAGCCCCTAATACTCTTCATGGACAAACTCCGCTCAAATAAACTTCTATTCAATTTTTATGAAAAAGTCTGAATAAAATACAATACAAAGTAAGCTTTATATTCCAGTAGCCACGTGGAGGAACACCTGAATTAGTCTGAATATGTTTATTGAAGAGAGAACAATTTCGACGAATAAAACCGCTGAAGCGAATGTCTTAGGAGTTTTAATGTTTACTTACTCACTGAAATAATGTACCTAAACTATCTATGAAGGTTATGAAGTCCACCAAAAGTTAACAAGAATACTTTTTAATGTGTTTTTACTTTGTTTTAAACAATGGAGTTTCTTGCCTGTTTCTCTCTATAGGAACCTACGCTTTGAAAATGTTTCATCTAACTGACTCGCCGGCTCCTTGAAACTTCATAAGTCTGTAAATTCAAAATGGTTTCATTAAAATAAATGTTTTTTTTTGTTTCTCATGATAAACTGGTTTTTTTTTGGTTGGGAAACCATCAAATGACTGCTCCCGTTCTGGGTGGAGCAGGAGGGCGTGTCAGACTTTTACTGACTAAAACCCACCCGTGTTCCCTCAGTTGCCCGTGTGCCAGGGGCGACGGTATCTCCTTCGAACAACCCGCACCCCTGGCAGGCATCAGCTCTTGCGGATTCCTCGGTCATCCTGCGACGGGTCAGCACAGTGGTCCTGCCGCCTAACACTTTTCGGCCGCAGGGTATAGGGAGAGCGGCCAACGCTATACTGACATTCCTCTCCTGCGTCCCCACCGCGTCCGCCATCAAACGGTGGCGGCCTCGTCCAGGCCACGAAAGGGAAGAGCGCTACTCAAAAGTACCGGCACTCCTCCTCCGCCACAGCCTGTAACCCTCAGCTGCGATGCCTCCCATTCGACATCGCGGCCTACCTCAGTTGCGGTGCACCTCACCGCAACCTACTTTTTTTGGCCGCTACGTCGTCGGCTTTGAGGAAAAAGCCCTGACGAGCGGCCCCACCTTTGGGTTCCTCTTCACTTCACCGTGGCTAGGAGACCGCGGTTACTGAGCCCCCCTCAACGACAATGCGGGAACCCACTCGAGGGGGATGATAAACTGGTTTAGAAAACTATACCGTTTTTTTTCCGTTCGAGTTTACAGATCAGCAGCAGATCACGTTGCTCGTGGCTAGCAATAAAAAAACAACCAGATTGATTGTTACACAAACGCTGAACGTAGTTAGTTAGTGGATGGACTGCCTACAAATTAAAAAAAAGTGTAGTATATCCCGATTCCAGTTTGATAATAATGGTTAGGTCTGCAATGCCCGAGCGGAAAAGAAGTGGTAATAGAACAATACAGTCATTTCGCTAGTTGAGGATCTCGTGACCAATAAAAACCACATAGGTCAATTTATCAGGTTAAGGTCCGTGGATGGGTGACCTTTACATAGAAGACCCGCCATCCGTGCCTCGGAAAACTTGTTAAGCCGTTGGTCTTAGCTGTCATTCGTGGATTTTTGACAGTGGTTACGGGTCGTCAGAATTCCGAAAGTGACAATTACTCTTACCAAGAGGATAAGTGTTACCTAGAAGAGAGCAGTGGTGGCCCAGTGGTAATAGCCGCGACTTACGAGTTGTAGGTCGTGCGTTCGAACCCAACCAGGCTCATTACTTTGTGTAAAAATTTCATCACCACTGCTCTCAAACGGTGAAGGAAAACATCGTGAGGAAACCGGCATGTCCTAGAACAAAAAATTCGAAGACATGTGACATCAACCAACCCGCACTGGGTCCGCGTGGTGGATTACGGCCCACTCCCTCTCACGGAGAGGAGCCCTGTGTCCCAGCAGTGGGAACGTAATGGGCTGAGTATGATGAATAGTCTGGGCAGATGGTGAGTTATTTCGCTAGTCATGTTTGACTCCAATATAATAGGTAATAAGGTCTGGTGTCCGCAACTTTACGTCAAAGCGGTATTTGGTTACTCAACTGTTGATGGTAAATCATAAGTTAAAATGTACCTAATTTATTTAAAAAAAATAAACTTTCCCGGGGCTTCGTTTGCGTGTCTTCAGTATTTATCAATTTCCGATACGTCATTCAATAGGTACCCTTATTTGTGTTATCTTCAAGTCGGCACGGATATTTACACACAAACTGTAACCATAAATTCAGCGAATGATTCTAGACCCCCGTCGGTTAACACAAAAAAATCTGCTGTTTCATAGAAACGTGCAATACCGACGCAGTCAAAATGTACGGCAGAGTTATTATGTTTGAAACGAAAACTTCTATAGGTGCGTTGGGCATTTTTTAAGATGGGAAAAATCAATTGAACTCGCGACACTGTTACCAACACCACTGACAACACGAACGTACAACGTTGAACGTTGTTTAAACTGACGATTCAAAAAAAATTTCCTGACTATTCAAAAAATACACACGTAATTGTTCAAGTTTTTACTTCTGTCGGTATTCCCGGAGTGAACCTGTTTTTCTTTTGCAATTTGCTGAATGACTATTGGACTTGAAACATTTCAACGACTGACGGGTCCTCAATCATGTAGGCACTGAATTAATTCGTGGTAAGGTTGTGCCTCGATGTCCGTGCCACCCTCTACATTTTCATAACGATGGGTTCAGCGGACTAGACGACAAAATTACTTACGCATAGATTATGATGTTTTCTATATCCACGAGGCGATGTTTCTGCCAAATTCATTAACTCTTTTTACCTAAGGATACGTCATTACATAAGCTGGGTTCAGACATCCTCACATATATGCATACATAGCTCAAACATAAGTTAAACTCGCAGAGATTAACTGCCCAGACTATGTCCACTCGTTAGAGTTCGTTACGTAAACCTTTTGTTAGGCCATTCTATTGTACGACAAAAAAGAGTTAAATAAGTATTCACGTGGACTGAATATTGAACGTGTTGTTAAAATTCAGGGTTTTATGGTGGTGTCCTTCAAATGTTCAGGTGTTTGCGTGAGTAGTACCAGGAGCATATGTATGGCTGGATCTATGAATATGAATGAAGGAAGAAATGATCATCATCATCATCATCATTTCAGCCAAAAGCCACTGTTGGACATAGGCCTCCACCAAGCTCCGCCACTTCGACCAGTTCTGTGCTTCCCGCATCCAGTGGACTCCCGCGGCCCTCACAAGGTCATCTGTCCACCTTGTGGGAGGCCTTCCAACTTTACGTCTTCCGGTACGCGGTCGCCACTCCAGAACGTTTCAGCTCCATCGGCCATCTGTTCTGCGAGCTATGTGCCCTGCTCACAGCCACTTAACTTTGGCAATTCGTCGGGCTATGTCGGTTACTTTGGTTCTTCTGCGGATCTCTTCATTTCTGATTCGATCACGCAGGGAAACTCCAAGCATAGCCCTTTCCACCGCCATTTGGGTGACTTTAAGCCTTCTTATGAGGCTCATTGTGAGCGACCACGTTTTAGTTCCATATGTCATCACTGGCAACACGCATTGGTCAAAGACTTTTGTCATGAGACACTGCGGTATGTGGGACGAGAAGAGAATGATATGTGTAAGGATTGTATAGCACGTGGCGTTCTGTTGAGATAGAGGAGTGAGTTTAAAAGTGTATATATCCGGTCGAGCGGCCAAGCGAATTAAATTAAATAACGTAAAGCGGCCACGATGACGTCATCGCACCCATTTGCGTCGTGGGTGGTCCGCCTCTTATCGCAAACTCGAAAAAAACAAGGGTTCTTTGTTCGTGGAGTCGTTCGAACGTTTGTTGCTTTGGAATTTTGAGTAAACGGACGATTTAACTATTCTTACTTTCGTTTGAATGAGTTTATTTGTTTTTAGAAATGTTACACTAGTTTTGTTTTGCCACCTATTGTTGTTATAAAATTATTATATCAGTGTGTCGACACAACTGTTGTGTGTCGTCTTGTAGACAAGACTGTTTTAATGTTAACAAACTGCTGGAAAATCGAAACGGAAGAATAAGCGAGACTGTTACCGTTTTCACTAACACTTAAATTAATGTTTAAGCTAAAAGCACACTCTCTAATTAATTAAGGAAATAATTTAGTAAATGATACATTATTTATTCTTAAAGTCATTTATTTAATAGACATACAATATTGATCTGAGAAATGATAAAGATGCTTAAAATAATTCATCCCGTACCCGTTTTTTTTAAATTACTTAAATTTAGTTTTTCTTTGTTTCAGGTAAATATGAAAGTACTCGTGGCAGCTATATTACCTTCAATTATTGCAAGTAGGTAGGTAAATCTGTAAAACAAGGAAACTAACCAAAAAGAGTAATACTGTACCACAATCAAGTACCAAGACATCATAAAACACAGAGACATCAACACTACGTCGTCAGAAGCTGCTCCGGTCCGCAAGATTTCATCCGACCACAATTGGGTCAAGCCACAGTCCCACAGTCCCTTCAACCAGGGAAGCGTACAGTCCGAAACATTTTAACTGATTTATACAACTTGCTTGGCGTGTCACGTAACTAAAACTGGGTTTAGGTCTTGTTTCAGGTAGATAAGGGTAATTTTATTATTTTAGGAGTACTGAAAGCTCCAAAATACACACAAATAGGCCACATGTTTGACCACTTTTCGCTCATCTCCGTTGCAGTCAGCAAAAAATGATCCTTTACGATCTTTTTGCTTCCCAAACCATTTCGGGAGAGATCAACTACACTTAGTGTAAACTTTTATGCTTCAAATAAAATAAAAAAGTTTTTGTGTACAAAACCAACAGACGTCAATCTATATATATAAAAGAAAGTCGTGTTAGTTACTTCACTTATAACTCAAGAACGGCTGAACCGATTTAGCTGAAAATTGGCAGGGAGGTAGTTTAGAGCCAGGAGAAGGACATAGGATACTTTTTATCCCGTTCAGTTGTTTCAGAAATAAAAAAAGTATCAAAGTGGAAGTTGGCTGTCGAAAAACGAAAATTTTCACGGATAGGATAATAGGGTAGATAGGGTAGGGTAGGTAGGGTAGGTAGGGTAGGTAGGGTAGGTAGGGTAGGTAGGGTAGGTAGGGTAGGTAGGGTAGGTAGGGTAGGTAGGGTAGGTAGGGTAGGGTAGGGTAGGGTAGGTAGGGTAGGTAGGGTAGGTAGGGTAGGTAGGGTAGGTAGGGTAGGTAGGGTAGGTAGGGTAGGTAGGGTAGGTAGGGTAGGTAGAGTAGGTAGAGTAGGTAGGGTAGGTAGGGTAGGTAGGGTAGGTAGGGTAGGTAGGATAGGTAGGGTAGGTAGGGTAGGTAGGGTAGGTAGGATAGGTAGGGTAGGTAGGGTAGGTAGGGTAGGTAGGTAGGGTAGGTAGGTAGGTTAGGGTAGTGTAGGGTAGGGTAGTGTAGGGTAGGTAGGGTAGTGTAGGGTAGCGTAGGTAGGGTAGTGATTTTGTATGAATGACTTTTGGACGAACAGGACAACGTCTGTCGGGTCAGCTAGTTGAGTATAAAAGTGATCTCTAACTGATTTTGATTTAATTACACCTTAAGTAATGAAAAACTATACATAGTCTTTAAGCCCTTCGTCGATATCTGTCTCCTGTAAGACGTCATCAATTCTTGGGATAAATCCCATCGAGTTCTGTAAAACAAACCATCATACATCATCCCCGACGATGTACTAGGGCAACATAAACTTAAGGAACATCAATCACTGGTCCTGCAAGTGGCGCGTCCCCACATAATAGATAGTGTGGTGAGCCGGTGACACCTCATAATATCCTATGTCGTTGATCGACCGGTTTAACTCCTAACTGCATTATGGGCCCTTGGTATCACTTGTGACTTCTGACAGCTTTATATGTATTTAGGTTTGTTGAATATCTACAAGTGATGATTGTCATTTAGTATCAGATTCTATCTAATCTAAGGTAAAGCTACGCTTACCGCGGTTGCTTCCTAGATGGGTGACTATCCATTATCTAATGAAACCCCTCCGTGTCTCAGAAAACACGTTAGCCGTTGGGTTCCAAATGTCATTTGTAGATCTTCGAAAGTCGTGACATGGTAAGACTGGTTTCTGACACCAGTCTTACCGTGAGGTATATATAGTGTTACTCAGTTACTGGGCTGTGGAGGTCAGCAAGGAATTCGCTTCATATATAATACTGGTATTCATTTAGATCAGGTTATACTAGAAGCCAACCTTAATACAGCTAGGAAAAGACGAGGGTGATTGTATCAGGTTCTATCTAATGATGGTATAAATGCTTCTCTTCTTCTTTAATCGGTTCCTCATTACTGAGAATCGTGGTCACTGGGCCCCTTTAAACGGACAATCTGCTTCCATCGAATCCAGTCTGAAGTTGCCATCACTATCTGCTGAAATTTGCTGGAAAAGGAAAAGAAGCCACGTTGGCTTCTTTTATTTGGTTCGTACATCGTGTTGGCGACCGACTTCGTGCTCTTCTTCTTTCGGTATTGCCAAAAATAACCAGCTTTTCGAATGCAGCAACTGACATAGCCCGAAGAATTGCCAAACTTAAGTGGCAGTGGGCAGGGCACATTGCTCGCAGAACAGATGGCCGATGGGGCCGAAAGGTTCTGGAGTGGCGACCGCGTACCGGAAGACGTAGAGTGGGAAGGCCTCCCACAAGGTAGACCGATGACCTTGTGAAGGCCGCGGGAATCCGCTGGATGTGGGAAGCACAAGACCGATCGAAGTGGAGGAGCCTGGGGGAGGCCTATGTCCAACAGTAGACGTCTTTCGGCTGAAATGATGATGATGATGATGATGAAGCAGGTTTTCAATGCTACTATCTCCCCTTCGCATTATTTGGCCGAAGTAGGTCAAAATACGCTGCAGGCAAACTGTAGTCAATCAAATAATATAATCGTAATTATTAAGGAAATTATTCGACCGTAAATTAGCTCCGTATGCTCCATTGTCTTGTTTCAATGCTATGGAACTCAATCCCTTTGATAGAGCTCTAATAGTCAACTAGATTGAGATAGATGGCTAACTACACATAAGTTCTGATTCAGTTGTTAGTGACAAACATTACATACACAAGGCTACACATCAAGCTATACGAGATTTCCAGTATAAGCTAATCTCGCATTGTATAGGATTTCCGTACAGTCCGAGGTCAGCGTAAACTGGAAATGTACAGCTTGATGTGTGGCCGTGTGTACTCCCAAGTTTGTGACTGGAATGGATTTTTATGTCAAAGTATTTAAAACCTCTACGTGTCATGACATGACTTCATGCATCTTATAAATTAAAAATATTCTGGATTGACGTTTTCTATAAATGAAACCTACTCGTAGCTAGATCGATTTATTGCCTCCAAAACCCCCTGCATACCAAATTTCATGAAAATTGTGGAAGCCGTTTCCGAGATTCAGATTATAAATACAAGAATTGCTCGTTTAAAAGTTATTAGATTAGATTCAAATATAGATCAAGAATAAATGTATGAATTTGAAACATTTTTTATTACGAATGCATGTTTACTGGCCAAGTCTATATAATGAGTTTTTTTTTTATTAATTACGAGCACATTGGTGGAACTTGAAACTTTTTATAATTTATACTAATATTATAAAGATGAACAGTTTGTTTGTTTTCTTGAACGCGCTAATCTCAGGAACTACTAGTTCGAATTGTAAAAATATTTTAGTTTTAGATAGAGCCCATTTATCGAGGAAGGCTATAGGCTATATAACATCACGCTAGGTCCTTTAGGAGACGAGCAAAAATAAAAAAAAGTCACGAATACGAAGCACACGCACATGCAGGCGATTCGATGTGACGGGGTGGGTCAGGAATGCAAGATATTGACGTGGACGAAATTGCGGGCAGAAGCTACTAGTATTTCATAAATGTGCAGGATAGTTTCATAACACATTAACATTAAATATGATTTATAGTTCAACAATATTCATTGTGTTTTTTACGTTGACAAGCAGACAATAGCAATATCGTATAAAACGATTCAGATTGTCATTTATTTATGGTGTGTTACGCAAGTATAGTGCTGTTCTTTAGAAAAAGACAGGTTAAAGAAATAATCCTCCATATCTTCCTAATATAAAACAAAGATACTAGGATAGCATAACCTGTTGCCTGGTTGCCTGGAAGAGATCGCGGAAAGCGATAAGGCCGCCCATTGTATATTTTGTAGTGTACCTTGTTTCTTTTTTGTAATGATTTTTTTGTGGTGTACAATAAAGTATATATAAATAAATAAATAAATAAACCTCCAGAGGCTTCTTAAAAAACCCGCATTCTGTTTTGATGCTAACTTTATGAACAAAACGTCAGTAACCGGGAAAATTATGCAGGAATCCCTCCGGGCGTTAATTTGTAGCCACTGACCGTTTTTGTTATCGTATGTTAAGATTTTCTAGAGCTTTTTTTGAATTTTGCACTCACTTTTTAATAATTGGGTTGTGTTGTGGTTGTGCTATTTTGTGTACGATCAGTACCGCCGTGTCCTCGTGGATGCGATCGGCGGTGGCGATTTCTCGCGTCCGGCCCTGGTCCAGGTCATGGTATGGAGCGAGAGTGCATGGGAAGCCGTTACCTCTTTCTGCGACGCAGTAATGCTCGCGAACAGGGAGGCGGCGTACGAGGCAATCTATGCGTCACGGACTTAGTCGCCGCAGGAGATGCCCTAGGCGTCCGGAATCCCAGGCTGATTCCCGGCCACTGCAGTCGCGGGCTTGCGGACGGCGAGTAATGGGTAGCTGGCTATCCGGTAAGGACTAAGTCCGAGTCGACGGCGCGTTGGGTCCCACACGCGCCTCAAAGAGATGTCAGCACCAACATCGGGTCCGCAAGGGCCGATGTCTGCCAGGGGTGCGGGTTGTTCGAAAGAGATACCGCACACACGCAACTGAAGGAACACGGGTGGGTTTTCTTCAGTAAAAGTCTGATACGCCATCTCGCACCAGAGCGGGAAAAGTTTTTTGATGATTTCCCATCCTCAAAAAAAAAAAGACACGGTCTATCGCCTGACTAAGATTATATCAAACTTTTAGAAACTGTGACCTGTTTGTTTTGGTCTGTCGTGTCAGAGCAGTCGATTAGGAAACACCAAACCTATTTATTTTTGAATTTAAGTGTTTTTAGAACGAATATACAAAAGTTAACATCGTTTATAATTTATAAAAGTAATTGAGTTTCTTACAAAAGTGTACGATAAGAGCCCCGTTAAAATCGTTTTTGAATTTTGAAACACAATACGTTTTAAATAGCTGTCGTCTACGGCTTTTGACTTCAATGGTAATATATCTGCATCTTTTCATACCAATACATCTCCATGCCTCAGAAAGCCGTTGGTCCTGGCTGTCATTCGTGGATCTTTGACATACATTACGGGTAGTCAGAAGACCGAAAGTCTGACTACAAAGCTGGGGAGAGGGGTATCGGTTACCTAATAACTCGTCTAACTAAATCACAGCTGCGTGCAGTTACTGCAGCTGTAACTGGCCATGGGTCATTTAACAAACATCTCTTTGTCTTAGGAGTAACAGACAGTCCGCTGTGCAGGGCCTGCATGGAGGACGACGAGACAGCAGCGCACGTGCTGCTAAACTGCCCGGTGGTCGCCAATTACAGGGCTAAATACTTCGGTAACCCAGGTACCCCACGTGAGATTGTCAGCAACACCAAGGCATTGCTGGCCTTTCTCGAGGAGCTGGGGTGGATCGAATGACCGATTCACCCACCCGTACACAAAATACGCGCTTTGACGTGGAGTTGCGGACAACAGCCCGTATTACCTATTACCTACCTACCCAATAACTGAGTTGTGGAGGTAAAGTCGACAGTCGTTGCATGTAAAATATTAAAATTCAGCTGCATCCTGTTAGACTGTAGATAATGACTTTTGGAACTGGCCAAATTGACTCTCATTTTGCGTGTTTTCACATAAAGTCTTTTTCTTTCTAAACATTTCTTTCTAGGAAGAAAAAACAATTTATGTCGCGTCATATTTCACTCCTCACCCAACAACACGAACTTATGAAAATGTCCCAAAGAAGAGGCGAGATCGCGTCCGTCGACTTCTCATCGTTTTAGGTAAATCTCAAGCACTACTTGTATATTTTATTCGTGGACCGTTCTCACGCCCTTATTCAGATTGGGAGCTCCTACTACGTGGATTAATCTTGAATTTTTCTTTTGCGGGAGGGGTCTTTCTTGGAGGAAATATAGTGAGCTAAATTTTGGGAAAGAAAGAAAGAAAGAAAAAGTATTTATTAGACTCGCACAAGAAAATCACAAACATAACTACAACACTATAAAATTGAACACTAAAAAACTAAAACACTACTACGCTACGCTAGGTAGTTAATAAAATTAAAATTAGATAAAAAAAAGTAAAAAATAAAAACAAGATCCCGTACGAGGCCAAAAGGCCACTATCTCAGCACGATGCTGCGACATTTACAAGTGTCGCAGTTCTGGTATTCTGATACGGCCCGCTGTGATGTCACGGACAGAAACATAAATAAAAAGTAATAAATGAAATAAAATAAGATAGGTAAGTGTGAAATTACTAAACAATAATGAATATCATCATCATCATCATCAGCCTATAATGTTCCCACTGCTGGGACACAGGCCTCCTCTCGGTGAGAGGGATTGGGCCATAATCCACCACGCGGGCCCAGTGCGGGTTGGTAGATGTCACATGTCTTCGAATTTTTGGTTCTAGGACATGCCGGTTTCCTCACGATGTTTTCCTTCACCGTTTTGAGAGCAATGGTGATGAAATAATTTACACAAAGTAAAGCGCCTGTCTGGGTCCGAACTTACGACCTACAACTCGTAAATCGCGGCCGTAACCACTGAGCCACCTCTGGTAAAATAATTGTAATCCGCGTGTCTGTACCCCACGTAACATCTATTACTTGTCTATGCCTTTAGTGACTGTGACACTATGGCATCGCTATGACAAGTAATGAGACGCAGGCGCCGACAATCGCCCACTCGCACTATTACTTCGCTTTCGTTCAGCGTTCTTTCTGACTTTTTCTTATTGCTCAGCTCTTAAGGATCTTAGGTTGATGTTATAAGAACCTACCTCAAGAATTGATCTATCAAATGCAAAAAGTATTTTTAGAATCCAACTGGAAGTTTCAGAGATTAGTGCGTTCAAACAAACAAACCCTTCAGCGCCCTAATTCAATATGAACACTTAACAATTCCTTACTTCGAAACCACGTCAATTTCTTAGATCACACACGACATCTGCTAATAAATATCGACAAATTGTCTTGGACCATACAGAATATGACATTTCGATTCCTAACCGTTGTATTGGTTTCTACAAAACACGATATTGATGTAGTTTGAACGTGGTAAGATTCCGCGGGGAATCATTGTAACGATACAGAGTTGGGGCCCAGCTATAATCGATTTTAAGATTGACTAGCTTTCGCTTTTGCGTGAATGTCGGATAATATCCCACGGGAAGGTACTACCGGAATTTACAGTACGTACATACCTATGTGTTAATTTAGGTCTAGCCAATGTTAACGCTGCGTTCGTTAGAAAACCACAATCATCGCCTTATTTTAGACAACTTACACAGAAACTTAATGAATTATACACGTGAACCTTCTTCGTAAATCACTCCGTCTATTGGTGAAATCCGTATGAAAATCCATTAGGAATTTTTTGAGTTTATCGCGTTCAGACAGACAGACAGACGTGGCGAGGAGACTCAGTTTTATAATATGTTGTGGGTTGTTAACTAAAAGTCAAGTAATGTCGTTTGTCTACCTTTTGGATAAGAATGAATAAGAAAAAATCTATATATTCTCCGAAATCAGATCCAGAAATGAAATGCTCAGCATCTAACTGAGATTTGTTAAAGTCGTTATAAACGTTCGCGTGCGTGCGTTGTATTTGCATTTAAAGCTTTTCGGGGCATCATGTTCAGGGGACAAATCTTGAGAAACACCCATTTGTTACTCCCATGCAGATGTTTTAGTTTTTGCTTAACTTTAAATATAAATTATAAATAGAGGCTAAGTTAACAACATGATTTTTCTTTCCTTTTTAAAAAAAACAAATTATCCATCATAATTATCTATAGCTGCTAAAAATTAAAGTCACCTCACGCTCTCAGGGCTTATTTTGTTTTTTTGACATTTCTTTGTATTTTTTAAATCGAAGACACTACTAGTAATTATTTTTCCTAAGTGTACGATTTATAGAGTGAATCCTTAAAACATATTAATTTCATAACTGAAGGTTAAGTACTAACGCTGCAGTAATTACGTATCGTTCCCTAGAGAGAGCGTACGCTCTGAAGACATCCCTTCTCACTAATAATATAATTGTGAAAGTGATTTTTTTACATTTATTTTAGGTAAATGAAATGTATTTATTTCAAATAAACAAATTACACACACACAAAATACGTCCGCATCGTTGTCAATGGGAAAAGTGACCAAAAGGCTGGCAGCATTGCCACGCTGTGTGGCAATGCTGATTCTTTGGCCGAAAAAGGGCGAAGCACTTGCAAAATCTACCGTGGCAAGTGATATCGTTTACATTCGATGTTCGATCGAGAACCATTGTTAAGGCCATTCGAGAACTTTTCAACATTAATCATTTTCACCAAAATGAGGCATCTAAATTCAGCTGTAGATATCCCATAAATACATATTTCTTATTCAGATTCTTACGATGGCTCGCAGGATATATTTCCAGGAATATTTTACCTATTTCTTTGAATTCATCGGAGTTAAACTGTGAAATATGTTTATTTTTTATGTTAGAATAAAATTAGAATAACGCCATGGTAGATTTTAGACAGAAAACTTATGTTAAAGTCAGTGTTGCTTTTACAGTGTCGTTCTAAAGCGGCGTTCTGCAACCGACTTTGTATTTAATCAGTGATTTTAGTAACAATCATCATCATCATCATAATCAGCCTATAACATTCCCACTGCTGGGACACAGGCCTCCTCTCTGTGAGAGGGAGTGGGCCGTAATTCACCACGCGGGTCCAGTGCGGGTTGGTAGATGTCACATATCTGTGATTTTTTGAATTCTAGGATATGCCGGTTTCCTCAAGATGTTTTTCCTTCACCGTTTTGAGAGTAGTGATGATGATATAATTTAAACAAAAGTAAAGCGCCTGTCTGGGTTCGAACCTACGACCTACATCTCGTAAGTCGTGTCAGTTACCACTGGGCCATCACTACTCGTTTTAGTATGCATTATTGCATTTAAGTAACGTAGTAGTCTACTTCTACGTCCGCGTGAAATTTTGGCCCTCGGCCTATCGCATCGTGTCGCATCGCCCCTCTTACGCTATTACTTCCTTTTCGCTTTAGGTTCTTTCAGGTTTTTTTTTGGTCGGCTCCTCAAGGTTTTAGTATGATGTTTAATAACCTATACTCTTGTTTAAAACCTGGTCTCTCAAATACAAAAACAATTCTCAAATTCAACTGAGAGTTTCGGAGATTAGCGTGGTCAAATAAACAAATACTTCAGCTTTCTTATGTTACTAGCTTCAGATATCTCACCCGCGTCAAATTTGTTCCTCCCCGAATCCACCCTGTCGAATCGCCTGCCCATGCGAGTACTTCGTATTCGTGACTTTTTTCTTTTTACTCAGCTCCTAAGGGCCCTAGCGTGATGTTATAATAATAATATAAATATTTGTTTTATATTTTTAAATGTTTTTATATTTTTATAATAATATTTAAAAATGTAATTTATATGTATATTTAGCGGAATGAAGAAAAAATATAAATAATAATTTACTATATTATAAATATAATAATAATATATTATATAATATTCAATCAATCAATCAATCAATCAATAGTCATTATTTGTAAACATAGGTTACAACAGTGTGTAAGATGGTACAATAGTCAATTACAGTTTCTCTATGTTTTGCCATTTGGCGTACAAAAATACAATTATGATAGGCTTTTGCCAATTAAGTAAATAGATTTCAGTATAATAATTCAGTAGTATCAATGTCAAATAGATAATATATAATATTTATAATATAATATTTATTTTTATTTCGGAAAAAGAATCCATAGAGTGTTAATAACATAATATTAAAACAACTTATTATCTAGTGTTAGTACCAATCACCCTCTGCACAAACTGCTTTACAATTGGAGAACCGAAACTCTCCGCTACAGTTCTCAGGATGAGGTTGCGACTGCCTCTCACTCGACTTAGTAGCGAAGCGTTTCATTTTCGCACAATTGCGTGAAAACCGTTGGTACGAGCTTGTGCAAACGTCTCCGACGCGCTGCAATAGCGAGGAAGTCTCAACAACATCCTGAAGCCATTATTATACTGGACGCGCAAGACATCTAGCGATCTTTTATTTTTTTCTTTGTAGCCTATATTCTTTCTCGATAAATGGGCTATACAACACTAAAATAATCTTTCAATTTGTACATGGAGTTTCTGAGATTAGCGCGTTCAACGAAACAAACTCTTCAATATTAGTATGAATAAGTAAATAAATAATAATAATAAGTTTATTAATCCAAGAATATACATAGACACAGGTTGTATCTGCTAAGTCGAGCAACAACAAGCGGCACGGTCGTACCATCCTTTTCTCGAATTAGTTCAGGCCATTTTCGACCCCCTTATAACTTCGTTGTAGATAAAATTAGAAGCCTGAATTTTTAGTAACCAAACAGACATTGTATAAACTCGGTATATTTCAAATTTCATTTAATTTGAAGCTGTAGTTTAAGAATTATAAACTAGTCAAAGTTTGTTAATTTGTCACTCACTCACTGACTGACCGATCATCAAAACTCTAAGGCACTTCTAACAGACATGGAAACTTCAAATTTAGAATAAAAATAGTGTTTAGTGTATAAATCAAGGAAAAACTAAAATATTTTGCAATTTCGGTCCAGTTTTCTAGATACACCAACTGCATAAATAACTTAGTAATCCCGTATAAATATAGGAATAATTATTATAGTCAATTTATTTATTTAAAACATATAATATTTTTAATATTGATATGGTCACTATAAGATGTTGTTAGGTTAGCTAATTACGTAATAACTTAAGACAGAATTATCTTTAAGTAGGAACTGATTAAATTGACCGACTTGGTATTATATGGATCTCACAACTTTTAACGATAGAAGAACTGAGTTGCGAGACTTGTTTTTTTTTTACAATTTATGTTTTTGATGGCATACTAGTTACATGCTAAGACTCAAGGGACACAGGGGGTGAAAAACAATTGACTATATTAACAAAAAATTTAATCTTGCCTCCTAAACTAGGGATGGCCTGTATCTTAGGAGACAGTGATTCAGAGAGCACATTTATTGAATAGATGTAATAGATAGCTACCTCATTGCTTGTTCTTTTCAGGATAAAGGATATATTTCTATGTACTCTCACTATGTTATTTTCTCGATAAGTAATCCACTAAAGAAGATTAGAAAGCGATTACTCTTCAATTCTAACAGCAATTGGATGTTAGCTTTACCGAACTGTTGAAGTAATATAAGTAATCCATCGAGACGTTTGTAATGTTTTATACAACATTTATCTACATTTGTGAGTTTTACGATTCTGGGAACGGCCATAAAAACGCCTCCTATTCCGGATACCCTTATAATCGCGTTACAGTCATACATCCTTGCGTATTACGATGGTAGGTTATTTTTCCAAATTATATATCCTATATAGACTGATTTTTTAGCCATCGTCCAAATTTTTCAGGGTGATAGTTCCCGTGAAATTTAACAACTTTCTCCAAGGAACATCCAAAAAAAATCGGACCTCCCATGCAAAATCAATAGTCAGCTGATCGAATTCGTATGGTAGGTCCTCCGGGAGGTCCGATTTTTTTTTCATATTTCGACCCATGCTCCTTGAAGAAAGTTGATCGTCCAAATTTTTCAACCCTGAAAAATTTGGACGATGACTAAAAATCACCCATTATGTTATAGGTATAAGAGTAGTGGTGGCCCAGTAATAACGGCCGCGACTTACAAGTTGTAGGTCGTAGGTTCAAACCCAGACAGGCGTTATACTTTGTATAAATTATTTTATCACCACATTCACCACTGCTCTTAAAACGGTGAAGGAAATAAATAAAATACACGCGAATGTTTTTATGGATTTCATAAGCAATTATTCGTTTTTTTTTTAAGTTCGTAAATGGTAGGCAGTGAATCAGTGGCACTCCGGGAGTGCCGACAGGAGTGAAAACCTAAACAATCATATGTGTATTTTTTGAATCGTCAGATTAAACAACGTTCAACGTACGTTCAACGTTGTTCGTTTGTGTTGTCAGTGGTGTCGGTAACAGTGTCGCGAGCTCAATAGTTTTTTCCCATCTCAAAAAATGCCCAACGCATCTAAAGAATTTTTCGCTTCAATAAATGTAGAATAAAATCATAACAGATTATTATGAAACCTAGTCCAATAGACACAGACATAATAAATATAAAAAAGATAATGGTCAGACACATTCCCTTGAGAAATTAGAAGGTGTGCCCCCTAAAATTGTGTCTGAAACGGCCGCTCGTTTATAAGATAAGGTACCAGGCCGACAGAATAGCTAGGTACCTTGTTGACCGTGGATTGATGTGAATGGACGCTATTATTCTAGTCGTAAAATGTCGAATCGTGATACTATGTCATTTGGCAAATATAGGTCGCTTTATTTTGATTAGAAGTTTTGTTAACTTAATTAAGGTATTTTTATACAAGGCCCATAACGGCTTGGCGATATTTTACAGGCGTGTGGACAAGTCATTGAATAAAATGTGGAAAAAATAAATAACACAAAGAAGGCCACTCACAAGGTGGGCTGATGATATTGTGAAGACCGCAGGAATCCAAGTGGCGGAGCTTGGGGGAGGCCTATGTCCAGCAGTGGACGTCTTTCGGCTGTAATGACCATGATGATAACAAGATATAAATTACAGTGAGCAGAAGAAACAATTGGTACCGCAAGTACTCAGTAGCACGATTTACATAAACAATTAAATAAATATTATACTTACATTTAGCATATACATACATACCGCCTCTAGGTGCGAGGGAGTGAACCATTATCCACTACACAGCGGGCACAGTGCGGGTTTGTAGATGTCACAATAATGTCTTCGAATTTTTGGTTCTATAACATGGGGGTTTCCGCACGATGTTTTCTTTAATCGTTTGAGAGCAGTGGTGATGAAATAATTACACAAAGTATAGTGCCTGTTTGGGTTCGAACCAACGAACTAAACAAATCGTAAGTCAAGGCCAATACCACCTATATACTGCTCTGCATACATACAAATGCAAACTAAATAAATTGTCAGAAATAAAAACTGAAAAAAAAAAACTACCTATTGAACAAAGTTTTATTTTTAACTTTTTAGTTACCTACCCCACCCCAATTCGAAATTTCATCATCCTTGGGGTATTCTAAAAGTCAAATCAAATCAAAACAACGCATGTTTATGCGATAGCAGCAATCGCGGTTGGTTTGCTGCCATTTTTTGTAGAGTTCCGTTGTGTCTCCGGAACTCATCATCAGATCTATATGAAATTTAAATATAATCATTTAGAAATAAACCCCTTTCGAACGAAATATTGCAAATCCGTCTTTATATGACGGAGTTATGCCCGAACATACATAAAAAAATAAATGTAAACATTTCGAATTGGCAACCTCCTTCTTTTTGAAGTCGGTTAAAAAGAACGGGAGCCGTGTATGAAAAGTAATACTTACATGTGTTTCATAGAAAAAGTGGTTCAGTGTAACAGGTAGGGTCACTCTTTCAACAAATATAAGTAACTAAACCCACAGCCGGCATATCTATAATATTCCTAACAGAGACTGCCTCCCTGGTATAGAGGTCGCAAGTGCTACTGCTGAATATGAGATCCTAGGTTCGATTCCCGTGTCGGGCAGTGTTATTGGGTTTTTCAATCTGGAATTTCTCAGTAGCAGCTTGGAGTCTTGATGGCAATAGGCTCGCCCTATTACATGGGACTTATATTATATTATGACAAGCGAACGAAATGTAGGTTTACTAAAGATAGATACACTGCCTAACCTTTCAGGAACTAAAGTTGTGATTTTATGTCGTTATGTTTTTGCATATACTGGATATGCTTCTGGTAGGTACGACAGGAGACAACGTAACTTTTATTCTAGGAAATAGAGCTAATTGCGCAGTCTAGAAACTAGCGAACTTCGACAGTTTTTCATTTCTGAATGCCAAAATTTGAGCTACTGCAATGCCAAACAAGTTGGGTAGGAAATAAGGTAGTGCTAGTTGGATTCACTTCAACTTTTTAAACGTAAACTGTACGTTCACTTAACTGATGAGTTTTGTAAGACCTCACCTAAAAGGTTTATTCCACATATAGAGACTATTGGGTACTTCATATGGATTATTTCCATTTTAGGTTCTAGGAATAACAGCATTTTATCGGACGATTTTCCAGTCTATTTTGAGCAATTTTTCTATTATAGCTAATACTTGTAATACACTGTCTAGCATGTTTAGCATGACGCTTTCTGTTTCTACCAAGAATAGACAGTGCTTTTTCAAACAGTGTGACTGAAAGAGGTGTAACTGCTGTTCCTCTTTTTTTGTAGACTTTCTTGAAATACCATAGGTTTCTTGACACGGGTAAATAAAACTGCAGAGTTTCAAGACAATGCTGCGAGTGAAGTGTAAAGATGTGTTGCGTGGGCGGCGCGCGGCGATAGAATGAACGCCGGGACTACGCGCGCCTTATATTTATAATGTTCGCCACTGGGCGGGCGTTGTTAGAAATGTGCAGTGTAGGGAAGGCAGCACTTTATTTTCATAAATCACTTAAAACTAGACAGAATGCCGAGAAACATAAAAACTTATAGCTTATATTATTCTAGTCTTATGATAACAATTTTATACTTTAGTAATCCTAGATTCTAATAAGTTTCTGGTATACTTTCAGTTTACAACAGGTTTTCATGTATTTAACTCTAGATGCCTAGCTTTGCATGCTTATAATTTATTACATAAGGAACTTAACACATAGGACTAAATCTGTTTAAATAACTAGGGCTAATTTTTACATTCTACTTAAATATCTAAAGCTGTTATTTACAATCTCCCCCTCGTGCGCAAGCACCACCACAATTAGTGATTAGTCCGTTGTTGTTATCACGACGAGGCGAGAGGCCGGGCGGCGAAGTAATCCAACAGCAGTTCTGATCTCGGTTACTCGAACACGCCCATCTGGGCCTGGGTAAACTTTAGTTACTTCTCCTCTTGGCCATACTCCTCTAGGCATTGTATTGTCAACTATTATGACGATGTCACCGACTTTCACATTCTTATGCAGGGAATTTGA
The DNA here is from genome assembly GCA_949987655.1 of Polymixis flavicincta. NCBI lineage: Eukaryota > Metazoa > Arthropoda > Insecta > Lepidoptera > Noctuidae > Polymixis > Polymixis flavicincta. The sequence continues at coordinate 19,381,154 of OX465190.1, read as the reverse complement.
ACCTGGTCGGGGTGTCAGCAGAGGTTTGTATTCCGCCGACCATCTTGCCCAAAAAACGTCGGCTAACGCCTGGGTGGCCTTCCACGTATTCAAGTCTGTTTTATTATCTTGAAAGGAGCCAAACGGAGACATCCCACTCGAGCGTCCCATTAAGAGGTGATTGGGAGTTAACGCTTCTTCTTCTAGGTTGGGATTTACTGGGGTCAATGGCCGTGAGTTGATCACATGTTCGGCCTCTAGCAGCAGTGTATGCAGTACTTCGTCTGGTGGGTATTTTTCTTTCAGTGTGACTTTTAGAGCTGTCTTCACTGATCTGACGAGGCGCTCCCAGGCTCCGCCCATGTGAGGAGCACCTGGGGGTATTTTCTTCCAGGTGATCAATTTTTCTGAAGCGAAGGCTCTCAGGCTCTGATCGTTGCTTTGCATGGCTTCTGCGATTTCTTTTTCAGCGGCAACGAAGTTGGTTCCGTTGTCGCTGTATATCACGGTCGGCGTTCCGCGGCGCGCTATCATTCTTCGTAGACTCATGATCATGGAAGAGGCCGTGAGGGATGTGGCCATCTCCATGTGCACTGCGCGCGTGGTGAGGCATGTGTATAATGCGCCCCACCTTTTCTCGCGTCTTCGCCCGACTGTTACTTGCATGGGCCCAAAATAGTCCACCGCGGTAGCAGTAAATGGCGGTTGATTTTGGGCCAGCCTTTCAGCAGGTAAGTCGCCTAAGGGGATTTTTGAGGGAATCCCCTTATAGGTCCGACACCATTGGCATTGGTTGCATATGTAGCGTATAACATTGCGCAGTCCTATTATGTGGTATCGCTGTCTTAGCTCATTCATGACAGTTTGATGGTTGCCATGGTTGAAGGTTGCGTGCGTGTGATGCACCAACAGTCGTGTGAAGCCTTCTTTGGCATGTAGGACTGGCATGTTTTGCTCATCTTTTATTCTGCTATCCAAGCACAGGATCCCGTTGCGGTCGATCTTCACGGAGAGTTTGGAGAACGGTGACTTCTTCGGTGGTCGCCGCCCAGCCTCTATGGTCGTAATGTCTTCAGCAAACGAGTTGTATTGACTCCTTCTTACTAGCAATAGCTCTGCTAGTTTTATGTGGTTTGGTGCGAGTTCTATTCTTGTGTTTCTTTTGAGTAGTTTGGCCTTAAATACCTCAGCGGCGAGAAGTACGGTTGCAGCAGCACGAATTAACCGAATATACTTCGAGAAACGTTCTAACTTAGGTAAGTAGTCGCTGACGTCATGTCTAATGGTTACGTGAACTTGTTTTATAATTCTTTCTTCCCCGGAAGGGGGTGAATGCGCCACTATTGGCTTTTCCTGTGGCCAGGACGTGGGACTGTTCCTTATGAACTCGGGTCCCTTAAACCACCTATGTTCCGAGTTGAAATTAACGGGAATACCCTTGGTGGCATCGTCCGCGGCGTTATCGGTACTGGGTACCCATCGCCAATTCGCTGGCGTGGTTAAGCTTTCTATTTCGGCTAGCCGATGTGCGACGAATGATTTAAAGGTGCGCGGGTCGGATTTTATCCAAGCTAGTACCGTTTTTGAGTCAGACCAATAGTGACATTTTAATGTTTTGTAATCGGACTCGCGCTTGACCGATTCTGCTAGTCGGCTACCTAATACCGCGGCCTGTAATTCTAAACGCGGTATAGATATAGGTTTTAGCGGAGCTACCTTAGCTTTGCCTACAACCAATCGTGATGTTTTGGTTCCGTCCGTTTTGGTACTGACGAAGTAAATAGCGGCCGAATATACCTTCTCACTTGCGTCGCAGAAAACATGTAACTCCCCCTCGCCTTGGGGAGTAGCAGGTATGTACCGATTTATTTCTAACTTTTTTAGTAATTGCAAATTATTTATAAACGATAGCCATGTCACGTGATGTTCGCTTGTGATAGGGTCATCCCATCCTATGCCGCTGCGCCATATTTCTTGTATAAGACATTTACCCACCATAGTAATTGGCGAGACTAAACCTAGCGGGTCAAATACCGACATGACCGCGCTGGTAACTTGTCGCTTGGTAGGTAATGAATCGCCTCGAATGACGCTTGCGGGTGTATTTCTGAGGTTGACGTTGAAGCCCAACGTATCGCGTGCGTGATTCCATGTAAGACCTAACGTACGCTCGGTGTCGCTTTTACCTAACGTGGTCGTCTCGCTGCTACGCGTGTTTGTAACGTCGCTTATTATTTCGGGTACGTTTGACGCCCATCCCCTGAGTTCGAAGGACGCCGCTAAATGGACCTTATGCATGGCGTTGATTACTCGCTTCGCCTCGCTTTCACTGTGAAAGACGCCTAAATAATCGTCCATATAGAAATTGCGTATTGTGGCCCTCGCGACCTCGGGATATTGTTGACCGTGCCTTTCGGCGTTTTTATTTTTAACGTACATAGCGGTACACGGTGATGACGCCGCCCCGAATATTAATGAAGTCATTCGGTACTCCTTTGGCGGCTTTTCCCGTTCTTCGCCCCTCCATAAAAATCGCAGACTGTCGCGGTCTTGCTGGGCTATTTTGACCTGTAGAAACATTTCCTTTATGTCGGCTACTACCGCGATTCTACCTTCTCTGAATCTAATCAAAACGCCAAATAGCGATTGCAGCAAGTCGGGGCCGGCTAGGAGAGCGTCATTAAGGCTCTTGCCCCCACACTTGGCTGCCGCGTCGAATACGAGCCTTGCTTTTCCTTTTTGTGGGTGAATTACTGAAAAATGAGGCAAATACCAACTACGTGGCGATGACGTCGCGGACTCTACCTCCTCCGCGTAGCCCGCCCTTAACAAGTTGTCTATTTGTTTGGAATATTCAATTTTTAAGTTTACGTCTTTATCTAACTTTTTCTCCAAGTTGAATAGATGGCTGAGGGCCTGGTGTCTATTTTTCGGCATTACCTCGGCGTCCGAGCGCCATAACAGACCCGCCTCATACCTATTGCAATTTTCTAATTTTTTACACGTTTTCTCTAAGATCGTTAAGGCGCGCTGGTCTGGGTCGGAAGTAGGCTTACGCGGCTCGATACCTAACGATTCGATACTGAAATAATCCCTTATCAACTGGAGCGCGGGGTCTTCTGATAACGCGGGTCGTACGTGATTTATTACCGCGACGGTATGGCGCGGCCTTAAATCTTGTCCATGCAGCACCCATCCCAACTTGGTTAGCGATGCTACGGGTTGATTTTTGTTGCCTACCCTTAACTGCCTGGAGGTAATTAAGTGTCCAGCACCGATCCAAATCCAAAACCCCGAGAGCTTTCAGCTCGAACTCCAGAATCGTTTCGAGTGCCTAGGGAGCTCCTTGGACGATTATAACGATGGGTTCGTGGAAACTGTCCATACGGTCGGGTCTAAGTTTTTCAAGACCCGCCGTACTAATGGCAAAAAGAAACTCTCTGATCCTACTCTGCAGCTAATGGAGGAGAGGCGTGAAATGATCCTGCAGTCTTCAGACGACGCGCTAAAGTACCGACAGCTCAATAGACAGATATCTAAGGCCTTGAAAAGCGACCTTCGCCGTTTTAATACGGACCGCATAAAGGACGCGATAGAGCGGAACAAGGGCTCCAAGGTCTTTTCAAGAGATCTGTCTATTGGGCAGAGTCAGCTTGCGAAACTGAAGACCAATGATGGCAGGATCGTTTCCTCCAAGCCTGAGCTGTTGAGAGAGATCGAGAGTTTCTATGGACAGTTATACACGTCAACAAGCAACCCCGTTACGGATCTGGCAAACGACCCAAGAGCCAGATTGACCCGACACTACACCGAAGATATCCCGGACGTTAGCTTGTACGAGATTAGGATGGCTCTGAAGCAGCTAAAAAACAACAAGGCGCCGGGTGATGACGGAATCACGGCCGAACTCCTGAGGGCCGGCGGAAAACCCGTTCTTAAGGCCCTCCAGAAGCTGTTTGATTCCGTCATACTCGAGGGCAAAACGCCACAGGCATGGAACAGAGGTGTGGTGGTACTTTTCTTTAAGAAGGGTGATAATACTCTTCTTAAGAATTATAGGCCCATCTCACTTCTGAGCCATGTCTACAAGCTGTTTTCAAGAGTCATCACGAACCGTCTCGCGCGCAGGTTTGACGACTTCCAGCCTCCCGAACAAGCCGGATTCCGTAAAGGCTTTAGCACCGTAGACCACATACATTCGCTGCGGCAGGTTATACAGAAGACCGAAGAGTATAACCTGCCTCTCTGCTTAGCGTTTGTGGACTACGAAAAAGCCTTCGATTCGATCGAGACATGGGCTGTACTGCAGTCTCTTCAACGTTGCCAGATCGACTATCGATACATCGAGGTGCTGAAGTGTCTGTATGAAAACGCCACTATGTCAGTCCGACTCCAGGACCGGACTTCGAAACCTATCCTTCTGCAGCGAGGTGTGAGACAGGGAGATGTTATCTCTCCGAAACTGTTCACCGCTGCACTGGAGGATGTCTTCAAGGTTCTGGACTGGAAAGGGGCTGGCATCAGCATCAATGGCGAGTACATCACTCACCTTCGGTTTGCCGATGATATAGTCGTCATGGCTGAGACCATGGAGGACCTCAGTGCAATGCTCGATGACCTCAGTAGAGCTTCCGAAAGAGTGGGTCTTAAAATGAACATGGAGAAGACAAAGGTCATGTCGAATGCCCATGTAACACCCACTCCCATGACGATCGGAGGCGCTACACTCGAAGTTGTGGCCGAGTACGTTTACCTAGGACAGACTGTCCAGTTACGTAAGTCCAACTTCGAGAAAGAGGTCAATCGTCGAATCCGACTCGGCTGGGCAGCGTTCGGGAGGCTTCGCAATATCTTCTCGTCCCAAATACCACAGTGTCTCAAGACGAAAGTCTTTGACCAGTGTGTGTTGCCAGTGATGACCTATGGTACAGAGACGTGGTCGCTCACAATGGGCCTTATCAGAAGGCTTAAAGTCACCCAAAGGGCAATGGAGAGGGCTATGCTCGGAGTTTCCCTACGCGATCGAATCAGAAATGAAGAGATCCGCAGGAGAACCAAGGTAACCGACATAGCCCGAAGAATTGCCAAACTTAAGTGGCAGTGGGCAGGGCACATTGCTCGCAGAACAGATGGCCGATGGGGCCGAAAGGTTCTGGAGTGGCGACCGCGTACCGGAAGACGTAGAGTAGGAAGGCCTCCCACAAGGTGGACCGATGACCTTGCAAAGACCGCGGGTATCCGCTGGATGTGGGAAGCACAAGACCGGTCGAAGTGGAGGAGCTTGGGGGAGGCCTATGTCCAGCAGTGGACGTCTTTCGGCTGATATGATGATGATGGTGATGATGATGAATTAAGTGCCAGTTATCTTGGCCTATTAATATGGTCGGTTTGGCCAACTCGTAACACAACTCTCCTTCCAGTTCGGTTAGGTGGTCGCATTTGCGTACTAGGTCGCTGCTTACCTCCTGTGGGGACAGATTTAAGTTACATATTGTACGCGCGTTCATAGTTTCTAAGTTCCTATTACATAAGCCCCTTATTGATAATTTTACGTAGCAAGATTCCGATTCGTTAATTCGATTACCTCCTACGCCTTCTAGGGATAAGGGCTGACCGCGCCCCCTTGTTATCACCTCGTCCGCCGTTTCTTGTTCGACCAAGGTCATCGTTGAACCTTCGTCCAACAGGGCATGGGTAGATATCGTTCCTATCGGTCCGCTCAACTCGACCGGCACTATTTTTAGGTAGGTATTCGATCTGTGAAGATGATTTATCGAGCTCACGTTGCCGCGGGTAGGCAGAGACGCAGGTGGTCGTTTGTCATCTTTTTTATAGCAGCCGTGTAATAGCTTATGGTGAGACGCCTCGCACCCGCTCTCGCCGCACGGTATGTACTTACACTTGTACATTCTTATATGCGCGTTTTTTAGGCATCGAAAGCATAACTTGTTATTTTTAACCGAATCCCATCTTTCGACTACGCTTAATTTCGCGAAATCGGCGCAATCCGCATTGTTATGGCTACCTGCGCATATTACGCATTTATTATTATCCGACTGGGTCGGCTCGGCCGCCGCTCGCGGCGCATTTGACGCGTTTTTCTTGGGTGCGTGTTTTTTAGTGGAATGTTTGTTTACTGTGGCTACGGTTTTTTTATTTTGTATGTCCGATTGGCACGAACTGTCGCTATCGTAATCGCACGAGCGGTCGCGTCTACGATTCTTTTCGTGGGCCGTATTTACCGCGCGCGGTTTCTGTTTCGATTTTCGGTCTTCCCGGGCAGTTTCGTAGGCGAACATAGCGCCGCACCGGTCCGCCGTGATATTTAGGAATCTAGATAGCAACTCTAGCTCGGGCGCTTCAGTGTGGTCGGACTTGAACTCGTACCATTTATATTTTAAAATAGTGCTCAACTTTTCCACTATCCTATTAACTAACTCGGGCGAGTATAGGTATTGCGGTTGTTTAAGGGATTTTATGGCCGCGACTGTATTCGCTACTTTACTCGCGAAACTACCTATGTTCCGCCCATCGTCTGTCATGCGAGACATGCGTTTGATATTCTCTAGCTCGGAAAGTATCAGCAATTCGGGTTTTCCGTATCGTCTTTCTAGCGTATCTATTATCTCGTATGGATCCGATACCGTGAACAATAACGCCCTGGTCGTTTCGCGGGCTGCGCCCCGCAGCGCTTTTCGTAAGCGGGCCACGTTCTGTACGTCCGTGAACATGGCCTCTGTGTCATTATAGACTGCTTTAAAAGCCATCCATTCCGCGACTGTCCCGTCAAAATGAGGTAACTCATGGATGAACTTTGGTACCGACGCGCCTGATTTGTTCGAGTTTACCGCTTGCACTATCGCGTTGGCCAGCATTGACATGTCACTAAGATTATTATTCGCTGACACGTTTTTTCCTACGCGTGGTTCACTCGTATTCGCATCGAGCGGCTGCGCGGGCTGTCCCGGGACATGAGTTTTATTCGCTATTTCCGGCCTACTAAAAACGTGTTGATCCGAGATCCAACCTTCAACGCGGGACTTTTCTACACTGGGTGGCTCCGCGCCGTTTGAGCTTTCCAGTTCTATTCTGGCTATCTCCAAACGACTTAGCGCAACCGCGGACGCCGCCCTAGCCCGCGCTAACTCGGAATTGTACAATTCTAATTCGGCTTTTAATACGGATAAACGGCTACTCGCTCTGTCCGTGGGGACATTTACAACTGTGCCCGGCGCACTCACTGGCTGAGGAATATTTAAATCGGCTATCGCATTTTCGTTATTGGTTATTCTATCTGTGCGCGCGCTGCTGTCACCGGACGTAACCTCTGTGCTGGTGCCCTTACTCCACGTTTCTGTTTCCGTGGAGCCTGTTTGGCCCGACGGCGGTGTGGCGTCTGTGGTAGGCGTAGATTTGCCTGAACGCAATACACGTGCGTTTTCCATTTTGCGCACGGGGGGGCCCTACACCTAATTAACTTAATTCTAACACTTTCACTTTCACTTTTCACTTTTCACTGATTGTTTCTTGACGCCTAACTTGCCTATCTGCCTGGCCGGACTCCTACCGCGGTGATGCCGGACCAGGAATGGGAACGAGAAGGTAAGGAAGGGTAGGAACCTCCCGGCAGAGGATGCGGGCGCTTATGGGAGCATCAGAGTGCGGTGGGAAACCCGCACCCGTCGTTGCGTGCCAACTTGTGGCCCCTAAGCGTTCCACACCGTACCGGCGGGGTCTGACTGAGACACCTGGTAGGTGCGTGGAGTCGTCAGGTCGTCCACTATGCTTCCGTACGTAAAGGCCGTTTATCACCGCTAGGTGGCCGCGTACGTAAATGATGATTGCTTCCAAGTATCTTAGTGTGGTTAAGCAGACCAACACTAATAACTCGCGCGTACTTGTTTCTTTCTTGCGATTTCTTGAAATCTTGATTATTCTTGCTTGATTTCTTGAAATCTTCTTGCTTGATTCACGAAATCTTGATAATTCTTGCTTGATTTCTTGAAATCTTCTTGCTTCTTGCTTGATTCACGAAATCTTGATAATTTTGCTTGATTTCTTGAAATCCGACGACGAAGGACCATTGAAAGAGGTGTAACTGCTGTTCCTCTTTTTTTGTAGACTTTCTTGAAGTACCATAGGTTTCTTGACACGGGTAAATAAAACTGCAGAGTTTCAAGACAATGCTGCGAGTGAAGTGTAAAGATGTGTTGCGTGGGCGGCGCGCGGCGATAGAATGAACGCCGGGACTACGCGCGCCTTATATTTATAATGTTCGCCACTGGGCGGGCGTTGTTAGAAATGTGCAGTGTAGGGAAGGCAGCACTTTATTTTCATAAATCACTTAAAACTAGACAGAATGCCGAGAAACATAAAAACTTATAGCTTATATTATTCTAGTCTTATGATAACAATTTTATACTTTAGTAATCCTAGATTCTAATAAGTTTCTGGTATACTTTCAGTTTACAACAGGTTTTCATGTATTTAACTCTAGATGCCTAGCTTTGCATGCTTATAATTTATTACATAAGGAACTTAACACATAGGACTAAATCTGTTTAAATAACTAGGGCTAATTTTTACATTCTACTTAAATATCTAAAGCTGTTATTTACAGTGACATTTCGTTTCTCCATTTTTGACATTACACTGTAAATATTCTTCTACAATCTGTTGTTTTGTCTTTCGTTTCTAACGATCTTTGTCTAGGTCCTTATAAATGTAGATTATTTCAGAAGATTATTTCTTCCCAATCTGTCAAAATCACACTGACAACAAACTTTCTACTCGACGGATACATAGTATTTACGATTATCTACAAAATGTATCTATCATGATTTGTTTAGAACGCATGTCTGTGATAATTAATAGAAAAACATAGCTATCTTCTCCTATTGTACAGTCGCCAGCAGGTCAAGCTATCCCAATCTGTCAAATTTTCCCAATTGAACATAAACCTTATTCCTTTGCAATAAAGTTGAAAAACTATCAAAGAAATTTGACAGATTGGGGTAGCTTGATGTGCTGGCCTCTGTACATCATTTAGATAATAGTCATGTTCATTCTTCCGTCGACAAATAGGTGCTCGTGCTAAGCCTACAGTGCGTGCAAGTATTTGTCGGTAGTAACAGTTTTGACAAGAATTCTACACATCACAATTTGTGCACGGGATGGAACCGGGATACAGGCCTCTTCTCGGAAAAGAAGAAGGCCATAATCCACCACGTAGGCCCAGTGTGGGTACGTAACAGTCATTAAAAACATAAAACATTATTTATCACAAAATCATTGTACCTACAGACTCTGGATAATAGAATAAACAATGTGATAGGAGGATACTGAGTTTCAGATCACCCGGTTCTTTTTAGACGGTTAGAGTTATAATATACTACTAATTTTATAAATTGGAAAGCTTTTATCCCGGTTAAGGTTACGTCCCTAAGAAATATTTTCCACCCTCTACGCGGGCGAACCCGCAGGCAAAGTAAAAAAATGCTGTTAAGAAAAAGCATAACCCACAAAAGTAAGAGACAAATTGAAAACAAATAAGGGGATTTAAAATTACAATGACTGGCATCGAATTTTCATCGAAATGTTGTGATACCAGAGGGGCAATTCTCGTAATTTTAAGAACCTTCGCAGTCTGGTCTCAGTCTCAATCTGTCAAAAATACCTCAAGTTTACACATTACATTATATTTTTGACAAGTTTTTGACATTTAATTGACGCCGATAGGAGACTGCGACTAGATTTTGAACGTTTTTAATTACGAGAGTTGGCCTTCTATTTGAAAGCAGTAGCTGTCAACAGTAGGTGGTAGATGTCACATGACATGTGTCCGAGTTTTTGGTTCTAAAGCCAGTGTTATACAAAGGACCTCAGATAATAAAATAAAGGCAGATAGACCGCGCGGAACACTAAGAGTGAATGAAGCCAAAACACCAAATACTAAGGCGTCGTATTTTATGTAACACACAAACAGCCGCTTTTTTTTTTTTTTTTTGTTTATATTATAAAACAAAGGCAAATAGATCGCGCAGAACACTCAAGAGTAAAAAAAACAAAAACTAAAGCCTCGCATTATATAAAATACGACGCTTTAGTATTTGGTTTTTTGGCTTCACTTCTGGTGTTCCGCGCGGTCTATCTGCCTTGTTTTATAATCTGAGCAAAGGACACGCTTCCCCACGATGTGGTGTGATTCTGACATGTGCCACAACATCGCCAAAATTCTCACCGCAAATAAATAACACACACCACACTAAACAAGTCAAAACAAACCTAACTTCACCCTAAAAACCAAGCTTACGCGGCAACATTAATTTTTCACTCATATTACATTATCCTGGTCACAATGAAGGGCGGTATATTAATTCGCATACGTTGCCTGGCGAGGGGCCAAATCTTTAGTCCACCCGCAATGGGTCAGCCATGATAAAATGTTTTGATTCATTACTTTTAACCAGTTAAGTAACCAAGCTTGGTGTTAGATTTTGTTAGTTTAGATGCTTACAGGATAAAAGGTTTAATTGGGTGTAAAATACCCATTACGAAGAAAAATAAATGTCAAAACAAGTTGGAAGTTTGACCTTCAATTGTTCCCGTGTATGGTCCAGTATTTTTTTCATAACAACGGGAACTAAAAGTGACTCTCAGTCTCGATATGGGCATTTTTATCAGTGTAAGATTTTACTTCGACGGGACTCTTCGCTGACAGGACACGTCGCCAATAGGGCTCATCCTTGCGCTATTACTAAAATAGTCAAGTAACTAAATTTGAGTGTTCTAATTAAATTTTTGTTTAAAACAAAAGAGTTTGTGTGGAACTGTCAAAATTTTAGCAGATTACCGCGTAAGTCAGTCATTCTTTTGTCATTATGTACGAGATTACCAATGAATGCCATTTCTTTCAATGGAGTGTCAGTGGCTGACCATTGGAAAGTCATAATGACGCCATTATATTAGTAGATTACCAAACTTGTCAAAATCAACAATTATGAAATCAATGATAGACCATTCTGACACTATTATACGAGTAATAGCAGACTCGAGGCCCAGGCTTCGTGTCCGACAGAGATAGTACCCGTGATGAGCAGTTAGACGCTAGTCTACACTTACAACATTATTGAGTGAGCTGCAGGATCAGGTAAAGTAAAACAGGCGCGTAAAAAATTAAAAAAGTCCTTCGGAAGATCGGGTTTTCTGGATAAACCACGGCATAAATCAATGACTAATAAAGTTTATTGAACTTTTCGATAATTGAGCTTTCTTTGTAACTGACTTAGTTTTGGAGATTTTACACTTCTTTTATTACACACGCCCAAATTTAGGTTACATTAGCAAGAAAAACAAATCTTTGTTGGGTCCTAACTTTTTAATGGTTTTTAATTTTAGTATTGTTTCCGTACAGACAATATTAATAATAAAACAAAGCCGTAACATGTTTAATTATTGATGTAAATTGTCAAACAATGGAGTAATACACTCCCGAAATTTGTATGGGAAAAATGTGGACTAGGCTCATCTTAAGATCCTGTATCCCTTATATTAGTATGTGTCACTTATGTTAGTTCTCTCGAATAAAAAACTTTAAAAAAAAACAGCCGACTTTCAAAAAATACTACAAAGTAAAAAATAACTTTAATGTCTGAAGTCGGTGACTTTTGTGCGATGTGTATTTTAATTCTTTGTCGCCGCCTTCTCAAATACAGTTATTTTTCACTTTGTAGTGTTTTTTTAAAGAGTTTTTTCACTCTCTAGGTATAGTACCTATACCACACCAATTCAAAATTTCATCAATTTGGGGGTCAAAACACAGCATATTTATGCGATAGCAGCATTCGCGGTTGATTTGCTGTAATTTTTTTGAAGAGTTCCATTGTCTGTCTCTGAAACGTGTCATCAGATCCATTTGAAATTGAAATGGGACCATTTCGAAATAAAAATATTTTTTCAAATCCGTCTATACAGGAAAAGTTCTTATCCAGTGCGCAAATTGTAACTATGAATTCAGCATATCATTCTAGAACCCCTAGCGCAGAAATTTTTCGCCGGATGTTAAAAAAAAAATCAGCCGTTCCATACATTTTGACCGCGTAGGTATTGCACTTTTCTCTGAAACAGCTGATTTTTTTTTGTATAAGCGGCGAAAAATTTCTGCGCTAGGGGTTCTAGAATGATATGCTGAATTCATGGTTACAATTTGCGCACTGGATAAAAACTTACCCTGTATAATGACTGAGCTATGCCCGAACATACATTAAATACCTATATATATATAAACATGTCGAAATGACAACCTCCTTCTCTTTGAAGTCGGTTAAAAAGGTAATAAATGATGTCTCCTAAACTTCCAGTAATATGTTCCAAGTAGGCAGATCTTTGTGGACCTTGTGGGCCTCGACTAGACCTCTTTTTATCGGACGTAAAGTAGGCTGCGCAAAAATGAGGAGAAGCTATTAATCTTAGGAAACAAGTCATGTTACAACTTGAATGTATTTTTTGAATACGAGCTTTTGCCCGCGGCTCCGCCCGCGTGGATATCGGTTATCGAGTAAAAAAGTTGTTTATGTCCTTTTCGGTGTCCCATGCTATATTTCTGCCAAATTTCATGACAATCAGTTCAGCGGTTTAGGCGTGAAAGCGTATCAGACAGACAGAGTTAATTTCGAATTTATAATGTTCGTAGGGATTAGCTTTTGCCAATGGCATCGCCCGCGTGGCTGTTAAAAATTATGCCATGGGAACGTACTATTGGCATAGAAAAAGGCTGCAGGTTACAAACTATCTGTGTACCAAATTTCATCCAAATCCGTTCTGCCGTTTTTGCGTGATTGAGTAACAAACATCTTAATATCCAAACATACAAACTTTCACATTCATAATATTAGTTTATGGAATATTATACAACGTGTAAAATAAAGGGTAAATAAATACCAACGGCACGGCATCTTTGAATGGTATCAAACGATATTGGAAGGGTTTTTAATCCTATCTCTAAATGTTCGGAATTTATTAGAATTTTTAATACATTGATACTAAAAACCGAACTTTTCAAATTGAAATAAACACATCACTCGGAAGAGATTTATTGTAATATTAGCAAGTAACGTGGAAAGTTATTGACCTACGTAGTGCGGTGACACGTTAGTTATGATTTGAATTTAAGAAACATAAGAAAGCGAAAATTTGGTATCAATTCTTAGAGTATTTTATTTTGAGCTGAAACCAGTTGTAATATTAAGTGCTTAAGGATAGCAATAGGGTTTCTGTTACAACCTGTATAATTAATGTTCCCACTGCTAGGACACAAACTCCTCTCTGTGAGCCGTTATCCACCACGCGGGTCCGGTACGGGTTGATGTATGCCGCATGTCTTTGAATATTTTGGTTCTAAGACATGCCGGTTTCCTCACGATGTTTTCCTTCACCGTTTTGAGAGCAGTGGTGACGAGATTAAACATACAAAGTAAAGTGCCTACCTCGGTTCGACCTCACGAATTACAACTTGTCAGTCAGGGTCGATACCTCTGAGTCACCACTGCTGCTGTAAAAGATAATCTTCTACTTATTTTACCTCACACAAAGTACCGATAAAGGTAGTTTATCCTACATGCCTTTTACGTAACCTGCTAGAAAATTCATAAAAGAACATAACCTCTATAAACGTTGAGCAAAGAGATAGATTTTACTATTAAGGGTACACTAGTCGCGGGCTCAAACGCACTGGTCGGCCTGGCTAAAAAGCACGCTGTCTCACCAGGCTTCGTGTCCGACAGAGGTAGTATCAGTGATGAGCAGTTAGACGATAATCTACACGCAAAACATTATTGAGTGAGCTGCAGGATCAGTTACAGTAAAACAGGCGCTTAAAAAATTAAGAAAAGTCCTCCGGAAGATCAGGTTTTCTGAAAAAACCACTGCATAAATCAATGACCAATTAAGTTTGTTGAACTTTTCGATAATTGACCTTTGAAAGATTCGTTTTTTTTGCTAATTTAACCTAAGTTTGAGCGTGTTTAAGTAATAAAAGGAGTGTAAAATCTCAAAAACCAACCGGTACCGACAAAGCTCAACTATCTAAAAGTTCAATAAACGTAATTGGTCATTGATTTATGTAGTCTTTTTTTCAGAAAACCAGATATTCTGAAGGACTTTTCTTAATTTTTTACACGCCTGTGTTACTTTAACTGATCCTGCATCTCACTCAATAATGCTGTGCGTGTAGACTAGTGTCTAACTGCTCATCACTGATACTACCTCTGTCGGACACGAAGCCTGGTGACACAGCGTGTTTTTTAGCCAGGCCCACCAGTGAGTTCGAGCCCGCGACTAGTGTACCCTTAAATGATTTTCTTGGAGAAAACTTAAGCGTATTACGGGCCCATAAAAGGAAAAAAATACTTATAAAGAAATGTATAATAAGGTATATATGGTAACATAATGTCATCGATAAAGATAAGCTTTATGTCTTTCCTTTGTCTGAGTTCGTTACTTATTGGTTTTGATGATACTATTGAAGTGAAAGGCTTATTATTATTATTTATCCGTATTATGGTTCTTATTTCCATGTTTACTAATATTGTAAATACAAAATTAACTTCGTCGGTTACTTTTTCACTCTTAGACCACTGAATCAATCCAAGTCAAGTTCTGAGTTGAGCCGTATGATTACTGATACATGCGTGCACTGAATGGACAGGTCCACTCAATTTTTGTGGTTCTTTCCTCAAAAGACCATTTCAGACACCGATCCACATGGTCTTCACATGATCTGACCAAGATTATGTCTGGACTTTGAAAGAGTCTGTGACCTCTGAGTTTGTTTCGGCCTTTCTTCTCAGAGTAGTCAGTTATGAAAAATATGATTGACGTGTAAAAGTGTTTGTACAAACCTACTTACAGAAATAAAATCATCTCACTACTATCACTCTAGTGGTTGCAAGCGCTACTACTGAGCAAATCGTTTTTGGGGTTCTCCAAGAATTTATCAGTAGCAGCAACATGGTACTTAAACATAACTGGCGAAATGTAGTAGAATAGAAAGTAGGATAGGACATAGGATAAGAAGTAGGATAGGAAGTAGGATAGGAAGTAGGATAAGAAGTAGGATAGGAAGTAGGAAAGGAAGTAGGATAGTAGGATTCGTTTAGAACTTCCAGTTCAGAACTTGGAACTTGCCAACTGCCTCGTCTAGACCAACGAGGCAATCTACGAGTAGTTGGTCTATTCAATAGACTCTAGTGGTTGCAAGCGCTACTGCTGAGCAAACCGTTATTGGGTTTCTCCAAGAATTTATCAGTAGCAGCAACATGGTACTTAAACATAACTGGCGAAATGTAAGTGCACTGAATGGCACCTCTGCCGAAACATTCGGGAAAAAGTGGCGTGATGTTATCTTATCTGTTTAAATAAAAAGAAAAGTCCTGACTGACTGACTGACTCATTAACGCCCAGCCCAAACCCTTGGACCCAGAAAGCTGAAATTTTGCACAGAGGTTTCCTTTATAATGTAGACAAGGAATAAGGAAGGATTTTTCGAAATTCAAACTCTAAGCGAGTTAAATGGGGGATGAAAGTTCCACGCGGGCGAAGCCGCTGGCAAAAGCTAGTATCTGATGTGTGTCATAGATGTGTGTAAATGTGTAATCTTATCTATATAAATAAAAAGAAAAGTCCTGACTGACTGACTGACTCATCAACGCCCAGCCCAAACCCTTGGACCTAGAAAGCTGAAATTTTGCACAGAGGTTCCCTTTATAATGTAGGCAAGGAATAAGGAAGGATTTTTCGAAATTCAACCCCTAAGGGAGTTAAATAGGGGATGAAAGTTCCGCGCGGGCGAAGCAGCTGGCAAAAGCTAGTATCTGATATGTGTCATAGATGTGTGTAAATGTGTAACCTTTCAGCATCTCTGTATCAAAAAAAAATGAAAACAACCAGGATAATGGGTTTATAATAATATCAATCATAACATGCAACCTAAGAATCTTTTGTTAATACAGATTTTATTAATACATTCCGTATAAAACAAAATGCTAGGAAAAGCCAAGTAAAAGTTTATCTTTACGCGTTCGATGTAAATGTTTATGAAGGAAAATGGATTATTTACAGCTACCTAACTCATGGTCCCATCACCGTAAAATGTCTTTACGATAGGAGCCACGAATATGACACTATTTCCTTAAATACGGTAAAAAAGTTGTAACTTTTTCCGTATAACTAGAGAAAATATGGTTAAAGATTTTCACTGATGTTTTGTCTTCATGCAAACTATTCTGTTTTTGTTTAATTCGTTTATTTTTGTGTTTAAATGTTTAATTATATAAGGGGCCATCCCTAAATTACGTCACACAATTTTTATGGTTTTTTGTTCCCCCCGTCCTTGTCACACTTGAGAAACCACCCTTTTGTGTGACGTCACATATTTTTCAATTTTATATTTATAAGTAGGTAATTAAATTAAAACAGCAGTTTTTCCATTTTTTTTATATTAAAAAAAAAAAAAAAAAAATAACATAAATTCAAATGTTTTAGATAGTTAGAAAGAGCCTTATAAATATAGATCGAGTATTATTTTCAAGTTCTTGGTTACATATGAGCTTTAGTATTTTATATTATAACATGTGACGTCACAAAGCTTTTGACCCCCGCTGTCCCTTGTTGACATTGTGCACATTTCGGACCCCCTCCCCCTTAACGTTATGGACGGCCCTTATAGCATTTTCTTTTTATTTCACTTTTTAAATTTAATTTTCTTTTATACTTAGTTACAATAACACCATTAGAGGTATCGTATTATCCAGTAACTGGATTTAGGACGTCAGATAAGCAGTTGCTCCATTAGAAATACTAGTATTCAGCTGGATCCGGTTAGACTGGAAGCTGACCTCAACCTAGTTGAGAAAACGCTAGGCAAATGATGATGATAACTTGGCAACATAAATATATTTTACCCATTCCAAAACCTGAAAGTTGGTAATATTTAGTGGGGTATCCGAATTTGCCTGTTTTAGAGTCAATTTTTCAGTTGTAAAATTAGTGTATTGAAAAATAATTGTGATGCATCTTTGTTGGAGGGAAATTACGAGATAAAAGTGAAATTTTGTACGTTACGTTACGGCGACGTTTTAAAGGCCCAGAGGCCAGGAAATCCTCGCCATAAATACTATTTTCCACCACCAAACGTGCTCTCTCAACAGCGTGTGCCAAACTTTCCGTGTCATTGCCTCGTTATATTATTTCCGAAACGCATCGACAGAAATGTTTAGAATAACTAATTTGTTCGTTGAGTGGTGCGGAGGCGTTGTGCCAAGTAACACGAATAAAAACGGGTCATGCATGCCAAGGAGATTGTTGTGTAGGGATGTGCTGCCTTTGGTCCGTGAAAGGTACCGGGATTCGAAGCGTGATGTGAGTTTTGGTATGGTTTTTATTAATGCTTTTGAAATAGAAATGTTTGGAGTTCTAAATTTCCTAAACGCACTTGCGAGGTGACAAAAGACGTCTCTCTGCTGGGGCTAGCGACTAATGGACTTATTTCAATTAATGCTGAGCAAACGTTTTTTTACCTACAAATGTGTAAAAACCCTATATTGGTGATTTTTAGCCATTTGCTCATTAAAAAAAGTGAAGAATTTTCTTTAATCTTGGAAAGTATTTACTACTTAATTCTGAAATAAGGGCAATGAATGGAAAATGAAAAAATAAATACCATTTTCTTGGATACTTACTTAGGGTTATGAGGAACAGGGTGTAAAGTTCACTCATACCTATGTCGTCGGTAAAGGAGGATCCTCCGACCAGATGGGTATTGTGTCTGGTGAGCAACTGCCCGACAGTTGAAGTCGGGATTTTGGACCACCCAGATAGGTCCGTGGTAAACTCTGATTGCGCGATGTAGAATTTCTCAGATAGTTCGCCTGTGGCATTGTAGATGGCGCCACTTTTCTTTTTGCGATTCTTGGATTTTGTTGCGAAGCATTTTTATTTGTAGTGCCGCTACACTTATTTACCTACCAGTCGACAGCGATTTGGATTGTTTTTTCGACGCCATGTTTTATTTTTCGTTTGTTAGTAGTTATATTTTAGCTATGATAATACGTTTATTTTTCGAAGTAATAGGTTTATGTTACATAGGTAAGTAGGTTTAAGTTGTTATTCATATTTGTTTCATTTTAAGTAATTCTGAAAACAACAGGATTTCTTCGTAAATAGAATCAATTGTACAACTGTACGTGTCCTGCCATTAGACAATAATATTATAACAGCTGATAGATATGAGAATAACTATTTAGTAGCCTTTAACCCTTAATTTTGAGCACAACATAAAATTCCACATACTCTATTAAGTGACCTGACACTTTACAAATCGGATACAATGCACGCTTCGATAATGGCTCACACGTAGAAGCCACATTTTACCGACCCAGGTGGCCGGACGACGGGACATAAATCCCGGGAAATTGGGACGTCCCGCAGACACTTAACATCACTAGTTCGTAGTATCGAATGTCAGAAAGGATTGAAGGAGACCAAATGGGGCGATACAGTCGTGTTCAGACTTGTTTTCTTACTTTTTCCGAATAGTGTTTGTTTTGAGATAGATAGAAAACGATTTGATACTCGTTTTTAGTGATGTACGAGTATTAAGCTCGCAGGAATGTGTCGTAGTTTTGTCAGTTTTATTTCGTTGTGAGATTACAGTTGTACCGATTTAAAGGAAATTGACTCTTTCGGTATGAGAGGTTTTTCTGCAATTGCTCATATATTTAGAGATCAGACTCACTAGGGTATTTAAGAAAAGATTGATCAATAATTTTCTTGATACTTTTAAACAAATAGTAGAAGGGGCTGCCTAGCGAAGTCTTACTCATTGTCTTCTCTGTGATAAATTACCTGAAATTAACCTCAGGACAGTTTTCATCGTACCATGATCTTATGATGAGATATCCCTTTGAATAAACCATACAACACGTAGTCCATATTTCTCTATTGGTTAAAGAAGACGTGACATCTTTACTAAGAGCAGTGAACCAAAACGAACTGATAGTGAGCGGTGAATGAATGACTGAAAGATGAATGAATGTAGAGCGGTCGTTAGCCTTGATACGTATTCTATTCAGTGGGTGGTGTTGCTTGCTTTTTTACGTTGAATGAGCTATTAGAAGGATGGCCATTTGAGGGATACAATCAACGTTGCAATCTAAATTTCGGTTATTTTCAACGAGAGAATGCACTCTCTAATGAAAAGGACCATCAGTCTATCAAGAATGGCATTAATTTTGACAGTTCCACATCATTAATGGCATTGTTTATGTAGCAATTTTTTTTTGTAGATATGCAAGAATGTGTCATTAAGAAGTTCTAAATGATTCAGATTCTGATCTGCAGACTACTTAGAGCTACTTTTGACAAACATACCTAAATACTTTTCCTGGTACCTATTTTGCTATTTTTATTTTTTCATTTAATTTTATATTAACGCTGTACCTACCTATCTAAATAAAATTATATTTATATAGGTAATAGTTATCAAATTAATTAATTACTGTTACTAGTGTATAACCGTTGTAATTAATAATAATAATAAATAAATAAATTAATATCAGTTGAATAAGTTTTTTTTTTAAGTTTTCTCGAAAGTTGGCAACAATTCACGATGTGATTGCGATGCGAAATATCATACCAAATGTTGTACATATTAAAGAGTATCTATTCTATGTTTTTCGCCCCTTTATAAGAACGGTGCAAAACACTAAAACAAAAAATACGTGTGGCACTCGGGGACTGCCGCGGTAAAGCTATTGCATAGCATTTTTAATCAACTATAATTATTTATTTATTTTTTATTTATGCAGTATTTTTTTTCTTTGATATTAATTCAAGTTTTTTCTTTGATATTAATTCAAGTTACACTTTTTGAGTGTGGTGACCTATAAGAAAACAAATTTTATTATATAGTACAGTCGTACCATATACATACACGTTAAGCGAACGCTCGGCCGAGCTACATGGTAGGCGGAGTGGGGGGTGTTAGGTTTAATTTCGTTACGGAATTTCTTGATTCGGTCGCCGCGCTCAAGCCCGCGATAAAAGCTATGCAATAGCTGCTACTCATAAATCAGCGTCATCGTAGACACTGATAGCTTATAATCATTAATTTAAGTTATTATGTTTGTTAGACTGAAAATGCACCTATGTTGTAAAGAGGGCACTAGATACACAATTAAATTGTGCAATAATGGTACAACAAAAAAAGATAGTACCTACCCTTAATGATCAATTACAATGCGCAAGTTGAGATATTGGGAAATAAAATTGATCGTCTAGGGTCCTTGACGGCCTTAGATAACTAATTAAGGAGGTACTGTTTTGTTTAATTTTAGTTGAGTAGGTATTGCTTTTTAAGTAGCTGATTCATGATACGTATATAGGCCAGCACATCAAGCTACTCCAATCTGTAGATTTTTCCCAATTGTAATATATAAAGTTATATAATATAATAAAGTTGAAAAACTATCAAAGAAATTTGACAGTTTGCAGTAGCTTGATGTGCTGCCGTGTGTACATATTTATATAAATATCAATTATATCTGATACTAGCACTTTCCCCACTTTAAGTTGCTTGTGGCTAAGTAACAATAGCTGCACGGGTCGTTCGATCAGGTTAAGCTACGCTTGCCGCGGTTGGTCCGTGGATGGGTGACCATCTTTACATACCAAGACCCCTCCGTGCCTCGGAAAGCACGTTAAGCCGTTGATCCCGGCTGTCATTTGTGGAGCTTTGACAGTCGTTACGGGTCGTCAGAAGCCCGAAAGTCTGACAACCAGTCTTATCAAGGAGTATCGTATTACCCAGTAACTGGGTTGTGGACGTCAGATAGGAAGTCGCTCCATGTAAAATACTGGTTACTGCATCCGGTTATACTGGAAAAAGCTAGGCAGATGAGATGATGACTAGCACTTTGCCCACGACTTCGTTCCCGTGAAATTTTAGTACCCAACGCGCCGTGTCGCACTTTTTCGCACCCGCAGTATTACTTCGTTTTCACTTAGCATTCTTCGCGACTTTTTTTCCTTTTGCTTGGCCCTTAAGAGTCGTACCGTGATGTTAAATAGCTTGTAACTTCCCTCAAGAATTGGGCTATTAAATGCAAAAAGATTTTTACATAACCAACTGTAAGTTCCAAATATTTACCTCAACAAACAAACTTACAAAAATAATTATTTCTTTGTAATATTAGTATAGATAGATAAATAATAGTTGATAGACACACTATTTAATTGGGTGTACGATCTGTAAAGATAAGTTGCTATTTGAGGTAAAAATAGATAAATAAAATTTCTAAATCTCCTCAAATCTTCACAAACCTGGGGCAAATTGTCGGCAATTTCCATTCAACAAGGGTTTTACGGTGCCTGTGTTAATACCTGGTCAAGTAGCGATGTTACCTAAATCCTTACATTACAACTAGCTATTACAACAGGCCTCGGGATTACGTTTACATTTTATTACAAGACTGTTTTGGGAATTTGGGAACTTTATACATTGGACTAAAATAATAATAATAAGATGGTAATTTTGAATTTTCACGTAGGCTATAAGTTTCATTCTTCAAATATGTTGATGAAACTGTCAAAATCGTTCCTGTTTTCGACCAATTCTGTCCTTTTTTAATAAATCGTCATCATCATTCATCATTTCAGCCGAAAGACGTCCACTGCTGGTCATAGGCCCGCCCCAAGCTCCGCTACTTAGAATGGTTCTGTGCTTCCCGCATCCAGCGGACTCTTGCGATCGTTACCAGATTAAGTATCGGTCATTGATAAATATAAATTAATTATTTTTTAGCGTATGGAGGTATTTTTTTAAGTTAAAAAAAAAAACGAAACAAAAAACAAACGAAAAAACGATCGACGAAAAGCAACCGACTTCCAAAAAACACTAGAAAGCGAAAAATAACTTTAATTTCAGAACTCGGTGACTTTGGATATTTATTTTATTAATTTCTTGTCACCGCCTTCCGAAGTTAAAGTTATTTTCGCTTTTTAGTGTTTTTTGGAAGTCGGTTGTTTTTTTTTTTTTTTTTTTTTCACTTTTTAGTTATACCTAGTACCTACCCCACACCAAATCGAAATTTCATTATCCTTGGGGTCAAAACAATGCATATTTTTGCTATAGCAGCAATCTAGGTTAATTTGCTGTCATTTTTCGAAGAGTTCCGTTGTCTTTACCGCTTTACGCATCATCCGATCCTATTTGAAATTTAAATGGGACCATTTCGAAATAAACTCCTTTCGAACAAAAAAAGAATTTTGCAAATCGGTCTTATGACGGAGTTATGCCCGAACTTCCACCTAACTCGTAACCGTTAAAGAGTTGTACCTTCCTTCATCAGCTCAGCGTCATGAGATGATGATGACCATACGCAAATGTCTCAGTAGCTTTAGAAAATATATGAAAAACATTGTTAATACCTACAAAATTTGAGGGTTGCCCTCGATTTCCCTGGGATTTCATTATCAGATCCTGACTTGGTGCCAATGGGACCATCTCAGGAGTATACTCTTTCAAATACAAAAATAATTTTGAGAATCGGTCCACAAATGGGGGAGAAATCGAGGAACATACATAAAAAAAATACATACAGTGGAACATATAACCTCCTCCTTTTTTGGAAGTCGGTTAAAAATAACGAAAAGGTTTAAACTTATAGCTCAGAGAAAAGACGGAATCCTTACAGGATCATTTGTTGCGGCAGTGGCTATAGTAGTTCGATATTAAAATATTTAAAATGAAATCAAAGAAATCAACTTGAGTAAACGGCAGGAGTCTAATGAGAGCGCTTTGTGCGTAATATCGAACTACTATAGCCACTGCCGCAACTCATCAAAGTACGAATAACGTATATTGTAACAAACTTTTAATGTATTTTCATTATGGGAACTAAATATCCCATTCCTGGTTATGAAATTATTGTTATTTCTGGATGGGAAACAAAAGTAATTTTAAATGGTAAAATTAGTGCCGTTAGTCGCTGGGATTGTAAAAAAAACTTTTTTCAAAAAAATAACAACCGACTTCCAAAAACAACACTACAAAGCTCAAAATAACTTTAATTTCGGAAGTCAGTGACTTTGGATGTGTGTTTTAATTATTTGTCACCGCCTTCCGAAATTAAAGTTATTTTGAGCTTTGTAGTGTTGTTTTTGGAAGTCGGTTGTTATTTTTTTGAAAAAAGTTTTTATTTTTCACTTTTTAGTTACCTACCCCACACTATTTCGAAATTTCATCATTCTTGGGGTCAAAACAATGCATATTTATGCGATAGTAACATTCGCGGTTGATTTGCTGTAATTTTTTGAAGAGTTCCGTTGTCTGTCTCCGGAACGCATCATCAGATCTATATAAAATTTTAATGGGACCATTTCGGAGTAAAGCCCTTTCAAAACAAAAAAAATTTTGCAAATCCGTCTTTATACGACGGAGTTATGCCCGACCATACATAAAAAAAAAAAAAAAAAAAACATGTCGAATTGATAACCTCCTTCTTTTTGAAGTCGGTTAAAAATAGTATTTTCTTCAAAGTACAAAAAGAAGTTGTTTTAAGTTACCATAGTTTTGTTATGGTTTCGATTAGGAAATAAGCAGCGAATTAATAAGAAAACAAACTAAACTGTTGCTAAGATTTCTTCAATGATTCAAGAAAGATATTGCTAATGATATATTTATTTATGTATGAAGGTATAGACACTTTCACACGTCAAAAATAAATTATATTTTAAAATAGATGAGTTCGGTGTTTCCGATTTGAGAAGAAAAACCGAAGCAAAACAGCGGTTGCTGTGTCTTTTAAAGTCCAGACATAATCTTGGTCAGACTATAAATGTCGTCTCCTAAATAACCTAAATCTGACATTCTAAACGACCTAATTTGTCATTCTTAATCATGAGAGAAACATCAATGCCCATGTTTCAAATATTCTTTATAAAAATTGCCACACTCATCAACTTTTAAACAGCACTTCATTACACGGTCTCATGGGGTGAATTAACGTTATCACGGCCGGGGCCCCTAACGATGTGACCGCTCATCTTATGGGGAGTCAAGCGAGGTCGCGAACGTTTGCAGGATGGTGGCAAAGTTACATAATAGGAGGTAAAAAGGTGGGAAAGTTACAAGGTTGTGTCATTAAGGGGTGTCTTTTTTTAAGACGATTTTATTTTTCATACTAAGCGTCCTCTTGTTTGCCAATCAAATCATATTGAGATCACTCATTCGTGAGCTGATTTTGTTTTGTTTTGTTGACGACGGTAACTCGTACACCTAAGAGCAAAACCAAAGAAACTGAATGCGTTTAGCAAATCGAAGTCTTATTTTTTTACTTCTTATTGTTCACTTTTTTGCTGTGGTACTTACTCCACACAAATTCGTATACTTAATACAAAAGACAAGAAGTTATTACATCGTAAATATCGACTATGTGGAGAAAATACGTATTATTGAAGCTAAACTGAAACTGGAGAAAACCATTAATCGGAACTTGACCAAATAATGGGACACCTCGATAAAAAAAACACGGTTAGTCAGTTTATTAATGGATCTGTTCTGAAGTAACAAACAAAATACATTCGAATTGAGAACTTTTTTGCAAGTCGGTAATAAATATATATTTGGATAAATATATTGATCTGTTATTAAATAAGTATAATAATTATTTTTTTATTTTTTTTATTGTAAATATTTTGTTAAAATAGGTATCCAATTATTATTTATGTTATTAACTTTTATCCGAATTGAATTAAGTACTCAGTGTATGTATTATTATTTTATTAAGTTTTAGATTTTTGAGAAATACTTTGCTGTGCCCTACAACGGCTCTTAGCTCTAAGCCTCTTGTTAACATCTTTGTTTTTAACTTGTGGAACGCAATTAAATGAACATGAATATGAAAGGCGTTGGAAATGGCAGTGTATTTTTACCTTACCTACACCTAAAGGTATAAGATGGTTTTTGTATAAGTACCGTAGAAAAAGTGTGAACTTGTTTATACCAACTATGATGGCGTTATCAGCGAACGTGAAAATGCGAACTATATTTTTTAATCAACCGTATGTACAGCTAAGAAACATTACTGAAAATTCCTGCTATCAAAATCTTTGCCCTTGACATAAGTACAGGCTGTTCGTCCTGTTTCAGAATAAACACTGCAATAAACATAAAAAATAAGGCTATAAACAAACGATAAACTGTTTTCTCGAAGCGTTATGCTGTAAGTAAACGATTTACCGAAAGAAAAGTATGAACGAAGGTACTCAGGTTATTTTGTTTTATGTAAAACATTTTTCCATTTTTTCGCTTTTAGTGGCCGTTTCAAGCCTCAGACACTATTTCAAGGGAAGGATAGATTAGATACGTTATTTTTTTAAAGTTTGATGTGACCTTTCTCTAATTTGATCTCCATGGTGAAAGAAAGTTTTCGAAATATGTTTTCATAAGGAACAAAGGATATTGGAATTTGTTAATCGATAATCTCGTTGCAACAAGGGATAGTCTATAAAATAAACGTTGGTTAGTTAGTTTTCCGTAGGATAAAAGAACATCTTTTCATCGAAATTAAAATCGTCGCCATTATAAATTCAGCCGATAAACGTCCATTGCTGGACATTGGTCAAGCACCACCACACCGACCGATTCTACGTATTCTTTGCTGCTTGCATCCAGCGGCATTCACCAGGTTATCGGTCCACCGTGTCCACCTCGGAGGCCTCCCAACGCTTCGCCTTCTACGCGGTCACCATCGAATTATATTGTCTTACTTTAGCAAGTCGTAATTCCTTAAGACATCAATGGTCTAAGACACTAAAATAATTTAAAAAAGTTGGTCCGGACCCTAAATTTGCCTAACATAACATCATCATAAGCCTTATAATGTTCCCACTGCTGGGACACAGGCCTCCTCTCGGTGAGAGGGATTGGGTCGTAATCCACCACGCGGGCCCAGTGCGGGTTGGTAGATGTCACATGTCTTCGAATTTTTGGTTCTAGGACATGCCGGTTTCCTCACGATGTTTTCCTTCACCGTTTTGAGAGCAGTGGTGATGAAATAATTTACACAAAGTAAAGCGCCTGTCTGGGTTCGAACTCACGACCTACAACTCGTAAGTCGCGGCCGTTACCACTTGGCCACCACTGCTCCAACATAACATAAATACATACATAATCAGCCTATAATGTTCCCACTGCTAGGACACATTCCTCCTCTCGGTGAAAAGAACTGGGCCGTAATCGACCACGCGGGCCCAGTGCGTGTTGGTAGATGTTACATGTCATCGAATTTTTGGTACTAAGACATGCCTTTTTTTTGAATGGGTGATCATCAAATAACTTCTCCCGCTCTGGGTGGAGTAGGAGGGCATGTCAGACTTTTACTGACTAAAACCCACCCGTTTTCCTTCAGTTGCCTGTGTGCCAGGGGCCACGGTATCTCTTTCGAACAACCCGCACCCCTGGCAGGCATCGACCCTTGCGGATTCCACAAGTTGATGCTGACATCTCTTTGAGGTGCGCGTGGAACATAACGCGTCGTCGACCCGGGCTTGGTCCTTACCGAACAGCGAGCTACCCATTACTCACCGTCCGCAAGCCCACGCACGATCCTTCGCAGTTTTGAGAGCAGTGGTAATGTAACTGTGGTTTGAACTGTTCGAAAGTTGCCTAAATTAACTTAAACTTAATTAATTAAATTAAGCCTTAAAATACTCCGTTTCTCCAGACTTAACCAGCCTCTGGAAGAATCATAAAAATACACCAATAAACGCATAGTAAATATTTCCTGCATGTTTCACATTTCAGGTGAATGGTTAGTATTGATTCAGGCCCCAAGGCCCAAATTGTGGCCCTCTTGAATATTCACGAGCAAATCGTGTTGGCAGCTGCACTGTGAATAAGGGTAAAATTAACGATTTTCTCGCTTTTTGATTCATCAATATTGTATTTTTTGATAACCTTGTACTAGACTGGCGTTTATTTAGCCTGAAAATGTTTACTCATTATTACAACTAGAATACTGCAGGTAAATCAAAATTTAAACGAACCACAAATCATTAAACGAGCCACAGTTACCAATTTTAAATAATTTGTACTTACTCATTTGCTTATTATAACTGCATTGGCATTTTATTACTTTCTGTTGCAGTACTGTGAAATTTTTCATTTTATTTTATGTTATCTTTAATTTCATATGGATTCTGGCTGAACTAAATTAATTTATTTTATTTATACTATTAAGTTTATATGCCAAAAAAATATATTTTTGGTAATCAATCACGCAAAAACGGCTTAAAGGTTTATATGAGACTTGGATAACTAATAGAACAGTTTGTATCCCGGTAGGTACATTCCCGTGGATAATTTTCGACATCCACTAGGGCGAAACCTCGAGCATAAACTGATTAAAACTATTTTATATGAAAGTTATTACAATTTATATCTGATACTATTAAGAGCGTTAATTCCACGCGGGCTGGCAACAACGCATTTATAATAGTTCTTCGTGATTATTTCATTACATACAATAGTATTTTTTTTTCAGCCACGTACTAGATAATTGGTATTTATAATTATTTTTCACAATATCTTTTTTAATAAAAACATTTAATTCTAATGCAAACACAAAATAATTAACGGTATGTCGATTTTTATAAGCAAATATTAAAATAACTATAAAAATATAGCTTACAAAACTAGTAAACACCAACGATGTAGTGCATGGCTGCCAAAACACGAAAAATAGCTAAAAATGCGCCGTTGCCAGCCCGCGTGGGATGAACGCTCTTATGCATTCTTCCTGCGTGTTAGCCAAAATGTAGAAATAACAGGCTTGATTAAATAAGTGCTGGTTTAATTCTAGATAGTTGGCGGAACCGAAAACTTGACTTATAAAAGGTGTGTTGATAGAATGATCCCAGGAGTTATAAAATAAGTAAACGATCTTTACATATTTCCCTTTATAGCTTTTTATGTCCTACATATATCGTCATCAATCAATAAAAAACTTAGCCGTACAAAAAAATATCTTGCCACAGAAATGCTTACTCACTACTATATCTTCCATACTAACATAATATCGCTATTTCGCTCCCTCATACATCCAACGACATCCTACTACACTGGGTATCTCGTTCCTTCTTACACCATAAGACATCCAATACGTCTTTATCTGCAATGATTAATGAGATCTATGAATTCAGGATCACTGATTCCGAAGTTACACGAATATTTCCGAAGTCCCCCGAATGTGTGATTTATCAACGTTATTGAAATTGATGCCTGAATTTAAATTCGGTTGATGTAATTAATTTTGTCGTGGAATAGATTATAGTAAAGTACGATTTACTGGGTTCGAATATTTGTCGTGTCCAGATGACGAAATAATAAGTACTATTAATTTAAAGTCAGAGCTTAGAGAGCAGAGAGCAGAGAGTTTAGAGCAGTGGTGGCCAAGTGGTAACGGCCGCGACTTACGAGTTGTAGGTCGTGAGTTCGAACCCCGTTAGGCGCTTTACTTTGTGTAAATTATTTTCATCACCACTGCTCTCAAAACGGTGAAGGAAAACATCGTGAGGAAACCGGCATGTCCTAGAACCAAAAAATTCGAAGACATGTGACATCTACCAACCCGCACTGGGCCCGCGTGGTGGATTACGGCCCTATCTCTCTCAACGAGAGGAGGCCTGTGTCCCAGTAGTGGGAACATTATAGGCTGATGTTGATGATGAATTTAAAGTCAAAGCATTTATTTCATTGCAAGCGTGTAACTATACTACACCAACATTTCGCCCGTTATGTTTAAATCCCATGTCATATAGGGCCAGCCTACTGCTGAGCACGGCTAGATACAGACTCCGGGCGGCTACTGAGCAATGTTAGATGGAAAAACCAGGAAACTTTTCCCAACCTGGGAATCGAACCTGAAGACCTCATGCTCAGCTGTAGCGCTTGCGACTACTACACCAACTAGGCAGTACAATAGTACTAAATGTCACTCAATCAGCCGAGCCTATTCCCAATTATGATGGGCTCGGCTTCCAGTCAGCCAGCAGCTAAATACCAGTTTTTTACATAGAACGACGGCCTACATGACCTGTTACCAACTTGCGGCGGTAAGTTCCCCCTCTTTGAGGATTGGATTGAAAGGCGCCACGGGCTCCTCACCTTACGCCTGACGGAGATCTGCCCGGCTTGGGCGGAGCACCGCCTCGTCCTTGTGGAGGCGATCTCTCGTGTCCGGCCCTGATCCAGGCCATGGTACGTAGCGAGAGTGCATGGGTAGCCGTAACCTCCCTCTGCGAAGCAGTAATGCTCGCGAAGAGGGAGGCGGCGCACGTGAGGGAGAGGCAGTATATGCGCCCTCACAGCCCTAGTCTCCGCAGTAGACGCCCTGGGCGTCGGGAATCCTAGGCGGATTGGGGCCACCGTAGGCGCGGGCTTGCGGATGGCGAGTAATGGGTAGCTCGCCGTCTGGTAAGGACCAAGCCCGGGTTGACAGCGCGTTGTGGTTCACGAGCGCCTCAATGAGATGTCAGCGCCAACTGGTGGGGTCTGCAAGAGCCAATGCCTGCCAGGGATGCGGGTTGTTTAAAAGAGATACCGTCGCCCCTGGCACACAGGCAACTGAAAGAATACGGGTGGGTTTTAGTCAGTAAAAGTGTGACACGCCCTCCCGCTTCACCCAAAGCGAGAGAAGTTATTTCATGATTTCCCAGCCTCAGAAAAAAAAATGCACTTCACCACTCAAAATCGTGACTAATTTAAAGTTAGGAAAATCAATTGCTTATCAAATTGACTAGGTACTAATTTGAATCACCCTCGTCAGTCTTGACAGATGTATGAAATTAAAAATTATTTAATTTAACTTACACATCCAACTGATATCCCGCTATCCTACTAATTTTATGAATGTGAAAGTTTGTTTAGTACTCAATCAAGCAATAACGGGAGAACCTATTTGGATAACATTTAGTACCCATATCCATACTATCCCTACTTATATTATAAATGCGAAAGTAACTCTGTCTGTCTGTCACGCTATCACGCCTAAACCGCTGAACTGATCGTCATGAAATTTGGCAGAGATATAGCCTGGGATATGGAGAAGGACATAGGCTACTTTTTTACGCGATAACCGATATCCACGCGGGCGGAGCTGCTGGCAAAAGCTAGTCGTTTAAAACATGAATTCACACAAAGGATACTTTTATCCTGGTAGCATGTTCCGGTGAGATAATTTCCAAGTTCTACACGGGCGAAGCCGCGGCCATCAGTTTAAGTAAAAATCCAACGTTCTGACTAGACTTTTTTCAAAGATGTCTGTTTTGACTTCCAGTGTAACCGGATGCAGTTGCAGCATACATACAAGTAACATGGCATGGAATGGCTATAACAATTTGATAAACAACGAATTTAGTTGACTTCAGCATAACATGGTATCATCAGCCTAAAATGTTCCCATAGTTGGGACACAGGCTTCCTGTCATTAAGAGGGAATGGGCCGTAATCGACCACGCAGGCCCAGAGCGGGTTGGCAGATGTCTCTGAATTTACCATAATTTTAGTAAGTTGATTATTTAAAACGTAAGATCAAGTTAAGTAAGATAATCTTGTCATTGAAAAATAACATAATATAAGCACAGTCTAGTGTCGGCAAGCTTCGTCCGAGCATAATATTGAGCTTAGGGTCGGGTCTCTGAGATTTTAAGCGGATTAGTCGTACGGCTCTGAAGAGGGCGATTTCAGTCGAAATAGTTATTTGAAACACGAGCTATTTCAGTAAATCTTCTGTAATTTTATAAATTCAATAGAAGTTAGGCTTATTTACAATAGAATTAGAGCAGAGGCTTTCTTTTAAATTTAATCTTCTGGGATTTAAAGGATTGAATAAATATGAAATGGTTATTTTTGGGGTGGATACCTATAATATAAAGTAGCAATAAGACGTTTACCATTTTTGAACTAAGTGTTTTATTTTTAATTCTTAAATTACAGTGAAATTAGAGTTCCGTACCCAAAACTTGCCAACAGCTATAATAACTAAGGCTGGTGTTTGTTCGTTCATTCGTCTGCCACATTTTATTTTGACCCACTTCAAACGGTCAGATTTCATGTAAACTTTGTAGACTTATTGAGTACCGATGACAATTAAGTAAAAATAAAAAAATAAAAAACTGGAACATTAAGCTTTTGTTGTTAGAAGAACTAAAAAATAGAAATTAAATAATAGTAAAAAAAAACTAAAAAACACGCTTTAAAAACCAAACTAAAAAGGTAGAAGATAATTTAATTCTATTAAATTATTTTTCAAATATTAAATTTATTTTTAAAACGAGTTTTTTAAACTCTTTCTATTTTTATTTAACAGAGTGCGTACTACCTATGGCCGCTTTAAGCATAAGCATAATCCGCCTAAAACGTTCATACTGCTGGGACCCAGGCCTCCTCTTGGTGAGGAATCCTGGAGGACGCTATAACAATACACACACACACAAAAAAAAAAAACAGAGGCATTGCATCCCTAACCTAACTTTACCTAAGTTTAACTAACTCGATTATTTAAACCAGTAAAGTAAAATATTTTTTCCATTTAATTAAAAATTAAATAAATTAAGCACAGTCTTGTGTTGGAAAACTTCGTCCAAGCATGGTCGGGTCACTGAGATTGTTAACGGATTAGTCGTACGGCTCCGAAGATGAGCTACAAAACCAATATTTTGTAGAAAAATATTATTGCATTAACTTTCCTAATTCGATCAATCTGTCTAGCTTTTTTCCTAACTATGTTGGGGTTGGCTTCCTATCTGACTTCCACAATCCATTAACTGGATAAAACTTTACCTCTTAGTAAGACTCATCAGACTTTTGGGTTTCTGAGTACCCGTAACAACGGTCAACGATCCACGAGTGACAGCTGATACCAACGACTTAGCGAGGTTTCAGAGGCACGGAGGGGTCTCGATATAATGGATAGTCCACGAACTGACCGCGCTAAGCGATCGACGCGTGTGGCTATTTAAATCTTTCCTCATTAAACCTACTCATCTCTTATTCTATGGCTCACCCTTGTAACCACTTGATAACTTATGCATATATAGGTGTTCCGCAATTGATGACAGGTGCGTCCCTGACCCAATTCCAGTGAAACCAACCAGAAATGAAATGGGTAGACGGATGCTGAGTTTTTACCAATTGACCTCGCTACTTATCTCGAGCATCAATAACTTTGGATGTAGCTAGAGCTCTCACGCATTTATGAGTGCCTGGTATGTCAGCATTCTTATGGACTCTGTTTCAATGATTATTTCTAGGTTTCTTGAACTCTGTTTTACTTATTGACCTCGCTCCTTCTTTGGCATTAATCATTGGATTTAGCTAGAGCTCTAATGCATTCATGAGTGCCTGGTAGGTCATCCTAATTGGGTCATATGGAAGCTGTCTTTTTATACCATTTGAAAATGCTCCATATCTGGCATTACTAATTTTGGGTATTGCTACGGCTCCAACGCACTATGAGGGCCTGGTAGCCCAGCACAATTAGGTCTTATCGATGCTGAGTCATTGACCTTGCTTTTTGAAGTGAAAAAACTACTTTGGGCGCGTTGGGAATTTTTTGAGATGTCAAAAAAAATCATTGAACTCGCGACACTTTTACCGTCACCATTACCGACACCTCCGTACGAGTACCTACGAATTTGAAGTGAAAACTTCTTTAGACACGTTGGGCATTTTTTGAGATGGGAAAAAACAATTGAATTCACGAAACAAAAAATACACACGTAATTGTTCAAGTTTTCCCTTCTGTCAGCGCTTCCGGAACGTCAATGGTTTTTTTTTTTTCGAGGATGTGAAATCATTAAATAACTTCTCCCGTTCTGTCAGACTTTTACTGACTTAAACCCACCCGTATTCCTTCAGTTCCTGTGTGCCAGGGGCCACGGTATCTCGTTCGAACAACTCGCACCCTTTGCAGGCCCCACCAGTTGGTGCTGACATATCTTTGAGTATCGCGTGGAGCACAACGCGTCATTTACCCGGGCTTAGTCCTACCTTGCTTTATTTCTGGCAAAAATAATAAATAGGGTGTTACTATGGCTCTACTCTCTCTACTCTCTCTCTCTCTAGTCGGGTATCCGCTGGATGTGGGAAGCACAAGACCGGTTGAGGTGGAAGAGCCTGGGGAAGGCCTATGTCCAGCAGTGGACGTCTTTCGGCTGAAATGATGATGATGGCTCTACCGCTTTGAGGTTCTACTGGTTCGCATTACGAGGAATACTCGGTTGCTAGGTCCAATTTATTGTTTGTTTGAATTCTACTTTGTACCTACCTCCCTATTCATTTTGTTTCAATGTCAGTTTCATTCATATAATTTCAAAGTTTTTTTCTCTTTATGATCATATGGCGGCGTAAAGCATTTTTCAGTAAAAACTTTAGGATCACGTCAAAATCCCACTGCTAAACGGTTTAAAAACAAATGCAGTACAAAACTGCAATGTGACCCTTATTGTCGCATCCCCCCCGAGTGGGTTACCGCATTGTCGTTGCGGGGGGGCTCAGTAGCCGTGGTCTCCCAGCCACGGTGAAGCGAAGAGGAACCCCAAGGTCCAGGCACTCGTCAGGGCTTTTGCCTCAAAGCCCACGACGTAGCGGCCAAAAAAATAAGTTGTGGTGAGGTGGGCCGCGATGTCAAATGGGAGGCATTGCAGCCGAGGGTAACAGGCACCTACCTACCTATCCGAAACACCAAAATAATTAACCACTTATTATGCGTCCCATTAAAAAAGATGAAACGAAACTCAACACACGATTTATAAACCATTTTCGATTTAATCCGTGTGCAGGTCGAAAAGGCACTTCATTGTTAATCTCGTTAAAATACAGCTGGGGCCGAGTAGAAGTAGCGAGCCGACTCGACTCCAATAGTTTATTTGTATCGATAAAAGTCGATGCATATCGATTCATTCAATAATAACGTCGGATTTGTTCATATTTCTGTGAGATATTAAAATGAACATTCTGATTCAGACGTCTTACTTTTATATGCTTTTATTTAACTTGCAATGAATGTACGTTTATGTAACTATGTTCTTTCGGGTGTACAGGTAAGCTTCAAGCTGAAGTAATCAAAGATGAACAGACTGAAAAACCTGTCCAGCTATAAAGTAAAAAATAAATTAAAAGTATAAAACCCGCCATCAAACGCTGGCGGCCCCGTCCAGGCCACGGAAGGGAAGAGCGCTACTCAAAAGTACCGGCACTCCTCCTCCGCCGCAGCCTTTTACCCTCGGCTGCGATGCCTCCCATTCGACATCGCGGCCCACCTCACCGCAACTTAATTTTTTGGCCGCTACGTCGTGGGCTTTGAGGCAAAAGCCTTGACGAGTGCCTGGAACTTGGGGTTCCTCTTCGCTTCACCGTGGCTTGGAGACCACGGCTACTGAGCCCCCCCGCAACGACAACGCGGGAACCCACTGGGGGGAGGGACGAAGCAAGAGTTCGTTAGTTTCGAAGTAAAATCTGTGTATAACTCATTCCTGTTGTAAAACACCTCCTGGATGTTGCAGGCCTTTTTGTGATTCTACCTACCTAGCATTTTCTCAGCTATCTTGAGGTCAGTTTTCAGCTTAACTGGATACAGCTGAATACTAGTATTTTACATGGAGCGATTGCCTATCTGACCTCCATAAGCCAGTTACTGGGGAATACGATACCCTTTGGTAAGACTGGTAGTCAGATTTTAAGGCGTCGGACGACCCGTAACGACTGTCAAAGTATCACGAATGACAGCTGTGGCACCAATGGCTTAAAGTGCTTTCCGAGGCACGGAGATGTCTTAGTATATTTAAGATGATCATCCATCTACGGACCAACCGCGGCAAGCGTATCTTAACTTGAACAATCGACCCGAGCTAAAACTTGTTTATATTTTTGAACTAAGAAAAGCTGGCACATCTACTTGTCAATAAACTATTTACGTTCATCACTACTCACTAATTGACATATGTACACCTTTCAAGTACAGATTCTTAAACGTATTTACCGCAAACAAGAATAGATTTCTGCTTACATCAACCACTTCATTCGAGTATACTTGAAATGTGGCGAAACGAATTACCATTCACAAAACCCAAACTTAACTTTGCGTTTCGAAAAGTGATTACTGGATTCCCTTCATTGGAATAAACGCCTTACGTGTAAAGTTTTAAAGCTTATAGAGGATTGATAATAATGCGAATGTGACGGTATATGATTTTGTTATGTTTATTCGACGAAACGATGTCATTTTCATTTGTTGGCGCGTTGGAAATTGAATGGTAATAGTGCCAATGTTTCATGCTGCGGTCTCAGGGATATTATGTGCGTTGCAAACGTATGTCATTCGATGCTAAGTGGTTATTATCGCAGGATTAGCTAATGCAGGTTGAGTTATTTTATTAACTTGTTGGTTGCCAAATAATGTCACTAATTGCCAAATGCTGTGACTGCCTCGTTGGTATAATGGGCTGAGCACCGAGGGTGCGATTTCCGGGATTCAGACAAGGTGTTATTGGGTTTTAACATTGGTATTTCTCAATAGCTGTTAAGTTATGAACAAAATGCTTGAATGGATTAAAATTCTGAATATGTCAAGCAACAGTTTAGATGCTTGCTTTTGAGCAATTATTGCTCAGCAACACTAATGGATCAATCTGGATCAATTAAGTGGAGCAATCTGGAGCAACAACAATAAATTGCCGATGTGTTTCGGCAATATTGCTTCTGATTTCTCCATATATTTCATGAGTTGCCGAATATCCAATCGGTTTGGAATTTTTTGTCAATTTTCTTTCTATCTCATTTTTACGTATAACTACGTCTCGTTTTTGCGAGAGGAGCCGGCCGGCGGCAGAGGCGGCGGGGAAGGCGCATTGCCTAGTTTTTGAAGTTGCTCCATATTGTGTGGCCGTGGTAACAGGTTGCTACATGTTGCCATTGCCCTAAATTGCTAGATGTAGTCATGATATTATATTTGACGAGAATTGCCCCAGATGGAGAGATTTTAGTTACTCGTGTAACGCACCTTAAAACAGCTAAGAAACTAGTTTTCAAATCAGGTTTCAAGCTCCCATATTACATGGTCAACTTTTACCACGTTTAAAGTAGGTGAAAATTCGGAAGGATATACAAATATATTTGCAATTTATGAATGTTAATTTCTTCTGTTCATTATTATTAATAGTTTATCGCCTCGTAAACAACACCTATTATTACAAGCTGTTTGCCTATATTTAACTTGTTTACCTCTTTAATAGTATTGTTAAAGCAATAAAAGATTTAATAATTATTAAAAATGATTAATTAGCGAGTCACACATTGTGATAAATGCAATGTTCAGTTGTCAGAGTCACGTTTCTCACGTGAGTTATGGCACTCTATGGAAAAACTCTGCAAATAAAAGAGGAGTTTATTCAGCGAAAATTTTTCGTAACGTTTTAAATGGGTTTCAATTTAATATTCACTACTAAAGCTTGTGAAGAACTGGGTGTTGTGGTGCAACTAGGTTCCAAGTGCCTTTGTCAGCTGCGAAATATTGAATTGTTTGATAAATTATATAATTTATCAATAGATATCTATCAAATCAGCGTATCGCACTCCACTGAAAGAAAGAAAAAGTATTTATTAGACTCACACAGGAATGTCATAAACTTAACTAAACAGTATACTTAAGAAAATTAAAATAAAAGTAAAATAAAAAACAATGTACGAGGCCAAAATGCCCCTATCTCAGCATGATGCTGCGACATTTAAAAGTGCTGGACATAGCCTCACTGCTGGACATATGCCTCTCCCAAGCTGCGCCACAATATCCTGTACTCTGCCTTCCGCATCTAGTCTTTCCCAGCCACTTTCTTAAGGTAGTCAGCCCGTCTAGCTGGGGGGCGTCCTATGCTACGCTTGCCGGTCTCTCATGCGGTCTCCACTCCAGGAATGATCTGCTCCACCGGCCATCTGGCCTTCGACAAACATGGCCAGCGTACTGCCACTTCAGTCTGCTTACTCTGCAAGCTATGTCGGTAACTTTTGTTCATTTTTTCGCAGAATTTAATTTCTGATTTTATCCTTCAAAGAAACTCCGAACATAGCCCGCTTCATAGCGCGGTGAGCAACCGTGAATTTGTGAACCAGTCTAACTGTCAGTGTTCACGTTTCGGCACCGTATGGTCGGGTAGGACGAGTGTGTTTTAGGTTGAAAATCTTAGTTTTCAGATTACATTTTGTGAGATATAGCACCATTGAACTTTTTTACCACA
This sequence comes from Polymixis flavicincta, assembly GCA_949987655.1. Classification (NCBI taxonomy): domain Eukaryota; kingdom Metazoa; phylum Arthropoda; class Insecta; order Lepidoptera; family Noctuidae; genus Polymixis; species Polymixis flavicincta. Next base: position 19,343,828 of record OX465190.1, on the reverse strand, counting down.
GCTGTAACTGTCAAACCTCCCGGAGAAAAGTTATTTAACATATTTTTTGAAATTCCATTTTTGTGAAATTTCTCCTGCATTTTTGGGTGCACAAGCAGCCAGACCCGGAACAACTACTTGTAGTTCATACAAATCTTTGTTTCGTGAGGGAATCGAACCCACGATACGCAGCGCAGCAGTCAATGGCCTAAACACTGCGCCAACCGTGATGTCAATTAATCAATTGATAATGAGAGCCTGATAAACAGTTCCCTCAAAGTATTATTTCAAAGAAAACAATTTAGATACTTAATAATGACAGAATTGTTTAAATTGAGTTTTCTCAAATATCTTTGGGCCATTAGAGGTTGTTTTGAGAACGCTTTTATTTCTATTAGCAGGAATTCAATTAAAAGCGGTTTGTTTTTATTGAAGAGTTAATTGTTTGATGTTTTTTAGGTTATACTAACAATATTTTAAATGGTTGTTTCCTTGTTGTTTTTTCAGGGAACAATTTTATTATTGTAAGACAATTGATGAGTCGTTGCTCGCCCACTGTTAAGTAAATGGAACTTAAACATTAACCATAACTGGCGTTATGTGGGAGTACTATAGACGCCCACGGTAAACGCGGGTGAGGTCGACAGTGACCCCGAAGTTGTCATAAAAAATATTTATTTCACGTCAATATTTATTGGTTATTTATCGATAATTACATACCAAGACCTGCCTTGGTAAGCACGTTAAGTCATTGGTCCCGGCTGTCATTCGTGTATCTTTGACAGTCGTTACGGGTTGTCAAAAGCCCGAAAGTCTGACAACCAGTCTTACCAAGGGGTTTTGTGCTACCCAGTAACTGGGTTGTGGAGGTCAGATAGGCCGTCGCTCTAAGTAAAATATTGGTATTCAGCTGCATCTGGTTAGACTGCAAGCTGACCCCAACATAGCTGGAAAAAGGCTAGGCAGATCATAATGAAAAGTATGTTACGCAGTCAATACGCTACAGTACACAAAATGGCCAACAGTCGATACACAAATATGTAATGTACCTAGTACCTAATGCAAATCACCCTAATAACAAAAACCACATCATTAAATATTACGATTTTGTTACTATTAGCTAGTAACTAAAACTATTTAGTATGAACTCGCCCTTGCCCGTGATTTCGCCCAGGTAGAAGTAAGAAATTATGTCACAGCAATGTTCAACCGGAATAAAAAGTATCAATTGTCACTTAAATGTGTCAAATTTCATCGAAACCGTTTCTAGCCGTTAAAGTTTGAAAAGAGATTTCCACATAGCGTAGATCCCATAAAACGTGTGGCCGGCCCACACGTTTTTATGGAGGGACGGAGGAGGCCAGGAACGAAGTTTTTTTTTTAAGTTCAACGAAGTTTGTTAGTAATTCAGTATGAAGATTTAGATTGTCAAACACAACGAAAACGACACCAACGATGACAAATTTTAAAATGTTAACGGTCGCCATCTTTGATCTCACTGTTGGCTTCAGCACCCTCGAAAACTATCAAAACTGTCTCCGACTCCCCGTGTCCTTCTATTTTATGCAATAAAGGGTTAAGTTGAGTAGGCATAACGCGTTTCCGTTACGTGGCGATTTACACAATTTTCGTTACGTGACCATTAAAAAAAAAACTACAGGGTTATTGGAAAAACACCAACAACCTCTTAAGAGGTCATTGTACTCATCATTATGGACAACTTTTAAAATGGGACCAAGCCTAATATCACGAAAAAAAAAATCTGCGGTTTCTTACATTTTTAAGTATTTATTTTCGTATCCCATCAAAATGTAGGGAACAGCTGATTTTTTTTTCGCGTTTCCAGGTTTGATCCCATAGTAAAAGTTGTTTATAATGATGAGTACAATGACCTCTTAAGAGGTTGTTGGTGTTTTTCCAATAACCCTGTATATGCTTATTTCTATAGCAAGAAGTTATAAAACTTCGTTACAAAGTACCACAATACCGATCCAATTTTCAAATCATCGCGTGCTTATTAGCAATAAGTACAAGGCACCTTTTTTGATATTTATTTCTCAAACGAAGCAATTCTTTGAACCTTCGCTCCCGACTCTTATTTTTTCTTTCAACAAAGTTTTAGAACTTACGCCTCAGTTTTTACTTAGTACTTTAACAATATTGTCGAGGTTACTCGGAAGTGAAACAGCCGTGGTGAGGTTACAAAATTAGATCTTGAGCACAGTCTTGGCTAACTTTCGGTCCTATTTTTTTAACACTAACTGAACTATATTAAAACCAAGTGTAATTTCATGGGTTATTATACATTTATACTCTTGAATTATGATTGACTTTGTCCTCGTCGACAAGAGTATCTTTTCGTTATTCACCTCGCTTATCATCATCTTCCTGGCTTTTGGGTCGGCTGCCAGTCTAACCGGAGGCAGCTGCATCTGGCTTTCACAACCCAGTAACTGACCAGATATCGCTTGGTAATACTGCTTGTCAGACTACACTACTGGCGTGGCTACTGTCAGTTTCACCTCGCAAAGAACGCAAAATATAATCAAAAGACAAACTAAAGTATTGGTTACTTGACACTATTAGATTACACTTTCAACAAACCTTACCGCAGCCTTTATATTGTACCTAAAGTAAATATTTTTCCATCATCATCATCATCATTTTAGCCGAAAGACGTCGTCCGCTTCTGGATAAAGGCCTCCCAGAAGCACCGCCACTTCAACTGGTTCTGTGTTTCCAACGGATGTTTTGGAACGAAGTTCTTAAACGCAGCTTATAGTAAGAGTGAAATTGTAGAAATAGTCACGTAACGTAAAATGCGTTATGCCCCATCATGCGTCTTTTTATTATTTGTAATAGAAAGAGGCAGAGAGAGAATGATAAATAAAACGTTTTCATGGTTTTCGAGGGTGCTCAAGCCGATAGTGAGGTCAAAATAGTTTAAATATTTTAAAGATAGAGTAAGCAACGTTACATTCGGCGTTCAAAAAAAGGCTAAGTAATTACGTACCTGACGGTCCCCCCCGACCCCACACGTTTTACAGCGATATTATTACCGATCCAAAACATGCTACAACGTCACATAATCCTTTTGCATCTTAGGTAATCGTTCACTTTATTTCTCATCTTGCCATCGCCTTAAAACCCAAAGTACTCACATGAAAGGTACAATGTTTGTCCTATAAAATTAATAGCTTCAAAGTTGTCAACTTGCAACTCACCAAGTTTGTATCAAAAGTGGTCGCAGAGTAGGTACTGCAGCGATGAAAATCCTGATTTTATGCACGTCGGACTACTTAAAGTTGGTACTACGAGTAGTTTAACGAAAAAAAGTTTAACTGCCACAATATGGAACTTTCGAAATTCAATAAGCAAAATTGGCGGTAATTTTGTAGGCTGAGCACTTGAAATTAAATGAAATATTTATTTAAGTAGTAAATCTTTTACAGACACCTTTGTATTATTGTTGGTTATGAATGCCCCATTGCTAGTTAAAGACGTACTTACTCTCTTTCCACATCTGTCTGTCCAGAACTGTTAAGGATCAATTTTGTTCATCTCTGATGTCGTTTGCCACTAAGCGGGACCCACTGGGTTGTGAATTTGGCCCACTGATCGCCTGATATACGGCAGGTGTGTCCAGCCCAATTGAGAAACATTCACACGTCAATATTTTAAAACTAAATGGCGCCAGCATTTTGTAGCTAACTAATCCCTGAGAAGAAATGCCGATACCTCAGATTATAAAACAAAGGCTGATAGACCGCGCGGAACACCAAGAGTGAAGCCAAAAAACCAAATACTAAAGCGTCGCATTTTATGTAACATACAATGCGACGCTTTCGTATTTTATTTTATTTTTTGATTTAGATTATAAAACAAAGGCAGATAGATCGCGCGGAACACCCAAGAGTCAAAAAAACAAATACTAAAGCCTCGCATATATATCATGTTTATCTCGTTTCGCTCTTCCAGTCGCATTGCAAATCGCTGCCTGCTGTAGCCTCAGCCTAAGTAATAGCAGCCGCATGAGTCGATCAGTCAGGTTAAGCTACGCTTGCCGCGGTTAGTGCAAGGATGGGTGAGCATCTTTACACACCCTTCGAACGTACGTTAGACCGTTGGTCCTGGTTGTCTTTCGTGGAACTTTGGCTGTGGTTACGGGTCGTCAGAAGCCCGAAAGTCTGGCAACCAGTCTAATCAAGGGGTATCGTAGTACCCAGTAACTGGGTTGTGGAGGTCAGATAGGCAGTCACTCCATGTTAAATACTGGTATTCAGCTGCAACCAGTTAGACTGGAAGCCGACCCCGAGTCATTTGGGAAAAGGCTAGACATGATGATGATTTAGGATTATTTTTTTCAGTACCCACTTACTACTAAAGATCTAAAAAAGAATCGCCTAACAAACTTGTATTAACCTTTAGCCCAGTTCGTGTTGTGTCGTATTCCGGTCGCGTACCGCCTCGAGTGTTTGTCGCAAATAATATTATTTATCACGCGCCTATCGATACTCGATAGATTGCCTAGAAAATTGCTACTATTGGTTACTAGTTTTCTTTGAGTTTTATGAAGGAAATCAAGGTTATTTTTACACTGATGTTATTTATATCTATTGGTGGGTAAAGATTAGGTGTACACGAGTGTGGCAAGTATGCAGTAATGTATCTTTATTTCTTGCAATACATGTTTACATATAACATAGACATGGATGTCATCACGCCATTATTCCCCGAAGTACGTGTAGTACACCCACATTTCGGCAGTAAAGCTTAAGTCCCTTAAAAAAGGGTGTGAACCTATAACTCTCAACCAAGCACAAAATCCTTAAAACCCTAAAGGTGGACGAGTTACAACGCGTAATCTGCAAACATGGATTCAGAACTGGATTCTGAACTCCTTTACGTCGAAATTTCGTAGGTCATTAAAAGAAATAGCTGTTCCAAACATTTTGACCGCTTAGGTTTACCACTTTTCAACGACACAGAAGGTTTTTTTTCTATAACCGGCAACAATTTTTATGCGCGGAATTCATGGTTATAGTTTGCGCGTCGTCGATGCTATTGGCTGCCACCCTGTATATAAAGAGAATCACCAGTATTTTTATAAGCAACAGATAATAAACTGAATTTCTAACCTATCTGTTACTACTACTATACCAATAACTTGCTACAAAGTTTATATTCAGAACATTGATACCAATATATTCCTTGTCTAGACGTATTATTAATAGTTATTTTAGTAACTTATTTTATTCTAGACCAGCAGGCTTAGCATGACGCTTTATATTTCTACTCTACAGTAGAACAGAAATCGCTTGTCTACATTTCCCGGTACAAATCTGTCAAATGTTTACACGGAAACGTAATTTTTGTCTACTCTTCCGTCGACAAAACGCTTATCTTCGGTTCTTGTGCTAAGCCTGCAGACGGTATGACGTTGTTGCCATGGTTCATGTGTATGCCTGTGGCGCGGCACGTAACCTTTTTCGATACCCTTGTGCCATCTTATGTTCCAAGCACGGCTGACTGTGCTGACGCTGCTGCTGCGGCTGCTGAGTCTCGCAAACGGTGACATACTGTAACCTTATGAGTCGTTTTAACTGCAGTTCTGTTCCGTGTGGTGCCGGACGTAAAGAATAGCACCATACCATTTCTTCACGACGGTGTTGTAGGAGGCGACTAAGGGACTTACTAGAGAATGGGCAGCAGCTCTCTATGCGTTTTACCACCATACTGCGATCGCCAACCCGCCCGCAAAGAATGGCAAACCCCCCCAAATTGGGAGAAGCCTATATCCAACAGTGGACGTCTTTTGGCTAAAATGATGATGATGATGATGAGCCGTTTGGGGTCGAACGGTCATGGAGCCTGAGTGCGCATCTCCTTTTTAAGGAACCGACTGGTTGACACTTCACGCTCCCCGATTAATAATAATGATGATGATTTGATCTAGTCCCAACTTGCTGTCCCCGTATTAGTAACGCCCTGAGCCGAGACCTGAGGGGCAATTCTACTAATTTTAAGAACGTTCACAGTCTGATCTCAGTGTCAATCTGTCAAAAATACCTCGATTTTTCATAAATTTTTGACATTTGCTTGTCGCTGAGATGACACTGCGACTGATTTTGAACGGTTTTAATTACGAGAATTGGCCTTCTGTACCTAACCCACAATGGTTGCTCTCAGCGTGCAGTCGCTTAGTTTAAGTAGTATTACGCTCCTGGCTAAAGGCTTTAAGTTTTTTTAAGACAACCACAGGAAAGTCCGGTTTAGTAGTTCCTCCCAAGGCCAATTAAGAGATGCCATACACAAAAAAAGTCACTTCACGCGACTATTTCTCAATTTAGACCAAAGAGTTAGCATTGCTATTCCATGTGGCAATGCTGTCAGTCTTCTGAGCACATTTTGGAATGACAGCAAAGAGTCAAATCTTTGATAAAAAAAGTAAATGTGCTTTTTGATCGATCAATGTTGACAATTTTTTATTTTAAATGATCTTCACTGAATAGCCATATTAAGTGTTCTTATTCTAGCATCAGAGTGAAAACCATTCCATTCTACGAGTATCTTGCTAAGATTTAAACATCCACCTCGTTGGTTCTTCCCTTCAAGTCAAAGTAATACAGTTCACCACAAAGACTGGGCGATTTATTTACTTTTAAAACGACTCTTTCCAAGTACGGTTCTATCTTGGTTCAAACAAACCGCTTGGCAAAAGGGATGAATGATGTTAAAAAGAAATTTAAGCAGGGAAGGAGGATTCCTTCATGGTTTATGATTGAATTTTTAAGATGTAAGTTGTATAATATATGTTTTAATTTCAGATGAGACATGTTGAGTTTAGTTAATAATTATGTGATGTGACGTATCACTTAAACTAAATATACTGTACCTAATAATTGATTTTGAAAGACAGTAAATATGTTATTTTCATGAAGTTTTTATCCGATTGTCGAAATCAAATGATCATCCAACTGGGTATAGTGACTAAACTATTGGATATATTTTATTTCCGAGCAACTTTGACTGTCGTTACATTAACTGTTATTAAATGATTAATGTAATGACAAACAAACAAATGACTAAGAGGCATAAATCATTTTTCATTTTATCTTATGATTTTTTAATTTTATAAACTTTAATTTTGTTTAATTTATAATTTTATATATTTTTTGTGATCAAAATTTTAATTTTATGTCAAATGTACAACATATGATCTTAAATGGATTTAAATAAATGTTTTTTATATATATATTTGATTGAATATTTGTATGGAGACAGAGAACTTATTTATACGAATTTTAATTAACTGGCGTTTCGTCGTCACCACTTTAAGCTTAAAAATAAAATTCCTCGTAGATATTGTACGTTAGAGTACAGATAGCAATCACCGATCGTGCTTTATCTTTTAATCACTCAAGAGCGTGTGCCCACTCTGATTAGCGCTCAGACTTTGTCAAAGAAACTCAATGAAATAAGCCATTGTTTATTCAGAATTTAAATGAAATGTACTTTAATAACAATTTTCACTTAATCGACTCATCATCATCATCATTTTAGCCGAAAAACATCCACTGCTGATATGGTCCTCCCCGGAGCTCCGCCTCTTCAACCGATTTTGTGCTTCCTGCATCCAGCGGATTCCTGCGGTCTCTACAAGGTCGTCGGTCTACTTTGTAGGATGCCTTCCAACTGTACGTCTGCCGAAACGCGGTCACCACTCCAGAATCTTTTGGCTGATTGGCAATTCTTCGGGCTATGTCGGTTGCCTACCTCAATTAATTTAACCAATTAAGAACTTAAAATTTAACGTGGTCCTAACTTAACTAAAATTATTAATCAAACTAAAAAATGGCGTCGATAAAAAATCCTCCGCAACGCTGTCTGCCAAATGTACCCAAGAGACTGGCGCCATTGCCACGTTGCATGGCAATGCTTAGCCTCTGGCCATTATTTTTAATTGGGGCCAATTTATCAATTGACTTATCACGTATGAGAAATAAAAATGGAGGTTTGGGAATTCGTACCAATAAATGTTTTACGTCGAACGGTAAGATTTATTCTTCAGATAAAAGATAACTGACTGTTGAAAAATCAGCCCTAAGTTAGTAGAATTGCTTCCAATTTTTTTTTCTCTGTTGTATTTTATTTTCTGTATTCTAGTTGATCAATGGCCTGGCCATTTTATGGTAAAAAAGAAGGTCGTGGACTGAATGCATTTTTTTGCGGGCGTTACCTTTTCGCTATTTTAAAATTCGAATTTTGTATTTCACGCAGAGCGACTGACATTTAAATTTGCGGTCTGGGGTAGCCAAATTTTAGTGGCATATTTTGGCACGGGTTATGCTAGGATATTCCATTCTGTGGCAAAAAGATTGGCTAGGCAGCAACATTGGTACTGGAATTGACCACTTAGGGTTTAACTGTGCATGGGGTAATTTAGGTAGGAACCTTTTTTAATATCTAAACGTATTGACCTCACGTTTTTTTACGGGGTGGCAGGGAACATCGAATTCATCGCACGATTCTAGAACCCCGCAGATATTTATAACCGGTTAGTTAACGAATAACAAAAAAAAAAGCTACTGTTTCGTAGAAAAGTGGCTAAGCGGTCAAAATGTATGCAACAGCATTTTTTTTTTTTCAATAATTGACGTAAAATTTCACTTTAGGGCGGTTCAGAATCATGTAATTACTCTAACAGGTTCCACGTCGATATCGTTGCCACCTTGTATATCAAGGTGTGAATCATCTGCCAGGGGTGCGGGTTTGTTCGAAAGAGACACCACAGCCCCTGGCTTAAGGGCTACTGAAGGAACACGGGTGGGTTTTAGTCAGTAAAAGTCTGACACGCCCTCCTGCTCCACCCAGAGCGGGAGAAGTTATTTGATGATTTCCCACCCAAAAAAAAAAAAAAAAGGTGTGAATCATGTATTCTACATATTGCGTTGACTGTTTTCTTTTGTCTTTTACACCCAAAACAAGTTGTAAAGACCGGTTTTTTGCAATACTTGTAGAAAGAAATGTTGACAAAAAGGTATATAAGAGCTAACCACTTAAACTTTAAACGCGGGGTAAGAAGACATATGCACTCTTGTCTTTTCTTGACGTTCTTCATTTATTTTTCTGCCTTTACCAGATATTCAATTGTATTTTCAAAATGCAACATTCTATTGAGTTAGGTTAGGTTATACACGAAAAGTTTTTATCCAGTGCGCAAATTGTAACCATGAATTCAGCATATCATTCTAGACACCCTAGCGCAGAAATTTTTCGCCGAATACACAAAAAAAAATCAGCTGTTCCATACATTTTGACCGCATAGGTATTGCACTTTTCTATGAAACATCTGTTTTTTTTTTGTACAACCGGCTAAAAAATTCTGCGCTAGGGGTTCTAGAATGAGATGCTAAATTCATGGTTATAATTTGCGCACTGGATAAAAACTTACCCTGTATAGTAAGTATAACACTATAGAAGGGTTCTTTTGTAAAAACAGATTTATTTTGTTGTGTACTTTTATTATAATTTCTAATCTTTAATTATAATGGTGTCTATTTCTAATTTAAAACAAAGTCCGAGGTTTTTCCACTTCTTCTTGGTATATTAATTTCAAAAACATTGCTAAGTTGCAAAGAAGTTAAAAATAAATCACGTTTCATTGTTTTCTTACAAAATGCGAAAGAAACACTTAAGCTGCTTTACTTCCTACGCTCCTGGTATAAAGGTCACAAAAGCTTGCAGATTATTTCTAAAAAATCTCGTATTCTTAAAAATAATACGTCTGTCTGTCTTGTAACTGTCTTTGGGTATCATAAGGGGCTTATCAGCACCAGTAGTTTACAGAAGCTTAGGATAAGGAGCCCATAATGTTCCCACTGCTGGGATACAGGTCTCCTCTACATGAGAGGGACTGGTCCATAATTCACCACGCGGTCCCAGTGCGGGTCGGTTACAGAAGCTTACAGTGTAGGAATAAAGACTCAAATACCTTTAAGCGTATTACTCGGTTAAAGAATATCATAATGACTCATTAAAATGATTGCATTTTTTTTTTTTTTGGTTTTGCCTTCGCATGGTTTGTGCATTTAGGCAGTGTCAAGTAATTTAACTTTTCAATCAAGTAAATGGCCCGATATCAGGCACGAAATTACAAAAAAGTCTTAGTCAGTCAAGTCAAAGTTAAGTCAAAGTTGTTGTAAAACGGTAGTAACTTTACAACAACCTATTAGGAGTTTTTGGGGGGAACACGAAAAGTCCACGTTAGTCACTTATTTTCACTTTCACTACATTTGTGCACTCACACGTAACTAAATTGAGTAATTCACTACCAAAACTATACAATTTAATTCGAATATTCCCGAAATTTCATGAAAATGAAAATTCGTGCGACATGTTCCAACGCGATCCCGCCAAAAACTCCTTGCCTAATTTTATATATGTCTATAAATAATGTGTTGCTCTCATAGCATAATAATATTGTTTATTGACATTATTATAGCATTTATTGTTATTTAAGTTGTTTCGTATATCGTGTATATGTTTGTTTCGTGCCGTCTCAATTTATTGACATATTTATTAATTAGATACAAGAGTTTGAAAAGAAATTATGACATGTTACCCATTGATTTTATTTTTTGTTAATTGACATTCGATTTACCACCCTATTTTGTATGCCTTGTAGCGGGACTGACTGTATACTATAGACATAGTTTTATTTAACATCTGTATAATTTATATTTATGTTAACAAATAATAATGAATTTGAATTTGAACCTAGATTACGCCAGCCAATACGTTTGCAGGGGCTTGTGGATAAGTAATCACAGCCACACAGGTTGATCCATCAGGTTTATTTATTTAGAAACTCAACAGCAATTAATTTAAATGAGTTATGAATGTTCACCTCACTATCCTTAAACAGCGTCAAAGTTACTAGCATCTTACAGTACCTACACTGCTCAGTGATAGCGAGATGATGACAATTATCTATTAAGCCAATAACAGAGTTTCACGGCATTGATAAAGCTAGGTTAACTAGAAAGTATGTACACAAGGTTAAAATCAAAAATCAAAATCAAAATATTTTTATTTCTTAAAAACCTGCATGGGCACTTATGAAACGTCAGAAGCTGGGTGCACGGTTCCAAATTGTTGTTTCCTATGGAGAAGAGCCGGCAAGAAACTCCACGGTTACTCTTTTAAAAATAATTGGCTTTAACAATATTTTCAAATTACAGAGATTAAATGTTAAGCTACGCTTGCCGCGGTTAATCTGTGGATGGGTGACCATTTTACATACCAAGACTCATCTGTGTCTTGAGAAGCACGTTAAGCTGTTGTCGTCAGAATCGCGGAAGTCTATTTTAGCAACCAATCTTACCAAAGAGCATCAGCAGCACTGGGTAATATACGAGCTCCATACACGTTCCAATAGCGTCGACATCTTCGCCAACAAGCCACCGCAATTTCGCAAACAGTTGTTACTGACCCATAGTGGCCGCAGTTAATATCTACACCTTCATTTATTATTGCTTATTTGTCATTAATAGTTATTACTCTTTAGAGCAACAAAATAGTTTTTTTTTTTTTTTTTTGTTTTCATGTAGGTACTTAGTTTTGTTTATTTTGGTCTATAATATGTAATTTAGTATCTGTAATGTTATAAAACTTAAAATATGTAAGTGCTGTGCACACCTATAAGTGACAAATTCACCCTAGATTTTAAGTTTAATTGTTACAGTATCACAAAAATGTATTAGTGAATAAGTCGTTGGAGTGCCATAAATAAATACGATTAATAACCAGTAACAAGGTTGTGGAGGTCAGATATGCAGTCGCTCCATATAAAATACTGGTATCCAGCTGCTTGGTAAGACTGGAAGCCGACCCTAACATAATTCAGAAAATGTTAGGCAAATGAAAATAATGGGCCAACGGATCAACATTTTAAGCAGAGACATGATCATTAAATACATATTTATGAACGAGGACGAATTCTATTATGGTATTATGCTTTTAAAATTATTTCGCTTGTGGTAAAAAGTTGACAAAGTTTTTTGAGAACCTACAAAATTGGGATTTGATAAAATATCCACTTCTGTTACATTTTGAAATAAGTTTGTTATCAAAATATTTACATAATTTAAAAACTAACTGGGGAATTTTGTTGCGCCAATTCTTCTTCCCAGCTAAGCACTAGGAAGTGGTGAAGGGTGAGCGTCTTGGGCGATTGTCTTATGTATTTTGATGTTCGAAAAGGGCTGATTCTCAGCCTAATTTGAAAAAATTACTTTTGATTTTGATTTTTCACAAAAGTATTAAAATAATAATAATTATGTACATTTAAATTGTATATTAAAACAAGTCATAGGACATCAAAAATAAAAAAAAAATCCGCATTGTTGTCAACAGGAAAACTTCCCAAAAGGCTGGCAGCATGATTCTTTAGCCAAAAAATAGGCCAGCCCTCTGTCACGTGAAGACTCGACCAACCGCTTGGAAATATTTCGGAAAACGAATTACTTTCTATTTTATATAGGTACTTGTTTATATTATAATAAAATTGATACATGTAATAATGATATTTAATGAAATTGAATTATCAGCAGTGTTTTCGGTCCTGCCTTACGACTTGTGGGTTGTGATTTCCAACGTAAGCAGGCACTTTACTTTGTGTTCTATCATCGAACTTTATCACCACTACTCTCAAAACGCTGAAGGAAAACATCCTAAGGAAACCGGCATTTCTTAGAACCAAAAATTCGTAGACAAGTGACATGTACCAACCCGCAAAAGGCCAGTATGATGGATTATGGCCCACTCTCTCTCACAGAGAGGAGGCCTGTGTCCCAGCAGTGGGAACATTGAATGCTGATTATGATGGCTCAATTTTCACAAACATTATACAGTCCTCCAATTCTAATTTCATACTCTCCTGCCCACAACCAAAGCCAAGCCTTGCACTCTCTTCACGATTAGTATTCTGTCATCGTCTCGTCGTGCAAACGGCTCACAAGCTTGTCACGTTGCCATGTAACTGTAAGGCCGTGTCCTAACATTAAGCTTTGATTTTCTGGGAAAGCTGTTCCATAATACAATAACGGCCATCTTGAAAATCTGTCACCCTTACCAGTATTTTATATTAAATCGATGTTCACATGGACGTAGGTAATAATATCACGGTGGGATTTCGAAGCACTCTGTTGGCAAAACAGCAAAACGCTATGATCCGGAATACGTGGTCGCGTCGCCAGAGAGCGCCTTCTAGTTTTCCAAACAAATCAGTGGCATATGAACGCATTCATCGCATATTCGCGGGACGATCGTTTAAACTAGCACGCGGAGTAAGGCAGCGTCTTAAACAAAAGCATTCGTAGTTTTCATTTTATTGTTAGAAAAACCGTGAGGCGTGTCAGCGCGTCCGTGCATTCCGAATCGCCGAACAAAAACTGCCACATGAACGTAACGATCACGTGCTCGCGCGATTTTCGCTTTAGTTAGGACGCGGGATAGGAGTAGGATAATATAATATAATATACATTATGATGTGTTGTAAAAGTGCTGATGTTTATTTCAGAAGGCTGTTAGAGGAAATGTGTTATGTAAAAATCTTTTATGGTTTTTCCGGGGTGAGGTACAGGTGAAATTGAGTGAGGAAAATCTTGAAGAGGCTTCGACTTCCGTGTTTTATTTTTAACCGACTTCAAAAAGAAGGAGGTTATCAATTCGACATGTTTATATTTTTTTTATATATGTTCGGGCATAACTCCGTCGTATATCGACGGATTTGCAAAATTCTTTTTTTGTTCCAAAGGGGTTTATTTCGAAATGGTCCCATTAGAATTTCATATAGATCTGATGATGCATTTCGGAGACAGACAACGGAACTCTTCAAAAAATTACAGCATATCAACCGCGTATGTTGCTATCGCACAAATATGCTTGTTTTGATCCCAAGGATAGTGAAATTTCGAATTGGTGTGAAAAATAAAAACTTAAAAAAAAAAGTTATTTTGCACTTTGTAGTGTTTTTTTGGAAGTCGGTTGTTATTTTTTTTTTTTTAAAGTTTTTACCTAGTTTGTTGTTCGTGTGAATTAAGTTTTGAAAACATGTGACATTCACCAACCCGCGTGGGACTGGTATACAGATGGTGAATGTCACATGTCTATGGCCCACACTTTCCCACAAGGTATTTGTCCCAGCAGTAAGAATGTTTTAGACCGGTTATGCTTGCTATAGGTTATATTAGAGGATTTTATCCAAGATAAGAATGCTTGGAAACATGCTGGTCCTGCTCCATAGGACAATCTAGAGTCTAGACAAAATCAAACTGGTTGCTAGTTGAATTATATAAATAATTATGTTTATGACATTGATTGACACTTGTTAATATTCTAGGAAAATCGTATACTTACCTCTTACAATGTTTGTAAATATGTGAGCACCATGTATCTATCATAGAATTAATTTATCTTTATTGCTTCAGTTGCATTTTGTTACCTTTTTTGGTATATGCTTTGACTTTGACTTTGCTGTGATACTTTAAATGGTAGTTAATTTGCCCTATTTATGACTTAACAGTGTGTACTATTAGTCCTGCTACCAAATTAGCTGACTAAAGCACTGCTGACTGAAGAAGCTGTCTCCTAGCATAAGTTATTTTATTAACATATTGCCTTCGTCCGCGTGTTATTTTGAACCCCGACCCGTCGCATCGCAACCCATCACCCGCCCGCTTTCTTTTTGCTCTTGCCCTTAGGGTTGTAGCGTGATGTTCAGCATTTCCCGCTCACTTCTGTAGATCGTACAACTCATTTTACTAGAAGGAGCGTTGGAAGATGCGAACGTCCCTTCTAGGTTCAAGGTGTGTTACAAATTAATCATTTTTGCTGAATTGATTTTCAAAAGACGCGATATTTATAATTTACTTCAAGTGTAGAGGTACTGACATCACTAAATATACAGTACATTCGATATTTTAGTTCATAAATATCAGATTTGAGTAGGTACGCCCGAGCTCACGTTCCTATTTTGAATACGTCCATTTGAATTAGATGGCGCGCCAGTCACGAACCGAGTTCCATCAACATTGCGAATGGGTTAAAATATAAATATTAGAGAACGTATATAAAATGTTGTACAATACTTGCTGAAAATGTAGTGGGAAAGCCACAGAAAAATAAAACACTATTGAGTAGTTCGTACGTTCTAGAAAAAGATCACTTTCATGACGGATAATGTTAACTTAAACCGGACATTTACTTAAATAATGTAAGGTAAGTATTTTCTCTTTAATTGCTTCTAAAATTGAAGGATTTGGCATAACATATAAACTATACAAACTAACATTCGACATTGATTGGCAAAAAAACGAGAATGTTCATTAAAGTGACAGTTTGAAAGTTTAAATTGAATTTGGACCTCATCATCATCATTTCAGCCGAAAGACGTTCACTGCTGGACATAAGCCTCCCCCAAAAGGGGGGGTTTGCCATAATCGCCACGCTTGGCAGGCGGGTTGGCGATCGCAGTGAGGTGATCAAATGCATAGAGAACGCTGCTGCCCATTCTCTAGTAGATCCCTTAGTCGCCTTCTACGACACCCACGGGAAGAAATGGGATGGTGCTATTCTTATACGCCCGGCAACACACACGGGACTTGGACGAATTTGGACCTAGTTTTAAGTAATTACCTAAGGAAATAACAATATGTAGCTGCACGGGTCGATCTACCAGGTTAAGCTACGCTTGCCGCGGTTGGTCCGTGGATGGGTGACCATCTTTACATACCAAGACCCCTCCGTGCCTCGGAAAGCACGTTAAGCCGTTGGTCCCGGCTGTCATTTGTGGATCTTTGACAGTCGTTACGGGTCGTCAGAAGCCCGAAAGTCTGACAATCAGTCTTACCAAGGGGTATCGTATTACCCAGTAACTGGTTGTGGAGGTCAGATAGGCAGTCGTTCCATGTAAATTACTGGTATTCAGCTGCATCTGGATAGACTGGAAGCTGACCCCAACATAGTTGGGAAAAGGCTAGGCAAATGATGATGACCTAAGGTAATGGTGAACCTTGATGACGTTCGTATACTGAAATTTCGGTAAAGGTCTATAAAGTACAGTAAAAACAAAAATATCGACCTGGACGGGTCTAATATATCCATTTGGTGGTGGTATCCATCTTTGCAGTGTTTTCAAATCTTAAAACTCACTAACGTACCTATAGCATCGATACCTGTATACATGCACTCTGCGGTATACTTTTACTTTCATAAAGTAAATGGAGCGAACTCCGATTTGAGTACTTCTTGAGCAGAGCACAGACAGGCAGGGACATCGACGCGTAACCTTTTACCTTGATAAAAGATAAATGATTTAATTTCTGTAAGTAGGTTTGTACAAACAAATTTACACGTCAATTATATTTATATAAAACCTTTTTTTGAAAAAAGTTTTTAATAAAAAAATTAAACCGTCGAAAAACCGAAGGGTAAAAAATTATAAACTTGCTTTGTCCAACGCCAATAACTAAGTTCGGAAGGCGGTGACATATAATTAAATACATATCCAAAGTCACCGCCTTCCGAACTTAGTTATTGGGGTTGGACAAAGCAAGTTTATAATTTTTTACTTTTCGGTTTTTCGGCGGTTTAATTTTTTTATTAAAAAGTTTTATTTTATATTTTTTTGTGGCTTTAGTATACTAATTACTACATACTTAATTTTTGTTTACTTTTTGTAATACACAACACAGTATTAAAATCTGTGAGTAATCAATTAATCATCCCCTGTTTTCTTACCCTTAGGGTTGGAATTTATCTTCGAAATTATATGGGACCAACTTAGGGGTATACCCTTTCCAATAAAAAAAGAATTATCAAAATTGGACAACTCTGGAAAAAGTTATGCGTGGTCATACATTAAAAAAAAAAAAAATTCGCGTCGAATTGAGTAACCTCCTCCGTTTTTTCGTCGGTTAAAAAATAACAACCGCCTTCCAAAAAAACACTACAAAGCGCAAAAAAACTTTAATTTCGGAAGTTGGTGACTTTGGATGTGTATTTTAATTCTTTGTCACCGCCTTCCGAAATTAAAGTTATTTTGCGCTTTGTACTGTTTTTTTGAAAGGCGGTTGTTACTTTTTTGATAAAAGTTTTTATTTTTCACTTTTTAGTTACCTACCCCACACGAATTCGAAAATTCATCATCCTTGGTGTCAAAACAATGCATATCGTCCCCGTAGTTGGAAAATTAAATAAGTCCGTTTTTGGCGATTTTGACTTTTCACTATTTTCAAAACACCTAAAACATACCGCATATTTCAGCCTTACAGGCATTTTCGTATCTTATTCTGTTTCAGAAATATAGCCATTTTTGTCAGACAGATGGAATAATAAATATCTTCAGACTAACACAAATATTTTGAAGGAAAAATAAATAACTCAGTAAATAAATCAATAACTGTGGTCAATGATAAGTTGAATGTCAAATAAATTAAATAAAATCAGTTGTTGGATTTTTCCTCAACTTAAAAATTCTTTCACAAAACTAACTAAATTCTAGGAAAACTAAATAACTCTATTTATTTAATTCTGCTATTCAGAATTCTAATATAACGTACATTAATTTATAAATACTTGGTGTTATCTATTTCTTCTAATACTAGATAATGATTAATTACAAGATGCGAGGCCAATAAATAGGCATCTTATAGATCAAAAGAGCTGGTTAAAAAGTCATCAATCATATTTGTGTGTCACCATGGCCTTGCAAAGGCGACTGCAGATTCCATCGACTGCAAATAGTCCGATGTTTTATTCCAGAAAATTAAATTTATATAATTTATCTATTTATGAGTTTAAACCTCCACAGAACGACGCTCACTGTATGATCAGCACCCTAATTGCGTAACTCACGATTAATCATAATCGGTTTCATTTTGACAGTTCAACAATATTGCATTGCGTTATTTACGTTGCTGAGCAGACACATTTTTCTGACATATGAAGCAATGATTTAACAATCCGTTTCAAAACGAAATAGATTATGATGAATCGCCAGTTACGCAATTAGGGTGCAAGGCCTAGACAAAATACATTTCTGTTAGCGTTCACGCTCAACGCTACGCCAAAATGTATGGGAATGACATTCCCTGCAGAAAGGACACGACGTTACCTTTCCGCAGGTAATGTCATTCCCATACATTTTGGCATAGCGTTTGGCGTGAACGCTAACAGAAATATGCTTTGTCTCTAGGCCCACTGGACGGAAATAAACGACAAAATAAAAATGTAACTCCATAAAATGTAACTGAATTGTCATATCAAGACATGATTGATGTAAAAGCACTTGCTTCGAAAATAATTAAAAATAAAACTATAGCGGAGCATGGGGAGAAAGTGGACTGGTTTTTTTTGTGTGTGGGAAATCATCTAATAACTTCTCCGGCTCTGGGTGGAGCAGGAGAGCGTGTCAGACTTTTAATGTCTAAATCCCACCCGTGTTCCCCCAGTAGCCTGTGTGCCAGGGGCGGCGGTATATCTTTCGAACAACCCGCACCCCTGGCAGGCATCGGCCCTTTGTGCTGACATCTCTTTAAGGCGTGCGTGGAACACAACGCGGCGTCGTCCTGGGCTTGGTGCTTACCGGACAGCGAGCAACCCATTACGTGCCGTCCGCAACCCCGCGCCTACGGTGGCCGGGAATCAGCCTGGGATTCCCGACGCCCACGGCGTCTCCTGCGGAGGCTAGGGCCATGAGGGCGCATATACAGCCTCTCCCTCACGTGTGCCGCCTCCCTCTTCGCGAGCATCACTGTTTCGCAGAAGGAGGTGACGGCTACCCATACACTCTCGCTCCGCACCATGGTCTGGACCAGGGCCGGACGCGAGAGATCGCCGCCGCCGATCGCCTCCACGAGGACACGGCGGTGCTCCGCCCAAGCCGGACAGACCTCCACCGTATGCTCCACCGTGTCCTCAGGGCGATCTTCGCTGTCGAAACACCCGTTTCTTCCCGCCTTATGCGAAACAGGAACCTCCCAAAAAACAGTGTCTGGTGAGGACCTGCGTCAGGCGGAAGGTGAGGACACCATGGCGCGTTACCGACCTAACGTGGTGTGGCGCGGATTCAGTCGGTACATGATTCTAAAGCGTTGGAATTTTACGTCGGTTAGTAAAAATATAAACTTTTCCTTACATTTTTGACAGCGTAGGTACCTACTGCAGTGTTTTCTACGAAACATCAGTTTCTTTTTTAATAACCTACGAAAAATTTCATGTGCTGATTTCATAGTAACAGTTTGTGCGTCGATGTCCCTGCCACTCTGTATGTACTAGTAGAACCTACATGCTACCATATGTGTAAGTAGGTATACTTACCATGAATGTAACTCGATGGTATAGAACTTTTACCAGTACGTTGGTAGAAGGTACGTGCTACAAGTTTATAGATTTTTATTAAGTTTTTATACTGGTTTTACGGAAGTATTATTATTGTCCCAAAATGTTAATATTAACTTTAACGTATGGTGGTAAATAGGAACTACTAAAACCAACCAATTCCTCGTTTTTGTTCTTCATTAATTTTATTTATTTACGTCCTTCGGATTATTTATTTATGTTTAACACATATTAAAAATGGCGCTGGTTTTAAAGCGGCAGTTGTGTCAAAAAATTACGAAATTAATGTTTATCAACAAGTTCGGAAGTAAAAACTGAGCAGTAAACTAAATAAAAATAAGTCCTAACAAATATTTAAATAAGTAATTAAATAAATATTAAGCAGTAAAATGGCTTAACGGTCAGTTACGCGTGGGTAGTTAGCCAATTGGAATAAGTCAGAAAGAAAAATTGCTTTGAAGTAGCGCTCGCCGGCCGCTGCCACGGCACCGCTCGTACGCTCGCTTAGCTCGCGCGTGGTTGGTCATTCACCTTATCTAACCCATTTGGTCGGGGAGCCTTGACCGTGGTCAAATTGGTCGCAGTAACTATTTACTGCGACCAATTCGACCGATTCGTTGCTGGTCACAGTACCGACCTAACATATGAACGCCCGAAATATTTGCATAACTGCCTATTCCAATATCTTTATTTACTTAAATATTTTTGGTGCTGGCATGCTAGGATAAATGAACCGACCAATTTTGTTTTTATATCTGGTCATGTTTTACTGTCATACCAATCAACTCAGACTTTCGACGTCCACTGCTGGACATAGGTCTCTTCCATGCACCACAACACTCTATCCTCTGCCTTCTGCATACAGTCTGTCCCAGCCACACATCGCTCGCCGAGACACGGTTTCCACTCCAGGACTCGTCTGTTCCACCGTCCATCGGTCCTTTGACAGACATGGCCAGCCCACTGTCACTTCAGCGTGCTTACTCTGCAAGCTATGTCGGTGACTCCAATTCTTCATTCGGACTTTCAAACAGCCGAAAACTAATATGAGTAGCCGTTAATTTAGGTACTAATTAACGATAATTATAACCTCCTTAACATTTAAAAAGGATCTGTTGTAAAAATATTACCCGTTATAAATATTAAAGTCGCTTCTCGTGTCTACCTTTTTCCACGTTGTTCTTCTAAACTACGCAACGGATTTTGATGAGATTTTAAACATATTTTTTTTTTCTGGAATGCTTGTGTGTAAAAACAATAGTATAATAAACTTACTTATATTAAGAAATCTCAATGTTTTAATAGGTCGTAAGAATCGTGCGGAGCAGGGGTGGCACGTTAGTATTTTAGAAAATCGAGTTTGTTTACACACGTTTTTTCCCAATTAAGGTGGCTACAGACCTTCATAGCCCATTAGCAAACTCTTTTCAAAACAAAAACAAATTTAAATAACAAAAGAAAAAAACAAAAAAAGTAAGAAGATTATTTTAAGCTGTTATTGTTTTCGTGATAATAACCCCTTCATTAGAAGCTCGACCTACTTTAAGGGTGTAAGCGAACCCTCCTGAAATCTAGTGTAAGCTTCTTAAATACATTAATGAATATTGAAAAAATCTGAAGGACTTTTGTTGAGTTTACCTTTTTGCTTAGTGATGTGAACACCGCTAATAAATTAACGTTATTATCGATATTTAAACCATCATATATATTATTTAACTGCCTAACGAGCAATGGCGTAACTAGGGTGGAGTAGGCGCCTATCGAAGTGGGCCGCAAAAAGTCGCCAATTAATAAAAAAAAAAACACAATTATACCATTTCATACTGTTACCTACATCTAAGAAATCTGAAGAGCTACTTGAATATATTGTGCAGTACGGGGATGAAAGCGTATTTCCAAATCTGCCTATTTCTGTTCAAATTCTCTTAAAATTCCATCATTGCAGGCGATTTTTTAGCAAGTTGAAATTAATACCCTCGTTCATCATTTCAGCCGAAAGACGTCCACTGCTGGACATAGGCCTCCCCAAGCTCGGCCACTTCGACCGTTTCTGTGCTTCTCGCATCCAGCGGACTCCCGCGGCCCTCGCAAGGTCATCTGTCCACCTTGGCCTTCCAACTTTACGTCTTACCCTCGTTGAAGAAGGCTAATTGGTAAAGAAAGATTTTCTCAGTGTAGACCGAGAAGATAATTTACGAAGGGGCGCAAATGTGATGCGTGCCCTGGGAGCTATTTTACATATCTACTTAAACACACTACTAAAACCCACCCGTGTTCCTTCAGTAGCCCTTTAAGCCAGGGGCTGTGGTGTCTCTTTCGAACAAACCCGCACCCCTGGCAGGCATCGACCCTTGCGGGTCCCATCACTTTTTGTGCTGACATCTCTTTGAGGCACGCGTGGAACACAACGCGCCGTCGACTTGGGCTTGGTCCTTACCGGACAGCGAGCTACCCATTACTCGCCGTCCGCAAGCCCATGCCTACGGTGGCCGGAAATCGGCCTGGGATTCCCGACGCCCAGGGCGTCTCCGTATCCTGCGGCGGCTAGGGTCGCGAGGGCGCATATGCTGCCTCTCCCTAACGTGCGCCGCCTCCCTCTTCGCGAGCATCACTGCTTCGCTGAAGGAGGTGACGGCTCCCCATGCCCTCTCGCTCCGTACCATGGCCTGGACCAGAGCCGGACGCGAGAGATCGCCGCCGCCGATCGCCTCCACGAGGACACGGCGGTGCTCCGCCCAAGCAGGGCAGACCGCCACCGTGTGCTCCACCGTGTCCTCAGGGCGATCTTCGCAGTGGAAACACCCGGGCGTTTCCTCCCGCCCGATCCGAAACAGAATACCAGCGCTGCGACTCTTTTTTAATGTCGCAGCATTATGCTGAGGTAGGAGCCTTTTGGCCTCGTGCAGGACTTTCTGTTTTATTTTTAATTGTTTTTTTTTACTCTCAAGTTTTTTTTTTAATAATTTATGTACTAGTTTATTTTATTATGTGATCTTCCTGTGCGAGTCTTCATAAATACTTTTTCTTCCTCTTTCTTTCTTTTCTATTGGTAGATACGCCTCTGCTAAAGAGGCAGTTAAATATACCACTAGACCAACGGGTCTAATCGTCGCAAGCACGCTGCTGCAGTCTTAGCATGACGCTTTCTATTTCTACTCTACCGTAGAATAGAAATTGCTTGTCTACATTTTTCGGTTCAAAACTGTCAGCTGTCTACACGGAAACGTCATTTTCCCCTTAACCCTTCCGTAGAAAAAACGCTTCTCTACGGTTCTCGTAGTAAGCCTGCAGAGCATGAAATCTTCTGCTGCTCAGCTGTTTTTGCGTAATTGAGTAACAACCATCCGAACATCCAAACATACAAACTTTCACATTTATTTTATTAGTATTAGATTTCTATCTGAAATTTCTCAGCCCGGAGTTTGGATTTAGCCCGATTGATGGCAATTGGCTCGCCCCTATTACATGTGTCTTAAACATAACTGGCCAAATTTGGGTGTATACCATAGTTACAGATCTGCCCTACACTTCGGGAAAACCAGGCGTGATGTTATCTTATTTACGTCAATATTATTTAGAGGGCTTGTGACTAAAACGGTAACAGCCCCAGAGGTAGATAGAAAGTTAAGCTACACTTGCCGTGTTTGATTTGTGGATGGATGGATGACCATCGAGACACGGAGTAGTGCCCCGGGAACCACTTTATGCTGTTGGTGCCGGCGGCCATTTGTAGGTCTTCGATAGTCGTTACGGGTAGTCAGAAGTTCAAAAATCCGACAATCAGTTTTACCAAGGGGTATCGTATTACCCAGTAACTGGGTAGTGGAAGCCAGATAGGCAGTCGCTCCTTATAAAATACTGGTACTCAGCTGCACCCGGCTAGACTGGAAGCCGAAGACCCCAACATACGTAAGGGAGGCTAGGAAAATTGATTGACATCATTTATATTGTTTTAATTTGTGTGACACGTGTACCTACACGTGCTATGATACACCAATGCCAAGTGAAATACCTACTTGACATTGTGACTCTATTTTTGAACAATAACTTCGTGAATATAAATTCTTAAAAAAGAATACGCCATAATAGGAATTATTAAACCATTCCCATCAGGTTTCATTTTTGATGGTGAAAGTTTACGGGTAAACGTTTTAAATTATGATTGGACCAAGTTAATTTATTATTCAGTACACTTCACAATTGCATTTATTATGTCTGCGTCCGAAATAACACTGTCAACCAAATACAACTGTCGAACATCGATACACCGCAAACGCCATAGGTAACATCACTAGCTGGCGCCAACTAGTCGACAGGAGTCTCAGACGGTAGACAAGCGATCCCAACTCAACGGGGAAGACGGTATTGATCACAACGTGTCCCGTCCTTACTTAAATGTGTTTTGTTTTTGTTTTGTCAACGATACATTGGTTTTGAGAATAACAGCGAGGAAAAATGAGATAGATATTATAAACTGACCAGTATCTTAGATTAAGACAATCTTTATCTAATAATCTAATCTTACTAGCCTGTATTGGTCTCACTGCATGGAAAAGTCTTCCCTCTCCCTTTTCCATACAATTCTGTCTTTTGCTAGTACTGACCAGGCTTTTCGGAAGGAGTCAAAGTCGTCCCTCAATCTTCGTCTCGGCTTGTCAGGATGTCATCTTGCGTTTAGTAGTTTTACATTTAGTCATTATATGATGCGATGTGGGTGATAATCAAAACTGGCCTTTTAATATTAAAAGGCCCACACAGGGTTATCACACACACCCACCACACCCACACCCACACACCGTACACACCTACACCCACACACTACACGCCCACACCCACACACCTGAGCAGCTTTTTGGGTAACGTCCGTGAACTTGATTTTGAAAATCTTAAGCGTCAATTTTTTTCTATGGATAATAATAATGTATGGAATGTAGATATGATAGCGGGATGGGATTGTGTTTTGTTGTCATCGTGTTTGGTTAGAGGGGTAGGCAATGAGGCATGGTTGAAACTTGTTTTTTTTTCTGGTTTGCTGTGCCCCCTTAATCGTTGTTTATAGTTTGGTGTTTTGACCTCTTACTAAATTGACTTTCAAAATGCTATGAACACAAAAAATAAAATAGAAACAAGTTTCATTGGGGGAACATAAAAGGTAAAAGTAAAAGTTTAGGATAAATAGGCAATTTAGGTTAGCTATTTAGGTAAAGCTGAAAAGATGAGCTGAAATTCATATAACAGCTATAAGACGACCCTGTTTAATATTGTTATAATATTTTTCGCTTGGTAATGCGATGACCACTATTGTGTTAAAATAAGTGTGAAACCCACCGGGCCGCAGATGTCCGCTGGATGCGGGAAGCACAGAACCGGTTGAAGTGGCGGAGCTTGGGGGACGCCTATGTCCAGCAGTTGACGTCTTTCGGCTGAAATGATGATGACGATGAACTGTGCATTCTGTGCCTGGATGCGTAATTCTATTAAATCATGCAGGCAATCTGGGAGCACTTTTAAGAATACATTTAAAAAAACTTAAAAAAAAACCGCCGAAAAACCGAAAAGTAAAAAAATAAATAAACTTGCTTTGTCCAACCCCAATAACTAAGTTCGGAAGTCGGTGACTTTGGATATGTATTTAATTATATGTCACCGCCTTCCGAACTTAGTTATTGGGGTTGGACAAAGCAAGTTTATTATTTTTTACTTTTCGGTTTTTCGGCGGTTTAATTTTTTTATTAAAAAGTTTTTATTTAAAAAAAATAGTGGCTTTAGTCTACTAATTACTAAATGCTTAATTTTTGTTTACTTTTTGTAATACACAACTTAGTATTATTCTTTATTTTTTGTAATACACAACTCAGTATTAAAATCTGTGAGTTAACAATCAATTCCTGTTTTCTTACCCTTAGGGTTGGAATTTTTATTCGATTTATATGGGACCAACTTCCCCGGTATACCCTTTCCAATAAAAAAAGAATTATCAAAATCGGACTACTCTGGAAAAAGTTATGCGTGGCCATACATAAAAAAAAAAAAATACGCGTCGAATTGAGTAACCTCCTCCGTTTTTTCGTCGGTTAAAAAGTATATAAGAAATAGTTTTCATTCATGTGATGTTCTTGGCAAACCCCATCAGGCGCCGAGAAGTCGACAGGAGGTCTTGACGAGTGCGATCCCGAGTCAACAATAACGTAACATTATTGATCTTGCTAATGTTTCCTCTTCGGGCCCTTCGCGGTAGTCGCAGCTTAAAAGTAATATTCTGTATTTTCATGTTAAAGTGCGAAAAAGAAAAGAAAATGATATGACACAGTATTCATAACCAAAAGATTAGAAAAACAAACAAATTAGACATTTTAAATCATTAACCCCTATATTTTAAAACGTTGTTTAAAGTAAAGTAGTGATTAGCAACTGTAAAATCTTACATTTTTGACGTTTTAACTTCTCTTAACTTTAAGCAACGTTTATAAATAGACCCCTAAATATCAAACATTTAATCATTGTCAAACTCTTACTAAATATTCTAATCGCCTATTGGACCTGGTTCTCAACTAACACATAATTAGTGGACGAATACTTCTGTCAAAGATTTGAGCTCACTAGAATGTGAAGTATTCTCCGCAACAAATTCCTAGGACGGTGAACTACGGAGACTCAATTAATTATCTAAATGTCTCTTCTTGCTATTTACATAGTATTTGCCACCTTTGGTCAGGTTGATTTTGTTGTTTTTTCATTTGAAAATTAATTGTGCTATTATTTTTAACAGACTTAAAATAAGGTGGAGGTTTTTGTGTGGATGTACAAAAATTTCACTAGATTTTTTCATTTGGTAGAAAAAATCCGCGGGGTAGTCTCATGTAAATGCTTCAGTCGTATAAGAGTTAGCTTCAATAATAATGTTTTAAGTCCTAATCATCTATGTTACTGACGTTATTATACTAACATACCAAATAGTGGTACACGATTATGTTTTTTTTTTTTTTTTTTTTTGGGAAAAGCAACTTTAAAGTGAAAACAACCGACTTGTAAAAGCCACTATGAAATATTTCTTATTTTTGCAAAAATCAAACTGACTAGAAAGATTTAATTTAATCATTTAATTGTAATAGTTTGTTAGTTTATTTAGTATTAGAAGTTAATCCAGTGTACACATAAATATATTTTTATCAAATAAAATGAATTACCCATCTATTTTTAATAACACTTAAGAAATAAATGACTATAAAGATATTTGGAATATAATTTTAAAATCTCGATTTTTTAAGTCTAACGCGTAATTTTCTTGTTCCTAAAATAGGGACTTAAAATTTTATGGCTTGTAGTTAGTAGTTTGCTGTCAGTGCTTAACATATTGCCAATAAAGATTGTCCTAAGTTATTACTGAGTTGTTATTTATGGCTGTTTAGATAGCCGGCTGAGAATAGGTTCCGTACCAGATCGGATAAAATTTGAAGTTCTTGGGCAAGAGGCAGGATCTTACCCCCGTCAATGCGAAGGTATCAAACTGGTATTCTACATGTTTTGTCTAATGTTTTCGTATAATATAATATCGTTTATAAGTAAATCAAGTTAAGAAGTAGGTAACCCTTTTTAAGGCGTTCGCGTTCTGTCAATCGTTTTACACGAGTATCCTGTGGGTGTCGCACTGCTCCCAAATTACAGTGTTATTTTTTATTCTTTTTAACCGACTTCAAAAAGAAGGAGGTTATCAATTCGACATGTTTTTTTATGTATGTTCGGGCATAACTCCGTCGTATATAAACGGATTTTCTTCGAAAGAGGTTTACTCCGAAATGGTCCCATTGAAATTTCATATAGATCTGATGATGCGTTTCGGAGACAGACAACGGAACTCTTCAAAAAATTACAGCAAATCAACCGCGAATGTTGCTATCACATAAATATGCATTTTTTTGACGCCGAGGATGATGAAATTTCGAATTGGTGTGGGGTAGGTAACTAAAAAGTGAAAAATAAAAACTTTTTTCAAAAAAATAACAATCGACTTCCAAAAAAACACTACAAAGTGCAAAATAACTTTAATTTCGGAAGGCGGTGACAAATAATTAAAATACACATCCAAAGTCACCGACTTCCGAAATTAAAGTTATTTTGCACTTTGTAGTGTTTTTTTGGAAGTCGGTTGTTATTTTTTTGAAAAAAGTTTTTTTTAATCTTTTACAATGTCTGACATATTCCCGTCATTATTTGACATTATAAATCATTTTTAAGAGCGTTTATTCTGAAAGTTGGCAACGTCGCAAATAGCTGTCAAATATTTACCTGTTTTTATTAATTTGTTATTATTACTGTATGGAAATACTAAATATGGCTAACTAGTTACCTAACATATGAATAATGATTTTCAATTATAACACTGAATTTGATGTTGTAACCGTTTTAGGTGTAAAAAAGGCATTTGGAAAATTTCCAATCTCTTTTTTACATCTAAAACTAAATATTCGGTGTTAAGGTGTTAATTATTGCATTTCATAATCAATATTTTAAGTCACTAGTTAGCGATATTTCATATTTCCATACAGTAATATTGCCAAATTAATCAAAACAGTGAAATATTTGACAGCTATTTGCGACGTTGACAACTTTCAGAATATAATATCGACTATTTATTAGTGATTGTCACGGAAATCATGAATGACAGAACGTTGTAGGCCTTGCAGATTAGATTTGTAGACGATTTTCTATCCTGTGTTTTCATTCCTCTAAGTACCTGGTACTTATTGACAGGCCTGCACTGTCCTCCCATACCTATTATCACTATAATTTGAAAACATTGTAAAAGCTAATTATTTTTAAAAGAGTCACCGTGGAGTTTCTTGCCGGCTCTTCTCCATAGGAAGCGACAAATTGGAACCGTGCACCTAGCTTCTGACGTTTCATAAGTGCCCATGCAGGTTTGTGTGAAATGATATATTTTGATTTTGATACATAAAACAGCTATGACATCTTGGTAAATGAGTGTATACGGTCAGGTAGCCAGTCACTTCCTGTAAAATCTGACTGGGATCCGACCCCAAATTAGTTGGTAAAAGGCCAGGCAGACGATGATAAAATGAGTGTTATCTCAGGGTTATTGGAAGATGCATAATCGTCCTATAATTTTCCCACTGTTAGGATACAAGTTTCCTCTATGTGAGAGGGAGTGGGCCGTCATCCACCACGCGAGCCCAGTGCTCGTTGGTAGATGTCACACGTCTTCGAATTTTTTATTCTAGGACTGGCCGGCTTCCTAATGATGTTTTCCTTCACCGTTTTGCGAGCTGTAGTGATAAAATCCCTACTTCCCTGTCCGTCTGTCGCGCTTTCACGCCCAAACCGCTGAACCGATCGTCATGAAATTTGGCAGAGATATAGCCTGGGATATGGAGAATGATATAGGCTACTTTTTACGCAATAACCGACTTACACGCGGGCGGAGCCGCTGGCAAAAGCTAGTAGTATATACAAAGTAAAGTTGTCGTTGTGCCTGTCAGGTTTCGAACCTACGATTTGTAAGTCTCAATGCTCAATGAATGTGGAAAAACCAAACAATAATGCAAATGGTCGCATGTCATTTTGCTATAGTTTTCAAATATTTTTTCCTCAAGGTAGAAAGGTGTTAAAATAATACATGCCGTCTTCACCTTCATTGAAAGGTAAAGGGAAAATTTATTATTCTAATATACACACGACTACATAATAAACCATGCATTTCCAGTTTACGCTGATCTCGCACTGTACGGAAATCCTATACAACGCGAGATCATCTTATACTGGAAATGTGTGTATAGCTTAATGTGTGCACCCCCAAAGAAACTTTTGGCTTTTTCCACGTACATAACCTTATCATTCAAGTATGGCACTTCAAGTGATTCTTATCTCATTGTCATAAGGTTCAATTTTGAGAGTAACAGCATTTAACCCATAGCGGTATGAGCACATCATGTGAAGATCGCCCTGAGGACACGGTGGAGCACACGGTGGCGGTCTGCCCTGCTTGGGCGGAGCACCGCCGTGTCCGCGTGGAGGCGATCGGCGGCGGCGATCTCTCGCGTCCGGCCCTGGTCCAAGCCATGGTACGGAGCGAGAGGGCATGGGGAGCCGTCACCTCCTTCAGCGAAGCAGTAATGCTTGCGAAGCGGGAGGCGGTGCACGTGAGGGAGAGGCAGCATATGCGCCCTCGCGACCCTAGCCGCCGCAGGATACGGAGATGCCCTGGGCGTCGGGAATCCCAGGCCGATATCCGGCCACCGTAGGCATGGGCTTGCGGACGGCGAGTAATGGGTAGCTCGCTATCCGGTAAGGACCAAGCCCAAGTCGACGGCGCGTTGTGTTCCACGCGCGCCTCAAAGAGATGTCAGCACAAAAATGATGGGGCCCGCAAGGGCCGATGCCTGCCAGGGGTGCGGGTTTGTTCGAAAGAGACACCACAGCCCCTGGCATACGGGCTACTGAAGGAACACGGGTGGGTTTTAGTCAGTAAAAGTCTGACACGCCCTCCTGCTCCACCCAGAGCGGGAGAAGTTATTTGATGATTACCCAACCAAGAAAAAAAAAAAGGGGGTGCTCCAGGTGTTTGTGCTAATGTCTTATAAAAGTATTGTGGACACTTTGTGTATTAGGTAAATTATTAAAAATAATTAAAATGGCAACCATAATTGGAAATAGATAAAATATTTATTTTATAAAGTTGTTTTTAAAATACATTATACACGGTGTAACAGAAACGCTATTGCCATCCATAAGCACTAAAAATAACAGCTGGTATATAATCATTATACATGGTTTCAGCTCAAAATAAAATACTCTAAGAATTGATACCAAATTTTCAGTTTCATATGTTTCTTAAATTCAGATCATAACAAAGGTATCACCGCACTACGTTGGTCAATAACTTTTCACGTTAAATGCTTATGTCACGATAAATCTCTTCCGATGGATGTGTTTATTTCAATTTAAAAAGTTTGGTTTCTGTTATCAATGTACTTATTAAACATTCTCATAACTCCTGAACGAGTAGGGATAGGATTTAAAAAAAATATTTCCAATATCGTTTGATATCATCCAAAGAAGCCGTGACCTTGGTAGGTACGAGTATATACCATTTCCGTTACACGTACACAAACATATTTAGCCGTTAATATTCCCACTGCCCGACCTTGTGAAGGCCGCGGGTATCCGCTGGATGTGGGAAGCACAAGACCGTTCGAAATGGAGGAGCCTGGGGGAGGCCTATGTCCAACAGTAGATGTCTTTCGGCTGAAATGATGATGATGATGATCATTCCCACTGCTGGGACACAGGCTTGCTCTCTGTGAGAGGGAGTGGCCATAATCCACAACGCGGGCCTAGTGCGGGTTGGTAAATATCACATGTCTTCGCTTTTTTGGTTCTAGGAAATTTCTTTTTCCCCACTATGTTTTCCTTCACCTTTTTGAGTGCAGTGGTGAAAGATAAAGTAGTGTCTGATTGGGATCGAACTCACAACCTACAACTCATAAGTTAGAGCCGTTACCACTGGGCTGGGGGTGCTTTCATGTTCACAGTCAAAGTCAAATCATTTATTTAAAACAGGTACAGACGCCAGCACATCAAGCTACCCCAAACTGTCAAATTTACACAATTGATCATGAACCTTACGCTTATGACATAAACTTGAAAATCGATCAGCCAGCTTGATGTGCTGGCGTCTGTACATAAAGGGCAAAGAACGTAAACAATTTACAAAAAAATATTCGAATTGATTGTAATTTATTTTGTTGATTCAGTTCTTTCAAGAAACTTTACAACAATCTCTTACTACGATTACTTACTGTTAATCCGTAGCATAATCAGTCTATAATGTTCCCACTGCTGGGACACAGGACTCACTTTGTGAGGGAGTGCGGATTGGTAGATGTCACATGTCTTTGACTCTTTGGTTCTAGAACAAGCCTGCTTCTTCACGATGTGTTCATTCATCGTTTTGAGAGAATAATTTACACACAGTAAAGTGAATGTCTGGGTTCGAACCTATTACAACTACAACTTGTAAGTCGTGACCATTATTACTGGGCCAACACTGCTCTACTCGCTCTCTGTTTATCCCTAATAAACATAAATTATAAACAGTATAAGACATAGTACACAATTAACGTCAGGCACAAGATTTAAGCTCTTAATTAAATTCTGGATTAATTTATATCCGCGATAAGCGTTTAACGCCTTTATAATTTCGGGTATAAAATTTTATGCAGAGTTGTCAGTGGCAATGACCTTCGAGTTGAGTGGTATCGCGTGATGGGCTTTTTCTCGCTTAGTCGAAATTTACAGGAACGTAAATATATCGCGGTGAGACTTTTTCGCGCAGTGGAACTTCAACGCATTGCTAAGCGCTGACAGTTGAAATCGAACAGTGTGTCCATCGTACATACATCGTATTACCCAGTAGTATGGTTGTGGAGGTAAGATACGTAGTCATCATCATCATTTCAGCCGAAAGACGTCCACTGCTGGACGTAGGCCTCCCCCAAGCTCCGCCACTTCGACCGGTTCTATGCTTCCCGCATCCAGCGGATTCCTGCAGCCCTCACAAGGTCATTTATAGGGCGATTTCGGGTTTTGTCCCATAGTAAAAGTTGTTCATAATGATGAGTACAATCATGTGTTTAAATGTCGGTCACTAATTACCAGTCACCTTATATAAGTAGTCGCTTCATGTAAAATACTAGTATTTATAGATAGAAAGAAAAATGTTTAATTTGTGACACGCTCTAGAAATAAAAACAATGAAAAAGAAAATTAAATCTCACAATATCATGAAAACGATAAAAAATCATATTTTTTAGGGTAAGACCAACGATATAGTGAAAACAATACAAATAAAAAATGACTTGTGCGAGGTCAAAAATACTCCTATATCAGCATGACGCTGCGATATTTGAAAAAAAAAATACCAGCTAACAACTATTAAGCTGCAGCCAGTTAAGACTGGAAGCCGACCCCAACATAGCTGGGAAAAGGCTAGGCAGATAATGATGATGATGACTCTCGTAGACTCTAATGATGCTCCTGCGTTATTCACATTTGGAAAATTCCCTAAAACGTACACATAACCACTGACGTAATCACACTAAAACAATCTAGTTTCTTTTTTCCCAAGGTCAAACAAAATGAGAAAGGCTAGTCCCATTTTTCAAGAAAATCTGAGAGTCGGCCATCAACAAACGCGTTGAAAGAAAGAATAGAGATCTAGAGTTACCAAGTAAAAATAAAATAGGATCACGGAGTAGAGTCGAGATGTACACTTCGTACAATCACTCTACCACAAAATGAAAGGATAGGCACAGAAGGTCGGCTCTAAAGACGAGTGAAAAGAGACACACGCACACATAGATGCTTACGTCTCACTATTTACGCATACATATGTGCGTGTGCCTGTTTATCTTATCCTACTGTGACATTATAAACGTCAAAGTTTGTGTGTTGTTTGTTACTCAATCATGCAGAAACAGCTTAACTAGTTTAGATGAAATATCACACAAATAGTTTATAATGTGGATTAGCACAACTTATGAATACTTTTAATCCCTCTACATGAGTGAAGAGGCGGAGAGAAGCTAGTAAAAAATAAAGCTTTAACAAAATTATTATAATTTCTTTTGTTTCGTTTAAAGATGACTTTATTTTGTTTTGTTTGATCAAGATAATTTAATGTTTTATGTATTTTATTTTAACTTTAGATAGAACATAGATTTGTCAAATCAAATAATTGGCAAAAGTAGGTGCTAATGTTCGTTACTTTCTAATATTGATATGAGACTGCTGGGTAGTTTGTTGCGCCACTTCTTCTTCCCAGCTAAAACACTAGGAAGTGGTGAAGGGCGGGCGTTTTTGGGGGACTGTCTTTTGTAATTATTGACGTTCAAAAAGTGCTGACACCAGCCTAGTTTGAATAAATGACTTTTGATTTGATTTTTATAAACTTATGAAGAATTAAATCTTAGACTATCTCAAACAAATGCCGGTCGCGAGTGCGCTCTGCGTGCGTTCAGCGTGTCTATGTGTGCGTGCGTTTTTGTTCATTGTACAAAGCTGAGCTTCTGTGGAAATTTATTTTATGTCTATACTGAGAAAAGCCGAGAGAAGTGAGTGAACAAAATAAATTAGATTGGCGCTAGCTCGTATAAGTCTGATTGTAAAGCATTGGGTTACATGCTGCAAATGTTTTTATTTGTTTAGCAAGTAGATTGGTTGAGGAGTGTGTGTTAATCGTGGCAAGCTGTTGTTTCTTGATAGATTATAGGAATTATCTTATTTTCTAAGTAATGGAATGATCTTGGTTGCGTTCCGTGTGGTGCCGGACGTAAAAAAATCCTATTCTATTTCTTCCCATTGGTGTCGTAAAAGGCGACTAAGCGACTAACTAGAGAATGGGCAGCAGCGTTCATCATATGCCTAGCCTTTTCCCAACTATGTTGGGGTCGGCTTCCAGTCTAACCGGATGCAGCTGAATACTAGTATTTTACATCGAGCGACTGCCTATCTGACCTCCACAACCCAGTTACTGGGTAATACGATACTCCTTAGTAAGACTGGTTGTCAGACTTTCGGGCTTCTGACGACCCGTAACGACTTTCAAAGATCCACAAATGACAGCTGGAACCAACGACTTAACGTGCTTTCCGAGGCACGGATGGGTCTTGGTATGTAAAGATGGTCACCCATCCACGGACCAACCGCGGCAAGCGTAGCTTAACTAGATCGATCGACCCGCGCAGCTATTGTTACTTAGCCACAAGCCCCTCGGTGGCAGCGGTATCTATCCATTTTACTACCTTGCTGCGATTGCTAACCCACTTGCTAAGCGTGGCGATTATGGCATACCCACCCTCAAAAATGACAAGCACATAAATAACGCCTACGCCTACGCTTGGCTAAGGTAGCAATTTTTTGGGGGAGGCCTATGTCCAACAGTGGATGTTTTCGGGTAAAATGATGATGATGATGATGAGGTTGCATTTTAGTGGTTTCCCTATTAACCTTAGTGAGGAGCTTAATTTGATTGAAGTGTGACCAAAAATCATTTCACAGCGCTCATCTTCCTACAGAACCTTCCATTCAATTCGGTGATTAGCTGTAATTGAGCTCGCAGGAATTAGGGTTAAGTGAGACTTTAACGCCAGTCATTATACTGATGACTCTCAGATGGGAGAACGACACCAATAAAACTTTTTATGACTAGGGATTTCAGTTAAAAAAATAATAAAAACTCCGTTTCATGACGGCCAATCGTTGACCCGACTTCTTGAGGTTTATAGCAGGCAAGGGATTATGCCAAGATTATTGGCAATAAAATTGGAATTGAAATTTTAGGTTTTTCGGAATTGTTAAGTGTGATCAGCCCTGTTACAGATCTCACTAGATTCATCTATATTACTATTCTCTTGGGTTTTACAGTTAAACCCGATAATACTTTGCCTGTCCTGGGAATCCAACCTAGGACCTCAAGGTCAGCCGTAGCCCTTGCCACCGCTAGACCGACGAGGCAGTCAGAAATAAATCGTTATATACTAGGGGTGTTCAATAAAAAGTGATAACGGGTATGAAGCAGTTAAATATTATTTATTGTTATTTAATTTTTCGACACAATCATCTTTGAGGTTTATACACTTGCTATATCGTTTTTCTAATCCTAAGATTCCTTTCTTGAAAAAATCTTCATCTTGTTAATATCGATTTGTTCTATTTTTAAGATGCTGTTTAGAGTAGTTTCTAGCTACATCTAACTAACTTAACTACCCCATCTAACTAACTATTGTGGTTGGAAGCGCGACTGCTGGCCGTGAGGTTCTGGGTTCGATTTTCAAGTCGGGCAGTGTTCTGTAGCGTAAAGTGTTATGTGCCATGTAGTAGCCCGTAGTTTGGAAGTTAGTGGTTTGGTATCCTCTCCTTATAAAGCACGTAAAGCAATTGGTATTGCGCTTGATCTCCCTTCGGTCGTGTCGGATCGCCATCTCATTGAACTAAGCCAGTGAGAGAACAGAGATTGCATCTGCGTTTGCACACACATTTGTGCATCTCAGCGTACCTGGCTAATCTTTGTTGAGATGGATTGTCCGCCGTAACTGAATTCGGTCGGCAGAATATTATTTTTCCTTCATTACACTAAACATACATAAAATAAAAAAAAATAAAAAAAAATTAGAATTCCTATTATTTATATTTTTATGAAATTAATATAATCTTTTTTCTTGTTACAGATGGGAAAATGGCCCAATAACAAATATCGGTTGTGTGTAGAGATTCATAATCACGAAATATATGCGTTTTACAATAGAACGTGCAAGTGACGGTGCTCTTATTAAAATAGTTCCAAAACAAGTGCTTAAAATTTTTGAAACAACAAATTATTAAGCATAAGTAATTTTATTAGAAAATACAATTAAAAATTAACCTAAAATCAAAGTGTCAAAGTTCAAAATTGTGTGTGTGCATAATGAAATTGAGTGTGAGCGCATATCGCGCTCATGCGTCGGCGCACAAGAAGATCCTGACGTCATCGTATCAGCAACACTATGGCAGTACCGCGGCGCCACCTATCTGCAATCCTCTGCAACCAACCAACTTTACACCACAGGTTAGTGACTCAGGCTGTTTAGTTTACATCCAAATTTTGAATTCCATACTTTACCTAAGTAGGTACGTATATTTAAAGAAAGCTTTAAAAATATGTTTTTATGGAATTTTAACAGGTATCGTGTGAGCTAGGAAAATGATAAATTCTTACAATATTATGTTAACCCACGATTATTCTAATGTTTTACGTTATCTACCTAATAAACTTTGCTAATCGACGAAACAGGAATAATATCTATACCAAACAAAACACGGAAAAATATTTTATAATAAGCAATTTCGCAAAATTAAATCACCAGCATTTTACAAACCTTAATGTTACAAAAGCTCTGAATAAATCTGTACCGTTTTATAAATCATAAGAAATTGTGCACTATTTAGCAAGTCAATATGGAGGAAGGCTTCCATTTGAATATTTAATTTAAAACGTCACTAGTTTTTCCTCGGAAAAGCGTGATTTTTCTTCTCTTCATTTCATTTCTCATTCAGTCTGGCAGCGTGCGAATGACACTACATCTCAAGGATGGACTGAGAAATAATATGTTTTCGTGGACAAAAGGTATGTTTCTTTTTGTCGTTTTCGATATTAATGGAGGTACGAAACGTCGAAAATGGATGTCGTTATTATCTTTGTTATATAGTTAAGTCATATTTTTAGGTACCACTGCATGCGATAGGTTATTTTTTACTTTAAAATCTTATAATTATTGCCAGTTGTTTAAATACGTTACAAAAGCTGACACTATTACACTACTATTCCATTTTTCGTTGTTTTTATTGATGTTCTTGTATTTACATCTTTTACTAAAGAAATGTATAACTATGCAACTGCAATAAGTCTGTTACGGAAAGTTGTTTTATGAAAAAAAGTGATTTTTTGTAGACAAAATACCCATGAAATAAAATTAAGTAAACAGTAAAAACGTGAAAAAATAACACAAAGAGGTGTTTATGAGCCCCCGATAACTTTGAACACAATACTTTTTAATTAATTAAATGTTGCCTGGATGTCACAATACACCATATATTACTATGCCCAGAGATCTATGATGCTCTTCGTTCCCTATAATAATTTAATTGTATTCACAAAATCTTGCACCACTTATTTTTCATATAAATCAAACCAATTATTGTAGCAATTTCAAATTTAGCCGTACAAAACTCATTTTTGTTGGCTAGATTTTGAGTTCTAAGAGGGCTCCTCAATCCAGACGTCTGAATTGAGGACCCACCTGAAACTACCTGTAACTTTGAAAGGGTTTTACTACAAATTCCAGGATCGGGGCTACAAATTCGGGTAATTTACTACTAAATACTGGTAGTACCCACGTTTAAATATGAGACATGGCTCCTAAATCCATACGCATACTAAAAACTATCAACTTCTCCTCTATTTCGTATTGTACTTTGTCAATATCGATAGTCAAAAACTTACCAGACTCGCAGTAAAGTTGCTAAGTGAGCCGACTAGCAACTTATAACACGGGCCTGAGTTTTGCCTGTCTTGTACTTGAGTGAACTACATCTTGCGATATTGGATTTCCCTATACGTATTGTGTAACACTGTATCAGATTTAGGCTACTATTTGTTCTCGATTGATTTAAGTTAGGCGATATTGGCGTGACTTTGTGACTACGTTATGTAGAAGAAAATTATGTTAAAATTGGGCTCTAATGAAGATGATCTAACTCTTATGGTTGGCATGTAATATATTTTATAGATGCGGTGAGACTGCCCTGGTACTTATTCTGACACTAGCTTTTGCCAACAGCTTCGCCCGCGCGGAACTTTCATCTCCTATTTAACTTCCTTATGGGTTTAATTTCGAAAATTCCTCCCTTGTTCCTTGATTAATTTCTAAAGGGAACCTCTGTGCAAAATTTCAGCTTTCTAGGTACAAGGGCTCGGGCTGGGCGTTGATGAGTCAGTCAATCAGTCAGGACTTCTCTTTTTATTTATATAGATAACGTAGTTACGTACATAACTATGACATAACTAAAACAATCGGTCAAAATTTTGGTATGTCTAATAGTTAATAATTCGTCTTAAAATACGCGCAACCTAAACAAATTTTATATAATTCTGCAATTCGATTTTATTTTAAGTTGTTCAGGGGCTGTGGGGTATAAATGTACTCATCCTCTATAGAAAAGGGAGAATCCTCCGACCAGACAGGTGTTGTGTGTTATGGGCTATTGCCCAAGGATTGATGTTAGGACATAGTATATATCCCAGGAAATCAGGATGGCAACCAACCGTTTATCCTTCAAGTTTAAAGTTCGCGAGCACATTCGCAAAAAGTTGGCGGTATCATTACAACGGTAATGTTTTCTCATTGTTTGTCTTATTTGTTTTTAGTCAATTCGTTTATTTATGCACATTTATTTGTGCTTATATTTATATATGGTTAGGTATATATGTATTATATTTATAGTTTAAGTTAGGTTTATGCGTTTATGTTAAAATATTCCTCAAAATTGCACCTACCACTGTTTGTCTCTGCAGCACCCAAAGGTTGATTGGTAGAAAATTTGTATGGCATTAAGTCCGCCACTGTACATATGCGTGCTTAAAGTGTTAAATAAATAATTGCGCTGTAAGCATTTCTTGGGCGATGCAAGATTTTGCGTGACGACACTGTGATGCTTAGTCTCCATGTAGTTGCCGCCACAGTTGTAACTTTGTTCTTTCCTAGTAAGTAATTAGATATGAGCGCCAAGAATTTCAAGTCGTTCAATAAGACATGCAGATTATACTCAGTTTCTCAGAACCTTTGTTAAATTCAAAGGCCTCGTCTTCCTTAGCTGAATAATGAGATACGTAATCACTACTAATATTATAGTTAATGCGAAACTAACTGTCTGTCACGCATTGTTGGATGGCCAAGTCGCGTTATTTGAGTTCAAAGATTAAAAACAGTAGTAATGTAATTAAAACGACTTGGAAAATTATTAATAGTGAAACGGGAAGGTCTAGCAACCGAAATAGTCAGTATTGCGGTTGCTAGACCTTCCCGTTTCACTATAGATAACGTAGTTACGTACATAACAATGACATAACTAAAACAATCGGTCAATATTTTGGTATATCTAATAGTTAATAATTCGTCTTAAAATACGCGCAACCGAAATACTGACTACAGCCTGTCTATCAATGACAACATAATCACATCGGAGGAAAATTCGTAATTTAACTGATGTAGAGACAGCCCGCTTTTTTTTTTTTTTTTTTTTTTTGGGTGGGAAATCATCAAATAACTTCTCCCGCTCTGGGTGGAGCAGGAGGGCGTGTCAGACTTTTACTGACTAAAACCCACCCGTGTTCCTTCATTAGCCCATATGCCAGGGGCTGTGGTATCTCTTTCAAACGAACCCGCACCCCTGACAGGCATCGGCCCTTGCGGGCCCCATCATTTTTGTGCTGACATCTCTTTGAGGCGCGCGTGGAACACAACGCGCCGTCG
This sequence comes from Polymixis flavicincta, assembly GCA_949987655.1. NCBI lineage: Eukaryota > Metazoa > Arthropoda > Insecta > Lepidoptera > Noctuidae > Polymixis > Polymixis flavicincta. Next base: position 19,304,361 of record OX465190.1, on the reverse strand, counting down.
ACTCGGGCTTGGTCCTTACCGGACAGCGAGCTACCCATTACTCGCCGTCCGCAAGCCCATGCCTACGGTGGCCGGAAATCGGCCTGGGATTCCCGACGCCCAGGGCGTCTCCGTATCCTGCGGCGGCTGGGGTCGCGAGGGCGCATATGCTGCCTCTCCCTCACGTGCGCCGCCTCCCTCTTCGCGAGCATCACTGCTTCGCTGAAGGAGGTGATGGCTCCCCATGCCCTCTCGCTCCGTACCATGGCCTGGACCAGGGCCGGACGCGAGAGATCGCCGCCGCCGATCGCCTCCACGAGGACACGGCGGTGCTCCGCCCAAGCAGGGCAGACCGCCACCGTGTGCTCCACCGTGTCCTCAGGGCGATCTTCGCAGTGGAAACACCCGGGCGTTTCCTCCCGCCCTATCCGAAACAGGAACCTCCCGAAACAACCGTGTCCGGTGAGGACCTGCGTCAGGCGGAAGGTGAGGACGCCATGCCGCCTCTCAAACCACTCCTCAAAGAGGGGACTTACCGCCGCAATCGTGGCGTGCCCAGAGACAGCCCGCTTAGTGTGCTTTAGCTATTTTCATAGTGTAATGTCGTATGGTATTCTATTGTGGGGAAATGCCACCGACATTCAGACTATTTTTGTCTTGCAGAAAAGAGCTGTCCGATCAATTTATAAATTAAGTCCGAGACACTCTCTCAGAGATAAATTTAAGGAGATAAATGTAATGACTGTGCCTTCACAGTATATTTATGAAAATATTTTATATCTCACAAAAATATTAAATTGTTTAAAAAATACAGTGATATCCATAGTATAAATACTAGGAACAAACACAAATTTGTTGTACCATCAACAAGGCTCAAGAAAATAGGTGGGTCATTCAGATGTCAATGTATACGCTTGTATAATAAACTTCCAAGCCATGTTCAAGATCTAAGTCTCAATAAATTTAAATCATTCATCAAACGTAAGTTGTGCCTGAAAGCCTTTTATACCGTTAAAGATTATATTGAGGACAAAAAAGCTTGGGATTGACCTGCTCCAATTTTGTATACTGAATGTTGTTTTTTCTTTGTTTTGCTCTTTGACATTTGTTTATTATTATATACACTTTGACATTTGATTATTATTATATACACTTTGACATTTGATTATTATTATATACACTTTGACATGAATATTTACTTTGAGAAGTAGAATATTATTTTTGTTTTAATTATTGTGAATGTGAGGACTATGTGGTATTTTTGTTTTTGTGTTTCGTCTCTTTCTCAGTTCGTTTTTAATGTTAATCTGGCAGTTTGAGTACTTTATGCGGCCTACCCAAATGTCCTTTCTTTGGTATTGTTCGTCAAATCGTTGAGCTCCTCAAGTTCTGAGTTGAGCCGTATGATTACTGATACATGCGTGCACTGAATGGACAGGTCCACTCAACCTGTGTGGTTCTTTCCTCAAAAGACCATTTCAGACACCAATCCACATGGACTTCACATGATCTGACCAAGATTATGTCTGGACTTTAAAAGAGACTGTGACCTCTGAGTTTGTTTCGGCCTTTCTTCTCAGAGTAGTCAGCTATGAAACGCCGACCTCAACTAGTTTAAAGAAATATGATTGACGTGTAAAAGTGTTTGTACAAACCTACTTACAGAAATAAAATCATTTATCATTTATCATTCACGTCAAAACCGCTGAAACGATCGTCATGAAATTTGGCAGAGAGATAGCCTGGGATATGTAGGAGGATATAGGCAAATTTTTTACGCGGTGACCGACATCCACGCCGTTGAATTTTTTTCAATATTAATGAAGTCTTTATAATTGTAATAATTCTAACTGTGACATTTTAATTTGTAATTAGCTTCTTAACATTTTTTATTTTATTTTTATAATTTTTGGCAGAATGTACATGGCACTCTCTTATCTACTCCACCTGTATTTCAATGTAACCTACATTTATTGCAAATAAATCAAAAAAAAGCTAGTGAGTCAATGTATCAAGATATAATCACAAACTAAAAGATACCACAGAAACGGTTTATGATGGTCTTGAACAAACTCATTAACTTCCCAAAGAATATTTGAATGAAAAAGCAAAGAAATCACATCGTATTGAATGGTAGGCTTTCAGCTTTTCAGTCATCTTTCAGCGAAGCACTTAGGCACAAGAGTTTGATAGATCGCTGGGACTCAAATTTCCTCTGTAGCACTTAACGTGGCTTTTGCTAAGAGTAACTTAATAATGTTTGTAATTATTCTGTGCTTCTTTGTGTTTTGTTTATGGTTTGTCTGGAGTCGACAGAAGTGTTGATGAATGTTTGTTTCTTTTGTGTTGAAATACACTGTGTGTGTGTGTGTGTGTGTGTGTGTTTGTGTGTGTGTGTGTGTGCGTGCGTGTGTGTGTGTGTGTGTGTGTCATAATAGTTGGATACATTAAAAAGTCTCAACATACAGTACAGAACGGAAAAATATTTGAGAAACTACGAGTATCTATATCTTCTCCCTATTGCAATAAGTTTATGTTGTTTGCTTTATGTAAACTAACATTGATTTTGTTTTGATGCATTATTACCGTGATGTCACTCAAATCTCCATAATATTAAAGGTATAAAACAGCTATCTCTTTTGCTTTTCGAGGACAAATAGGTACCACACCAATGTATCGTTTCGTAACACTTTTTCCTACGATCATGATATCAGCGGTGATAAATCTTATGTAAGTGGAAAGATAAATTGTTCCATACAACGCTTTGTAAACAAAACCACTTTCAGATTACATCCCAGGCGACATGAAATAGAAAGTTAGTATGGAAGGTGAAAAAGGGTTATTTTTATTTAAGGCGATGTTGTAAACAGGATTAAAACGCACTGTTAAAAAAAACAAACGCAGGCCTACGACGTTTGCTACGCCGTAGCACAATGCTACGACTGCTACGTGATCGTAGCAAATTGAATTATTTAATTTTTGCGTCAGCCTATGAAGATACGTTTTTCTCTAATTTTATCATAAATGTTGACGTTGTTTTTAGCTCATATGGAACTACAGACCTCAGAAATCTTTTTAACACCCTCTATGAAAGAAAGAAAGACAAAATAAACTTAAAACTTGTTTCTTTTGTTTTCCGCTTTACTTATTAATTTTATGGTGCATATAGTAGTTCTGGCACAATCATTACGTTTATAGGGCATGCGGTGCTAACCTAAACAAATTGTTACAATTATTGTAATTTTTAAAACCTTAGATTAAAGAAAATATTATTTTGAAATTGTGATGGTGTGACAATTCTTTAGAATTGAAAAATAAGACACTGACTGACGACATACTGCAAAAATTGTTTAAACAAATAAGTAAGTAAGTAGTAGTATGTATGTATATTCTTATATGATATGTGTATTTATAAATTAGATTAGATATAATTTGTGCTATTAAGTTTTCCCTTCTATTATTATTACACGCGTTGTCTACATCTCTGTTATCTTCTCTCCTATCGCAGGTGTGCTGGAAGAGATTTCTGTAGAAATAAGCATTACCTTTGTACGTATTTTTCTGTTCCTTTAATCTTTGTCTGTTTATATGTGTGTGCATAAATGGTTAAATAAAATAAATAAATAAGTAAGAGTGAAGATTTAGGAATTCCAGTCGAGCAATGAGCGCTGACCCGCAACAAAGCAATACGAGTATGACGGCTTTCCGAAGGAAAAACGAATGCATTTTATGAAATGACGGTAAATTGCTCCAATTTTGTGCGAGTTCACAGCGCAGATTAAGCTTCAGCCACTAACCGGTACTTTTTAGTCCTTTTCTTTAGCATCTGGTTCGTTTAATTTTAAAACTGATGCCATCACGGTATCTCTTGAGCTTTGATTTTGAAATGAATGTTGGGAGAATTTTGCTTTTAGTGGATGAGAAATGCTACAAAACTGAACATCGAACCAATACAAACCCAATAAAAACATTTTTCTTTGAATCTATCATCATCTGCCTAGCCTTTACCCAACTATGTTGGGGTCGGCTTCCAGTCTAACCGGATGCAGCTGAATACCAGTATTTTACATGGAGCGACTGCCTATCTGACCTCCACACACCAGTTACTGGGTAATACGATACCCCTTGGTAAGACTGGTTGTCAGACTTTCTGGCTTCTGACGACCCGTAACGACTGTCAAAGATCCACAAATGACAGCCGGGACCAATGGCTTAACGTTCTTTCCGAGGCACGGAGGGGTCTTGGTATGTAAAGATGGTCACCCATCCACGGACCCACCAATCTATGAATCCATGTGCCCTAATAAACATTTATGATCATCATCATCATCTGCCTAGACTTTTCTCAAGTATATTGGGGTCGGCTTCCAGTCTAACCGGATGCAGCTGAATACCAATATTTTACATAGAGTGACTGACTGCTTATCTGACCTCTACAACCCGGTTACTGGGTAATACGATACCCTTTGGTACGACTGGTTGTCACAGTTTCGGGCTTCAGAATTCTGAATGACAACCGAGACCATACTCAACGTGCTTTCCAAGGGACGGAGAGGTCTTGAATGTAAAGGACACCAACGCACAGACCAACCATGGTAAGCATATCTTTAACTAGAACCAAAAGTAATCTGGACTGTATAAAATTAATATTCATACTGACCTTTAAGTGAAATCCTTATCACTATAAATATTTGTTGACAAGAAAAGTCATTGAATGTAAATAAATGGTTAAGCCGGGTACCTGTCGAATTAGGACGCTTTATCCGTTTGACGAAGGTTAAAAAATATTGAATAAAAAGGTAAATATGTTTCTAAAGGCCTGTAATTTGTGAAGGGTATGGCTGAGTTGTATCCCATAGTACATTTATATTTGTAGAAGTTTTACATGTAGGCATATATTATGTCCCTTTAATTTCCCTCAAACAAGGATGTTACTACGAAAACCAATTAATTTGCTATTAAACTAACTAACTACGCGTGCGTGTTGCCAGTGATGACATTTGGAACCGAAACGTGGTCGCTCACAATGAGCCTCATAAGAAGGCTTAAACTCACCCAAAGGGCGATGGAGAGGGCTAGTCTTGAACTTTCCCTGCGTGATGGAATCAGGAATGAAGAGATCCGCAGGAGAACCAAGTTAACCGACATAGCCCGAAGTATTCCAAACTTAAGTGGCAGTGGGCAGGGCACATTGCTCGCAGAACAGATGTCCGATGGGGCCGAAAAGTTCTGGAGTGGCGACCGCGTACCGGAAGACGAAAAGTTGGATGGCCTCCCACCAGGTGGACCGATGACCTTGTGAGGGCCACAGGAGTCCGCTGGATGCGGGAAGTACAGTACCGGTCGAAGTGGCGGAGTTAGGGGGAGGCCTATGTCCAGCAGTGGATGTCTTTCGGCTGAAATGATGACCAAATAAAACAATAAATACAAAAACAAAAGGACACTTAGGCGTCGAAGTATTCGTCCACATCGCTGTCATCAGGAAACGTGCCCAGAAGACTGGCAGCATTGCCACGTTGAATGGCAATGTTAATTCTTTGTAGAAGTATACTTTGCTAGTTAAGTTTAAGTCACATGTAATACGGGCGAGTCCTTTGCCATAAACCGGGCACAGACCCAAAGTATACGCAGCTAATGAAAAATTCCAGATGGGAAAAATCTAAAAAAAAACTGCCCGTTCAGAGATTGAACCTAGGACCACAAAGTCGTAGTCACTTGCAAAAAACAAAACACATAAAAAACTTTTTATTTTTCACTTTTTAGTCATAGTACCCACTCCACACCAATTCATCATCCTTGGGGTCAAAACAATGCATATTAATGCGATAGCAGCATTCGCGGTTGATTTGCTGTCATTTTTTGAAGAGTTCCGTTGTCTGTCTCCAAAACGCATCATCCGATCTATATGAAATTTAAATGGGACCGAAATAAAACCCTTACTAAAAAAAAAGAATTTTGCAGATCGGTCTATATATGACGGAGTTATGAATCTGCACCTAACTCCTAAGTTAAAGAGTTGTGTCTTCCTTCATCAGTTCAGCGTCATGAGATGATGATGACCATACGCAAATGTCTCAATAGCTTTAGAATATATATGAAAAACATTGTTAATTCCTATAAGATTTGAGGGTTGCCCTCGATTTCCCTGGGACTCCATCTTCAGATCCTGACTTGGTGCCAATGGGACCACCTCAGGAGTATACTCTTTCAAATAAAATAAGAATTTTGAGAATCGGTCCACAAATGGGGGAGAAATGGAGGAAAATACAATAAAAAAAACCAAACAGTGGAACATATAACCTCCTCCTTTTTTGGAAGTCGGTTAAAAATTTAAATATGTTCCATTTAGTAATAAACAGTAACTGGGTTGTAGGGGCAGGTAGGCAGTCGTTCCATGTAAAATACGATTAGACTGGAAGCTGACCCCAATATAGTTGGGGAAAGGTTAGGCAGACTGTTATTAGACTTAGGGTGTTAAGTGATACAATAAGAAGAATAGTAAAGTTTTGTCTTTTTAGGGATAATTTTTCAATAGTCAGTTAAGTTTTACCAGCAGCCTAAGCATGACGTTTTCTATGTCTCCGAAGAATAGACAGTGCTTTTTCAATACAAAGAGACATTTCGTTTCTCCATTTTTGACATCGCACCCTGTAGGTATCCTTCTACAATATGTCATTTTGTCTTTCGTCTCTAACGATCTTTGGCCAGGTCCTTATAAATTTAGAAGAAGAACAATATTTCTTTCCAAACTGTTAATATCACACTGAAAACAAACTTTCTACTCAACGGCCACAAAGTTTAAACGATAATCTACAAAATCATGATTCGTTTAGAACGCAAAACTGTGATAATTAATAGAAAAAAAAATTAAAAAAATATAAACATGTCGAATTGATAACCTCCTTCTTTTTGAAGTCGGTTAAAAACATAGCTATGTTCTCCTATTGTACATCATTTAGTTAATAGTCATGTCTATACTTCCGTCGACAAATCGGTGCTCGTGCTAAGCCAGCTGAAGAATAAATCTGACAGTTTGGCATATCTATACAAATGTCATAAAAAGGATAGATTTGGTTGTTTGTTTGCATTGAATGGGCTCCGAACTACTTAACCGATTTGAAAAATTATTTCACTGTTGGGAAGCTACACTATCCCCGGGTGACGTAGGCTATATTTTATCTCCGTATTCTCACGGGAACGGGAACTACGCGGGTGAAACCGCGGAGCGCTGCTAGTTTTCAATACGAAAGCTGCCACGGTTTGGCCCCATCGGCCGGACACATTAATTGCTTAGATAAATGTTATCTGACTATTGAAAAATTTGCCCTCAGTAATAGGTTCAGTAATAGGCTAGTTAATAGGCTCAGTAATTTGGATGCCACCGAGGAGCTTTTAAATAAACTTGAGCGTTTGCAAAATATCTGCATTCGTTTTATTTTTAACCTTAAAAAATACGACCATGTTTCTAACTTTCGCAAGATCCTCAAGTGTTTCCCCATTCGACTTCGCAGAAACTCTCGGATATTGTGTTTGCTATTCAACATTCTTCACAACCCTAAGACCCCATCCTATCTGCGGGAACGCTTGTCCTACGCCTGTCCTTTTGATGCACCTTGCAGGTCGCATCTTAGAAATCTCCTCAAGTCCCTTCCCCACTCAACCGACTTCTACTCCTACTCCTTCACTGTGCACGCGGTTCGGTTAAGGAATTCACTTCCGCCTGACATTAGGAACTGCCAAACTGTAGCAGTATTCAAAAGAAGAGTGAAACAACACTATCTCTTCACTTTGTCATAAGTTGCATTTGTATTTATTATTTAAATTTATACATTATAATTATATATATTTTGTTGATATTTATTTTAGTAGTATGTATGTATGTTTGTATGTATGTATATTGTTATATGATATGTGTATTTATAAATTAGATTATAATTTGTGCTATTATGTTTTCCCTTCTATTATTATTACACGCGTTGTCTACATCTCTGTTATCTTCTCTCCTATAGCAGGTGTGCTGGAAGAGATTTCTGTAGAAATAAGCATTACCTCTGTACGTATTTTTCTGTTCCTTTATTCTTGTCTGTTAATATGTGTGTGCATAAATGGTTAAATAAATAAATAAATAGCTATTACTTTTTTCTGACCACTTTAAAAGGCTGCTTTAGTGACAAAGCACAACTTTGTAACTTTATTTAAAAGTTTATGTGCACTACTTGTTGGTTAAAAGACCAACTCGCTACTCTTCCTGCCTGCCTTTCTACGCCACTGTGCAGTTTAAATAAGGTTTAAAATCCCGAAAATATTCATACTTGGCTGAAGATATGTTTTCCTAATAGCAATTAATAATATCAGCCTAGTAAAATCTCACTGCAGGATTAAGGTCGAATCACCTACTGAGAAGGGATTATAATTGATCACCATGCTTGCGTCGTGGATTGACGATTTCAGATTTATTATAATCCTTATGTATGGGTGTATGAATGTATGGATGTTTGTTACTCTTTCACACAAATGAAATTTGGCACACAGATAGATTATAATCTAGATTAATACTTATGATAGTGATTATCCCAGTAGTACGTTCCCGCAAGATAATTTCTGACATCCACGCGGGCGAAACCGCTGCCGGAACCCATAGTTATATATAAGTTCAGCTAAATTTTTTGACTGGGTAATAATCAAATAACTTCTCCCGCTCTGGGTGGAGCGGGAGGGCGTGTCAGACTTTTACTGACTAAAACCCACCCGTGTTACTTCAGTTGCCTGTGTGCCCGGGGTCACGGTATCTTCTTCGACCAACCCGCACCCTTGGCAGGCATCGGCCCTTTCCGAACCCACCAGTTGATGCTTTTGATGCTTTGAAGCGCGCGGGGAACACAACGCGCCGTCGACCCGGGCTTGGTCCTTACCGGACAGCGAGCTACACATCACTTACTACGGTACGCGCCTACGGTAGCCGGGAATCAGCCTGGGATTCTCAATGCCCAGGGAATCTCCTAGGGCCATGAGGGCGCATATACTGCCTCTCTCTCACGTGCGCAACCTCTCTCTTCGTGAGCATTACTGCTTCGCAGAAAGAGGTAACGGTTACCCATGCACTCTCGCTCCGAACCATGGCCTGGACGAGGGCCGGACGCGAGAGATAGCCGCCACCGATCGCCTCCACAAGGATACGGCGGTGCCCCACCCAAGCCGGGCAGACCTCCACCGTATGCTCCACCGCGTCCATAGCGCGATCTTCGCAGTGGAGACACCCGGGCCTCTCAATCTTGGACATTACTGGCATATGTGAAGGCAAACTTTTCCGCTATGTCAGTAATGTCCCAAATTTACTCAGAAAGTACATCACCATCATTTGCCCTTTTCCAACTATGTTCGGTTCGGCTTCCAGTCTAGCCGAATGCAGCTGAATACCAGTATTTACATGGAACAACTGTCTATTTGACCTCCATGAAACTGGTTGTCAGACTTTCAGGCTTCTGACGAGCCTTAACAACTGTTAAAGATCCACGAATGATAGCCGGAACCAACGGCTCAACTCAGAAAGTACAAGTAAAATAAATGATAATGTTCCGCAAAAAGGTCGAAAGTAATTTGTCATCCTTCAAATAAAAAAATGCAATGTTTGAATCATGCCATATCTCCGTTTCAGGTTTCACATACCAATCGAAATTGAAACTCTGACTTCACCGAAAAAGATATTGAACAGGTTTTTATTAAATTGCTATTCCCGGGGAACCATTTTGTCAATAAATGATAGCTTAGACTGGGTTTTGGGGATAAACGATCAATTCAGGGAACACAATAGATTTTCAACGATGCTTCGGAATGAATTGAAAAAAATTCTAAGAATTGAAACCTCCCTGAGTTTCGATTCTTAGAAATATTTTCAGACATTTTTCTAGTCACCTCTGATATTTTTTCCCGGTATCCAATTATTATTGCCGTATGCTAAGGTAGAAGGTATTGAAGTAATTAAATAAATTAAGTATTTCACGAGCATTAGAACCAAATCTGCGGATAAAATAATAATAACATATTTGGTTAACATTGTCAATGGACGATAAAACTAAAACTTTTTTAACTAGCTACCTATCAGGCGAAAGACGTCCACTGCTGGATATAGGCCTTGCCGAAGCTCCGTCACTTCGACTGGTTATGTGCTCCTGTATCCAGCAGACTCCTGCGCCCCTCACCAAGGTCATCGGTCCACCTTTTGAGAGGCCATCCAAATCTACGTCTTCCGGTAAGTGATCGCCACTCCAGAACATTCCGGCCCCATCGGCAATCTGTTCTGCGATCAATGTGCTATGCCCACTGCCACTTAACTTCAGCAATTCTTCGGGCTATATCGGTTACCTTCGTTCTCCTGCGGCTATTGACCATCTATTCCTAAATTAATCACCAACTTGCACTGAAGTCCCATTGGCAAGGAACAGCTAAGTAGGTACTTTAACAGTAATCGGTAGGCATTATAGAAGTATGAGAAACAGGGTATACAGTTCACTCAACTTCCATAGAAAAGGAAGGGTCCTCCGACCAGACGGCTGTTGTGTCTGTGTTATTAAAACATGAGTACAATGACCTCTTTTCAGGTATTCAGTTATTAAAATCAAACCTTGTTTTAACTTAGCACTTATGTTTTTAATAAACAACTTTTACGCTGGAAACAACCGTGAAATTGCGTAAAATAAATCTGCTATTCCATACATTTATTTATTTGAATGTTCCGTGTGGTGCCGGGCGTAAAGAATAGCACCATCCCATTCCTTCCCATGGGTGTTGTAAAAAGCTACTAAAGAACTTACTAGAGAATGGGTAGCAGCATTCTCTATGAATTTTACCACCATACTGCGATCGCTAACCCGCCTGCCAAGCGTGGCGATTATGGCAAACTACTTTTTTTGGGGGAGGCCTATGTGCAGCAGAGGACGTCTGTCGGCTGAAATGATGATGATGATGATTTATATTTTAGCGTTCTTATTCTCGAGGTATTCGTGTGTGGAGATAAATTAAAGTTTGTACACTGACACAGTAATAATAGGTATAGTTTATTGGAAAAACTTGGAGCAGTAGGTACACAGATTAAAGTTCACAGCACAGTAAGAATGAAGATTAGCGAAGATAGATTGAAGGAGTAGACAGAATGAAAACACAGTAAATTATTATGGATAGTTAGCGAAAGGGGATAGCGGACAGAGCGACACGGTGGTCACTTGCGAGGCGATCGGCTGACTAGCGGGCGGTCGGCGCACACTGGTGCGCTGGCGCGGCTCAGGAATGCGAGCCCCCACCTCGCGCGTTAAACAATGGAGTTCCCAGGCGGCCGACCGATTTGGTCACTAATAACAAATATGGTTTGCTTGTCCGTCCGCGTTTACAAATATTATTAAATTTATTTATTTTTACATTACAATATTTTATTTACATAGGTATTAAGTACTAATTATTATAACTACGCCACATCACCCCCCTCCAGAGACCGTCGCTACGGGCGATAATAGTCTGGAAAATGGACTTGACGACCAGATTTTGTCGTTCCGACATTAGTTCCTGTGTTTCCTGGTAATTTGGTGGTGGGTGCTGTTTTATGTAGTGTGGGTGATGGCGTGTTTGTATGCATTTTTGTGTTGTTTGTGTGAGTGTTTGAATCGTGTAATATGTAGGCAGGTTTAAGTCTGTCAATAGTAACAGTGACTATTTTGCCCTTGAAGAGGAGCTTGAAGATCTTGTCCCCGTGTTTGAGGACTTTGTGTGGTCCTGTGTATGGTGATTTAAGTGAGCCTGATGTCTCATCTCTTAGAAAAACATGACTCGATGTACCTAAATCTTTGTACACGAATGTTGATCTGCTGCCATGCCTGGATGCTGGTGACGGTTGCAATTTTCTTGCAAATGCTCTTAACCGTGCCACGTAGTCTGACATATCGATCGTGTCATCAACCTGTGGCTGAAATAGTTCCCCTGGCAGCCTGAGTGTTTCGCCATACAAAAGTTCAGCTGCTGTTGCACCTAGGTCTTCTTTGTACGCGTTCCTAATACCTAGTAGAACTAGTGGCAAAGACTCGACCCAGTTTTCTGAGGAGTGGCAGGTTATAGCTGCTTTTAATTGCCTGTGAAATCTCTCTATGAGACCGTTACAGGCAGGGTGATAAGCCGTGGTACGCTTGTGGTGAAATCCAGCCATCTCCGATAGGTGCCTGAAGAGTGCTGACTCGAACTGTCGACCGCGGTCCGTTACTATATCAATGGGGCAGCCAAATCGAGAAATCCAGCCACTTACCAAGGCTTTTGCCACTGTCTCTGCTGTTATGTCGGATGTAGGTATTACCTCAGGCCAACGTGTGAACCGATCGATGGCTGTGAGGCAATAACGATATCCTTGTGATAGAGGCAGTGGACCTATGAGGTCGATGTGGATGTGGTTGAATCTTGCCCGCGGCAGCTTGAAGGTTCCCATTGGTGATGAGACGTGACGGGTTACCTTCGATCGCTGGCATGCTATGCAGGAACGGCTCCATTCTCTGCAGTCTTTTTTGACTGCTGGCCAAACGTACCGTTCGGTAACCATTTTGGTTGTTGCGTTTGCGCCAGGGTGGCTCCACGAGTGTACGCTCTCGAATACTCTGCGACGGTGTTCTTCTGTGACATATGGTCGTGCGATCTTGCTTCTCTCATCGCAGTACAGTTCGGTCTCAGATCCTGGCAGTTTTACCTTAGTGAGGCATAAGGATGTGTTGCTGTCGAGCAGCTGTTTCAATTCGGTATCGTGCTTCTGTGATTCAGCTAGCTTGTGTAGGTCTACCGGCTGCGTTACCTCCTCGATCCTTGAGAGGCTGTCAGCGACGACGTTATTCTTGCCTGATATATGCCTTATATCTGTTGTAAACTGTGAGATGTAATCTAGGTGCCGAAACTGTCTTGTGAGCAATTTTCCTTTCGCGAGTGGAACGCGAAACATATGGGTTTGTGATCTGTGTAGATGACAAAGTTTCGTGCTTCGACCATATGTCTGAAGTATTTTATCGCTTCGTAGATTGCCAGCAATTCCCTGTCATAAGGTGAGTATTTCTTTTGTGCCGGACTTAGCTTGCGGGAGTAGAATGCCAGTGGTTGCCATGGTTCCTCGTCCTTGCACTGCTGTAATACTGCTCCTACTGCTACGTCTGAGGCGTCCGTCACTACTGCTAGGTTGGCTTCGCAGTCGGGATGGACAAGCATTGCAGCTTTGCAAAGGCCTTCCTTGCAGGTATTGAAGGCTTCCGTTTCTTCGGTGGTGAAATGCACTGGGTGAGAGCCTTTTACGGACCCTACCAACAGAGCATTTAAGGGGGCCTGGTGTTGAGCAGCGTCAGGTATAAATCGTCTGTAGAAATTTAACATACCTAAAAATCTGCGAAGCTCTCGGACAGTTTTCGGTGCTGGGTATTTTGCTATAGCTTCCACCTTCTCGGGTAGCGGGCTGGTGCCATCGGCCGAGATCCTATAACCTAAGAAAGTCACTTCCTTCACTCCGAATACGCACTTAGCAGTATTGATCACCATACCATATTCCTGTAGGCGGGTGAAAAGTTGCTGTAGGTGGTCTTCGTGGGTCTTCTGGTCTTTCGAAAAGACCAAGAAGTCGTCAAGATAAGCGTAGCAAAAGTCCAGTCCTCGCAACATCTCATCGACGAACCGCTGAAAAGTCTGTCCAGCATTGCGAAGACCAAAAGTCATGAAAGGAAATTCATAAAGACCAAAAGGCGTGGTGATTGCGGTTTTGGGGATATCCTCTGGACTTACAGGAATCTGATTATATGCTTTGACAAGATCGATAGTACTGAAAATCGTACATCCTGACAGGCTATGTGCAAAATCATGTATATGACGGATTGGATAAGTGTCAGGCACTGTTCTGGAATTGAGCATGCGGTAGTCACCACAGGGTCGCCATCCGCTGTTCTTTTTGGGAGCCAGGTGTAATGGTGATGACCATGGTGAACTTGAGGGTCTGGCGGTGCCGTCTTTCAGCATCGCTTCAAACTCCTCTTTTGCAATTTTTAATTTGTCGGGGGCAAGGCGTCGTGGTGTACATGAAACTGGTGGTCCAGGTGTAGTCTGTATGTGGTGAACTGTATTATGTGTTGATGTGCGGTGTATACCGTGTGGCCGGGTGATGTCAGGATATTTCCGTAGTATGTTATGGTATGTGGTGTCACCAATAATTACCTTAACCGAGGAAATAATGTCTGACGAACGGGTAGGTGAAGCCGGGGTCGCAAGCATTGTATAGTTGTCCAATAGACGCTGGTTTCTGCAATCAACAATTATATTGTAAAATGACAAAAAATCCACTCCTATTATTGCTTTCGTAACGTCGGCTACAATAAATGACCAAGTAAAGTCGCGGCGCAACCCCAAGTTTAAACTTAAACTAATATAACCGTACGTTTTGATGGGTGTACCGTTAGCTGCGCACAGTTGATAATCTGTTGTTTCACGTCGCCCTGGTAATACTGATCGAGGGTAAACACAAAGGTCGCTGCCGGTGTCGACCAAAAATTGCGTCTTTGATCGTCGATCGGTGACAAATAAGCGACCGGTGCTCGGGCAATCGTTGGCCGCCATTACTGATTGCCCCTCGTGTTTTCCGCCGCTTTGTAGTCGCATGGTTTCAGACATTTCTTAGCACGTTCTCCAAACCTTTGGTGGTACCAGCACTGGGGGAACTTGCTGTAGCTCGACTGCGATCTCGACGAACTCGAACGGTGGTTTGAACGGCTGCTCGATCTTTGCCGCGGTCGTGACATGCGGTCGATTTTTGCGGTTAGTTTTTCTACCTGCCTGGCCAGCGCAGCTATCTCAGGATTGGCACTGCTGGACGCTGTTGCCTTTGCGATTGCGGATGTAGATGCTACCTGGGGCCCGACGACGTCGTTGATTCGGTCTGCCAGCTCCGCCAGTTCCTCCATCTCAGCCTTGGACTGCGAGGCAATGATGGCCTGCGTCCCACTTGGTAGACGACTCGTCCAAATGGTGCGGAGAAATTCTT
This sequence comes from Polymixis flavicincta, assembly GCA_949987655.1. Lineage (NCBI taxonomy): Eukaryota > Metazoa > Arthropoda > Insecta > Lepidoptera > Noctuidae > Polymixis > Polymixis flavicincta. The sequence goes on along the minus strand of OX465190.1, from coordinate 19,289,345 downwards.
CGGGAACGCCCGGTCCAGCAAGGTTTAGTAAGTGGCGGTAGAATTGCGATGGTTTACGATCGCCGAGTTCCTCGTGTATGAGTAACTGTTTAACCTTCTTCTCGCGCGAGGCTGACATTCTTTTAATGAGTTCTGCCTTAAGCTTCTCGTACTTGTTGGTAACTGGAGGGTTTTCGATTATTTCTTGAACCTCAGAAGCATATTGCGGGTCCAAGTGCCCTGTGACGTAATAAAATTTCGTGTCATCTGCCTTTATATTCGAAAGCGCGAATTGTGCTTCCATTTGTGAAAACCAAAGTGAAGGCTTCTCCGGGTAAAACGGTGGTACCCTCACGCCCACGCGGAATGTTTCTAGATGTTTCTCACCACTTGGTTTGCCACTATCTCGTTGCGCTCACCTGTGTCTGTCATTATAGCGTTCTTCGTCGGGGTCACCAATTTAGCGTTCTTATTCTCGAGGTATTCGTGTGTGGAGATAAATTAAAGTTTGTACACTGACACAGTAATAATAGGTATAGTTTATTGGAAAAACTTGGAGCAGTAGGTACACAGATTAAAGTTCACAGCACAGTAAGAATGAAGATTAGCGAAGATAGATTGAAGGAGTAGACAGAATGAAAACACAGTAAATTATTATGGATAGTTAGCGAAAGGGGATAGCGGACAGAGCGACACGGTGGTCACTTGCGAGGCGATCGGCTGACTAGCGGGCGGTCGGCGCCCACTGGTGCGCTGGCGCGGCTCAGGAATGCGAGCCCCCACCTCGCGCGTTAAACAATGGAGTTCCCAGGCGGCCGACCGATTTGGTCACTAATAACAAATATGGTTTGCTTGTCCGTCCGCGTTTACAAATATTATTAAATTTATTTATTTTTACATTACAATATTTTATTTACATAGGTATTAAGTACTAATTATTATAACTACGCCACAATATGTATAGTAGATGCGCCCCGTGCTTTCAATCGCATAAGTCTCGATTCCATAGGAATATTGGAATAAAAGTATTCTTTGTCCTAATCCAGATCATGGTTTACCCATGTGCCAATTTATTTTAAAACTGTTCTGCAGTTTTGCTGAAAGTTCTACGTGAAAGTGAAACAAACAAACACAAAATCAAATATTTTCTCTTTATGATATTAGCTTAAATAAAGGGTTACCTACAGCTTTGTATACAATATTTAATACTAGTAGTCATGTAGTGGTCAACAATCGACCATAATTCTTGTAAAATTTAGCCAACAATAATCAAAAATATTAGCTTTCGAAATGCTTCTTCATATTAATACTGCTTCGTCCGCGTAATTTTGGTAAAAACGTGTACAGGGTGTAAGAAGAACGCTTCCGAAGCAAGAACGTAGGTTATATACAACCTAAATGCAAACGAATACCAATAACTTTTTGGGCACGCCACGATTGCGGCGGTAAGTCCCCTCTTTGAGGAGTGGTTTGAGAGGCGGCATGGCGTCCTCACCTTCCGCCTGACGCAGGTCCTCACCGGACACGGTTGTTTCGGGAGGGTCCTGTTTCGGATAGGGCGGGAGGAAACGCCCGGGTGTTTCCACTGCGAAGATCGCCCTGAGGACACGGTGGAGCACACGGTGGCGGTCTGCCCAGCTTGGGTGGAGCACCGCCGTGTCCTCGTGGAGGCGATCGGCGGCGGCGATCTCTCGCGTCCGGCCCTGGTACAGGCCATGGTACGGAGCGAGAGGGCATGGGGAGCCGTCACCTCCTTCAGCGAAGCAGTGATGCTCGCGAAGAGGGAGGCGGCGCACGTGAGGAAGAGGCAGCATATGCACCCTCGCGACCCTAGCCGCCGCAGGATACGGAGACGCCCTGGGCGTAGGGAATCCCAGGCCGATTTCCGGCCACCGTAGGCATGGGCTTGCGGACGGCGAGTAATGGGTAGCTCGCTGTCCGGTAAGGACCAAGCCCAAGTCGACGGCGCGTTGTGTTCCACGCGCGCCTCAAAGAGATGTCAGCACAAAAATGATGGGGCCTGCAAGGGCCAATGCCTGTCAGGGGTGCGGGTTCGTTTGAAAGAGATACCACTGCCCCTGGCATACGGGCTAATGAAGGAACACGGGTGGGTTTTAGTCAGTAAAAGTCTGACACGCCCTCCTGCTCCACCCAGAGCGGGAGAAGTTATTTGATGATTCTCCACCCAAAAAAAAAAAAAAAATACCAATAACTTTTCGCCATAAATTGGTTATTTTGCATAAATTTAAAATGTTAATGCTTCTGTAATGTTTCTACTTATTTTATTTTGGCGGCGCTTTACATAGGATGCCTAAACCTTAAGTCGCCTACTTGGGGTCGTTTTTAAATGTGTTTTAGCCCTATATTTGTGCACTGGATTTCTTTTCACCTAAACGGGAACAAAAAATGACGAAAGAATGTACTGTATTTTTGAAGACTATCGGTACCTATACATGCCTCTATGTTTTGAATTTTTATTTATTTTTATTATTTTTAATATCAATGTGTGTTTATGGGTATATTGCCTGCAGTAAAACTATTTTTTTTAATACTAGTTCATTTAACAGTTCTCACAGCATAGTGTACAAAAAATGCTAAAACTAGATTTTTCGATGGTATTGTAACGAGATCACTAGTATCACCTATGTTTTCGGAAGCGTTTACCTTATACCCTGTATGTAGATAAGTTAAGTTGGCAATTAACTTTGGACTTACATAGTCGCACATTACAGTTTAACCAGTATTCTCAAATATAACATTTTGTCAAGATATGCGAACACTACGCACAGGAAAAGTTTTTATCTAGTGCGCAAATTGTAACCATGAATTCAGCATATCATTCTAGAACCCCTAGCGCAGAAATTTTTCGCCGGATTTACAAAAAAAAAATCAGCTGTCCCATACATTTTGACCGCGTAGGTATTGCACTTTTCTATGAAACAGCAGATTTTTTTTTTGTATATCCGACGAAAAATTTCTGCGCTAGGGGTTCTAGAATGATATGCTGAATTCATGGTTACAATTTGCGCACAGGATAAAAACTTACCCTGTATACACGAGGCAAGAACTACCAGTTTTAAATGGGATTATAAGATATCGACAAATGCAATAATTGTTGAATTTAAGTAGTTTTTCTTAAAAGAAAAACCATGCTACCTAAGTCTTTCACACCTAGCTTTTCGGTTTTAACTATATATCCGTAAAAAGATTTAACATTTCACCTATTCACTGGCCGATAAAACATAGCGCTTTCAGACCAACCAAATCCCACTCGAGCCTTTCAAAGCCAGAAAACAAAATCGACTATAACAATTTTTGTAGGAGTCAAAGTACTTTGAACAATGTATAGTGACGTAAGAAACTAAGATTCCTTTTCACATCATGAACAATATTATAAACTAGCTTTAGCCAGCGGCTTCGCCCGCGCGGAACTTTCATCCCCCATTTAACTCCGTTAGGGATGGAATTTCGAAAAATCCTTCCTTATTCCTTGTCCACATTATAAAGGGAACCTCTGTGCAAAATTTCAGCTTTTTAGGTCCAAGGGTTTGGGCTGGGCGTTGCTGAGTCAGTCAGTCAGTCATTCAGGACTTTTCTTTTTATTTAAATAGATGACAAAGTAACTTTGTCTGGCTATTATTTGTTCACGCCTTATAGCTAAACCGATTTCGATGAAATTTTGCACACAGGGAGAATCATGATCTGGGGTATGATAAAGGACATTTTTTTTCATTCCAACAGTAGGTACGTTCCAGTTGGATAATTTGCGACCTCTACAAGTGCAGTAGTGAGAGTGAGATAGCAGTGGTGGCCAAGTGGTAACGCCAGCGATTTGAAGGACGTAGGTTTGAACCCAGTCAGGTACTTTCATCATCATAATTTCAGCCGGAAGACGCCCACTGCTGGACATAGGCTTCCACTAATTAGGGGGGGGAGCTTGCCGTAATCGCCTCGCTTGGCAGGTCGGTTAGCGATCGCAGTATGGTGGCAAAATGCATAGAGAACGCGCAATAGAGAATTATCTAGTAAGTCCCTTAGTCACTTTCTACCACACCCACGGGAAGAGATGGGATGGTGTTATTCTTTACGTCCGGCACTTTAATTTGGGTTGATTACGTCATCAGCACTGCTCTCAAAACGGTGAAGGAAATCGTGAGGAAATCGGCATATCCTAGAACAAAAAAAGGAAGACATCGTGGCATCTACCAAGAAGCACTAGGCTCGCGTGGTGGATTACGGCCCACTCCCTTTAACAGAGAGAAGGCCTTTGTTCCAGCAGTGGGAACATTATAAGGCAGCGAAAGCTACTATAAAATTAAGTTGTAATATGCCTAGGTTTTATAAAGCGCATTTCACATTTTTAACGTCATGGCTAAGGAGAGCGCGTACACAGAGTAATTGCAGAATAGTGTTGTTATGCTTATTGCGCAGTTATGGATACTTTCATCGATGGAATTGTACAAATATGTAGTTTTAATATCGTAGCCCTATTCCTATAATTTTCCGATTGATGGGACACAGGTTTCCTCACTGTGAGAACGGCCATAATCCACCACGCGGGCGCAGTGTGGATTGACGAATGTCACATATCTTCGAATTTTCAGTTCTTGGACATGCCGGTTTCCTCACGATGTTTTTTTCACCGTTTTGTGAGCAGTGGTAATGAAATTGTGTTGGTGGTGTATTGGTCCCAATCATTTAACATGTCAGTAACCTCTCCATTTCATCTGGAGTATTCCCAGTGGTCTTTAAAAAGCCCTAATTCACCCAGCTCATAATGCCGGTCGCAAAGACGACATTAACAACTACAGACCTATCTTGGTTCTCTCTGCCATGTCAAAGATGTTGGAACGAATTTTGAACAAGACTTCCGTCAGTTTCTTAAATGTTAATAATATTTTAGCCCCCAACCAATTTGGTTTCCGCAAGGGAATGAGTACTGAAGATGCAATAATGGCTTTGGCAGACAACAAGCGAAAGTGTCTTGGTATCTTCCTTGATTTATCTAAAGCCTTTGATACCGTTTATGCGCTGGCCTTACTGAATAGGATGGAGGGAATTAGAATCCAAGGATTGGTTCTGGCTTTCTTTAGGGACTACCTGAGGAATCGCACTCAAGTGGTTAAAATTGGGCTAAATGTAAGTGAAGAGCTTTTTATTACATATGGTGTCCCTCAAAGCAGCGTACTGGGTCCTACTCTATTCCTTATCTATATAAATGAACTTTGCAAACTGCCCATTCAAAACTGTAAAGTCATTACATACGCCGATGACATTTCCCTGCTTATAGATGGAGTAGACTAGTGCTATCGGAGTGCCTAGAAGGCGCTTACATGTGTAACTGAATGGTTTAGTAACAACCTTCTCAATCTGAACGTCAGTAAAACGATTTATATACCATTTGCTATCAGGTCAAAATTATGCTCATCAGCTTCCTTTACTCTTAAAGCACATACATGTAAGCTTTCCACCATTTGTGACTGCCATGCAATATCTAAGTCCACTAGTGTCAAATACCTAGGCGTTCATATCGACCAACATCTCAATTGGCATAAACACCTAGCCACACTTTCTGGTAGAACTCGCAAGCTGATTTTCCTTTTCAAAAAAATACTTAAGTCTGCAGTTAGGGATACTTGGAGGGTTGTTTACTTTGCTTTATGCCAATCGATCTTAGCTTATTATATTCCAATCTGGGGTGGTGCTACTGAGAACCATTTCATCCGACTAGAACGAGCACAAAGAGCTATTCTGAAGGTTCTGCTCTCTAGGCTGCTTCAGAGCCAACAGGCAGAATTAATTAAACACACGATGTTTCCAAGAGTCGCATAGAACCTCATTTGCCATGAGACACTATTAACGTCACCGGCACGAAACTTTATAACCAGCTTAATAAAATGCTAAAATTAAGGTACTAAAATCAGTTAAAATCTGAGCTACAGGACAATCTTCTACAACTAACTTATCGAAATACGGAGGATCTTCTGTTGCACTTCTGTCGAACATAAATAAATAGCTGAGGATTCTTTTTGCTTTTTCTTTCTCTTGGACTTGCCCGAATGGGTTATTGTGTTAAACCTAGTTTAGAAGTCAGGGTTTTTCACTCTGGAACACTAACTTAAGCCATTTTTAGATCAAAATAATATAAATGCATTTATTGAGAAATAAACATTTTAATATTAAATATAATATTAATTAAATACACAAAGTAAAGTGTCTTGCTGGGTTCAAACTCACAACCTACTCGTTAGTCAGAGCCAATGAAAGAAAGAAAAAAGTATTTATTAGACTCGCACAGGAATATCACAAACATAACTACAACACAATAAAATTAAACACTAAAAAACTAAAACACAATTACGCTACGCTAGGTAGATAATATTTATACATAAAGAAAGTAAAAAAAAAAAAAAAAAACAAGATCCTGTACGAGACCAAAAGGCCACTATCTCAGCACGATGCTGCGACATTTAAAAAGTGTCGCAGCGCTGGTATTCTGATAGGGCCCGCTGTGATGTCACGGACAGAAACATAAATAAAAAAGTAATAAATAAAATAAGATAATAAGTGTGAAATTACTAAAAACTTATTAAATTTCACTTGGCTACCACTGGTATCCTAACCCTATAGACATAGATTTAAAACATCGATATCCAACTATCGACTATCTCCTACACTAGCATAAAGAGTACTCACAAAATGCATGAGTGCGGTAACAAGTCACTCGGCCACCATCTTGGTTTGCCAGGTCCGTGTGAGAGCGGTGACATTAGCATAGCGATTGGATTGGCAGCGGGTTCATTAGATACCGTTTAAATGCTGTGCACGCTTTTAAATAGGTCAAGGTAACCAATAATTAAGCGTTTCGGTCGTCTTATTGGCTTCCTTGAATTCACAATGAAGAAAGTATATTGAGGGTTATTTGCAATAGTTTAAATATTAGCTGAGATTGAAAATTTCAAGGAGGGGCTTGTGGCTAAGTAATGACAGCCACATGGGTCCCGTGAACCTCATTTACACTACAAGACTGCTGCTGCTGTACTGGTCTCTTGCTGGGAAGCTTTTTTCGATACTTCTTCTTCCCAACTAAAGCACTAGGAAGTGGTAAATGGCGGGCGTTTTGGGGGCCAGACTTTTTGACGTTCGGAAACGGACTCTCAACCTAGTCTCAATAAATGACTTTTGATTTTGATTTTCTCCGTGTCTCAGAAAGCACGGTAAGCCGTTGAGCCCCGCTGTCATGTAGATAATTGTCACGCGTTACGGGTCGTCAGAATCCCAAAACTCTGACAACCATTCTTACCAAGGGATATCGTATTACCTAGTAACTGGGTTGTGGAGGAGGAGAGCAGTGGTGGCCAAGAGGTAACGGCCGCGACTTACGAGTTGTAGGGTGTGAGTTCGAACCCAGACAGGCGCTTTACTTTGTGTAAATTATTTCATCACCACTGCTCTCAAAACGGTTAAGGAAAACTTCGTGAGGAAACCGGCATGTCCTAGAACCAAAAATTCGAAGACATGTGACATCTACCAACCCGCACTGGGCCGACGTGGTGGATTATGGCCCAATCCCTCTCACCGACAGGAGGCCTGTGTCCCAGCAGTGGGAACATTATAGGCTGATGATGATGATGATGGGTTGTGGAGGTAAGATAAGCAGACGCTACGTAAAATACCGGTACTCAACTGCATCCGGTTAGATTGAAAGCGAAAACTGTTCTAAATAAAAAAACCATTTCATATCGTAATTGATATTGATATATCTTACTCAGAAACTGATCACTAAACAAAAATGACTAAGTTAAGCGAAATAAAGTGAATTCATAACACCCACACATTAAAACTTTCATAAATAGGAAGTACCTACTCTATAAATCCAGTCTGCTTTGACTTTTCAGCGCCATTTTGTTTTTAATTCAATTTGCTTTCAAACCTTTGTGCTGGTACTTCGCGAAAGCCTTGATAGCGACCAGTACTGACGGATATGTAACTTGTAACGTTTATGACACAGTCTGTTTTTTTGAATCAATATTATATAATATAAAGCCACACCAGTTTATTGAATTTAAATGAAAATAATCTTAAACACAAGTTTAATTGTAATTGTTAGTAACTGCAAGTTTAGTTTAATTGTGTAATGCACGTGTTTCTGTTTCTGTGACAAATAAATACATTTTTCTTTCTTTCTTTCTAATTACTACTATTGATAACTATTAGTACTCATAAAATGAAAAAAAAAACAATTATTCGACGCCATATTTTAGTTTGTTACTAACAAACCAAGCCTGTCTTTTTCATAGCCTTAACGATGATTATAGCCTCAAGATTCGATATTCTTTTACGCACTTGAACGCTTAATGCCATAGAAAAATTTGAGATAACTGGTGTTAAAGTTCATGCATGTAGATGATTTTTGAAAATGGTTAATACAATTTTATTCCAACTTTTGACTATTTCCTGTACGCAGTTGATAGCAATGAAGGCCATTCAATTTGAGAACATAAATAAAAGTGGTATCAAGTGACGAATTCTTGAAAAAAAAACAAAAATGCAAGAAAATTTAAGTTTCCCGAATTCCGTGAATTTTTGATTTGGGTAAGCATAACGAACGGAGCATAAGTAAAGAAGTTATTGTATTGAGTTCCTGGTTTTAAAATAAATAAAATTCATCATGAGAGCGGGCCTCCGATATGCAATCGACTCGATCGAGTCACTATTAAAATTCCAAAAGGATTTGACCACCTTATTGAAGTGTGAAAACTTCTTTAAACGCGATGGGCATTTTTTGAGATAGTAAAAAACAATAATGTGAAATCCTCGCGACACTGTCACTGACAACACGACCGTACGAATGAACAACGTGGAACGTACGTTGAACGTTGTTTACTCTGACGATAAAAAAATATTTCCTGACGATTCAAAAAATACACACGTAATTTTTCAAGTTTTTGCTTCTGTCGGCACTCCCGGAGTGCCACTGTTTTTTTGCACATGCTATTCAGCTGCACCCGATTAGACTGGAAGCTGACCCCAAAATAGTTGGGAAAAGGCTAAGCAGAATGACTGTTTGATTTGGATAGAAGAAAGCGTGAAATTAAAACTTTTCAATTTTTTTTGGAATCTGCAGGTTAGTATTAGATCAAAATATGATTTGCGAACAAAACAAATATGTATTTATAAAATTTCTATGATTCAATTCATCAATGCAACTCTTAAATTCAAATAACCATACTGAATGGTTTCATGCAATCATAACATTTGAGGCCAATTGTAACTAATTCAGTTCTATTCATGAATTTAACGATTATAATAATGTAAATATATGGTTGGTCTCGTTTCATATTTTGATCAAAATGTAACCTGGCACTGATATGTGAATTGGGGGAAAAAAGAAAAATTTAGTTTTGTGGGTTACCTTAGCGCAATAATGGTGCCGATTCTGTTGTCACAAAATTCTCTAAACTAGACTAAAAATCACCAAAATTTAGTATATTACTGTCAAACGACGATTTCCTATTCTGAAATTGACTAAAGTGACTCAACCTAACTATATTTTAGTTTGACAGCACTAAGATTGCACTGAATTATTAGTTTAGTGAAAATGGTAATTTTGCTATTCTGTTGTTGTCAATTTCATTATTGTATTCAACCTAAACTCTCTGACTATTTTTAATCGCGATTAAATAGGTGTGGAATAAAATTAGTTGTCAAGAACTAAAATTCACACCGACACCTCGACTTCTGGTGCAAAAATAGTACTGTATTTTTTTTCTTTTCTTTTGCTTATATCTCGAAAACGGTGTGTCCTATCGCAAAAATAATGAAAATTTCGACCCCCTTTATGACACCCCCAAACACCTCTAAAACTCAACATGTGGATACAAATTTTTCATATTTTCCATGAAAATTCCATATAAATCACGTCGAGGCTGCCGACCCCGGCGCGCTGCTGGCTCTAAAAAAAAAAAACACGGGGTAGGGCAAACAAGTACCACGTTGCGAAGCCAAAACATACCACGTGCGAGTCGCGATTGTCAAATTCGATTTTAGTTGTGTCAAAATAGTTTTTAAATTTAGAGATATGTTTTTGCAGAATAGCGTTTAGATTCTCATAGTAAAAAGTAAGGAATTTTAGTTATAGTTTAGTTAGTTTAGTTCGGTGTACAACAGAATCGGCACCATTATCTGCCTAGCCACCATGTATTTTAAAGTCGGCATCCAGTCGAACCAAATACAGCTGAATACCAGTTATTTACATGATGCGAAAAGCGGAAAACATCGTGAGGAAACCTGGACTTATCCTACTATCCTGCTAATATTATAAATGAGAAATTTTGGATGTTTAGTCCTCAATAACGCAAAAACGGCTGACAGGATTTGGATGAAATTTGGCACACAGATATTTTTTAACCTAGCTTAACACATAGGATACTTTTTATCTCGTTTCCCGTGAGACATTTTTTTAGCTAGTCTATATTAATATTATAAAGAGGAAACATTTCATTGTTTGTTTGCTTTGATTGGGGCGAAACTACTGAATCTATTTGAAAAATTCTTCCACTGTTGGGAAGCTACACTATCTCCGGGTGACATTGGCTATATTTTATCCGCGTATTCCCACGGGAATGGGAACTATGCGGGTGAAATCGCGGAGCGCTGCTAGTAGTTAAAAAAATCCGACACCAACCTGTCTTGACCAAGCGTGGTGATGAATGCTTATGCCTTCTCTGTATCAGAAGAATTCCATGCCATGCATCATCTTCCTAACTATGATGGGGTCAGCTTCCAGTCTAACCGAATGCTCTGAATACCAGGCAGTTACATGAAGCGACGGTCTTTTTGCCGTCCCAACTTCAGAACCCACTGGGTATTACCATATTTCTAGGTAAAACAGACTCTCAGACCATCGGATTTTTGACTACCCGTAACGAAGGTCATAGAAACATGGGCTACCTTAGCGCATCCCTTTTAATACAATTCTTCTAACCGATCAGATAGCTGTGCTGCTGAGGAGTTTATTGCGCCACTTTTTCTTCCCAGCCAAAGCACTAGGAAGTGGTGAAGAGCGGGCAGATTACAGGGTCTTGTGGCTAAGTCGTAACAGCTGCACGGGTCGATCGAGAAGGTTAAGCTACGCTTGCCACGGTTGGTTCGTGGATGGGTGTCCATCTTAATATATCGAGACCCCTCCGTGATTCGGACAGCACGTTAAGCCGGTTAAGCTGTTAGTTCCGGCTGTCATTCGTCGATCTTTGCCAGTCGCTACGGATCGTCAGAAGCCCGAAAGTCTGAGAATCAGTCTTACCAAGGGGTATCGTATTACCCAGTAACTGGGTTGTGGAGGTCAGATAAGCAGTCGCTCCATGTAAAATACTGGTATTCAGCAGTATCCAGTTTGACTGGATGCTAACCCAAACATAGTTAAGAAAAGGCTAGGCAGATGATGAATCAGATTACATCACAGTAGCGCCATCTAGTCTCAATGATATTAGGTGTATGAAGCCTAGCCGTTGGCTAGACTGTCCGTGACAACGCATGTACTTACTTCACTAACTTAGTCATTAGTGAGATGTTTAATTAGTAACTTAACTTGGCAGACTGAGGGCCTGTGGTGGATTGAAGTATTTCAGTGTCCGGGATTATTAATGGATTCTACGTTTGAATTTAGAAACGATTAAATTAATGGGGCCCAGTCCCAGGGAAAAGGCCTGGGTTCAAAGCTGATTTTGTGCTACTAAAGGCCACGTAGAGATCGAAAATCATCCCACGAGAATGTACTACTGGAATAAATAATATCTTATATGTTAAAACAGGCTATAAACTATCTGTGTGCCAAATTTCATCTCAATTCGTTCTGTTATTTTTGCGTGAAAGGGTAACAAACATCCATCCATCCTCACGACTTCTCACATTTATAATATTAAGAAAGTAGGATAATAATTACGGGAATTATTCTTTTAAATGAGGAGCTAGCGAACAGAACCAGATTAGTCCGATGCACTTCTTAAAGCCTTTTTTGGTCAACTAAGAGCCGGTTTTGATTGAAAATATTAAGGCCCTGGTAATTTTAAATGTACTTATCGTATTGTCGTTATGAGCGATAATAGTTCTTACTGCAATCCGACACGGGTTAAAATATGTTGTAATAAAATCCAATTATAAATGAGCAAGTATTGTCGTAAAAGTGCAAATAAATTCGTATTAAATTAGATATTAACTATTTTAGAAATATTAATAAATCACTGGATGCAGCTTAGCATTTGGCATTTTATGGTATATTTAAATTACAATAATGTTTTTATTGGAGGGATAAACTGGTTTTAAAGATAATTAAGAGGTCACTTTGGTGCTTTTTTTGATGCATTAAAGTATATTTAATTATGTTTTGAGTACCATCACTGTATGCAAAAAAAACTTGAAAATATCATATATTTTTTTGCTTTCAAAATTATTTACGGTTAAAGAGATACACTGGTTTCAAAAACCATCTTCATTTTTGAGCGTTTTCAAGAAATCTCCGCCTTAACAGAGATCGACGCAACGGGTCTTGGACATCACAATTCGAAAAAAAATGCTTTTGAATTTATAGTGAACTACTGCGGTTCTGTTCGCCAGCTCGCCAGCCAGGTGTATTTTAAAATTTATAACAAACGGACGACTAATCTCCTGTAGTACCTAACAATAATAGCAGCAGTCAAGTGGAATAATTATACCAAAGTACTCGACTCGATATGAAAAACATCACAAAATATTATAAAAGTCCCCCGGCGCGTCTGTCTGTCTGTTCGCGATAAACTCAAAAACTGCTGAACGGATTTTCATGTAGTTTCCACCAATAGACAGAATGATTCGTAAGGAAGGTCCAGATGTCAGATATCATTTGTTAAGGTTTTGTTTAATTTTACTAACGCAGGCGCAGCCGCTGGCAATAGCTAGTTTTTAATGAAATCATTAAAGCAATTCGTTGCCGTCCACAGCTCGAATAAAACAAAATTAAATTAAATTAGTTTCAAGACTTTCACAATAAACAATGTTGAATTATTTTCTTTCAGCACCTTTCCCTGAGAACGCATGATATATTCTGTTAAAATCTCTGTCAATAATTTCAATCCCTAGCATCATCCGATGAATTCTGTAAAATCTCAACGTGAAGACTAATGTGAAGTGAGCTTAAAGTGAGCTGTCAACAGTGTCAATTCCTAACATCAGGAGGAATGATAGTTCATTTCACGACAGTCTTCACGGTGATTTTTTTTGCAGAATAAAACGGCTGTACCATACCATTAATAATAAACCATTCATATTACAAATAATAAAACTTAACTTAAATTTCGCACTATCAACAACAACAATATCCCAAAAAGTCAACCACATCCAGCTTGCCAAATCGCTTAATCATCATCATCATCATCATTTCAGCCGAAAGACGTCCACTGCTGGACATAGGCCTCCCCCAAGCTCCGCCACTTCGACCGGTTCTGTGCTTCCCGCATCCAGCGGACTCCTGCGGCCCTCGCAAGGTCATCTATCCACTTTGTGGGAGGCCTTCCAACTTTACGTCTTCCGGTACGCGGTCACCACTACAGAACATTTCGGCCCCATCGGCCATCTGTTCTGCGAGCAATCGCTTAATATCTCCACTAAATTCAACACAGAAGCACGAGCCACTTAGTTGTACACACAAGTGTGGCCCAAAGTGGAATTACTAAGGAAAGTCAAACACGTTGGCACAAAGCCTCTTATGTCCGTTTTCACTAACACTAAGCGAATAAGAATGCCTAAATGAAAGCGTGTTGTTGGATTTTCAACGCTAAGCTTAGCGTGGAAAGTTGGAAATCCAACACCGCGTTAAGTCGTGGCCAAGATATAGGGCGGGTGATGAATTGGCACTAGAAATCCACTCTGACCTGTTCTTAAGGCTAATATGAACTATGCTTGAGATAAAGGGTTATTTACGAAATCATCATATTTTGGATTTATGTAATGAATTTAATGATCGCCCAGTGGTCGAAATTCGAACACAATGCATTTAAAACGTATTATATTTCTAATTCTATATAACAAACTAGCAGCGCTCCGCGGTTTCACCCGCGTAGTTCCTGTTCCCGTAGGAATACGGGGATAAAATATATCCTATGTCACCCGGGGATAGTGTAGTTTCCCAACAATGAAATAATTTTTCAAATCGGTTCAGTAGTTTCGGAGCCTATTCAATACAAACAAACAAAACAATTTAAAATATTAAATTATTAATACTAGCAGCGCTCCACGGTTTCACCCGCGTAGTTCCTGTTCCCATAGGAATACGGGGATAAAATATAGCCTATGTCACCCGGGGATAGTGTAGCTTCCCAACAGTGAAATAATTTTTCAAATCGGTTCAGTAGTTTCGGAGCCTATTCAATGCAAACAAACAATCAAATCTTTCCTCGTTATAATATTAGTATAAGTTAGCTGTCTGCTCTCCTCCATATAAACATTCACTGTGCCTAATTACATACTCCTCCGTCCGCTTTATGTTTTGGCTTCACGTTTTAATCTAAAGACGATACGAAACTAAAAAAATATATTCAAAACAGAAATATTCAAGAAATGTTTATTTTAAGAGGTTGACTATTAATATGAATAGTTTTCAAATTATGATTCAGGTTATGATTGCTCGTGTGTTACGCAATTAGGGCGCTGTATTAAGAGCGTACATCCGGCGCGCGCTGGCAACGTCGCATTTCAAGTAGTTTTTCGTGATTAACTAATTAATTTTCAATAAAAGGACAAGCACTAGATCGTTCGCATTTATGAGTTTTTATGCTATTTTTTAACATTTATTTTGGTATTTACTTATAAAATTCACTGTCAATTATTTTTAATTTGTACTTATTACGATTAAATATTTTTACATAAGAGTCAATGTGCAAAATATTTATAAATACGACTACTCCTTTGCTAAAAAAAATCGTACTTTGATTCATATTTAGTGAAATAATCACAAAAAACCACTATAAATGCGACGTTGCCTCATTGCGCGGGATGAACACTCTTAAAAGGTATTATAAACAATCTAATGCAGTGTTGTTAAATCTATAACTATACTAATATTATAAAGAGGAAAGATTTGTTTGTTTGTTTGCACTGAATAGGCTCCGAAACTACTGAACCGATTTGAAAAATTCTTTCACTATTGGGAAGCGACACTATCCCTGGGTGACATAGGTTATATTTTATCCCCGTATTCCCACGGAAACGGGAACTACGGGTGTGAAACTGTGGAATGCTGCTAGTACTGACCTGTCTTAAGTATTAAAAATAAAATCAAAATCAAAAGTCATTTATTCAAACTAGTCAGCACTTTTCGAAAGTCAAAATTACATAAGACAGTCCCCCAAAAACGCCCACCCTTCGACACTTCCTAGTGCTTTCGCTGGGAAGAAGAAGTGGCGCAACAAACTCCCCAGCAGCACAGCTGTCTGAACAGCAAACCAAACATGGTCTAAACCCTTGACCTCGAGCTCATAAGTCCAATGTTCCCTAGTTGTAAAACTTTCATGGCGTAAATTATTCCACTCATTACAACAACAACATACAAGCCGCTATAACTTTCCTTCACCCTCATTCACAATAGCTACTCTTTTGTTTAAGTTCCTTTGCTGACCAAAATTCTCAAGTGAAGGACGGGGCTTGTCGTTCAAACAGCGATCGGGTTTCCAAACATTTCCGTAAAGTCAGCACGGTAGCTTTCAAGAGTAATGGAGTAGGTATTATAATCTATACAAATACAAATAGTTAAATAAAATTTAAGCAGGGTTCTGGGTAAGGGAGACTTGTTTTAATTTTATATCTTAAGATTTTAATGCTGTGTGAAGCTGAACATGAAAGCCATTTATAAAAAAAAAGTCAAGTGTAACTAAATAATTTTACCCATCCCTAAATTGTTCCCCTGTAATAATCGACAGTTCGAGAAAAGCTCTGTTTGTTTTGTTTAGCCCGTACTGTCCCACTGCTGGACAAAGCTTCTTCCAGCAACTCTTTTCCCGCACCAGCCCTCGCAGCACATCATCATCATCATCATCATTTCAGCCGAAAGACGTCCACTGCTGGACATAGGCCTTCCCCAAGCTCCGCCAGTTCGACCGGTTCTGTGCTTTTCGCATCCAGCGGATTCCTGCGGCCCTCACAAGGTCATCTGTCCCTCGCAGTACGCGTCCATGATATCCATGCACCGGTTTCTGGACTCACCGAATGACTAGTCAGTACCTACCATTGAAAAAGTTGAAGAAAAACTGTAGGTTATCGGGCAAACTGTTCTCTACCAACACATAACATCATTTATTTGTTTAGAAACTAATTTTCTAAACGCAGGATAACTATGCACTCAATTCTTTCTTTTATTCGCAAATCAGCATAAAATTCGACAATTGCGTACCTACTCTATTTTCGTAGTAAGTTTTCCTATTTATGCATGTGTGTGTGAGCAATAAACATGCCTAGAACGAGTAGGCTGGGGTATACGGATATTACGTACTTTTGTTTACTCGCTGCTATTGGCTACAGAGGGCGAAGACGGGCTAGATACTCGCAACACTGACAAACACAATTGAATGGTTTAAATTGAAACTGTCAAGGAAAATCTGGCCGTAGAAGGTTTATAAGAGTTCAGTATATTTATCTTGTCTACGCAATAAAATTAATCATAATAATCTGGTTGTGACCCCGAGGTCTGGTTTGACGTGGGTGGGAAAAGATGTTGCTGGTCTGGGAAGGCATTTGGGTCCCAGCAGTGGGACAAAACAGGCTTAGCAAAAAAATCAAATCAAATAATTTATTTGCATATTACATGTAGGTTATAGGTATAAAAATTACCTACATCTATACTAATATTATAAAGAGGAAAGATTTGATTGTTTGTTTGTTTGCATTGAATAGGCTCCGAAACTCCTGAACCGATTTGAAAAATTATTTCACTGTTGGGAAGCTACACTGTCCTCGGGTGACATAGGCTATATTTTATCCCCGTATTCCCACAGGTACAGGAACTACGCGTGTGAAACCGCGGTGTGCTGCTAGTTGTATTTATTATAAACTAATGAGGTGTGCTAACTAATCGCAACATTAAATATACAGAATACATTTTAAATTCAGATAAATTTAAAAAAAAATGTCTAAGTAAAAAAAAAGTAATCATTCTAATTGAAAAAAAAAAGATTCACCGTTTCTCATCCATGAAAATAAGAATTAAAAATAGATTTTGGAAAATTCATTCCATAAAGTGGTAAAATAGTGGATGACAGTTTGTATGGAATTTTGTCATTTATGCAGGTGGGAAATCCCTATGTGTGAGCGCATGGGTATTCGGACTTATTTTTTTTATAATTTTTATAGTTCAATTATTGATAAGAATATATGCAACATCACACAACTACCCTAAGGACTCGAGTAAAAACAGTCAAAAATAACGCTCAGAGAGACCAAAGTTATACCATGGGTGGTCGATGCGAAGCTATAGGATATAGTATTTTATGTTAAAACAATAAATTTCATCAGAAGCAAGTCAATAATATACCAAGACTTTATTAAACGTAAAGTATAACTACGTAACATAAAGCACCATACAATTACATCATCAACAATTTAAAACTGCCGTCCAAATAAACCAGTGTAATCCTGCCCTTACATAACATTAATGTCAGCGAAATGCCTCATTGTGTCCGCAATTAAAACTCAGTCTACAAAATTTCACGCACCGCTCGTCTGCTCCCGACTTTATGAACTATTCCGCGAGATTGAATTTATTTTGGGTTTATGTATTATATCAGGTTTTATTAAAAGTTTCAAGTAGTGGTAGAATTTTGGTGGGCATAGACTAATCTTGACTTAGTCAATTGCCATTATATTTATCTCATCTTATTCTAAGGGGAAGTACGAGAGGGTAGCAAAGAAAAAAGAAAAAAATAGTTAAAAAAAACTAGGTTTTAACGCGTGTTTTTTTAGTTTAAAAAAAATACTTATTTAATATATTTTTTTAGTTCTGCTAACTACAAAAGCATGATTTTTCATTTACTTTTTCTATTGTTTTTTTTTATTATTGAATTATCATCGGTCCCCGACAAGTTTACAAAGTTTTAATGAAATCTAACTGTTTGAAGTGGGTCCAAAAGAGGAGTCAGTTGCAAACAAACATACAGGTGAGGCTAATAAAAGCGTGTTAAAAACTGCAAACACGTAATTGAATGTCTATTTCGTGAAGTAGTCATTCAATGTGATTATTATGAAATAAGAGGTACAACCCTATGATGATTTTAATTATTATAATTATGTAAATACATACGTGTTACAGTCGCGTATCATATTTTGTTCAACAAACAACGCGACACTGCAGGCCTAGACGACATTACCTGCGGAAAGGACACGACTTAACCTTTCCGCAGGTAATGTCATTCCCATACATTTTGACGTAGCGTTTGGCGTGAACGCTAACTTAAATGTATTTTGTCTCTAGGCCCTGATCACTTGAAACGTTTTAGTCTCACAGACTATTTACCGCATCCCCCCATGAGTAAAGAAATGTCGCCTGTGATCTTCTGTAGGGGTAGGTAGAAGTTTATGTATATAACAAGAATATTTGACCAGTTATATTTAACGCAAAAGGCATAAATGGCTGTGGGCTGGTACTGGAAATTTTCTCCTGGAAAAACAAATGTTAAGAAATTTTCCCGACCTGGCAATTGAACCTAGGACTCCCTCAGCAATCGCTGTTTTAGCCACTTAACCAAGTCAATCAGCCATTCTTAATTACTGGTAATTTCAGTCTGACGAAAATTAGATCCGCCAACAAAACTTTCGCATTTGTTTAGACACTTTAGAATAGGGATATTCAGGGAACTCTTGAAAACACTTTGAAGTTAAACTTTGAAACTAGTTTGACAACTCTAAAGCTTTTACATCAGTTACAGTACAACCATGTTCTTAATGCCCCTCGGGAATCATCGCATTTACGAATACAAACGAGCTTTCCAACCATTTTTTAAATAAAATAAATTACATTAAGTTGAAAGAGTAACTGGGTTGTGGAGGTCAGACAAGCAGTCACTCCATGTAAAATACTGGTATTCAGCTGCATCCGGTTAGACTGGAAGCCGACCCCAACATAGTTGGGTAAAGGCTAGGCAGATGATGATGACATTAAGTTAAAAGAGTATTAACAACTCTATATACTTCCAAGTCGATTGAGAGCGTCCGGTCTGCACCAACTGCAAAGGGCAACTGATAGAAATCCAACGACTGGCGAAACACGAAGTTTGCCGAGGGACATTAAGATAGTAGTTGTACTGTGAGTGCTTAGATTGTGAGTAAATTTTATTAGGTATATGGCTTTTACCTAAATAGCTTGCAAAAATTAAAACAACTTGTATGTTTACATGTAATTTGGAATGAAAAATAATAAAAAAAAAGCAACAAAATAGTTACAACATAAACTACATGACTATTCGTTAATTATATAAAGTGTGTTTGGCAGACAACTACGAAAACTAAAAAAAAATTAAAAACAAAAAACCCGACTGCCTAAAAAGTGAACTCTAGGTAATTAAAAAAGATGGAAACAAGAAACTTGTTTTAAAATGATCAGCACCCTAATTGCGTAACTCACGATTAATCATAATCGGTTTCGTTTTCACAGTTCAACAATATTCATTGCGTTATTTACGTTGTTGAGCAGACAAATTTTTCTAACATATGAAGCAATGGTTTAACAATCCGTTTCAATACGAAACAGATTATTATGAATTACGCAATTAGGGTGCTGTATTAGACTGAATACTATAAGCAATCGCATGCAGTCGGAGGCAATAATGGGCTCTATTGTTAAATTTAAGAATATGCCTCCGACTGTATGAGATTGCATATAGTATTCAGTCTAATAGTGAGTGAATAAATAACAATAGCTGCACGGGTCGATCGGCCAGGTTAAGCAACGCTTACCGCGGTTGGTCCGTGGAGGGGTGACCATCTTTACATACCAAGACCCCTCCGTGCCTCGGAAAGCACGTTAAGCCGTTGGTCCCGGCTGTCATTTGTGGATCTTTGACAGTCGTTACGGGTCGTCAGAAGCCCGAAAGTCTGACAACCAGTCTTACCAAGGGGTTTCGTATTACCCAGTAACCGGGTTGTGGAGTTCAGATAGGCAGTCGCTCCATGTAAAATACTGGTATTCAGCTGCATCCGGTTAGACTGGAAGCCGACCCCAACATAGTTGGGAAAAGGCTAGGTAGATGATGATTCAGTCTAATAGTGATTCTTTTAAAACAAGTTTTTGTTCCCATCTTTTTAATTACCTTATTTAATCATCGATCACTAATATTAGTGATCGATGTATTTAATCTAATATTTTTAAGTAATCGACAAATGAATAGCTATTACTTTACGATTGTTTTTTTTTTCCTTTTAACAACCGGATAAATGGTTAAAGTATTCTTGTGAGGCTTTATTTCCATTGTAACTAGTTATTTTATGCAGAGCTCTCTTTATGCCAATTATTACAAGTGCTTAAAATGAATATGTTCAAGAAATAAGGAAAATGAGGGTTTGATGAGATTTACGAGTACCTGTAGCTAATATAAATGTTTAAGCCGCCAAGCGGTTTTAATATATGACGGAGTTATGCCCGAAAATACACAAAAAAATTGAACAAAAAAATAAACATGACGAATTGATAACTTCCTTCTTTTTGAATTTGGTTAATAAAGTCACAGACAGGACTAGTAAACATCACAGTCATAACTACGTCTAAATTGAACAGTCCTCCAAATGTTTCGTAACTTATTCTTACATAAGACGGTGTTCAGTGCCATTTCGTACGAATAAGTTTGTATAACAGAAGGCGAAGCGGCCTTTTTTTTTTTTTTTTTTTTTTTGGGTGGGAAATCATCAAATGACTTCTCCTGCTGAGTAGAGCAGGAGGGCGTGTCAGACTTTTACTGACTAAAACCCACCCGTGTTCCCTCAGTAGCCCGTATGCCAGGGGCCGTGGTATCTCTTTCGAACAAACCCGCACCCCTGGCAGGCATCGGCCCTTGCGGACCCCACCAGTGGTTGCTGACATCTTTGACGGCGCGCGTGAGGAACACAACGCGCCGTCCCGTCTACCACTTTTCGGCCGCAGAGGATAGGGAGAGCGGCTGACGCTATACCGACACTCCTCTTCCCCTGCGGCCCCACCGCGTCCGCCATCTAACGGTGGCGGCCCCGTCCAGGCCACGGAAGGGAAGAGCGCTGCTCAGAAGCACCGGCACTCCTCCTCTACCGCAGCCTGTAACCCTCAGCCGCGATGCCTCCCATTCGACATCGCGGCCCACCTCAGTTGCGGTGCACCTCACCGCAACCTACTTTTTGGCCGCTACGTCAATGGCTTGAAGGCAAAAGCCCTGACGAGCGGCCCCACCGTTGGGTTCCTCTTGGCTTCACCGTGGATGGGAGACCACGGTTACTAAGCCCCCCCGCAACGACAATGCGGGAACCCACTCGGGGGGGAAGCGGCCTTAGTCCCGCTGTGAAAAATTGTAATTATGAGACATAAAATTTCGCGTAGTACATTTAAAAGGTTTATGTTATTTCCTTCTTAGAGATTATGCGTTGCATACGTAAGCGGCAATTTACATTTCTTTTTAAGTTTTTAGACCTTATTATTTGTATTTTCAGTTGTCTATCTCATTGTGAAAGGGTATTATTATGTCACCAGATTGTGAAGTTATTTGCTATAGGAAAAATACTTCTCTGCCTTCTACATTAGGTAAATATTAATTTAGTCTAAAATACTGGAAGCTTCATTCATTTATTGATGAACTAGCTTTTGCCAGCAGCTTCGCCCGCGTGGAAAGTTCATCCCCTATTTAACTCCCTTAGGGGTTGAATTTCGAAAAATCCTTCCTTATTCCTTGTCTGCATTATAAATGGAACGTATGTGCAAAATTTCAGCTTTCTAGGTCCAAGGGTTTGGGATGGGCGTTGATGAGTCAGTCAATCAGTCAGTCAGGACTTTTCTTTTTATTTATATAGATTTAGATGATTTATTTAAAATTAATATTAGAAAGAGTTTTCGCGCTAAAACGGCTGAATGGATTTGGATGAAATTTGGCACATGAGTACACCATGATCTGGATTAGTACATAGGATTGTTTATATCTCGATATTCCCACGGAATCGAGATTTATGCGGGGCTCATCCTAGGGCGCAGTTAGTAGACCTAACATTGTGCCGAAATTATCCAGACCCTATCAAAAATAGACTTTAGAAACAGCATTTTAAAAACATAACATACATGCCTCTTCTTTTAGCATGAGTATAGCAATTTATGTATAGTCATCCCAAAGTTTCGCTACGAGCTTGATACATTCAGCAGCGTCCGTCAACTCCTGCATAGTGCAGACAACAAGACACGCTGGACACGACATTAAGGGCTACATTGTTTGTGGGACAACACCACACTTACATTCCAGGGCGAAGTCAACTGGGAGTCTGTCCACCTGTACAAGTATGTTTAAAGACTTCCAGGTATGCCAAGGTAACTCATGTCCAGGTGCGAGATTTTCACCAGGTGGAACAATTGGGTTTAGTCGGGAAACACTATCTCGCCACAGCTTTAGCCTTTCCTTAGACGGTTCGACAGCGAGTTCGAGGACACACTTTTAAAAGCTATTGCGGGTTTGCAGCCTTTTTGGCACGAGGATGTTATCGTGCAAAGGGTTTCGTGTGTTGGAAACCATCTTAGCTCTTTCACGTGAGCTTCATTCATCTATCTAGTTAATCCATTTAAGTCTTTTGAGACTGAAGAGTATTGGTATAATGTATGTAAATACTTTCTAATTAATAAACTCGTACTGTGTCTGATTGAATTAATTTTATGTGAAAAGTGCATGTAAATTTTATACGCGTCTTCATTATCTATATTATTCGTATTTTATTGAAAATTTTAATGACATATAAAATGCTGTAGAACATTATAACCACGGTGCTTGTCAATTTTTTTTTACGATATCTAGTTGAAGGGCTTCACACCGTCATTTTAATGTAGCGACTTCTTTGAATTTATAAAAAAGGCATTTTATATCGTTTTGGAGTGTACGATGATTAAGAGAAATTCATTCTCTTTTTTCTCTTCCAGTCTACTTTGTGTTTTAGTAACTTGAATATTGTGTCTTCTGTATCCTTAACCTTATGGGGCCCGCAAGGGCCGATGCCTGCACGGGGTGCGCGTTGTTCGAAAGAAATACCGCCGCCCCTGGCACTCAGGCTACTGAAAGAACACGGGTGGGTTTTAGGCAGTAAAAGTCTGACACGCCCTCCTGCTCCACCCAGAGCGGGAGAAGTTATTTGATGATTTTCCAACCAAATAAAAACCTTGTTAATCTGAGGAAACGTTGTAGATTGTATGTACATTCAATTATATTATTCTAATCATAGATGTCATTTGTAAATACAATTGTGTTTTCCGAAAAAAAAGAAAAACATTGATCTTCACAAAATATCTATAAAAAACTTTATATTCACTTTGTCT
Organism: Polymixis flavicincta; assembly: GCA_949987655.1. Taxonomy (NCBI): domain Eukaryota; kingdom Metazoa; phylum Arthropoda; class Insecta; order Lepidoptera; family Noctuidae; genus Polymixis; species Polymixis flavicincta. The sequence continues at coordinate 19,265,821 of OX465190.1, read as the reverse complement.
TCCGTGAAAACAGGCTTTTCACAAGCTGTACAGTTGAAAAAAAAATCTATACAAAACATATACCCCCAAATTAAAACCTTGACTACGAAAGGGCTAAAGGCTTACTGTATTGAATGTACGCAGACTTAACACCCCTATCGCTGCCGGTCCAGTTAACTTAACCCTTGGGGGTCTCATTGACCCCCTAGCTCCCCAAGTTATTGAGTTGTATACCCCACGGGTTGGCCGGAGGATAAGCTATGCTTTGAATACGTTTTATCTGATGGCCCGTAGATTGTTTCGTTCAAGTGGCTGTGAGAAGCAAATTTTTAGGTAACAAATAAGGTTCAAAACAGCGATTAATGAAAACTAAAATGAAAGTAATTTTGCAGTTTTAATTCAATTAAATTTAAATGCACGTCTCAGTGGAATATAGTTTTGGTATATCTTTCGTTGATTGAATCCTCTATATTATCATTACATAAAATGTAATAGTTTATGCTCCAAACTTTGACAACTATGCGACGAATTAAAAAAAAATTAGCTCGGTTTAAGATTGTTTTATCATTGGTACTACTTTATTATTGTTAAGCTTCATCTTGCGGTCAGTCTGTGGATGAGTGGCTATTTTTCACACATCGAAACTCTGCCGAGACGTTCTAAATACCTACATGTTATGTCGTGGTGGACAGAGGACAGGTGTATACCTACTGCAATAGTGTGGTCTTAAAATTAACTCGTAAAAAACGTGAAAAACATTATTTATTTAAAATTTATAAAAACAAAACATTAAGCCCACTATAATTTATACTATAACATAAATAAACAACAGTATTTTTGCGAATTCACTTCAAATGGTTTTTAAATACATCGATCTTCACGTGAAGATCTTTAATAACCCGAATTGCGCTAGTCAATGAGTTTAGGCGAGAAGGTTGCCCCTGGCAACTGGTTATATACTATACGTTATATTTCTGTTGATAAATAAAATATCTATTCATGTATATATTTTGCTGCTTATTCAACTCAGCTTCATCATCATCATCATCATCATCATCATCATCATCATATCAGCCGAAAGACGTCCACTGCTGGACATAAGCCTCCCCCAAGGCGAGGTATTTGCCATAATTGCCACGCTTGGCAGGCGGGTTGGCGATCGCAGGATGGTGGGTAAATGCATAGAGAACGCTGCTGCCCATTCTCTAGTAAATCCCTTAGTCGCCGTCTACGACACCCACGGGAAGAAATGGGATGGTGCTATTCTTTTACGCCCGGCACCACACGATCATCATCATCATTTCAGCCGAAAGGCGTTCATTGCTAAACATAGGCGTCCCCCAGGCTCCTCCACTTCGACCAGTCTTGTGCTTCCCACATCTAGTGGATTCCCGCGGCTTTCACAAGGTCATCGGTCTACCTTTCCAGCTCAACTCAGCTTCAGATAACAAAAGCTTTTCGTTAGCAAAGGAGCTCATTAAAAGTATTTTAATATGCGCAATGTGGATTCTCTAAAGCTGTATTATCCTTTGAGTCTTAAAATTCATTGCATAATAGATTTTATCTTCCTTTATGCTTATTACAAAAAAAGGAAGAAATTCATAATTTGAAATATGACCTTGCGTACTTTAAAATTGCTGGATTTCATTAAAGATTATTAAATGCAAGCAATTTTAGTTTTCATTAATTATTTTAATTTAATTAAAATCAAATCAAAAGTTAAGTATTCAAACTAGGCTGAGAGTCAGAACTTTTTTAACCAATTAGCGGATGCCATATTTTAATCGTATTACAATTTGAACAATGGTGAACACTGAATTATTAAATCTTCATTATTATCCATTTTATTAAATGAAAAGTATGCGGTTTTGGTTATTATGTAAAAACGTATGAAAATTAAGGGTAAAGAGCAATTTGATTACCACATAATTTAGATATTATTTACCCTCATTTTTGTAGGGATTTCGCCCCAACATTATTGGTTGGCACTTTACTTAATGTACAAATTTTTTACATAATGCAGCAGGCTTAATTATCGTCCATATATATTCTGTATGTATTCCTGCAATTTCTTTTCTGCAACTATTCTGAATTTTATAAGTATTACAAAATTCACCCTGTATGTTTTGGAAAAGCCTGATTATTTCCGGCCCCTCACGTAGCTTTTAATCACGACTTATTTACAGTCGATCATACTTCTGTGCCGGCCTGCAACATACCCACCATAAAAATAATATTTCCACCACACTTCACTCTTACTTAAACCAATCAACTTCAATACTAGCAATTATACCCACTTAACTCGAACCCTAAGCAATTACTAAAATAAATCTCTTGGCTACAACTCCATAATCGAATCGCTGGAATGGAATAAGATCGAATCGGATTCGATACAAATAAACATCGATGTTATCGTTGCGCCCCTTTTTTTTTTTTTTTTTTTTTTTTTTTTTTTTGGAATTGCGTTTATATATGGAACGCGTAGAGCTGCGCCTTCACATTAATATTGGTTAGTGCTGCGTAGATGTAGCGTAGTCGTTGTAACGATAGTGTTTGGCGAATAATCGGTGTAGTTTTGGGCGAATAACCGGTATCGTTTTGGGTATATTATTACTGTTGTAAGTATCATTCTGTTTTTGTGGTGAAGTTAATAGGGTTATTAAATTCATTGTAAAAAGCGTGTTAAAGTTTCCCATAGATCACATTTTCGAAAACAAGTCTTAATACGTACATCAGGTTTAAAGGGCTGTGCTGTTTTTTTTATAAAATTACTGGCGCAGGTATAAATATATTTTGAAATATCAATTACCTACGTGATATTCTTACCATCATCATCAGTTTTTCAGCCGAAAGCAGCCTTCCCCAAGCACTGCTACTTCAGCTGGTGCTTCTCGCATCAAACGGACTTCCGCGGCACTCCAAAACCTTTCGGTCCCGTCGACCATCTGTTCTGTGAGCAATGTCCCTTGCCGCTTAAGTAAGGCCATTCTTAAATACCAGAAGCAGAACATGTTCAACAAGAAACTATGTTGATCACCAATTAACTCAACAGTAAAAACTCGACAAATTAACAACGAAATAACGACTGGAATCGCACTACAAAAAGTTTTTAACAAAATTACTTTACATCAACAGCCGGCTCTCACAACTCCCGAATTTCAAAATAAACCCGTCGGCAAACAGACAACGGCTTAATGAATCGAGTAATTGTATAATTACAGTCCACTCGCCTCTGCAAGTACTGTATAAATTACACGAATCACAACATAATTTTTGGGTAAAAGGTGGGTTACAGACGGTCAGTCGACAGACAACTATTAAAACAATAGTTGAAAGAAGAAAGATAATGATGATAATGCATTTTTAAACAAATTTTCATCCATATGTGCATATTTATGTATCATGTTACACATGTTTTTACAAATAAAATCTTAAAAGAAAATAAATTTATTTAGCACCCACTTATCCACGAGACATGCTCGGCCTAGTGTGATATCATGTTAGAAGGCGAGCTCAAAGCCATCATACATACATAATCAGCCTATAATGTCTCCACTACTGGGACAGTGGCCTCCTCTTTTCGAAAGAAAGTGGGCTGTAAATGCTGCAATGCACCACGCGGTCCCAGTTTTGGTAGGTAAATGTCAAAGTGTCTTCGATTTATTGGTTCTAGGACATACCGGTTTCTTCACGATGTTTTTGTTCACGGTTTTGAAAGCAGTGTTAATGCAATAAATTAAAAAAAATACGTGTGGCACTCGGGAACGGCCGCGGTAAAGCTATTGCATAGCATTTTTTATCTAGTTATGTAATTATAATTATTTATTACATAACGTGTAACTTGAATTAATATCAAAGAAAAAACTTGAATTAATATCAAAGAAAAAAAAATACTGCATAAATTAAAAATATTGACCGATAAGAAAACAAATTTTATTATATCGTACAGTCGTACCATCGTTAAGGGAACGCTCGGCCGAGCTACATGGTAGGCAGAGTGGGGGCGTTTTTTTTTTTGGGTGGGAAATCATCAAATGACTTCTCCTGCTGAGTAGAGCAGGAGGGCGTGTCAGACTTTAACTGACTAAAACCCACCCGTGTTCCCTCAGTAGCCCGTATGCCAGGGGCTGTGGTATCTCTTTCGAACAAACCCGCACCCCTGGCAGGCATCGGCCCTTGCGGACCCCACCAGTGGTTGCTGACATCCCTGAAGGCGCGCGTGCGGAACACAACGCGCCGTCCCGTCTACCACTTTTCGGCCGCAGGGGATAGAGAGAGCGGCTGACGCTATACCGACACTCCTCTTCCCCAGCAGCCCCACCGCGTCCGCCATCAAACGGTGGCGGCCCCGTCCAGGCCACGGAAGGGAAGAGCGCTGCTCAGAAGCACCGGCACTCCTCCTCTACCGCAGCCCGTAACACTCAGCCGCGATGCCTCCCATTCGACATCGCGGCCCACCTCAGTTGCGGTGCACCTCACCGCAACCTACTTTTTGGCCGCTACGTCGTCGGCTTTGAGGCAAAAGCCCTGACGAGCGGCCCCACCTTTGGGTTCCTCTTGGCTTCACCGTGGCCGGAATCCACGGTTACTGAGCTCCCCCGCAACGACAATGCGGGAACCCAATCGGGGGAGAGAGTGGGGGGTGTTAGGTTTTATTTTCGTTACGGAATTTCTTGATTCGGTCGCCGCGCTCAAAGCCCGCGATAAAAGCTATGCAATAGCTTAAAAAGTAAAGTGCTTGCCTGGGTTCAAGCAAGAGCCTAGGATACGACTATTTTGACTGTTATCATTGTGCCACGACTGTTTTCTCTTACCTGTACCGATAGCTTGACTTTCTGGTACCTATCTATTTTAGTTTTGTTTTAATTAATGACACTTTTAATGTGCAAGTGTGTTTCTATATCGTTCTCACATTGTTATTTTCAAACACAAATGTTGCAACCAACTTTTCGTGACAATATTTTGATTTAAAAGAGTGTCTACGGAGTTTCTTCCCAGTTCTTCTCAATCGGTACCTAAAACGCTTTGAAATGGGCAGCTAGCTTTTTCTGACTGACCGATCCTTTGAGAATTCAAAAGTGCTTATTATTTTTTTATTTGAAATGAATGCTTTGAGTTTAACATTATAATTTTTAGACGTCAAAAACACATATCGCTGAAAAAATCAAAAGACGATAATCGTCAATACAAAATTATTATCGACTGTGCCCACCCTAAAACTGAAGAACAGTCCATTTATTTTGTTGCCCTAATATTAGAGAGACCGTTCAAAGGGTTAATAGATACGGTATTTGAACATTGTAATCACTGTTCCCAAATTGTTCGGTTTTCAGACGTCGGAACGAAATCTTGAGGCTTTTTGATGAATAAGTTTGTAATCGAAAATGTTTAGATGTGACGGGGTTTTAGAGTTGGTTGTTTATTTTGTGTCATTCATCAGTATTGTCATTAATTGTGGGTTTAAAATAACGATTTTGGAACGAGACAATGTTATTGTGCCGGGCTGCGCTTACACGAGCAACTAAAATTGCTCCATCCTGGGCAATTCTCGTTAATTATTACGTCACGACTCAACCAGCAATTTAGAGCAATGGCAACATGTAGCAACCTGTTGCCAGAGATACGGCCACACAATATCATGCAATATGGAGCAACTTAAAAAACTAGACAATAAGCCCCGCCCCGCTGCATACGCCGCCGGCCGGCTCTTCTCGCAAAAATGAGACGATAGTTATACGTACAAACGAGATAGAAATAAAATTGACAAAAAATTTCCAACCCAGTGGATATTCGGCAACTCATTAAATATATGGAGCAATCAGAAGCTACGAGTATATTCCCGAAACATATCCGTTACTGTTGTTGCTCTAGATTGCTCCACTTAATTGATCCAGATTGATCCACTAATGTTGCCGAGCAATAATTGCCGAAAAAATTGCCCGTGTAAGAGCACCTTTTTTTTTTTTGGTTGGTAAATCATTAAATAACTTCTCCCGCTCTGGGTGGAGCAGGAGGGCGTGTCAGGCTTTTACTGACTAAAACCCACCCGTGTTCCTTCAGTAGCACGTATGCCAGGGGCAGCGGTATCTCTTTCGAACGTTTCAGTTTAAAGCTCATTGATCACACTTCACAAAGTTTACGCTCGTTGCACTTAGACAAAATGTCACCCCTTTTATCAATTATCACACACACCATTTCCCATTCTCAATACTGGCCCTCTACCACCTTGTAACACCCGCCACCACCATCCACGTTGTACAGTAGTAATATAACCAAAATATAATTAAATAAAAAGGTTACAACATACTCAGCCTAAAATTTTCCCAATGATTGAACACAGGCCTCCTCTCTGTTGGGCACGCCACGATTGCGGCGGTAAGTCCCCTCTTTGAGGAGTGGCTTGAGAGGCGGCATGGCGTCCTCACCTTCCGCCTGACGCAGGTCCTCACCGGACACGGTTGTTTCGGGAGGTTCCTGTTTCGGATAAGGCGGGAGGAAACGCCCGGGTGTTTCCACTGCGAAGATCGCCCTGAGGACACGGTGGAGCACACGGTGGCGGTCTGCCCGGCTTGTGCGGAGCACCGCCGTGAAATCGTGGAGGCGATCGGCGGCGGCGATCTCTCGCGTCCGGCCCTGGTCCAGGCCATGGTACTGAGCGAGAGTGCATGGGTAGCCGTCACCTCCTTCAGCAAAGCAGTAATGCTCGTGAAGAGGGACGCGGCGCACGTGAGGGAGAGGCAGTCTTTGCACCCTCACGACCCTAGCCACCGCAGGATACGCAGGAGACGCCCTGGGCGTCGGGAATCCCAGGCTGATTTCCGGCCACCGTAGGCATGGGCTTGCGGACGGCGAGTAATGGGTAGCTCGCTGTCCGGTAAGGACCAAGCCCATGTCGACGGCGCGTTGTGTTCCACGCGCGCCTCAAAGAGATGTCAGCACAAACGTGATGGGGCCCGCAAGGGCCGATGCCTGCCAGGGGTGCGGGTTTGTTCGAAAGGGATACCACAGCCCCTGGCAAACGGGCTACTGAGGGAACACGGGTGGATTTTAGTCAGTAAAAATCTGAACCGCCCTCCTGCTCCACTCAGAGCGGGAGAAGTTATTTGATGATTTCCTACCCAAAAAAAAAACAAAAAAAGGGTAGCCCATGAGATTCAAATTTTATTACGTTTTTTTTGCAATTTGCAGGTGAGTCAGATTATATGTTGTTCAAAATATGAGTAACACGTATGTATTTCATCATCATCATCATCATCAGCCTATAAATGTTCCCACTGCTGGGACACAGGCCTCCTCTCGGTGAGAGGGGTGCGGGTTGGTAGATGTCATGTCTTCGAATTTTTGGTTCTAGGACATGCCGGTTTCCTCACGATGTTTTCCTTCACCGTTTTGAGAACAGTGGTGATTAAATAATTTGCACAAAGTAAAGCGCCTGTCTGGGTTCGAACTCACGACCTCGTAAATCGCGGCCGGTACCACTTGGCCACCACTGCTCTTGGCCACCACTATACACGTATGTATTTACATAATTATAATCATTAAAATCATCAATACAACCTTTTATCGTCATAGAATCTCATTAAATTACCATTTTATTTCGCAGGCTCCTTATCGCATCCTCAAACTCAAAGCATTTACTTAAATTAGACCATTTACAGGTACCTACTTTTGAACTCTAAAAAATTGATCAGTTGGAAATTTTAAGCTAGTTGCCCATTCCTAAACGTAGATCTCAATGGAGAAGAACGGGCAAGAAACTCCACAGACACTCTTTTAAATCAAGTTGGATATTACAAAATCTTGGGAGCATTATTCTTGTTGCTTCTTTAAGTGAGAACAATGTGAAAAAAAATATAAACAATCTCTTTAAGTAGCAGAAAAAATAATAGGTGTTTATTGAATGAAATCCCTGAGCAGTAAATGCTCTTATGTGGTAGTGCGGTCGCGGCTAATTCCTATTTCGGTATCTCGTGCAATAATCTAGTGGCTAGCAGAATCCTTCCGCTTTACAGACGCCGTTTCGAAAGAGTCACAGTGTAGAAATATTCAGTAGTTACGTCAACAAAAATACAGAAACGACTTGTATACAGAGACTTATCACATAGCTTCATGTATTTTAGGTCATCACCATTTTGGACAAATTCCTTTTTTAAACTGTGTCACGATACTCACGGTGGCTTTTTTGTCTACGGTGCAACTGCTAACATTTACATTGTGCTTTGTCCTCCTAAGCATAGAGAACATTTTTGTTCAGCAGAAGCACAAACAAAACTTTTATTAAATAAAATAAAAAATATTAAATATTTGCATCACACACCACCAGTAGGATGGGCACGCCACGATTGCGGCGGTAAGTCCCCTCTTTGAGGAGTGGTTCGAGAGGCGGCATGGCGTCCTCACCTTCCGCCTGACGCAGGTCCTCACCGGACACGGTTGTTTCGGGAGGTTCCTGTTTCGGATAGGGCGGGAGGAAACGCCCGGGTGTTTCCACTGCGAAGATCGCCCTGAGGACACGGTGGAGCACACGGTGGCGGTCTGCCCTGCTTGGGCGGAGCACCGCCGTGTCCTCGTGGAGGCGATCGGCGGCGGCGATCTCTCGCGTCCGGCCCTGGTCCAGGCCATGGTACGGAGCGAGAGGGCATGGGGAGCCGTCACCTCCTTCAGCGAAGCAGTGATGCTCGCGAAGAGGGAGGCGGCGCACGTGAGGGAGAGGCAGCATATGCGCCCTCGCGACCCCAGCCGCCGCAGGATACGGAGACGCCCTGGGCGTCGGGAATCCCAGGCCGATTTCCGGCCACCGTAGGCATGGGCTTGCGGACGGCGAGTAATGGGTAGCTCGCTGTCCGGTAAGGATCAAGCCCAAGTCGACGGCGCGTTGTGTTCCACGCGCGCCTCAAAGAGATGTCAGCACAAAAAGTGATGGGACCCGCAAGGGTCGATGCCTGCCAGGGGTGCGGGTTTGTTCGAAAGAGACACCACAGCCCCTGGCTTAAGGGCTACTGAAGGAACACGGGTGGGTTTTAGTCAGTAAAAGTCTGACACGCCCTCCTGCTCCACCCAGAGCGGGAGAAGTTATTTGATGATTTCCCACCCGAAAAAAAAAAAAAAAAAAAAACACCACCTGTAGGAATCGCTTTCATTTTGGCAGTTCAACGACTCATACTCAAACTAAAAGCATTTATTTCAATTAAACCTTTTACAGGCACTTTTGAATTGTCAAAACTTTCATTACAGTACCCATTTACGATGTTGGGCAGTTTTGTTTTTCGAATTAATACTTATTGTGATAGATAGTGTGTGCAGAGGGGCAATTCTGCTAATTTTAAGAACGTTCACGGTCTGATCTCAGTGTCAATCTGTCAAAAATTCCTCGAGTTTCCATACATTTCTGACACATTTTTGAAATTCGATTGTCGCTGAGATGACACTGCGAACGGTTTTAATTACGAGAATTGGCCTTCTGGTCTTATCACAAAATTGGTCAGAATTGTAATAATAAAAAAAAAAACTGGTTAAACAAAAGATAGTCATTAAAAAAAAATTCATGCAACCTACAGCGATATTTCCGATATATAGTCTATACTATCAAATCTTTCAAACAATTCTATTTACTAAATTGCCTTACCTAAATATTCTCGGGCTGGTCTATAAAATAGAGTTCATTAGTCCATCTTCCAATTTAGTGGCTGGCAAAATGCTTCCGTCAACTGACCCTACATTATCTATAACCGTCACAGTATAACCGTGTTGAGTAGATTAATTTGAATTTACAATTTCTGTGTGAGAGTTCAAATTGAAGGACTGTGGTGGTTGTGGTTGCTGTTCTGCTTGGAATATATTATTATTGATCTAATTTAATTTAATGTGTGCAGTGGTGGTCCAGTGGTAACGGCCGTGACTTACGAGCAATAGGTTCAAACCCAGATAGGTGCGTTTCTTTGAGCACATTCTTCATCACCTCTGTTATCAAAATGGTGAAATAAAAATACCAACGTGAGGAAAGCCGGCATGTCTTAGAAGACATGTGACATCTACCAGCCCGAACTGGACCCGAGTGTTACAGCCCACTTCCTCTCACCGAGATAAGGCCTGTTTCCCAAAAGACGTAATATTATAAGCTGATTATGCTGTGCCAATAATTTACTAGAATTTAGATGTGCCACATTTTTCGATGGTCAATCATTCAACGTCACTTTGAAATTCAAAAAAATAATGTGAATTGTTACCCAAACCTTAGAGATAAAGTTTCACGATAGAAATTACCTACAAAGCTGACCTCAGTATTTTACTTTCCCTGCAAATATTGCCACAAATCGTTGACCAACTCCCATTTTTCACAACACTGATTAACTTTCCCAACTCCACTCCACATTCGTGGGCCGCGCAAAGTTGTTCCACTGTAACATTTTGTCTGTGGCGCCGGATGAGAGGCTTTGGCGGAAACGAGCATTGGCAACCGCTCCCAGTTAGATGCTGCTACGTTTAATATGCTGCTAGAAACTATTGCGGCTGTCATATGCTTTATCGTATTAATTACGTATTTTATACATTAAACCCTTTATTTATTTGGAACAAAAAACAGTTAAATGCTACAAAATACAGAGAAATTCTTAAAACTAAGATTTAACAAACACGTAACCCACACCATTGTCCACGATTTAACTAAGGGTTAAAAGAAGTCATGACAACAAGTGATAAAATAAAACAATAGTCTATAATATCGCTGTGTTACTTAGCTTAATTTTACTTATAAACGTTGCCTAAAGTTAGGTAATGATTAGCGACTGTCTAACCATAATTTTTTGACGTTAATCAACGTTTATGAATATACACCCCGTAATGATACCATCATCTAGCCTTTTCCCAACTATTCTGGGGTCGGCGTACAGCCTAACCGGATGCAGGTGAATACTAGTTTTTTACATGGATCGACTGCCTATCTGATCTTCTCAACCCAGTTACTGGGTAATACGAAACCCCTTGATAAAAATGATTGTCAGACTTTCGGGCTTCTGACAACTCCTAACGACTGTCAAAGATCCACAAATGACAGCCGGGACCAATGGCTTAACGTGCTTTCCGAGGCACGGAGGATTCTCGGTATGTAAAGACAGCGTAGCTGAACCTGATGGGCTGTTATTACTTAGCCACGAGCCCCTAATGATTTAGGAAGTAATAATTTAAATTATTCCAGTCGATTATTTCTGTAAAATTCTCACCGTGAAAACGTGAATTGAGCTTTCAATCGGGTGCGAAGAATGTACAAGTATCTCCCGGGCCATCCCGACACATGGTACTAGAAGAAACTGGGCTTTTAGTCGGTAGGAGTTCGACATAACCCTCTGTTCCTCAGGGTATGAATGAGGAATTTCCAAGAAGAAAATAAAAATAAAGGTGAATTAAGCATGAAGTTAGCTGAAATTCCGCCTGATGCTAGGGGTTGACACTGATAGGTGGGTTCAAGCTCACTTCACCTAAATTTCTACGGTGTGTTTTACATATTATACAGAATAGTAGTGCTAGGTAATACAGGATAGGAATATAACACTCGCAGTAAACATAACTATTTCTTACAGTCGGGTAAAAAGTTTCATGTGTGTGCAACTTTTTTTTGTTGTATTATCAAATTGGAAGGCCTCCAACTAGGTGGACCGATGACCTTGTGAAGGCGGCAGGAATCCACTGGATGTTGGAAGCACCGAACCGGTCGAAGCTTGGGGGAGGCCTATATCCAGCAGTGAACGTCTTTTGGCTGGAAATTATGTAAATGATGACCAAGTTGGATTACAGCCAAGTCCATAATGTTCTGACAAATCTATAGATTTTGCCCCTAAAATATTTCGTAATTTTTTATTTTAAAATTGGCTTCCAGCATTGCTTAATTATAATAATAATAAACAAATGAAAAACGTATCAACTATATCAACCAACTTAACGTGCTTCAACGTAAAAACATTACTCATACCGACACACATCATTCAACACAAACCATTCAAAAATTATATTAATAATTTTCCTCAAAATACTTTCACCATACATTTAAGTTTGAAATTGGAATGTTCCTTCGGCAAACTTCGTGAATATCCGCATACCTGGCCCACGGTAGATACTTTGAGAAAGTTCCGAAGATATTCGATGACAGCTATGTAAGTACTTGAAAGATGTCAGAAAATTAAGTTTGAATAGATTTATTGAATCTAGAGATTCGAGGTACATTCATTTAAATAGCTTAGATGAATGGCAATGGCTTGTAGCTAAATGATAAAGGCTGCACGGGTCGATCGAAGGTTAAGCCATGCATACAGAGGTCGATTCGTGGATGGGTGACCGTCCATTGCAATATCGAAACGCCTACTTGTCTTGAAAAGCACATTAAGCCGTTGGTCCCGGCTGTCATTTGTAAATCTTTGTCAGTCACAGTAACTTGGTTGGAGGTCAGATAGACAGACGCTCTACGTAAAATACTGATATTCAGCTGCATCCGGTATTTTTTTTTTTTTTTGGGTGGGAAATCATCAAATAACTTCTCCCGCTCTGGGTGGAGCAGGAGGGCGTGTCAGACTTTTACTGACTAAAACCCACCCGTGTTCCTTCAGTAGCCCGTATGCCAGGGGCTGTGGTGTCTCTTTCGAACAAACCCGCACCCCTGGCAGGCATCGTCCGTGACCCATCATTTTTTGTGCTGACATCTCTTTGAGGCCCGCGTGGAACACAGCGCGCCGTCGACTTGGGCTTGGTCCTTACCGGACAGCGAGCTACCCATTACTCGCCGTCCGCAAGCCCATGCCTACGGTGGCCGGAAATGGGCCTGGGATTCCCGACGCCCAGGGCGTCTCCGTATCCTGCGGCGGCTAGGGTCGCGAGGGCGCATATGCTGCCTCTCCCTCACGTGCGCCGCCTCCCTCTTCGCGAGCATTACTGCTTCGCTGAAGGAAGTGACGGCTCCCCATGCCCTCTCGCTCCGTACCATGGCCTGGACCAGGGCCGGACGCGAGAGATCGCCGCCGCCGATCGCCTCCACGAGGACACGGCGGTGTTTCGCCCAAGCTGGGCAGACCGCCACCGTGTGCTCCACCGTGTCCTCAGGGCAATCTTCGCAGTGGAAACACCCGGGCGTTTCCTCCCGCCCTATCCGAAACAGGAACCTCCCGAAACAGCCGTGTCCGGTGAGGACCTGCGTCAGGCGGAAGGTGAGGACGCCATGCCGTCTCTCAAACCACTCCTCAAAGAGGGGACTTACCGCCGCAATCGTGGCGTGCCTAGCACTGGGTTGCGACAATCGCATACTCCATGTCGCCATGAGATCCCGCCGGAGCTCTGTCTGCTGTGCCGCGATTTCCCGCGGCAGCGGAGTTACGCCCCGGCGTTTGGCCTCCTCGCACCACTCCCACATTTGCGCGAGGACTTTTGCCTCCAGATCCCATGGCGGTAATCCGGCAAGGAGGCCCGCCGCCTCGCCGGAGATCGTGCGATATCCTCGGATCATCCTGATCGCCATGACCCTATGGGACGCCCTCAACCGGCGAGCTGGTTGGCGCCTCAATGTAAGCGCCCACACCGGCGGCGCCCCGTATAGGGCCATGGACTGCACGATCCCCGCGTAGAGCCTCCGGCAGGAGGCGTTTGGCCCCCCGAGATTGGGCAGGAGCCGCTTCAACGCAGCCCCGGCCCGCTCCAGTCTGGGAGCCAAACGGCGGAAATGCTCCGAGCTGCATCCGGTTAGACTAGAATCGGACCAACATATTATGTAAGTAGTTAGGTAAAAGCAAGGCAAATTGAGATGAATGGCGATGTGACGCAACAAGCCGTGTCATTGATTTGTTCTTTTCATAAACATCATCAGTCTCAAAATAATTGAAAGAAATTCCATCAAAGTCATTTCAAAATTAGAACATTCGCCATTCTTAAAAACAAAAGCATCCAATTCTACATCAGTATGGCTCCGCCAGCCATATGAGGCAGTAGTCACGAGTCGTCGGTAGATATAAGACATTTGTCCCACATCACAAATCGGAGATGCGAAACGCTTAGTGTTTCTTACACGAGCATTTAGTTTCACGCTAAGTATAAGTAAATGAGATTTGATCTGAGATTTGTTGGGTGAAATTAAATGTTTTTATTACGTAGGCGACCGTTAAAAGAAAGTAGATAGTTCATAATGAGTGAATTTAAGGTAAGTTTTAACGAAAATTTCCTGACAGTATCCATGATATTTCTTTTTATAAGTTTTCCCGGTTCAGTGTCTGTCTGTTTGAGCTATTTACCGATTTTCGATTGAGCTGAAATTTTGTATGCATTATATAAAGCGTCCGACAATGCGATATTATTATGACATGGAGCTAGACTGGTCATAGAGCTGGAAGGTGGCTATGGGAACTCTTTAATAGCAACCTCATCCCTCTCCCATTGCTTCCCGTAGGTGTCGTAGAAGGCGACTAAAGGACTTACTAGAAAATGGGCAGCAGCGTTCTCTATGCATTTTACCACCATACTGCGATCGCCAACCTGCCTGCCAAGCGTGGCGATTATGGCAACCTCCTTTTGAAGGGGGGCTATGTCCAGCAGTGGACGCCTTTCGGCTGAAGTGATAATCCAGGGTTGATGATGGTGCCAGAAGGTGGTACCCTGGGAGGCATAATTTCCTTTACTTATAGAGTCTAAAAGTCCTCTGAAACAGTAATTTGACATTATAGATACTAAAAAGTCTAAAGATAATACGTAAACGATATTTTTTAGTTGTTTTTTTGTTAGTTGAAGTTGAAAACTAAAATTTAATTTAAATCGGAATGAAATAATTTTTTACCTTTTAGCCCCTTTTTTAATAAAAACAGGTATAAAACTACCCACTAGATACGTAGTATTTTTATTGGCGCGGAAAGCAATGCGTACCAACGTACATATAGATAATAATGGCTGCCAAACGTAGCAGTCATACATACACGCGTCCCAGTTATGAAGCTGCGACGTCGCGCCTCGTCTCACGACACGGAACGTTTAATTTCACGCAGACTTACCGGTGCCGAGAACACCAGATGTAAGTTACTGTGGTACATTGTGTTCAGATTTGCTATAATTCTGGGAAAGAGGGAGGTTTTAAATATTATTTGTAACACTTAAGTGGAACAGTGGTGGCCAAGTGGTAACGGCCACGACTTATGAGTTGTAGGTCGTAGGTTCGAACCCAGACAGGCGCTTTACTTTGTGTAAATTATTTCATCACTACTGCTCTCACAACGGTGAAGGAAAACATCGTGAGGAAACCGGCATGTCCTAGAACCAAAAATTCCAAGACATGTGACATCTACCAACCCGCACTGGGCCGCGTGGTAGATTACGGCCCAATCCATCTCACCGAGAGGAGGCCTGTGTCCCAGCAGTGGGAACATTACAGGCTGATGATGATGATGATAAGTAAAGTGCTGTGGTACAGAGGCCTGCACATCAAGCTACGGCAATCTGTCAAATTTCATTATAAATTTTTTCAACTTTATTACAAAAGATTAAGGTTCATGTTCAATTGGGAAAATTTGACAGTTTGGGGTAGCTTGATGTGCTGGCGTCTGTACACGACGTTATAAAATAAAATAAAAGTTATATCACTATGCGCTGCCTTGCAAGGCGTACAAATATGGTCTAAACAATAATAGTTGTACATGTACTATAGCGTTGATTAATATTAGTGATGGGGGTCATAAAATTATTAAAGAGTTTCATTATAAAATATTTTACAGATTTCTCTTACTAAGCTGAGCCCAAGTTTTAAAAGGATACTCTTTTATACATGAAACATCACCACATATTATAAAACAAAGTACCCCGCCCCGTCTGTCTGTCTGTTCGCGATAAACTCAAAAACTACTGAACGAATTTTCATGCGGTTTCTACCAATAGACAGAGTGATTCCTGAAGAAGGTTGAGGTGTATAATTTGTTAAGATTTCGTGAAATTGGTAAACGCGAGCGAAGCCGCAGGCAATATATTTATTTTTGTGAATTGGTTTTCTAAAAAAAAATTATGTGTATTTATACTAGAGTACCTATTATATTCCCACTTCAAATGCCAATAAAATATACAACGTCAGTTATGGTATGAATAAAAGAGTTAATGAATTAATTATATATTTAGTTGTAAGGATATAGGCTAACATAAGTTCTTAAGATCAACGGATTTCACTATATTCGGCATTCCAGCCGTGCAAATATTAGACTTTACATTTTGGTTATGAGCAAGTAAGTAGGTCTAACTATAAACAAAATCTAAATATAACCTGTCACCATATTCAAAAAGACACTGTCACCAATCAAAACAAAATGGCATTCGAAATTCAATTTAAATCCATTCAATTAAAAAGAGTCTAGCAGAGGCGGGGCGGAAGTGACAAATTGCAGGAAACGCAAGTACGTCCCCGCCATTGTGCGAGCCTGCGATGAGAACCGTGAATGTGTTGGCACAGCGTGCGTCTTGGATTTTAGTTGATTAAAAAAGTTACCTATATTCTGTGATTTGTATGTTGGAGGAGATGATTATGATTATGTAACATTTTCGAAATAATTTATGAAAGTTATTGTAGAACGAAGCATTGATCTTTACTTACAAAGTTTAAAAAAAATACACTTCTCACATGATACCCCTGCCAGGGGTGCAGGGTGTTCGAAAGAGATACCGTGGCCCGTGGCACATAGGCAGCTGAGGGAACACGGGTGGGTTTTAGTTGATAAAAATCTCACACACCCTCCCGCTCCACTCAGAGCGGGAGAAGTTATTTGATGATATCCCACCCAAAAAAAACACGATCTGCCTAGTTTCTTCAACTATATTGGGGTCGGTGTCCAGTCTCACCGGATGCCACTGAATACCTGAGGGGCAATTCTGGTAATTTTAAGAACGTTCACAGCCTGATCTCAGTGTCAATCTGTCAAAAATTCCTATACATTTTTGTCAAATTTTTGAAATTCGATTGTCGCCGAGATGACACTGCGAACGTTTTTAATTACGAGAATTGGCCCTCAGTTTGTTACATGAAGCGACTGCCTATTTGAAGACCCGTAACAACTGCTAAAGATCCACGAATGACAGCCAGGATGAATGACTTAACGTGGTTTCCGAGGCACGGAGAGGTCTTGGTATGCAAAGTTGGACCCAAAGGAAGTGTAACTAACAAATTACAACCACGTAGTTGAACTATTAATCTGAGATTTTACAGCAGGCTTAGCGTCACGCTTTCTATTTATACGAAGAATAGACAGTGCTTTTTCAATACAGAGTGACATTTCGTTTCTCCATTTTTGATATCGCACCGTAGATATCCTTCTACAATCTGTCATTTAATCTTTCGTTTCTAACGATATTTTTCTGGGTCTTTGTAAATGTAGACTATTTCAGAAGAATATTTCTTTCCAAACTGTCAAAATGACACTGACAACAAAACTTTCTACTCGACGGCCACAAAGTATATACGATTATCTACAAAATCATGATTCGTTTAGAACGCATAACTGTGATAATTAATAGAAAAAACATAGCTATCTTCTCCTATTGTACATCATTTAGTTAATAGTAACGTCTATTCTTCCGTCGACAAATCGGTGCTCGTGCTAAGCCTGCTGGTCTCTGGTACTTTTTCATCGCAATTCTTCTCCGCCATAGGTATGTTGTATTCATCATCGGCCTTCTTGTTCTTTTTTCCTATTACATATAAATAGGGCCCCTATTTATATGTATTATAGTCGATAGTTGATAAACAGTTTAACAAATAACCGAATCAAAACAATCTACATCTCGTGTGGGACAAGCAGAAAGCTGGCACTCCTAGAACCCACAGCATAAATACTTCAGTTAGACAAAACATATCCACTGCAAAATTTATTACCCACAGCTGTTTTTTGGCCAACTATAATTAGTCTGTGTGCTTTGAATTCAAAACGTTTTAGGTGTAACTTTGTACACTCACCAGTTAATTAAAATCTGAATTATTTATGTGTTTAAACTGTCGAGAGGAAATATTGTCTAATTTTATTAGATTTGTTAATTTGATGGCTTTTGTTGCGGCGGGGTTCTCTGTTTATCTATAATGAAGATCTATTGTAGCATTATAATTTGAAACTTGGTTCTAAAGGTATTTTAAGTGATATTATTTTTAGTAGGTAGGTAATATTTTAGCGCTGCTCAATGCATAATGCGGGATCTACTTTTTCAGGTGTCTATATTATTTTCTTACTAGGTTTTGCCACAGGCTTCAATCACGTGGAGGTTGCTTACTATCACACGGGATCGTACTACTGCGAAAAAAAGTATCCTACGTGTCCCGGATATAAAGTATTTGTTCGGGCGCCACTCGGCAATCATCGGCTGCTGTCGTGAGACAGCGGAAGGCGGCTGGAGGTGGCGGCGACGAGAGGAGCGGCGTGCAGGACGTGGGTCGTCGAACCACTTCGCTACCGATCTCCAACGACGGCACGCGCGCGCACTCCATACGTTTACCAACATCAATTATTTGTACCTATACGGATTATATCCATTTTAAACTACAGTGAACCTATCTTTGAGTTTAATCCTCAGTTAGGTCCCTAACACTATTTGTGTGCCAAATTTCATCTACATCCGTTTAGCCGCTTTTCCGTGATTGAATAACAAACATCGAACCATACAAACTTTAACATTTATAATATTCGAGTTTGTCGGTGATCGCGTAAAAAGTAGCCTATTTCCTTCTCTATATCCCAGGCTATATCTTTGCTCAATTTTATGATGATCGGTTCAGCGGTTTTAGCGTGAAAGCGTAACAGACAGACACACAGGCAGAGTTACTTTCGCATTTATAATATTATGATGGAATTAGTACGGATTAATATGGCAGGACAACGTATTTGGAAGAAAATTCCGGGATTGTCTTTCCCCATCTATATTGGGGTCAGCTTCCAGTCTAACCAGATGCAGGTGAATACCAGTATTTTACATAAAGCAACTGCCTATCTGACCTCCACAACCCAGTTATTGGATAATAAGATACCCCTTGGTAAGACTAGTTGTCAGACTTTTGAGCTTCTTACCAGTCGCACAAGTGACTGTCGCAACCAACGAGGCACAGTCTTGGTGTATTAATATGGTCACCCATCTACGGGAAAACCACGCCAAACGTAGCTTAACCTGATAGATCGGAACGTACGGCTGTTATTAATTAGCCACTAGCCCTCTAAAACACTAAAGTAAATCTGGCAATTTATTTAGCAAATATGCATAACAATATTATTTGTCTATGTTAGCAATGTAGGCTTAGTGTGTTGCCGCTAATGCATGTTGTTTGTTCCGTTCGTCTGAGGGCTACCGCTAAACGGATTTTGACGGTGTATTAAACTCAGAACTAAATTCAAGAGATTTTAGGCTGCGGTGTTTTGAAATAGGTCTCTAAATAATGGCTGGATTGTTTTGAGTTGTTTAGATTGTTGACAAAATAATTTTATGTTTATAGAGGTATGAAGAACAGGCTGTAAAGTTCACTTATACTCTATAGAAAAGGGAGGATCCTCCGACCAGACGGGTGTTGTGTCTGGTGGGCAACTGCCCGACGGTTGATGTCGGGATGTTGTATATATACGAGTCACGCGGTAAACGCTGCGTGCGCGATGTAGGATTTGTGTGACGTCAAGTCTTTGATGCGTAGTTTGCATGTGGCTTTGTAGATGCCGCCAAATGTTTAAAGGATTTCCGCCTCTTTTATAGTGTTCTAAACGTTGGAAGGCCACTGAAAGGTTTAATAGATTATTTGTATTCTTCTTCTTAGCGTGTCGTGATAGCAATCTGTATACAGCTAGCCCAGAATTTGGCTAAGAACTTAGCACCTTTAGCAGCGTCCATTAACTCCTGTGGCGTGCAGAAAACAGGACACGCTGGACACAATATTCAGTGCCCCATTGTTTGTGGGACAGCACCACATTTACACACCAGGGCAGAGTCATCTGTGAATTTTCATCTGAGCAGGTTTTCTTGACTTCGGCCTACCTAAGTCCGAAGTCTATTTAAAGACTTCCAGGTAAGCCAGAGCAAATCATGTCCAGGTGCGAGATTTTTGGCAGGTGGAACAAATTGGTTTGGGGGAAGCATACATTTTTGACATCCACCATCATCATCATCACCATTTCAGCCGAAAGAGGTCTACTGCTGGACATAGGCCTCCCCCAAGCTCCGCCAATTCAACCTGTTCTGTGCTTTCCGCATCCAGCGGATTCCTGCAGCCTTCACAAGGTCATCGGTCCATCTTGTGGTAGGCCTTCCAACTCTACGTCTTCCGGTAGGCGGTCGTCACTTCAAAACCTTTCGGCCCCATCGGCCATCTGTTCTGCGAGCAATGTGCCTTGCTCACTACCACTTATAATTAATCAGGAATGAAGAGATTCGCAAGAGAACCAAGACTACCTGTCTTGGTTCTCTTGCGAATCTCTTCATTCCTGATTCGATATCGTAGGGAAACTCCACTTTTTGACATTAGGCACGAGAAATAAAGTTTGCAGAAACACCCTCTACTTACGTTCCAAAGTAATTTTTATCAATCAAATTTTATATGCGAAGATAACCGATATAATATTGCCTTGCACGAACAAACAACAGGACGTACTGAACATCATTTTGCACTCCACATTGATTGCATATCCGAAAGCTCTTAACTATAATGCACTAAAGCTGAATTAATTTTATGGACAGTATAAACCTCTCGTATGGGTAACACCTCTTGACAATTTCAAAGTAATCTGACAAAATGGAAAAAACTGATGCATGCCATCAGAATAATTTTGCCCGGTTTTTATAAATCTGGGTCTAGTAGCAGCAGAGTCCTAGGTGGTAGAGAGAACATTACTCGCAGAACAGATGGCAGATGGGGCCCGCGTATCAGAGGATGTAGCGTTGGAAGGCGTCCCACAAGGTGGACCAATGATCCGGTGGAGACCGCAGAAATCCGCTGGATGCGAGCAACACATAGTCCAGCAGAGAGCGTCTTTGATGATGTTGATGATGTCCTCGATTCGATCTCCAAGTCAGGCAAAATTGTACTGAGTTTTTGAGTTACTAAACATATTAGCAGCCCCGAATGTAGATTTGTGTCCGTTAAATGGCTGTGGTAGCCCAAACGACCCAGAAAAAGAGTTCGTTCGAACTCAAGCAAGCGCTTTACTTTACTTAAATAATTTCATTACCACTGCTCCTAAAACGGGGAAGAATAAACATCGTGAGGAAACCGGCATGTCCTAGAACAAAAAACTTAAAACATTTGACATCTACTAACCCGCACAGGGCCGCGTGGTGGATTACAGCATTAACAGCCCACTCCTCTTCAAAGAGACCACCTACTATCCCAGTAGTGGGGACATTATAGGCTGATTATGTATGTATGATGGCAATGAGCTCGCCTTCAATCACATGGTACTTAATGATAACTGGGATATGATTGTGTTTAAAACAGCTCTGCTTCTGCCTCTTTTTGAGGAATACAAGCATTATGTTATAATAGGTCTTTACCTATGAAATTGCCGTTTTGTATGAAAAAATTTAAACGAATTTTTTTCATGAATTTTTTATTTGTATTAATCGAAGTAATCACCCATGCAATCAATGCATCTTTGCCATCGCAGTGGCAGTTTATTGATGCCCTTCTTAAAGAAATCAGCTGGACGGGAGGCAACAAATTCTTCAAAGGCATTTTGTACTGCCTCTCGGGTATTAAATTTTTTTCCCGCCAAGAAGTTATCCAAATTCTGGAAAAAGTAGTAGTCTGTAGGCGCAAGGTCTGGTGAGTAGGGCGGATGACGGAGAGCTTCCAACCCCAGTTCTTGCAACTTGGAGACCGTCTGCTGTGCAGTATGAGGTTGCGCGTTGTCGTGCAGGAGCAGCGGAGACGAGCGATTGACCAATGCTGGTTGGAGATGCGCCAGCTTCTCCATCATTGTGTTCAGTTCTTCACAGTACACATCTGCAGTAATGCTCACCCCGTTTGGTAAGAAGCTGTGATGAATCACACCGGCGCTAGACCACCAAACAGTGACCATCACTTTTCTAGGGGTAAGTTTTCGTTTAGGGCATTGTTTAGGTGCTGAACCAGGATCCAACCAACTTGCTGAGCGCTTACGGTTATCAAACAGAATCCATTTTTCATCGCAGGTAACAATGCGGTTCAAAATTCCTTCATTTGTGTGTCTGTTGAGCAGTGCAAGGCACGTCTCGACGCGTACTTCGCGCTGGCGATCATTGAGTTCGTGGGGCACCCATTTCTCAAGCTTTTTTACCTTGCCAATTTGACGCAAATGGACCAATATGGTTTTGACGCTAACGTCGAAAGCTGCTGCTAATTCAGCCGTAGATTGTGTATCATCAGCTTCCACAATCGCCTTTAATTCGTCATTGTCGACCAAAGTCTTCGGACGACCGCGAGGTTCATTTTTCAGGTCGAAATTTCCAGAACGGAAGCGAGCAAACCAATAACAGGTGGTGCGTTGGTTTGTAGTGTTAGCTCCGTAAACGTCGTTGATGTTGCGTGCCGCTTGTGCCGCGTTGCTGCCACGACGGTACTCATATTCCATAATTACTCGAATTTTTAACGTATCCATGATGACGAAAAAGATTGAAATGCGATGAAAATGTAACACTAATCAATAAAGAAATGACTACTTTTAGAAAAAAAAATCCATGTTTTTAAAATAAAATTAATTTGAAATTAGAATTCTTAGCCAAACAAAAATTATTTTGATTTGAAATGGCCAGTACTGCAGAACGGCAATTTCATAGGTAAAGACCTAATATTGTGGCTAAATAATCTTCCGGTTCCGGTTCCGGTTCTGAGACTGGACGTAAAAGAATAGACCCATCCCATTTCTTCCCGTGGGTGTCGTAGAAGGCGACAAAGGGCCTTACTAGAGAATAGGCAGAAACGTTCTCTATTCATTTTACCACCGTAATGCGATTGCCAACCCGCCTGCCAAGCGTGGCGATTATGGTGAAATGATGATGCTCAAATAATCTAATACCCTTAAACGAGCAATTCTTGTATATATATAATCTGAATCTCTGAAACGGCTCCAACGATTTTCATGAAATTTAGTATGCACGGGGTTTCGGGGGCAATAAATCAATCTAGCTAGTTTTCATATTTAGAAAAAGCCAAACAAAAAAAAAACTGATCGAGGCTCGGTCATCCAGATATTGTAATATCATCTGCACACTCTACCAGGCAAAAGGTTTCCTCATATCTTTCGAACCCATGATTAATTGATAATTCTGCGAATCCTCTACCCTATTGCTCAATCCCGGCTTTACATGAAAATCCACCCCTACCATAAAAAACCGCTTGAAAAATGTGCTCGCTATTACCATAACAATGATAAAAAGAAACATATTTCTATAGCACTTACCCTCAAAAAAAGGAAACGGGAAAAGACGGCAATTCTGGCATGTCATCGTCATTTTGTTCACACCGTCTTTCTTGATTAATATTCCCATACATGTTGTTAGGAGCTGACGGTCTTACTTGAAGATTGTACCGTTTCTTCTTCTGTGTTTTTATTTTACGTTTTCTTCGAATAAATGTGTTTATGTATGCGGTTTTTTGTATTGGAATACAATTTTAAGTGTGATTTGGTGGAACGATTCTCATTTATTTTTTGAGAATTTTCTTGTGTTAAAATTTACACCTTTCGTGTTTTTAACATGGTGACGCATTCGCTACACATGCCTCGCGAAGTAAATATTATTTTGCTTCAGTTAGTCAAAATGGCGTTAATCTATAGGGTCACATTAAATAAGCTGGAAATACTTTATCAACTAGTTGGGTATCGATTTAAAAAACGAATGACAAAAAAAATAAAAATATGTTTCCATCGTTCTATATACGAACATGGTTTTTGAAAATTCGTAAACATTGCTAAATTCCACGAAAAATTACAAAAACAGCTATCCGATAGTACGGCATTGACCTTTGTCCATTGAAAGATGTTATTTTTTTTTGTTTCATTGATTTCGATACCCGACACGTGGATGAAGTATTGTCAGCTAATTTAATTTGACCCAATAAACGACGCATTTCTAATCGCGCCTGTTCTTTAAAACAGAAATACCTACTGCTTCATAAAACTGTATTTTTTTACTCCAAATTGATTACTTTCAAATTAATTTAAAGTGGAGGCAACAAAATTGGTTATTCATTGATCTTCCACGTTACACTAGATTACTTTCAGTTACTTCAGTCACGGTTACAGGATATCCCGTTACAGTACGACGACCTTACACCTTGAGACAATTACTCACTGTGATAGATGTTCCCATCTCTTGTCTCTACACATCTACTAAGCGCAGAGATTTTCCTACTTAAGTAATATACTTTGTTACCAACCTATTATCCTAAATCAACTATGTCATCACTCATCACTTCAGCCGAAAGACGTCCACTGCTGGACATAGGCCTTCTCCAAAACGGGGTTGCCATAATCGCCAGGCATGGCAGGCGGGTTGGCGATCACAGTATGGTGGTAAAAAGCATAGATAACGCTGCTGCCCATTCTCTAGTAAGTCCCTTAGTCGCCTTCTACGACACCCATGGGAAGAGATGGGATGGTGCTATTATTTTACGTCCGGCACCACACGGAACAGTCAACAACGTAATGTTAAAATATTGCGGCGACATTTTATCGTGCATTGGAGTCTCAACTCTCGGTTTTGTAACTAGAATTGAGAATCCAACAAAGTGTATCGCAGTGCGTCAAAAAAACACATTGTTCGATTTTCTACTAGCCGATACGCGGTCGCCACTCCAGAAATTGTCTGCTCCACTGGCCATCGATCCTTAGCTTGGCATAGCAAGCCCACTGCCACTACCGTTTGCTTACTCTGCAAACTGTGTCGGTAACTCAGGTTCTTATATGTTTGATTTTATCCTTCAAAGAAACTTCGAGCATAGCCCACTCTACAGCGCTCTGAGTTACCTTGAATATGTGGACCAGCTCGACTAGCAGTGTCCACGTTTCGACACCATATTACATTACAGGTAGGACGCACTGGTTGAAGACCTTAGTCTTCAGACAATGTGGGATAGACGCACTTGAGACCACTAAACCAACGAAAGAGTCACTTAAAAATTCAAACGCTTTTATAAAAAGTCTTGGGAATTTTTAATAGAAAGTCATTTTAAAAATTGGTAGCCATTCCGTGCAAAAAATGAATGAGAACCTCGTTTCCGAACGATTAAATGAACTAAGTCAATTACGATCCTGAATGTTAAGTCTGCAAATATTTGAAGTAGCGTTGATTTTTATTCCAGAATTCATGGCTGAATTTTTACTTTGCAGAATATTGAGAATATTAAATCCAATTTTTAAATGTTCATTATCATCTTCCTAGCCTTTTCCCAACTATGTTGAGGTCGGCTTCCAGTCGAACCAGATGTAGCTGAATACCAGTATTTTACAGGGAGCGACTGCCTATCTGACCTCCACAACCCAGTTACTGGGTAATACGATATCCCTTGGTAACACTGGTTGTCCGACTTTTGGGCCTCTGACGACCCGTAACGACTGTCAAAGATCCACAAATTACAGCCGGGACCAACGGCTTAACGTGCTTTCCGAGGCACGGAATGGTCTTGGTATATAAAGATGGTCCACGGACCAACCGCGGCAAGCGTAGCTTAACCTGATCGATCGACCCACGCAGCTATTGTTACTTAGCGTCAAGCCCCTTAAATTCAATTTTCAAATGTTCCAAATGGCTTTAAATTTTTAAATGTTATTGTACTAAAATTAAAAATGATGAAAATGATCACTGTACTTGTTGATTAATTTATTGGTAACTAGCTTTTGCCCGCGGCTCCGCCCGCCTGGATGTCGATTCTCAGATCTCAAATCCAAAGTACGTGCTAAGTAACATTTACACACCTCTGATCTTCTGCGCAAACCACTCCCTTCCTTTATGAAGAGAAGTGGCAAGCAGATAAAACTAAATAGCCAACATGCATGCGTATCACCACACTTTTAAAAATTTTTGCTTAAAAAATTAAGTCGAAAATTAAACAATCACATTGAACATTATCCTAAGGCTTCACAAACATCCATAAATAATCGCTCGCGCCATTCATAAGTCACGTCACTAAAAGAAAAGTAAATGAGACGGTACAAGAGGGGATAACCCTGAATCCTTAGCTTAAGGTTGATTAGCGAATTATGCGGAAAACGCCCTTAAAGGGGGGCAAAGAGGCCCGAGAGGGGGGTTATTAGGTTATTTCTTCTGGGTCTTACATGAGGCCGTATATCGCGGATTTTGTAAGTTTAGAGGATATGACACCCACTTGTTTGGGAATGGAGTGTTTTGCCCAAGATTTATGGATGAGGCAACGAGTTTATGCTGTAAAAAGTTATCAAGCTTATCCCGTTTGAGGAAGAGGGTTACGTATTAAGTAAGCGCTTGAAGATTTTTTGTGAATAAATAAGGGTTTTCTTTACATCGTCATACATCATTTTTGTTGTTTATAGAGATATGTTTTTCTTGAAGTTTGTAACTAAATAGGCACACACGGCTACACATCAAGCTATACATTTCCAGTTTACGCTGATCTCGCACTGTACGGAAATCCTATACAATGAGAGATCAGCTAATATTGGAAATGTATAGTTTGATGTGTAGCCGTGTGTACTACTAATATTATGCAATTTTAGATGTCACACCTGGTTTCATAATTGAGGATTTGAAAGCATTACATAAGGTAACAATTCAATGTGGTCAGCGAAATCCAAGAAAAAAAAAAAAACGTTTATTGCAAAGTCTTTTTTTATTTTCTTTCGTTCCAGACTCAAGTACTAAAAGTATAGTGTTTGACAATTCAGAAACTAGGTGATTTTGTAGTAAGTAGTTAATGTCGCTCAATTTTCAATGTTAAAACCATTGTAGTAAAATCATTAATGAATTTGAATATAAAATTGTAGCTACTTTCAGTCATTGCATCAAAAACACATAACTTATTATAACCATCTAGATCACATTCTCATTCGATCCTTTTATAACCACCAGGCAATCATAAAAATAGATGAGTTCATATTGGTATGTAATGAGTTAGGATAGCCATATATTAATAAAGCTAGGTTGCCAGTATTGGCACCTTGCCACTTGACTACGATTTCATATAAGATTATTCTTATGACTATGTCTCACTTTTATATTGCCTGTAATTCATGTTATCCTGGTACTTTGTAGCCTTAATCTACACTTTAATGTCTGTAGACTCTGTAATAAGCTTGCAATTAACGCAAGTATAAGTACTCACAACGAAGACGAGTGAGTTTTTTTTTTTTTGTACTGCATAGCTATTCACAACTATCCGATACTCTTCCGTAATGAATGGAACATCAATCAATGGTATCGTAAGAGTCCTATCAACGCTGTTCACAAACCCAAAACCCGAAAATTTTGTCAGTTTAAATCAAATAGACGACCTCTATACTCCCGGCAGCAGTTTGTTGTCGGAGGCAAGGCAAATCATGTTATCAACATGTGTCATTTTCGGTACGATAACTTGTCAAATACTTGTGTATGGCGATGATAGTCCACACTTGGGAACCTTCCTGTTACGTGGATATTAAAAGGTGAAAGTTTCTACTAAGTGTAATGTTCTCTTTAAAAAAAAAAAAAAACTTAACTTTAAATACTCCCACGATCCTTGTACCATTGCATGCACCCATAAGCACAATGTATTGCCATTGCGTGTATTTTGCACTATCGTAAACGAATTTTCACACTAAAAATAAAAGTCAATTTCCAGCAATTATTTTTGCACAAAGTGACTTGGTTTGCGCAAGTGATGGCTTCATGATATGTCTTTTTACACCCTGTTTAAGTAAGTAATTTGTGTATCACGCCCGCATTAAAATATGTCAATCAAAAACCCATCTTTACACGAACACAATGCAGCTGAGGATTCCGGAGCAGTGGTGCTCTGCTCCTCAGGCCATGCAGGCGAAGGAATATGTGCATTCCACCGTGTACTCTCTCGCCTCCATGACCTGAGAAACTGAGCAGATTCATCTGAAGAGCCAGCCGGCGAAGATGATGGAAATGGTGAAGATGGTAAGGTTTATCGTTTCTCGTCATTATTTGACATTATACATCAATTATAATGTCGTCAATTTTTTGTGATTGTCAAGTAAGTCACGTCACTTTAGTCGGTTTAAATAGGTTCATTTTATTTATGTAGATTATTTTACATATTGTGAATGAAAGAACGTTGTAGGCCTTACAGACTAGATTTGTAGACGATTTTCTATTCTGTATTTTCATTCCTCTAAGTACCTGGTACTTATTGACAGGCCTGCACTGTCCTCCCATACCTATTAACACTGTAATTTGAAAACATTGTTAAAGCCAATTATTTTTAAAAGAGTAACCGTGGAGTTTCTTGCCGGCTCTTCTCTATAGGAAGCGACAATTTGGAACCGTGCACCTAGCTTCTGACATTTCCTAAGTGCCCATGCAGGTTTATGTGACATAAAATATTTAGATTTGATTTGATATCCAACTTTAGAGCTCTGGCCACTCTAAAGTGAGAACTGCGCGACGTAAAAATATCGCAACGAGATTTCTTCACGCAGCGGATTTTCAACGCACTGTCTTGGCGCCGACAGTTGAAAATCGAACCATGAGTTTTTAGACGCACTGTGATGCACTGTGTTGGATTCTCAACGCTCCGTTGAACACCTAAAGTTGAAAATCCAGCACACCATCATATAAGTTAGTCGACTCAATTGGACCGAGTGAATTTTGTGCTGCATCTTGAGTAAGATTCGCTTCAGTTTTGCCAAAGCTTCAGGGGAGACCATCAAGGTAGCCCACGAAAACCTTTTGCAATTTTAAGTTCATAATCAGGCTGTATGTTAAGCCGTTGACACCGGCTGTCGTTCGTGGATCTTTGACAGTCGTTACGGGTCGTCAGAAAACTGAAAGTTTGACAACCAAGTGGTATCGTATTACCCAGTAACTGGGTTTTGGAGGCCAGATAGGCAGTCGCTCTATGTAAATGCATACATACTCAGCCTACAAACGTTCCCACTGCTGGGACACAGGCCTCCTCTCCGTGAGAGGGAGTGGGTCGTAATTCATCACGCGGGCCCAGTGCGGATTGGTAGATGTCACATATCTTCGAATTTTTGGTTATATGAAGGTAAACATTGTGAGGAAACCGGGGTGCGGTTTCTTCACGATGTTTTCCTTCACCGTTTTCAGAGCAGTGGTGATGAAATAATTTAAACAAAGTAAAGCGCTTGACGGGGTTTTTTTTTGCACTTTCGAACCAACGACCTTCAAAAAGTAAGTCACGGCCCTTACCGCTGGGTCACTACTCGTCTAGTAAGTAAAGAACATATTTTATTTATTTAATAAGGACAAAAAACAGTTACATGCTACAAACAACAGA
Organism: Polymixis flavicincta; assembly: GCA_949987655.1. Classification (NCBI taxonomy): domain Eukaryota; kingdom Metazoa; phylum Arthropoda; class Insecta; order Lepidoptera; family Noctuidae; genus Polymixis; species Polymixis flavicincta. The sequence goes on along the minus strand of OX465190.1, from coordinate 19,236,408 downwards.
TAAATTCTTAAAACTAAGATTTAACAAACATGTAACCCACACCATTGTCCACGATTTAACTAAAAGTTAAAAGAAGTGTTTTCTCAAAAAGAAAAATCCAATTCTGCTACTGAACTGCAAATTGCATTTTAGGTTACCTTTTAATTGTGTCACAACTTAATACGAAGTTTATTATTAATAAGTTTGAATACTTTATCATATGAAAAACATATTTTGCATCGTATTTTGTACTTTCGCTATAACACTGAAACTTAATGCATGGGTTGAATTTAAGTTTTAATAATCTTAACGTTAATAATGTTAATTTAATTTCAAAGTATACTTCAATTTTGACTTCGGTTACGGCATTAAACTTTTAAATTGGGTAACTGGATCGTTCCGTAACTTTGTCGAATTTGTGCTGCTACAGGGAACGGGGTTCTCAATTATTTTTGTATTTGTTGGTTCATATTTATTTTACCAATTTTAATATACGAACTTGTTTAAATTCATCACAGGGATTAGCTGATTTATAATGTGACTAGCAGCGCTCCGTGGTTTCACCCACGTAGCTCCTTTTCCCGTTGGAATACGGGGATAAAATATAGCATATGTCGCCCGGGGATAGTGTAGCTTCCCAACAGTGAAATAATTATTCAAATCGGTTTAGTAGTTTCGGAGCCTATTCAATGCAAACAAACAATCAAATCTTTCCTCTTGAAAATATTAGTATAAATTAAATGAAATGCAAATAAACCTAATTAAAATACCTACTTCTGCATAGTTATTTTTGTTCTAAATATTTTCAATGAAGTAAAACCAATCTCGCAGGGCAGATAACCGATGGGGCAGAAAGGTTCTGGAGTGGCGACCGCGTACCTGAAGACGTATTGTTGAAAGGCCTCCCACAAGTTGGACCGACGACCTTGTGAAGGCCGCAGGAAGCCGTTGGATGAGAGAAGCACAGACCCGGTCGAAATAGAGGTGCTTGGAGGAGGGCAATGTCCAGCAGTGGACGTCTTCTGGCTGAAATGATGATGATGAATGCTTAAGTTTACTACCCTTTATTTGTCACTTAGTTTGTTTACAATTTTGCTAAATCTTAGAAGGTCTGTAGACTGGATTTCCTTCAGTAGATAAAAGCGCAGTTACTGAGTAACCGCATAGACTTTATTACATCTATCTCAGAGAAAGTTCATGTGTGCTGACTCAGAGTTGCATCACATTGAACATGTTACTGTATGTTTATAATAAGAAGGTTCATTTTCTTTCATGATTATTCTTTTATGCACATTGAAATGGTAAATAAGAAACTGAATTTGTATTAACTACCCTAACCGAACAATTTGTAACATTTCTAATGATCATTTTAATTATTTTTTATTGTGTTTGCAATAAGAGAGTATTGGGGCAGTTATATTTGGCTAACATTTTTATTTAATTACTAGCATTTACCAGCGGCTTCGCCCGTGCTTATGTTGGAAATTTATCTAGGTTATAAACTATCTGGATGTCAAATTTTGCGTGATTGAGTAAAAACATACAAACATCATTATTTCAGCCGAAAGACGTCCACTGCTGGACATAGGCCTCCCCCAGGCTCCTCCACTTCGACCGGTCTTGTGCTTCCCACATCCAGCTGTTACCCGCGGACTTCACAAGGTCATCGGTCCACCTTGTGGGAGGCCTTCCCACTCTACGTCTTTCGGTACGCGGTCGCCACTCCAACCTTTCGGCCCCATCGGCCATCTGTTCTGCGAGCAATGTGCCCTGTCCACTGCCATTTAAGTTTGGCAATTCTTCGGGCTATGTCGGTTGCTTTGTTTCTCCTGCGGATCTCTTCATTTCTGATTCGATCACGTAGGGAAACTCCGAGCATAGCCAAAACACGAGGACTATCCAAACATACACATTTATAATTTTACTAGGATAGTATCTAGGATTAGTGCGATCGGAAATTTTTCGGTTGATATATGTTTTTATTATTGATTGTGCCTACTGGTACCTCCGAGGTGTGTTTTAAAATGTGACAGCATTGTCCTAGCATTTTAAGACTCAAATAAAACCATTCATGAGTTGATCCCAGGTTATGTCTTAAGTTGCTGCGTAACAAAACACGACTCTTAAATTTAAATTAAACGCGTTAAATTTAATGAAAAACGCGTCACTGTTGGCTTTCTAGAATTTTGTCTTACAAAGTCTCATTTTGCATGTTATGCAGAATAGGCCTTCGTTATCAATCTCATGTGTGTCGCAATAAAGTTCACATATTCGTTGCCGCAAGGATTCAGGTCGTAAAAATAGTTGGTGTGTGCGACTATCGTAAAAACGTCCTTAGTCGCAAGTTATGGACGGAAGCGGTTCTATTTTTACGGTACACGAGTTTTGGGTGTAAACTTTTATTAAAAGTTTTAAAGTAACAGTTTTCATACAGCTGTGGAGAAATTGTTGAGAAAATGGCTTTATTCTTTATTCAGACTTCGTTTTATTAACCGCGCGTGGACGTCGGAAATTATCCCGCGGGAACGTACTACCGGAATAAAAGTATCCTATTTGTTAATATAGGTTTTAATCTATCCGTGTGCCAAATTTTATCTAAATCCATTCAGTAGTTTTTGCGTGAAAGAGTAACAAACATCCATATATACATACATATAAATCAGTGTTGTCTTCATGTTTTTTATTTATTTATGTGATGACATACTTTGTATGCACGTGTTTCTGTGACAAATCAATCTATTTTTCTTTCTTTCCTGCTCTAGTCAAAACAATAAAGTAGTGTTTGACAAATTCTCAAAGTCAAATTCTAAATAATTAACCGGGTGATATTCTCTTGTTTCTTTTGACATAAACTAGAATTCAGTACCTACAGGGTGCCATTTTATATAATATGAATCCCTACATTACATTATTGTTTTTCTTATTTCCAATCGTAGAAACGACGACGTCAGACGAAAACAATTTACAGCACCGGTTTGATGGAGCCGCGAAATATTTCTCCTTTGTAAAAACAATACGATGTATGAATTGTTTGTTACTCTTTCACGCAAAAACGATTAAATTGGGAAGAAAAATAGCCTGAGATATGGAAAAGGACATAGGCTACTTATTAACGCGATAACCGACATCCACGCGGGCGGAGCTGCGGGTAAAAGCTAGGTATTATAAGCTGACGGTGTTTGCCGAATCAGTTTTATTGTATAAACCTCATCTGTGTTTCAGTTCTTAAACAGATAAAGCTCTCAATATACGGGATATGAATTACGATTAAACAATATACAGGTTGTTCAGATATTTAACATTTCGATAAATCCCACGACCCCACGTTTCTCTCCAAAATGATGTCAATGTACGTATGTTTCGGATTATCCCGTGATATATTGAAATCGTATCGCGGCGTTTCAGTTTCATACCTTTTATTGATTAATATTATTTTAATTGTCTACTATTACAACTGTGTGGGATGATATGAAGGAAAACGGAGATTTATCAGAAGGAGAAAAAAATCAAAAAATCCTTGACACCAAGTAAAGTAGAATGAGGGCATTTAGAAGAAAAAGTAGATGTTTGCCATTGTGAACTGACGTGAAATATACACGTGTTCAGCATTAGATGTCATACAGGGCAAATTAAATTAGCTGGCAAAACTTTACCCACGTGTTGGGTATCAATAACGAAAATTATTTCTTTTATGATTTTTTTTTTTTTTATATCGTTTCTATTTTGGTCTAAACTATAACACTTTTTATTTTATGACTTTTGGAAATTAGTTAAAAATATCGAAATCATCATCATCAGCTGCTTAGCCTTTTCCCATCCAAGTTAAGGTCGGCTTCCAGTCTATTCGAATGCAACTAATACCACTATTTTACATGGATCGAGTGCCTATCTGAACTCTACAACCCAGTGGGGGTCAGAAAGGCAGGCGCCTAAATAATTATGATTGACGTGTAAAAGTGTTTGTACAAACCTACATTCATAAATTAAGTCATTTAGCAGGAATCACTTTCAACTTAGATTTATTATGACTATATCACGTTCAGCCACTTGAAAATTTCCAAGAATATTATAATATGAGCTACGTTGAACTCAAGTGAAATCTGAGAGACGTACAATAACGATGTTTCGTAATATCTAGACTTAATATTATACTGAACACTGATTTGCATATACAAAGGCTGTAGAAAAGCTGACTATGTTTAAAAGGAGTTGAATAAAATTTCCTCTCTGTAAAACTGTGCTCCTGGTAACACGATTAAGGTTACAGTTTTATTTTTATACTTTAACTTGTATTTATTACCCTGTGTTTACAATATTAAATGTTGCACCGGGTGACGTCATTACGTCAAAGCCGGCTGTCACTGAAAACCAACGCTGGGGCTTTGTCTTGCAAAGGGTTGCAGCATAATGCTGAGTGATAGCCGTTTTGCATGGATGTGACGCATGTTTCCCTCAACCTTTTTTTTTTTTTTTGTATTCCTGTTCTTTTTGCGTAATTTTTACCGCAAATAAACTTTTTTCTTTCTTACATTTTAAAACCCATTTCCATGCAATTTTTTTAATTTTTGGTGCCACTTTCAGGCTTCCTCTTATGTACTCATTTCTTATTCTATCCATTCGTGTAACAAAACACATCGCTCTTAACATTCTCTCAGCTGCATGCAAATGCCTTTCATTCATCCCTTTTGTGGCCCAACATTCTGAACCATACAAGACAGTAGGTTTTACCATGATTTACGCTAAACACTTAAAAATATAGCCAACAAAATTAATTTCAAGTGTCAGTAAACGAAGGATGTGTTAAATAGCTACTAACTGAACATAATCCTGAGAAGTCTTCTTTGATCAAAGTTGTCAAGGAGGTTCGAACCTCCTTGACAACTTTGATCTACCCGCCTTCCACAGGAAGTTAGTTATAGATCAGTGCATCAGTTTGCTATAATTTAGCCATTTACTAGAACTGATTTATTTAGCCGGAAACGTTCGGTAAACCACTATGTATTTCAGGTGAATCAATCTCGCATAATTGTATGACTATTGATATACATTGTACCTATATTTCCAATAATTCATAGAAGTTTCTGAAATTAATAAACCTGTCGTAGGTAGGTACCTACCTAGTAATCATAGGCTGGTTGCTAATGTATCACAAGATGGCCTACGCACCGCGTCGGGCTTGGTCGACAGGCCGTGGGACCTGTCGCATCCGATGAGGCCTGCGGCGGGGTGGCCCTTTGCCACCCATCCGATTCATCGGGAGTAGGTAAGTCCAAAGACGTGAGGCGGCTTGTACGGGTGCGTTTCTTTTGCTTTGTGTATACGGAAATCTTTAGCACGGTTCGTTAACTGACAGGCTTCGACTGGCCTTGCTACGCCTGGCGCGGCCTGTCAGTTAACGGGCTGCATAGGCCGTGACAGGCGTTGCCACTCCTGGCGCGGCCCGTCTGTTACCAGGCCTTGAAACCCTGACATAAAAAAATAAACCGACTAAAAGACGGAACTGAAAAATAAACTTTCTAATGTTATATTGAATTCCTAAATTAATGTAAATATTTATTTTGATTCGGCGCCAACAAACAATCACCGCTGCAGATCAATCAAGCTACCATTCTTTAAGTTAGCGCCTATAAATTTATTATGTATTCGTTTGGCACCGACTCTAAATTAAAATTTCCAATTAAAAAAAAACAGTTTTGAAAATTGAACTACTCAATAAAAAGTTATACGTGGTCATTCTTGAAAACAAATACGCGTCGACTTGAGAACCTTCTTTTGTTAATTTACCATGACATCACGACTGTAATCCCCAAAGGGTATTTTTTTAGTGGTAAATTATCAAAGGACTTCTCCCGCTGGGTAGTGCAGGAGGGCGTGTCAGACTTTTAGTGACTAAAACCCACCCGTGTTCCCTCAGTTGCCCGTGTGCCAGGGGCGGCGGTAACTCTTTAGAACAACCCGCTCTCCTGGCAGGCATCGGCCCTTGCGGACCCCACCAGTGGCTGCTGACATCTCTGACGGCGCGCGTGGAACACAACGCGCCATCTCGCCTACCACTTTTCGGCCGCAGGGGATAGGGAGAGCGGCCAACGCTATACCGACACTCCTCGTCCCCTGCGACCCCACCGCGTCAGCCATCAAACGGTAGTGGCCCCGTCCAGAAGCACCGGCACTCCTCCTCTGCCGTAGCCTGTAACCCTCAGCCGCGATGCCTCCCATTCGACATCGCGGCTCACCTCATTTGCGGTGCACGTCACCGCAACCTACTTTTTGGCCGTTACGTCATCGGCTTGAAGGCAAAAGCCCTAACGATCGGCCCCACCTTTGGGTTCCTCTTGGCTTCACCGTGGGTGGGAGACCACGGTTACTGAGCCCCCCCGCAACGACAATGCGGGAACCCACTCGGGGGCGATCCCCAAAGGGTTAGGCAGAGGTGTAACTATTAGTACACCCACATTTCTCCTATTCGGTTTGAAATGCCATGTAATAGGGGCCGCGCCTATAGCCATCAACCGGGCTGCTACTGAGAAATCACTGATACATAAACCCAAGAATACTTTGCCTGACCTGGGAATCGAATCCAAGACTTTAAACTCATCAGTACTGCTTACGACCACTAGACCAACAAGGCAGTGGATTCGTTGGTAAAAAAAATCTATAAAAGAGTAGGTAACTCTTTGAAAACTCACACAGACATAAATCATTTCATTCACGTACAGAAACAGACACAGCCACACAAACTTCCCGCAAAGATGAGGGTGGGTACTGGCCGGCGTTACGGGGCGTAATGTAACACTTGCAGCGAACATGTCGTTACACCGTGTGCTAAAATCTGTGCTGCTCACTCGCAGTTTTCCTCGTACTGACTGCACAAATGCTCGCTTTGTAAAATGTTACATTACGCCCCGTAACGTCCGTCAGTACTCACCTTGATATTTCCAGAACAGCAGCAAATTGATTGATACTGCACAAATAATCTATATTTTGTCAAAGTAATTTCAGTTTCAGTACCGATAAGTAAGGTATGGATTTGCCTTTATAGGGCGTCGCAATTCTGCGGGCAATTTTAATAAATTATGCTTAGTAGCCATTACTTTTTGCGGGAATAAAGCCTTGTTTCATTGAATTAAAGGAATTCTTCTTTTTCGTAATACATATTTTCTAGCAAAAATATTGACGGAATTATCGCTCGTTGACTTTTAAGATTACATCCTATTGATTGTTTTAGTGTGCGCGATCCTTTGAAATTTTCTTTCGTTACCAATAAGGTTGGTTTTCTGGTTAAAGACATTTATTTCTCATTAAGAAATTTACATTTCACTTGCATGAGAACATATTTATAATATATAAAACTAATAAGTGTCCTTCGACACTCGGACCCACAATTTGTCTACTTAAATGTATTAATTATTATTATCAGTGTACATAATTATTTCAAATTATTCAGGTTTGAAGGTACACCCGAAAATTTAAGTTATGAACATTATGCTAAGCTGCTTTGAGATAAAGAGTGCGATCCCGATGTCACAATGCAGATAAATCAGACAGTAGTACAACATTTGTTTACAGCTGCTATTTTTAATTTTTTTGTTTTTATTTATTATATTATGTGTGGTGTTGGTTTGATGTTGAGTTAGTGGAAATAATATTTTACTGTTAATTAATACTGATATTTTGAAGAATATATTTTTTTAGTTTGTGCTTAAAAATACTGATCGAATTCGCACCCTTTATCTCGTCTGGTAATTTATTGTAAAGTTGCACTCCCTCATAAACAAGTAATCTTTTACCTTGAGTGGTTCGCACTTGAGGAAGTACGATGTGATCTTTTCTACGACTGCTACGGTTATGTAATTGATGAGTTTTGGTGAATGAGATTTGTGTATGTATGGTTTTGTCAAGTATTTTTTTAATAAGTATGCAGGTGCAGTATGCGTGAAGTTGTTTAATGTTCAGGAGTTTCGTGTCTTTGTAAATTTTAACTGTAGGTGGCAGGTGGTCGTAATGGAAAAGCATTTTAATAATTTTGTTTTGTGCGATTTGTAGGTCTTTTAAGTTTGTTTTAGGTGCATAGTTAGTTTTAGAAATTAAACTACTTCATCTTCTTCTAGTGTTGATGTCTCATATTTTTTCCAACCAGCAACATTAAGCAATTAGGGTGAGTTACATAACACAATACCAACCATAATCTGACTCGTTTGGAAGGATTGTACTAATCCATTGCTTATTTGCTCAACAGCAGCAGAGTTTTTGACGTGAAAACGTCTTTTCGCTCAGAGTACTGGTGGTAAGTTCAATATTTTTGACCGACAAAAACATGTAAGATTTAAAACGCCAATAACTACGAAAATTGTAGTGCTAGAGTAATGTTTGAGCATTTTAAAGATAGGTCATATTTATAACAAATTTAAACGGGATATAATTTGCCAATGAAGTCACGCTGCGCGTGCATGCGCATGCGCATGACCCTCTATTTTTCACAAAGAGTCGAACTTCCAATTATTATTCGTATATCGCAAAAACGTGTTAAGTTAGAACTCTGATTCTGGAGTCGTTGCCAAGAATTGACAAAGAACTACTAGGACATGGAGAGAAACAACAAAAACATTGGCCAAAATAGAGTTAAAATTAATTTGAAGTTAACAATAGTAAAATAACTCCTTAAATCATGTCATATCGGCCGTACATAGGCTCAGAAATAAAAAAATTCCCAACAAAAGAAAGCTCGCGTCAAAATAAATACAATACGCCTAAAAAATCTAGTGTCGATTCAATGCATTACCTGTGGCTTTGCCTGAAAATTTAAAAAATGTTGTTGTAAATAGCAAAATAATTGAAGATGTCGTCTAAAATAGGCTGTGAATCTGCTCAAAACTGAAAAAAATCTTAACCAGTGAAAGCAGAGTGCGTGCGAGCCCCAACCGCATGCCCGGGTGTTTCCACTGCGAAGATCGCCCTGAGGACAAAGTGGAGCATACGGTGGCGGTCTGCCCGGCTTGGGCGGAGCACCGCCGAGTCCTCGTGGAGGCGATCGACGGCGGCGATCTCTCGCGTCCGGCCCTGGTCCAGGCCATGGTACGGAGCGAGAGTGCATGGGTTTCCGTCACCTCCTTCAGCGAAGCAGTAATGCTCGCGAAGAGGGAGGCGGCGCAGGTGAGGGAGAGGCGGTCTATGCGCCTTACGGCCCTAGCCGCCGCAGGAGACGCCCTGGGCGTCGGGAATCCCAGGCTGATTTTCGGCCACCATAGGCATGAGCTTGCGGACGGCGAGTAATGGGTAGCTCGCTGTCCGGTAAGGACCAAGCCCAACTCGACTGCGCGTTTTGTTCCACGCACGCCTCAAAGAGATGTCAGCACAAAATGATGGGGCCCGCAAGGGCCGATGCCTGCCAGGGGTGCGGGTTTTTTCGACAGAGATACCGCAGCCCCTGGCATACAAGCTACTGAGGGAACACGGGTGGGTTTTAGTCTGTAAAAGTCTGACACGCCCTCCTGCTCCACCCAGAGCGGGAGAAGTTATTTGATGACTTCCGACACAAAAAAAAACCCCATCTCCATCCTAAAAATCATAGTTGGAAGATACGGCTCCTCGATAATGCATAGCATTATTAAGAGATGTATTTCTCAGAATAATCTTGTCGCAAAGTAATAATGTTAAGTTTTACTAACATAGTCACAAGATTTCTGCTTACTAACCCACTATGGAAGTTACTTGTCCGAAATAAAGGTTATTTTATTTTATTAATTTATTTATTTAGAGCTTACTTCACAAGGAAAGCAATGAGCGTACTAAATCTAGTATTGGGCGAAAATAACGGGTACAGCTGTATCAGGAACCATAGGAATATTTGTTACCAAATCCTAAGTAAAACGTTTTCACGAAAACAAACGGCGCGGACTCGAATTGCGCTTTGAAAATTGGCTAATCAATTCAACGCAGGGTGGTTGAGAACCATATAGGTACTGAAATCTGGTTACAGGTCTGAAGTCATGTCCTGAATTCATGGTTACAGTTTGCCGATGTCAGCTATCAACATGATTGTATCACCATAAGTTATTTATATTTTTTGATGGTCGTCCAAATTTTTGTCTCGAGAAACGAATATAAGAATGTAATCTTCATATTTAACTTATCTCATATAAACTGCAGATACGCTAAACTTTGTGCCTCAGCAAGTATAGTAGTTTCTGATTGTTAAAAAATGAAAACAACAAAAATATCGTTCCTGGATCGTTGCCAGACGAAAAAATTACTCAGTTGCAGCTGCTCCTTCTGCCTGTGCATATTAAAATCATTTATATAACAAGCTGAGATGAAATGCTTTCTAGACTTTTTGCAATTTTCTTATTCTGAGATTTATCAACTTGTACGAAGATGGAGTTTACTTCTGTCGGGATATGGGCCCCTGGTACTTTGCCAGATAAAATAAAAACAATTGTTAAAACATATTTCAAATTGTACCTATACCAAAACTTCATAGTAAATTGTAAACTTGATTCCCATTAGTAAAAATGCTTGTACCTACTTATGTTTTTAATGGAAAACAATTATGAAAGGTTTTAAGACAGTACAAACTGTCTAAATACATCGTCGGTAATAGATGGAATTCCTTCGTAAAATAGGTAAGAAATACATCCTTGAAATATCACAGAGTTTCAACATCATATTTTATTCAACGAACAAAATAAATTCCAAAATCCGTCTTTGTTATTAAAAGCAATTGCCCTAAAACAGTTCACCGCGAACGATTTAATTTCTCAACGGTCCGGTGAGTTTGTGTGACCATGCATATTGATGAGACCTCCGCGATACTCCTGCTCTCCCAGTTGCCTAAGTCTTACATAATTGACACACAGCCATTCTACCTCTTAACTGTCACTTAAGTTAATGACTTGACTAATTTGTCTTGGCAAGTAATAGGTTAATAATTTTATATGAGCTTCGTGTATGTTGCTTTATGATTTTATTATGGATAAAGTTTTTATCTAGTGATTTATGAGCATGTTAATCCCGATTAATCAGATATTTAGGCAAAACAATAGTTAAACTAGCTGATCTCACAATGCATTTATTTATTCAATGCCAAAAAAGCACCATCTAACTAGCCTTTTCCCAATCACGTTGGGGTCGGCTTCCAGTCTCACCGGATGCAGCTGAATACCAGTATTTTACGTGGAGCGACTGCCTATCTGACCTCCACAACCCAGTTACTGGTTAATACGAAACCCCTTGGTAAGACTGGTTGTCAGACTTTCGGGCTTCTGACGACCCGTAACGACTGTCAAAGATCCACAAATGACAGCCGGGACCAACGGCTTAACGTGCTTTCCGAGGCACGGAGGGGTGTTGGTATGTAAAGATGGTCACCCATCCACGGACCAACCGCGGCAAGCGTAGCTTAACCTGATCGATCGACCCGTGCGGCATAGACTCTATGACGTTGACCACGCACTGAATCGCAAACACTCCTATAAAACACATTGACATTTATTGTTGTCATATACTTTTTAATATTTAAATTCCCCTCAATTTTGTAACATTTTTTATAATTTCTTGCTCCAAAATAAATTATAACAAACAATATCGATGGAGGCATAATTATGTAGTAATAGGTACATTTTATTATGAAAAAAATACCCTTGTTTGAATACATACGAATCCTTATTGATAAATGTACGAGTATGTTCTTTATTTTCGACGCAAATCGAAACTTCGAAGTTAATCTATCATAAAGATAAGCAACGTGGCAATACGGCCAGCTTTTTGGGGACTTTTCCTGTTGACAATGATGCGGACAAACTTTTTGATGCCCTATGATCATTCTTTTTTAAATACTTGTGAATTTTATTATTTTAAGACAGGTAGTTTTAAAATTATCATATCCATACCATTAAAATCTATCATATTAATAACTAATAATATAATATTCTCAAAGAAAAACGTGCATGACAAAAGTTTTAATATTCCTAAAGATGGTCATCATCATCATCATCATCTGCCTAGCCTTTTTCCAACGATGTTGGGGTCGGCTTCCAGTCTTACCGGATGCAGCTGAATACCAGTATTTTACATGGAGCGACTGCCTATCTGACCTCCACAACCCAGGGGTATCGTATTACTGAGTAATACGGATACCCCTTGGTAAGACTGGTTGTCAGAATTTCGGGCTTCTGACGACCCGTAACGACTGTCAAAGATCCACAAATGACAGCAGGGACCAACGGCTTAACGTGCATTCCAAGGCACGGAGGGTCTTGGTATGTAAATATGGTCACCCATCCACGGACCAACCGCGGCAAGCGTAGCTTAAACTGATCGATCGACACGCGCAACTATTGTTACTTAGCCACAAGCCCCTCAAGATGGTCATCAAACCTAAAGAATTTGTTGTCGTCAATATCTTTACTTCTTTTTCGTCGTATCCACTAAAAGCTATTATATAAGTTGACAGTGTTATAATGGTATTTTGGGGTATCTTTCGATATCTCGGGTATCGAGAGGACTTTACGAAGAATGCCGTAAAAGCGAAACTTGATAATCTTCTGACTTCTGGTGACATGGCGGTGAAATTGCTGCGGTTCAAGTTGAAAGCGATTAGCGACTACTGAGTGTTTTGTTTAACTTTACTTTGTGTAATTTAACACCACGCACATAAACTTTCTGTTCCGTGTGGTGCCCGATGTAAAAGAATAGCACCATTCCATTGCTTCCCGTGGGTGTCGTAGAAGACGACTAAGGATGTTACCAGAGAATGGGCAGAAGCGTTGTCTATGCATTTTACCACTATACTGCGATCACGAACCCGCCTGCCAAGCGTGGCGATTATGGCAAAACCCCCCTTTTGGTGGAGGCCTATGTCCAGCAGTGGATGTCTTCGCTTGAAATGATGATGATGATGATGATGATAAAACTTAACATAACATCAGTAGTATATTATTGGGCATCCTACTCCACCTTCCGTTCCATCGGCTCACTTCGTTCGCCTCGTCACTCTCGGTGGAGTAGAATGCCCAATAATATAAATGAAAACCTACATAGTGCAGTAAAATACTGGTTCGGCGCCTATTCCACTCGATGGGAACGGAAGGTGGAGTATGAATTCCTACATAGTGTAGTAAAATACTGTTAGTATCGATGGCTTACCTCTATCAACTAGGTACCGCAGATTCAGATTCATGTAATTATACTCACCAGGTTAAAACAGCTAAAACTTTACTATACCTTGATTCAAACATACACAAACTTTCGTTAACAAAATCAGCTCTATATTTGAACGAACCAGTAACCTAAAATTCAGGACAGATTGTCTCATGTCTCTCCACATACTTAGGGATGGTGCATTGCCGCTTAGGATAACACACATACCTGTTTTCGTGACCAGATTGGCTCGAGGACATCTGAACTTTAAGCTACCGCGTACATTATAAAACTTTACTATCCCTTGATTCAAACATACACAAACTTTCGTTAACATAATCAGGTCTATATTTGAACGAAACAGTAACTTAAAATTCAGGACAGATTGTCTCATGTCTCTCCACATACTTAGGGATGGTGCATTGCCGCTTGGGATAACACACATACCCTGTTTTCGTGACCAGATTGGCTCGAGGACATCTGAACTTTAAGATACCGCGTACATTATAAAACTTTACCATACCTTGATTCAAACATACACAAACTTTCGTTAACATAATCAGGTCTATATTGGGACGATCCAGTAGCCTAAAATTCAGGACAGATTGTCTCATATCTCTCCACATACTTAGGGATGGTGCATTGCCGCTTAGCACACATACCTGTTTTTGTGACCAGATTGGCTCTAGGACATCTGGGGGCTTAGACAAAGTAACAATTTAAAAACGATAACGAAGTTAGAAAATACTAAAATGTATGGGATTGACGTAAGCCGCATTAAATCACGTGGTCAATCGACATCGTTATCGCAAGTTGGTAGACAAATGTCATAATTCGTAACGAAACTATAAAGTAACGAATTGTCATCGTGGTTATCCCATACAAATGCGTAGACAATCAGCGCTTTCAGTGTTCGCCTTCGACTCGATCGTGATCGCCAAAAAAAATAACGAAACGAAAGTTAAAACGTTGTAGTTATCGAAACAATATGGCCGGATTTCATTCAGCAGCAGATTTTTGACACTGAGTGATTACATACTCTTCATATTCCAAAGCATAGCTTGTACTGTGGGTGTCAGAGATTGATCATCATCATCATATCAAAAATCTCCAGTCTAGTAATAACAGAGAAGTGATTACAAGCCAACCTTCATTCATCAAGGTGTCCACTTGTCCAAAACCCTTCGAGAACATAGCTAGGATTGCTAGCCACTCTTCCATCACACCAGTCTTTCCAAAAATGTTCATAAGGTCCTTACTTTTTTCTACTTGTCTAGCATCAAAATGTTGGTAAGTTTAGCCCACAGTCGGTCTGACCTTACCCGACCTTGTGATCCAGCAAGAGGCCTCGCCAGGTCACCATGACTGTACAAACAAAGATTTAACCCTTAAGTTCATTTTGTATAGTATACCATACATACAACTTCAAAAAAATACACGATCGCTACAAATAGTTTTTAACTTAGTTTTATTATACACATGACTTTTCTAGACGTTTCTTTACACTTCACATATAAAAATACTAGTTTATCTGTCATAATTTAAAATCAGTTGTGACAAATAACCGTCAAGATGCGCCGGTCAGTTTTATGTAAGGTAAGTTTTATTTTATTTTTATGTTTGAATACCCAAATATGTGTGTTTATTATAAAATGCACTTGCCCAAATGTGTGTTCTTACATATTTTTATATAAATGTTGTTGCTGCTATGGGAATTAGCATGTTTTTGTGGTGTTTTTTACTAACGTATATTATACTATACAATGCCGCAGTAGCAGTAATTTACCTTTCGTTTGTTATGTATAGAGTAATATACATTGCTAACTTCACGGGATCAATATTTTGTTTGTTCTTCAATACAAAATTAAAATTGCAAGTATGTCTGTCTGAACTACTGAACCAATTTTATAACAATTTAAAAAATAATATACTGTTTTGACTGCCTCGTTGGCCTAGCTAGTGGTAGAAAGCGATTTCTAGAAAACTAGGGTGTGATTGTGGGTTCGATCCTCATAAAAAAAAATACTACTGTTATTATTTTTTATTATGATTACTTTTGCATGACTATTCAAATACATACTACTGCGTGACAGACCTATACAAAGGGGGACAAATAATAAATTATTTATCTATCAATAATACAGTAAGTACTGTTTGGTTTTACTATGGTGATGGTTTCTTTTTCTTTGGTTTTAGACTGCTGTGAGTGAAAGAGCTAGGCGCATTGTATCCCTGGTGCCTGAAAAGAACGCTGACTCTGACGCAAGTGACGGAGCAAGTAGCGGTGATGAAGCTGGAATGATTAGTTCAGCAGAAAGTTCTGCGGCGCCATCGATAAATTCCAGTTTCGAAAGGTTACTACAAAGTTCTGATAATGAGTTGAGAACGCATGCAGATGATGCTTATGCCGATACAACTGAAGTTCCTTTTACACCTATTCTTACTCAGGTATTTCCTAATCCATCAGAAAGCAATTATGACGCTCTACCTTCAATTTCATCTGAAATTCTGCCTTCAAATCAGCCACTTGCATGTACACCGTTGACGCGCACACAAAAAATGAAAACCAAGGCACTTATCATCAACGACTGACCAACACCACCAGGCAGAACCGTCTAAAAGATTTTAGATAGAAATCTACAGTGGCCTACTGAGACGGGGTCGAAATGTTACATTGAAAAATTTAGACGCGATTTCCGACAAAGCAAAATAAAGAAACTTATAACTGAACGACCATGTGATGATGTGCAGTATGACAAATATGACCATTGGCCGGAAATAACCGGATATCAGAGGTACAAATACTGCAAAGCTGTCCAAATGTAAACTTCATCTGTACGTGAAGAAACGAAATTGTTTTTTGGAATACCACCGCAAGCAATAGGGTCCCTGAATTTTTATATTACTAGTGTTTTATAAAAGATTTTAACCAAGAAACTTTTGTTCATTAAACTTTTTTACTCCCACCAATATGGGTATCTTTATTTAAAATTATGTAATTTACAGTACTTTTTTGGTCTATGTTAAAAACAATTTAAACTCTTCCTAAATATAGCAATGTATAGCATAATATACAGTCCCAAAAATGCGATAATCACTGTAAGTGTAGCAATGTATATTATAGTATACATAATGTTTTTCCAAAATTACCATATCACGATTTTTCTATTTATTTTTCTGATGTGTTTTATAACCCAAATAAACTACCAATACACATTTCTTTTAATTTTCTTTAAAAAAAATATTTTGCCACGATAAGGGCTAATATTAGGTCTTTACCTATGAAATTGCCGTTCTGCAGTACTGGCCATTTCAAATCAAAATAATTTTTGTTTGGCTAAGAATTCTAATTTCAAATTAATTTTATTTTAAAAACATGGATTTTTTTTTCTAAAAGTAGTCATTTCTTTATTGATTAGTGTTACATTTTCATCGCATTTCAATCTTTTTCGTCATCATGAATACGTTAAAAATTCGAGTAATTATGGAATATGAGTACCGTCGTGGCAGCAACGCGGCACAAGCGGCACGCAACATCAACGACGTTTACGGAGCTAACACTACAAACCAACGCACCACCTGTTATTGGTTTGCTCGCTTCCGTTCTGGAAATTTCGACCTGAAAAATGAACCTCGCGGTCGTCCGAAGACTTTGGTCGACAATGACGAATTAAAGGCGATTGTGGAAGCTGATGATACACAATCTACGGCTGAATTAGCAGCAGCTTTCGACGTTAGCGTCAAAACAATATTGGTCCATTTGCGTCAAATTGGCAAGGTAAAAAAGCTTGACAAATGGGTGCCCCACGAACTCAATGATCGCCAGCGCGAAGTACGCGTCGAGACGTGCCTTGCACTGCTCAACAGACACACAAATGAAGGAATTTTGAACCGCATTGTTACCTGCGATGAAAAATGGATTCTGTTTGATAACCGTAAGCGCTCAGCAAGTTGGTTGGATCCTGGTTCAGCACCTAAACAATGCCCTAAACGAAAACTTACCCCTAGAAAAGTGATGGTCACTGTTTGGTGGTCTAGCGCCGGTGTGATTCATCACAGCTTCTTACCAAACGGGGTGAGCATTACTGCAGATGTGTACTGTGAAGAACTGAACACAATGATGGAGAAGCTGGCGCATCTCCAACCAGCATTGGTCAATCGCTCGTCTCCGCTGCTCCTGCACGACAACGCGCGACCTCATACTGCACAGCAGACGGTCTCCAAGTTGCAAGAACTGGGGTTGGAAGCTCTCCGTCATCCGCCCTACTCACCAGACCTTGCGCCTACAGACTACTACTTTTTCCAGAATTTGGATAACTTCTTGGCGGGAAAAAAATTTAATACCCGAGAGGCAGTACAAAATGCCTTTGAAGAATTTGTTGCCTCCCGTCCAGCTGATTTCTTTAAGAAGGGCATCAATAAACTGCCACTGCGATGGCAAAGATGCATTGATTGCATGGGTGATTACTTCGATTAATACAAATAAAAAATTCATGAAAAAAATTCGTTTAAATTTTTTCATACAAAACGGCAATTTCATAGGTAAAGACCTATTATAAGTATTTCATCGTTAAGATCGCGTCATTGTTTACATTACATAGGTACTCATGAATAAAACTTGGAATAACTTACGCTTCCATATACTCAAGCAGCGTTGAAAATTGTTCGGGACTTGCTCGCACTCTTGATTCTATGTTTTATCACTAAAAATTAAAATACAGATTACTCCATCATCGTTTGAACATCAGTCACTTAAAAAATGAGTCTATTTTGAATATCATTAAGTTTTGGAGACGATCTAAAAGTAATAACACTCTATTCACTTACCACTGGCAAAATATTATTTTTATTATAATTTGAAAACGATTAAATGCAACACTCACTTAATCGTATCATTAAATTTTAAAAACAACAAAAAATTCGCGGGTTTGATCCGATTTGACACTTCTTGACTAACACTGACAGCAACATTTTCGAAACCATAACCAATATTTTTGTTTCATAACGAATAAACAATTCGACACAACGATCGCAACAATAGTGTTACATTGGCTATGAAATGTTTATCGATATCTCAGAGACGATGACGAATTTAGATATCGTTTCGCTACGAAGCGATGTTACTTTGTCTAAGGACCCTGAACTTTAAGCTACCGCGTACATTAAACTAAAATTTAGAACAGATTGTCTCATGTCTCTCCACAAACATTTGGCTGTGACCAGATTGGCTCGAGGACATCTAAATTTTAATTTAACACATTGCAGACGATACATCCTTTTACATCAACACGTAACAATCAAGTGGTAAATGTGGTCACACGGATACTCCATCCTTGCCTTACATGTATAAAGCTAAGGTGCAGATACACTTGACAACGGCAGCCGGATCAGAAACGTATCTCACATTATTCAATCTAGCGTACAAACTGTGTGAATCCGCAGCTATAGATAGTTCCGTTGACGGTAACCGTATCCGGTGGTTGTTAATTAGATGTAAATTAGCTTTATGTATAAATATGCTTTGTTCGTTCAAATCGGCGAAGTGCAATGTCAATGCAATGCGCGCTTCCCACGCACACATAAATTGCATTCCATGCATTTATATTGTAAGTAACATGAACGTCATGTTGTAAACACTAAATTTGTCATTAATAGAACTTCCTAAATATTAAATCCGGATTTATTTTTGAAGTTTGTAATCGCTTCTAATTTCAAAATGTTTCATTCTTCTAGGTACTACGATTATATATTTATATATATATAATTATGATTTATTTTGTATTAAGTACGACACATACCTATTATTGGTTAAATCATCTGCCACTTGTTATCGAGGGCGATTTAAACTAAGATAAAGATTCCTATTCCACCCGATGTATTGGATGGAACTTATCAACATAATCTTTTCCTTTCACAGCATTTAAATACAAGCAATCAGGAAAGTGTGTTGCATGCTGCAACCAAGGATCATCGTAAATCTCCCAATCTTTGATACTGCCTCCACAAGAAAAACACATGACTTTATCGTTTACACCATTTCCACAATAAAAAAAACCTGCATCAGACATTTCCATCACCAATCTTTTTTGTGAATCGGTTGTCGCCCAATAATGTCTGAACGAGAATACACGAATTTGATGTTTGTTATAAATTTCATATCTAGGACAGTATTTTATTTTATTCATTTCAAGAGCTCTTGATATGTATGTGTATAAAAGTTTAATGAAGACCACTATTTATAGTGACTAATAACTATACAATAGAGTTGTGTGGACATATTAGGTAATATAGATATCGATGACTTACCTTGCCCGATCCGTGCATAGGTATATACATACATACAAAATAGTAAACGAAACGTTCACAAAAATCATAACAACATATAAATGTCGATGTAATCGATTAATTGACCCATTGTTGTTATAACCATTTCAATGAGATACCATGAAATTTGTAAAACAACCATATTCGTTAAATGTAAACAAACTTTGCGTTCAGTCTCAGGAAACTGGTTTTCGTCATGGAGAATTATTACCTAAATCCATACGATGCATCATTTGCGGACCGTCAAATTGTGGAAAAACTAATTTATTAGTGGGTCTTCTTATACATGAGAATGGATTAAGATTTCAAAATGTTTATGTTTATTCGAAAACCTTGCAACAACCCAAGTACATATTTTTAGAAAAAGTTTTGCAACGAGTACCAGATATTTCGTTCCAGAAATACTATGAAAATGAGCAAGTAATAAGTGTTCAGACCGCAAAACCAAATTCTGTAATTGTATTTGATGATGTTGCTTGTGAAAATCAAAACAGTATGCGCGATTTTTTTGCAATGGGGAGACATAAATTCATCGACTGCTTTTATCTAAATCAGACATATAGTAAAATCCCTAAGCAACTAGTAAGAGACAATGCGAACCTTATCGTACTTTTTAAACAAGATGAAAAAAATATGAGACATGTTTATGATGAACACGTCAACACTGACATGTCATGGATTGAATTTCGTGAAATGTGCTCAAAAATATGGAGTGAGCCGTTCAATTACGTTGTAATTAATAAGGATTGTTCCAAAAACAGAGGGTGTTATAGAAGTAAATTCGACACGTTTGCAGTCTTTGACTAAGAACACGAATACGTAAGTATATAAGATCATTACCTGCCTGTCATTATTATTCGCCTTACAACGCTAAATCAATTACGACCTGTTTTACCAATATGGAAAAATCATTGAAACGACAAATTGTTGATGCGGCAGAAGCTGTGAAGATAAAAGTACGAAAAATGAGAGATGCTGAGATTACCAATAAACAAGCACTGGAATCTGTTTTCAAACCTGTAACAGAACCTCTCAACCTAATTGCTAATGCAAGTAAGCAAACTCCGTTTCTGCGTGCTAGTAATGATTTTGGTGATGTTCCGTTTACTAACGAAACTTTACAGAAAGAAGGAACTGGAAGCGTAGGAAATAATGATAATAATGACGATGAAGACAAATATGAATCTGATATCAACAGTGAGTCTTCATATGAATCAGTAGTTGAAACGAATCAAGATTGTGATACGTCATCCTGGTCAGTATCTTCAGAAGCGTTGGTAGATATTCCATTTGGGGTTAGAGCAGACCGCGGGAAACTAATGTTAGGTTCTGCTTGCATAACAATCAGCGATCAAAACATTATCGTGGCTGGACGTAAATACCGAAATACCTCTGGTTTAAAACAGTTGTTGCTTAAGAAAGATGTAGATTTAAGTTTGGTTACAGACAGTGATATGCAAAATTATAAGTCGATGCTACTTGATACAAATGCACATCGTCGAGACTATGAGCCAAGTAAACCAATAAAAAGTAATAAAGGACAAAAATATTTGCAAGTAATTAAACCTCTTTTTAAACTGAATAATGTAGTTCAGGGAAAGGGTCTACCGTTACTAAAAAGATGGAAAAAAAACGTAGATTTCGTGTACTGGGATAATCCTAATGAATTAGTGGAAAGATTGAAATTATTAATTGCGTCTAGAGATGCTGGCAACACAGGATTAGAAAATGAAATTATATCTATTATTGAAGAATTGCGTGAAAATAAAGTTATAAATAAATAAATATTTTAAAACGTGTTTATTTTACTAATAGCCTTTCAATACAATACACCTTAAACATGAACGTAGACAAATTCGGGCACTATATTCACAAAAGAATGCGTTTAACAGACTTATTTGAGTTTAATGAGAATGCGTTGTTAAAATCGGAAAACGGAGATTTTGATTTAAAAGCATTAAGATTGAGAGGAATTAGATCTCCAGTAGAAGCAGACGATGCTGTGAACAAGGATTATGTAGATCGTTTAAATGCTAACACGTTAAAAGAATTAAATAATTTGGGTGTGAATAAGGATTATGTAGATCGATTGAATGCTAATATGCTAAAAGAATTTAATAATATGATTGGTTCATTACGTTCTCAAATCATAAAAGATGCAAAAGGTGCTGTTCAAACTACTTTAAAAGCAAGAATACCTGAGGTTTCAACTCATTTGCAAGATACGTTTTATACTAAAGCAGAGGTAGATAAATTACTTCAAAAAACTCCGTAATGGTAAAACAGCAAATTGTAAATGAAATACACAAAGCGGCTCGGAGAAATTTCCTTCGACGTTCTGTTATTTTGAAAGGAATCCACGACTTATGGCAAGCAGATTTGATGGACATGCAAAACCTGAAAAAGTATAACAAAGGTTACAATTTCATCTTAGTGGTGATTGACTGCTTCTCAAAATATGCCTGGGCTGAACCGTTAAAATCGAAAAATAAATTTGTCGTTACTCGTGCATTCGAACATATACTGCTTAGTAGTCATAACAATCCTGTTAACTTACAAACTGATATGGGAACAGAATTTTATAACACCACTTTTCAAACACTTATGAAAAAACATAATATTAACCATTACTCATCGTTTTCTACTAAAAAAGCATCAATTGTAGAGAGATTGATTAGAACTGTAAAAAATAAATTATATAAATATTTTAGTTTCGATGGAAAATATAAGTGGTTAGGTTTACCATTGGAAGAAACGATAAAGAAATATAACAACACAAAACATCGTACTATTCAATTTAAACCGGTTGATGTGAATAAATGTAATGAACAAGTAATCAAAGAAAATTTAAAAAACATAAATAAACATGATTTAGTTCAGTGGAAGCCTAAATTCAAAGTAGGTGATTGTGTTCGCATAAGTAAATACAAACATAATTTTGAGAAAGGTTACACTCCTAATTGGTCAACTGAATTATTTATTATAAAAAAGGTAAATAAAACAATACCAGTGACATATCATATAGAAGATCAACGAAAGCAAAACATTTTAGGAGCTTTTTATGAACAAGAACTGCAAAGATCTAACTATCCTGATGTTTATTTAATAGAAAAGGTTTTGAAAAAGAAAGGAAATAAATTGTACGTCAAATGGTTAGGTCTAACCAGTGCAGAAAACAGTTGGATTGAAAAAGCTGCAATAATGGACTAAGATATTATATATCCATTTCTCATTTAAAATCCTATCATTATAATTTGGGTAATGAAGGGGGGTGGACTAGTTAACAGCATAATTAATCGTCTACCATTCGAAGTTCATTTGCCAGGATACAATTATTGTGGACCAGGAACCAAACTTCACAAACGCTTAGCGCGAGGTGACCGAGGTGTAAATAAGCTAGACGAAGCTTGCATGCAACACGATATAGCGTATACAAACCATACAGACTTATCAAATCGCCACAAAGCCGATTTACAACTACTTAACATGGCTAAAGAAAGACTTAAATCAAAAGATGCAGGGAAAGGAGAAAAACTGAGCTCTTGGCTAGTGAACAAAGTTATGAAAGCGAAACTAAAGTCTGGATCCGGCATTAAAACATTTAAAAGCTTAGTTTCAAAAATTAAATCAAAAATTAAGAAACTCAAATGCAAAGATAATAATACTTTAATAAAAGCAGCTTACTTAACCGCAAAAAAGTTATTTCCAAACATTCATCATAGAATTCGAGTACCCCGAGTAATACCCATACCAAAGACTGGAGGAATTCTACCTTTAATTCCAATTTTCGCTGGTTTATCGGCTTTAGGAACTTTAGCTGGTGGTGCAGCTGGCATTGCAAAAACCGTCAATGATTACAAAGCAAGCAAACAAAATTTGCAAGAAACAGAACGACATAATAAAGCTATGGAGGCTTTAGTTTTGGGCAAGGGTTTATACATTAAGCCGTATAAAAGTGGTAAAGGATTGTTTATAACATCTTCAAAAAACTGAAAAATATGCTACCCAATCGTCCACTAACTAATGTAGACATCCAAAAGTTTTCAAGAGACATCCCATATTTTCGTGGGGTTTATATGAAGGATCGACTACCTCGCAAGCCGAAACGCATTGAATGTGGTATCGTTAACTTAGACGATTCTAAGAACGAAGGAACGCATTGGGTAGCTTATGCTAAAGTATATGATCACTGCGAATACTTTGATAGCTATGGAAATTTAAAACCTCCAATGGAATTGATGCAATATTTTAAAAATTGTACTGTGTTTTATAACTACACAAGATATCAAAAATTTAACGCAGTCAATTGTGGTCATTTATGTTTAAATTATTTGGGGGCTTTTTGGAATAAAAATGTATTATAAAATATATGCTTTTCTTTTATTTCAATCATTTGCAAGATGTCACTCACTTTGTCGATAACTGGAGACTCGTCAGTATTAACTACATACTATTCTAATACGTTACAACTAGATGGAGAGTATGAGTGTGCTTTATTACACTTTTCAACTTTTAATTCTATTCCAAACATTGATAAAAGTAATAATAAGTTCTATTATGGTTTAAATGAAGTTATTGAAATACCGGAAGGCACTTATGAATTGCAAGATATCAGCGATTATTTAAAATCCGAAATAAAAGATGCAGCGATCAAACTGCGGTGCAATAATAATACTTTAAAAACCACCATATTCTGTACCAAAGACATTAATTTTATCAAAGAAGACTCTTTTAGAAGACTATTAGGATTTAACAAACAAATCTTGAAAGCAAATAAATGGCATGTGTCACAGTCTCCAGTCAACATTCTACCTACGACCATAGTCAGGATTGAATGTGATATTGTAAGCGGTTCATATGTAAACGGCGAACCAAGTCATATTATTCACGAATTTGCACTTAATGTGCCGCCTGGATACAGGATCATAGAAATCCCGAAGAACGCAATATACTTTCCAATCAATCAAAACAACATAAGCTGCATACATATCAGACTATTAGATATAAACAAACGATTAATCAATTTACGTGGTGAAGAAGTACAGGTATATCTGCATCTTAGAAGAAAAAATGATTGACTATAATAAAATTGTGTCCCAACAAGTTAAGAATATCAGTTCTGCTCGAGCTACCTATCAAATAACACCTCTCTCTAAGAAGAAAATTAAATTAACCAAAGACAATAAAGCATTCCTTAAAGCAATCGGATTGTTAAAATGAATATCTTAGACGTTCTATCCGCTCCGACTTACGACAATACTATAGAAGGAATCGAATTTCATTCCTACAAGCCCTATGTAACGAGTTTCAACAGGAACGATGAAATCCGCATACCTATCAACCAACAGGACTTGTACATATTACCATCAGCTAGCACCCTATATTTGGAAGGAACTGTTATCGTTACCAAAAAAGATACGAAAGACATAGCTACTAGTGTCAACTTCACGAACAACGGTCTACTCTACTTATTTCAAGACATTCGGTATGAGCTAAATGGAGTAGAGATTGATAAAATAAAAAATGCAGGTATAACAACAACCATGAAATCACTTATTTCAATGAACGAAAGTGAGTCAAAAATATCGAATGCCTGGGGCTGGAATATTGATGGCATTAAAAATATCAAAGGAGGAAAATTTTCTGCTTCCATACCACTTTGTAACCTCCTCGGTTTTGCTGAAGATTTTAAAAAAGTCGTGATAAATAGTAGACATGAACTGATATTGTTACGAAGTAACACTAATTTGAACGCTGTAAAACTGAATACTGGCGAAGTAGTGGATGATGTTCAGATCGACAAAATCATATGGCGCGTGCCGCATGTTAAAGTATCAGACAAAGAAAAAATTGGTTTGTTAAAAGTATTAGAAAAAGATCGACCACTTCAAATGATATACAGAAATTGGGATCTGTACGAATATCCATCTTTGCCTAAAACTACAAAACATACCTGGTCTATCAAAACTTCATCTCAAATAGAAAAACCAAGATACATTATTATTGGTCTACAGACAAATAGAAAAAATAATGCAAGTTCTGACATGTCTCAATTCGATCACTGTCATGTTCGAGACGTTAGAGTGTATCTCAATTCAACTTATTTTCCGTATGAAAACCTAAATGTGAGTTTTGCTAATAACAAAATCGCTTTATTATACGAGCAATACATCAGATTTCAACAGTCGTATTACGGACGTCGGTCAGAGCCCATACTAAGCGAGAAACAATTTAGAGATTTGGCACCGCTGTTTGTAGTCGATTGCTCTAGACAAGCGGATAATCTAAAGACAGGTTCGGTTGTGGATGTGAGAGTAGAAATTGAGAGTGATTCAGAGATACCAGATCATACTTCAGCATACTGTCTCATTCTGAACGATTGCATTGTTGAATACAAACCATTAAGTAACATTGTTAAGAAGATATAATGAATGCAGATACCATTATAGTAGAACTCCAAGGATTTAAAGATTCTATAAATAATTTTATCGTCAAAGAATTGACCATTGCGAGCCAGGATCATTCACAGACGTTCTTGGTAAAACCACCATATTCATTCCATTACCTTACACAAGAAGAAAAAAAGCAAGTGAGGTGGTTAGAAAGAAATCGAGGAATTTACTGGAGTGAGGGGTATATAGACTACAAAGAGTTTCAACGTGTTATTTTACCATACTTAGAAAATAAAAAAATTATCACAAAGGGTTTGGAAAAGATTAAGTGGATTAAAGAGTTATGTGCAAATTGTGAAGTGATCGACATAGGGGAGAAGGGATGTCCTAATTTTGAGACATTAAAAAAGAAGTTCTGTAAAAATAAAACTGATTTTAATTGTGCGAACCATAAAATGAATTGTACATTAAATAATGCGGTGTGTATTAGAAAATGGTATGCTGATAATAATATGTCTGTATTTAATTTATTTTAATCATTATTGTTTGAACATTTAATAAAAAAATTATATTTACTTAAGAGTGTTTTATTTAATATAATCAGAGTAACCTTCATAACAAACTTTAAATTACCTGCAGTGAAATGATATTTCTTCTTCATTTTAAACGATTATTCTAATATGAAATATTGAAAGCAAATAACCTATAATTATATCATTACACTAGAGCTAATTAAGAGTTCGAGTATAAATAAGTAATACAAAATAAAACATAATTTAAATTATTAAAGAATATATATTTTATTTACTTTCTTACATTATTTACAATAATTACAAACTAATTATAACTACCTACCCAATTATAATTCCTCACAAAGTTATTTAATGTTTTCTATACGTTACAAACTTGTCATCATTATCCTTACTAGATACTATAACTTTCCTACATATATTATTTAACGTTTTCTACACGTACCTATATACTTAACTTACAAACCTGTGATGTATAATCATTAACCTAACTAGATACACAAATCTTACAATTATTATTACAAACTAATTATAACTAGCTACCTAATAATAATAAAATGTAATTTATATATATTTATTGAAATAAGTAATACAAAACATAATTTAAATTATTAAAGAATATATATTTTATTTACTTTCTTACATTATTTACAATAATTACAAACTAATTATAACTACCTACCCAATTATAATTCCTCACAAAGTTATTTAATGTTTTCTATACGTTACAAACTTGTCATCATTATCCTTACCAGATACTATAACTTTCCTACATATTGTATTTAACGTTTTCTACACGTACCTATATACTTAACTTACAAACCTGTGATGTATAATCATTAACCTGACTAGATACACAAATCTTACAATTATTATTACAAACTAATTATAACTACCTACATAATAATAATAAAATGTAATTTATATATATTTATTGAAATAAAGGAAATAATAATAAATTTCCCCACATAGATTTTTTAAAGTTTTATATACGTACAGACTCAGCACATCAACCTATGCTAATAATCTGTCAAACTTTGATAGATTTTCATCTTTATACATAAGTGTTAAGTAATATGGTTCATGTTAAATTGGGAAAAATTTGACAGTTTGGCGTAGCTGACGTGTGTACCTACTTAATTAACTTACAAACTTATGATCATTCCTAACTAGATCTAGATACACAAATCTTACAATTATTACAAACTAATTATAACTTTCCCCATAGTTTACTTAATGTTTTCTATACGTACTTACATACTTAAAATACAAATTTGTGATGTATGATCATTACCTAAATAGATACACAAATCTTACACAATAACATATAAAGTAGGTACTTACAAAATAAAGACACGTTAACACACGTTAATAATAACAACTGTCCCCACAAAGTTTTTTTGATATTTTATGAATTAACGATTGCGTCTCCTCCATAACATGGTCCGCCGATTCAGTCACTATATACTGCACACTTAACATAACCACGTCCTGATTGTCACTTGCAGGTTCTTGTTGATCACTAATATCCAACACTTGTACCTGGATCAGTCGTAAACCTTTTTTCTTCTCATTGTTTATGACGAATGATTGACATGTAGGCTGAGATGGTTTCTGTTTTAAACATCCCCGTCTTGTTCTAGACTTCTTGTTGCCAGGTCCGCTGTCTTGTCTTGCTCTAGGCTCTTTGTTGAGAGGTCTTTGTTGTTCTGGGAAATCAGGGATATGCCAGCTTAAACTCGGAGTTGGGAAACCTTGAGCGTATTGTGAGAAGTCGATAATATCCGGAGAATCACACATTATCAATGATCTGAAACAAGCGAAATGATAATTAATTTTAAGTACATACACAAAACAACATGATGAAATATCGATATAGTAATAGATTGGTACTTGTACAATACTTACAATTAGTTTCGTTTTTATTTGACGTGATTTGACTGCTCCGACTGTCCACCTAATGAGGAATGTTCTACAAAGTAATATTACTGAGGAACGTAGCTAATATTTAATTAAACTCTGATTCAATTTCATGTTGCAACATGTTCGAGCTCATGCAAGCGCACCTGTTCGGTGTCAAATTCTACGCTGCGCGTGCGAATTTCAAGCCAGGAGTGTTTTGTTATCAAAAATGAACATTACATGTTTTAACAAGTTGGAGCCTGAATCCTCGTGCGCAAAACACTGCGAGCCCTGTGTGCTTTGTCATCAATCCGGAAAGGAAATGAAACAGATATAATTATGATAATAAAATACTATTACGTGAGAAATTAAAAATCCAACTTCTCGGGTGAAGTCGACACCTGGTTGTTACTTATAATTATTGTAAGAATCAATCATTTGTAAAAAGTTAACGGAATTGGTAACTTTCTTATGTAAGTAACACTCCGACCCCAGTTTGATGAAGATGATTATAGACAAATCCCTCAAACTCTGATTTTAATTACGAACTACAACATTTACGGCGATCGTCTTACAATACAATAAGTTCGAATAAGCAAATTGATGCATGATGCAATTTTGCTGTCTTTGACATTGTTAAGAACCATTTATACATACACGACGGCTACCTGATACGTTTCTAGACGCTTATTGTCAGGCATTTCACGAATGAGGACGGCACAGCAGCTAACCGTTGAACGGCGCATGTTCCGTTTTCACGGTGATTATACGGGCGTACTAGACGGAAGGATGGCAAGTGTATATGCATGCAAAACCAGTAGAATGTACGAACCTTTGGTATATAATCAAAGGCTCGGACAGCAGAGCGTGATAGAACTACTCAATAAATAACATGTAACGTTAACGTGTCAGGTATGTCGTCTGTTCGAATTCATTAAATTAAAATTTGGATGTCCTTGGTGCCCAATCTGGGGTGATAGAAATAGATTGTGTGTGGATCTGAAGGTGCATGCTATATCTTGCTCTGTGAAGAGACATGAGACAATCTGTCCCAAATTTTAGTTTAATGTTTACGGTATCCTAAAGTTCAGATGTCCTTGGTGCCGAATCTGGGGTCATAGAAATAGATTGTGTGTGTGCCGGAAGGTTTATGCTATATCTTACTCTGTGAAGAGACATGAGACAATCTGTCCTGAATTTTAGGCTAGCAGTTCAAACAGCGATTGCCCTTGTTTGTTAACGTGTAAGGTAGTGTCGTTGGTTCGAAGGAATTAAATTACAATTTGGATGTCCTTGGTGCCCAATCTGGGGTCATAGAAATAGATTGTGTGTGTGTGCTTGAAGGTGCATACTATTTCTTGCTCTGTGAAGAGACATGAGACAATCTGTCCCAAATTTTAGTTTAATGTACTCGGTAGCTTAAAGTTCAGATGTCCTCGAGCCAAACTGGTCACGAAAACAGGAATGTGTGTTATCCTAAGCGGCAATGCACCATCCCTAAGTATGTGGAGAGACATGAGACAATCTGTCCTGAATTTTAGGTTACTGGTTCGTTCAAATATAGACCTGATTATGTTAACGAGAGTTTGTGTATGTTTGAATTAAGGGATAGTAAGGTTTTATAATGTACTCGGTAGCTTAACGTTCAGATGTCCTCGAGCCAATCTGGTCACGAAAACAGGTATGTGTGTTATCCTAAACGACAATGCACCAACCCTAAGTATGTGGAGAGACATGAGACAATCTGTCCTGAATTTTAGGTCACTGGTTCGTTCAAATATAGACCTGATTATGCTACGAAAGTTTGTGTATGTTTGAATCAAGGTATGGTAAAGTTTTATAATGTACGCGGTAGCTTAAAGTTCAGATGTCCTCGAGCCAATCTGGTCACGAAAACAGGGTATGTGTGTTATCCCAAGCGGCAATGCACCATCCCTAAGTATGTGGAGAGACATGAGACAATCTGTCCTGAATTTAAAGTTACTGTTTCGTTCAAATATAGACCTGATTATGTTAACGAAAGTTTGTGTATGTTTGAATCAAGGGATAGTAAAGTTTTATAATATACGCGGTAGCTTAAAGTTCAGATGTCCTCGAGCCAATCTGGTCACGAAAACAGGTATGTGTGTTATCCTAAGCGGCAATGCACCATCCCTAAGTATGTGGAGAGACATGAGACAATCTGTCCTGAATTTTAAGTTACTGTTTCGTTCAAATATAGACCTGATTATGTTAACGAAAGTTTGTGTATGTTTGAATCAAGGGATAGTAAAGTTTTATAATGTACGCGGTAGCTTAAAGTTCAGATGTCCTCGAGCCAATCTGGTCACGAAAACAGGTATGTGTGTTATCCTAAGCGGCAATGCACCATCCCTAAGTATGTGGAGAGACATGAGACAATCTGTCCTGAATTTTAGGTTACTGGTTCGTTCAAATATAGAGCTGATTATGTCAAGGAAAGTTTTGAATCAAGGTATAGTAAAGTTTTAGCTGTTTTAACCTGGTGAGTATAATTACATGAATCTGAATCTGCGGTACCTAGTTGATAGAGGTAAGCCATCGATACTAACAGTATTTTACTACACTATGTAGGAATTCATACTCCACCTTCCGTTCCCATCGAGTGGAATAGGCGCCGAACCAGTATTTTACTGCACTATGTAGGTTTTCATTTATATTATTGGGCATTCTACTCCACCGAGAGTGACGAGGCGAACGAAGTGAGCCGATGGAACGGAAGGTGGAGTAGGATGCCCAATAATATACTACTAACATCACGCCTCACGTCGATGAAACAACCCTTAAGAGTTGGGCACAGGTGTACCTATAGTACACTTACATTTCACCAGTTAGATTTAATAGGGCCTTGTTATTACAAAGGGGGTGAGCCTATTGTCACCAACCGGGCACGGATCCAGGATCCGAGCTGTTACAGAGAAATTTCAGAAAAATCGTATCCACTTTGCCCGACCTGGGAATCGAACCCAGAACGTCATACATCTAGTTATATGGAAAATTGTAAAATGCTGTCACAATAAATGTACCCGCTGTCGCTTATGACTTGAATTAACTCAATAAAACTTGGTTTTATTGTCACATTCACATTTTTGGGTTTACGACGCAATCGTCGAACGGCAACTACATTTAACCTATAATATTAGTTGTGAAATATTATATTTTTGTCCATTTGTAACCCTTCCTGGTTATAATTTTTACGTTATTTTATTGAAGGAAGCGCAGTAACATTAAACTAAAACGAAGTTTGAAATTTTTGTAAATATGTGTTTAATTACGCATAAAAAGTTTTTAACCAATGCGCAAACTGTATAACCGAGCTGAATTCATAGTTACAATGTGCGCACTGGTTAAAAACGTTTCCTGTATAAATATATAATGAATAAATAAAAAATAATTTCAATGTACTATCAAGATTCACTAATGCAGTCGCATACTAAGGGCTATATTGCTATGAAGTGGCGGTCCGGGCCGTACCTACAGCTGTGTGTATAAGTGATGTATTAACACAAAACTCACCGCTCCACTCACACACTGGCGTTAATCTATGTATTTTATACATACCGTCGGCGACGACAGACATGACCTTGGTCGGTTCATACCATTGCTAAAATTTACTTTTATAATTTGAGTTCCGGTAGCGTGCAGCGTATCGTCTTGGATTAAGAAACTCATAGGTCTGGGTTCAAATCTCGCGATGAAGCTTTAATTTTTCTTTTTAACAATCATCTTCATCTGTTCTTTTATTATTCGATTTATTAATATACCAGAATAATAATATAACATTTTTTTATTATTACTCGTATTGTTATTTAAATAAAGGTTTACATACTCAGCCTATAAACGTTCCCACTGCTGGGACACAGGCCTCCCAATGGGAGGGAGTAAAATAAAGGTTTACCAATAATAAATGATTACAAAATGTTTATTCGTTATAACTTCATGAAGAATGTATAAAAATAACTAATAATAACTTCTTGTTAAAACAGTTTATTTTCTCATAAAGAACAATTTATTGAAGTAAATAAGCTAGTTGGTGAACTATGATAATCAGGCTATTGTATTTTAGTAATATAATAATATTGTGCTGATTACTACTGTGTGTCGGTACTCTAAATAAATCACAATATTCTACAAAAATCTACCCACGTAAAAGTAACAAATGCAGACAAGTTGTCACAATACAATTAAATGACTCAGTAGTACTACTTTTATTCTACTGCGAGTGAGTTCGTTCTAACTCAAACCTCAAAGTTAACAAATCGTATTTAATAGGACTTATAGAGGTTATAGCTTAAGTGTTCATTTTCATTCCGAAAAGAAGATTGAAACTAAACCTCAAAATAATCCAGATTACGGATAAGACAAAATATTATTTGAATATTACTAAAATAAATAAATATTTGTAATTTATAACTTAATGTTAATGTTTTTTCCGTTAACTATGTTTTTTGAGCAGATTCTCGAGCTGGCCTTCTGCGTTGAGTGCACGGCGCACGGTTCGTAAAGATGTGTCGAATAATTCGGCAAAATGTCTTGTCGTTTTGAAACCACTTGTTTCAAATTCGCTGAACGTGTGCCTGTTATAGGAGCTGGGGTCTTCCACTTTGCTTTCCACGGGCAAGGCTACCGCCTTCCTCGTATCTTTTCACCCACCGACTCACAGTATTTCACTAAAACAAAAAAGGGGTAATGTTAGGCTACTAAGCAAAATACACACTTTATGTATTACCTACTATTCAGAAACAAAATTATTTAAAAGGGCAATTTCACATAAATATTAAGTATAATGTTATTTTCATCGTTCTATAATCTAGGAAATAAATTTACATCGAAATTTTATATTTTTATTCTATTTAGACCACGATTTAGACATTATGATATTTATAAAACGTTTTAAAATAACTACAAGGATCAGCAGTTATACTTTAATTAAATAAATGTTTAATAAAATATTTAAATCATAATACTCACACTCAGTCCGGTTTCATCACATAGGTATTTGTGATATAGGTATTAAGTCCACTTTTATGCAGCGCAATAATATTCGCTTTCATTTCTATATTTAAATTTGCTTACATTTTAAAATAAATTAGAAGAACGCTAATAGATGAAACACACGTCACTAGCACACAATATCAACCAACACCGTTCTATAAGTCGCGGTGAATGAGTCGTAAATCATTTAAATTTATTTAGGTTTCTGTGGGTATAATGATAAAGTTTTACGAGTTTAGTGAATACGACGAACAGAACAAGAAACTATACTCAAAAGTGATTTTTAAAACAATAAAAAGACTATCACACAGCGAGTGGGATTCGAAACCGCGACTCGCTGCGCTCAAACGCGATAATCAAGTCCGGTAACCGCTCAGCTATCATGCCATTTGCTTTAACGGTTGAATTTAGGAAATACATTCATTTGTAAACGTATGAGAGTGTGTGTGTCTATAGTATTATAGCCTATAGAAATTGCTTATTATAAGAAGGTCGTAAGTTAAAGCGAAGTGTCAATCTATTGCTTTTTGAGATTGGGGCACCATTAGTGGGGGCTACTGTACAGCTCACACCTGTAAACTCAGCCTATCGCGGTCCACTGGTGGACATAGGCCTGCGTCCCATACTACACTTGCCAATACGTGTACTTCACTCCAGGATAACGTCACTCCTTCGACGAACATGGCCAATCTACTACCACTTCAGGTTGCTTACTCAGCAAGTTAAGTCGGTAACTTCGGTTCTTTTCCGAATGAAAGCCACGCGTATACCAGCGCAAGCAAAATTTAGCTACAACCGTACTTATCCTCTTTCCGGCCACCGTAGGCATGGGCTTGCGGACGGCGAGTAATGGGTAGCTCGCTGTCCGGTAAGGACCAAGACCAAGTCGACGGCGCGTTGTGTTCCACGCGCGCCTCAAAGAGATGTCAGCACAAAAATGATGGGGCCCGCAAGGGCCGATGCCTGTCAGGGGTGCGGGTTCGTTTGAAAGAGATACCACAGCCCCTGGCATACGGGCTAATGAAGGAACACGGGTGGGTTTTAGTCAGTAAAAGTCTGACACGCCCTCCTGCTCCACCCAGAGCGGGAGAAGTTATTTGATGATTTCCCACCAAAAAAAAAAAAAAAACCGTACTTATCCTTTGATGATGAAACATTTTCCTAATTTCCAAAAAAATATTCACGAACTTTAATCAAAAAGTAATTAAACACCTCCATCGTTAAATAATTAATAAAAACCGGTGTTCCTGGCATTGCATAACGGTTGGGGCCTCTGAATCTGTGCTCACTCCGCATCGCTACACGCCATTAGACGCACTGAGTCTGCAACCAGTCCAAAAGAATTTACAGGCGAGGAAAACAGCGGGTTTTGAAAGAAAAGCGACATAAAAGGTGAATGATTATTAGTTTTAGCATTTGTAACATAATATGGCTGATTTACAGAACCGATGTTCCTTACGCTATTCTTTATTCAACTCCAAATGCAGTCGTTTATTCTATCATAACAATCTCAAATGTTATATTGACCTCTCTATCGGATTGAGCACCCTCAAAAACCATGACACGACACTCTCGATGAAAAATTTTGAACATTTTTAACCGACTTCAAAAAGAAGGAGGTTATCAATTCGACATGTTTATATTTTTTTTTATGTATGTTCGGGCATAACTCCGTCGTATATTGACGGATTTGCAAAATTAAAAGAAAGGGGTTTACTCCGAAATGGTCCCATTAAAATTTCATATAGATCTGATCATGCGTTTCGGAGACAGAAAACGGAACTCTTCAAAAAATTACAGCAAATCAACCGCGAATTTTGCTATCGCATAAGTATGCATTGTTTTGACCCCAAGGATGATGACATTTCGAATTGGTGTGGGGTAGGTAACTAAAAAGTGAAAAATAAAAACTTTTTTCAAAAAAATAACAACCGACTTCCAAAAAAAACACTACAAAGTGCAAAATAACTTTAATTTCGGAAGGCGGTGACAAATAATTAAAATACACATCCAAAGTCACCGACTTCCGAAATTAAAGTTATTTTGCACTTTGTAGTGTTTTTTTTGGAAGTCGGTTGTTATTTTTTTGAAAAAAGTTTTTTAGCCATCATCTTGGATTTTTATGTTCACCTCAAAATTGGCTACAGCACCCTCGAAAACCATAAAAAAACTATTTCACTCTCTCTCTCTCTGCCTCTTTTACATTTATTTTTAAAAAAATGTCACTATGAGGGCAGACAATTTTAACAATTTTTCACCTGAAATCGCAAGCTGCGTCAAAGAACTTCGTTTCAAAGTATTTAAAAATAATCCTGCATTTTCCCTCTATTTTCATGGCCCGTCCCAGTCCACGTCATCGCTCATCAATTTAATGAGTGACGGCTGCCAGCGGTGGCCATTAATCTCGCGGAAGCGGCGCGGGCGCTGTACATTGTCATGGTAATTACGGCCTTTCGCTTCTCCTATCTGGGTTCGGAGTTCAACCAACGCCATTTTGCTAAAGAGGTTTGAAAATAATAATGGAAAAATGGTTTTCGGTTAAAGTTCTTTTCGCGTGGCCGGTATTTTTTTGTGTGACGTTGATTTTTTACGGAAATTCATTTGATTCGTTATGGTATATTCATTTCATCATCATTTTCGGTAGCCTAGATTCTCTCTCTGCTGAGTTTAGGCCGAAAGGGTTATAAATAATTATTTACCGTTTTTCTTTATTCGCACGTGGACTTCTAACGACCCGTAACATCTATCAAAGATCTACGAATGGCAGCCAGGATCAACGGCTTATACACTTCTAAATATTATATGTTGCATCAATTACCACTGACGACATTTTCGACAAAAATCTCCCAAATATATTGTTCATACCTACTTGTGTATAACAATATAATTGCTTTATAGCAATTTGATAGAGAGGGGCTTGTGGCTAAATAACAATAGCTGCACGGGTCGATCGGCCAGGTACGCTTGCCGCGGTCGGTCCGTGGATGGGTGACTATCTTTACATACCAAGATCCCTCCGTGCTTCGGAAAGCACGTTAAGCTGGTGGTTCCGGCGGTCATTTGTGGATCTTTAACAGTCGTTACGGGTCGTCAGAAGCCCGAAAGTCTGACAACCAGTCTTACCAAGGGATATCGTATTACCCAGTAACTGGGTTGTGGAGTTCAGATAGGCAGTAGCTCCATGTAAAATACTGGTATTCAGCTGCATCCGGTTAGACTGGAAGCCGACCCCAACATAGCTGGGAAAATCCTAGGCAGATGATGACACAAAGCAATTTGATAGCCAGAAAATTTTTAAACAACAAAAGGAATCAATATCGATTAAAACTTGTTTTCATCGAGCCAATCGCGGACGAAACGCATATAGAATGGTAGAGCCTGTCTAAAATTCATTAGGCTGGCTAGACAAACTGCCAGCGCTCTCCTGGCATTAGGGGTAATTTAATTACACTGTGGCAAAGAGAAAAAAAAGGCTTTTTCAGTTCATTTGTCAAACAAAAGTAGTTAACTATATCATAAAAGCGCGAAATTGTTTAATTGGTGTATGGCAAGGATCACCAGTAAGTTCTATAAGAGGTTCGTTTTTTTTTAATAATGACGCTGTCGCAGAGTCCGTTGGTGAACGATTACTAGTAAGAGCAATCAAAAGTAAAACTAACAATTAAGATGTAAAACGAAAAGAAACAAGTTTTAATAAAGTAACAAACAAATATTAGATTTCAATACCCAAAAGTAGTGTATTTGCATTCCACAATGTGTTACTTAAAATTATACGAGATCACTATCGACCCTGTCGGGCATAGTAAAATAGTGATAGAGAGGAAACTTCGAAAAACTAAGCTTATGTAATGAACAAAAACAACAAAGTAAGTATTTATTATAACTAATTACATACCTACTATTTATTTCGATGATAACATTTTTTAAATGATCATCGACTAAGTGACTAACTATATAAACGACGTATTCAATATTTTACTGGCAATCATGACAATTCAGATCCGTATTTTTTACAATGCCTATGAGCGTTGTTCAGTTTCTGTGTTGACCATTACATTCGGACAGCTGGTTTGCCCCTAAATTTTGAGTCTTTGTTTTAACTGTTTATTTTTGTTTCTGTTTATTTTTCACGTTTTTTTTAGCACAATTCTATACTCAGCTGCTATACCATACATTTACATATATTCAAGTTTCTCGATAAGATTTAGGAATAACTGATTCTATTTTTCCGTGGTCCAATTGGAAGTTCTTAAACCGTCTCCGAACCCATGTCGAACCTCGTAAAGTGGGGCTACCTCGACGGAATGGCAGTAGGATGTGGAGCTATGTCACAAAATATTATATACGCCACCTGCTATCTTGCCCTCTATACCTCAAAACATGCAGCCAAGGTGACCTCTGAGCTGCCACCCGAAACGCCGTTGAAGTGAGGAAGTTTTGGGCCAATAAAATATGAACGAACATGCCAGCGACACGAAAAATAAGAAGCAGATTTTTTGATAATTCAAAAGTTACACAAAATAGTTTGTTAGTTGTTATAAACAACCGATTATCGAATAACCAACATAAGATTTATGTCATGCCAAAACTCTAAAATCCACAACTGGCCTGATGGGGAGTTTGTTGCGCCACTTCGTATTCCCAGCTAAAGCACTAGGAAGTGGTGAAGGGCGGGCTTTTTGGGGACTGACTTATGTAATTTTGACGTTCAAAAATGCTGACATCAGTTTAATTTGAATAAATGACTTTCGATCTTGATTTTGGTGCACGGCAGCATCTTATATTTTTCTGAAGATACTCTGAATTACGATTACCCACCAGGTTACAAGACAAATAGCATGTAATTCAACATTCTTTCCCCTCAAATTAGAAATTCCTAAAGCAACGTTCTTAAGAAACAGCTCTTGATGAGACACATTAAGAGGCCTGTTACGTACTTTTGTAGTCTGTAAACATACTAACAGAATAGTAGGTTCAGAAGGTCGGGTCTACATAACGAGCGAAAGAGACGCGATCGTGAACACGGGGCTACGTTGTGTCAATATGTGGTACAGTGGCTGATCCAGGGGACTCTAACGAAACCCCGAAACTATCTGAATTCTTCCGTGACAAATGTTTAAGTGAACTTCATATTATTTTAATTAAACTTTTAGCAAGAATAACACTACATAACAGTGCTCGCAGAACAGGTGGCCAATGGGGCCAAAAGGTACGTCATGTGTGCGTGTGTTTACGCTCGTTGTTCTGATTTGACCTTCTGTAATAATTTGTAAGCATACGTGTGCTCGAGCAAAGAGTTGTAAAGACAATGGAACGCGCTCTGAAGCGTTTGGAGCAAATTCAAAGGTCACACTGTATCGTGCCAAGTTAGCACACCTATGTGTGAGTTTTATTTATGTAAATGTTAGATTCTATTTACATTAAATAATAAATGTGATGAAAAATGCATTATTTTTAAACTTTCGTTAAAGATATGAATATATTACGCATTTTGCGACCTCATCGCATGATTAGTGCTCGTGAGGGACTCGTAGCTAAATAATATCAGCCCAATAAATTTGCCTACCCTTTTCCCAACTATGTTGGGGTCAGCTTCCTGTCTAACCGGATGCAATTGGATACCAGTATTCAATTAAATTAGTCCAGTAATCCAGTTACTAGATAAGAACAGGGGTTAGACTGATTGTTAGACTGTCAAGGTTCTGACTACCTGTAACGACTGCCAAAGAACTAGGAATGACAGCCTGTAACTTAATTAAAGATGGTCACCCATCCACAGACCAACCGCGGCAAGCATTGCTTAGCCCGATCAATCGATTCGTTTGGCTTTAATACTTAGCCACGGGACTACTAATATTTTTTGCGTAATAATTATTCTGAACAAGACAATGTCTCACTGGGATTAAATACGTATATAACACTACACTATATTATATACCGTTATAGTGGGGTCACATTTCGAATTCCGTTCATCCGTGATCCTAAAATCCGGGATACAAAGTCGTGTCCCTATTATGCAAACAAGTCTGATCCCATTGCAAACACTTAGCTAGTCGTATTTATGATGTTATGTCGTATTTAGACTAGAATTAAATAGTTTCAGCAGATACATAACATAAGTAAGCAGTTGTAGCACTTAGTGTGTAGTTAACGTAATAACAGCACATCTAAGATTAATTTGAAAGCTGTAGATACCGCGGTCAATTCATGGGTGGGTGACCGTTCTTCCTACTAAGAGCGTTCATCCTACGTGGGCTGGCAACAACGCATTTATAGTATTTTGTGTACTTTTCCGATTTAAGTTTCACTTTCACTTTGATCTCAGTTTTCATTTAATTTAGTTTTATATAATCGTTTGCAATTACTTACCCACTGTTACCTTAAACTACAGTGGTAAATAATACTATGCCTCACAACTCTGGTCCCCAAGATACAGGCGTCGCCTAGTTTGGGGACCGCCGTAAAGACCAAAACGGAAATCGCTAACAACTACAGACCAACTTAAGTTAAGTTAACCATAAGGTAATAATTGTAACATTGGTTCAATTGTAACATTAGTTCAAATTTATATAAATTTATTTATTATTTATTTACATGAAAAATTCATTAAACTATTAACCCTCTGGGTCAACCATTTCGATAGTGTTGCCTACCTACATACTTATGTGGGTACTTACCTACTCATCACGTTTTAACATTCATTCCGACGCACTTACGCACACAATACAAAAGTATCTACCTACAATGACGTATTATAAATAGACGCGTCAAACACGAACATTACAGCACTCAAAAACAGCGTTAACCATGAATGTAGCTAGCTACTAGTACATACAATCATACAGTGCGCGAAGAAGAGGAAAGACCCATACCGATTCCTATTGTTTGAAAGACATGGACATATATATTTCTTTACGTCACTAGCGTGTCGTTGCGTCACTTGATAGTACGTGACTAATAACACGACAGGTAATTACCTTGCAATTATCTTGCCAATATTGACCACCGTTAACGCATCCTATACTTACCATTCGTCCACCCATTGTCTTCCCATCTATAATCCGAAAATAACGGTTGCAGTAGTAAACCCAACAACAGCAGTTTTCCCGCCCGTTCCGCCATTTTGATGACGTTTCACAGCAGCTGACAATAAAGATTAGTGCCCACTTGTCTTTTAATTACTCGACGATGTTGCCATCTGACGGCCGCGTTAAGAACTTATGGGTTGTCGGTCCAAGCTCCTGTTTTATGTATGTACAAGTGATTTCGTATCTTTTGTGTGGGTAATTCGGATATCTTTTGTTTCTCTTATTTTATTGATAAAGGTATATTTTTTTAATTGACATTAGAAAGAAAAACAATGTGTCACAGAGACACGTGCGTATAAAAAAAAGATATCAAGTTGATTAATACTTAGTTTTAATTAGAATTTCATTAGAACTAATTTTAAACACGGAACAGAAATAATCGGTAGCTTCACGTCGTGACTGTGACAAGAACGCTTCAGTAATCAGTGAATTAATTTAGTAACAACGTTGAAACACAATACTAGCTTTAGTAAAAGTATCTCCTATCTACAGTCCACTACGTATTACATGAGACTTAAACTTAACTGGTGGAATATGTGTTATATAACATGTCCCTTAACTCACTCTACCAAGCACTCCAATTGTTACTAATGTGTCTTTTTTTAATAATTATGTATGTTAAGTCTATAAGGTATTTATGTTAAAGGTCTTTGTTGGTTAAATTAAATTATTTATTATTATTTAAATAAGAATACATACACTGTTTTTATCCCTACTTAAATTATATATTACATAAATTCAAAAGTAACTCTGTCTATCTGTCACACTTAAACTGCTGAACCGATCGTTATGAAATTTGGCAGAGATTATAGCCTGGGATAGGGAGAAGAACGTTGGTAACTTTTTCACGCGAAAACCGACATCCACGCCTGGACCCGCGGGCAAAAGCTAGTTATTTATATAACATTTTTTATTTATTAAATTAATTATACAGATTGTGTGAGGAAATTGTGGTGACATTAGAAATCTACGCACGCACACAGTCGCACAAATATAAGGCTCTAGCGTAGTAGGGTCTTCATTCATTTTGGTTTTTCATAATCAGTGATAGTTCAGGATTTATAGATACGAGTATATTCAGGATTTTTACGTAAAATCCCGAAATAAATAATGTTACAATTCATGATTTGATACAACGGTTAGTTGGATCGTAAATATAATTCGAATACATGAATCAACGTAAGATTATTTATTTCGGGATTTTACTTGAAAATCCCGAAAATTTGGTAATTGCAAGTTTAGTTAAATATAGTTTTTACACATCTTATACAGGATAAGTTTTTATACAGTGCGCAAATTTTAACTTACTGAAGATTTTTCCCAAATCCCGGGAAAAAGATTTCGTCCTAAGGAAGTCTCCGTTTCTTGTCTCTGTTCTTCGAAGTTTAGGCAAATAGGCACTACCTATTTATCACTGGTCATAATGTGCATCAATTAAGTTACACATTGTTTATACATCTCTGCCTAAGGTGGTGTAATGAATGATAACATATGTTTGTTAAAACCATTCGTACCGAAAGCGCAACATTATTTCAAAAATCAGAGGCACTCATGACCTTGTTGTGCCAACTCGAATATGCTTAGTAAACATACACAAGTGATTTATCTTACTGCAGTGCAGCCCTAACAAAATTAGAATGTAGCCCCAAAAATATCATCTCAAATTAATCATAAAACAAGTTCAACTACATTTTAATTAAACAAAGTGCTTCTATTATTTTTCTAAGGAACTCTTGTGCTTTTCTTACCCAACAATTATAATTACAGAAACTTAATGAACAATAGCAAATGTTTTTAAAAGGTTTAAAAAATACGTCGAAGGTTCCAGAAGAACTCAGTAATTGCTTTTCTTCAATAAACGCAGAGCGAGGGAACGACTCACTGCATGCCTTGTTTGACTAGGCTTTCAGAAACGTGAGGAGTTCGTGACGCAACGTTATTTCAATGAAGATAATATTTTCTCGCTTGAATACTTTTATAATTTCTTGAGCTCCTGGTATTAAGGGTTCATTGTTCAATTAGCTTCGCAAAGTTTTATAATTAGGACCAAATTCTTAAGGTATCAAGTTAATTGGGCAAGAAACAAAAAGTAAGAATTTTGTTTAGTATTATATTGTTCGCCTTTTTCCAACATTTTAAAAGTTTTTTTTAATAGACTGTACCCTCAACGCGCGTGAAATCTAAAACGAATTAACATTTGCTAAGGTAAAAAGTCTTTGTGGAAATGCTTGTTTTCCCAATGATTTTCAGTCACTATTTCTATGTATTATTGGCGAAATCTCCAATTTTTTTACAAAATCTAGTCTAGGTATGTCGTATCCTGCAAATAAACATTGAATTTTTACAGTTTTTCTATGTAAAGTAAAAACTGCAAAACTTTTGCTTTATATATTTAATTTCGTATATATAATATATTTACTGGGACGACGAAGTCTATCAAGCACCCATAAATGATTAGAGACAATTATAGTACTGCTAAAGTTCCAAGAAATTTGTTTTTTTGGGACCCTAAGTACTGTATATTAACTTACAATGCCGGCTGCTTCGCCCACGTATACAATTAATTATTTTCCTTATTAGAAATTACTAGCCAGTCAATTCAAGAAAGTTTTAAACTCGAGAAGTTTATTAGGGTACCTATATGTTAGATACTGTGGTATGTAGGTACTGGTATGCCTAACCTGATGTCTCTCTGGTCGTCTTGGATTGCCGTCCCATTGGACTATAAGAGTGAGGGAAGAGTGAGTGCCCTTGTGTCTGCGCACACGCTTGTGCACTATAATATCTCCCGCGCCGAAGGCTAGTCTCTTTTGAAATTGACCGACATGGTCGAAATATGGTCTGGAGGACTATATGTAATGCCATCATCATCTGCCTAGCCTTTTCCCAACTATGTTGGGGTCGGCTTCCAGTCTTACCGGATGCAGCTGAATACCAGTATTTTACATGGAGCGACTGCCTACCTGACCTCCACAACCCAGTTACTGGGTAATACGATACCCCTTGATAAGACTGGTTGTCAGACTTTCGGGCTTCTGACGACCCGTAACGACTGTCAAGCATTCACAAATGACAGCCGGGACCAACGGCTTAACGTGCTTTCCGAGGCACGGAGGGGTCTTGGTATGTAAAGATGGTCACCCATCCACGGACCAACCGCGGCAAGCGTAGCTTAACCTGATCGATCGACCCGCGCAGCTATTGTTACTTAGCCACAAGCCCCTACATTTGTTATGAGTATTTTCAGACTATATGAGACTTTTTAGAGATTAAGACTATATGTAATGTATGTATTAACATTTATTAATTTTCGAGGTATCTATCCATTGTGTTGCACCTGCCATGTTTTGCCTCTGCATCACCATAAGATTGACTGGTAGAAAATCACTGACTGAATGCCTCAGGCATTAAGTCTGCCTTTGTAGAGTATTTCTACTTAAAAAAGTTTTAATAGACTAGGTTTGTTCACAATGTTTTCCAAGAAAAACTAAGAAAGTACAGTGACATAACATACATTTTAATAGCCATATTTTTATTTACCCGGTCATGAACAAACTTCGTGCACGAGAGACGAGGTTTTAACCACTGGGCGCCATCACGACATGAAAATACAGGGTCGCAGAGCCGTCGACCCCAGTCTGGACTATGGCTTCAGTACGAAGAAGCCCGAAAATCCCCCTGCGTTGAAATTTTTCGTCGATTGACAAATAACTGTTCCATACATTTTGACCGCGTATGTATGGACACATTTCTATGATGCGGCCAGCTGATTT
The DNA here is from genome assembly GCA_949987655.1 of Polymixis flavicincta. Taxonomy (NCBI): domain Eukaryota; kingdom Metazoa; phylum Arthropoda; class Insecta; order Lepidoptera; family Noctuidae; genus Polymixis; species Polymixis flavicincta. The sequence continues at coordinate 19,192,273 of OX465190.1, read as the reverse complement.
TTATGATAACTGATTTTACAATTTTTGTATGGAATATGTTATGTAAATGTCAAAACTCAGGGTCGCAGATTTGTTCGAAAGAGTTACCGTGTTACCGCGGCACTAGCACAGCCAACTGAAGGAACAAAGATGGGTGGGTCAGTAAAAGTCTGACACGCCCTCGAAGTTATTAATTTGATTATTTTTATGCAAAAAAGGTGGTCCTAGAATCATGTGAATTCTTGGTTACATTTTACGCTACCATTGTGTATCCCTGCAATTATTTAAGCATTAATTTATCCTTGAGTCGAAACTTAACTAAACTACATAGGTCCGAAGCTGGGCCTAATTTTGGCGATAACTCAATATTAATAGCATGTTTATATTAGAATTACGGGTAAAGGTCTCATTGTTTTCAAGAACTATTATTAATATGAAAATGACAATACACATAATTGTCCTCGCATAACTTTAAAGTAAATAACGTTTTATCAGGGGACAAAGGTTATCTAACTGTCACAGTTAATAAAGTTGCTGTCAAAGTATAAGCATCTGAGCAACATCTCATTGCATCATTATAATTTCACCCGAAAGATGTCCACTACTATACACTTCAAACAGTTCAGTTCTTCCCACATCCACCGGATTCTTGCGGCCTTCACAAGGTCATCTGTCCAACTTGTGGGAGGCCTTCAAACTCTACGTCTTCCGGTACGCGGTCGCCACTCCAGAACCTTTCGGCCCCATCGGCCATCTGTTCTGCGAGCAATGTGCCATGCCCACTGCCACTAAAGTTTGGCAATTCTTCGGGCTATGTCGATAATATAATCTTGGTAGCTACATATATCTAGGTTAACATAAATCTAAAGAGGTTCAACTAAACTTCACAATATATCAAAATAGCAATTCCTCCATTCAAAACTTTCGCTCCTATCGCCGCTTAGGCCCTGGTAATCAACCTAGTAATTAATTGTACAAATTCATCTTTATTGGGTGCGGCCAGCTTTCAATGTTTACAAACTTACGGGTAAGGCAATGTGTTATCAAGAAACCAAAAAGTTGGTGATCCGTGACTGCCTCGTTAGTCTAGTAGTCGCAAACTTCTTCTAAACAATGAGTTCTTGGGCTAGATTCCCAGGTTGGGCAAAGTGTTCATGGGTTTTGACATCAGGGATTTGTACCCGGTGAGTTGCAACCCGGTGTTTGGATTCGTGCACGGTGGATGACAATGGGTTCTCCCCATATTAAAATGTCATTTAGGGTCATTTCTCACCGAGACGCGACACTGCGTTCACTTTTAAGATAGCAACAGAGTATCCAACTTATTTACAAATGATAAATGATTTTATTTCTGTAAGTAGGTTTGTACAAACACTTTTACACGTCAATCATATCTTTTTTAACTAGATGAGGTCGGCGTTTCCTATCTGACTACTCTGAGAAGAAAGGCCGAAACAAACTCAGAGGTCACAGTCTCTTTTAAAGTCCAGACATAATCTTCCTACAACACGGAAAGGTATAATTTCACTACGAGCGCGAAAGCGTGTCGAAGAACGCTGAGATGTATCGTGTTTTGTACCCCGTATACCTATTGTGAATTAAATAAGATCTATTTTGTATCGTGATATTAAAAAGTGCGCGGAGCGTCGCGTCGCATCGCGTCTCGGTGTGAATTGACCCTTAAACACATCAGGCATGATTCTATGTAATGTTATGATATAACAAAATCTTTTTGACTACAAAAAAGGAGCTGGTTTTAAAATCGGTAGTATTTTTTTTATCAGAAATCTTTTTCTCGCTAACATATTTATGCCTTCACAATAAATACTTTCTATCTTTTCTTTAAACGTAAGAGTAAATAAGGAAGTCCATTATAAGAAGTACCCGCCCTGAACAGCTACCTTTCATAATTTAACTATACGCTTTCTGCAACAGTCTTTAAAATTAAAAGGTACGGTATACCAAGCTTGCAAATAAACAATGAAATACAAACAGTGTTCTTTGAAATTCTCTTTGTTCAACGGTCGTGGCAGTTTTTCTATTACGGTAATATTAAATTAAATAAGTTCTAATTTTACTCCTTTGTTGCAGTACGACGTAACGAAAAATAATTGTAAATGATAAACGTGTTTGAGAAAATTAAATATTATTTTCAAACAGTTTATCCATTTAGTAAAGTATTGGAATAATTCAACCGTTTACATACATATTGTGTTCATTTCAATAAAATGTATTAGGTAGGACCTCAATAAAAAAGGGTTTCCAATTTATATACCTTAATTTTTTCATGATTTAAAAATAACGATCAATAATTATAATTTAATTATTAGCACAATGTACTTGGAACAGCATAATAGTAAAACAAAATGTTGACTGAAAAAGGCACTCATGTGTGTGTCTCGAGAATCTGCTTAAACAACTTTGACTCCGCTAGGTTTTGATTTTATGTTATCGATACAACTATATCCCAAGTTAAGCAAAATAAACATCGAACTAGGATCACATGGTACCAACAATGAATACAATTATTTACTTCAAAATTAAATAATAAATCAAAGTTCTATTGACCACAGTCAGTGAATCATGGTTCAGACTGACTTGTACACATACAAAACGGTAAGAGCCTATACAAACAACTGCCGAATTCAAACTTAGTATGTACTTAATAATATTAAACTTGTAATCGCTTACTGGACCTTACCCCAAAGTCGCCTATAAACATGATAATTATGGAGTTGACCTACTTGGAAAAGTTGTTATAGCTTTTTTAACTGTTAGAAATGAAGTGCTACGAGTTTGCTACGGCGTAGCCAGTGCTGCTACGAGTATGCTATGGCGGGCTTTGCCAGTTCAGCTACGTGTTTGCTATGGCGGGCGTAGCCAGTGCTGCTACGAGTATGCTATGGCGGGCGTAGCCAGTGCAGCTACGTGTTTGCTATGGCGGGCGTAGCCAGTGCGGCTACGGACGCTATGATGGCGTAGCAGACAAAAGACAGTGGTTTTGTTATCATAGTTGTATTTCTTTGTTGGATATCGCTATTGTTGTAAACATTTGTGTTAATAAGTTTACATATATAAGATTTTCCTTAACATTATACCAAGAGTAACCAACCATGTCCTTACATCTGCGTCCGCCATTCATATCCGTCAGAAAACCAGTAAGACAACAAGTATCTTGTACATGAACTTGCCTCCTTAACCTGATAATTAAATACAGTTTTATTATATTTTAGAAAATAATTCCAAATAATTATTTTACTCGATTACGTCAATCAACAATACATTTCACAATAAAAATAATAAAAACAAAAACCTAAATAGCAGCAGGCCTAGACAAAACACTGTGTTAGCGTTCACGCCAAACGCTACGCGAAAATGTATGGGAATGACATTACCTGTAATGTAATTCCCATACATTTTGGCATGGCGTTTGGCGTGAACGCTAAAAGAAATGTATTTTGTCTCTAGGCCAAGGGCCGAAGCTGTTGGTGCCGAGCCCTGACCACTGGCACCTTGGTCCTGCCAATTGGCCACTATGTTTTATGTGATTAAATGTGTTTGTATGATTTTTGTAAGCATATTTCTGTGGCCTGGTGCTAAACAGGCCAAAGTACGTTTTTGTATGAAATGAGATTGTAACGCCAGTTTATTGAAAAAGTATGATTTTTTTTGTGCTTTAAGGTGCGGTTAATTATCAGAAATCTTTCACAAGTTACTATGTAAAAATATATAAACCTGTCGAATTGATGAAATGAATTCTTTTTGAAGTCGGTTAAAAAAAGGCCAATGTAGTGTGCGCTTTCATACCGTTTAGTAAAAAAAATGTGATGAAATGGCTGCAGTGTACTTAAGCCAATAATAACGAACTTTGGCCCTTTTAGTTCCAGGCCACAGATTTATAAAATGTACTTAAAGAAATCAATAAACAAACCATAATGTCAGGTCGCAGTAATCCACTGCAAATGTACACACACATTTTACCAGTAATATATTTTTTTTTTTCTTTAGTTTTTGATAAAAAATATAGTAACCTGTAAGGTTCCTAAATTGCAACAATAATAACAAAGTTTATTATTCTTGCTTCATCTGATATTGTTAATTAAAAACCATTTTTTTTAGGTACAGTCACCAAAAGAGATGAGTAAACTAGGGTAGGGTAGAGTAATTTTCAAATGAAATTTAATTTAATACGTTAATCGATGAAAATGCATAGCATTTTCAAAAGCCGTCCCCCGCCTTGACAATGCCTTGAACAAAATGTTACATTAAACTTAAAGGCCTATAAATTTTTTTTTGTTACTCTTTAGAGATTTTGTTTGGGTCGGGGGTTTTTTAAATTTTAAATTTAATTTGTAGCGTACATGGCTGACATCGTAATCCTATTTCCTACTTATTATTATAAATGTGAAAGTTTGCATGTTTAGATGTTTGGAAGTTTGTTACTCAATCATGCAAAAACGGCTGAACGTATTTGGTTAAAATTGGGCACACATATAGTTTGTAACCTGGAATAACCCATAGGATACTTTTAATCCCGTTAATACGTTCCTATGGGATAATTGTCGACCTCGACACGGGTGAAACCGCAGGCAAAAGCTAGTTAAAATAAAACTGTTGTAACATTTCCGTCCATTTTGGAAGACTGCCAAAGATATGGGAAAACAGATAGCCATCATGTCTCGCTTCTTTATCTGTGAGAATAGTTTCATTTTGAAGTAGAATATTGTATTTCTTGTGATAATTGTTTGTTTTTTCTCAGGAAATGGAATTGGCATGTCGATTCTGACGTCATAACAATAAACACCATTTCTAAAACAACGGTTTTCTAAGACCTACATTGGAGTTTAATTTTAGTTTCCATCTGGTGAAATATGTGTCAAGTAAGTCTAGTGCTAGTTGAAGCCGCCCAATAATTAAATCAGTATCCTCTGAAGAAGTATATGACGCAGTGTCATCAGCATATATTGCGAGATGAGTTCTAGTTTGCTTAGGTAAGTCATTAAGATACAGAATGAAGAGAAATGGTCCTAAATTTGAACCTTGTGGTACACCAGATATAATCAATTTCGCCGTAGAATAGAGCTCCACATTTTACCCTCGACTGACGTCACTGAAACATTAATTATGAAAGTAAGTTGGTGTGTTTTCCCAGAGTTTTTTTTTTTTTGACATCGTAAGGCACCGCGGCCATAATTTTCATGATAGCCATCACTGCGGCCATTATGTAAAAGCCACAGCTTTTCTAGGAAGCCCTTGCTTTAAAGATTTGCAAGGTTTAGCAGAGGAGACATTTTAATTTATAGGTAACAAATTAAAATGTTTTCCTTACCTGGGAAGATACTGAATCCCAAAACACAGGGAGTCCTAGTGTGGGGTCCAGGGCATTAAAGGGAATCTAGTCGCGGGCACGAACTCACTGGTGGACCTGACTAAAAAGCACGCTGTCTCACCAGGTTTCGCGTCCGACGGAGGTAGTAGCCGTAGTAGCCGTGAAGAGCAGTTAGGCACTGGTCTACACGCACAACATTTTTGAGTTAAACAAGCGCGTAAAAAATTAAGAAAAGGCCATCAGAAGATCAGATTTTATGAAAAACCCACTACATAAATCAATGACCAATAAAAGTTTATTGTACTTTTCGATATTTGAGCGTAGTCGGAACCTGCTTGGTTTTCAAGATTTCACACTTCTTTTATAACTTAAACACGCCCAAAGTTAGGTCAAATTAGCAAAAGAAAAATTATCTTTGTTGGCTCATAACTTTTTAATAGCTTTTTATTTTAGTATTCTGTTTCCGTACAGACAATATTAAAAATGAGACTAAACAATACCATCTTTAATTTTCGATGCACCTACATTTTCTGAACAGTGGAGTAATACCCGTTAGGTTATTTATGTTCTGTGAGTAATACTTACGCTCCCGAAGTTTTTATGGAAAAAATGACGACAAGATCCACCTTATTCATCTCCCATATAATCCGTTACTAGTCTTTTTTTTATATTGTAGCGTGTTTTTTCTAAACTTAATAAAGTTTTTATTTATTATTTAATTAATGCCCGTTTCATACACAGACAATTTCAGTGTAGTCAATGTTATTAGCCTAATAAACGGTAAAAGAACATTACATTCCTCATATACGCTATCTACTTCGTTTACGTTCTTAAGTACATCTGGATCATACATGCACTCCAATTGTGAGTTTGTAGTGATTGCGTAGTGCTCGCAGCACCACGCAATCACTACAAACTCATAATCGTGACAAATACCCCAACTTTTAGGTATAAGTAAGTATTTAGGTATAAGTATCGTTTAGATTCATCAATTTGACATATGTTGAAACAAAGATGAAACTCCTAAAAGGTTACAGATGTTTACATTTTAAATTAAATAAAAATATTCAAAAATACTACACAACGTGATCTTGTTAAAACTTCTAATGAAAACAAAACATCACGAACTTTCATACTTTTACCAGAAGACCAGTCTCCCAATGGTTGTAATTATAAATATAAGAAATCGCGTTACCTTGCTGCGTAACTGAGAATTCATTAAAAGTTACAACATACAACACGCGCCTTCTATTGAAAAGTAACAGATACAACCGAAAACGAGCGCTGAAACAGTCAGATGTGGAAGTTCAGAGACAGAACCACAGATGGCGTTGTTTCAAATTTCACATCTTGAAATTGAAAGAGTTTTCTATTACTATTCGTAGTCGTTCCGTTGGGTTATTTTATTGTTTTCAATGCTAGTGAATCATTTTAAGTAATCTACTATAAAACTTTACTGAATATTTTAAACCGGGATTCATAAAGTTAAAAATTCAGTTGGATAACGTTTATTTCTGCATTAAGTCAGGATGATTTGACATAATTTTAGGTCCTGCTCCGTACATTGAAAGCCAAGCTATTACGAGTAATAAACACACTTTTTTACACATCAATTTAATTAAACCAACTGTAGGTAATCATGATAATAGCTATAAAAAACTTCGATCGTAACAATAAGTAACGTTTTACATAAAAAAAACAAAAGCTTTAACTTAATAATAAGTACTTCCGGAATAATACATTTTACTGACATGCAATGACTGAAGTAAACATCATTGACGATAACTTTATGGCCATTACGACGCAAAATGTGAGCGCGTTCTACCACACAACTTTATAGCACGCTCATAATTTTAATTAATTGTATATGGACTGAATAAACTCTCGAACAGCGGTAAAATAAAATTAAATGTTACAGTGTAATGAATTCATGTAAGGTAAATATTTTTGCATCTGTCGTTTTAATTAAGGAGTTGCCTTAACCTCATTTATGATCCTCGTGGAGGCGATCGGCGGCGGCGATCTGTCGCGTCCGGCCCTGGTCCAGGCCATGGTACGGAGCGAGAGTGCATGGGTAGCCGTCACCTACTTCAGCGAAGCAGTAATGCTCGCGAAGAGGGAGGCGGCGCACGTGAGGGAGAAGCAGTATATGCGCCCTCACGGCCCTAGCCGCCGCAGGAGACGCCCTGGGCGTCGGGAATCCCAGGCTGATTGCCGGCCACAGTAGGCGTGGGCTTGCGGATGGCGAGTAATGGGTAGCTCGCTGTCCGGTAAGGACCAAGTCCAGGTCGACGGCGCGTTGTGTTCCACGCGCGCCTCAAAGAGATGTCAGAACAAAATGACGGGGCCCGCAACGGCCGATGCCTGCCAGGGCCGCGGGTTCGTTCGAAAGAGATACCGCTGCTCCTGGCATACAGGCTACTGAGGGAACACGGGTGGGTTTCAGTCAGTAAAAGTCTGACACGCCCTCCTGCTCCAACCAGAACGGCAGCAGTTATTTGATGATTACCCAACCAAAAAAAAAGCCCTATTTAGGAGTAGTTCTTTTCTTTAAGTATTAATGAACACTCTAATACAATTATTGTGCCTCTTCTAACTTCAACTTTTTTCCTATGTGAGGGCTAATAGCGACCAACTTCGATGTAGCGCTGGTAAGCCGCTACCGCGGTACCAGTCGCTAGAGTTTAATTAATTTGAAAAATCATTAACTGATTAATAAGTTTTTAAAGAATCAATAATGTTTGTTTCACTTTTTTATGCTTCTGTAAATCCTATTAATATTATAAATTAGCTTCCGCCCGCGGCTTTGCTCGCGTGGAATTCGGAAATTATCCCGCGGGAACAAACTGCCGGGATAAAAGGTATCCTATGTATTAATCCAGGTTATAATCTATATATAAATAGTAAAAACGTGTGGCACTCGGAGGCTGCCGAGGTAAAGCTATTGCATAGCATTTTTTATCAACTTATGCAATTATAACGAAAATAACCTAACACCCCCCAGTGTGAAATGGCTAAAATACTGCTAAAACGGTAACAAAATTTCATAAACTATCCATAAAAATACGATGTTGTGTATGAAAATTCAGATAAAGCAGTCAAAATTGTAATTTTAACATGTCATTCCTCCGTTGCTATGCAACAGTCCGACCTGTTGCTAGGTGTTAGGTTATTTTCGGTACGGAATTTCTGGATTCGGTCTCCACGCTCAAGGCCCGCGATAGAAGCTATGCAATAGCTTAAAAAACATCCATACATACAAACTTTCGCGTTTATAATATTAGTAAGGATAGGGAAGTAAGGATGTGAAAGTTTGAATGTTTGTTACACAATCACGCAAAAATGGCTAAACGAATTTGGATGAAATTTGGCACACAGATAGATTCTAACTTAGATTAACACATAGGATACTTTTTATCTCCGTAGTACTTTTCCATGGAATAATTTCCGACCAACACGCGGGCGAAGCCGGTGGCAAAAGCTAGTTATTAATAGCTGCGCTCGTTGGTCTAGTGAACGTAAGCGCTACTGCTAAACATGAAGTGCTGGGTTCGACTCCCAGGTCAGGCAAGGCTTTAGTGAGTTTTTCTGTCAAGGTTCCCAGTAGCAGCACGGAGTATAGACTCGTGACTGGTTGATTTTCCTTTTATATGGGACTTAAACATAACTACTCATATTTGGTGGCAGTACCACCAATGCATAAGCCCCGAGGATTACATGCGTGATGGTATGTTTTCATTGAAAATTGGGCTGCAAAAATTACCACGCTCTTGGTATTAGATTTTTGTTCTTTAAAAAAAAAACGTTGCCCCACACTAGGAACTTCTCGTGTATTGTGGGTGCGTTTAAAAACATTTAAACTCACATACACAAACCATATAGCTGCCAGCTACTTCGTCTGCGTCAAATTTCGTGCTCGCCGACCCACCCTGTCGCATCGAATCGCCTGGCCGTGCGAGTTCTTCGTATTCGTGACTTTTTTTCTTTTTGCTCGACTCCATAAGATCCGAGCGTGATGTTATATAGCTTTTAGCCTTCCTCGATAAATGGGCTATCTGAACCCGAAATAATTTTTCGAATCGGGCCCGTAGTTCCTGAGATTAGCGCGTTCAAGCAAACGAACAAACAAATTCTTCAGCTTTATGTTATAAATATTATAAAGTACAGCTTAATATAGACGTATTAAATAATTCTCTTTCTACAATGCATTTACAATGAAATTTTATAGGAGTTTAATTGTAAATGCAATTTATAAAGAAGATACCTCTACCCTACAAGATCACTAACCTACAGAGAATATTTCAGTCCATGTTCCAAAAGTGTTAATCCCTTAATGCGATTATCCGGGCCGTACCGCTCCGGACCGCTTCGGACCGGATCGAACCGGATATATCCGACGTGCGTAAAAGCTTCACTTCAGAATTGCAGTGTGACAAATGTTATATATAGTCTGAAGGTATTTAACTTTTATGGAGAACGATTTTATTTTACTTTCCTGGAAGACCAAAGCGGCGTTCGCAAAGCAAATATATTTTCTTTCTTTGAAAACTATTAAAGAAAGAAAATTTATTCAATGGTACTCGCACCGGAATAGCACAAACTAAACTAATCATATTAATAGTATCATAACAAAATAAAATCTGATTATAAAAACAAAAGAATAATAAAAACTGAAAGTACTGCACGAGGCCAAAAGCCAAAGACCCTATCTCGGCATGATGCTGCAACATTTAAAAATAAAGAAAGTTTACCTGATCTATTGATTTGAATCTTTGAGTTTTATTACTCACAGAACGGTGTTAGTATGTGTCTTGCAAACAGATTTTGTTTTACAGAAATGTGATTTAAGAAAGTTATTATTCCTCATTAAGAATTAACAATAATTCACTTACTGAGAAACGAAATTTACGTAAAATGTTATGAGCGTACAATAACTACATAAAAATTAAAATAGGAAGGTAGTGATAAAAAAAAAGTTCATATCAACTAATCACCAACCGAGTAAACACGGATCTAAAGTAAAAGTAGATGTACGACTAGATGTGGCATACATGGCAACGTACTAACTGATGTTTTTATTATAATTATTTGCATGGACATGTTTCGTAAAGCCATTTTTATTTTTATTTTTTCTAGTTATACTAGCTTTTGCCACCGTCTTCGCCCGCGTGGGTGTTGGAAATTATACCACGCGACCGTATTACCAGAACGAAAAGTAACCAGGTTATAAACTATGTATATGTGCGCCAAATTTCATATTTGGATTTAAAAAAATGCATGGACTAATAATAATGACTTATTATTTTAATAAAATGTAGGTACCTAATGAATTAATATTTAGTATAATATAATGAATTTTTTATTAATGTTTTATATAGTGAAATAATTTAATTGTAATAGTTAGAATCATTTTTATGTTATGTAATTTAATAATTTAATTTACTCTTTTCTTAATTTTAATTGTATCATTTTGCTATACCATTACAGGTTCCATATTATTGAACCTAGCTTTAAGCCCTTTGTTACATATTTTTTACAATAAAGAATGCAATAAATAAATAAATCCGTTCGGCCGTTTTTGCGTTATTGAGCAACAAACATCCAAACATTCACATTTTAATATTATACAGGATGTAAGGGAAACGCTTCCGAAGCTAGAACGTAGGTAATATACAACCTAAATGCAAACGGACACCAATACTTAAATTGGTTATTTTGCATCAATTTAAAACTTTTCACGCTTCTTTATTGTTTCGTTTCTAGGAGTTAAGAAGTTTAGTTTGATTATGTTTTATATTAATGTTACTTTATATTTTTACAGTTTAGAGTAAGTTGATTTTCTATTTATTTGGTGTGTGTTTGCAAACCACTATTGTATTGGGGTTTTCCTGTAAAAATAGTGTGTGTATGTTGAATAAATAAATGATATTTTGGCGAAGCTTTACAAAGGATGCTTAAACCTAAAGTCGCTGCCTGGACGTGAGGTCGTATTTAAATTTGTTTAATCTCAAAAAATGGTTCATTTAACTATTCTCACAGCACAGTGTACATAAAATGCTTGAAGTAGGGTTTTTTTAATATAGATTTTTGACGTATTATATCGAGAATCACTAGCCTTTCCACCAGTTTTCGTTTTCGGAAGCGTTTCCCTTACAACCTATATGGTAGAATCAATATTTACGAGCCTATATTATTCTATTTTATATTCAAAATGCGAATGTAAACACCAAACGCATTGGATATTAATTTATGAATATCCATTCAATTAAGTTAATTAGCTATATGATCCGTTAATTAAGTGACTTTAAACTTAATTGACATGTTGCAAAGCCGTGATAGTTTGTCACGCCACAAATAATGTAAAATGAGTATGATGTACAATGTTATTAATCAGTCCATTTGGTACCAACTGTCAATTTATTCCGGAAAATACTTATAACAAATGTAGGGGCTTCTGGCTAAGTAACAATAGCAGCACGGGTCGATCGAACAGGTTAAGCTACGCTTGCTGCGGTTGGTCCGTGGATGGGTGACCATCTTTACATACCAAGACCCCTCCGTGCCTCGGATAGCTGTTGGTTGGTCCCGACTGTCATTTGTGGATTTTTGACAGTCGTTACGGGTCGTAAGAAGCCAGAAAGTCTGACAACCAGTCTTACCAAGAGGTATCGTATTACCCAGTTACTGGGTTGTGGAGGTCAGATAGGCAGTCGCTTCATGTAAATACTGGTATTCAGCTGCATCCGGTTAGACTGGAAGCCGACCCCAACATAGTTGGGAAAAGGCTAGGCAGATGATGATGACTTATAACAAATGTGATTTTTTAAATGACTATTTCACGTAGCGTCTGGACCTCACTGGATCTTCTATGAGACCATTTGATTTGGGGCTCTCCATAAGATCCTAATTAAGTAGTTGGCCAATACCCGAAGATACATTATCCGAGAAACCTGTTAATAAGTTTGAATAATAAAATAAAACGCATTTGTTTTGATTTATGACAGCATTTAGTCGCATGAATAAAAGATATTCGAGCTTAATGTTTTTTCATAAATTGAACATGATTCCAAGTTTATATATTATATAATATTATTTCTAAGTCAAAGTCGAGTCATTTATTCAAATACGCACAAAAAAGCAAATTTTGTACGTCACAATTTACAAACAAAATTGTTTTGAAAAAACAAATTGAATTGAAGAATTGAATTGAATTTCTTAAGAAATAAGTAGTACCTTTGTACTCAATTGTAGGTATAATTATGCCATCATCTACGTATTTGACCGTGTGTACATAAATAATAAAATAAATGAATTGAATCTAGTTACTCCTTCCAAACGGTAGTTTCACATGGAGAAGAATAAACGAGAAACGCCAACATTTTTTTTTAATTCGGACAAAGTTACTGTCCTATTAACCATTCAATTACAATTCATCGCACTTTATAAAACATCACCCCACTTAACATAAAACTATTAAACAACTTTAGCCCCTAATTTAATCTCCGCACTCGCTAAATACAATAACAACATAACGCAAGTTTAATTATATCACCTTTAGCACTTTACATGAAGTGCTTAACGTAAACGCGCGCGTTAACACCAAGAGTGATTAATGACGTGGTAGTGTGTTGACTTTCAACAAGTATACAACTATTTCATTAATTTAACAATATTACGGTAAGTTAAATTGGTTTAGAATGTGTTTGTAATTAGTTTAATAAGTAGGGTTACGGTATAGTACATCATCATCATAAAACACAAGGAAGTGGTCGGGACGTTTTGGAGGGCTGTCGTAAGAAAGTTTCCCAGTCGTTTTCACGTTCAAAAATGGACTCTCAGCCTAGTTTGAATAAATGACTATTGATTTTTTTATTTGATTTGGTTTCATCAGTCTTATTTTATATGTCTTTTATTTCCATACTTCTCTTTTAGTCGTCATTTCGGTAGTCACGAAAGATTATATGGCTAGAAAGGTACCTCTTCTTTCTTATCTTTCATTCCTTTCAAAATGGGTGAGCTGAATGGTGCTGTACCATACGTCATGCTCGTGAACCGGCGCCGCCAGTAAAATCAAAATCGAAATATTTTATTTCATATTTACCTGCATGGGCACTTATGAAACGTCAGAAGCTAGGTGCACGGTTCCTAATTGTTGTTTCCTATGGAGAAGAGCCGGCAAGAAACTCCACGGTTACTCTTTTAAAAATAATTGGCTTTTACAATGTTTCCAAAATACAGAGATAAAATGTATGGGAGGACAGTGCAGGGCTGTCAATAAGTACCAGGTACTTGACGAATACAGAATAGAAAATTCTTCTACAAATCTACAGTCTGTAAGGCCTACAACGTTCTCTCGTTCACAATAAGCAAAATAATCTACATAAATAAAATGAACCTATTTAAACATAGTGACATGATTTCCATGAAAATCACTAAAAATAGTCGATGTTAAAATTGATGTATAATGACAAATAATGACGAAAATATGTCAGCATTATAAAAATAATAGTAAATAAAAAAGAACATTGTATTTGAGAGCAGCTAATAGACTTTCACATAGTTACTCGTATGCTGTTGATGAGGTACCAGGGAAGCCACATGTGCAGAAGGAATTAATGCCAAACTTCCCTGTCTTCAACGTAGTAGGGACTGGTCATCTCTTAGCTGCCACGGGCCATTATAATTTCTGAATTGTTACTTATTTTTTGTTTTAATGATGGACGCGTTTAATGTGCATGTATTTTTCCATCGATAATTCGTTCTCACGTTGATAATTTCAACATAATTGATGTAACCAACTTTTTGTAACAATGTTATGATTTAAAAGAGTGTCCATGGAGTTTCTTGCCAGTTCTTCTCCATAGGTAACTCCTACGCTTTGGAATGGGCAACTAGCTTCTTTTTTCTAACTGACGAACCTTGAAAAATCAAAAGTGCTTGTAATTGGTTTATTTGAAATACATGCTTTGAGTTTGAGTTTTAATACGCCCAACCATTGTTCTTTGGTCTTCCGCAACTTGTATAGTTCACTCACATTAATACTCATATACATACTACATTGGATAAATATTTTGGGTATATCTAATATTATGTGCCATAGGATAGAGATCTTGTTGAAAAGTTAGCTCTGTTTTTCCATTTGTCTGTCACAAAATAATAGCATCAAAATTCAAGATCTTTTACAAAGACAGTAATATTCACATTATGTAAAAATCATGTTTATTAAATAATAAGCAAAATTACTGGCATGTCGTCATCTCCATTTCGGCCGAAAGATGTCCACTGTTGGACATAGGCCTCCGCAAACACCTCTGCTTTGACCGGTTCTGTGCTTCTCTCATCCAGCGTATTTGTACGGTCTACACAAAGGTCTTCGGTCCACTTTGTGGCAGGCCTCCACCACTACGTCTTCCGGAACGCCACTCTAGTACCTTTCAGCATCCGTAGCCATCTGCCCTGCGAGCAATGTGTCCTGCCCACTGCCATTAAGTTTGGCAGTTCTTTGGACAATGTCGATTACCTTGGTTCTCCTGCGGATCTCTATGTTCTTTGTTCTATTCCGCCATCGCCATGGAAACAATCCTGCTTCAAAACTCTAACAGAATCTTTTATAAAATTTACTAGACCCATCATCATCTGCCTAGCCTTTTCCCAACTACGTTGGGGTCGGCTTCCAGTCGTACCGGATGCAACTGAATAACAGTTTTTTACATGGAGCGACTGCCTATCTGATCTCCACAACCCAGTAACTGGGTAATACGATACCCCTTGGTAAGACTGGTTGTCAGACTTTCGGGCTTCTGACGACCGTAACGACTGTCAAAGATCCACAAATGACAGCCGGGACCAACGGCTTAACGTGCTTTCCGAGGCACGGAGGGGTCTTGGTATGTAAAGATGGTCACCCATCCACGGACCAACCGCGGCAAGCGTAGCTTAACCTTATCGATCGACCCGCGCAGCTATTGTTGCTTAGCCACAAGCTCAAAAAAATTACTAGACCCGAAATCATTTTCGAGATGATCAACATTTTTGGATTAAAAAATCCTGCATCCCAAATAATAATTATTTTAACCCTTAAAATAACTTTAAATAATATTTAAGGCCAGAATAATTTCGCAATATCTATCCAATCCTGTTTTTAATAACATTGATGGATTTTTAATATTAAAAAAAGTCCATTACAGATCTTTTTATCACAAAAAAGGAACGGAAAAGACATTAAGAGGTGTGAATAAAAATGATAGACCCAAATCTCATTTACATTTATTTGATTTGAAAATAAATTCGAATAACTTCTTACCTTCGTTCACTTTGAGAGGCGAAATATTGAATTGAGCATCGTTAAGGGTTATTGAGGGTTATTCAAATACCTTATTCAATATTGTGTTGTTAAACTGTGATTTAAACCGTGTGTAGGACTTGATTTGCTAGTGGTGAGCTTTATAAATTTAATAGTTGTCCGATTCTTCTTTTATAATTGAATTTTATTTAATAGTTTTCTTATCTAAATTGAGTTTATTTTTGTGATTTTAGTCTTGCAGTATTTGTTTGTTACTCTTTCACGCAAAAAAAAACACTGAACGGATTTAAATGAAATTTAACACATAGATAGTTAAAACCTCGATTAACGCAAGGGGTACTTTTTATACCGGTAATATATATACCTGCAAGATAATTCGTGACCTCCAGTTGGGTGAAGCCACTGGCAAAAGCTAGTCTTAAATAAGATAATATTCGTTGCAATTTAATAGAATTTATTAAAGTCATCTGAAATTCGTTAAAAAAAATATAAAGACAATGCTCTTAACTTTTTATAGTCCTTTCATGTTCACAGTATGATTGCCAAAAACCAATCACTATTATTATAATAGTATCGATCGTGCTGTAATTGTATTGTATTGGATATAAAACACCCGCGTCTATAGATTATTAATTTAATAATTGTGACTGTGACCGACGGAATTGCGTAACTCACGATTAATCATAAAATGTTTCAATTTGTTACAATATTCATTGCGTTATTTACGTTGCTGAGCAAACACATTTTTCGAACATATGAAGCAATGGTTTGTAAATCTGTTTCAAAACGAAACAGATTATGATTAATCGTGAGTTACGCAGTTAGGGTGCTGTACAGTTTTTATTATTTGGCAGAATGAAGTTCATCATAATTATTATAGAATGAGTATTATGTAAAAATCCCTTAATGTCAAAGTAAAAAAATTACTTTATTCTTCCAAATTAACCGTCGTTTTTCTCTCAAAATTCTTAAGTTTCTATCGTCCTAAGATAAATTGAACCAGACTTACAGAACCAGCAACTTTCACAGACCATTAATTACTTGCATTAACTCCAGGGCACGATAACAGATGGCGCTGTCCGCGATTTTAATTGCTGCTCAAAGTTTACCCATAAAATAGTCTGAGTTCGCGAGACATCACTCAGAATGAGGTCAGGCATTGTTTCAGATGAAACTAAGTAATTAGACTTTAGAATTAGGTTAAAACTTATGCGATGATTACAGTGTTTCTCTTTTGAAGTTCATAAATGGTTTGAATAAAGATTGAATTCAAATGTAGATTTTTTTTTACTATGGCAGTGGAGACTCAGTGGTCTTGGCCCCGGAACTTACAAGTTGTAGGTCGTAGGTTCGAACCTAGACAGGTGATTTAATTTGTGTAAATTATTTCATCACCACTGCTCTCAAAACGGTGAAGGAAAACATCGTGAGGAAACCAGCATGTTCTAGAAACAAAAATTAGAAGATATGTGACATCTACCAACCCGCACTGGGCCCGCGTGGTGGATTACGGCCCACTACCTCTCACTGAGAGAAGGACTGTGTCCCAGCAGTGGGAACGAATTATGTAACTTTTTTATTAAGCTATCTGGCTACTGTCCAACGTGGATGGTGGGTCTCATTCAAGGTGGTAGAGGGCCGGTAGTGAAAATGGGCAAAATCTTTTTGTTTTCTTAGCAGAACAAACGTTTACATGCAGTTACAAAGACATTAATGTCAAGTTCGGTTAGATTTTTTAATGTCGTTCATGATTTATTTTAGAATAATTTATATTGAATCCTATTTTCAATAAAATTGACTGATTTTTGTTAACTAATAATATAGGTTAATACAAAATAAACGATGAAAAGGGAATGAGTTTAAAGCAAATTGTCTATTCTAAGTTTTATTACCAAGTTTTTATTATGCTAATGAAAAAAATAAGCATCTAAATTTATACCTTCTTACTCTGAAAACAATTCATACAAATTATTTCGTTGAAATAATAACATTATACAAGAAATGGTTAATCATGTTCTAGTTATATTCGTAGCAACTCAGCTACGGCTTATGAGTCGTCGTAGCAACATGTTGCTACGTCGTAGCTGTTGGCT
Source organism: Polymixis flavicincta (assembly GCA_949987655.1). Classification (NCBI taxonomy): domain Eukaryota; kingdom Metazoa; phylum Arthropoda; class Insecta; order Lepidoptera; family Noctuidae; genus Polymixis; species Polymixis flavicincta. The sequence continues at coordinate 19,174,569 of OX465190.1, read as the reverse complement.
ACGAAGTATTTGAAGATTTTTTTTCCAAAAAGTTAACACGCTTTAGCAATAAATGACATTTATTTAACAACAAAAGACCAAATTTTAACTAAAAACTTTACCAATTCAAACGTGGGTTTAAACTCCAACATTGGCTCCAGCATCGTTTACAGTGTATGGGAAGTTTGTGACAAATTAACTTCAACGAAGCTTTGTTAGCAACTGTAACGAATGACGACTGGTTACTGTTACTATGTGTGTGCAAGTAGTTCGAGCTTTATTTGAATTGGATGGCTTTAGTTTGAGCGGTAGTCGAATGTGTAGCATTTTAATTTGTCGCTACTTCATTGTGCAGTAATATTTACAATTACAAGTCCGTGATTATAAGAACGGAAGATCGGCGCTTTGAGAAAAGAAAAGAAGTAAGCTAAAGGAAAATATTTACTACATATAGGCTGATAACGTGTTCAGTGTGGTGCTGGACGTAAATGAATAACACCCTCCCATTTCTTCCCGTGAGTGTCGTAGAAGGCGACTAAGGGATTTACTAGAGAATGGGCAGCAGCGTACTATATACATTTTACCACCATATTGCGATCGTCAACCCGCCTGCCAAGCGTGGCGATTATGGCAAAACCCCCCTTTTGGGAAAGGCCTATGTCCAGCAGTGGACGTCTTTCGGCTGAAATGATGATTTACGATTACAAGTCCATGATTATAAGAACAGAAAATCGGCGCTTTGAGAAAATAATTATTAAATGAAAAAGAAGCAAGCTAAAGGAAAATATTTACTACGGCTTTTTTTTTTTTTGGGTGGGAAGTCATCAAATAACTTCTTCCGCTCTGGGTAGAGCAGGAAGGCGTGTCAGACTTTTACTGACTAAAACCCACCCGTGTTCCCTCAGTAGCCTGTGTGCCAGGGTCCACGGTATCTGTTTCGAACTACTCGTACCCCTGGCAGGCATCGGCCCTTGCGGACCCCATTAGTTTGTGCTGACATCTCTTTGAGGCGCGCGTGGAACACAACGCGCCGTCGACCCGGGCTCCTTACCAGACAGCGAGCTACCCATTACTCGCCGTTCGCAAGCCGGGCCTACGGTGGCCGGAAATCAGCCTGGGATTCCCGACGCCCAGGGCGTCTCCTGCGGCAATACTACGTTTAGGCTGATATACCGATTTTGCACGACAGTTAATTACAAGAAGCTTATAAATCAAAGTGGAAACACTCTAAATAACGTAGACGACTGTGGACGAACGCTCTCTTTCTAAATACACACATAAGAACGAGACAGTGATATGTGTTTTCTGTATCTTATGTATGTATTTAGAAAAAGACTAGCTGACCTGACAGACGTTGTCCTGTCCGTCCAATAGTCATTCATACAGAATCCCTACCCTACCTACCCTACCTACCCTACCTAAGACAGTGTCTGTATCAAATCGCAGACACTGTCGAAACCAAATCACAAACATAAAATAATACAAAACCAAAAAAAAACAAAGTGAATCAACAAACATGGAAAAAAAAAAACCTACCCTACCTACCCTACCTACCCTATCTACCCTACATACCCTACCTACCCTACCTACCCTACCTACCCTAACTACGCTATAAACCTCACGGAGCCCGAGACCTTTCCAACGAATGCAAAACCGTGGAAATCGGTTCGTGCGTTCTGGAGTTATAGCGTCAGGAAGGAAAACCCGACTTATTTTTATATAGTAGATTGTCCGACCACAGTATCTTCACTTGGTATTTAGAGTGTTGGCTCCACTTTTATCTATGAGCTTCTTGTGTCACATAGTCAATAGTTGACAGGTTAAAAAATTAAACCTGTGATGTTATTATCATCATCATTTCAGCCGAAAGACGTCCACTGCTGGACATAAGCCTCCCCCAAAAGGGGGGTTTTGCTATAATCGCCACGCTTGGCAGGCGGGTTGGCGATCGCAGTATGGTAGTAAAATGCATAGAGAACGCTGCTGCCCATTCTCTAGTAAGTCCCATAGTCACCTCCTATGACACCCACGGTAAGAAATGGGATGGTACTATTCTTTTACGTCCGACACCACACGGACCTGTGATGTATTAATACAAAACAAGGTATATCTTCAAGTCAAAGTTAAAGACCACGAAGCCATTATTCAAACTTTATTCCAACGAAGGTAAAATTTTGAATACAAAACTGACAACACTTTAGTGTCACATTTTTTTTTATTATTGCTAAATGTGCCTCGCTGCCGTTGCCTCCACTTTTGTTTATGAGCTTCTTGGTTAATTATTGTACCTCCTGCCCTATGGGGTACACATACAGGATGTAAGGGAACCGCTTCCGAAAACGAGGACAGGCTAGTGATTCTCGAAACAGTACCATCAAAAAATCAAGTCTTTTTTTTACAATTTTACCAAATTTTTTTTTTTTTTTTTTTTTGTACACTATGCTGTGAAAACAGTTACATGAACCATTATTTGAGATTAAAGACATTTAAAAACGACCCCAAGTCCAGGTGGTGATTTTAAGTTTAGGCATCCTTTGTAAAGGCCGCCAAAATAAAATAAGTAGAAGCATTAGAGAAGCGTTAAACGTTTTAAATTGATGCAAAATAACCAATTTAACGCCAAAGGTTATTGGTATTCGTTTGCAATCACGTTTATATAACCTACGTTCTGGCTTCGGAAGCGTTCCCCTTACGCCATGTACATGTTAACTATAAGTACCACTAAAGAAAGATTGCAATACTTTTAAAGTTACATATTGCTCAATCCATGTAGACTCAAAACTAAAGAAAACATCATTATCATTCTCTTCCCATTTCGCAATTTGTTTAGGGTCATGCAACATGACTTACAAACTGAAGATAACAGATTGGAAATAAAACCAAACGAATTGTTTTTTGTGTGGGATACCTCACACGATCCGAGGGATCCCACCAGCTGTAATCTTTACAACAATCTAAACGTAACAAGTTGAACGATCCCCATTATTTATTCGAGCAAAAATAAACAAACATATCAAGTTCGCGCCAAAACGAACACAAGCAAAGGGTCATTACCCTAAGGGCACGCGCATACAGAGCAGCTTGTTCTTTGCAGTATTTCATCTGCCTAGCCTGTTCCCAACTATGTTTGGGTCGAATTCTAATTAACCAAAAACAGCTGAATAGTATTTTTCATGGAGCGACTTGCCTATCTGACCTCCACAACCCAGTTACTGGGTAAGACTGGCTGTCAGACTTTCGGGCTTCTGGCAACCTGTAACGACGGTCAAAGGTCCACGAACAATAGGCGGGACCAGCGGCATTAACGTACTTTCTGACGCATGGAGGCGTCATGGTATGTAAAGATGGTTACCCATCCACGGATCCACCACGGTAGGTGTAGCTTAATCTGGTCGATGGAACCGATGGACTTGATTACGTGGCCACAAGACCGTCTTTCTTCTTCATGTTCTTTGAAGTCTTTGAGTAGAATTAAAGAGAGAGCATTTTTGGTACACGCGCAAGGGAATCTCATAGCGTGCTAATGGTTAAAGATATAAGTTTTCCTGTTCTTATTTACTGGTACAACTCGGTACTTGGAAGGTACAGAAAAAATTAAATGCGTACCGACAAGTTACAGTCGGTTTGTTAATGTACAGAGGCCAGCACATCAAGCTACCCCAATCTGTGAAATTTCTTTGATAGTTTTTCAACTTTATTACAAAAGAATAACGTTCATGTTTAATTGGGAAAATATGATAGTTTGGGATAACTTGATGTGCTGGCGTTTGTGCAGAGAAAATGGGGCTGTTTTATCCGCATCGATCGGTACCGATCCGTTCATCCGTCCGTTCTGAGAACCTGTATCTTTAAGCATGCACACTAATTTGAACTTTATTTTATCGACTAATCAATACAAAACTGTTCGAGAATTGTGCTGCCCTGTCTGCGTTGGCCCTAAGAAGGCAAAGGACTTCACTATAGTTTCTTTCTCAATAACACTTATTCGGAAATTTATGATTTTAGTTCCGAAGCGATATCGTAACGTTATCTCTTAAAATATTATTAGTATTTGTGTTCTAGAATTAGTCGCAGCTTTGTTTAATTATTGGAAAACTTTCGTTGTTCGTTGAGATCAAATTGTTTTCACTTACGTGCAGGTTTTATTAATATCAAACGAGTAATGGAAGTGAGTGGTGGCAACAACCGTGACTTGCAGTGGTAGTCCAGTGGAAACAACCATGATTTACGAGTTGTAGGTCTTAACTTCAAACCCAGACAAGCGCTTTACCATGTGTAAATTATTTCATCACCACTGCTCTCAAAACGGTGAAGGAAAACACCGTGAGGAAACCGGCATGTCATAAACCCAAAATATTGAAGACATGTGACATTTTGCAACCCACACTGGGCCCGCATGGCGATTACGGGCCACTCCCTCTCACCAAAAGGAGGCATGTGTCTTGCCAGACCTGGCCTGTGTATTCCCAGCAGTGGGAATATAATAGGCTAATTATGAGGTTGATGGCAATTGGCTCGCCCCCTGTTTTTTTTTGCCCTTTATTTAATTTTGGGACTTTTATATAAAATAATTGAAACTAATTAACCTCTTAGGCCAAAAATCATATCATTAGGGAGACTTAAAATTAAGCCTCACAAATCTAAACAGACTTTTAGCAGCATCAGACAGTGGTATAGACAAAATCTCGTTCCCTGTTACATGGGACTTAAACAGAACTAGCGAGACACCTCTGCTTAACCCTTTGGGGAGTATGGCGTAATGTCATGTTATGTTGAATAGTACCAATGCCCATGTAGTTTGCAAGGATATGATACACTTTGATATCGTTGAAAGTTTAAAACAACAAGGAACATATACAGGGTGTAAAGGGAACGCTTGCGAATCCAAAACGTAGGTTATATAATATGTCACCGTAAAATTGTAAATACCGTTAGATTATAATCTATCTCGAGAGATTGTAAACTGTCGACAGATTGTGAACCGTAACATACTGCGTACAATTTAACGCATTGGACTACGAGAGTGCAATATGCTGGAGAGCATCTTTGTTTACGCACACACTTGTAACGAGATAAATATCTCCTGTGTTCTTGGTTAATCTCCGTTTTGATTGGCGATCGTAGCCGAAATGCGGTCGGGGAGATATTAATCCCTTCCATTGTTTCGGTTTCCGGTCTCCAAAGTTAGTATTGTGTGTTTAAAGTGGTACAATATATGTACTGTACAGGTGTTGTCAGGTTAGCTTTAACAACCAACCTTTGCGAATGCGCTATTTGTACTAACATTATAAAGCTGAGAAGTTTGTTTGTTTGTTTGAACTCCCTAATATCTTGAACTATTGGTCGCATTTTAAAAAGTAGTTACCCGGTCAAAGCCGCGGGTAGAAGCTAGTATTTTATATATTGATAGCATGTTAGCAGGCTACATATCAAGCTATACATTTCCAGTTGTATGCTGATCTCGCATTGTACGGAAATCCTATACAATGCGAGATCAGCTTGTACTGGAAATGTACAACTTTCTTTTTTGGGTGGGAAATCATTAAATGACTTCTCCCGCTCTGGGTGGAGCAGGAGGGCGTGTCAGACTTTTACTGACTAAACCCCACCCGTGTTCCCTCAGTTGCCCGTGTGCCAGGGGCGACGGTATCTCTTTCGAACAATTCGCACCCCTGGCAGGCATCGGCCCTTGCGGATCCCTCGGTCACCCTGCGACGGGTCAATACAGTGGCCCCGCCGCCTACAACTTTTCAACCGCAGGGGATACGGAGTGCGGCCAACGCTATACCGACACTCCTCTTCCCCTGCGAACCCACCGCGTCCGCCATCAAACGGTGGCGGCCCCGTTCAGGCCAGAGAAAGTAAGAGCGCTACTCATAAGTACCGGCCCTCCTCCTCCGCCACAGCCTGTAACCCTCAGCCGCTGTAACATGCCTCCCATTCGACATCACAGCCCACCTTAGTTGCGTTGTACCTCACCGCAACCTACCCTTTTTGGTCACTACAGATCACTGCAGGGATCCAGCAGAATATCAGCGTCAGGTAAATTTGCCTGACACATGCTGAGCTTGACTCCCATTTGGTGCAGCCTTGAGATGCACACCGTACTTTTCTTCTCTACCACACGTTATTTCATTAGAATGTCATATTGTGTCATAGCCTAAACTGTCATCGCTATACTTATGTCATCCTTTCTTCTTTTTTTCATATATTGGCACCTTGTTCTTTTCATGTAATTAGTTTTTTATCACAATGTGCTTTGTATGTTGTGTTGTGTCTTTTGTATTCACGAAATAAACGATGTATTTATCTATCCACCTATACGCTTTTCATTTATCGAACCCGGTAGTATAAGCCCTCTTTTCTCATTTAAACATTTACAAAACGCCCTGACATGTGTGCTGTAGTTTTCGCCAACATACAACAGATGTCCGGATTTTGTCTAAGCTGGACTTAGACCAGACTCAAAGTCTAGACTAGACTCAGACAAGCTCACTGATGGATCGCTCAAATCTAACATGATTATACAGATAACTCATAACAATATTTTTTCGGGTCAAGTTTTGTTTAATAAATTATGCTTTTAGTGAATCATTTCATCTGTACTTTAGTTTTTTTTGCCACCGACTTCCGAAATTAAAGTTATTTTTCTCTTTGTAGTTTTTTTTTTCGAATTTGCAAGTTACAAGTTTTGTAAACAAGTATTTAATAGAATTTGTCGTGGGGAGACCACGACAAATTTTATCAATACCAATAATTCGAGATATACCAACGAATGCCATAACGAATTAATAGTTCACATTTTGAACATATCTGGATGAGGCACTTTTCTGAAAATAGCTATTTTCCAAATTGTTTACAGATTGTGGATGTAATTAACGCTTATCAAGAACAAAACCTCGCAAATATTCGCCGTCAGCTTAATTTTTTATCAAAACCGTACCGTTTGCTATCATAATTAGGCAACGCGGCGTTTTTAAATGCCAATGGATACTTCTAATTTATCAAAAGGGCTCTTATTTTTAACACTGCCCAATATTTTTATGGAAGAACTAGGACTCCTAAATAAAATATTATTTGATTTATTATTATTTAAGTTTGTAATTTGATTACAAGCTTACAGGTTCACTTTTAAAGACATTCACCAATGAATGTCTTTAAAAGTCAAACTGTGAACTCTGTATGCCAAGCAAACAGGAAGACTGAGGTGTCAATATATACCTCATCATTTTAATTCGTCACCACTGCTGGAGAAAACGCTAGGTTTTAATGGTAACGATTTTTCTTTTCTCTCCACCCAGAGCGGTAGAAGTTATTTGATGATTTCCCACCAAAAAAGAAGGGTTGTAACAGCATTTACGTATTTTTTAATATAGACGATGAACTCCCTTAGGGGTTGAATTTCGAGAAATCCTTCCATAATCCTTGTCTACATTATAAAGGGAACCTCTGTGCAGCTTTCTAGGTCCAAGGGTTTGGGCTGGGCGTTGATGAGTCAGTCAGTCAGGACTTGTCGTTTTATATTTATATAGATAGATACTCTACCAATAGGTATCTACGCACAAAACGTCTTGCGAATTCATTTCTTGTGCGTACGTAGGTAAGTATTCTTGAAAAGTCTAAAAATAGATATTTGAAAACACGTTAACTCACGCCATCTGTGTTGCTGTCGACATTTCTTCAGAAAGTTTGTCTAATTGAATCTTCAAATTATAGCCAATTTGTTCTCAAGATACAGCAAATACTATGATACTCCTAGTTGTGATACTTGTTCATTCGTATTTTGATACTTTGGAACATGAATAAGCTAAGACAACTTAGTAATTGTTTGGTAAGGGAATATTAGTTTAGAATAATTTGGGAATATTTGTTTGGTAGTTGTTATTATCATAAAGTCTCAAAGTGGTCGAGTTTGGGAATATTGCTGATTTATGAACAGTAATATTCACTGTTATTGTGTAGTTACTATAAGGGATCGACGTATGAATAATCTACTCGAATGAATAATGCATGTTTTTATTAAATTGGATAAAGATTTTCAAGAGTTTTACTATTAAGATTGAAATACTAATACAACGTGTAACGGAAAGGGTATATACATACCAAGCGCACGGATTCTTTGGATAATATCAAACGATATTGGAAGGGTTTTTTAATTATATCTCTACATAATCGGAAGTAATGAAATTTTTTAATACATTGATACTAGAAACCGAACTTTTCAAATTGAAATAAACACGTCATTCGAAGAGATTTATCGTGATATTGGCAGGTAACGCGGAAAGTTATTGACCTACGTAGTGCAGTGACACGTTTGTAATGATTTGATTTAAGAAACATATGACACTGATGGTATAAATTCTTAGGGTATTTTATTTTGAGCTGAAACTATGTATATTGATTCTTTATCAGCTGTCATCTTTAGTACTTAAGGATGGCAATAGGGTTTCTGTTAGACCATGTATACAAATGACTCTAGGTACTAAAAATAAATAGCTAACTTTACAAAAAAAAAATGTAAATGCGTTTTTCCATCAGGTATTTCTGAGTGGCAGACCGGAGTCTGGGTTCGTGCCCGGTTGATGGCAATAGTCTCGATCCCTTCATCATCTCCCTAGCCTTTTCCCAACTATGTTGGACTCTGCTTCCAGTGGAACCGGATGCAGCTAAATGCCAGTATTTTACATGGAACAACTGCCTATCTCACAGAATTAGCAAGCTGAAATGGCAATGGACCGGCCACATTAGCCGTAGAACCGATGACCGTTAGGGTAGACGTGTTCTTGAGTGGAGACCGCGAATCGGCAAACGAAAGGTAGGACGCCCTCAGGCTAGGTGGAGCGACAATCTTCGCAGGGTGACTGGTAGCAACTGGTTGAGAGTTGCCGAGAATCGACCTGAATGGCGTGCAATTGGAGAGGCCTATGTCCAGCAGTGGACTGCTGTAGGCTGATGATGATGAAGAACTGCCAGTCTGACCTCCACAACTCAATTACTTGATAATACGATACCTTTTGGTATGATTGGCTGTCATAATTTCGGGCTTCTGATAATGCAACGAAGGTTAAAAATCAACAAATTGCAGTCATGGCTTAGCTTGCTTTCCGAGACAAGACTCTTGCCGACAGTTGTAATGACGACTTTTGTCTTAATGTCCCTTTGCAAATTTCGTGTTTCGTCCGTTGTTGTATTTCTATCAGTTGGCTTTTACACTTGGTGCAGACCGACCGCTCTCAATCGACTTAGAAGTATATAGAGTTGTTAATAATCTTTTAACTTAATATAATTTATTTAAAAAATGAAAGGTAAGCTCATTTGTATTCGGAAATCTGATGATTCCCGAGGGACACTAAGAAAATAGTTGTACTGTACTACGCTATAGAATGGGCATCTAGCTTCATCGTTATGACTGTCCAACCCCTGGCCATTTCAAAAGTGCATAAAATTGGTTTATTTAAATAAAACGCTTTGAGGTTTCAAAAAGTGTCTTCACAAGTTATTACTTGAGAAATGTTACTATGCCCTGAATGACTATTTTAATGATAATACTATTTGATTAAATTCTGTAATTTTATAAATTTATATTATTAATGTTGACTTGGATGACTATTTTAATTTTGGATGACTATTTGATTACATTATTAAATTGATTATTTTAATGTATTTTGCTAACGTAAAATTTTGTTAACTTTGACGAACCTGACTTTAATATTTGTATGTCAACAATGACAAAGCATAGTGCAACACTTATCTATTTAAGACCTTGACATGTATGATTAATGTATATATGTTCTTCACCTATGTTTCACAAATAAATAATTCTGATTCTGATTCTGATTCTGATTCTGAGGTTGAAGCAAGGGTCACTGAAAAAAATCTTAGATCAACCCATATGACTGTTTTTACTTAGCCACGAGCCAAACATATTAATTTTAAGTAGGAGGACAGCTGTTATGCCGATTACTGCTTCAAAAACAACAGGAAGAGCCACTCCCTCCATTAAATTCCTATCTTATTAATATCTAATTCTACTAATGGCACGCTAATAAAATGGCGTCCGTAATGATGGCAATACAATGGGACACTTGTTTATTGTTTATGGTGTGTTCATGGAAATGGTTTGTTTTTGTTTCTTTGTAATTTGTTACGTTATCACGCCGAAGAAATAACGTTTTTCTTCGGCGTGATAACGTAACAAATTATGTTTTCTGTGAGTGAATACTGCAGTTAAACGCTTATTTTGGAGCGCAGATAGGCCGTCAGGCGGGCCGCACAATGAGCCACTAGTGGCGGCCACTAGACTCGGCCACCAATTAGAGCCACTAGTGGCTAAGTGGTCGCTGTCACTCAGCCTTAACCGTTTTTTCTACATCTAAACTAATATAATAAAGAGGAAAGCGTTGTATGTTTGTAAAGAATAAACACAAAAACTGCTGGACTGATTACAAAAATTATTTCATCATTACAATGCAACATTACTCTTTTATTACTCTGAGTCCAACCGTGTGAAGTCGGGACGGGCCACTAGTCAGAGATAGAAACATCTACATAAATAGAAATGCGAATCCACCGGAATCATGACGAGCGCTCGTTGCGGTGCTTGCAACAAGAATGACTTGGGTGGGACGCGGGCGCCAGGTGACAGATGCCGGGAGACTGTGGCCGAGTGTGCGCAGGAGACGAGCGACAAATCGCGGCCATTAGTAGCGAGCGCAGGCGACTCCTGGAGTTTGTGGCTCGAACATGGCCACTCGAATGCTCGGTTTGCGCCGATAGTACCTGCACAAAATGTATGAAATAT